>OY804577.1:137028197-138357966 GCA_963680875.1 Bathymodiolus brooksi
CAGCAGATACGGGATCATCGTGTGTCAACTGAGTATGTTTCGATCATTTTTAAGCAATGCCTTTATATATAATTTAGAGGATTGAAAGTTTTGAACGGAATTTCTGGTTTTCTATTTAAATGTGGTGTGCCATATAAATATTTATCATGGATCACTACGCAATAGCACAACCTATTACTATGTGACCAATTAAAAATATAATTGTAACCTTCCGCCATCAGTTGTTTTAAGTCAATCTACAATTAAAATCTTTCCCAGAGAGATCACTATTAATTTACGTAATTTTAGAAATCGAATAATCAGAAAAAGAGAATTGTTTATGACGGCCATGCTCATTTACGGATCGGACGAAATGAGCAATATTTATAGAGGACATTCTATAAATACATCCTACCAATTTCTGTTCATTTGTCCAAGTGTTTTCCATGGAGAAGTTTCAAATGTGAAAAGTTAACACTGACGACGGATGACAAGTGATGACAAAAGCTCACCTGGTCAAAGCTATCAACTTAATACTGCCCCATTAATGGCACTGGTCAATTTACTTCATAAAGCCAGAAAAGGGAACAGAAGTTCTACTAGAAATCACAGATCTTCAATACATAAGCCTAGCAAATATAATGTCTTGATCTTTCATTGACCGCAAAACGTGAACAAATCAATACACAATACATGGTAACAGGATCTTCTATAAAGATACTGCTGCACTCTTTATGAAACACAAAGACATGGTAACAGGATCTTCTCTAAAGATCCTGTTGCACTCTTTATGAAACACAAAGACATGGTAACAGGATCTTCTCTAAAGATACTGCTGCACTCCTTATGAAACACAAAGACATGGTAACAGGATCCTCTCTAAAGATACTGCTGCACTCTTTATGAAACACAAAGACATGGTAACAGGATCTTCTTTAAAGATACTGCTGCACTCTTCATGAAACACAAAGACATGGTAACAGGATCTTCTCTAAAGATACTGCTGCACTCTTTATGAAACACAAAGACATGGTAACAGGATCTTCTCTAAAGATACTGCTGCACTCTTTATGAAACACAAAGACATGGTAACAGGATCTTCTCTAAAGATACTGCTGCACTCTTTATGAAACACAAAGACATGGTAACAGGATCTTCTCTAAAGATACTACTGCACTCTTTATGAAACACAAAGACATGGTAACAGGATCTTCTCTAAAGATACTGCTGCACTCTTCATGAAACACAAAGACATGGTAACATGATCTTCTCTAAAGATACTGCTGCACTCTTCATCAAACACAAAGACATGGTAACAGGATCTTCTCTAAAGATACTGCTGCACTCTTTATGAAACACAAAGACATGGTAACAGGATCTTCTCTAAAGATACTGCTGCACTCTTTATGAAACACAAAGACATGGTAACAGGATCTTCTCTAAAGATACTGCTGCACTCTTCATCAAACACAAAGACATGGTAACAGGATCTTCTCTAAAGATACTGCTGCACTCTTTATGAAACACAAAGACATGGTAACAGGATCTTCTCTAAAGATACTGCTGCACTCTTTATGAAGCACAAAAACATGGTAACAGGATCTTCTCTAAAGATAATGCTGCGCTCTTTATGAAACACAAAGACATGGTAACAGGGGTTTCTCTAAAGATACTGTTGCACTCTTTATGAAACACAAAGACATGGTAACAGGATCTTCTCTAAAGATACTGCTGCACTCTTTATGAAACACAAAGACATGGTAACAGGATCTTCTCTGACGATACTGCTGCACTCTTCATGAAACACAAAGACATGGTAACAGGATCTTCTCTAAAGATACTACTGCACTCTTTATGAAACACAAAGACATGGTAACAGTATCTTCTCTAAAGATACTGCTGCACTCTTTATGAAACACAAAGACATGGTAACAGGATCTTCTCTAAATATACTGCTGCACTTTATGAAACACAAAGACATGGTAACAGGATCTTCTCTACAGATACTGCTGCACTCTTCATGAAAATACCATTTTTTCTCTTTGTGCAACTCCATAGAAAAAATAAATTGAAATATTAAACGTTTGACACAAGCAACATATTTTCAATTACTAGACATCGAAAACACATAGTGATCAAACAATGAATATTTGTGAAGTTAGATTACGTGAACTGATGTCTTTGAATCTGCTATGATAAGTTCAACGCCAATTCTAAAAGAACCAATATTATGGTTTTGTGACATCCATTGCGTCACCAGATAATAATGGTTCTTTTGTATCAAGTGATCAAACATCTAAATACATTGTGTTTATTTAATAACAGAAGTTTTAATTGATTAATTTGTTAGATAATGGAGGTGAAGGAACATGGTAGAAAATTATATTTAACATTTGGTAACAAATTAAATTAACAGGACAACGTTTTTTAATTGCTGTTCGTCACTTCTTGTATAAGATGGTGTTAGTGTGGACAATTAAATACATACGTTTTACGGTGGCTACTTGAAATCTGAATTGTATTCTTTTAAATCTATTTGTTTATCAAAACATATTGAGCATAAATCACTATAGCGATACGTCATACACCTCCTTTACTAACTATATATATATATATATGTTTAATTTGATGATGCAACTCAACATACTGTAGGCGACACAGGAAATATTTGTAGATACAAAAGAGGTAATCAGAAGCCAAAATCGAAGAAGGACAATGGACGACAAAAGAAAAAGGACAATTGATAAACAATGATCCAAATAATACAGAAGAAACTAATGATTGAGCAATGCGAACATCACAAAAACAGGGGATGAACTCCGGAGGGATAGGGCATTCCTGCTTTACTAAAGGCACCCATCACACGCTTTTATACGATGTATTTTAAAATTCAACCCAAATGAAGGTTTTAATAAATATATCGTGAATATGTCATCAAACTTAAGTATACCTTCATAACAAATTTATAAAACAAGCATGAAGGGTACCTGCTTGTTAATGTATTTTTAATGTGTCTAGAGATATATTAGATGTAAGTAAACACTGAATTTTGTGATAAGACATCATAGATGTAAAGGGTCGTACTATTTGTCACTGATTTCAGTCAAAAGACATTATCTACGTAGAGGATCTGAAACAGGTGTTACTGATTTCAGTGAAAAGAAAATTATATATTTAGAGGATCTGATTCTTTGTTACTGATTTCAGTGAAAACACGTCATCAATGTAAAGGATCTGTTTTGGCACTGAATTCGGTATCAAGACATTATCTTTATAAAGGGTCGGACTCCTCGCCAGTGACTTCAGTCACAAGGTATAATGTATGAATCAGGTGAACGTCCCTGCATTCAGTGACAATACATTATCTTTACCAAAAAATTTACTTCTTTTCACAGAATTCAATGACAAGACATTATTAGGATCTATATATCATCAATAATATTTGCTTCGTATGGCTACCAGAAGTATTGACCATATTATTATATCAACTTCTTTCTCTTAATCGTTTACTATTAACGATTTCCTACAACACTCGTGGTTTGAGAGCTCCATTAATACTTCATTTCAAATTAACGCAAAAAGCAATATACGGAACTACAACAATGATCTTATACAACCGTTAGTATACTGCACAATGAAGAAACCACATATAATGACAACGTGAGCAGGAAGAGGGATGGGGTCAGGGTTGTGGTGTTTAACGCCTCTTTCAACAATATTTCCGCTATAACGTGGAGGTCAGTTTCATTGGTGAAGGAAACCAGAGTATCCGGAGAAAATCACTGACCTGCCACAAGTCACTGACAAACTATATCAAATAATGTTGTATCGAGTACACCTCGCCATGAGCGGAATACGAAATCACACCGTTAGTAGGCACTGATTGCACATGTAGTTGTAAATCCAACTACCATACGAACACGACTGAACAGGAATATATCTTTTGGTACATGTATTAGATCATTACTATACAATTTACAGACTTCTTAATACGATGGAATAATCTACTGGCTGTAGACATTTTACTCAATAAAAGAAACAAATATATAATATAAATTATTTCCGCGTTCATGTCTAAAACTATAGTTTTCTTCCTGCAATTTATATTTCTAATGTATATAATATGAATTATTCATTAACATACAAATATTTGTTCATGAGATACCAAACAAATACCATCGAATTGCTTAAATTAAATTAGTATACATAAAGTCATGGAACCCATATCAATAAAAACAAAATGAAAAAAAATTAAAAATATTAAAGTTGTAAATTAACTAGACAATGATCTATATGGACAGCAAATGCAATTTGTCTTAAATACAAAACTATAATGAGGCAAATATTAGTGCTAACGAATTATATTTCCAAATTGAATGGCAGACCTATTATATATTTTAGTTTTATGAGAAACATCGCCATGGCAACAGGGATGAGAAACGAATATTTATTAGATTTCTGTAAGTATATATTTCTATATAAGTTCTTACATAAAACTATAATTTTACAATATAGTAAATCTTTTCAATTATGCATTCCATTGGAATAGTAGCCTTTGTGTACAAATTGTTCCTTAATGAAGTGATTTCTATTATTATGTATGCTTATTGTTGTCTTCCGACATTAAAATAGATCTAAGTTAAGCGAACTAGTTAAGTAACTTCATAGGATAACTACTTTATATCATGTTTTTAATGCTTACGTCATTCATCACAATTGGATTGTTTGTGGCGTTATAACAATTCCAGTATTTGACGTTACTTTGCTATAACGTTTTCTCGGATTGATAAACAAATATACAAAAATCATGAATTTGTTAAACAGCACATGGTCAACGCAATATGAAACTGTCTGAGAGCTAACATATTGAAGATTGAGCCCTTGTGGACAGAATTGAAGATTGAGCCCTTGTGGACAGAATTAATCAAACACCGAGATACTGTACAATCGCAGTCTTTATTTAAGTTTGTTCTGTGGGAGAAACAATATTTTTCGTTCACCTTTTGTTTATGTTTTAAACACAAACTTGCAATATTTCTTTGTTAAGTTTTCTATTATTGTATTATAGTCTTTGGTACGTTGTATGTTATTACTACATTAAAGGTAACAGCATATTAAGGTCCGGTATCGTAATCAGACAGAATCATCTTCAAGACAGCAAATTTACAAGATGTGTACTCAATGTTGCCAGCTTCTCTGGATTGTCCATTTTTATTACCCCTTCGGTATTCTCTAAAGTTTATTTCATTCCTTTCTCCATCGGCACATTATATTTAATTCTCAACCCGAATTGTATGTAGCTATTACTGTACTTTTGTTGGATTCCCAGCGATTGATAAATTTGCTTAGTTCTGGCTTTTATGAGTAGATTAATTGGTTTACCTTAAAGGAATTCAATTAGTTGATGCACTGTCTACAATCTGCAGTACACCTGTAGGCGATCACTAGAGATTCACATTTAATATCAATTCATATATATCCACAAACAACAAACTTTCATATGATAATCAAACAGTCTTGACTTGAGGAAGCAGTAGAGGCAATCAAGAATTGACAATCTCCAGAGACACATGTAACATTGGACTAATGGCACAAAACAAAGGCACACGAAACAAAACACAAAGCTAAAAACTAAGTAACACGGACGCCACCAAAAATCCGGGAGTGAATAACCAGTGCTCCCAAAAAAACAACAATTTTTTGCCGGCAGTGCATTCCATGAAGCTGTGTATACATAAAGGAACATATATCAAATACGGTCAAATGTTAAACATTGAAGTCATATCGTCAAAATTTGAGAGAACGTCCACACGCGTATTACAGTTATTATCAGGTTCCCAAGTGGTCGCTATCGTATGATAGTTGGATTTATATCTCTTAATCAATACTACTTCTGTATGTGTAGAGATGTACTCTTTACATCCCTATATAATAACGTCTGGGTCTCAACTAATTAAATCTATTGCCACGATTTACGTGAAAAAATGTTGAAAGTGCCGTTACACATCCATATCTACATGTATATGCATATTGAGTCAGTTGTGTAAATAATATCACTACAAGATGCACAGCTTCGAGTAGTGATGCGGTTTATTCAACTAAGGAGACACGATACAAACAATTATACCAACAGATCTATGAATATAATACGTTTTTCCAATATTTTCATCCAACACGATTTCCATATCGGATGATGTTCGTGTCCTTTAACAGTAACACGACAGATGTCACATAAGGAGCAGGAATAGCTAACCCTTCAAGAGCTCCCGACTTCACCCCCAGTTTTTAGTGGGTTTCGTCTACGTTGATTGTTTTTGGGGGTTTTTTTGGTCTAAATATACCACACTTTACTATACGTTGCAAAACTTACATATTGTGATTAATTTGTCCACGATATTGATGGCATAGTGTATCAGTCATGGAGTTGAGAATTTCCAGTGCAGATCATGGGGTGAGATTTAATGTGATCCTACAACAGTTCTCATCCACACATTACATTTACATATAAATATGGAGGATGGAGTAATTACATTTCTATTAATATCTTATAATGTCTACGTATGTAACTATGTATGTTACTGTACGTTAAGATGTGGCTAATGAAATTAAAATCTAATTTCCGTGTGTTTCCTCTTTTGGTAGACGTAATTTTAAGCAACCTGTAAAAGGCATAATGGATATAATTTAATAAGAATTTATCAACTAGCAGTTCCGACATGTTTTTTGATGTATCAGTACCAGTGGTGTGTTCCATGGCATTTATTTACATTTCAATTCCGGGTAATTTTAGCTTCATGTTAGAGTATGACAGATTTATTGAGAATAAATGCTACGAAATTCTTTAACCAAATATAACTTGACAATATAGCTTTTTAATGAATCAATACTCCAAGGAAATTAAAGAAAATATATTGTAAGGAAATTGAAAAGAATATTACACTAAATAGTAAATGGGTTGAAATAGATATATTTTATCTAACATTGATAATAGTATCACATTTCATTATCTTTCTTATCTTTTACATTTCTTGTAGATTCGATTCTTTCCCTGTATTCCTAAATGTCAATATCTTTGAAAAGAAATGCAGAATAATGAATAGTAAGCTTAATTTGTACTTATTTGTTTTCTACCATTTCCAACGAATAGGAAAACTAAAAAGAACTGACAATGAAGTTTCAGATACCAATTGTAATAAATAGAATACAAAGACGAATACAAGTCAAAATAGTTTTTCAGACAAACGAACAATCAAGATATGAAAACAGCAGAAGAAATACAAAGACATTAAAACAAGAATATATAATAGAGACCAATCATTCTTAGCGTATTAGTGTCCTTGTTCCATTAGACGATGCGTTCTGTGCGAGCTTACTTATTCTTATCAAATGAGAGTAGTCGTTTTGAGCAAATTGGCTCCTCCAGGCCCATACAATAAGACCAGGCATGATGGGGGAGCTAGTGTCTCTAGTCTATTAACATGAGACCATGCGTTCTGAATTAAAGTTTCCAGTTCTATATACTGAGAATAGTCTTAGAGCTTACAGTCTAATACAATTATTCTGGGAGGGGGGTCGGGGCCAGTTAAAGACTCCAGACCTATATATAGCAGGGGTTGTATGAAGAGTTTGAAGATACCAAAGGGATAATCAGAATCCGTTAAAAAGGACAGACAACACAATAGCCAAAAGAAAAAGAACGAACAACGATCTACAAACCAAACACATAAAACTAACAATCGAGTACCACGAATCCCACTAAAAACCGGGGGTGAACTCAGGTGCACCGGAAAGGTAGGCAGTTCCATAGTTAAGAAGGGAAACAACGATTGATGCGTTCATATTGGAAACATTTCAACAAAAGCTATAACTGTTACCACACATCTAAAGTATTACATTTTTGGTACATGTCCTCCGGACATTTGGTTGGCTACATTCGTTTAGAAGTAATTGCTTTTTACTTCCGTGTGTATTACTATTTATATCCATACTTTTGCTATATCCGTGTTGTCTCTTCTGATTTAGAGGCTTTACGTTTATCCTACATATCGTTTTGGTAATTATTATATAAAAACATAAGTGGTTTAATCAATGTGTAGTAAACGTCATCTACCATTAATAACCATTTATGTTAACCATTGTCTTATTTTAATAATTGTCGATAAATTCACGTTCTTCTATGATATTCCCAGTTCCGCAAGAATGTAGTGCTCCAAAAATTTACTAAAAAGGTAAACAAATAATTAATTATATCAGTATTTCTGTTCATTTTTAGTCATTAAAGATTTTTGATAATATTAAACCATCATTAGTCAAGCATCTGTTTTACGTTCATTGTCATCAAATTGTAACCATTATCATACTACAACTAAATAAAACTATCATTAACATACACATTGTCTAGTATTTCATTATAACCTTTATACCCACTGTCACCACCATCATCATCCAATGTTAAGTTAGTATTTCATTATAACCTTTATACCCACTGTCACCACCATCATCATCCAATGTTAAGTTAGTATTTCATTATAACCTTTATACCCACTGTCACCAGCATCATCATCCAATGTTAAGTTAATATTTCATTATAACCTTTATACCCACTGTCACCAGCATCATCATCCAATGTTAAGTTAGTATTTCATTATAACCTTTATACCCACTGTCACCAGCATCATCATCCAATGTTAAGTTAGTATTTCATTATAACCTTTATACCCACTGTCACCAGCATCATCATCCAATGTTAAGTTAGTATTTCATTATAACCTTTATACCCACTGTCACCAGCATCATCATCCAATGTTAAGTTAGTATTTCATTATAACCTTTATACCCACTGTCACCAGCATCATCATCCAATGTTAAGTTAGTATTTCATTATAACCTTTATACCCACTGTCACCAGCATCATCATCCAATGTTAAGTTAGTATTTCATTATAACCTTTATACCCACTGTCACCAGCATCATCATCCAATGTTAAGTTAGTATTTCATTATAACCTTTATACCCACTGTCACCACCATCATCATCCAATGTTAAGTTAGTATTTCATTATAACCTTTATACCCACTGTCACCACCATCATCATCCAATGTTAAGTTAGTATTTCATTATAACCTTTATACCCACTGTCACCAGCATCATCATCCAATGTTAAGTTAGTATTTCATTATAACCTTTATACCCACTGTCACCTGCATCATCATCCAATGTTAAGTTAGTATTTCATTATAACCTTTATACCCACTGTCACCACCATCATCATCCAATGTAAAGTTAGTATTTCATTATAACCTTTATACCCACTGTCACCAGCATCATCATCCAATGTTAAGTTAGTATTTCATTATAACCTTTATACCCACTGTCACCAGCATCATCATCCAATGTTAAGTTAGTATTTCATTATAACCTTTATACCCACTGTCACCACCATCATCATCCAATGTTAAGTTAGTATTTCATTATAACCTTTATACCCACTGTCACCACCATCATCATCCAATGTTAAGTTAGTATTTCATTATAACCTTTATACCCACTGTCACCAGCATCATCATCCAATGTTAAGTTAGTATTTCATTATAACCTTTATACCCACTGTCACCACCATCATCATCCAATGTTAAGTTAGTATTTCATTATAACCTTTATACCCACTGTCACCAGCATCATCATCCAATGTTAAGTTAGTATTTCATTATAACCTTTATACCCACTGTCACCACCATCATCATCCAATGTTAAGTTAGTATTTCATTATAACCTTTATACCCACTGTCACCACCATCATCATCCAATGTTAAGTTAGTATTTCATTATAACCTTTATACCCACTGTCACCAGCATCATCATCCAATGTTAAGTTAGTATTTCATTATAACCTTTATACCCACTGTCACCACCATCATCATCCAATGTTAAGTTAATCTATGATTACGCCTAAGGTATCATTTTAACCTACATTATTTAAACATAATTGAAATCAGTATCACTACTATAAGGTACGTTATGAAACAACCATCAACACGATATAGGTTTTAATTCATTCTTTTCCTGCTAAATCTAAATCTAATAAATTTTACGTGCAATCATTTCTGTGTTGCTTTTATGTTTTCGTTGCCTTCGTTTTGTGTCTTGTTTACAATTTATTTTGTATCTTTGGATTGTCAATTCTTCGGTTTTCTCTAACATTACGTTAAAGTATGGATGAATTTTAGTTTAGACTGATGGTTAGGTTAATGGCATCAAGATCGTTGTTGGCAAATGAAAGTGTTTCATGCTTAAAAATGGAATCTGTACATGTGCCATATCTTTTTTATTATTAAATTGAATTACATTTTTTGGAAAATTGTATTGCAGGATAAATACAATATTGGTGTATTGACAGTAAATATAGAATGTATGTGGCTCGGCACGAAACGGATGGAAAAACTCGCTAAAAGCTTGTCTTTCCTCCGTTTCTAAGCCTCGCCACATAAATTCTATATTTACTTTCAATACACCAATATTGTATATATTTGTGATGTATAATGAAGATGTCCATGGATTGCTTCGTCACGACGAAGAGCAAAATTGAAAATATCCGTTCCTTTTGCCGAGCTACATGTAAGGCTTGGTAGAATGCCTATGCCACCAATGTTGTTCTTACGGCCGTGGTAAATCACAGTTGGCAGATCTCGTATTCATTAATCTTACTATTGTCCATGGATAGGTGTTGATAGGTTTGCATTGTTAGTCCTGTGTTATATTTCGATAATGCTTGTTCGCATTGAAGAGGATTTATTCGATTATCGTATTAATATTGTTAATATTGTTAATGATGTCAGAACGATGACCGGACATTTGTGTTTTTTACATTTCGTTTCACCGACATGTACCTTCCACAAATGTTAATATGCGAACATTATTAGCTGATTCACAGATTAGATTATCCTAACTCCTTGTAATTAGCAAAATGTAACTTAACAAAGTATTTTAAAAGCACAATGTAACTTAACAATGTATTTTAAAAGCACAATGTAACTTAACAATGTATTTTAAAAGCACAATGTAACTTAACAATGTATTTTAAAAACACATTGCGATACATGTAATGTAAGCTGGTGAAACATTTTAATTCTATCCTTTACATTATCTGTCCTTCCTAACATTACTGTTTCTCGTTGGCATCTTCAAGCATTCTTTTTTTTAACGCTAATACGCATTAGTTAACATCTAAGATTATTTTATTCATAAACAACAAGTATAACTGTGTATTCCTACTTCATAGCTATTTCCATATGACATATACAGTCATGTGTTCTAAGCTATCTTTTCTTAAATATATAAATATTAGGAAACAAATGTGTGAACATATAAAGAATTGAACGCGTGGGAAATGAACTTTAGGTATTTTATTGTCGGTATATGAGATTACAAAGCAATGTTTATTTCCCTCGATGAAGATAAAGTGTATATTACATATGGAAAGACTCATTTCCTACACTAACATACTCACATATTACAACATAAAATTACCATATAGAGAATTTCATTTTCGTTCTGTCAATGTTTTAATGTGCAGTAAATATAATAAGTTTGACGTAATAGTCTGTAATATAGATATCTTATCACGTGTCTACGAGTACTTTGTTGTTTAAAATCATGTCTATTTATACTAGATAAATACAGCAAAACATTATCACATACCACAATGGTAAAACACGTAGTTCATATCGGTGTTGATGATACGTAAACATGTTTTGCTTTGTGAACTTGTTTAATTACAATCTTAAAATTAATATTTGATCAAGTAATTATGGATATTTACTTTCAACGAAAACATAATTTGTATTCTGAGGTCATGAAGAAGATTATTATAAATGATTTTCATAAACATTTTTTTTCCTTTGGAAATTACACCATACATCAAATACCGTATAACAGGTATTTTCTGTGACTATCAACTCCGGACCTCAGAAAATAAAATAGCAGAATAGTATATAAAATAGATACTTCATGTCAAGATAGAACCTCCATACATGTACATATCCTGAGGGGTATATATCCCATAGAACCTCCATACATGTACATATCCAGAGGGGTATATATCTCATAGAACCTCCATACATGTACATATCCTGAGGGGTATATATCTCATAGAACCTCAATACATGTACATATCCTGAGGGGTATATATCTCATAGAACCTCCATACATGTACATATCCTGAGGGGTATATATCTCATAGAACCTCCATACATGTACATATCCTGAGGGGTATATATCTCATAGAACCTCAATACATGTACATATCCTGAGGGGTATATATCTCATAGAACCTCCATACATGTACATATCCTGAGGGGTATATATCCCATAGAACCTCCATACATGTACATATCCTCTGGGGTATATATCCCATAGAACCTCCATGCATGTACATATCCTGAGGGGTATATATCTCATAGAACATCCATACATGTACATATCCTGAGGGGTATATATCTCATAGAACCTCCATACATGTACATATCCTGAGGGGTATATATCTCATAGAACCTCCATACATGTACATATCCTGAGGGGTATATATCTCATAGAACCTCCATACATGTACATATCCTGAGGGGTATATATCCCATAGAACCTCCATACATGTACATATCCTCTGGGGTATATATCCCATAGAACCTCCATGCATGTACATATCCTGAGGGGTATATATCTCATAGAACATCCATACATGTACATATCCTGAGGGGTATATATCTCATAGAACCTCCATACATGTACATATCCTGAGGGGTATATATCTCATAGAACCTCCATACATGTACATATCCTGAGGGGTATATATCTCATAGAACCTCCATACATGTACATATCTTGAGGAGTATATATCTCATAGAACCTCCATACATGTACATATCCTGAGGGGTATATATCTCATAGAACCTCAATACATGTACATATCCTGAGGGGTATATATCTCATAGAACTTCCATACATGTACATATCCTGAGGGGTATATATCTCATAGAACCTCAATACATGTACATATCCTGAGGGGTATATATCTCATAGAACCTCCATACATGTACATATCCTGAGGGGTATATATCTCATAGAACCTCAATACATGTACATATACTGAGGGGTATATATCTCATAGAACCTCCATACATGTACATATCCTGAGGGGTATATATCTCATAGAACCTCCATACATGTACATATCCTGAGGGGTATATATCTCATAGAACCTCCATACATGTACATATTCTGAGGGGTATATATCTCATAGAACTTCAATACATGTACATATCCTGAGGGGTATATATCTCATAGAACCTCCATACATGTACATATCCTGAGGGGTATATATCTCATAGAACCTCCATACATGTACATATCCTGAGGGGTATATATCTCATAGAACCTCCATACATGTACATATCCTGAGGGGTATATATCTCATAGAACCTCCATACATGTACATATCCTGAGGGCTATATATCTCATAGACCCTCAATACATGAACATATTCTGAGGGGTATATATCTCATAGAACCTCAATACATGTACATATCCTGAGGGGTATATATCTCATAGAACCTCAATACATGTACATATCCTGAGGGGTATATATCTCATAGAACCTCCATACATGTACATATCCTGAGGGGTATATATCTCATAGAACCTCCATACATGTACATATCCTGAGGGGTATATATCTCATAGAACCTCCATACATGTACATATCCTGAGGGGTATATATCTCATAGAACCTCAATACATGTACATATCCTGAGGGGTATATATCCCATAGAACCTCCATACATGTACATATCCTGAGGGGTATATATCTCATAGAACCTCAATACATGTACATATCCTGAGGGGTATATATCTCATAGAACCTCCATACATGTACATATCCTGAGGGGTATATATCTCATAGAACCTCCATACATGTACATATCCTGAGGGGTATATATCTCATAGAACCTCAATACATGTACATATCCTGAGGGGTATATATCTCATAGAACCTCAATACATGTACATATCCTAAGGGGTATATATCTCATAGAACCTCCATACATGTACATATCCTGAGGGGTATATATCTCATAGAACCTCCATACATGTACATATCCTGAGGGGTATATATCTCATAGAACCTCCATACATGTACATATCCTGAGGGGTATATATCTCATAGAACCTCCATACATGTACATATCCTGAGGGGTATATATCTCATAGAACCTCAATACATGTACATATCCTGAGGGGTATATATCTCATAGAACCTCAATACATGTACATATCCTGAGGGGTATATATCTCATAGAACCTCCATACATGTACATATCCTGAGGGGTATATATCTCATAGAACCTCCATACATGTACATATCCTGAGGGGTATATATCTCATAGAACCTCAATACATGTACATATCCTGAGGGGTATATATCTCATAGAACCTCAATACATGTACATATCCTAAGGGGTATATATCTCATAGAACCTCCATACATGTACATATCCTGAGGGGTATATATCTCATAGAACCTCCATACATGTACATATCCTGAGGGGTATATATCTCATAGAACCTCCATACATGTACATATCCTGAGGGGTATATATCTCATAGAACCTCCATACATGTACATATCCTGAGGGGTATATATCTCATAGAACCTCCATACATGTACATATCCTGAGGGGTATATATCTCATAGAACCTCCATACATGTACATATCCTGAGGGGTATATATCTCATAGAACCTCCATACATGTACATATCCTGAGGGGTATATATCTCATAGAACCTCAATACATGTACATATTCTGAGGGGTATATATCTCATAGAACCTCCATATATGTACATATCCTGAGGGGTATATATCTCATAGAGCCTCCATACATGTACATATCCTGAGGGGTATATATCTCATAGAACCTCCATACATGTACATATCCTGAGGGGTATGTATCTCATAGAACCTCAATACATGTACATATCCTGTGGGGTATATATCTCATAGAACCTCCATACATGTACATATCCTGAGGGGTATATATCTCATAGAACCTCCATACATGTACATATCCTGAGGGGTATATATCTCATAGAACCTCAATACATGTACATATCCTGAGGGGTATATATCTCATAGAACCTCCATACATATACATATCCTGAGGGGTATATATCTCATAGAACCTCCATACATGTACATATCCTGAGGGGTATATATCTCATAGAACCTCCATACATGTACATATCCTGAGGGGTATATATCTCATAGAACTTCAATACATGTACATATCCTGAGGGGTATATATCTCATAGAACCTCCATACATGTACATATCCTGAGGGGTATATATCTCATAGAACCTCCATACATGTACATATCCTGAGGGGTATATATCTCATAGAACCTCCATGCATGTACATATCCTGAGGGCTATATATCTCATAGAACCTCAATACATGTACATATTCTGAGGGGTATATATCTCATAGAACCTCAATACATGTACATATCCTGAGGGGTATATATCTCATAGAACCTCAATACATGTACATATCCTGAGGGGTATATATCTCATAGAACCACCATACATGTACATATCCTGAGGGGTATATATCTCATAGAACCTCAATACATGTACATATCCTGAGGGGTATATATCTCATAGAACCTCCATACATGTACATATCCTGAGGGGTACATATCTCATAGAACCTCCATACATGTACATATCCTGAGGGGTATATATCTCATAGAACCTCCATACATGTACATATCCTGAGGGGTATATATCTCATAGAACCTCAATACATGTACATATCCTGAGGGGTATATATCCCATAGAACCTCCATACATGTACATATCCTGAGGGGTATATATCTCATAGAACCTCAATACATGTACATAATCTGAGGGGTATATATCTCATAGAACCTCCATACATGTACATATCCTGAGGGGTATATATCTCATAGAACCTCCATACATGTACATATCCTGAGGGGTATATATCTCATAGAACCTCAATACATGTACATATCCTGAGGGGTATATATCTCATAGAACCTCAATACATGTACATATC
The DNA here is from genome assembly GCA_963680875.1 of Bathymodiolus brooksi. Classification (NCBI taxonomy): domain Eukaryota; kingdom Metazoa; phylum Mollusca; class Bivalvia; order Mytilida; family Modiolidae; genus Bathymodiolus; species Bathymodiolus brooksi. The sequence goes on from OY804577.1 coordinate 137,044,309, forward strand.
CTAAGGGGTATATATCTCATAGAACCTCCATACATGTACATATCCTGAGGGGTATATATCTCATAGAACCTCCATACATGTACATATCCTGAGGGGTATATATCTCATAGAACCTCCATACATGTACATATCCTGAGGGGTATATATCTCATAGAACCTCCATACATGTACATATCCTGAGGGGTATATATCTCATAGAACCTCCATACATGTACATATCCTGAGGGGTATATATCTCATAGAACCTCCATACATGTACATATCCTGAGGGGTATATATCTCATAGAACCTCAATACATGTACATATCCTGAGGGGTATATATCTCATAGAACCTCAATACATGTACATATTCTGAGGGGTATATATCTCATAGAACCTCCATATATGTACATATCCTGAGGGGTATATATCTCATAGAACCTCCATACATGTACATATCCTGAGGGGTATATATCTCATAGAACCTCCATACATGTACATATCCTGAGGGGTATGTATCTCATAGAACCTCCATACATGTACATATCCTGTGGGGTATATATCTCATAGAACCTCCATACATGTACATATCCTGAGGGGTATATATCTCATAGAACCTCCATACATGTACATATCCTGAGGGGTATATATCTCATAGAACCTCCATACATGTACATATCCTGAGGGGTATTTATCTCATAGAACCTCCATACATGTACATATCCTGAGGGGTATATATCTCATAGAACCTCCATACATGTACATATCCTGAGGGGTATATATCTCATAGAACCTCCATACATGTACATATCCTGAGGGGTATATATCTCATAGAACCTCAATACATGTACATATCCTGAGGGGTATATATCTCATAGAACCTCCATACATGTACATATCCTGAGGGGTATATATCTCATAGAATCTCAATACATGTACATATCCTGAGGGGTATATATCTCATAGAACCTCCATACATGTACATATCCTGAGGGGTATATATCTCATAGAACCTCAATACATGTACATATCCTGAGGGGTATATACCTCATAGAACTTCAATACATGTACATATCCTGAGGGGTATATATCTCATAGAACCTCCATACATGTACATATCCTGAGGGGTATATATCTCATAGAACCTCAATACATGTACATATTCTGAGGGGTATATATCTCATAGAACCTCAATACATGTACATATCCTGAGGGGTGTATTTCTCATAGAACCTCCATACATGTACATATCCTGAGGGGTATATATCTCATAGAACCTCCATACATGTACATATCCTGAGGGGTATATATCTCATAGAACCTCAATACATGTACATATCCTAAGGGGTATATATCTCATAGAACCTCCATACATGTACATATCCTGAGGGGTATATATCTCATAGAACCTCCATACATGTACATATCCTGAGGGGTATATATCTCATAGAACCTCAATACATGTACATATCCTGAGGGGTATATATCTCATAGAACCTCCATACATGTACATATCCTGAGGGGTATATATCTCATAGAACCTCAATATATGTACATATCCTGAGGGGTATATATCTCATAGAACCTCAATACATGTACATATCCTGAGGGGTATATATCTCATAGAACCTCCATACATGTACATATCCTGAGGGGTATATATCTCATAGAACCTCCATACATGTACATATCCTGAGGGGTATATATCTCATAGAACCTCAATACATGTACATATCCTGAGGGGTATATATCTCATGGAACCTCCATACATGTACATATCCTGAGGGGTATATATCTCATAGAACCTCCATACATGTACATATCCTGAGGGGTATATATCTGATAGAACCTCAATACATGTACATATCCTGAGGGGTATATATCTCATAGAACCTCCATTCATGTACATATCCTGAGGGGTATATATCTCATAGAACCTCATACATGTACATATCCTGAGGAGTATATATCTCATAGAACCTCCATACATGTACATATCCTGAGGGGTATATATCTCATAGAACCTACATACATGTACATATCCTGAGGGGTATATATCTCATAGAACCTCCATACATGTACATATTCTGAGGGGTATATATCTCATAGAACCTCAATACATGTACATATCCTGAGGGGTATATATCTCATAGAACCTCCATACATGTACATATCCTGAGGGGTATATATCTCATAGAACCTCCATACATGTACATATCCTGAGGCGTATATATCTCATAGAACCTCCATACATGTACATATTCTGAGGGGTATATATCTCATAGAACCTCAATACATGTACATATCCTGAGGGGTATATATCTCATAGAACCTCAATACATGTACATATCCTGAGGGGTATATATCTCATAGAACCTCCATACATGTACATATCCTGAGATATCTCATAGAACCTCCATACATGTACATATCCTGAGATATCTCATAGAACCTCCATACATGTACACATCCTGAGATATCTCATAGAACCTCCATACATGTACATATCCTGAGATATCTCATAGTCGTATATTAACACTGAAGTACGCACCAACATTTACATTTTGCAACAATTTGACCATTTTTTTATAATTAACTTGTTGGTGTATTGCTTTGCTTAACAATTCATGTATTGCTTCCATAACAAACAAATTGTTTTCCGTGGAATATTGAAGCCGCGGGAAAAAAATCAGCAAAAGATCAATTTCTTCTTTTGTTGACGAAAATCGCAGATATTTCACACGGCTAAAGATACCGGCTATATGGTAAACAAAAACAGAAAGAATCACAGGACTACTTTGGGTTGATATCACTATTAATATTTGTCACTATATTTGGTAGAGTCAAGAAAGCTTGAAGCTACGAGAGAGGTAGTCAGAAGTCGTTATTCGAAGGACAGCTGCAATGGCCAAGCGAAATCGGAGAAAGAGACAAATAATGATCCACAGACCACTACACACAACACATAAGATTGAGCCACACGAACCAAAGCAAAAACCTGGGTTGAACTCAGATCCAGTGGAAGGATAAACCATTCCTATTCTACTTTTGGTACCCTTCGTATTTTTTTACATAAGAAAGCATTTAAGAAACGTTTAAAGATTCCAAAGCGGCAAGCAGAAGCCGAAAATCGAAAGACAGACAATATGGCCCAAAGAAAAAAAGGTTTAAAAAACCAAAATTGATCTACAAAACACTACACATAAAAAGTCTAAGCTACTCAAAGCCAACTAAAACTGAGCTAGAACTCATGTACTATAAATACGTGATGTTTTCGTGATGATAACATGGAGTTGAGGATATGTTTTACCTCCAATATAAGTGTTAGTGGTAGGAATATGTGGTGTCTTGTATCCAGATTATTTATTGAAGGAAATAATTATGTTACTTGTAGTTACATTATTAATCAAAGACTTCATCATGGTATCAGATCTAGATGTTGTGCAAAAAATATAGTCCAAGACGTAAGATCATTAATTCTAATTTCAAATTGAAAATTGTGCTTAAACATTATGACAAGTGGCATGATTTGTGATGTTGTTCAATAACTGACACGCCAACACATGATATTACCATCCCTAGTTATCTATTATTACTAATTAAATAAAATACTCTGGTGGTCGTAATTAAGTCCTCAACACGCAACACAAAAATGATAAACGTTAATACCCGACTGAACAAAGATGTCGGCAGCGTACCTAAGAATCCCGGAGCAAATTAACGTGATATTGTGATGAACGCAGTGACCGTAAAACACAAGATCGAAAATCGAAGTAGACCGATCCGTATAACGATGTAATGCTTTAATGTTTTATATTGACGTTAAAAATAAGTTAAAATTTATTGCGTTACTACACCTGGTACAAAAGGTTGAAATAATGAACGTGACACAGGGTAATATTCAGGACAGTACGCAAATATTCCATAATGCAATCTCTCATGAAACATGAAATGTAAATAAATGGTAATAGAAATATGGAATAAAATTAAGACTACCAAACACTGACGAATTTCAACATGTTGGCGTTTACTTTTAAAGAAAAGAGTGGTCAGAAGAACTAGAAAAAAAATAGTAAATTATGAAAATAAAATGCAAAACAAGAAATACCACACTGTCGGAACAATTCCATAATCAAATATCAAAATCGTAGAAAAAGACATAATCGATCCCCCTAACACACAAAAACAAAAATGCTCACTTTCCTTGTTGGATACAGACCCCTCTATGTTAAACTAGTTTTATTGGACCAAACCTTCCCTCATAGTATAATGTTGCTGTCATGCAAGTGCTTTCCACCTGTGGGTAATAGGTGTATGCATATAGCATCTACTGGTCAATATATGCGAAGATAATGCCTAAAGCCAGTTAAGAATAGCTTGATAATACCACAGGGGTAATCAGAGTCCGTTAACAGGGCTGTATATCTTTATACTGGAAATATGTCTGCAATTATTTGAGGCACATTTGACGTATGTAATTTGCTTGCATTACCAGACACGAAAATAGTCTTGTGCAAGAACAGTGTGATTTCTAATAAGGTATTACTTAGGATATAAACAATCCGTATATAAGGAGTGGGGGTTAAGCTACAAATGCTTCTGTTGAATAAACTGATAACTTAGAACTAAAAATCTCAAGTTTACAAGAAATATTTGAACACAGCGATCCCTCAAATCAAGTCTTAATACTGGGCTTTATATCACAAGACTATCCTTTATCAATCAAAGAAACAATTTAAATGTTTTTTTGTTGTTCATCATGACCATTTGTTCCTGATGAATAGTTTTATTTCACGTTAATTAACTGTTTACATGTCTAAATGTGCCATTTTCAAATTGATAGTGATATTTATTATGTGGATTTATCGGAAATGAAATAAAAACCAGATTGTCTTAGAACATTCTACACTTTATGGGTCATAAATGAAATCAAATGGTAAAAATATCAAAAAGCGAGGCTGCTTAGAATGGCTTCCGAACAGTTAAATCTTAATGGAAAGCAGCACTCATAGTACAAATTAGAATTGATAATTGGATACACGTGTGATCAGGAGAGCTGATAATTTCCGAGGCATTGTTTGATTTAATACATGTCATAATTAAACATTGGAGAAACTCGAAGGAACAATGCTGAGGTGGCAATAAAGAGACACGAACAACATTAGGCACACGACACAGAACAAAGAGAAACAAAGCAAACAATACAACCCTGAAAACTCAAACGATGAGCAACACGGACCCCACAAACAAACCAGGGGCTGACCCCAGGTGCTCGTGAATGATGCGCAGTTTCTGTTTCTTATAACACATCCGCCGTGTTACGTATATAGTCAAGTGTGACAAGAGCCTTGGCGCCGATAGAAAAAAAAAAACTACAAAAAAGAAAAAACATTCATTGCCATCTGAGAAATGGATATTTCTTACCGATCACCCAGTTGGTGATAACGACCGTATAATACATGTTAACCACTGTTTTCATTGATGTTTTCTAGTTAGATTATGATATATTGTTGGACACGTGACCTATTTACATTGTATCTTGACTTTGAATATCGCGTTGTAATCATCAGACCAGTAAACATTAAATCAAACATCGTCACGAATAACACAATATTATGATGGTCAACAATTCCACCAATAACACAATATTATGATGGTCAACAAACATTAGATCAAACATCGTCACGAATAACACAATATTATGATGGTCAACAATTCCACCAATAACACAATATTATGATGGTCAACAATTCCACCAATAACACAATATTATGATGGTCAACAATTCCACCAATAGCAACAAAACGAACAATCACCTCTCACTTCATCTCATTGAACATTAAAAAAGACCACCATATGTGACCTTGGAAATCCAGATCCTCGCTTGGAACAGCCACAACACAAACTGTGGGGGTATTAAACTGGTTAATAAGACCCGAACCCTCCCATCTTGATATTCAGATCTCCAACAGCAATACATATTTAAACAAACGATACAAAATACCTGCACAGATTCGCTTCCACTCAACAAAACCGCATACTATCACAAAAATGATTGACGACATAGACATGGACCATGGACAGTACAATAGGAAAGTAGAATATGCTTATTACATACATTTACTCTTAGAACAAAAAGTCATTAGTGATAATTAGATACTTAGGTTCATAAGAGATTTCGTTGATATTGGCATTTTTTAGTTTCTTAATGATATAACATAATATTGATGCTGTAAAGTGTAACGGAGGTTGCAGTATCTGCTATGACTATATTTTTTATTTCATCATGTTGTATTGGTAAGAACGTGGATGTAAATGACCATGAGAGTCTATCGAGGTCAATTAAATACATAATTAATAAACACGTAGGTGTCTCATTTAGTGCACATGAAACGTTTCTGGAATAACCTGCATCGGGTGCTTAAAAGTCAAAAGAAGGAAAAATCAAATAATTTTTTTTAATTTGGGAGCAACAAAGCCAAAGGGCCTAAGCATGAGAGCCCAAATATGATAATATCACCTGTGTCTGGGAGAGGAGATCCTAGTTGTTGAAACTCTTCTTAAGAACTGCAAATTGCAATAATAAATATATATAATAAACTATGTCAGTGCCGAAACACTAACCACTGGGCTGATGATATTACTTAAAATAGACAATCATTATTATTGTTTTGTTTTACTTACCGAATGATAAATTGAACTATATAAACCACGTTTTTCTCTTTGTTTCATTATCTCAGCAGTTGAATTATATTTCCCATAAGTAACGTCAAAAACGTCATTATTTCCACTTCTATCTGTTCGTCTGCTTAGTAACAAATATAAACAGAGGGTGCAAAAACTAACATTAATCGCTAAAAATGTGTAAATAATCTTGAGATGAAATCGAAGATTGAACTCTGAATTTTGTTGTGTCATTTCTATGCACCTGTAACTCGTTTATTTATATCTACAATTGTTGCTTCGTGTATATTATAATTATATATTAGGAATATATTTCCTTTTTAGCTGGGATTAATCCATGCGGAACTCGAGATAGAACTTTGCCTAACTAACAGAAAAATTAAACTCATTGCAGTTTTCCGTATATCAATAGAATATAAAAACCAACTTCTAAACACGTGGGTCTAAAATTATTATTATGTCTATTGATTACACACAATTGCACCGTATCTGGGAAAAACGCAATGTTTCCAATAAATGCTCTTTGTTAAAGATATTGAGTTCCATGGAATATTTTGTGTGTAATAAACGGAAAATAATTGAAAATCTTGATCGACCAAGCAACTGGTAGACCAATAAGATCGTCTATATAGTCTAATTAGGCGTTACGTTTCCAATTCTTTCTGTCAGTGAGTTGTCGTATATGTCAATGTAAAGCTAAAGTATAGTTTATTGTTATCACGGAGTATATTGTATGCCACGGGGAGATGTAATCTTTCGTAGGAATATTATTATGAATTATTACTTTCTTTAATGGAAATCAATATATAAAGAATATCCTCATATATTTTATTTGGCAGCATCAAATGATTAATTGGACAATCTATGATCGCGTTTTTCTATTTTATTTATATTACATTCTATATTTGATTGCAACAGTTTATTCGCTATCAATAACATAACAATTTTACCTTTAAATGTATTAATATGCAACACTATGAAAAGTAATGGAAACAATAATTCAAGAACATTCCATTGGCCAATGATTATAGACATCCTATCTGTATTATTGTTCATGTTAACAGGAATATTTAAGAATATATTTGGTAGCCACGTGAGACTACGAATATTTGTTCGTGATAATTTCGATATCGAAGCCTACAATAAGAATTATTTTATTGTTATTATTATTTTTTTCACTGATGTTTCAGATACTTAACATATTACCATATAGTTACAATTATTACTTAGTAAACACGAGATTTGAAGGTTCCCCAAAGGGTCTTTGATTGGATTGTTAAGCTACATTTTTAGACATAAATGTGACAGTTCTACAACGTAGATAGATAAGGACGACAGCACTATTATGTTTGTCACAGTTTTTCGGTTGTTGACTGATTTTGTCTGTTTATATAATTATGAGTTTTGACTTTCCCTTTGTAAGATTGTTCGGAGTTCGGTAATTTTGTTATTACCCTTATTTACTATAATCTTGCAAATTTGAATTTGATAAAGAAATTTCAAACTTGGATAATACTTTTTCCTTTTCAATGAAAAAGACACACATTAAATTGTGTCGTCTATTTATAAAAACGAGACATCAACGATCACTCAGAATAACATGTTGACCATTATGACCTACTGCAATTCTCGTGTATGTTCAATGACAAACGAGGCAACCAATTACGTCCCGTCAGCAGGGTCAATTACGTTCCGTCAGCAGGGTGTTATGTTAATATTCATACTGTACGACCATAGGGTACACATAGTGGGGAAGCTACATATCATTAGAAATCATTAGTATAATATAGTATTTTCATTATTTTCTTAATATTGTACAATGGTTAATTAATGGCATTCATTAATGCTCATCCACGCATCGGTATGTTTGTTGTCCCATTTAGCCATGTTCCACCATCACGATTGCCTAATTTGGGTATATATTTACAGATTTATTTAACAGCTCCTGGTACGCTTGAGTAAGTGGAATGATCGTATTCATAGTAATGCACGTTGTACCATAGTCGACATGTATGGTCTTCACTTAGGGTTTCTACATAAACTGTATACTACAAATAATTCCACGGGAAATTGCTGGCATAAAGGTTTTATATAGCATAGTTTTACATAGTAGTCAATAAAAAACACATAAGCAACTTTGAAATGCAGAAACTTAACATCGAGTCATGTTTCTAGTTTTCAAAGAGACTTTGATATCACACAACATTATATGCAAATGTAATGTATATTGCATGATTGTAGCGGCATTACTTACTGCTTTGTTGTTTTAAACATCAATAAAACAATATGGATCTATTGAATTGTGTTAGCTATAACAATATAAAGCGAATCACAACATGAGCTGATGGTATACACCTGTATTGTGTAAGTAAATAAACGGTATTGGAAATGGAAGAGCAAATCAAAAATGAACAGTCCAAAGACATAGGCAACATCGTGTGCAAAACGCAGAACGAAGACAACACAAAACAAAAAACACAGAAAACTAAAAAGATGAACAACATGGACTCCACCAAAAACTCGGGGGTAAACCCATGAGCTCGTGAAGGTTAAGCAGTGTCTGTTTCTTTAAAAATAATTCCTGGTTATTCCATATGAAGGGTTCTAGTAGTAACACCTTCTCCAATTTGTTGTGGACATCACTCCGGTCGCGTGTTGTGAACCACCTACACAAAACGAAAAACTAACTGACAAGTCTATTTTGTAGATATATTATTTCTTTATTTCAAAAATTACAACATTAATCAGATTACAACAGGGATGAGTAATTTGTGTAAATAATGTGTGATAATCGAGATAATATAATAATAAAATATTAACAAATGATTAATAAAATAAGAACTTAACATTATTTAGGATTTCTTTGAACTATCAAGGGTGAATGTCTGTGACAATAATTATACTCAACGTTTGCCATGCCAGAGACATAGAAATAAAACAAGAAAAGGAAACCAGGTGAATTCCTTTGAATTCATAGATCTCTGTTGTAGTTATATTACATCTATTTACATAGCATGTTTTGTCTTTGTCGTGTCTCTTCGGTCACAATTCCGGTGCTTTTCTTTCCATGGTGGTAAAGATTGTTTACATAGACTTCACAAACATAATCGCTATATAATACATTACCTTTCACCTTTGTGCCAGCCAGTGTATGTGAATATTAATATTAATAGATTTGAGTCGAACATCTTTCTGTAAAATAACATGTTCACTTACTGGCTAATAAAAAAAATAACAATTCTAGGTATTTGTCCTACAATCTAACTAGATCACGTGCATTGACAGAAATATACGACATGTGTAAACTGAATGAACATGTATTACTTATTTACTACATTGTCTATATCTGCACAATTTACGTTTTTTTTAATAAAGCCTTGATAACAAATTGTAATACCAATGATTTGATGTGTAGCAGATTGTGATATATAGCCTAGCAGTAAATATAACTGAGTAACACAGCAGTGTTTATAATTGTAACTGCTTAGTCTATGTAGTTTATTGTCTTCAGATGTAATTAATGTACTATCTTAATTCGACATTTGTCTTTAATTTAACTAACTCACGCCGCTTGTGACAAAGATTTTATGCATAATGACATTAAAAACAGTAATACATCTTATAGTATTATGTAATCAACCACCATTTTAATTTTGCTGATCACACTTTTGATAACCGTTCCTTGTTTAAAAGAGACAAAGCTATTATTATTGATCTGCGACTGAGGTAAAATATCAGACTTATGGGACAGTGAAACATATCACAATCTGCTTGAACAACGACATAATTAACACATAGAATTAAGACAAAGAACAGACATTGATGCGTCAGGTTATTACCCTGGTATCTGAGACACAAAGAGAAACAAAGAACAGACATTGATGCGTCAGGGTATTACCCTGGTATCTGAGACACAAAGAGAAACAAAGAACAGACATTGATGCGTCAGGGTATTACCCTGGTATCTGAGACACAAAGAGAAATCAACTAGAAACAATTAGAATTACCTTTCTAAGTTCATCGTCTGTGATTTCTAGGAATCAGTGTAAATTAGTCTGAAGGTTTTATTGTTTTAATATGACTTTATCCAATAAACGTTAGAGAATACTGAAGGGGCAATAAAACAAATGACAATCCAGAGAAACAGGCAACATAGGGTACACAAGACGAAGGGACAATCCAGAGAAACAGGCAACATAGGGTACACAAGACGAAGGGACAATCCAGAGAAACTTACAACATAGGGTACACAAGACGAAGGGACAATCCAGAGAAACTGGCAACATAGGGTACACAAGACGAAGGGACAATCCAGAGAAACTGGCAACATAGGGTACACAAGACGAAGGGACAATCCAGAGAAACTGGCAACATAGGTTACACAAGACGAAGGGACAATCCAGAGAAACAGGCAACATAGGGTACACAAGACGAAGGGACAATCCAGAGAAACTGGCAACATAGGGTACACAAGACGAAGGGACAATCCAGAGAAACTGGCAACATAGGGTACACAAGACGAAGGGACAATCCAGAGAAACTGGCAACATAGGGTACACAAGACGAAGGGACAATCCAGAGAAACAGGCAACATAGGGTACACAAGACGAAGGGACAATCCAGAGAAACTGGCAACATAGGGTACACAAGACGAAGGGACAATCCAGAGAAACTGGCAACATAGGGTACACAAGACGAAGGGACAATCCAGAGAAACTGGCAACATAGGGTACACAAGACGAAGGGACAATCCAGAGAAACTGGCAACATAGGGTACACAAGACGAAGGGACAATCCAGAGAAACAGGCAACATAGGGTACACAAGACGAAGGGACAATCCAGAGAAACTGGCAACATAGGGTACACAAGACGAAGGGACAATCCAGAGAAACAGGCAACATAGGGTACACAAGACGAAGGGACAATCCAGAGAAACTTACAACATAGGGTACACAAGACGAAGGGACAATCCAGAGAAACTGGCAACATAGGGTACACAAGACGAAGGGACAATCCAGAGAAACTGGCAACATAGGGTACACAAGACGAAGGTACAATCCAGAGAAACTGGCAACATAGGGTACACAAGACGAAGGGACAATCCAGAGAAACAGGCAACATAGGGTACACAAGACGAAGGGACAATCCAGAGAAACTGGCAACATAGGGTACACAAGACGAAGGGACAATCCAGAGAAACTGGCAACATAGGGTACACAAGACGAAGGGACAATCCAGAGAAACAGGCAACATAGGGTACACAAGACGAAGGGACAATCCAGAGAAACAGGCAACATAGGGTACACAAGACGAAGGGACAATCCAGAGAAACAGGCAACATAGGGTACACAAGACGAAGGGACAATCCAGAGAAACTGGCAACATAGGGTACACAAGACGAAGGGACAATCCAGAGAAACAGGCAACATAGGGTACACAAGACGAAGGGACAATCCAGAGAAACAGGCAACATAGGGTACACAAGACGAAGGGACAATCCAGAGAAACAGGCAACATAGGGTACACAAGACGAAGGGACAATCCAGAGAAACAGGCAACATAGGGTACACAAGACGAAGGGACAATCCAGAGAAACAGGCAACATAGGGTACACAAGACGAAGGGACAATCCAGAGAAACAGGCATCATAGGGTACACAAGACGAAGGGACAATCCAGAGAAACAGGCAACATAGGGTACACAAGACGAAGGGACAATCCAGAGAAACTGGCAACATAGGGTACACAAGACGAGGGGACAATCCAGAGAAACAGGCAACATAGGGTACACAAGACGAAGGGACAATCCAGAGAAACAGGCAACATAGGGTACACAAGACGAAGGGACAATCCAGAGAAACAGGCAACATAGGGTACACAAGACGAAGGGACAATCCAGAGAAACTTACAACATAGGGTACACAAGACGAAGGGACAATCCAGAGAAACAGGCAACATAGGGTACACAAGACGAAGGGACAATCCAGAGAAACTTACAACATAGGGTACACAAGACGAAGGGACAATCCAGAGAAACAGGCAACATAGGGTACACAAGACGAAGGGACAATCCAGGGAAACTTACATCATAGGGTACACAAGACGAAGGGACAATCCAGAGAAACAGACAACATAGGGTACACAAGACGAAGGGACAATCCAGAGAAACTGGCAACATAGGGTACACAAGACGAAGGGACAATCCAGAGAAACAGGCAACATAGGGTACACAAGACGAAGGGACAATCCAGAGAAACAGACAACATAGGGTACACAAGACGAAGGGACAATCCAGAGAAACAGGCAACATAGGGTACACAAGACGAAGGGACAATCCAGAGAAACTGGCAACATAGGGTACACAAGACGAAGGGACAATCCAGAGAAACTGGCAACATAGGGTACACAAGACGAAGGGACAATCCAGAGAAACTGGCAACATAGGGTACACAAGACGAAGGGACAATCCAGAGAAACAGGCAACATAGGGTACACAAGACGAAGGGACAATCCAGAGAAACTGGCAACATAGGGTACACAAGACGAAGGGACAATCCAGAGAAACTGGCAACATAGGGTACACAAGACGAAGGGACAATCCAGAGAAACTGACAACATAGGGTACACAAGACGAAGGGACAATCCAGAGAAACTGGCAACATAGGGTACACAAGACGAAGGGACAATCCAGAGAAACAGGCAACATAGGGTACACAAGACGAAGGGACAATCCAGAGAAACAGGCAACATAGGGTACACAAGACGAAGGGACAATCCAGAAAAACTGACAACATAGGGTACACAAGACGAAGGGACAATCCAGAGAAACAGGCAACATAGGGTACACAAGACGAAGGGACAATCCAGAGAAACAGGCAACATAGGGTACACCAGACGAAGGGACAATCCAGACAAACAGGCAACATAGGGTACACAAGACGAAGGGACAATCCAGAGAAACAGGCAACATATGGTACACAAGACGAAGGGACAATCCAGAAAAACTTACAACATAGGGTACACAAGACGAAGGGACAATCCAGAGAAACTGGCAACATAGGGTACACAAGACGAAGGGACAATCCAGAGAAACTTACAACATAGGGTACACAAGACGAAGGGACAATCCAGAGAAACAGACAACATAGGGTACACAAGACGAAGGGACAATCCAGAGAAACAGACAACATAGGGTACACAAGACGAAGGGACAATCCAGAGAAACTGGCAACATAGGGTACACAAGACGAAGGGACAATCCAGAGAAACTTACAACATAGGGTACACAAGACGAAGGGACAATCCAGAGAAACTTACAACATAGGGTACACAAGACGAAGGGACAATCCAGAGAAACTGGCAACATAGGGTACACAAGACGAAGGGACAATCCAGAGAAACTGGCAACATAGGGTACACAAGACGAAGGGACAATCCAGAGAAACTGGCAACATAGGGTACACAAGACGAAGGGACAATCCAGAGAAACAGGCAACATAGGGTACACAAGACGAAGGGACAATCCAGAGAAACAGGCAACATAGGGTACACAAGACGAAGGGACAATCCAGAGAAACTGGCAACATAGGGTACACAAGACGAAGGGACAATCCAGAGAAACTGGCAACATAGGGTACACAAGACGAAGGGACAATCCAGAGAAACAGGCAACATAGGGTACACAAGACGAAGGGACAATCCAGAGAAACAGGCAACATAGGGTACACAAGACGAAGGGACAATCCAGAGAAACAGGCAACATAGGGTACACAAGACGAAGGGACAATCCAGAGAAACTTACAACATAGGGTACACAAGACGAAGGGACAATCCAGAGAAACAGACAACATAGGGTACACAAGACGAAGGGACAATCCAGAGAAACTTACAACATAGGGTACACAAGACGAAGGGACAATCCAGAGAAACTTACAACATAGGGTACACAAGACGAAGGGACAATCCAGAGAAACTGGCAACATAGGGTACACAAGACGAAGGGACAATCCAGAGAAACAGGCAACATAGGGTACACAAGACGAAGTGACAATCCAGAGAAACTTACAACATAGGGTACACAAGACGAAGGGACAATCCAGAGAAACTTACAACATAGGGTACACAAGACGAAGGGACAATCCAGAGAAACAGGCAACATAGGGTACGCAAGACGAAGGGACAATCCAGAGAAACAGGCAACATAGGGTACACAAGACGAAGGGACAATCCAGAGAAACAGGCAACATAGGGTACACAAGACGAAGGGACAATCCAGAGAAACAGGCAACATAGGGTACACAAGACGAAGGGACAATCCAGAGAAACTGGCAACATAAGGTACACAAGACGAAGGGACAATCCAGAGAAACAGGCAACATAGGGTACACAAGACGAAGGGACAATCCAGAGAAACAGGCAACATAGGGTACACAAGACGAAGGGACAATCCAGAGAAACAGGCAACATAGGGTACACAAGACGAAGGGACAATCCAGAGAAACAGGCAACATAGGGTACACAAGACGAAGGGACAATCCAGAGAAACTTACAATATAGGGTACACAAGACGAAGGGACAATCCAGAGAAACTTACAACATAGGGTACACAAGACGAAGGGACAATCCAGAGAAACAGACAACATAGGGTACACAAGACGAAGGGACAATCCAGAGAAACAGGCAACATAGGGTACACAAGACGAAGGGACAATCCAGAGAAACAGGCAACATAGGGTACACAAGACGAAGGGACAATCCAGAGAAACAGGCAACATAGGGTACACAAGACGAAGGGACAATCCAGAGAAACAGGCAACATAGGGTACACAAGACGAAGGGACAATCCAGAGAAACAGGCAACATAGGGTACACAAGACGAAGGGACAATCCAGAGAAACAGGCAACATAGGGTACACAAGACGAAGGGACAATCCAGAGAAACAGGCAACATAGGGTACACAAGACGAAGGGACAATCCAGAGAAACAGGCAACATAGGGTACACAAGACGAAGGGACAATCCAGAGAAACAGGCAACATAGGGTACACAAGACGAAGGGACAATCCAGAGAAACAGGCAACATAGGGTACACAAGACGAAGGGACAATCCAGAGAAACAGGCAACATAGGGTACACAAGACGAAGGGACAATCCAGAGAAACAGGCAACATAGGATACACAAGACGAAGGGACAATCCAGAGAAACAGACAACATAGGGTACACAAGACGAAGGGACAATCCAGAGAAACAGGCAACATAGGGTACACAAGACGAAGGGACAATCCAGAGAAACAGGCAACATAGGGTACACAAGACGAAGGGACAATCCAGAGAAACTTACAACATAGGATACACAAGACGAAGGGACAATCCAGAGAAACAGGCAACATAGGGTACACAAGACGAAGGGACAATCCAGAGAAACAGGCAACATAGGGTACACAAGACGAAGGGACAATCCAGAGAAACTTACAACATAGGATACACAAGACGAAGGGACAATCCAGAGAAACAGACAACATAGGGTACACAAGACGAAGGGACAATCCAGAGAAACTTACAACATAGGGTACACAAGACGAAGGGACAATCCAGAGAAACTTACAACATAGGGTACACAAGACGAAGGGACAATCCAGAGAAACAGACAACATAGGGTACACAAGACGAAGGGACAATCCAGAGAAACAGACAACATAGGGTACACAAGACGAAGGGACAATCCAGAGAAACAGACAACATAGGGTACACAAGACGAAGGGACAATCCAGAGAAACTTACAACATAGGGTACACAAGACGAAGGGACAATCCAGAGAAACTTACAACATAGGGTACACAAGACGAAGGGACAATCCAGAGAAACTTACAACATAGGGTACACAAGACGAAGGGACAATCCAGAGAAACAGACAACATAGGGTACACAAGACGAAGGGACAATCCAGAGAAACAGACAACATAGGGTACACAAGACGAAGGGACAATCCAGAGAAACTTACAACATAGGGTACACAAGACGAAGGGACAATCCAGAGAAACAGACAACATAGGGTACACAAGACGAAGGGACAATCCAGAGAAACTTACAACATAGGGTATACAAGACGAAGGGACAATCCAGAGAAACTTACAACATAGGGTACACAAGACGAAGGGACAATCCAGAGATACTGACAACATAGGGTGCACAATACGAAGGGACAATCCAGAGAAACTTACAACATAGGGTACACAAGACGAAGGGACAATCCAGAGAAACAGACAACATAGGGTACACAAGACGAAGGGACAATCCAGAGATACTGACAACATAGGGTACACAAGACGAAGGGACAATCCAGAGAAACTTACAACATAGGGTACACAAGACGAAGGGACAATCCAGAGAAACTTACAACATAGGGTACACAAGACGAAGGGACAATCCAGAGAAACAGACAACATAGGGTACACAAGACGAAGGGACAATCCAGAGAAACAGACAACATAGGGTACACAAGACGAAGGGACAATCCAGAGAAACTTACAACATAGGGTACACAAGACGAAGGGACAATCCAGAGAAACTTACAACATAGGGTGCACAAGACGAAGGGACAATCCAGAGATACTGACAACATAGGGTACACAAGACGAAGGGACAATCCAGAGAAACTTACAACATAGGGTACACAAGACGAAGGGACAATCCAGAGAAACAGACAACATAGGGTACACAAGACGAAGGGACAATCCAGAGATACTGACAACATAGGGTACACAAGACGAAGGGACAATCCAGAGAAACTTACAACATAGGGTACACAAGACGAAGGGACAATCCAGAGAAACAGACAACATAGGGTACACAAGACGAAGGGACAATCCAGAGAAACAGGCAACATAGGGTACACAAGACGAAGGGACAATCCACAGAAACTTACAACATAGGGTACACAAGACGAAGGGACAATCCAGAGAAACAGGCAACATAGGGTACACAAGACGAAGGGACAATCCAGAGAAACTTACAACATAGGGTACACAAGACGAAGGGACAATCCAGAGAAACAGGCAACATAGGGTACACAAGACGAAGGGACAATCCAGAGAAACAGGCAACATAGGGTACACAAGACGAAGGGACAATCCAGAGAAACTTACAACATAGGGTACACAAGACGAAGGGACAATCCAGAGATACTGACAACATAGGGTACACAAGACGAAGGGACAATCCAGAAAACTTACAACATAGGGTACACAAGACGAAGGGACAATCCAGAGAAACAGACAACATAGGGTACACAAGACGAAGGGACAATCCAGAGATACTGACAACATAGGGTACACAAAACGAAGGGACAATCCAGAGAAACTTACAACATAGGGTACACAAGACGAAGGGACAATCCAGAGAAAGTTACAATATAGGGTACACAAGACGAAGGGACAATCCAGAGAAACAGACAACATAGGGTACACAAGACGAAGGGACAATCCAGAGAAACAGGCAACATAGGGTACACAAGACGAAGGGACAATCCAGAGAAACTTACAACATAGGGTACACAAGACGAAGGGACAATCCAGAGAAACAGACAACATAGGGTACACAAGACGAAGGGACAATCCAGAGAAACAGACAACATAGGGTACACAAGACGAAGGGACAATCCAGAGAAACAGACAACATAGGGTACACAAGACGAAGGGACAATCCAGAGAAACAGGCAACATAGGGTACACAAGACGAAGGGACAATCCAGAGAAACTTACAACATAGGGTACACAAGACGAAGGGACAATCCAGAGAAACAGGCAACATAGGGTACACAAGACGAAGGGACAATCCAGAGAAACAGGCAACATAGGGTACACAAGACGAAGGGACAATTCAGAGAAACTTACAACATAGGGTACACAAGACGAAGGGACAATCCAGAGAAACTGGCAACATAGGGTACACAAGACGAAGGGACAATCCAGAGAAACTGGCAACATAGGGTACACAAGACGAAGGGACAATCCAGAGAAACTGGCAACATAGGGTACACAAGACGAAGGGACAATCCAGAGAAACAGGCAACATAGGGTACACAAGACGAAGGGACAATCCAGAGAAACAGGCAACATAGGGTACACAAGACGAAGGGACAATCCAGAGAAACAGGCAACATAGGGTACACAAGACGAAGGGACAATCCAGAGAAACTGGCAACATAGGGTACACAAGACGAAGGGACAATCCAGAGAAACAGGCAACATAGGGTACACAAGACGAAGGGACAATCCAGAGAAACAGGCAACATAGGGTACACAAGACGAAGGGACAATCCAGAGAAACAGGCAACATAGGGTACACAAGACGAAGGGACAATCCAGAGAAACTTACAACATAGGGTACACAAGACGAAGGGACAATCCAGAGAAACAGGCAACATAGGGTACACAAGACGAAGGGACAATCCAGAGAAACAGGCAACATAGGGTACACCAGACGAAGGGACAATCCAGACAAACAGGCAACATAGGGTACACAAGACGAAGGGACAATCCAGAGAAACAGGCAACATATGGTACACAAGACGAAGGGACAATCCAGAGAAACTTACAACATAGGGTACACAAGACGAAGGGACAATCCAGAGAAACTGGCAACATAGGGTACACAAGACGAAGGGACAATCCAGAGAAACTTACAACATAGGGTACACAAGACGAAGGGACAATCCAGAGAAACAGACAACATAGGGTACACAAGACGAAGGGACAATCCAGAGAAACAGACAACATAGGGTACACAAGACGAAGGGACAATCCAGAGAAACTGGCAACATAGGGTACACAAGACGAAGGGACAATCCAGAGAAACTTACAACATAGGGTACACAAGACGAAGGGACAATCCAGAGAAACTTACAACATAGGGTACACAAGACGAAGGGACAATCCAGAGAAACTGGCAACATAGGGTACACAAGACGAAGGGACAATCCAGAGAAACTGGCAACATAGGGTACACAAGACGAAGGGACAATCCAGAGAAACTGGCAACATAGGGTACACAAGACGAAGGGACAATCCAGAGAAACAGGCAACATAGGGTACACAAGACGAAGGGACAATCCAGAGAAACAGGCAACATAGGGTACACAAGACGAAGGGACAATCCAGAGAAACAGGCAACATAGGGTACACAAGACGAAGGGACAATCCAGAGAAACTGGCAACATAGGGTACACAAGACGAAGGGACAATCCAGAGAAACAGGCAACATAGGGTACACAAGACGAAGGGACAATCCAGAGAAACAGGCAACATAGGGTACACAAGACGAAGGGACAATCCAGAGAAACAGGCAACATAGGGTACACAAGACGAAGGGACAATCCAGAGAAACTTACAACATAGGGTACACAAGACGAAGGGACAATCCAGAGAAACAGACAACATAGGGTACACAAGACGAAGGGACAATCCAGAGAAACTTACAACATAGGGTACACAAGACGAAGGGACAATCCAGAGAAACTTACAACATAGGGTACACAAGACGAAGGGACAATCCAGAGAAACTTACAACATAGGGTACACAAGACGAAGGGACAATCCAGAGAAACTGGCAACATAGGGTACACAAGACGAAGGGACAATCCAGAGAAACAGGCAACATAGGGTACACAAGACGAAGGGACAATCCAGAGAAACTTACAACATAGGGTACACAAGACGAAGGGACAATCCAGAGAAACTTACAACATAGGGTACACAAGACGAAGGGACAATCCAGAGAAACAGGCAACATAGGGTACGCAAGACGAAGGGACAATCCAGAGAAACAGGCAACATAGGGTACACAAGACGAAGGGACAATCCAGAGAAACAGGCAACATAGGGTACACAAGACGAAGGGACAATCCAGAGAAACAGGCAACATAGGGTACACAAGACGAAGGGACAATCCAGAGAAACTGGCAACATAAGGTACACAAGACGAAGGGACAATCCAGAGAAACAGGCAACATAGGGTACACAAGACGAAGGGACAATCCAGAGAAACAGGCAACATAGGGTACACAAGACGAAGGGACAATCCAGAGAAACAGGCAACATAGGGTACACAAGACGAAGGGACAATCCAGAGAAACAGGCAACATAGGGTACACAAGACGAAGGGACAAACCAGAGAAACTTACAATATAGGGTACACAAGACGAAGGGACAATCCAGAGAAACTTACAACATAGGGTACACAAGACGAAGGGACAATCCAGAGAAACAGACAACATAGGGTACACAAGACGAAGGGACAATCCAGAGAAACAGGCAACATAGGGTACACAAGACGAAGGGACAATCCAGAGAAACAGGCAACATAGGGTACACAAGACGAAGGGACAATCCAGAGAAACAGGCAACATAGGGTACACAAGACGAAGGGACAATCCAGAGAAACAGGCAACATAGGGTACACAAGACGAAGGGACAATCCAGAGAAACAGGCAACATAGGGTACACAAGACGAAGGGACAATCCAGAGAAACAGGCAACATAGGGTACACAAGACGAAGGGACAATCCAGAGAAACAGGCAACATAGGGTACACAAGACGAAGGGACAATCCAGAGAAACAGGCAACATAGGGTACACAAGACGAAGGGACAATCCAGAGAAACAGGCAACATAGGGTACACAAGACGAAGGGACAATCCAGAGAAACAGGCAACATAGGGTACACAAGACGAAGGGACAATCCAGAGAAACAGGCAACATAGGGTACACAAGACGAAGGGACAATCCAGAGAAACAGGCAACATAGGATACACAAGACGAAGGGACAATCCAGAGAAACAGACAACATAGGGTACACAAGACGAAGGGACAATCCAGAGAAACAGGCAACATAGGGTACACAAGACGAAGGGACAATCCAGAGAAACAGGCAACATAGGGTACACAAGACGAAGGGACAATCCAGAGAAACTTACAACATAGGATACACAAGACGAAGGGACAATCCAGAGAAACAGGCAACATAGGGTACACAAGACGAAGGGACAATCCAGAGAAACAGGCAACATAGGGTACACAAGACGAAGGGACAATCCAGAGAAACTTACAACATAGGATACACAAGACGAAGGGACAATCCAGAGAAACAGACAACATAGGGTACACAAGACGAAGGGACAATCCAGAGAAACTTACAACATAGGGTACACAAGACGAAGGGACAATCCAGAGAAACTTACAACATAGGGTACACAAGACGAAGGGACAATCCAGAGAAACAGACAACATAGGGTACACAAGACGAAGGGACAATCCAGAGAAACAGACAACATAGGGTACACAAGACGAAGGGACAATCCAGAGAAACAGACAACATAGGGTACACAAGACGAAGGGACAATCCAGAGAAACTTACAACATAGGGTACACAAGACGAAGGGACAATCCAGAGAAACTTACAACATAGGGTACACAAGACGAAGGGACAATCCAGAGAAACTTACAACATAGGGTACACAAGACGAAGGGACAATCCAGAGAAACAGACAACATAGGGTACACAAGACGAAGGGACAATCCAGAGAAACAGACAACATAGGGTACACAAGACGAAGGGACAATCCAGAGAAACTTACAACATAGGGTACACAAGACGAAGGGACAATCCAGAGAAACAGACAACATAGGGTACACAAGACGAAGGGACAATCCAGAGAAACTTACAACATAGGGTATACAAGACGAAGGGACAATCCAGAGAAACTTACAACATAGGGTACACAAGACGAAGGGACAATCCAGAGATACTGACAACATAGGGTGCACAATACGAAGGGACAATCCAGAGAAACTTACAACATAGGGTACACAAGACGAAGGGACAATCCAGAGAAACAGACAACATAGGGTACACAAGACGAAGGGACAATCCAGAGATACTGACAACATAGGGTACACAAGACGAAGGGACAATCCAGAGAAACTTACAACATAGGGTACACAAGACGAAGGGACAATCCAGAGAAACTTACAACATAGGGTACACAAGACGAAGGGACAATCCAGAGAAACAGACAACATAGGGTACACAAGACGAAGGGACAATCCAGAGAAACAGACAACATAGGGTACACAAGACGAAGGGACAATCCAGAGAAACTTACAACATAGGGTACACAAGACGAAGGGACAATCCAGAGAAACTTACAACATAGGGTGCACAAGACGAAGGGACAATCCAGAGATACTGACAACATAGGGTACACAAGACGAAGGGACAATCCAGAGAAACTTACAACATAGGGTACACAAGACGAAGGGACAATCCAGAGAAACAGACAACATAGGGTACACAAGACGAAGGGACAATCCAGAGATACTGACAACATAGGGTACACAAGACGAAGGGACAATCCAGAGAAACTTACAACATAGGGTACACAAGACGAAGGGACAATCCAGAGAAACAGACAACATAGGGTACACAAGACGAAGGGACAATCCAGAGAAACAGGCAACATAGGGTACACAAGACGAAGGGACAATCCACAGAAACTTACAACATAGGGTACACAAGACGAAGGGACAATCCAGAGAAACAGGCAACATAGGGTACACAAGACGAAGGGACAATCCAGAGAAACAGGCAACATAGGGTACACCAGACGAAGGGACAATCCAGACAAACAGGCAACATAGGGTACACAAGACGAAGGGACAATCCAGAGAAACAGGCAACATATGGTACACAAGACGAAGGGACAATCCAGAGAAACTTACAACATAGGGTACACAAGACGAAGGGACAATCCAGAGAAACTGGCAACATAGGGTACACAAGACGAAGGGACAATCCAGAGAAACTTACAACATAGGGTACACAAGACGAAGGGACAATCCAGAGAAACAGACAACATAGGGTACACAAGACGAAGGGACAATCCAGAGAAACAGACAACATAGGGTACACAAGACGAAGGGACAATCCAGAGAAACTGGCAACATAGGGTACACAAGACGAAGGGACAATCCAGAGAAACTTACAACATAGGGTACACAAGACGAAGGGACAATCCAGAGAAACTTACAACATAGGGTACACAAGACGAAGGGACAATCCAGAGAAACTGGCAACATAGGGTACACAAGACGAAGGGACAATCCAGAGAAACTGGCAACATAGGGTACACAAGACGAAGGGACAATCCAGAGAAACTGGCAACATAGGGTACACAAGACGAAGGGACAATCCAGAGAAACAGGCAACATAGGGTACACAAGACGAAGGGACAATCCAGAGAAACAGGCAACATAGGGTACACAAGACGAAGGGACAATCCAGAGAAACAGGCAACATAGGGTACACAAGACGAAGGGACAATCCAGAGAAACTGGCAACATAGGGTACACAAGACGAAGGGACAATCCAGAGAAACAGGCAACATAGGGTACACAAGACGAAGGGACAATCCAGAGAAACAGGCAACATAGGGTACACAAGACGAAGGGACAATCCAGAGAAACAGGCAACATAGGGTACACAAGACGAAGGGACAATCCAGAGAAACTTACAACATAGGGTACACAAGACGAAGGGACAATCCAGAGAAACAGACAACATAGGGTACACAAGACGAAGGGACAATCCAGAGAAACTTACAACATAGGGTACACAAGACGAAGGGACAATCCAGAGAAACTTACAACATAGGGTACACAAGACGAAGGGACAATCCAGAGAAACTGGCAACATAGGGTACACAAGACGAAGGGACAATCCAGAGAAACAGGCAACATAGGGTACACAAGACGAAGGGACAATCCAGAGAAACTTACAACATAGGGTACACAAGACGAAGGGACAATCCAGAGAAACTTACAACATAGGGTACACAAGACGAAGGGACAATCCAGAGAAACAGGCAACATAGGGTACGCAAGACGAAGGGACAATCCAGAGAAACAGGCAACATAGGGTACACAAGACGAAGGGACAATCCAGAGAAACAGGCAACATAGGGTACACAAGACGAAGGGACAATCCAGAGAAACAGGCAACATAGGGTACACAAGACGAAGGGACAATCCAGAGAAACTGGCAACATAAGGTACACAAGACGAAGGGACAATCCAGAGAAACAGGCAACATAGGGTACACAAGACGAAGGGACAATCCAGAGAAACAGGCAACATAGGGTACACAAGACGAAGGGACAATCCAGAGAAACAGGCAACATAGGGTACACAAGACGAAGGGACAATCCAGAGAAACAGGCAACATAGGGTACACAAGACGAAGGGACAATCCAGAGAAACTTACAATATAGGGTACACAAGACGAAGGGACAATCCAGAGAAACTTACAACATAGGGTACACAAGACGAAGGGACAATCCAGAGAAACAGACAACATAGGGTACACAAGACGAAGGGACAATCCAGAGAAACAGGCAACATAGGGTACACAAGACGAAGGGACAATCCAGAGAAACAGGCAACATAGGGTACACAAGACGAAGGGACAATCCAGAGAAACAGGCAACATAGGGTACACAAGACGAAGGGACAATCCAGAGAAACAGGCAACATAGGGTACACAAGACGAAGGGACAATCCAGAGAAACAGGCAACATAGGGTAAACAAGACGAAGGGACAATCCAGAGAAACAGGCAACATAGGGTACACAAGACGAAGGGACAATCCAGAGAAACAGGCAACATAGGGTACACAAGACGAAGGGACAATCCAGAGAAACAGGCAACATAGGGTACACAAGACGAAGGGACAATCCAGAGAAACAGGCAACATAGGGTACACAAGACGAAGGGACAATCCAGAGAAACAGGCAACATAGGGTACACAAGACGAAGGGACAATCCAGAGAAACAGGCAACATAGGGTACACAAGACGAAGGGACAATCCAGAGAAACAGGCAACATAGGATACACAAGACGAAGGGACAATCCAGAGAAACAGACAACATAGGGTACACAAGACGAAGGGACAATCCAGAGAAACAGGCAACATAGGGTACACAAGACGAAGGGACAATCCAGAGAAACAGGCAACATAGGGTACACAAGACGAAGGGACAATCCAGAGAAACTTACAACATAGGATACACAAGACGAAGGGACAATCCAGAGAAACAGGCAACATAGGGTACACAAGACGAAGGGACAATCCAGAGAAACAGGCAACATAGGGTACACAAGACGAAGGGACAATCCAGAGAAACTTACAACATAGGATACACAAGACGAAGGGACAATCCAGAGAAACAGACAACATAGGGTACACAAGACGAAGGGACAATCCAGAGAAACTTACAACATAGGGTACACAAGACGAAGGGACAATCCAGAGAAACTTACAACATAGGGTACACAAGACGAAGGGACAATCCAGAGAAACAGACAACATAGGGTACACAAGACGAAGGGACAATCCAGAGAAACAGACAACATAGGGTACACAAGACGAAGGGACAATCCAGAGAAACAGACAACATAGGGTACACAAGACGAAGGGACAATCCAGAGAAACTTACAACATAGGGTACACAAGACGAAGGGACAATCCAGAGAAACTTACAACATAGGGTACACAAGACGAAGGGACAATCCAGAGAAACTTACAACATAGGGTACACAAGACGAAGGGACAATCCAGAGAAACAGACAACATAGGGTACACAAGACGAAGGGACAATCCAGAGAAACAGACAACATAGGGTACACAAGACGAAGGGACAATCCAGAGAAACTTACAACATAGGGTACACAAGACGAAGGGACAATCCAGAGAAACAGACAACATAGGGTACACAAGACGAAGGGACAATCCAGAGAAACTTACAACATAGGGTATACAAGACGAAGGGACAATCCAGAGAAACTTACAACATAGGGTACACAAGACGAAGGGACAATCCAGAGATACTGACAACATAGGGTGCACAATACGAAGGGACAATCCAGAGAAACTTACAACATAGGGTACACAAGACGAAGGGACAATCCAGAGAAGCAGACAACATAGGGTACACAAGACGAAGGGACAATCCAGAGATACTGACAACATAGGGTACACAAGACGAAGGGACAATCCAGAGAAACTTACAACATAGGGTACACAAGACGAAGGGACAATCCAGAGAAACTTACAACATAGGGTACACAAGACGAAGGGACAATCCAGAGAAACAGACAACATAGGGTACACAAGACGAAGGGACAATCCAGAGAAACAGACAACATAGGGTACACAAGACGAAGGGACAATCCAGAGAAACTTACAACATAGGGTACACAAGACGAAGGGACAATCCAGAGAAACTTACAACATAGGGTGCACAAGACGAAGGGACAATCCAGAGATACTGACAACATAGGGTACACAAGACGAAGGGACAATCCAGAGAAACTTACAACATAGGGTACACAAGACGAAGGGACAATCCAGAGAAACAGACAACATAGGGTACACAAGACGAAGGGACAATCCAGAGATACTGACAACATAGGGTACACAAGACGAAGGGACAATCCAGAGAAACTTACAACATAGGGTACACAAGACGAAGGGACAATCCAGAGAAACAGACAACATAGGGTACACAAGACGAAGGGACAATCCAGAGAAACAGGCAACATAGGGTACACAAGACGAAGGGACAATCCACAGAAACTTACAACATAGGGTACACAAGACGAAGGGACAATCCAGAGAAACAGGCAACATAGGGTACACAAGACGAAGGGACAATCCACAGAAACTTACAACATAGGGTACACAAGACGAAGGGACAATCCAGAGAAACAGGCAACATAGGGTACACAAGACGAAGGGACAATCCAGAGAAACAGGCAACATAGGGTACACAAGACGAAGGGACAATCCAGAGAAACTTACAACATAGGGTACACAAGACGAAGGGACAATCCAGAGATACTGACAACATAGGGTACACAAGACGAAGGGACAATCCAGAGAAACTTACAACATAGGGTACACAAGACGAAGGGACAATCCAGAGAAACAGACAACATAGGGTACACAAGACGAAGGGACAATCCAGAGATACTGACAACATAGGGTACACAAGACGAAGGGACAATCCAGAGAAACTTACAACATAGGGTACACAAGACGAAGGGACAATCCAGAGAAAGTTACAATATAGGGTACACAAGACGAAGGGACAATCCAGAGAAACAGACAACATAGGGTACACAAGACGAAGGGACAATCCAGAGAAACAGGCAACATAGGGTACACAAGACGAAGGGACAATCCAGAGAAACTTACAACATAGGGTACACAAGACGAAGGGACAATCCAGAGAAACAGACAACATAGGGTACACAAGACGAAGGGACAATCCAGAGAAACAGACAACATAGGGTACACAAGACGAAGGGACAATCCAGAGAAACAGACAACATAGGGTACACAAGACGAAGGGACAATCCAGAGAAACAGGCAACATAGGGTACACAAGACGAAGGGACAATCCAGAGAAACTTACAACATAGGGTACACAAGACGAAGGGACAATCCAGAGAAACAGGCAACATAGGGTACACAAGACGAAGGGACAATCCAGAGAAACAGGCAACATAGGGTACACAAGACGAAGGGACAATTCAGAGAAACTTACAACATAGGGTACACAAGACGAAGGGACAATCCAGAGAAACAGGCAACATAGGGTACACAAGACGAAGGGACAATCCAGAGAAACTGGCAACATAGGGTACACAAGACGAAGGGACAATCCAGAGAAACTGGCAACATAGGGTACACAAGACGAAGGGACAATCCAGAGAAACAGGCAACATAGGGTACACAAGACGAAGGGACAATCCAGAGAAACAGGCAACATAGGGTACACAAGACGAAGGGACAATCCAGAGAAACAGGCAACATAGGGTACACAAGACGAAGGGACAATCCAGAGAAACTGGCAACATAGGGTACACAAGACGAAGGGACAATCCAGAGAAACAGGCAACATAGGGTACACAAGACGAAGGGACAATCCAGAGAAACAGGCAACATAGGGTACACAAGACGAAGGGACAATCCAGAGAAACAGGCAACATAGGGTACACAAGACGAAGGGACAATCCAGAGAAACTTACAACATAGGGTACACAAGACGAAGGGACAATCCAGAGAAACAGACAACATAGGGTACACAAGACGAAGGGACAATCCAGAGAAACTGGCAACATAGGGTACACAAGACGAAGGGACAATCCAGAGAAACTTACAACATAGGGTACACAAGACGAAGGGACAATCCAGAGAAACTGGCAACATAGGGTACACAAGACGAAGGGACAATCCAGAGAAACAGGCAACATAGGGTACACAAGACGAAGGGACAATCCAGAGAAACTTACAACATAGGGTACACAAGACGAAGGGACAATCCAGAGAAACTTACAACATAGGGTACACAAGACGAAGGGACAATCCAGAGAAACAGGCAACATAGGGTACACAAGACGAAGGGACAATCCAGAGAAACAGGCAACATAGGGTACACAAGACGAAGGGACAATCCAGAGAAACAGGCAACATAGGGTACACAAGACGAAGGGACAATCCAGAGAAACAGGCAACATAGGGTACACAAGACGAAGGGACAATCCAGAGAAACTGGCAACATAAGGTACACAAGACGAAGGGACAATCCAGAGAAACAGGCAACATAGGGTACACAAGACGAAGGGACAATCCAGAGAAACAGGCAACATAGGGTACACAAGACGAAGGGACAATCCAGAGAAACAGGCAACATAGGGTACACAAGACGAAGGGACAATCCAGAGAAACAGGCAACATAGGGTACACAAGACGAACGGACAATCCAGAGAAACTTACAACATAGGGTACACAAGACGAAGGGACAATCCAGAGAAACTTACAACATAGGGTACACAAGACGAAGGGACAATCCAGAGAAACAGACAACATAGGGTACACAAGACGAAGGGACAATCCAGAGAAACAGGCAACATAGGGTAAACAAGACGAAGGGACAATCCAGAGAAACAGGCAACATAGGGTACACAAGACGAAGGGACAATCCAGAGAAACAGGCAACATAGGGTACACAAGACGAAGGGACAATCCAGAGAAACAGACAACATAGGGTACACAAGACGAAGGGACAATCCAGAGAAACAGGCAACATAGGGTACACAAGACGAAGGGACAATCCAGAGAAACAGGCAACATAGGGTACACAAGACGAAGGGACAATCCAGAGAAACAGGCAACATAGGGTACACAAGACGAAGGGACAATCCAGAGAAACAGGCAACATAGGGTACACAAGACGAAGGGACAATCCAGAGAAACAGGCAACATAGGGTACACAAGACGAAGGGACAATCCAGAGAAACGGGCAACATAGGGTACACAAGACGAAGGGACAATCCAGAGAAACAGGCAACATAGGGTACACAAGACGAAGGGACAATCCAGAGAAACAGGCAACATAGGATACACAAGACGAAGGGACAATCCAGAGAAACAGACAACATAGGGTACACAAGACGAAGGGACAATCCAGAGAAACAGGCAACATAGGGTACACAAGACGAAGGGACAATCCAGAGAAACAGGCAACATAGGGTACACAAGACGAAGGGACAATCCAGAGAAACTTACAACATAGGATACACAAGACGAAGGGACAATCCAGAGAAACAGACAACATAGGGTACACAAGACGAAGGGACAATCCAGAGAAACAGGCAACATAGGGTACACAAGACGAAGGGACAATCCAGAGAAACTTACAACATAGGATACACAAGACGAAGGGACAATCCAGAGAAACAGACAACATAGGGTACACAAGACGAAGGGACAATCCAGAGAAACAGACAACATAGGGTACACAAGACGAAGGGACAATCCAGAGAAACTTACAACATAGGGTACACAAGACGAAGGCACAATCCAGAGAAACAGACAACATAGGGTACACAAGACGAAGGGACAATCCAGAGAAACAGACAACATAGGGTACACAAGACGAAGGGACAATCCAGAGAAACAGACAACATAGGGTACACAAGACGAAGGGACAATCCAGAGAAACTTACAACATAGGGTACACAAGACGAAGGGACAATCCAGAGAAACAGACAACATAGGGTACACAAGACGAAGGGACAATCCAGAGAAACTTACAACATAGGGTACACAAGACGAAGGGACAATCCAGAGAAACAGACAACATAGGGTACACAAGACGAAGGGACAATCCAGAGAAACAGACAACATAGGGTACACAAGACGAAGGGACAATCCAGAGAAACTTACAACATAGGGTACACAAGACGAAGGGACAATCCAGAGAAACAGACAACATAGGGTACACAAGACGAAGGGACAATCCAGAGAAACTTACAACATAGGGTATACAAGACGAAGGGACAATCCAGAGAAACTTACAACATAGGGTACACAAGACGAAGGGACAATCCAGAGATACTGACAACATAGGGTGCACAATGCGAAGGGACAATCCAGAGAAACAGACAACATAGGGTACACAAGACGAAGGGACAATCCAGAGAAACAGACAACATAGGGTACACAAGACGAAGGGACAATCCAGAGATACTGACAACATAGGGTACACAAGACGAAGGGACAATCCAGAGAAACTTACAACATAGGGTACACAAGACGAAGGGACAATCCAGAGAAACTTACAACATAGGGTACACAAGACGAAGGGACAATCCAGAGAAACAGACAACATAGGGTACACAAGACGAAGGGACAATCCAGAGAAACAGACAACATAGGGTACACAAGACGAAGGGACAATCCAGAGAAACTTACAACATAGGGTACACAAGACGAAGGGACAATCCAGAGAAACTTACAACATAGGGTACACAAGACGAAGGGACAATCCAGAGATACTGACAACATAGGGTACACAAGACGAAGGGACAATCCAGAGAAACTTACAACATAGGGTACACAAGACGAAGGGACAATCCAGAGAAACAGACAACATAGGGTACACAAGACGAAGGGACAATCCAGAGATACTGACAACATAGGGTACACAAGACGAAGGGAAAATCCAGAGAAACTTACAACATAGGGTACACAAGACGAAGGGACAATCCAGAGAAACAGACAACATAGGGTACACAAGACGAAGGGACAATCCAGAGAAACAGGCAACATAGGGTACACAAGACGAAGGGACAATCCAGAGAAACTTACAACATAGGGTACACAAGACGAAGGGACAATCCAGAGAAACAGGCAACATAGGGTACACAAGACGAAGGGACAATCCAGAGAAACTTACAACATAGGGTACACAAGACGAAGGGACAATCCAGAGAAACAGGCAACATAGGGTACACAAGACGAAGGGACAATCCAGAGAAACAGGCAACATAGGGTACACAAGACGAAGGGACAATCCAGAGAAACTTACAACATAGGGTACACAAGACGAAGGGACAATCCAGAGATACTGACAACATAGGGTACACAAGACGAAGGGACAATCCAGAGAAACTTACAACATAGGGTACACAAGACGAAGGGACAATCCAGAGAAACAGACAACATAGGGTACACAAGACGAAGGGACAATCCAGAGATACTGACAACATAGGGTACACAAGACGAAGGGACAATCCAGAGAAACTTACAACATAGGGTACACAAGACGAAGGGACAATCCAGAGAAAGTTACAATATAGGGTACACAAGACGAAGGGACAATCCAGAGAAACTTACAACATAGGGTACACAAGACGAAGGGACAATCCAGAGAAACAGACAACATAGGGTACACAAGACGAAGGGACAATCCAGAGATACTGACAACATAGGGTACACAAGACGAAGGGACAATCCAGAGAAACTTACAACATAGGGTACACAAGACGAAGGGACAATCCAGAGAAACAGGCAACATAGGGTACACAAGACGAAGGGACAATCCAGAGAAACAGGCAACATAGGGTACACAAGACGAAGGGACAATCCAGAGAAACAGGCAACATAGGGTACACAAGACGAAGGGACAATCCAGAGAAACAGGCAACATAGGGTACACAAGACGAAGGGACAATCCAGAGAAACTGGCAACATAAGGTACACAAGACGAAGGGACAATCCAGAGAAACAGGCAACATAGGGTACACAAGACGAAGGGACAATCCAGAGAAACAGGCAACATAGGGTACACAAGACGAAGGGACAATCCAGAGAAACAGGCAACATAGGGTACACAAGACGAAGGGACAATCCAGAGAAACAGGCAACATAGGGTACACAAGACGAACGGACAATCCAGAGAAACTTACAACATAGGGTACACAAGACGAAGGGACAATCCAGAGAAACTTACAACATAGGGTACACAAGACGAAGGGACAATCCAGAGAAACAGACAACATAGGGTACACAAGACGAAGGGACAATCCAGAGAAACAGGCAACATAGGGTACACAAGACGAAGGGACAATCCAGAGAAACAGGCAACATAGGGTACACAAGACGAAGGGACAATCCAGAGAAACAGGCAACATAGGGTACACAAGACGAAGGGACAATCCAGAGAAACAGGCAACATAGGGTAAACAAGACGAAGGGACAATCCAGAGAAACAGGCAACATAGGGTACACAAGACGAAGGGACAATCCAGAGAAACAGGCAACATAGGGTACACAAGACGAAGGGACAATCCAGAGAAACAGGCAACATAGGGTACACAAGACGAAGGGACAATCCAGAGAAACAGGCAACATAGGGTACACAAGACGAAGGGACAATCCAGAGAAACGGGCAACATAGGGTACACAAGACGAAGGGACAATCCAGAGAAACAGGCAACATAGGGTACACAAGACGAAGGGACAATCCAGAGAAACAGGCAACATAGGATACACAAGACGAAGGGACAATCCAGAGAAACAGACAACATAGGGTACACAAGACG
The DNA here is from genome assembly GCA_963680875.1 of Bathymodiolus brooksi. Classification (NCBI taxonomy): domain Eukaryota; kingdom Metazoa; phylum Mollusca; class Bivalvia; order Mytilida; family Modiolidae; genus Bathymodiolus; species Bathymodiolus brooksi. The sequence continues at coordinate 137,077,977 of OY804577.1, forward strand.
AAGGGACAATCCAGAGAAACAGGCAACATAGGGTACACAAGACGAAGGGACAATCCAGAGAAACAGGCAACATAGGGTACACAAGACGAAGGGACAATCCAGAGAAACTTACAACATAGGATACACAAGATGAAGGGACAATCCAGAGAAACAGACAACATAGGGTACACAAGACGAAGGGACAATCCAGAGAAACAGGCAACATAGGGTACACAAGACGAAGGGACAATCCAGAGAAACAGGCAACATAGGGTACACAAGACGAAGGGACAATCCAGAGAAACTTACAACATAGGATACACAAGACGAAGGGACAATCCAGAGAAACAGACAACATAGGGTACACAAGACGAAGGGACAATCCAGAGAAACAGACAACATAGGGTACACAAGACGAAGGGACAATCCAGAGAAACTTACAACATAGGGTACACAAGACGAAGGCACAATCCAGAGAAACAGACAACATAGGGTACACAAGACGAAGGGACAATCCAGAGAAACAGACAACATAGGGTACACAAGACGAAGGGACAATCCAGAGAAACAGACAACATAGGGTACACAAGACGAAGGGACAATCCAGAGAAACTTACAACATAGGGTACACAAGACGAAGGGACAATCCAGAGAAACAGACAACATAGGGTACACAAGACGAAGGGACAATCCAGAGAAACTTACAACATAGGGTACACAAGACGAAGGGACAATCCAGAGAAACAGACAACATAGGGTACACAAGACGAAGGGACAATCCAGAGAAACAGACAACATAGGGTACACAAGACGAAGGGACAATCCAGAGAAACTTACAACATAGGGTACACAAGACGAAGGGACAATCCAGAGAAACAGACAACATAGGGTACACAAGACGAAGGGACAATCCAGAGAAACTTACAACATAGGGTATACAAGACGAAGGGACAATCCAGAGAAACTTACAACATAGGGTACACAAGACGAAGGGACAATCCAGAGATACTGACAACATAGGGTGCACAATGCGAAGGGACAATCCAGAGAAACAGACAACATAGGGTACACAAGACGAAGGGACAATCCAGAGAAACAGACAACATAGGGTACACAAGACGAAGGGACAATCCAGAGATACTGACAACATAGGGTACACAAGACGAAGGGACAATCCAGAGAAACTTACAACATAGGGTACACAAGACGAAGGGACAATCCAGAGAAACTTACAACATAGGGTACACAAGACGAAGGGACAATCCAGAGAAACAGACAACATAGGGTACACAAGACGAAGGGACAATCCAGAGAAACAGACAACATAGGGTACACAAGACGAAGGGACAATCCAGAGAAACTTACAACATAGGGTACACAAGACGAAGGGACAATCCAGAGAAACTTACAACATAGGGTACACAAGACGAAGGGACAATCCAGAGATACTGACAACATAGGGTACACAAGACGAAGGGACAATCCAGAGAAACTTACAACATAGGGTACACAAGACGAAGGGACAATCCAGAGAAACAGACAACATAGGGTACACAAGACGAAGGGACAATCCAGAGATACTGACAACATAGGGTACACAAGACGAAGGGAAAATCCAGAGAAACTTACAACATAGGGTACACAAGACGAAGGGACAATCCAGAGAAACAGACAACATAGGGTACACAAGACGAAGGGACAATCCAGAGAAACAGGCAACATAGGGTACACAAGACGAAGGGACAATCCAGAGAAACTTACAACATAGGGTACACAAGACGAAGGGACAATCCAGAGAAACAGGCAACATAGGGTACACAAGACGAAGGGACAATCCAGAGAAACTTACAACATAGGGTACACAAGACGAAGGGACAATCCAGAGAAACAGGCAACATAGGGTACACAAGACGAAGGGACAATCCAGAGAAACAGGCAACATAGGGTACACAAGACGAAGGGACAATCCAGAGAAACTTACAACATAGGGTACACAAGACGAAGGGACAATCCAGAGATACTGACAACATAGGGTACACAAGACGAAGGGACAATCCAGAGAAACTTACAACATAGGGTACACAAGACGAAGGGACAATCCAGAGAAACAGACAACATAGGGTACACAAGACGAAGGGACAATCCAGAGATACTGACAACATAGGGTACACAAGACGAAGGGACAATCCAGAGAAACTTACAACATAGGGTACACAAGACGAAGGGACAATCCAGAGAAAGTTACAATATAGGGTACACAAGACGAAGGGACAATCCAGAGAAACAGACAACATAGGGTACACAAGACGAAGGGACAATCCAGAGAAACAGGCAACATAGGGTACACAAGACGAAGGGACAATCCAGAGAAACTTACAACATAGGGTACACAAGACGAAGGGACAATCCAGAGAAACAGACAACATAGGGTACACAAGACGAAGGGACAATCCAGAGAAACAGACAACATAGGGTACACAAGACGAAGGGACAATCCAGAGAAACAGACAACATAGGGTACACAAGACGAAGGGACAATCCAGAGAAACAGGCAACATAGGGTACACAAGACGAAGGGACAATCCAGAGAAACTTACAACATAGGGTACACAAGACGAAGGGACAATCCAGAGAAACAGGCAACATAGGGTACACAAGACGAAGGGACAATCCAGAGAAACAGGCAACATAGGGTACACAAGACGAAGGGACAATTCAGAGAAACTTACAACATAGGGTACACAAGACGAAGGGACAATCCAGAGAAACAGGCAACATAGGGTATACAAGACGAAGGGACAATCCAGAGAAACAGGCAACATAGGGTACACAAGACGAAGGGACAATCCAGAGAAACAGGCAACATAGGGTACACAAGACGAAGGGACAATCCAGAGAAACAGGCAACATAGGGTACACAAGACGAAGGGACAATCCAGAGAAACAGGCAACATAGGATACACAAGACGAAGGGACAATCCAGAGAAACAGACAACATAGGGTACACAAGACGAAGGGACAATCCAGAGAAACAGGCAACATAGGGTACACAAGACGAAGGGACAATCCAGAGAAACAGGCAACATAGGGTACACAAGACGAAGGGACAATCCAGAGAAACTTACAACATAGGATACACAAGACGAAGGGACAATCCAGAGAAACAGACAACATAGGGTACACAAGACGAAGGGACAATCCAGAGAAACAGGCAACATAGGGTACACAAGACGAAGGGACAATCCAGAGAAACAGGCAACATAGGGTACACAAGACGAAGGGACAATCCAGAGAAACTTACAACATAGGATACACAAGACGAAGGGACAATCCAGAGAAACAGACAACATAGGGTACACAAGACGAAGGGACAATCCAGAGAAACTTACAACATAGGGTACACAAGACGAAGGGACAATCCAGAGAAACTTACAACATAGGGTACACAAGACGAAGGCACAATCCAGAGAAACAGACAACATAGGGTACACAAGACGAAGGGACAATCCAGAGAAACAGACAACATAGGGTACACAAGACGAAGGGACAATCCAGAGAAACAGACAACATAGGGTACACAAGACGAAGGGACAATCCAGAGAAACTTACAACATAGGGTACACAAGACGAAGGGACAATCCAGAGAAACAGACAACATAGGGTACACAAGACGAAGGGACAATCCAGAGAAACTTACAACATAGGGTACACAAGACGAAGGGACAATCCAGAGAAACAGACAACATAGGGTACACAAGACGAAGGGACAATCCAGAGAAACAGACAACATAGGGTACACAAGACGAAGGGACAATCCAGAGAAACTTACAACATAGGGTACACAAGACGAAGGGACAATCCAGAGAAACAGACAACATAGGGTACACAAGACGAAGGGACAATCCAGAGAAACTTACAACATAGGGTATACAAGACGAAGGGACAATCCAGAGAAACTTACAACATAGGGTACACAAGACGAAGGGACAATCCAGAGATACTGACAACATAGGGTGCACAATACGAAGGGACAATCCAGAGAAACAGACAACATAGGGTACACAAGACGAAGGGACAATCCAGAGAAACAGACAACATAGGGTACACAAGACGAAGGGACAATCCAGAGATACTGACAACATAGGGTACACAAGACGAAGGGACAATCCAGAGAAACTTACAACATAGGGTACACAAGACGAAGGGACAATCCAGAGAAACTTACAACATAGGGTACACAAGACGAAGGGACAATCCAGAGAAACAGACAACATAGGGTACACAAGACGAAGGGACAATCCAGAGAAACAGACAACATAGGGTACACAAGACGAAGGGACAATCCAGAGAAACTTACAACATAGGGTACACAAGACGAAGGGACAATCCAGAGAAACTTACAACATAGGGTACACAAGACGAAGGGACAATCCAGAGATACTGACAACATAGGGTACACAAGACGAAGGGACAATCCAGAGAAACTTACAACATAGGGTACACAAGACGAAGGGACAATCCAGAGAAACAGACAACATAGGGTACACAAGACGAAGGGACAATCCAGAGATACTGACAACATAGGGTACACAAGACGAAGGGACAATCCAGAGAAACTTACAACATAGGGTACACAAGACGAAGGGACAATCCAGAGAAACAGACAACATAGGGTACACAAGACGAAGGGACAATCCAGAGAAACAGGCAACATAGGGTACACAAGACGAAGGGACAATCCAGAGAAACTTACAACATAGGGTACACAAGACGAAGGGACAATCCAGAGAAACAGGCAACATAGGGTACACAAGACGAAGGGACAATCCAGAGAAACAGGCAACATAGGGTACACAAGACGAAGGGACAATCCAGAGAAACTTACAACATAGGGTACACAAGACGAAGGGACAATCCAGAGATACTGACAACATAGGGTACACAAGACGAAGGGACAATCCAGAGAAACTTACAACATAGGGTACACAAGACGAATGGACAATCCAGAGAAACAGACAACATAGGGTACACAAGACGAAGGGACAATCCAGAGATACTGACAACATAGGGTACACAAGACGAAGGGACAATCCAGAGAAACTTACAACATAGGGTACACAAGACGAAGGGACAATCCAGAGAAAGTTACAATATAGGGTACACAAGACGAAGGGACAATCCAGAGAAACAGACAACATAGGGTACACAAGACGAAGGGACAATCCAGAGAAACAGGCAACATAGGGTACACAAGACGAAGGGACAATCCAGAGAAACTTACAACATAGGGTACACAAGACGAAGGGACAATCCAGAGAAACAGACAGCATAGGGTACACAAGACGAAGGGACAATCCAGAGAAACAGACAACATAGGGTACACAAGACGAAGGGACAATCCAGAGAAACAGACAACATAGGGTACACAAGACGAAGGGACAATCCAGAGAAACAGGCAACATAGGGTACACAAGACGAAGGGACAATCCAGAGAAACTTACAACATAGGGTACACAAGACGAAGGGACAATCCAGAGAAACAGGCAACATAGGGTACACAAGACGAAGGGACAATCCAGAGAAACAGGCAACATAGGGTACACAAGACGAAGGGACAATTCAGAGAAACTTACAACATAGGGTACACAAGACGAAGGGACAATCCAGAGAAACAGGCAACATAGGGTACACAAGACGAAGGGACAATCCAGAGAAACAGGCAACATAGGGTACACAAGACGAAGGGACAATCCAGAGAAACAGACAACATAGGGTACACAAGACGAAGGGACAATCCAGAGAAACAGGCAACATAGGGTACACAAGACGAAGGGACAATCCAGAGAAACAGGCAACATAGGGTACACAAGACGAAGGGACAATCCAGAGAAACTTACAACATAGGGTACACAAGACGAAGGGACAATCCAGAGAAACAGGCAACATAGGGTACACAAGACGAAGGGACAATCCAGAGAAACAGGCAACATAGGGTACACAAGACGAAGGGACAATCCAGAGAAACTTACAACATAGGGTACACAAGACGAAGGGACAATCCAGAGAAACAGGCAACATAGGGTACACAAGACGAAGGGACAATCCAGAGAAACAGGCAACATAGGGTACACAAGACGAAGGGACAATCCAGAGAAACAGACAACATAGGGTACACAAGACGAAGGGACAATCCAGAGAAACAGGCAACATAGGGTACACAAGACGAAGGGACAATCCAGAGAAACTTACAACATAGGGTACACAAGACGAAGGGACAATCCAGAGAAACAGGCAACATAGGGTACACAAGACGAAGGGACAATCCAGAGAAACAGGCAACATAGGGTACACAAGACGAAGGGACAATCCAGAGAAACAGGCAACATAGGGTACACAAGACGAAGGGACAATCCAGAGAAACAGGCAACATAGGGTACACAAGACGAAGGGACAATCCAGAGAAACAGGCAACATAGGGTACACAAGACGAAGGGACAATCCAGAGAAACAGGCAACATAGGGTACACAAGACGAAGGGACAATCCAGAGAAACAGGCAACATAGGGTACACAAGACGAAGGGACAATCCAGAGAAACAGGCAACATAGGGTACACAAGACGAAGGGACAATCCAGAGAAACTGGCAACATAGGGTACACAAGACGAAGGGACAATCCAGAGAAACTTACAACATAGGGTACAAAAGACGAAGGGACAATCCAGAGAAACTTACAACATAGGGTACACAAGACGAAGGGACAATCCAGAGAAACAGGCAACATAGGGTACACAAGACGAAGGGACAATCCAGAGAAACAGACAACATAGGGTACACAAGACGAAGGGACAATCCAGAGAAACAGACAACATAGGGTACACAAGACGAAGGGACAATCCAGAGAAACTTACAACATAGGGTACACAAGACGAAGGGACAATCCAGAGAAACTTACAACATAGGGTACACAAGACGAAGGGACAATCCAGAGATACTGACAACATAGGGTGCACAATACGAATGGACAATCCAGAGAAACTTACAACATAGGGTATACAAGACGAAGGGACAATCCAGAGAAACAGACAACATAGGGTACACAAGACGAAGGGACAATCCAGAGATACTGACAACATAGGGTACACAAGACGAAGGGACAATCCAGAGAAACTTACAACATAGGGTACACAAGACGAAGGGACAATCCAGAGAAACTTACAACATAGGGTACACAAGACGAAGGGACAATCCAGAGAAACAGACAACATAGGGTACACAAGACGAAGGGACAATCCAGAGAAACAGACAACATAGGGTACACAAGACGAAGGGACAATCCAGAGAAACTTACAACATAGGGTACACAAGACGAAGGGACAAACCAGAGAAACTTACAACATAGGGTACACAAGACGAAGGGACAATCCAGAGATACTGACAACATAGGGTACACAAGACGAAGGGACAATCCAGAGAAACTTACAACATAGGGTACACAAGACGAAGGGACAATCCAGAGAAACAGACAACATAGGGTACACAAGACGAAGGGACAATCCAGAGATACTGACAACATAGGGTACACAAGACGAAGGGACAATCCAGAGAAACTTACAACATAGGGTACACAAGACGAAGGGACAATCCAGAGAAACAGACAACATAGGGTACACAAGACGAAGGGACAATCCAGAGAAACAGGCAACATAGGGTACACAAGACGAAGGGACAATCCAGAGAAACTTACAACATAGGGTACACAAGACGAAGGGACAATCCAGAGAAACAGGCAACATAGGGTACACAAGACGAAGGGACAATCCAGAGAAACTTACAACATAGGGTACACAAGACGAAGGGACAATCCAGAGAAACAGGCAACATAGGGTACACAAGACGAAGGGACAATCCAGAGAAACAGGCAACATAGGGTACACAAGACGAAGGGATAATCCAGAGAAACTTACAACATAGGGTACACAAGACGAAGGGACAATCCAGAGATACTGACAACATAGGGTACACAAGACGAAAGGACAATCCAGAGAAACTTACAACATAGGGTACACAAGACGAACGGACAATCCAGAGAAACAGACAACATAGGGTACACAAGACGAAGGGACAATCCAGAGATACTGACAACATAGGGTACACAAGACGAAGGGACAATCCAGAGAAACTTACAACATATGGTACACAAGACGAAGGGACAATCCAGAGAAACTTACAACATAGGGTACACAAGACGAAGGGACAATCCAGAGAAACAGACAACATAGGGTACACAAGACGAAGGGACAATCCAGAGAAACAGGCAACATAGGGTACACAAGACGAAGGGACAATCCAGAGAAACTTACAACATAGGGTACACAAGACGAAGGGACAATCCAGAGAAACAGACAACATAGGGTACACAAGACGAAGGGACAATCCAGAGAAACAGACAACATAGGGTACACAAGACGAAGGGACAATCCAGAGAAACAGACAACATAGGGTACACAAGACGAAGGGACAATCCAGAGAAACAGGCAACATAGGGTACACAAGACGAAGGGACAATCCAGAGAAACTTACAACATAGGGTACACAAGACGAAGGGACAATCCAGAGAAACAGGCAACATAGGGTACACAAGACGAAGGGACAATCCAGAGAAACAGACAACATAGGGTACACAAGACGAAGGGACAATTCAGAGAAACTTACAACATAGGGTACACAAGACGAAGGGACAATCCAGAGAAACAGGCAACATAGGGTACACAAGACGAAGGGACAATCCAGAGAAACTTACAACATAGGGTACACAAGACGAAGGGACAATCCAGAGAAACAGACAACATAGGGTACACAAGACGAAGGGACAATCCAGAGAAACAGGCAACATAGGGTACACAAGACGAAGGGACAATCCAGAGAAACAGGCAACATAGGGTACACAAGACGAAGGGACAATCCAGAGAAACTTACAACATAGGGTACACAAGACGAAGGGACAATCCAGAGAAACAGACAACATAGGGTACACAAGACGAAGGGACAATCCAGAGAAACTTACAACATAGGGTACACAAGACGAAGGGACAATCCAGAGAAACAGGCAACATAGGGTACACAAGACGAAGGGACAATCCAGAGAAACAGACAACATAGGGTACACAAGACGAAGGGACAATCCAGAGAAACAGGCAACATAGGGTACACAAGACGAAGGGACAATCCAGAGAAACTTACAACATAGGGTACACAAGACGAAGGGACAATCCAGAGAAACAGGCAACATAGGGTACACAAGACGAAGGGACAATCCAGAGATACTGACAACATAGGGTACACAAGACGAAGGGACAATCCAGAGAAACTTACAACATAGGGTACACAAGACGAAGGGACAATCCAGAGAAACAGACAACATAGGGTACACAAGACGAAGGGACAATCCAGAGAAACAGGCAACATAGGGTACACAAGACGAAGGGACAATCCAGAGAAACTTACAACATAGGGTACACAAGACGAAGGGACAATCCAGAGAAACAGGCAACATAGGGTACACAAGACGAAGGGACAATCCAGAGAAACTTACAACATAGGGTACACAAGACGAAGGGACAATCCAGAGAAACTTACAACATAGGGTACACAAGACGAAGGGACAATCCAGAGATACTGACAACATAGGGTACACAAGACGAAGGGACAATCCAGAGAAACTTACAACATAGGGTACACAAGACGAAGGGACAATCCAGAGAAACAGACAACATAGGGTACACAAGACGAAGGGACAATCCAGAGATACTGACAACATAGGGTACACAAGACGAAGGGACAATCCAGAGAAAGTTACAATATAGGGTACACAAGACGAAGGGACAATCCAGAGAAACAGACAACATAGGGTACACAAGACGAAGGGACAATCCAGAGAAACAGGCAACATAGGGTACACAAGACGAAGGGACAATCCAGAGAAACAGACAACATAGGGTACACAAGACGAAGGGACAATCCAGAGAAACAGGCAACATAGGGTACACAAGACGAAGGGACAATCCAGAGAAACTTACAACATAGGGTACACAAGACGAAGGGACAATCCAGAGAAACAGGCAACATAGGGTACACAAGACGAAGGGACAATCCAGAGAAACAGGCAACATAGGGTACACAAGACGAAGGGACAATCCAGAGAAACAGGCAACATAGGGTACACAAGACGAAGGGACAATCCAGAGAAACAGGCAACATAGGGTACACAAGACGAAGGGACAATCCAGAGAAACAGGCAACATAGGGTACACAAGACGAAGGGACAATCCAGAGAAACAGGCAACATAGGGTACACAAGACGAAGGGACAATCCAGAGAAACAGGCAACATAGGGTACACAAGACGAAGGGACAATCCAGAGAAACAGGCAACATAGGGTACACAAGACGAAGGGACAATCCAGAGAAACAGGCAACATAGGGTACACAAGACGAAGGGACAATCCAGAGAAACAGGCAACATAGGGTACACAAGACGAAGGGACAATCCAGAGAAACAGGCAACATAGGGTACACAAGACGAAGGGACAATCCAGAGAAACAGGCAACATAGGGTACACAAGACGAAGGGACAATCCAGAGAAACAGGCAACATAGGGTACACAAGACGAAGGGACAATCCAGAGAAACAGGCAACATAGGGTACACAAGACGAAGGGACAATCCAGAGAAACAGGCAACATAGGGTACACAAGACGAAGGGACAATCCAGAGAAACAGGCAACATAGGGTACACAAGACGAAGGGACAATCCAGAGAAACAGGCAACATAGGGTACACAAGACGAAGGGACAATCCAGAGAAACAGGCAACATAGGGTACACAAGACGAAGGGACAATCCAGAGAAACAGGCAACATAGGGTACACAAGACGAAGGGACAATCCAGAGAAACAGGCAACATAGGGTACACAAGACGAAGGGACAATCCAGAGAAACAGGCAACATAGGGTACACAAGACGAAGGGACAATCCAGAGAAACAGGCAACATAGGGTACACAAGACGAAGGGACAATCCAGAGAAACAGGCAACATAGGGTACACAAGACGAAGGGACAATCCAGAGAAACAGGCAACATAGGGTACACAAGACGAAGGGACAATCCAGAGAAACAGGCAACATAGGGTACACAAGACGAAGGGACAATCCAGAGAAACAGGCAACATAGGGTACACAAGACGAAGGGACAATCCAGAGAAACAGGCAACATAGGGTACACAAGACGAAGGGACAATCCAGAGAAACAGGCAACATAGGGTACACAAGACGAAGGGACAATCCAGAGAAACAGGCAACATAGGGTACACAAGACGAAGGGACAATCCAGAGAAACAGGCAACATAGGGTACACAAGACGAAGGGACAATCCAGAGAAACAGGCAACATAGGGTACACAAGACGAAGGGACAATCCAGAGAAACAGGCAACATAGGGTACACAAGACGAAGGGACAATCCAGAGAAACAGGCAACATAGGGTACACAAGACGAAGGGACAATCCAGAGAAACAGGCAACATAGGGTACACAAGACGAAGGGACAATCCAGAGAAACAGGCAACATAGGGTACACAAGACGAAGGGACAATCCAGAGAAACAGGCAACATAGGGTACACAAGACGAAGGGACAATCCAGAGAAACAGGCAACATAGGGTACACAAGACGAAGGGACAATCCAGAGAAACAGGCAACATAGGGTACACAAGACGAAGGGACAATCCAGAGAAACAGGCAACATAGGGTACACAAGACGAAGGGACAATCCAGAGAAACAGGCAACATAGGGTACACAAGACGAAGGGACAATCCAGAGAAACAGGCAACATAGGGTACACAAGACGAAGGGACAATCCAGAGAAACAGGCAACATAGGGTACACAAGACGAAGGGACAATCCAGAGAAACAGGCAACATAGGGTACACAAGACGAAGGGACAATCCAGAGAAACAGGCAACATAGGGTACACAAGACGAAGGGACAATCCAGAGAAACAGGCAACATAGGGTACACAAGACGAAGGGACAATCCAGAGAAACTGACAACATAGGGTACACAAGACGAAGGGACAATCCAGAGAAACAGGCAACATAGGGTACACAAGACGAAGGGACAATCCAGAGAAACAGGCAACATAGGGTACACAAGACGAAGGGACAATCCAGAGAAACAGGCAACATAGGGTACACAAGACGAAGGGACAATCCAGAGAAACAGGCAACATAGGGTACACAAGACGAAGGGACAATCCAGAGAAACAGGCAACATAGGGTACACAAGACGAAGGGACAATCCAGAGAAACAGGCAACATAGGGTACACAAGACGAAGGGACAATCCAGAGAAACAGGCAACATAGGGTACACAAGACGAAGGGACAATCCAGAGAAACAGGCAACATAGGGTACACAAGACGAAGGGACAATCCAGAGAAACAGGCAACATAGGGTACACAAGACGAAGGGACAATCCAGAGAAACAGGCAACATAGGGTACACAAGACGAAGGGACAATCCAGAGAAACAGGCAACATAGGGTACACAAGACGAAGGGACAATCCAGAGAAACAGGCAACATAGGGTACACAAGACGAAGGGACAATCCAGAGAAACAGGCAACATAGGGTACACAAGACGAAGGGACAATCCAGAGAAACAGGCAACATAGGGTACACAAGACGAAGGGACAATCCAGAGAAACAGGCAACATAGGGTACACAAGACGAAGGGACAATCCAGAGAAACAGGCAACATAGGGTACACAAGACGAAGGGACAATCCAGAGAAACAGGCAACATAGGGTACACAAGACGAAGGGACAATCCAGAGAAACAGGCAACATAGGGTACACAAGACGAAGGGACAATCCAGAGAAACAGGCAACATAGGGTACACAAGACGAAGGGACAATCCAGAGAAACAGGCAACATAGGGTACACAAGACGAAGGGACAATCCAGAGAAACAGGCAACATAGGGTACACAAGACGAAGGGACAATCCAGAGAAACAGGCAACATAGGGTACACAAGACGAAGGGACAATCCAGAGAAACAGGCAACATAGGGTACACAAGACGAAGGGACAATCCAGAGAAACAGGCAACATAGGGTACACAAGACGAAGGGACAATCCAGAGAAACAGACAACATAGGGTACACAAGACGAAGGGACAATCCAGAGAAACAGGCAACATAGGGTACACAAGACGAAGGGACAATCCAGAGAAACAGGCAACATAGGGTACACAAGACGAAGGGACAATCCAGAGAAACAGGCAACATAGGGTACACAAGACGAAGGGACAATCCAGAGAAACAGGCAACATAGGGTACACAAGACGAAGGGACAATCCAGAGAAACAGGCAACATAGGGTACACAAGACGAAGGGACAATCCAGAGAAACAGGCAACATAGGGTACACAAGACGAAGGGACAATCCAGAGAAACAGGCAACATAGGGTACACAAGACGAAGGGACAATCCAGAGAAACAGGCAACATAGGGTACACAAGACGAAGGGACAATCCAGAGAAACAGGCAACATAGGGTACACAAGACGAAGGGACAATCCAGAGAAACTGGCAACATAGGGTACACAAGACGAAGGGACAATCCAGAGAAACTTACAACATAGGGTACACAAGACGAAGGGACAATCCAGAGAAACAGGCAACATAGGGTACACAAGACGAAGGGACAATCCAGAGAAACTTACAACATAGGGTACACAAGACGAAGGGACAATCCAGAGAAACAGGCAACATAGGGTACACAAGACGAAGAGACAATCCAGAGAAACTTACAACATAGGGTACACAAGACGAAGGGACAATCCAGAGAAACAGGCAACATAGGGTACACAAGACGAAGGGACAATCCAGAGAAACTTACAACATAGGGTACACAAGACGAAGGGACAATCCAGAGAAACAGGCAACATAGGGTACACAAGACGAAGGGACAATCCAGAGAAACAGGCAACATAGGGTACACAAGACGAAGGGAAAATCCAGAGAAACAGACAACATAGGGTACACAAGACGAAGGGACAATCCAGAGAAACAGGCAACATAGGGTACACAAGACGAAGGGACAATCCAGAGAAACAGGCAACATAGGGTACACAAGACGAAGGGACAATCCAGAGAAACAGGCAACATAGGGTACACAAGACGAAGGGACAATCCAGAGAAACAGGCAACATAGGGTACACAAGACGAAGGGACAATCCAGAGAAACTTACAACATAGGGTACACAAGACGAAGGGACAATCCAGAGAAACTTACAACATAGGGTACACAAGACGAAGGGACAATCCAGAGAAACAGGCAACATAGGGTACACAAGACGAAGGGACAATCCAGAGAAACAGGCAACATAGGGTACACAAGACGAAGGGACAATCCAGAGAAACTTACAACATAGGGTACACAAGACGAAGGGACAATCCAGAGAAACAGGCAACATAGGGTACACAAGACGAAGGGACAATCCAGAGAAACAGGCAACATAGGGGTACACAAGACGAAGGGACAATCCAGAGAAACAGGCAACATAGGGTACACAAGACGAAGGGACAATCCAGAGAAACAGGCAACATAGGGTACACAAGACGAAGGGACAATCCAGAGAAACAGGCAACATAGGGTACAAAAGACGAAGGGACAATCCAGACAAACTTACAACATAGGGTACACAAGACGAAGGGACAATCCAGAGAAACAGGCAACATAGGGTACACAAGACGAAGGGACAATCCAGAGAAACAGGCAACATAGGGTACACAAGACGAAGGGACAATCCAGAGAAACAGGCAACATAGGGTACACAAGACGAAGGGACAATCCAGAGAAACAGGCAACATAGGGTACACAAGACGAAGGGACAATCCAGAGAAACAGGCAACATAGGGTACACAAGACGAAGGGACAATCCAGAGAAACAGGCAACATAGGGTACACAAGACGAAGGGACAATCCAGAGAAACAGGCAACATAGGGTACACAAGACGAAGGGACAATCCAGAGAAACAGGCAACATAGGGTACACAAGACGAAGGGACAATCCAGAGAAACAGACAACATAGGGTACACAAGACGAAGGGACAATCCAGAGAAACAGGCAACATAGGGTACACAAGACGAAGGGACAATCCAGAGAAACTTACAACATAGGGTACACAAGACGAAGGGACAATCCAGAGAAACAGGCAACATAGGGTACACAAGACGAAGGGACAATCCAGAGAAACTTACAACATAGGGTACACAAGACGAAGGGACAATCCAGAGAAACAGGCAACATAGGGTACACAAGACGAAGGGACAATCCAGAGAAACAGGCAACATAGGGTACACAAGACGAAGGGACAATCCAGAGAAACAGGCAACATAGGGTACACAAGACGAAGGGACAATCCAGAGAAACTGGCAACATAGGGTACACAAGACGAAGGGACAATCCAGAGAAACAGGCAACATAGGGTACACAAGACGAAGGGACAATCCAGAGAAACTTACAACATAGGGTACACAAGACGAAGGGACAATCCAGAGAAACAGGCAACATAGGGTACACAAGACGAAGGGACAATCCAGAGAAACTGGCAACATAGGGTACACAAGACGAAGGGACAATCCAGAGAAACAGGCAACATAGGGTACACAAGACGAAGGGACAATCCAGAGAAACTTACAACATAGGGTACACAAGACGAAGGGACAATCCAGAGAAACAGGCAACATAGGGTACACAAGACGAAGGGACAATCCAGAGAAACAGGCAACATAGGGTACACAAGACGAAGGGACAATCCAGAGAAACAGGCAACATAGGGTACACAAGACGAAGGGACAATCCAGAGAAACAGGCAACATAGGGTACACAAGACGAAGGGACAATCCAGAGAAACAGGCAACATAGGGTACACAAGACGAAGGGACAATCCAGAGAAACAGGCAACATAGGGTACACAAGACGAAGGGACAATCCAGAGAAACAGGCAACATAGGGTACACAAGACGAAGGGACAATCCAGAGAAACAGGCAACATAGGGTACACAAGACGAAGGGACAATCCAGAGAAACAGGCAACATAGGGTACACAAGACGAAGGGACAATCCAGAGAAACTGGCAACATAGGGTACACAAGACGAAGGGACAATCCAGAGAAACTTACAACATAGGGTACACAAGACGAAGGGACAATCCAGAGAAACAGGCAGCATAGGGTACACAAGACGAAGGGACAATCCAGAGAAACTTACAACATAGGGTACACAAGACGAAGGGACAATCCAGAGAAACAGGCAACATAGGGTACACAAGACGAAGGGACAATCCAGAGAAACAGGCAACATAGGGTACACAAGACGAAGGGACAATCCAGAGAAACAGGCAACATAGGGTACACAAGACGAAGGGACAATCCAGAGAAACTTACAACATAGGGTACACAAGACGAAGAGACAATCCAGAGAAACAGGCAACATAGGGTACACAAGACGAAGGGACAATCCAGAGAAACAGGCAACATAGGGTACACAAGACGAAGGGACAATCCAGAGAAACAGGCAACATAGGGTACACAAGACGAAGGGACAATCCAGAGAAACTGGCAACATAGGGTACACAAGACGAAGGGACAATCCAGAGAAACTTACAACATAGGGTACACAAGACGAAGGGACAATCCAGAGAAACAGGCAACATAGGGTACACAAGACGAAGGGACAATCCAGAGAAACTTACAACATAGGGTACACAAGACGAAGGGACAATCCAGAGAAACAGGCAACATAGGGTACACAAGACGAAGGGACAATCCAGAGAAACTTACAACATAGGGTACACAAGACGAAGGGACAATCCAGAGAAACAGGCAACATAGGGTACACAAGACGAAGGGACAATCCAGAGAAACTTACAACATAGGGTACACAAGACGAAGGGACAATCCAGAGAAACAGGCAACATAGGGTACACAAGACGAAGGGACAATCCAGAGAAACAGGCAACATAGGGTACACAAGACGAAGGGACAATCCAGAGAAACAGGCAACATAGGGTACACAAGACGAAGGGACAATCCAGAGAAACAGGCAACATAGGGTACACAAGACGAAGGGACAATCCAGAGAAACAGGCAACATAGGGTACACAAGACGAAGGGACAATCCAGAGAAACAGGCAACATAGGGTACACAAGACGAAGGGACAATCCAGAGAAACAGACAACATAGGGTACACAAGACGAAGGGACAATCCAGAGAAACTGGCAACATAGGGTACACAAGACGAAGGGACAATCCAGAGAAACTTACAACATAGGGTACACAAGACGAAGGGACAATCCAGAGAAACAGGCAACATAGGGTACACAAGACGAAGGGACAATCCAGAGAAACTTACAACATAGGGTACACAAGACGAAGGGACAATCCAGAGAAACAGGCAACATAGGGTACACAAGACGAAGGGACAATCCAGAGAAACTTACAACATAGGGTACACAAGACGAAGGGACAATCCAGAGAAACAGGCAACATAGGGTACACAAGACGAAGGGACAATCCAGAGAAACAGGCAACATAGGGTACACAAGACGAAGGGACAATCCAGAGAAACAGACAACATAGGGTACACAAGACGAAGGGACAATCCAGAGAAACTGGCAACATAGGGTACACAAGACGAAGGGACAATCCAGAGAAACTTACAACATAGGGTACACAAGACGAAGGGACAATCCAGAGAAACAGGCAACATAGGGTACACAAGACGAAGGGACAATCCAGAGAAACTTACAACATAGGGTACACAAGACGAAGGGACAATCCAGAGAAACAGGCAACATAGGGTACACAAGACGAAGGGACAATCCAGAGAAACTTACAACATAGGGTACACAAGACGAAGGGACAATCCAGAGAAACAGGCAACATAGGGTACACAAGACGAAGGGACAATCCAGAGAAACAGGCAACATAGGGTACACAAGACGAAGGGACAATCCAGAGAAACAGGCAACATAGGGTACACAAGACGAAGGGACAATCCAGAGAAACAGGCAACATAGGGTACACAAGACGAAGGGACAATCCAGAGAAACTTACAACATAGGGTACACAAGACGAAGGGACAATCCAGAGAAACAGGCAACATAGGGTACACAAGACGAAGGGACAATCCAGAGAAACAGGCAACATAGGGTACACAAGACGAAGGGACAATCCAGAGAAACAGGCAACATAGGGTACACAAGACGAAGGGACAATCCAGAGAAACAGGCAACATAGGGTACACAAGACGAAGGGACAATCCAGAGAAACTGGCAACATAGGGTACACAAGACGAAGGGACAATCCGGAGAAACAGGCAACATAGGGTACACAAGACGAAGGGACAATCCAGAGAAACTGGCAACATAGGGTACACAAGACGAAGGGACAATCCAGAGAAACAGACAACATAGGGTACACAAGACGAAGGGACAATCCAGAGAAACAGGCAACATAGGGTACACAAGACGAAGGGACAATCCAGAGAAACTTACAACATAGGGTACACAAGACGAAGGGACAATCCAGAGAAACAGGCAACATAGGGTATACAAGACGAAGGGACAATCCAGAGAAACAGGCAACATAGGGTACACAAGACGAAGGGACAATCCAGAGAAACAGGCAACATAGGGTACACAAGACGAAGGGACAATCCAGAGAAACAGGCAACATAGGGTACACAAGACGAAGGGACAATCCAGAGAAACTGGCAACATAGGGTACACAAGACGAAGGGACAATCCAGAGAAACTTACAACATAGGGTACACAAGACGAAGGGACAATCCAGAGAAACTGGCAACATAGGGTACACAAGACGAAGGGACAATCCAGAGAAACTTACAACATAGGGTACACAAGACGAAGGGACAATCCAGAGAAACAGGCAACATAGGGTACACAAGACGAAGGGACAATCCAGAGAAACAGGCAACATAGGGTACACAAGACGAAGGGACAATCCAGAGAAACAGGCAACATAGGGTACACAAGACGAAGGGACAATCCAGAGAAACAGGCAACATAGGGTACACAAGACGAAGGGACAATCCAGAGAAACTTACAACATAGGGTACACAAGACGAAGGGACAATCCAGAGAAACAGGCAACATAGGGTACACAAGACGAAGGGACAATCCAGAGAAACAGGCAACATAGGGTACACAAGACGAAGGGACAATCCAGAGAAACAGGCAACATAGGGTACACAAGACGAAGGGACAATCCAGAGAAACAGGCAACATAGGGTACACAAGACGAAGGGACAATCCAGAGAAACAGGCAACATAGGGTACACAAGACGAAGGGACAATCCAGAGAAACAGGCAACATAGGGTACACAAGACGAAGGGACAATCCAGAGAAACTGGCAACATAGGGTACACAAGACGAAGGGACAATCCAGAGAAACTTACAACATAGGGTACACAAGACGAAGGGACAATCCAGAGAAACAGGCAACATAGGGTACACAAGACGAAGGGACAATCCAGAGAAACTTACAACATAGGGTACACAAGACGAAGGGACAATCCAGAGAAACAGGCAACATAGGGTACACAAGACGAAGGGACAATCCAGAGAAACAGGCAACATAGGGTACACAAGACGAAGGGACAATCCAGAGAAACAGGCAACATAGGGTACACAAGACGAAGGGACAATCCAGAGAAACTGGCAACATAGGGTACACAAGACGAAGGGACAATCCAGAGAAACTTACAACATAGGGTACACAAGACGAAGGGACAATCCAGAGAAACTGGCAACATAGGGTACACAAGACGAAGGGACAATCCAGAGAAACTTACAACATAGGGTACACAAGACGAAGGGACAATCCAGAGAAACAGGCAACATAGGGTACACAAGACGAAGGGACAATCCAGAGAAACTTACAACATAGGGTACACAAGACGAAGGGACAATCCAGAGAAACAGGCAACATAGGGTACACAAGACGAAGGGACAATCCAGAGAAACTTACAACATAGGGTACACAAGACGAAGGGACAATCCAGAGAAACAGGCAACATAGGGTACACAAGACGAAGGGACAATCCAGAGAAACAGGCAACATAGGGTACACAAGACGAAGGGACAATCCAGAGAAACAGACAACATAGGGTACACAAGACGAAGGGACAATCCAGAGAAACAGGCAACATAGGGTACACAAGACGAAGAGACAATCCAGAGAAACAGGCAACATAGGGTACACAAGACGAAGGGACAATCCAGAGAAACTTACAACATAGGGTACACAAGACGAAGGGACAATCCAGAGAAACAGGCAACATAGGGTACACAAGACGAAGGGACAATCCAGAGAAACTTACAACATAGGGTACACAAGACGAAGGGACAATCCAGAGAAACAGGCAACATAGGGTACACAAGACGAAGGGACAATCCAGAGAAACTTACAACATAGGGTACACAAGACGAAGGGACAATCCAGAGAAACAGGCAACATAGGGTACACAAGACGAAGGGACAATCCAGAGAAACAGGCAACATAGGGTACACAAGACGAAGGGACAATCCAGAGAAACAGACAACATAGGGTACACAAGACGAAGGGACAATCCAGAGAAACTGGCAACATAGGGTACACAAGACGAAGGGACAATCCAGAGAAACAGGCAACATAGGGTACACAAGACGAAGGGACAATCCAGAGAAACAGACAACATAGGGTACACAAGACGAAGGGACAATCCAGAGAAACAGACAACATAGGGTACACAAGACGAAGGGACAATCCAGAGAAACAGACAACATAGGGTACACAAGACGAAGGGACAATCCAGAGAAACTTACAACCTAGGGTACACAAGACGAAGGGACAATCCAGAGAAACAGGCAACATAGGTTACACAAGACGAAGGGACAATCCAGAGAAACAGGCAACATAGGGTACACAAGACGAAGGGACAATCCAGAGAAACAGGCAACATAGGGTACACAAGACGAAGGGACAATCCAGAGAAACAGGCAACATAGGGTACACAAGACGAAGGGACAATCCAGAGAAACAGGCAACATAGGGTACACAAGACGAAGGGACAATCCAGAGAAACAGGCAACAAAGGGTACACAAGACGAAGGGACAATCCAGAGAAACAGGCAACATAGGGTACACAAGACGAAGGGACAATCCAGAGAAACTTACAACATAGGGTACACAAGACGAAGGGACAATCCAGAGAAACAGGCAACATAGGGTACACAAGACGAAGGGACAATCCAGAGAAACAGGCAACATAGGGTACACAAGACGAAGGGACAATCCAGAGAAACAGACAACATAGGGTACACAAGACGAAGGGACAATCCAGAGAAACAGGCAACATAGGGTACACAAGACGAAGGGACAATCCAGAGAAACAGGCAACATAGGGTACACAAGACGAAGGGACAATCCAGAGAAACTTACAACATAGGGTACACAAGACGAAGGGACAATCCAGAGAAACAGGCAACATAGGGTACACAAGACGAAGGGACAATCCAGAGAAACTTACAACATAGGGTACACAAGACGAAGGGACAATCCAGAGAAACAGGCAACATAGGGTACACAAGACGAAGGGACAATCCAGAGAAACAGGCAGCATAGGGTACACAAGACGAAGGGACAATCCAGAGAAACAGGCAACATAGGGTACACAAGACGAAGGGACAATCCAGAGAAACAGGCAACATAGGGTACACAAGACGAAGGGACAATCCAGAGAAACAGGCAACATAGGGTACACAAGACGAAGGGACAATCCAGAGAAACAGGCAACATAGGGTACACAAGACGAAGGGACAATCCAGAGAAACTTACAACATAGGGTACACAAGACGAAGGGACAATCCAGAGAAACAGGCAACATAGGGTACACAAGACGAAGGGACAATCCAGAGAAACTTACAACATAGGGTACACAAGACGAAGGGACAATCCAGAGAAACTTACAACATAGGGTACACAAGACGAAGGGACAATCCAGAGAAACAGGCAACATAGGGTACACAAGACGAAGCAAACCAAACAAAACACAACACAAATAACGTAAATAAGACATGCGGTCTGCTACAAACAATTTATTCATGAACTAAGAGTTCGTGGGTGGTCATTGATTAGCTTTGTCTCTTTTTTAAATAAGGATTACTCCTACACATTGAACATAGTGTGAACTATAATAATGTCTCCAAGTACCTGTTTAAGTAAACTATAATAATGTCTCCAAGTACCTGTTTAAGTAAACTATAATAATGTCTCCAAGTAACTGTTTAAATAAACTATAATAATGTCTCCAAGGACATCATTTGGATCACAAACAATATATTGGATATATATTCTGTATTGAGTTACACGTTATCTAAACCGTTAACACATTTGACATAGTGTGAAGGAGTTAATATTTTCAAAGTTCAACATACCACAATTGCGGTACCATGTACTTTTCAGAGGGGAGTATTATCTTAGTGTGTTGAGGTAGAGCATATAGTGATATTTAAGTTCATTGTTGGAATAGTGTTATAGCAGAATTTAAATTTATTGTCTATAATGTTCTACTGATTTGATGGATCTTCATTTTAATTGAACTTGACATGTTTAAGTAAACTATAATAATGTCTTCAATGATATCATTTGGATCACAAACAATATATTGGATATATATTCTGTATTGAGTTACACCTTATCTAAACCGTTAACATTTAAAGGTTAATAGTTAGTGCTTTATTAACAGAACTTTATAACACTAAAGAATATCCAACAAAAATGCAAGCTGGTTCTCGAAATAAGTATGCTTGAGGACTTTGTTATCCTGAATATATTTGTTAATGGAATGATATCAGACTATCTGTATTATAATGGGAGCTACATGAATCTACTTATCGTTAAATTTATATACTTTTATAAGGGAGACAATTAACTATATACATTTTGTATTTAATAGAAAACAATAAGAAACAATTACCACTACTGCTTTTTTAAGCTCACATTTCAATATATTTATGATAAGTTGTCAGTTAGATATTCTACTCAACTGGAGTTAAACATGTGGTCAACTGCCAATAAATGAGCCTCTCGTAACTTTTATTGAAACTTTTTTTGACAAAAGGAACAACTTTCTGCCATGGTAAATATGATGATTCCCATTTTTTAATTATCATGAGAATCAATATTTCTTTTGTAGCTATATCTCCTATAGCCTGTGTGACTGAGGGGTTACGGTCGTTGACGTTTGGTCGCAAGCTTAACACCAATGATGTGGGTTCGACCCCGTTACCCCAATCAAGTCTTAATTTTTCTAGATACCTACCCCAGGCCGTGAATTTAATAGGTTAGTTCGTTCTATCTGCCCGGGCCTCCCTATCCAATATGTCGAAAAGTTACAATACTGATGATAAATTGTTGAAACTGACAATAAAAATCCATTAGCGCTAACCCTATAAAATATATTATTCAACTAGTATACGCCTTGATGTAGCTTATAATTCGATTGTAAGACAAGAACAAAACCTGGGTTAAAGGTCATGCACAATTCTGGTCGCTACGTAATAATTAACCACGGCTATCTCATCTATTGCATCCCCAGTGTAGTATTAATTCCCAAGGCCAATTTGGGATAGCAAATAGAGATTCTAGCGATTTTAGTGAAAAAATATCTTTATTCAGTTGAAAATGTAGTATTCGTACATGTAATTATGAAAAGAAAGGTAAACAGTGATGGTTAGTAATACCAGGGGCGGATCCAGGGATGATAACAGTCCTGATATGGAAAAAGGCGTGCATTAATATATTTATCACATATTTCAACATTGAATTAAAAAGAACAAAATTAACTTCACACACACACACACACACACACACACACACCAAACTATGAGTGATTGATATCGGTTGAGGGATATGGAAAAAGGCATGCATTATTCTATTTATAAAGAGGCTTGATAGCATGTTATCAGAGTTTTGCCCCGATATCTGCCTATGGGATGATATCGCTGTGGCACTTTGGTGTTTACGTATGGGCAAAATTGACGTTATTACTTATACAATAATATTGTGTTGTCCATGTTATATGCCGAAATATGTCCCAAGGTTAGAAGGCATAATGCACGACCCGAAGGGGAGGTTAGAAGTTATAATGTGCACGACCCGAAGGGGAGTGCATTATGCTTTCTAACCTTGGGACATATTTCGGCATATAACATGGTCAACACAATATTATTGTCATTATTACTCTGAATGTCTTTGGTGATTTTAAAAAATGAAATTTGTCTAAGATGCATTGATAGTATAAAGATTGGCAAATAATATTCATTTAAATTCAAGAAATATTTAATTTCACCAATAACATATATAACTCATAAACTGAACCTTTATTTATTTTGTTTTTATTGCATTTTATAACATATTATGCTTCCTGTTTGGTTATTTCATATTTCAGTACCAATTGACGAGTATTATGTAGAGTTATGACATAGTAGTATATTGATAGATGACAGAAATCTCTAGATTAACTTTCGTTTATACAATAATATAACTTATTCACATATTAATCATATTTTTAACATATTGAAAAATTTAAATATTTGTTGTTTTGTTTGTTTTTTCATTTTTTTTTCTCGTTTAATAATTAATTTTGCTTGTTTGGTTTTGGTTTGTTTTGTTTGTTTGTTTGTTTGTTTGTTTGTTTGTTTGTTTGTTTGTTTGTTTGTTTGTTTTGTTTTGTTTTGTTTTGTTTTGTTTGTTTGTTTGGTTTTTTTTCAGTTAATGTTTATAATATTAGTAGGTATGAGCTTGTGGATTTAAAAATCATGCTATGAACTATAGGTTAGTTTAAGTGTACTAGTAATATATCATTAAAGCAGTTTATGATATTGATACTGGCTAAACTTGAAAATTTATTACACGGCACTATTTAAGTACAGATTACACAGAGCGTGGAATATGATAAAGTTATTCTAGTTTTAATTATTATTAACCCGTTTTAGATAGTGTGAATAGTTCTCCTGTTGATTTTTCAATCATGATACTCCAAATTGTTGTAATTCCTACTGGTTTAAAAATTATACCTATTTATTTTTTACAATTGCACACAATTTTCGCTGAACTAGTCAACTTACCACTTTATTTACAATCTTTACATCTTACTGTGATTCTTTTGTCAGACTTAAATTGCTTCCGTTCGTCATGGTTTCACACAATTACTACATTATTGTATCAGAATCGGTATTTTTAACTGTAAGACCAATACACAATGACAATTATCAGAGTTCGGAGAGTAATATAACAATAAATCGTTTTTTCACTAATAAAAAATCACAAAATAAAATTTTAGATGAAAAGAAGGAAATTCAAATCTTCAAACAACAATAACACGAAATGAACATGATTCTAATTGATACTTTCTAAAG
This sequence comes from Bathymodiolus brooksi, assembly GCA_963680875.1. Lineage (NCBI taxonomy): Eukaryota > Metazoa > Mollusca > Bivalvia > Mytilida > Modiolidae > Bathymodiolus > Bathymodiolus brooksi. Next base: position 137,103,498 of record OY804577.1, read on the forward strand.
ACAACTTCCTATTACTCACGTCAATCTTAGTCTTAGTATATGTCAATACAAAGTGCCATAATACTAATTACAGAGCACAGAGAATATACCAAAAGAACTTCAAGAAAAGGGAAGACACCAACAACAAGACTACAAAACAAAGTAAAACAAACAAATGCGCTGCTTAATACAAACTCCCTTAAGCCAGAAGTGAGTTGGTGTTCTCCGGAACTGTCAAGCATTCCTGCTCTACTGATGGCACCCGTTGTGTACATTTACACAGTAGGTAAGAACATCTTTAACATTGTCATCGGTAGTAAGTTCCTATTTAACAAACCTAATTCAGCTTATCGCATTAAGAATATAGTAAATGTTTTTCAATTTTTTCTACGTATTTTAGAAGCCTCAGCTGTCATGTTTCATTTGACAAGTCAACTCTACACAGTATTAAACAGTGCAACGGTTTTACTGAGAATTAGATAGTTTCCCAATTCAAATATTACGTGCTTTGACCTAACACACGATATTGTTTGATTTTATTGAATAGCAAACATGATAAATCAAATCAAAGATCTCACAAACTTCAAATTTTAATTATGATTGATTTTTGGTGTTTAACGTCATTTTCATCAATATTTCAGCTATATCATGGCTATCAGTTTTAGTGGTGGAAGAAGCCGGAGTACCCGAACAGAACCACCGACCATGGGTAACCAACTTGTAAGCTTTATCACATGCGACTGCGAGTCGAGTGCAACTGTTTTGTAATTTACAAAGACGGGCGCGAACCCACGCCGTATTGGTGATAGGCTTGCATGAGTAATTAGGTAATCCAACTACCTAACCCATTGAGCCACCCAGGCCCCCAGTTTGAATTATATTCCAGATCAAGTTTTCAATGTCATATTTGAATCATATCTACAATTAGTTAAACATTGGGAATCCATATATATGTTTACAAACTCATCGCCCTAAAATGTCAGAATTTGATTACTTTTGTTAAGTAATTTAACAGACAATTGTACGTTGAAAATATTCCCGATAAGAATATAAGATGAACTCACTACATGTATAGCATGTTGATACAATACTTGTATCAGGTCAATCATTGTGTGAACTAGTATCACCACGAGTCGTGATAGCGTCTAACTTAATGTGCGGTTCGTTCACTTGACAGACGAGACCTGATACAAAGTCTTTATAGAACTTTATATATGTAATACGTTTATCTACATTTCGCTAAAAACAAATTATAAACAAGAAAGGATGCATTAATCTGTCGAATGAACGAACAAATATGAACGGTCGCTTTACTTATGTTGCGATGTCTTTTCCGGCATTCGAATACTATGACCTCACAATAAAGTAGACCGACAGAGAAAAACAGTATGTAACGCCGCGCCATTCATTTACCAACACAGTGAGTATAGCTCGCGATATGTTTTTAATGAAAATAATGTTGTCCATGTTAAAGCTATATACAAAGTATGGCTTTCATGAATTCCACGGCGTTTTCCAAAAACAATTACAGCCTCTGTGGTACCCCCGGCTGACTGTTATTTATCATGAACATATGTACTAGTGATTTATATCCCATAGCCTTGCCTAATAACAATATTTCAGTACTTTGAACTTTAGAAAACGTATATTCTCTCTATGAATGGTCTTTATGCAAAAATTCAAACTTCAAGTAATATTGGAGGACAAACGTGATTGATTATTTATTGCTTACCGTCTAATGAACAGCACAAACAAGAACTAAACAGTATTCAATATTTTAACTTCATTTGCTTCTTGTATTTCTGATCAAAGACTTTCTGTTTCAATACAGGGACTATACCTTACCTTTAATAAACTATCTGAGATAAACAGATTGATGCCAAGTCCTTGAACTCATAAATGCATATTCCATGTTGAAATTCTGCATTAAAATCATCATCTTAGTTGATGATTGGTCATGCGCGTTCTTATTATCCGTCACCATTTGTATGTATATCGTTTGATTTCAAACATCATGGTTCGTATCTATAGTCTAATGATTACTGTACAAAGGTGAGGAATAACGGACAGATAAAATGGAGGTATGATGTATTATACCGTACCTTGGGATGGCAATGATATTAAATATCAGATGAATAGGACTTTTTTTATATAAAATATTTTTGCAAAAGCAGATTCAATTTTCGAACGCAGAATATCGTTACAATTGAACTGGGATATCATTGAAATACAAAATATAATGTTAATTAGGGAGAAATGTGTAACAGCTTATAATCCATATAAATAAAAGAACACAATAAAAGCTTAGATATCTAATTTAATTCGCACAATGCGGTTCTGAAATAACCTTAATCATGTACCGTCAAGGGAAAGGGCTGAAAAGCGAAAGTATTTTGAAACAAGAAAACAAAAGAGCCTAAACATGGTAGCCAAATTCGGGCCAGGTTACCTGAGTGACGAATATCTTAGTTTAAAAATAATTAAATTATTTAAGAATTGTAAATCGTAATTACAAATATGTCTTATAAACAATGTCGGTATCGAAAAACTTACTATTGGGTGGCAGATTCCCTCGGGAACTAATAGGCCACCAATATAGTTATCGACTTAATGATAGTAATAAATATCTAAATTAATGCACATCACTCGTTTCATCGGATAATTCAAAGTCAAACAATTGGAAAGCAAAATCATTGAAAAGTATCTTGAAAATACAAAGGGCTTAAAAGATGTAAAATTGTAACGAACTAAAGTTGCAAATGATCGGATAATACAATCCGATTAGTATTTCATTATGTTATTTTATAACATAGCTAAAATGTAAGAATTACACTTGCATATTTTGCGGAAGCAAAAAAGACAACCACGGTTATTCTAAGTCATGCATGATTTGTCATGCCTACCCATCCGGAGCACCCCGATTTGTAAGTGATGTTCGTTTAGCTCGATCGTTTGCGTTCTGTGTAGTATTTTGTAGAGCATTGTTTCTGTCTTTGTCCTTTTGTTGTAGTCATTGTATCGTTTGTCCTTTTGTTGTAGTCATTGTATCGTTTGTCCTTTTGTTGTAGTCATTGTATCGTTTGTCCTTTTGTTGTAGTCATTGTATCGTTTGGCCTTTTGTTGTAGTCATTGTATCGTTTGGCCTTTCGTTGTAGTCATTGTATCGTTTGTCCTTTTGTTGTAGTCATTGTATCGTTTGTCCTTTTGTTGTAGTCATTGTATCGTTTGTCCTTTTGTTGTAGTCATTGTATCGTTTGGCCTTTTGTTGTAGTCATTGTATCGTTTGTCCTTTTGTTGTAGTCATTGTATCGTTTGTCCTTTTGTTGTAGTCATTGTATCGTTTGGCCTTTTGTTGTAGTCATTGTATCGTTTGGCCTTTCGTTGTAGTCATTGTATCGTTTGTCCTTTTGTTGTAGTCATTGTATCGTTTGTCCTTTTGTTGTAGTCATTGTATCGTTTGTCCTTTTGTTGTAGTCATTGTATCGTTTGGCCTTTTGTTGTAGTCATTGTATCGTTTGTCCTTTTGTTGTAGTCATTGTATCGTTTGTCCTTTTGTTGTAGTCATTGTATCGTTTGGCCTTTTGTTGTAGTCATTGTATCGTTTGTCCTTTTGTTGTAGTCATTGTATCGTTTGTCCTTTTGTTGTAGTCATTGTATCGTTTGGCCTTTTGTTGTAGTCATTGTATCGTTTGGCCTTTCGTTGTAGTCATTGTATCGTTTGTCCTTTTGTTGTAGTCATTGTATCGTTTGTCCTTTTGTTGTAGTCATTGTATCGTTTGTCCTTTTGTTGTAGTCATTGTATCGTTTGTCCTTTTGTTGTAGTCATTGTATCGTTTGGCCTTTTGTTGTAGTCATTGTATCGTTTGGCCTTTCGTTGTAGTCATTGTATCGTTTGTCCTTTTGTTGTAGTCATTGTATCGTTTGTCCTTTTGTTGTAGTCATTGTATCGTTTGTCCTTTTGTTGTAGTCATTGTATCGTTTGGCCTTTTGTTGTAGTCATAGGTATCGTTTGTCCTTTTGTTGTAGTCATTGTATCGTTTGGTCTTTTGTTGTAGTCATTGTATCGTTTGGCCTTCGATTGACGAATTCTATTTGTCCTATTGGTATCTTCAAACTTTTCTCTATAGGGATAATGAAAAGAAAGTACATATATTTGTATTTATGAACTGCTTCTTCATATTTGAGGATTGTTCAAGTGGTGTTGTTCGTATCTGACAATCTACAGGATATGAGGACCCTAACGTATGTCATCGCTTTAAAAATTATATGTGCTTCATCATCAATTAGTTGATACATACTGATATGTAATTTAATATAACATGGAGTACCCATGCTAAATGAGACATTCTTATGAAGAGATCATGTAGATATAATCAACAATGGTACAACATAGAATAACCACCCTATAGGAGATTGATAAGCTCTTAAATGAGAGACTATCATATATTACACTTGGACACAAATTAAAGGAAAAAACAGCGATTTTATTGCTGTTCTACATTTCACAGATAGTTGTATTATAGGCGTATTAATTTTTCTACTCAAAGAACTGTGTATATATAATATACTTAGTATCAACCTTTTAAATACATTTTTGTAAATTACAAAAAGGGTGCATTCGACTCGCAGCCGCTAGTGATAAAGTTTACCAGTTGCTTGCCCATGGTCTGTGGTTCTCTCCGGGTACTCCGGCTTCTTCCACCACTAAAACTGGTCGCCATGGTATTGATGAAAGTGGCGCTAAACACCAAAAAAAAATCAATCAATCAACTCATTAACCATATGTATTTTTGTGTCATCTCCTTTTGAGTATCTTCCTAATTTTCCTTTTTATTTTGGTCATTGTGTTGTCTGTCCTTCAATTTACGGATTCTGATTACCCCTTTTGTATCTTAAAACTCTTCTTAGAAACTTCACCTGAACATTTCCCCACTTTTATTTAATACCTACTTGAATTAGCTTGCCAGCGGGTTCGTTGCATGCAACACTTCTTGCGTTTTTTTCTATAGCTGAATTCTTTATTCCAGATTTTGTGATGTTTGGTTCGATTTTCACATAAAAATAGTGTTCAGCAAAAATGTTAATATTTTCATAGCATTGTCAACAATTAGTGTTCATACAATAATTTCAGTTAGAAACGTTTGATGAATCCAATGGTGAATCAGAAGTGTCGAGCGACAGACAGTTCTAACTCTGAAAACCGGGATGAATTCAGATGTTCCAAACAGTTAGTGTGGTAATGTCATGTGCTATGTATTCATCAACAGTATCCTGGATTATTTTTTGGAAATTTGTATCTTTCAGTGTTTGTTCTGCGTCACAATTGCTCTTTTGTTCATTCGAATTGCGTTTGCCATGTTCATTCAGATTATTAATTTTGTAACGACTATTGGTTCGTTACTCTCACTTGTGTTGTGTATATTGTTACTTTAATACTCATTGTATTATCTAACTTCAAATTCGGTGTATTTTTGTTCTATTGTTATCGTATCTTGTTTGTCACTGTAAGGTATTTTCGGACTTTGCCTTAGTATTTCTTTTATCTTACATAGATATAAATAATACGCTGTCATTTTTTATTTGCACTGTGTGTTAGCTATGGAATTCAAAAACATAAATAATATAACACATTATTATGCTTTCTGTAAATTTCTTCTGTAATATAAGTGCATACGATATTTTTGCATATATCACAAAGAATTATATAGCATAGATATACTATGCGAAAATAGTGCATCTACTATGCCAGTTTCACGCGAGGAAGATTGGATTTTCAGCTGTCTGTCAAGCTATATATAGCTAGTCCATGTGCAAGGGGGAGAATCCAATCTGTCAGTCTATCATAGTCGTCTAAGCGTTTTTTTAATACTTGTTATTGTTGTTAATTAAATTTCAAACTTCAAAAATCTTTATATTTTTAAAGCCTTAAATGAAACAAAGAATATTCTCACACTTTCAAGACTATCTGATCCAATATATTAGTCACCAATATCATGACTTCCTTTATTGTAATAGTTCTCAATATATTTTGTCTACATATAACAGTCAGCATAATAATAATAATAATGTTGTGTTAGCAATGACTATGCCATATAGTGGTCAGGGTTGAAGACATGGTGAACTCCCCTTCGGGTCATGCACTATGTCTTCAACCCTGACCACTATTTATACAATAATATTGTGTTGTCCATGTAATATGCCGAAATATGTCCCAAGGTTAGAAGGCATAATGCACGACCCGAAGAGTGCATTATGCCTTCCAAACTGGGACATATTTCGGCATATAACATGGACAACACAATATTATTGTTATTATTACTCTGAATGTCTTTGGTGATTTAAAAAAATGAAATTTGTCTAAAATGTATTGATAGTATAAAGATTGGCAAATAATATTCATTTAAATTCAAGAAATATTTAATTTCAACAATAACAATGAACTGTCAAATGTTTAATTCCCAAACCTGGAACTGGCCATTGTTTTGACAGACGACAGCATCAACGTTGAAGAAAAACGTATAATACATTGTAAATTGTACACTGTTAAAAGCGCTCAGGTGATCCCGTTTAGACCTCGCCTATTTAAATGACGTAACAGTGTTCTAAGCTCCGCCCATCAGCATAGTAATGACTCCAACAACAGTACTATGCGAGTGCATAGTACAACGACGCTATTTATTCTTTGTAAAATTATGTTTCGATAATATCATGTCAATTATAATGAAAGTTTCTTACACGATTTACCGGCAGTAAAAAGATATTTGAGACCATCAAATTTCAGTTGGAGCCAGCAAATTTTCAAATACATGACAGGTATTTCCATTCTAACGCCATTTCTGATGAATAAGAATTAAATCGCATTTTTTAATTCACCAGATATATTGCTTCAGCATACGCAAACGGCTTTACGACATCAATCATGTCATTGATGTCGACAAATATTTAACGTTGTCAAATCAGAACATATAGAACTACATTATAATGTATGTTTGCGATTGATCATTACATCTATGTTGTACTCTCTTTGGTTTTCTGTAGATTTACAAATGTATCTTCCGTAGTAAAATATTGAAAATGATCATATCATTAAATTAATTTTGTTTTTCAATTTCATCAAATGATTCATATCGTACGTGTTTGATTAAGTTATTTATTCTGATTATAAAGAAATGGACTGCATGTCGATAATTCACATGAAGATATTGAAATTTCTGTATTTCCTGCTGTTTCAGAAATCACATCCTCATTTCCAGGAACTGTATGCAATTAAAAGCTGAAAATCGTTAAAATCAAACTAACCCTTTATTTCCTAAAACGACACATTATATAATTCCTTTGTCAAATTGAAACTGTGTTTATGTGTCATGGTTTCAGGGGATATAAACAAAGACATAATCATATAATCTTACACATGTTTATAGAAAGCGAATGTCGAATATCAAAGTTTAAAGTACATGTACTGATAATAAGACAAAAGTCTGACACAAGACCGAGGCAATTCACAAACAAGCCAAGGATTACTTGATTTCCGGTCAAAGACTACAATTTAGATATTGGTTTTCCACCAAGTGAGCAGCATTAAGGAGTAATGACGTATGAGCAATGATTTATTGGTTACGGATTACGATAAGGTGTCAGAGTATAGTGACATACCTACGTCTGTGTTTTTGTTGTTGTAAGCTAGCATTAGGAATTGAGCTGAGTGTACTGGTCTAGTACAAAACCGTTGTTGTAGTTTGCTAGTACTATAAATTTCCAGCTTAGCTTAAGGTACAAAATATCTACCTCATCTCATCAAAATGTAACTTGATATTCTATACATGTCGTAAATCAACCTTCACTGACTCACTAGTAAACCTTTTAATCAAGATATCGATTATAATTTTATCTTGCGGAAGAACCAAAGACCAATCAGTAGCTTCATAATCTGAACAGTCCATGACTAGTAGACCGTTTCTGTTTTTTGCTTGTTTGTCTTGTATCTTGTGGACCCAATGTTGGCAGTTTCTCTGAATTGTCCATTCTTGATTGCCCTCTCGGTTTCTCTAGCGTTTATTTACATTACATTTGTAAAACGTACTTCTGATGCAATTATATATTTACATGTAGATAGTAAAGTAACGTTTCATACAACTTCAAACTTAAATCTTTTCGGTTTCTGTGTCAAGTCGGTACAAATCAATTACATATAATTTAACTCGATCTTTAGTTTTATATGTATGTTTTGTAGATCGTTGTTTGTCCTTTTGTTTTTTTTCTTTTGGCCATTGTGTTTTCTGTTCTTCTTCGATATACGGATTCCGATTGCCTCTTTGGTATCTTCAAACTCTTCTTAATTTGATGGACTTGAAAAACCAATGTGTTGATATTTATCATCTAGAATTAAATTTACACATGCATACACCCGGTCACTTATTGTACCAGAAGTGTGACTTTGGGTATCTAGCGCATGCTCTTCTTGTTTTGTTGCTTCCAAAGAATTTCAAATTGTTCGAGAGTACCTAATGAAATGTATTCCAGAAACGCGTCACGCGCCCTAAATTAGATGTATTCATTTACCATCACTGGGTTAATACCTCTGATAGTGTACTATTAGTCCCCGGGGGCTTCATCAGCCAGGTAGTCGGTGTTTAGGCATTGACATGGTTAATACCATATATGTATTACTGAAATTGACAGTTCCTAAATAACATAAATGAATGCAAAGCAAAAAATACCACGCTGTCGGAACGGTTCCAAAATCAAATAAAACAATCCTAGAGACAGGCGCACTTGATACCACTAACACACAGCTCACGTTCCTGGCTTGGTGTAGGCACTTCAATACAAAGTTGTGGGGCTAAGCTAGTGTATGAGACCCAAATCCTCCGCTCTTAGTTAGTATGATTAAAACGAATGTTCATCTTCCTCAGGTATAGATAACCTTTGGGTATCTTATTGGGACTCTTTTCCAATCTTGTGACTTCTAGCGCATAATGAAGGTTGTTTTCCAGGAACGAACCATGTGCACTAAGTCGTTTATATTTGTGCTGTCCTATATAATTTTCATATCTGAAACTGAACTCGTTGAACCATTATTTCAGTCTTTTTGTCATGTACATATTTTCTTCAAAATAATGAGGAAAGTTGTTTTCCTTGGAAAATATGAAAACTGTGATTTTTGAAAGACAAAATAAATAGGTCCACTAAAATTGATTTTAATGCACAAATCTATTATATCTACTTAAGATAAAAATTAAATGAGATATCTTTTCATTCAAAATGTTGTAAATGGTTTCTCTATAACGCCATTTGGAAAACCAAAAGACAAAGACATCTAAGATACCGATATGTTTTATAGGTATAATTTAAATTTTTAATAGGTAGTTGGCATGCATATCTACTACAAGACCTATCTAGTATTGTGTTTAATATTCAATTAGAAAACAGTAGAAATATTAGATACAAAATAGAATACTTACTAAAATAAAATTATATAAAAGTTGAAAAGCAATACTGAACAATACAATTAACATAACAAAATGAACAACAAATTACGAAATTATGGCAATGGATAGGCATAAAACTGTGACGGGGTTATACCATTTAATATCATCCCAATCATCTCCTTTTGAAAACTAGATTCTCAGAGGCAAAACACATAGACCTGCAGAAAATACCTTACAACATCACAATGATATACAGAATCAGTGTCGTAGTTAAAATACATATGAAGAAAGAAACTGTTTGTTGTATAGCATTGCAATAACACTTTACACTTTCATTTAGATATTCTTATGAATTAAATGTAGTTTAGGGACAATTTTGTTCATTCCAAATGTACCATGTTTTGAGATATCGACTTTCTGTTCTGTATAATATGTATGTTGTGTTTGTATCAGTCCTACAATATCTAATAAATACACTGATAATCTGGAATTACATCTAATCCACCAACCTGCTAATTTTTGATATGAAATATCGTTGTAAGGCGGTAATTGAACCTTCAGAAAATTTGATGAACACGGAAATGATCATACTATGCCATTAGCAATGCTTCGTAGATAAATTATTCAAACGGTAATATGAATTCATTAATAAATGAGATGAAATGATCAAAGACGAGAAATTAAAAGGGCATTCTAACACATATTATTCGGTATACATATAAGTGATTGTTTCCGCATAGTGCAAGTACTCAATCACGCTGGTAAAGACTATTACTGCATTAAAGAAATGAACATTAGACGTTTTGAGAACATAGATACATGTATTGTCTGGTACATGTAGTTCCAACATGATTGGTTTTTTTTTCAAGAAATGCAAATTAAGTCAATCAATATAGTATTATTAATTGATTATGAAATCTATGCATTTGTATCTTAAAATTTCCACACTATTAACCCTGTATCATTGTATATATATCTCTTCATATTACAGATTTTAGTTCAATGGTTTGAGAGAAGAGATGGTTGTTCGTTTTGTTGATAATGGTGGAATTGTTGACCATCTCTGTTTAAGCTTTCTTTTCGTAATGGAATATGATTAGATGGTATGGTTAATGACACATGAACGCTAGCTGAGCTCTAAACTTGGTTTTTAATCAGATAAAAACAAAATTGCATTTTGTGGGAACAACAGAAGACTTCATAACTCCGGTAAAATCTAAAATTATACAGAATGAGAATCGTAAAATAGTCATAGCGAATAAACATCCAAGTATTCAAATGATTTCTGAAAAGAAAATAATACGAACTGATGTTTAAACCGATAATAGATTAATTAAACAGTTAAATAATACCAACATAAACAAACTACAGGCGATGGTGGAATTTCTTCATAATAAACCTGAACAAAACCAGCAATCAGGCGAAACATTTAGTACTTGGATATAAGATAGATGATAAAAACTATCTTGCATGACTTTTTTGTTAACTGTTGTAGGGCTTTCCATATACACATCATATTATATATCTAAACAGAAAACAAAGAATATTAATGTTCATCGACTATTTGTCAATGAATATATTAAAAGAATAAAAGAAAATAAAACACTTCAAAAGTGTATATTTTTAGTGAGAGTAAAAAATCATATATAAATAAGGGTAATAACAAAATTACCGAACTCCGAACAATCTTACAAAGGGAAAGTCAAAACTCATAATTATATAAACAGACAAAATCAGTCAACAACCTGAAAACTGTGAAAACTGTAATGACCCTGACTTGGTACAGGCATTTCTAAAGAAATGGTGGGTTGAATCAGATTTTAAGGCGCCAAACCTCCCGCTCTCATTACGGTTCAAAGGTTCCGGCTGTCACTATAACAGTATTTAAATACAGGAACAAAATAGGTAAAATAGTTGTCAAAGCAGTACCATATTCGGTGACGTAAATGTCAAAAATATTCTTACGTCAAACATTGATAAAAAAATATCCCTGACATTTTTCTTGACTTCTTTATCTTTATACATTTTCACTATATGAAAATGCATCGCTTATAATCGTTTCTGCAGAGACGGAATATATTTCGACAAGATCTTGGTATCGGAATATAAACTTTTTAAGAGATCGAATAAAGCGAATCTTTTATAGCCCTTGTCCAGTAGCTTGTTTCTCAGATGAAGATGACGTTTCAGGAAATCAGAATAATTGCTACTGGCCCTTGCATAGCGAATCAATTGCGAGATGTAAACACCTGGTATATTGTTGCACATGTTTGGAAAATTTATGATTTTAAAATTGAAGTCGTCCCGTTTATCATAAATGTTAGTACTGAGTTGACCACTGTCGTCAAATTCGAGGTACAAGTCCAAAAATGATGCGGACGAAGCTGTATCGGTGGTCTCTTTAACTTCCAGCTCTGGAGGATATATCAATGGAAGAAATTCTGCAAATCTAGAATTATTGATAGATAAAACGTCATCAATATACCTGTATGTGAAATTAAAGGGTCTAGCCTCATGAATCTTTTTATCTTTTACAAGCTTTTGAAGAAACTCCGACTCATATGAGTATAAAAATAAATCGGCTAGAAGAGGGGCACAATTCGTACCAATTGGTATGCCGACGACCTGCTGAAACAGTGTCCCTCCATAGGAGACAAATATGTTATCGATGAGGAACTCCAGCATACTGATCACTTGTTCCTCGGAGTAGCATGTTTTACCTTTTTGAATTTTGTTTGAAAAATATGTGGAATTGTAGCCTAACACAACAAATTGTGAGCCATAGTTTCTATGACCAAAAACTTTATGAATTGTTTCTTTTAAGCGGGTTTTTAATTTGTCATGCGGTAGGGTGGTATATAGAGTTGAAAAATCAAAAGTTTTGATGGAGAATATCTGAGAGAAAGATCTTGATTTCAGGTTATCCAAAAGATCTTTAGAGTTTTTCAAAATCCACATGTGATTTATGCCACTACGCGAGTAAACAGTTTCACAATATTTCTGTTGTCCCTCTTTTACTGCAGACAGAATCTTCGTCAGGTGAATAGACAATTCTTTCGTCGAACAAGTTGATGATCCCGCTATGTATCTTTCTTTGTATGGTGTCTTATGGAGTTTAGGTATCCAATATAAATAGGGTAAATCCTCAGACTCTTTACCAGAGGGAATGTTTAAAGAGGTCATGAATGATCTGTGGTTAGCTAGGATTTCATCTTGTCGAACGAAGTTGGTTTGTATGTGGTATTACTAGAGGTGTTGCTATTTATGCCTAATTCCTTGATTAGGCATTCGAAGTAATGTGATTTACATACAAACACGATATTGTTGGAAGCCTTGTCCGCAGGAACGATAACATAAAATGCAAACTAAGTAAATGTTTCCTAAATGTATTTATAATATATAGTATTTAATTTGTATATCTTTCCTGTAATTCTGATCATAGACCGACCTGGATAATCAGAAGTGGATGTAACAGGGAAACACCAAAAGGAGCTTGGACTTTTGGAGTGTTATTTGTAACTAGCATTTGAATAAAGTTATGTTGTTAAAAAACTCATAAAAAAGCAATTAGGTGAATAGCTGTAGTTAGTAATCGGCAACAATAAAAATATAAATATCTAATTTAGTGCGCACGACGCTTATCTTGAATAACATTCATCAGGTAGGCTCAAAGTCGACAGATTGGACAGTCAAATAATTCAAAGTTTTACATTCATCAGGTAGGCTCAAAATCGACAGATTGGACAGTCAAATAATTCAAAGTTTTGGGAGAAATAAAACCAAATGTGCAAAAGAGTTAACATTTTGTGCAGACTAATTTCAGGCTAAAAGTGCAATCTGGAGGATATCTACTGATTGGATAATATATGAAATACGTAGCTTTGCATTAATGTTAGGCTTTACATATCAAAAATACCTTATCGTGTAACGTGTTTGTTGGTTGTGTTCATTAATTTTAGCAAAAAAATCAAATAAGGTGGGCGAGTATTAAAAATGTTGTAGTATGGTTTAAGCGTAGACGTTTCACTCAGTTTACAACATTTAAAAATCCTTACGCATATAGTTTGTATGATTGTTGCGGATGTATAGGTCCATCGGTGTTTTTGTATTCTCCGATATTTTGTAGTTACATGTATATACTTTCAATGTTACCATTCCTTGCATTTGGTATTTACTTTTATTGCAACTATATATCAACTTCACATTAAACCAAATAAAATTTGACTTGATTGATAGTTTTCGGTGAACGTCTTTCCCCTGTTATATACTGAATCATTGCGCAATAAGACAAGATAATAATTTGACAAATGTCAGAATTTGTAAATAAAATTCTCCTTATTCAGTCTAGAGCGGAAGAAAAATAGATTATCTATTGAGTTGTGATGGGTTGACACCTTTACTCGTCTAACGTGAGATAAATTCATCTATTTAATGGAAAGTCAGACTGAATTCATCTATTTCAAATTATTTCATCCTTACTCTTCTGTTTTCATTTATTTTCATTTTTCCAACACTTAGATTTAAAGTAAAAGTTATCAGAGAGGCCTGATTATTTTGTCTCAGTTCTAACTGGTTATTTTGTTTTAATATCTTCCTGACTATTCCTTTCTGCTCACATATATTCTATTATTAATGGATTGATTTGTGGCTCTAATTTAAGAATTCGGGTGGCACCTCGTGTTGTCAGGGAGAATTCATTGGCATCATTTTTATATTCTACGTACATACGCGTTCGTTTGAATGTGATTTGACTTGTTCTGTTTATATTAATGTTGATTGAAGGCTAAGATTTAATTTGAAATTAGCAAATTGGTTTCCAATAAATATTCTATGATAATAAATTGCACATGAGTTTTCTGTTTTGTTTGTCTTCGTTCTGTGTGTTGTTACTAAAGTTGCCAGTATCTCCTGATTGTCCATTCTTGATTGCCCTTTGTTCCTAACGTTACGAGTATCTCCTGATTGTCCATTCTTGATTGCCCTTTATTCCTAACGTTGCCAGTATCTCCTGATTGTCCATTCTTGATTGCCCTTTGTTCCTAACGTTACGAGTATCTCCTGATTGTCCATTCTTGATTGCCCTTTGTTCCTAACGTTGCCAGTATCTCCTGATTGCCCATTCTTGATTGCCCTTTGTTCCTAACGTTGCCAGTATCTCCTGATTGTCCATTCTTGATTGCCCTTTGTTCCTAACGTTACGAGTATCTCCTGATTGTCCATTCTTGATTGCCCTTTGTTCCTAACGTTACGAGTATCTCCTGATTGTCCATTCTTGATTGCCCTTTGTTCCTAACGTTGCCAGTATCTCCTGATTGTCCATTCTTGATTGCCCTTTGTTCCTAACGTTACGAGTATCTCCTGATTGTCCATTCTTGATTGCCCTTTGTTCCTAACGTTGCCAGTATCTCCTGATTGTCCATTCTTGATTGCCCTTTGTTCCTAACGTTACGAGTATCTCCTGATTGTCCATTCTTGATTGTCCTTTGTTCCTAACGTTGCCAGTATCTCCTGATTGTCCATTCTTGATTGCCCTTTGTTCCTAACGTTACGAGTATCTCCTGATTGTCCATTCTTGATTGCCCTTTGTTCCTAACGTTGCCAGTATCTCCTGATTGTCCATTCTTGATTGCCCTTTGTTCCTAACGTTGCCAGTATCTCCTGATTGTCCATTCTTGATTGCCCTTTGTTCCTAACGTTACGAGTATCTCCTGATTGTCCATTCTTGATTGCCCTTTGTTCCTAACGTTACGAGTATCTCCTGATTGTCCATTCTTGATTGCCCTTTGTTCCTAACGTTGCCAGTATCTCCTGATTGTCCATTCTTGATTGCCCTTTGTTCCTAACGTTACGAGTATCTCCTGATTGTCCATTCTTGATTGCCCTTTGTTCCTAACGTTGCCAGTATCTCCTGATTGTCCATTCTTGATTGCCCTTTGTTCCTAACGTTACGAGTATCTCCTGATTGTCCATTCTTGATTGTCCTTTGTTCCTAACGTTGCCAGTATCTCCTGATTGTCCATTCTTGATTGCCCTTTGTTCCTAACGTTGCCAGTATCTCCTGATTGTCCATTCTTGATTTCCCTTTGTTCCTAACGTTACGAGTATCTCCTGATTGTCCATTCTTGATTGTCCTTTGTTCCTAACGTTGCCAGTATCTCCTGATTGTCCATTCTTGATTGCCCTTTGTTCCTAACGTTGCCAGTATCTCCTGATTGTCCATTCTTGATTGCCCTTTGTTCCTAACGTTACGAGTATCTCCTGATTGTCCATTCTTGATTGCCCTTTGTTCCTAACGTTGCCAGTATCTCCTGATTGTCCATTCTTGATTGCCCTTTGTTCCTAACGTTGCCAGTATCTCCTGATTGTCCATTCTTGATTGCCCTTTGTTCCTATAGTTGCCAGTATCTCCTGATTGTCCATTCTTGATTGCCCTTTGTTCCTAGCGTTGCCAGTATCTCCTGATTGTCAATTCTTTATTGCCCTTTGTTCCTAACGTTGCCAGTATCTCCTGATTGTCCATTCTTGATTGCCCTTTGTTCCTAACGTTGCCAGTATCTCCTGATTGTCCATTCTTGATTGCCCTTTGTTCCTAACGTTGTCAGTATTTCCTGATTGTCCATTCTTGATTGCCCTTTGTTCCTAACGTTGCCAGTATCTCCTGATTGTCCATTCTTGATTGCCCTTTGTTCCTAACGTTGCCAGTATCTCCTGGTTGTCCATTCTTGATTGCCCTTTGTTCCTAACGTTGCCAGTATCTCCTGATTGTCCATTCTTGATTGCCCTTTGTTCCTATAGTTGCCAGTATCTCCTGATTGTCCATTCTTGATTGCCCTTTGTTCCTATAGTTGCCAGTATCTCCTGATTGTCCATTCTTGATTGCCCTTTGTTCCTAGCGTTGCCAGTATCTCCTGATTGTCAATTCTTGATTGCCCTTTGTTCCTAACGTTGCCAGTATCTCCTGATTGTCCATTCTTGATTGCCCTTTGTTCCTAACGTTGCCAGTATCTCCTGATTGTCCATTCTTGATTGCCCTTTGTTCCTAACGTTGTCAGTATTTCCTGATTGTCCATTCTTGATTGCCCTTTGTTCCTAACGTTGCCAGTATCTCCTGATTGTCCATTCTTGATTGCCCTTTGTTCCTAACGTTGCCAGTATCTCCTGGTTGTCCATTCTTGATTGCCCTTTGTTCCTAACGTTGCCAGTATCTCCTGATTGTCCATTCTTGATTGCCCTTTGTTCCTATAGTTGCCAGTATCTCCTGATTGTCCATTCTTGATTGCCCTTTGTTCCTATAGTTGCCAGTATCTCCTGATTGTCCATTCTTGATTGCCCTTTGTTCCTAGCGTTGCCAGTATCTCCTGATTGTCAATTCTTGATTGCCCTTTGTTCCTAACGTTGCCAGTATCTCCTGATTGTCCATTATTGATTGCCCTTTGTTCCTAACGTTGCCAGTATCTCCTGATTGTCCATTCTTGATTGCCCTTTGCTCCTAACGTTGCCAGTATCTGCTGATTGTCCATTCTTGATTGCCCTTTGTTCCTAGCGTTGCCAGTATCTCCGGATTGTCCATTCTTGATTACCCTTTGTTCCTAACGTTGCCAGTATCTCCTGATTGTCCATTCTTGATTGTCCTTTGTTCCTAGCGTTGCCAGTATCTCCTGATTTTCCATTCTTGATTGCCCTTTGTTCCTAACGTTGCCAGTATCTCCTGATTGTCCATTCTTGATTGCCCTTTGTTCCAATAGTTGCCAGTATCTCCTGATTGTCCATTCTTGATTGCCCTTTGTTCCTAATGTTGCCAGTATACTCCTGATTGTCCATTCCTGATTGCCCTTTGTTCCTAAAGTTGCCAGTATACTCCTGATTGTCCATTCTTGATAGCCCTTTGTTCCTAATGTTGCCAGTATCTCCTGTTTGTCCATTCTTGATTGCCCTTTGTTCCTTACGTTGCCAGTATCTCCTGATTGTCCATTCTTGATTGTCCTTTGTTATTAACGTTGCCAGTATCTCCTGATTGTCCATTCTTGATTGCCCTTTATTCCTAACGTTGCCAGTATCTCCAGATTGTCCATTCGTGATTGTCCTTTGTTCTTAACGTTGCCAGTATCTCCTGATTGTCCATTCTTGATTGCCCTTTGTTCCTATAGTTGCCAGTATCTCCTGATTGTCCATTCTTGATTGCCCTTTGTTCCTATAGTTGCCAGTATCTCCTGATTGTCCATTCTTGATTGCCCTTTGTTCCTAGCGTTGCCAGTATCTCCTGATTGTCCATTCTTGATTGCCCTTTGTTCCTATAGTTGCCAGTATCTCCTGATTGTCCATTCTTGATTGCCCTTTGTTCCTATAGTTGCCAGTATCTCCTGATTGTCCATTCTTGATTGCCCTTTGTTCCTAGCGTTGCCAGTATCTCCTGATTGTCAATTCTTGATTGCCCTTTGTTCCTAACGTTGCCAGTATCTCCTGATTGTCCATTCTTGATTGCCCTTTGTTCCTAACGTTGCCAGTATCTCCTGATTGTCCATTCTTGATTGCCCTTTGCTCCTAACGTTGCCAGTATCTGCTGATTGTCCATTCTTGATTGCCCTTTGTTCCTATAGTTGCCAGTATCTCCTGATTGTCCATTCTTGATTGCCCTTTGTTCCTATAGTTGCCAGTATCTCCTGATTGTCCATTCTTGATTGCCCTTTGTTCCTAGCGTTGCCAGTATCTCCTGATTGTCAATTCTTGATTGCCCTTTGTTCCTAACGTTGCCAGTATCTCCTGATTGTCCATTATTGATTGCCCTTTGTTCCTAACGTTGCCAGTATCTCCTGATTGTCCATTCTTGATTGCCCTTTGCTCCTAACGTTGCCAGTATCTGCTGATTGTCCATTCTTGATTGCCCTTTGTTCCTAGCGTTGCCAGTATCTCCGGATTGTCCATTCTTGATTACCCTTTGTTCCTAACGTTGCCAGTATCTCCTGATTGTCCATTCTTGATTGTCCTTTGTTCCTAGCGTTGCCAGTATCTCCTGATTTTCCATTCTTGATTGCCCTTTGTTCCTAACGTTGCCAGTATCTCCTGATTGTCCATTCTTGATTGCCCTTTGTTCCAATAGTTGCCAGTATCTCCTGATTGTCCATTCTTGATTGCCCTTTGTTCCTAATGTTGCCAGTATACTCCTGATTGTCCATTCCTGATTGCCCTTTGTTCCTAAAGTTGCCAGTATACTCCTGATTGTCCATTCTTGATAGCCCTTTGTTCCTAATGTTGCCAGTATCTCCTGTTTGTCCATTCTTGATTGCCCTTTGTTCCTTACGTTGCCAGTATCTCCTGATTGTCCATTCTTGATTGTCCTTTGTTATTAACGTTGCCAGTATCTCCTGATTGTCCATTCTTGATTGCCCTTTATTCCTAACGTTGCCAGTATCTCCAGATTGTTCATTCGTGATTGTCCTTTGTTCTTAACGTTGCCAGTATCTCCTGATTGTCCATTCTTGATTGCCCTTTGTTCCTATAGTTGCCAGTATCTCCTGATTGTCCATTCTTGATTGCCCTTTGTTCCTATAGTTGCCAGTATCTCCTGATTGTCCATTCTTGATTGCCCTTTGTTCCTAGCGTTGCCAGTATCTCCTGATTGTCCATTCTTGATTGCCCTTTGTTCCTATAGTTGCCAGTATCTCCTGATTGTCCATTCTTGATTGCCCTTTGTTCCTATAGTTGCCAGTATCTCCTGATTGTCCATTCTTGATTGCCCTTTGTTCCTAGCGTTGCCAGTATCTCCTGATTGTCAATTCTTGATTGCCCTTTGTTCCTAACGTTGCCAGTATCTCCTGATTGTCCATTCTTGATTGCCCTTTGTTCCTAACGTTGCCAGTATCTCCTGATTGTCCATTCTTGATTGCCCTTTGCTCCTAACGTTGCCAGTATCTGCTGATTGTCCATTCTTGATTGCCCTTTGTTCCTAGCGTTGCCAGTATCTCCGGATTGTCCATTCTTGATTACCCTTTGTTCCTAACGTTACGAGTATCTCCTGATTGTCCATTCTTGATTGTCCTTTGTTCCTAACGTTGCCAGTATCTCCTGATTGTCCATTCTTGATTGCCCTTTGTTCCTAACGTTGCCAGTATCTCCTGATTGTCCATTCTTGATTTCCCTTTGTTCCTAACGTTACGAGTATCTCCTGATTGTCCATTCTTGATTGTCCTTTGCTCCTAACGTTGCCAGTATCTCCTGATTGTCCATTCTTGATTGCCCTTTGTTCCTAACGTTGCCAGTATCTCCTGATTGTCCATTCTTGATTGCCCTTTGTTCCTAACGTTACGAGTATCTCCTGATTGTCCATTCTTGATTGCCCTTTGTTCCTAACGTTGCCAGTATCTCCTGATTGTCCATTCTTGATTGCCCTTTGTTCCTAACGTTGCCAGTATCTCCTGATTGTCCATTCTTGATTGCCCTTTGTTCCTATAGTTGCCAGTATCTCCTGATTGTCCATTCTTGATTGCCCTTTGTTCCTAGCGTTGCCAGTATCTCCTGATTGTCAATTCTTGATTGCCCTTTGTTCCTAACGTTGCCAGTATCTCCTGATTGTCCATTCTTGATTGCCCTTTGTTCCTAACGTTGCCAGTATCTCCTGATTGTCCATTCTTGATTGCCCTTTGTTCCTAACGTTGTCAGTATTTCCTGATTGTCCATTCTTGATTGCCCTTTGTTCCTAACGTTGCCAGTATCTCCTGATTGTCCATTCTTGATTGCCCTTTGTTCCTATAGTTGCCAGTATCTCCTGATTGTCCATTCTTGATTGCCCTTTGTTCCTAACGTTGCCAGTATCTCCTGATTGTCCATTCTTGATTGCCCTTTGTTCCTAACGTTGCCAGTATCTCCTGGTTGTCCATTCTTGATTGCCCTTTGTTCCTAACGTTGCCAGTATCTCCTGATTGTCCATTCTTGATTGCCCTTTGTTCCTATAGTTGCCAGTATCTCCTGATTGTCCATTCTTGATTGCCCTTTGTTCCTATAGTTGCCAGTATCTCCTGATTGTCCATTCTTGATTGCCCTTTGTTCCTAGCGTTGCCAGTATCTCCTGATTGTCAATTCTTGATTGCCCTTTGTTCCTAACGTTGCCAGTATCTCCTGATTGTCCATTATTGATTGCCCTTTGTTCCTAACGTTGCCAGTATCTCCTGATTGTCCATTCTTGATTGCCCTTTGCTCCTAACGTTGCCAGTATCTGCTGATTGTCCATTCTTGATTGCCCTTTGTTCCTAGCGTTGCCAGTATCTCCGGATTGTCCATTCTTGATTACCCTTTGTTCCTAACGTTGCCAGTATCTCCTGATTGTCCATTCTTGATTGTCCTTTGTTCCTAGCGTTGCCAGTATCTCCTGATTTTCCATTCTTGATTGCCCTTTGTTCCTAACGTTGCCAGTATCTCCTGATTGTCCATTCTTGATTGCCCTTTGTTCCAATAGTTGCCAGTATCTCCTGATTGTCCATTCTTGATTGCCCTTTGTTCCTAATGTTGCCAGTATACTCCTGATTGTCCATTCCTGATTGCCCTTTGTTCCTAAAGTTGCCAGTATACTCCTGATTGTCCATTCTTGATAGCCCTTTGTTCCTAATGTTGCCAGTATCTCCTCTTTGTCCATTCTTGATTGCCCTTTGTTCCTTACGTTGCCAGTATCTCCTGATTGTCCATTCTTGATTGTCCTTTGTTATTAACGTTGCCAGTATCTCCTGATTGTCCATTCTTGATTGCCCTTTATTCCTAACGTTGCCAGTATCTCCAGATTGTCCATTCGTGATTGTCCTTTGTTCTTAACGTTGCCAGTATCTCCTGATTGTCCATTCTTGATTGCCCTTTGTTCCTATAGTTGCCAGTATCTCCTGATTGTCCATTCTTGATTGCCCTTTGTTCCTATAGTTGCCAGTATCTCCTTATTGTCCATTCTTGATTGCCCTTTGTTCCTAGCTTTGCCAGTATCTCCTGATTGTCAATTCTTGATTGCCCTTTGTTCCTAACGTTGCCAGTATCTCCTGATTGTCCATTCTTGATTGCCCTTTGTTCCTAACGTTGCCAGTATCTCCTGATTGTCCATTCTTGATTGCCCTTTGCTCCTAACGTTGCCAGTATCTGCTGATTGTCCATTCTTGATTGCCCTTTGTTCCTAGCGTTGCCAGTATCTCCGGATTGTCCATTCTTGATTACCCTTTGTTCCTAACGTTGCCAGTATCTCCTGATTGTCCATTCTTGATTGTCCTTTGTTCCTAGCGTTGCCAGTATCTCCTGATTTTCCATTCTTGATTGCCCTTTGTTCCTAACGTTGCCAGTATCTCCTGATTGTCCATTCTTGATTGCCCTTTGTTCCAATAGTTGCCAGTATCTCCTGATTGTCCATTCTTGATTGCCCTTTGTTCCTAATGTTGCCAGTATACTCCTGATTGTCCATTCCTGATTGTCCTTTGTTCCTAAAGTTGCCAGTATACTCCTGATTGTCCATTCTTGATGGCCCTTTGTTCCTAATGTTGCCAGTATCTCCTGTTTGTCCATTCTTGATTGCCCTTTGTTCCTTACGTTGCCAGTATCTCCTGATTGTCCATTCTTGATTGTCCTTTGTTATTAACGTTGCCAGTATCTCCTGATTGTCCATTCTTGATTGCCCTTTATTCCTAACGTTGCCAGTATCTCCAGATTGTCCATTCGTGATTGTCCTTTGTTCTTAACGTTGCCAGTATCTCCTGATTGTCCATTCTTGATTGCCCTTTGTTCCTAGCGTTGCCAGTATCTCCTGATTGTCCATTCTTGATTGCCCTTTGTTCCTAAAGTTGCCTGTATCTCTTGATTGTCCATTCTTGATTGCCCTTTGTTCCTAACGTTGCCAGTATCTCCTGATTGTCCATTCTTGATTGCCCTTTGTTCCTAACATTGCCAGTATCTCCTGATTGTCCATTCGTGATTGTCCTTTGTTTCTAGCGTTGCCAGTATCTCCTGATTGTCCATTCTTGATTGCCCTTTGTTCCTAACGTTGCCAGTATCTCCTGATTGTCCATTCTTGATTGCCCTTTGTTCCTAACGTTACGAGTATCTCCTGATTGTCCATTCTTGATTGCCCTTTGTTCCTAACGTTGCCAGTATCTCCTGATTGTCCATTCTTGATTGCCCTTTGTTCCTAACGTTGCCAGTATCTCCTGATTGTCCATTCTTGATTGCCATTTGTTCCTAACGTTACGAGTATCTCCTGATTGTCCATTCTTGATTGCCCTTTGTTCCTAACGTTGCCAGTATCTCCTGATTGTCCATTCTTGATTGCACTTTGTTCCTATAGTTGCCAGTATCTCCTGATTGTCCATTCTTGATTGCCCTTTGTTCCTATAGTTGCCAGTATCTCCTGATTGTCCATTCTTGATTGCCCTTTGTTCCTAGCGTTGCCAGTATCTCCTGATTGTCAATTCTTGATTGCCCTTTGTTCCTAACGTTGCCAGTATCTCCTGATTGTCCATTCTTGATTGCCCTTTGTTCCTAACGTTGCCAGTATCTCCTGATTGTCCATTCTTGATTGCCCTTTGTTCCTAACGTTGCCAGTATTTCCTGATTGTCCATTCTTGATTGCCCTTTGTTCCTAACGTTGCCAGTATCTCCTGATTGTCCATTCTTGATTGCCCTTTGTTCCTATAGTTGCCAGTATCTCCTGATTGTCCATTCTTGATTGCCCTTTGTTCCTAACGTTGCCAGTATCTCCTGATTGTCCATTCTTGATTGCCCTTTGTTCCTAACGTTGCCAGTATCTCCTGGTTGTCCATTCTTGATTGCCCTTTGTTCCTAACGTTGCCAGTATCTCCTGATTGTCCATTCTTGATTGCCTTTTGTTCCTATAGTTGCTAGTATCTCCTGATTGTCCATTCTTGATTGCCCTTTGTTCCTATAGTTGCCAGTATCTCCTGATTGTCCATTCTTGATTGCCCTTTGTTCCTAGCGTTGCCAGTATCTCCTGATTGTCAATTCTTGATTGCCCTTTGTTCCTAACGTTGCCAGTATCTCCTGATTGTCCATTCTTGATTGCCCTTTGTTCCTAACGTTGCCAGTATCTCCTGATTGTCCATTCTTGATTGCCCTTTGCTCCTAACGTTGCCAGTATCTGCTGATTGTCCATTCTTGATTGCCCTTTGTTCCTAGCGTTGCCAGTATCTCCGGATTGTCCATTCTTGATTACCCTTTGTTCCTAACGTTGCCAGTATCTCCTGATTGTCCATTCTTGATTGTCCTTTGTTCCTAGCGTTGCCAGTATCTCCTGATTGTCCATTCTTGATTGCCCTTTGTTCCTAACGTTGCCAGTATCTCCTGATTGTCCATTCTTGATTGCCCTTTGTTCCTAGCGTTGCCAGTATCTCCTGATTGTCCATTCTTGATTGCCCTTTGTTCCTAATGTTGCCAGTATACTCCTGATTGTCCATTCCTGATTGCCCTTTGTTCCTAAAGTTGCCAGTATACTCCTGATTGTCCATTCTTGATGGCCCTTTGTTCCTAAAGTTGCCAGTATCTCCTGTTTGTCCATTCTTGATTGCCCTTTGTTCCTTACGTTGCCAGTATCTCCTGATTGTCCATTCTTGATTGTCCTTTGTTATTAACGTTGCCAGTATCTCCTGATTGTCCATTCTTGATTGCCCTTTATTCCTAACGTTGCCAGTATCTCCAGATTGTCCATTCGTGATTGTCCTTTGTTCTTAACGTTGCCAGTATCTCCTGATTGTCCATTCTTGATTGCCCTTTGTTCCTAGCGTTGCCAGTATCTCCTGATTGTCCATTCTTGATTGCCCTTTGTTCCTAACGTTGCCTGTATCTCTTGATTGTCCATTCTTGATTGCCCTTTGTTCCTAACGTTGCCAGTATCTCCGGATTGTCCATTCTTGATTGCTCTTTGTTCCTAACGTTGCCAGTATCTCCTGATTGTCCATTCGTGATTGCCCTTTGTTCCTAGCGTTGCCAGTATCTCCTGATTGTCCATTCTTGATTACCCTTTGTTCCTAACGTTGCCAGTATCTCCTGATTGTCCATTCTTGATTGCCCTTTGTTCCTAACGTTACGAGTATCTCCTGATTGTCCATTCTTGATTGCCCTTTGTTCCTAACGTTGCCAGTATCTCCTGATTGTCCATTCTTGATTGCCCTTTGTTCCTAACGTTGCCAGTATCTCCTGATTGTCCATTCTTGATTGCCCTTTGTTCCTATAGTTGCCAGTATCTCCTGATTGTCCATTCTTGATTGCCCTTTGTTCCTAGCGTTGCCAGTATCTCCTGATTGTCAATTCTTGATTGCCCTTTGTTCCTAACGTTGCCAGTATCTCCTGATTGTCCATTCTTGATTGCCCTTTGTTCCTAGCGTTGCCAGTATCTCCTGATTGTCCATTCTTGATTGCCCTTTGTTCCTAACGTTGCCAGTATTTCCTGATTGTCCATTCTTGATTGCCCTTTGTTCCTAACGTTGCCAGTATCTCCTGATTGTCCATTCTTGATTGCCCTTTGTTCCTATAGTTGCCAGTATCTCCTGATTGTCCATTCTTGATTGCCCTTTGTTCCTAACGTTGCCAGTATCTTCTGATTGTCCATTCTTGATTGCCCTTTGTTCCTAACGTTGCCAGTATCTCCTGGTTTTCCATTCTTGATTGCCCTTTGTTCCTAACGTTGCCAGTATCTCCTGATTGTCCATTCTTGATTGCCCTTTATTCCTAACGTTGCCAGTATCTCCTGATTGTCAATTCTTGATTGTCCTTTGTTCTTAACGTTGCCAGTATCTCCTGATTGTCCATTCTTGATTGCCCTTTGTTCCTAGCGTTGCCAGTATCTCCTGATTGTCCATTCTTGATTGCCCTTTGTTCCTAACGTTGCCTGTATCTCTTGATTGTCCATTCTTGATTGCCCTTTGTTCCTAACGTTGCCAGTATCTCCTGATTGTCCATTCTTGATTGCCCTTTGTTCCTAACGTTGCCAGTATCTCCTGATTGTCCATTCGTGATTGTCCTTTGTTCCTAGCGTTGCCAGTATCTCCTGATTGTCCATTCTTGATTGCCCTTTGTTCCTAACGTTGCCAGTATCTCCTGATTGTCCATTCTTGATTGCCCTTTGTTCCTAACGTTACGAGTATCTCCTGATTGTCCATTCTTGATTGCCCTTTGTTCCTAACGTTGCCAGTATCTCCTGATTGTCCATTCTTGATTGCCCTTTGTTCCTATAGTTGCCAGTATCTCCTGATTGTCCATTCTTGATTGCCCTTTGTTCCTATAGTTGCCAGTATCTCCTGATTGTCCATTCTTGATTGCCCTTTGTTCCTAGCGTTGCCAGTATCTCCTGATTGTCAATTCTTGATTGCCCTTTGTTCCTAACGTTGCCAGTATCTCCTGATTGTCCATTCTTGATTGCCCTTTGTTCCTAGCGTTGCCAGTATCTCCTGATTGTCCATTCTTGATTGCCCTTTGTTCCTAACGTTGCCAGTATTTCCTGATTGTCCATTCTTGATTGCCCTTTGTTCCTAACGTTGCCAGTATCTCCTGATTGTCCATTCTTGATTGCCCTTTGTTCCTATAGTTGCCAGTATCTCCTGATTGTCCATTCTTGATTGCCCTTTGTTCCTAACGTTGCCAGTATCTCCTGATTGTCCATTCTTGATTGCCCTTTGTTCCTAACGTTGCCAGTATCTCCTGGTTGTCCATTCTTGATTGCCCTTTGTTCCTAACGTTGCCAGTATCTCCTGATTGTCCATTCTTGATTGCCCTTTGTTCCTATAGTTGCCAGTATCTCCTGATTGTCCATTCTTGATTGCCCTTTGTTCCTAGCGTTGCCAGTATCTCCTGATTGTCAATTCTTGATTGCCCTTTGTTCCTAACGTTGCCAGTATCTCCTGATTGTCCATTCTTGATTGCCCTTTGTTCCTAACGTTGCCAGTATCTCCTGATTGTCCATTCTTGATTGCCCTTTGTTCCTAACGTTGCCAGTATTTCCTGATTGTCCATTCTTGATTGCCCTTTGTTCCTAACGTTGCCAGTATCTCCTGATTGTCCATTCTTGATTGCCCTTTGTTCCTATAGTTGCCAGTATCTCCTGATTGTCCATTCTTGATTGCCCTTTGTTCCTAACGTTGCCAGTATCTCCTGATTGTCCATTCTTGATTGCCCTTTGTTCCTAACGTTGCCAGTATCTCCTGGTTGTCCATTCTTGATTGCCCTTTGTTCCTAACGTTGCCAGTATCTCCTGATTGTCCATTCTTGATTGCACTTTGTTCCTATAGTTGCCAGTATCTCCTGATTGTCCATTCTTGATTGCCTTTTGTTCCAATAGTTGCCAGTATCTCCTGATTGTCCATTCTTGATTGCCCTTTGTTCCTAACGTTGCCAGTATCTCCTGATTGTCCATTCTTGATTGCCCTTTGCTCCTAACGTTGCCAGTATCTCCTGATTGTCCATTCTTGATTGCCCTTTGTTCCTATAGTTGCCAGTATCTCCTGATTGTCCATTCTTGATTGCCCTTTGTTCCTAGCGTTGCCAGTATCTCCTGATTGTCCATTCTTGATTACCCTTTGTTCCTAACGTTGCCAGTATCTCCTGATTGTCCATTCTTGATTGTCCTTTGTTCCTAGCGTTGCCAGTATCTCCTGATTGTCCATTCTTGATTGCCCTTTGTTCCTAACGTTGCCAGTATCTCCTGATTGTCCATTCTTGATTGCCCTTTGTTCCTATAGTTGCCAGTATCTCCTGATTGTCCATTCTTGATTGCCCTTTGTTCCCAATGTTGCCAGTATACTCCTGATTGTCCATTCCTGATTGCCCTTTGTTCCTAAAGTTGCCAGTATACTCCTGATTGTCCATTCTTGATGGCCCTTTGTTCCTAAAGTTGCCAGTATCTCCTGTTTGTCCATTCTTGATTGCCCTTTGTTCCTTACGTTGCCAGTATCTCCTGATTGTCCATTCTTGATTGTCCTTTGTTATTAACGTTGCCAGTATCTCCTGATTGTCCATTCTTGATTGCCCTTTATTCCTAACGTTGCCAGTATCTCCAGATTGTCCATTCGTGATTGTCCTTTGTTCTTAACGTTGCCAGTATCTCCTGATTGTCCATTCTTGATTGCCCTTTGTTCCTAGCGTTGCCAGTATCTCCTGATTGTCCATTCTTGATTGCCCTTTGTTCCTAACGTTGCCTGTATCTCTTGATTGTCCATTCTTGATTGCCCTTTGTTCCTAACGTTGCCAGTATCTCCTGATTGTCCATTCTTGATTGCCCTTTGTTCCTAACGTTGCCAGTATCTCCTGATTGTCCATTCGTGATTGTCCTTTGTTCCTAGCGTTGCCAGTATCTCCTGATTGTCCATTCTTGATTGCCCTTTGTTCCTAACGTTGCCAGTATCTCCTGATTGTCAATTATTCATTGCCCTTTGTTCCTAACGTTACCAGTATCTCCTGATTGTCCATTCTTGATTGTCCTTTGTTCCTAACGTTGCCAGTATCTCCTGATTGTCCATTCTTGATTGTCCTTTGTTCCTAACGTTGCCAGTATCTCCTGATTGTCCATTCTTGATTGCCCTTTGTTCCTAGCGTTGCCAGTATCTCCTGATTGTCCATTCTTGATTGCCCTTTGTTCCTAACGTTGCCAGTATTTCCTGATTGTCCATTCTTGATTGCCCTTTGTTCCTAACGTTGCCAGTATCTCCTGATTGTCCATTCTTGATTGCCCTTTGTTCCTATAGTTGCCAGTATCTCCTGATTGTCCATTCTTGATTGCCCTTTGTTCCTAACGTTGCCAGTATCTTCTGATTGTCCATTCTTGATTGCCCTTTGTTCCTAACGTTGCCAGTATCTCCTGGTTTTCCATTCTTGATTGCCCTTTGTTCCTAACGTTGCCAGTATCTCCTGATTGTCCATTCTTGATTGCCCTTTATTCCTAACGTTGCCAGTATCTCCTGATTGTCAATTCTTGATTGTCCTTTGTTCTTAACGTTGCCAGTATCTCCTGATTGTCCATTCTTGATTGCCCTTTGTTCCTAGCGTTGCCAGTATCTCCTGATTGTCCATTCTTGATTGCCCTTTGTTCCTAACGTTGCCTGTATCTCTTGATTGTCCATTCTTGATTGCCCTTTGTTCCTAACGTTGCCAGTATCTCCTGATTGTCCATTCTTGATTGCCCTTTGTTCCTAACGTTGCCAGTATCTCCTGATTGTCCATTCGTGATTGTCCTTTGTTCCTAGCGTTGCCAGTATCTCCTGATTGTCCATTCTTGATTGCCCTTTGTTCCTAACGTTGCCAGTATCTCCTGATTGTCCATTCTTGATTGCCCTTTGTTCCTAACGTTACGAGTATCTCCTGATTGTCCATTCTTGATTGCCCTTTGTTCCTAACGTTGCCAGTATCTCCTGATTGTCCATTCTTGATTGCCCTTTGTTCCTATAGTTGCCAGTATCTCCTGATTGTCCATTCTTGATTGCCCTTTGTTCCTATAGTTGCCAGTATCTCCTGATTGTCCATTCTTGATTGCCCTTTGTTCCTAGCGTTGCCAGTATCTCCTGATTGTCAATTCTTGATTGCCCTTTGTTCCTAACGTTGCCAGTATCTCCTGATTGTCCATTCTTGATTGCCCTTTGTTCCTAGCGTTGCCAGTATCTCCTGATTGTCCATTCTTGATTGCCCTTTGTTCCTAACGTTGCCAGTATTTCCTGATTGTCCATTCTTGATTGCCCTTTGTTCCTAACGTTGCCAGTATCTCCTGATTGTCCATTCTTGATTGCCCTTTGTTCCTATAGTTGCCAGTATCTCCTGATTGTCCATTCTTGATTGCCCTTTGTTCCTAACGTTGCCAGTATCTCCTGATTGTCCATTCTTGATTGCCCTTTGTTCCTAACGTTGCCAGTATCTCCTGGTTGTCCATTCTTGATTGCCCTTTGTTCCTAACGTTGCCAGTATCTCCTGATTGTCCATTCTTGATTGCCCTTTGTTCCTATAGTTGCCAGTATCTCCTGATTGTCCATTCTTGATTGCCCTTTGTTCCTAGCGTTGCCAGTATCTCCTGATTGTCAATTCTTGATTGCCCTTTGTTCCTAACGTTGCCAGTATCTCCTGATTGTCCATTCTTGATTGCCCTTTGTTCCTAACGTTGCCAGTATCTCCTGATTGTCCATTCTTGATTGCCCTTTGTTCCTAACGTTGCCAGTATTTCCTGATTGTCCATTCTTGATTGCCCTTTGTTCCTAACGTTGCCAGTATCTCCTGATTGTCCATTCTTGATTGCCCTTTGTTCCTATAGTTGCCAGTATCTCCTGATTGTCCATTCTTGATTGCCCTTTGTTCCTAACGTTGCCAGTATCTCCTGATTGTCCATTCTTGATTGCCCTTTGTTCCTAACGTTGCCAGTATCTCCTGGTTGTCCATTCTTGATTGCCCTTTGTTCCTAACGTTGCCAGTATCTCCTGATTGTCCATTCTTGATTGCACTTTGTTCCTATAGTTGCCAGTATCTCCTGATTGTCCATTCTTGATTGCCTTTTGTTCCAATAGTTGCCAGTATCTCCTGATTGTCCATTCTTGATTGCCCTTTGTTCCTAACGTTGCCAGTATCTCCTGATTGTCCATTCTTGATTGCCCTTTGCTCCTAACGTTGCCAGTATCTCCTGATTGTCCATTCTTGATTGCCCTTTGTTCCTATAGTTGCCAGTATCTCCTGATTGTCCATTCTTGATTGCCCTTTGTTCCTAGCGTTGCCAGTATCTCCTGATTGTCCATTCTTGATTACCCTTTGTTCCTAACGTTGCCAGTATCTCCTGATTGTCCATTCTTGATTGTCCTTTGTTCCTAGCGTTGCCAGTATCTCCTGATTGTCCATTCTTGATTGCCCTTTGTTCCTAACGTTGCCAGTATCTCCTGATTGTCCATTCTTGATTGCCCTTTGTTCCTATAGTTGCCAGTATCTCCTGATTGTCCATTCTTGATTGCCCTTTGTTCCTAATGTTGCCAGTATACTCCTGATTGTCCATTCCTGATTGCCCTTTGTTCCTAAAGTTGCCAGTATACTCCTGATTGTCCATTCTTGATGGCCCTTTGTTCCTAAAGTTGCCAGTTTCTCCTGTTTGTCCATTCTTGATTGCCCTTTGTTCCTTACGTTGCCAGTATCTCCTGATTGTCCATTCTTGATTGTCCTTTGTTATTAACGTTGCCAGTATCTCCTGATTGTCCATTCTTGATTGCCCTTTATTCCTAACGTTGCCAGTATCTCCAGATTGTCCATTCGTGATTGTCCTTTGTTCTTAACGTTGCCAGTATCTCCTGATTGTCCATTCTTGATTGCCCTTTGTTCCTAGCGTTGCC
Organism: Bathymodiolus brooksi; assembly: GCA_963680875.1. Lineage (NCBI taxonomy): Eukaryota > Metazoa > Mollusca > Bivalvia > Mytilida > Modiolidae > Bathymodiolus > Bathymodiolus brooksi. The sequence continues at coordinate 137,134,219 of OY804577.1, forward strand.
AGTATCTCCTGATTGTCCATTCTTGATTGCCCTTTGTTCCTAACGTTGCCTGTATCTCTTGATTGTCCATTCTTGATTGCCCTTTGTTCCTAACGTTGCCAGTATCTCCTGATTGTCCATTCTTGATTGCCCTTTGTTCCTAACGTTGCCAGTATCTCCTGATTGTCCATTCGTGATTGTCCTTTGTTCCTAGCGTTGCCAGTATCTCCTGATTGTCCATTCTTGATTGCCCTTTGTTCCTAACGTTGCCAGTATCTCCTGATTGTCAATTATTCATTGCCCTTTGTTCCTAACGTTACCAGTATCTCCTGATTGTCCATTCTTGATTGTCCTTTGTTCCTAACGTTGCCAGTATCTCCTGATTGTCCATTCTTGATTGTCCTTTGTTCCTAACGTTGCCAGTATCTCCTGATTGTCCATTCTTGATTGCCCTTTGTTCCTAACGTTGCCTGTATCTCTTGATTGTCCATTCTTGATTGCCCTTTGTTCCTAACGTTGCCAGTATCTCCTGATTGTCCATTCTTGATTGCCCTTTGTTCCTAACGTTGCCAGTATCTCCTGATTGTCCATTCGTGATTGTCCTTTGTTCCTAGCGTTGCCAGTATCTCCTGATTGTCCATTCTTGATTGCCCTTTGTTCCTAACGTTGCCAGTATCTCCTGATTGTCAATTATTCATTGCCCTTTGTTCCTAACGTTACCAGTATCTCCTGATTGTCCATTCTTGATTGTCCTTTGTTCCTAACGTTGCCAGTATCTCCTGATTGTCCATTCTTGATTGTCCTTTGTTCCTAACGTTGCCAGTATCTCCTGATTGTCCATTCTTGATTGCCCTTTGTTCCTAACGTTGCTAGTATCTCCTGATTGTCCATTCTTGATTGCCCTTTGTTCCTAACGTTGTCAGTATCTCCGGATGGTCCATTCTTGATTGCCCTTTGTTCCTAACGTTGCCTGTATTTCCTGATTGTCCATTCTTGATTGCCCCTACTGTCTTCTTTAGCATTTATCCAAATAACGATAACACTGTTCACTCATGAAAATATTCATGACTGTCACCCATGCAAATGACTATTCTGTTTTGACCTGAGGCAATGTTTGTATCATATCCCAGTTGTAAGTGTCTCTTCGCTGAAATAATCAGTCCATAAGTAATGTAATTATTAAAACAGAGGTACTCCTCCCTCAGAAATAGGTGAATGTAGCCGATTTTGACTATTCTATTTAGGCCCTTTGGTTTTCTTTGGCTTTTGACTTTTCAATCTTTAGACTTTGAGAGTACCCGATGAATATTATTCCAGAAACGCATTATGCGCACTAAATTATATATCTACGTGTTTATTGTCATATACATGTACATGTAGCAGGTGCCGTCTTTGATTCCTGTCCAGGAACATGTTGTGAGGATCAGTCAATACCCCATTGTGAGACAAAAAACACAACTTTTGACTAAAGCCAACCTTTCATTTAAAATTATCGTTTATGTTAATATACACACAACTCAATCCTGCTCTTTTTTTTTTTCATTTCCTTTTTTTTTTTTTTGTGCTTGTATGTTCAATGCAAATTAATCAAAGAAAAAAAGGCAGGAATGAGAAGACATCACTTGTATTGTTGTTCAATAGACATGATCGTCACATACCCGGAGGACAATCTCATTAGCTTTGTCTGATTAAACTGACATCTATAATATTATTCTTATATACCAATCAACACTCAATTCAATTCCGGGATAAAAATGTAAATTTATTCATTTTTAGTCCATCCTTACTCGCACAAACCATCGTTATTACATAGTTATACAGGAATATTCAAAATACAATAACAGTACAGATACACTGAAAATATGTGCAACTCTTTCAAGTTGTGCTATAAAGAAAGAGGTTTTTGCCTAGAGGATTATATACTCTTCCTAGCATAGCTACTACATAAGAGCTGTTATTCGTATGAGACAGACTTCGTACATGGGCTTCTCAAGAAAAACGGAAAGAAGTTAGTCCGACTCTTTAATTTCATATTCCGCTATATAGATGATGTCCTTTCACTAAATAATTGTAAGTTTTGTGATTTTGTTGATCGTATCTATCCCATTGAGTTTGAAGTTAAGGATATCACAGATACAGCAAGGGCAGCTTCACATCTTGACCTACACTTCAAAATTGACAGTGAGAGCCGGTTATGAACGAAACATTACGACAAAAGAGATGATTTCATTTTGTCCATTGTAAATTTTCCATTTATATGTGGCAACATTCCAGTAGCACCTGCACATGGAGTAGATACCACTCAATTGATCCTATATTCCAGTCCTTGTGGTTCCTATCATGATTTCCTAATAGAGGGTTACTACTCACAAAGAATCTATTGAACCAAGGGTTTCTAGTTGAAGCCATCACTTCGAAAGTGTTGCGGTCGCCATCTTGACCTGGCTGACCGCTACTGAGTATCTTGTCACAAATGACCACGGACATGTTCCGTTTGTCGTAATCACAATCCGGTCCTTTCCTCATTCATAAATTATCACCGGGTTTGTGACAAATGTAGCATGACGGGTTTAGTTTAAACATATTGTATTTGCTCAAATGTGCAAAAAGGATAAGACACAAGTTAAACAAACTTATGAAGTCTTCTCCTATATACAATAAGTTACAACATTGTTTGATAGAGCATGCATGTATATAAATATTTCTTACATTAATATGTGTAGATTGAACTAAAACAGAGAATGAAGAAAGGAATGAGAGAGAGAGGGTTAGTGGTGGTGATGTGTGCGATTGTTGTTTTGGTGAACAACTAGACAATAAGAAACCTTTCAGACCTCTTTATATATTCAAACACATGCTTAAAAATAATTTCGTTCTGTTCATACGGGAGTGTAGGATTACCACAGGTCAAAAGTGTAAGGTCTAAAGCACAATAATTAAGGTGTCACATGTGGAGGAGGAATTGCTTACCCTTCCGTAGTACCTGGGTTCATCCCCGGTGTAAGGTTCGTGTTGCTTTATCTTTAGTTTTCAGCAGCGTTTTGTAGTTTGTTGTTTGTTGTTTGTTTTTTTGTCGTTTTGTTTTCGCTGTTGTGTTGTCTATCCTTCTTCGATTTACGACTTCTGATTATCCCCTTTGTTATCTTCCAACTTGTTAGTGTTCCCGCAGTTCTCGGTATATAATCTAAAATACAGACGATAAAGTGATATGTGTACCTTCTAATTACTAAAAGGGGTTAATATCTGTACTAGAAAGAAATACTCATTCCATAGTTTTACTTTATTTTATGACAAACATTAATAAATTGTACTCCTAAGTAAAATCTTCGTAATATCTGACATGCGTGTGGTTTTTAATCGATTGTAATTCATTACAATTCTCAATGTAATCCCAATTGCAAAGAAATGAATTTTGTTTTCAACATCTTATATAATTTAAATTGGGTTTTTTAAGCTGCATTTCATGATGTATGAATGTAGTACATGCAAAGAAACACAAAATCGCATTATTTACCGACCGTAATTTGCTTAGAAATCAATGGTTACGAGACGCAAGACCTACTTGACCTTTAAGACTACAAAATCTAATATAAAAAAAGGGAATAATTTAAAGCAAAATTTGCTTAAGATCCATAATTACACACAAATTGTTAAAATATAGATGTATTTAGATTTTGGGGGAAAAATCTCTCCAATTGTAAATTATGACCAAGAAATAATAATGAAATATTTCGTTAAAGTAAGATATCCCAGTACATCATTGTGATCTAATACAATTTTGCTACAAAGATCTTCTTTTTAACTTCAAAATGTTCAAACAACAAGTGATATGTACGCTTCTAAGAGTTAGTTTGAAGTTTTACAGGACAAAGTGTTTCGGTGACTTGCCCATAGATTGGTGTCTTTTTCTTGGTGATCGGGTACTGTTGTGTGTACGTTACATTCCATTGAAACAGAGGAATAAGCCTTATAGCAAATAAATGTTAGAGAATACCGAAGGGGCAATCGAAAATAGACAATCCAGAGAAACTGGCAACATAGGGTACACAAGACGAAGACAAACAAAGCAAACATACAACACAATATGTATTGGACACCACTATACGCAAACAAACACAAATAAAGTACATAAGAGATGAGCCTTCCTACAAACAACTGGAGGTAAAGACAACCCGAACATCGATTTTATGCAGAAATCGTAACGGAACTCAGAACGTAAAAACACATAGGCTTGTTGCATATTCATGACATTATAAATACTATAATTAATACAACATAATTGCATAATCCACCATGCATCCTGTACGGAAGCGGATTGTCAAACAACGGAAGGAACATATTCGTGCAGCTAGGTATTTATCAGATAGCTCTTGTTGAAACGAGTTATTGTAATTATAGCCAGGATCTTGAGGATAACGTTGTATTTGCCTTCCTAGAAGTAATCTGTCTTAATATATTGTCATTCAAATGAGTCCGTCCTCCGTACTGACATTAATTGATCTCATAATGTATTCAATTTAAATCATGTATTTATTAGGTCACGGAAATCTTCCATCAAGAATAATATGACCTGAAAAGAAGGAATTCATACAATTATGTTGCAACCAATGTTAATATTAAGACGACTATGTTCCACATTATATCGGTGAACAAGTATCAAGACATCAGTTCACATATTTATGTCGTATTGCCGGTTGTTAGTGGAATTCATGTTGCTCGATCTTTAGTTTTCTGTGTAGTGTTCTGTAGATCATTGTTTGTCTCTTTGTCCTTCGTCTTTTGTCTTTTGTCTACTATGCTGCCTGTCCTTCGTCTTTTGTCTTTTGTCTACTATGCTGCCTTTCCTTCTTCGATATATGGCTTTTGATATCTTAAACTTTTCTCATTCAAAAGGTGCACCCTTCCATAGACATCTGCTGTTCGGAAGCAAAATGTGCACACTTTCGAAAGGAAAAACTTGCAGCCATTATGCTTTTTAACTAAACATTAAATAACTGAACATGTTACGTTAGTTCACTTGTCTGTAATCTTAACTAAGGGTCATGAGTTATTGAAATCAATAAAAGAATCATTTTACATCATAATACAAATTTTACCTGTTTCTAGAACGGAATCTGAAAATAAATCAAAGCATAATTTTATCTTGTTTTTAATTTGATTTACCAGCTTTATTTTATCAGATTAAATTACTCTAATATTCTTTAAAATATCTAAATTGCCGTCCCGCTGATATTTCAATAATTATATTACAAATTTCAATAGTTTCTTCTGTTTTCAAAATCCCATATATCACCTTAAAAAGGAAATCTTAGATTTAATCACGCCATCTCACTAATCGATGTTCTATGACAACTGTATTGTCATATCTTATTTGATAAACAAGATAATCATAATCACTATGAAAAAAATCCAAAGAGAGGATTTTATTTTTGAACATAACTCAGACGTATTATTCTAAAAAAAAGATAACATAATTGTAATTTGCAAATACTCTCTTTAAAATGGATAGGGATATATACACGATATACATTAAATATTGAAAATAAAACTCATAACCTACGACTAATGAATAAATTAAAGAAGAAATTCAAAATAAATTGAAATTTATGAAAACAAAATTCAGGTAATGTTCCCAATTTCAGCAGTATTAAATTAAATATTTGATAGAATTAAACCGCTATGTCTTGCCTTGGGTATCATTATATAAATTATTCTGGCAGCAAAAATTCATTAGAGAATCAAATTTTAAGAGAGGTTGGTTTTTGGAAAATCTTCAATTAGTAGCTTTGCTTAAGGCATACATGTTGATTAAAAATTGAATATAAAATATTTTAGAAAGGAATTAGTGTTAATTTGAAATAATCAGTGATTTTAAACCAAAGGTAATTTTCAATTATTCTTCTCAGTCATATTTCTTTCTATTGCCATTGTAGTACATTTATATGAATATTGTACCAAGTCTATATCTGCAGTTAAATGGAGCATGACCCGCATCGGGGGTGTAATGGTTAGCGTGCTCGCCTCTAGGGCGGTAGATCGTGGGTTCGAGCCTCTGTCAGGTCAAACCAAAGACTATAACATAGGTATTTGTTGCTTCTCTGCTAAGCATGCAGCATTAAGGAGTAAGAGTAAAGACTGGTTGGCGTGGAATCAGAATAATGTGTCAGAGTGGAGCGACATATCTATCCGTGGACTGTTGTTTCAGTGAGCTAGCACTATAAAAATCCAACTCAGCGTGTTGGTCTAGAACAAGGCGGATCTCATCATCATCTCATTGAAAATTAACTTGATATAGCTGACAATTGCTGAATTGACGTTAAATAACAATCACTCACTCACTAAATAGAGCATGTATCGTCTCCTGTCACAGGTTTTATATAGTACATGTGCTTTCCATATTCAACAAATAAGACAAGTTGATCATGACTTACACTTAAGCATCCGATTGGAAATTAACTCGCCATGTTTATGTGGCAATTTTATATTCCAGACTGACATGCAGATATTAAAACCATAAATATTAATAGCATAAAGTTTCTTGTGAATTGCTTAAACTACAAAATCGTAATATAACATCTTTACTATTTCAGATATTTCCAGACATCCCTATTAAGAAATTATTATTAAACAGGTTTTTCTCCCTTGATCATAAAGAGCCTGACACGATAAACAACTCGGTTATTCAAAATTCAGATCATCGCACTAAAGACAACATTTCAAATTTACGTATGCTGTCCTTGTTCTGTTCAGTTACATGATATTTTGGATTTTAATGACTCTGAAAAAAAAACACTGTGTTATTTCTAAATGTGGAACAAATAACTGCAAGACCTGCAATACTTTGATTGCAGATGCTCATTTCACCAAGAATTTAACTAATAAAAAATCACTTTACAAGGAGTTACGATGATCTGAATTGTAAATCAGTTAATGTGTTGGTATATGTCGGTGAAACGAAAGGTAAACTACATAAACGGATATGCGGCCATCGATCCGATATCATTAACATAATATCCATACAAGGGTTTCTCAAGAAAAACGAAAAGAAGCTAGCCCGATTATTTAATGTAATGCTTACATAATGTCCTATCACTAAATAATTCTAGGTTTGGTGATTTCGTTGATCGCATCTATCCCATTCAGCTAGAAATAAAGGATACCACAGATACAGATAGGTCTGCTTCATACCTTAACCTACACATCGAAATTGACAGTGACGGGTGGTTAAGAACGAAACTTTACGACGAAAGAGATGATTTCAATGTTCCCATTGTTAATTTTTCATTTATATGTTGCAACATTCCAGCAGTACCTGCATATGAAGTATATATCTCTCAGTTGATACGATATTCCAGAGCTTGTGGTTCCTATCAGAATGTCTTTGATAAAGGTTAGCTGCTAACAGGAAACTACTGAACCAAGTCATCACTTCGAAAGTTTTACGGTCGCCACCATGACTTGGATGACCGTTATGGAATATCTGTGTCACAAATGACCACGGAGATGTTCCACTTGTCGTAAACATTTCCCGGTTCTTTCGTCATTCATCACTTATCACCTGGTTTGTAACTAGATTAACACGGCGGGTGCCACTTGTGGAGCAGGAACCTCTTACTCTTCCGGAGCACCAGATTTCTCCCCCGATTTTTAGATGGGGTTCGTGTTACTCGATCTTTAGTTTTAAGTGTATGTTTTGTAGATCATTGTTTGTCTTTTTGTTCTTTTCCTTTTGGCCATTGTGTTGTCTGTCCTTCTTTGATTTACTGATTCTGATTACCCCTTTGGTACCTCCAAACTCTTCTTGTTCTGACAGTGTGGTATTTTGTTGTTCATTTTATTATCTTATTTTCTAACTAAACACTTCAACTATTAACTATTCAACTAGTCTAACCAAATGATAATGGAAGCTTAGTTATCAAGATGGAAGGGTTTTTGTTCTCTTTATCGCCATGTTTTGCCTGTCTCTATCAAGGACCAATATGACCGTAGGTTATGTAGTGTTCTCGCTGTGCTGGTTAGATTGGGGTCAATTGGAGGTGTTCGTGTTGTTGTTTCGTGCAAGACTAAACCATCGATGTTTATCCTTGGGTGAGACGAAGGGATGTTTCGTGTCGTTTTGTTGTGCAAGACTATATCATTGCTGTTTACCTATGGGTGATTCGGTGGAGTTATTCGAGTTATTGTCGTGTATAAGACTGTATAGCATCGTTGGTTAACGTTTTCCCTGTTCACTCGAACTGATTCAATTTGTTATCCTTTTAATCTGATTCATTCATATTATCAATTATTAGAAGAAAAAAATATATCTTCAAAACCACCACGGAAATCAATTTCAGGATATCTTATAAGTAACTTATCTCATTGTGTAAGAAACATTAGTAAGATTCATTTCTTTGTAATATCCTTGACAACAATTTTATATTTATTAAATGGTGTCAAATTGTTTTTTTTTTAAATCTCCCGTTTTCCACAGAAGGATAATAAAGCGGTGCTTCACAGAACGGAAGTAATTATTAGCGTATTAATCCAAATGTCGAGTTTGATGTATAGGACGAATTACTACGTGTCTTTGGGTGATATGTGATGTGAATACTAATTCTAAATAGAAAATAAAAATATTTTATAAATAACAAAGAATATTAACTATCTGTCATCAACAACTCAACGGATATCACTCTTTTTAAAATAATTATATAGGCACAATTTCTGAATTATCAGCATAAGCCGTAAGATATTTTAACTGGATCACGAGGTTTATGAGAAATTGGGTTTCCCATTTGAGGAGATTTACACAATGTTTGCCTTGCAAACTGTGAAATATTGATTAAAAGAAAAACGATTCTTATAATTGAAAAGAGGAATAGAGATTTCAAATTTAGCACGTTCGTTATCCATTGAGGTGAAGGTCATATAAATATATAATATACAACTTATATTAGCAGGATTTAATTAAAATAATATTTATTTACGATAGTAATTCAGCTACACGTAAGACTGATTTATCAGCTTTACAAATATTTTACAAACTAAATGGAAAACGAAACGGTATTAAAACATTACAGGACACTTTCAATCAAAGGCCATCGTGATTTTACTATTGAGGTCTAATCTTGTAGTCATATCCTTCAACAAGACGTGACATGGCCATTATGAACAATAAATACATTTTTTTATTTCTAATGTTCATGTTGAAGTCGAAAATTTTACGGTCGACACTATGACTTGTTTATCCATGACGGAGTATCTGTGTCATAAATGACTATATGTTCCACTAGCCGTAATCACTTCCCGTTCCTTTCCTTATTCATGACTTATCACCGGGTTGTAACAAGAGAAACACGTCGAGTACTACCAGTGGAGCAGGAACTGCCTACCCTTCCGGAGCACCTGAGTTTACGCCCGATTTTAGTGGGGTTCGTGTTGCTCATTCTTTAATTTTCTGTGTAGTGTTTCGCAGATAGTTGTTTGTCATTTGTCATTTGTCTTTTTGCCATTATATTGTCTGTCCTTCGATATACTGCTTCTGATTACCTCTTTGGTATATTCGACCTTTTCTTAGATTATATTCTAATTACTAGTGATTGACATAAAATGTTATGTTGTTTTCTAATGTAATTGTACGAGGTATAACGTTATTGATGAATTGCTGCATTATGGATAATGGTGGTGCATATTGTTAACACGCTCTTCGGTTTTACACCACTGAACTGTTTCCTACTTTCATTTTGTAGATATTGTTAGAAATATTTTGGATTCTGGCTATATGCATTATATGATTATAAGTAGTATAGAGTGAGGGATTGTATGCACCCTATCAACCTAAGGCGTTAAGGCGCAAGATGGCGGCCAAAAGGGAATCCCCCAAAGTATCGGGGAAACCCTAAAACTAAAAATAGAACACCCCGTCCACCGATTCGACGTCGTAATAAGGTGTGTTATATAATCCGATTAAAGGTATGCAGTGCATTGCCTCATATTTCGACCAACGTTAGTTTTGCATATATAAAGCAAGACATATTATTTTAGTTTGGTTAGTTATCAAACACATACCTAAAAATGTTAGAATGTGATTTAATTTTCATCAATCTAAACATCGATATTATAATGTCAAATTATTACAAAATGAATTATTTTGAATGAATCTAACGAGATTAAGAAAATGTTACTCTCGGGGATTAAGTTGTAACAAAAAGGATTAATATTGAACGACATATACAACCCTGCACACAAATCCCTTTAAGGTCAGATCGTTTACTTATCCGGATTATGACGATGCATACGTGTGCAGCGCATTGCGAATCGAAAATTAACTAAACATGAAGGGTCTAGTAATACAGGTAGATCCTTGTTTCTCACTATGAGGATGCTTTAAAAGTATGTTGTAAGACTAAAAGGGGAAAAGGGGGGAGGGTATAGCCACACAGTTTCTGAATTTGACTCAATGAAAATATAAAAAAATAAATGTGTTGGGACTTGATTTCGTCCGTTTATTACATTCTATAATGGGGACATTTACCAAGACAATGCACGACAAAATACAATTCCATTGTTTATTCAGTTCAATCATAACGACATTGCATGACGATATACAATGTTAACAGTTAGATCTTAAAATTTTGTCCTCGTTTCCTTTTAGATCAACGGTGGAAAAGTCTTTCACTATGTCCGGCAGCTCCATTCCTCGATGTCTCCGTTTGAAGTAGTACAGGCAATACAGTCCGCAGGTGTCGGTGTCGTCGGGTTGGATTCGAGACGAACAGTAGTAGTATTGCGGTCCGTTGACGATCAGAACGATGGCGAAACGGCGGTGATACGTTTCCGGTGCGTTTCCCAACGAATCGAAAAATTCGGCGGGTCCCACGAGGGGAAAGTGAAACGCCACCCAGTGACTTCCGCCACGGTCGCACGTATACGTATTGACGATGAACGTGCGGGGCCTGACTCCCACGTGGGCCGGTAACTCGTCGGCGCAGCACACGGTCGCGGGATAGTCCTTTAAACAGCTCTCTATTTGGAGATTGGTCATCCCAGTCTCCACTTTTCCTCTCTTGGGTGGACGCCCACCACCTTCCATGTCTTCGTCTCCACGGGCTAGCGTGGGGGTGGCGGCGGGGGCAGGGTGGGTGGCGGCGGGGGCAGGGTATTTGGCGGCGGGGGTGGGGGCGGTGGATATCCACGATTGCTTATATGTCTGTATTGGTGATGACGGTGGTGGTGGTGGTGGTGGTGGTGGTGGTGGTGGCGGCCGATACGCACGATGGTTCTGTGGATACGGTTGACTGGTTCCGCGTTTGTTTCGAAAATGTCTAAGCATGGCGTCTCTCCTCGAGAAGGTCTTGTCACAACTGACGCAAAACATAATGACCAATTATCGAAGGTAAAGTCTTCCTCTTATAAATAAGAGAGAGCGACGAGTACCACTTCTTATAAACTTTATTCCTATAAGAGGGGGATGACAAAAACAAATCAAAATAAATCGAGAACCATAGAACAGTTTTACCTATTTGCCAATAGCGAAGACTAGCTGAACATATTTATCGATAACGCAGGAGGACGAATTCGAGTCTATTTTCCAAACCCTTACGTCTTGGACGTAACGTGGGAATGCGCACTTCTGGAGGTTACGTTCGTCCCCAAGTTGACCACACCGACACGAAGGATCTACGTGTGCCGTGATTTTGTGGAGAATTCCTACGTCAGGGATTCGTACATCCCCGTTCTCCAATCGTTGAGTGTCTTGAACGAAGATGTTACCGACGTCACTTTCGAGAACCCGATCTATCACCAATTTTAATTGTTTGTAGGAGGGCTCATGTCTTTTTTTACGTTATTTGTATTTGTTTGCGTATAGTGGTGTCCAACACATATTGTGTTGTGTATTTGCTTTGCTTGTCTTCGTCCTGTGTCTTGTGTACCCTAGGTTCCCAGTTTATCTGGATTGTCCATTTTTAATTGCCCCTTCAATATTCTCTAACAAGTTTTTAAGGACTTACAATTTCAAACTCCCTGTCATTGTCTTGGAAAACGTTTTCAAAATTCAAAATTTCTTAATTCTTCATGTTAAATTCTAAAATCTGAATATTAGGCGATCCCTGCCCAATTTTGTCTTTGGAATTGGTTCCAAAAGAAGCTCAAATAACGCTTTGAGATTGAAAAGAGTTTTTGAGAGACTTTTGTAACAGCTCTTCGATACCGTTACCTATAGTTGTTTTTATTTACAAAAATACAACGCTAACAGAACATGTGAGTAATTCCATACAGTCGTGTGACGATATTTAAATACAACGCTGATGCATACATGTTGTACTGTAAGTGGTCCACGGCCAGCATATAGCACAACACATGTGCTTCGTGTCATGCATCACTGGTGATAATTCGATGACAGGAAATTCATGCTAAGATGTAAATCGTGAAATATCTGTAACTTCTTAGTAGTTAAAATCAAGATTTAATTGTGCATTCAAGAAATTAAGACGTTTACGTTTGAATTATTAAAGATCTTAAAAGCTTTTGTGTGTATGACTGTGAATATCGGAAGCAACGGTGCAAAGAGTTCCTCTCTATGTATTATCAGAAGAAGATACATTTTATTTCTAAATCCGTGACATTATATACACATTCATCAAAACAATCGTATTAGTATTCTATAATAAAATAATAATATTAGTATATAATATGTATATCCTGTCTTCTAATAGTGACACTCAGTTCAATATATCGTACTGTATAATAACAATTAAGAGGTAAAGGCAATTATATGGTAATAATAAAGGGGAAAACAAAACATACCACACACTGACGAAACAGTTCGTAAATCTAATAGTAACATCATAGAAAGAGGTAAAATTGATACCACAAAGACACAAATACATGATCGCTTACTTTCCTGGCACTTCAATAAAAAGTGGTGGGGTTAAACTGGTTCCATGGGCCCAAATAAAATTATGTTAATTAAATAATACCAGTGTACTTTATATGTAGAAGCACATGACTTAACAATAATAAAGCTATTGAGTATGTGTACTCCAAACCCACCCAATCACGACATTGAGTGTAGCGGAAATAACATTCTAGTGGCATCTCCTTCATCACTCCCACATATATACGATGTTAATGTGTGACATCTGTGTTCAGTGTGACACCTGACACATGCTTGACATCGGTGTTCAGTGTGGCACCTGACACATGTGTGACATTTTTGTTGTTCTGTGTGGAACCTGACACATGCGTGGCATGTCACAATACAAGATACGTGAAGCCGCTCTCCATTATACGGTCAAATTGATCCTGTACTTGTCCCTTATTTCAATATTTTAAATAGTTTTCTTTATTTTGTAAACTGTATTATTGTAAGTTTTCACAGATCGTGTCTAAACGAATGACACCGAAAAAGGGCACTTTTTAACAAAGAAAAACAATAATAGTGATATGAAACCATTGATAATTTCTTTGTTATTCAGCATTGGTATGACGACATTTCCTGGTTTTTCAATCCCTGTATCTTCATGATTATACAGATGACTTTCCACATAATAATTACATTTCAGAACTGGTGCCATTACACAATAGAAGTTGTAAAGCTACCATTAAAGACTAATTGTCCACTCATTTTACAGATTATTTAAGGATATTGTAGAATTATGATCTATTATCGTTCAGTGTAATGTTGCCATGTTATTCTTTTTAGAATAACGTCGTTAATAGGTTCAAATGTCAAAGATAAGATATGATTAATTAGAACAGTGTACGTGGAAATCGTCAACAAAAAAGTGTGTCAAAAGTTATTAATTACAGCCTACTATAGAATGAAATTAAATGTTTTATTTGTATTGTTGTTTAACATATCATTGTGTCCTGTTTTTATAATCTTCCAAAATAAATGTGTTTAATTGGTGTTTTCTAGCTAACATATTATTGTGTCTTGATTTTACATGCTGAGGTATATTCGTGTTGTACTCTGATTAACGTTACGTATTAATGTATATTGTTCTCTGATCAACAAATAGCTTGTCCTATATACTGATACTTTTTTTCAATATTTTATATAGACAATATGTTTCTTTATCCAATAATAATAAAAGTATTTATACTAAATGAAACTAAACTGTACTGTGTGTGTTTGTAAAGAATTGATATGTTTTATTCCAGGAAAACTATGGTCTTCAATTACCCAATGTAAATCACATACTTGTGTTGTTTAGCACATTGATTTATTAATTATACAATTTATTTCATTTTTCATTTACAACTTGCAAGATTTGTGTAGCGCTTTAATATTGTCAGACGAATAAATCATGAACAATTTTAAAGATTGTATTTGTTCTGTATAGTACAAAACGCTCACATTTCCCCTTTTTTAAATTATTTCTAAAATAGCTGCATTTGTAATTTTCTTCTCCACAGTCTGAATGGCAAACAGATAGAATTACTAACAGACGAATGGTCGATGTAATTGCGCCGCACTTTCAGGAACATTTCAGATTATCTTAAGATATTATATAATTATGATTATTTTCAATGAGGTGTATTTGGTAATTCTACTCCAAAATATAAACACAATATGAGAAGGAGACCAACTGATCGCTTTGGAACAGAACACGTGCGATATGTATTTCTTCAAGCCTTGACAAAACGTTATAAGATACCAATAGGGACCAGAAGTCGTCATTTAAAGAACATAAAACACAATGGGCAAACGATACTAATCTACAAAACACTACAGAGAAAACTAAAGCTTCAGCAACACGAACCCAACAAAGAACTAGAAGTAACTTCATGTGCTCCGGAAGGGTGGTTAGTTCCTGCTCCAGTGTTTAAATACTAATATCATATATGACTTTTTCTTACCTTTTTATGTTTAAAATAAAGGGTTGGGTTTTTTTCATATCATATCCTCTTGTATTTCAAAGTTTGTACTCAACATTTTCCACACAAGAGGCCGCTGTCATAATACTATTAAAATGTGTATACACGTATAAGAGTGTTGTGAAGGTTATATAAAAATCATGAAAGAGTCCAAGGGGAAGAAATTGTTTGCTATATATTTTTCTGCATGTTTTAATGATTGATATGTAGTATTTTATTTTGCCTCTCTTATAACGGTATGTAAGTTCTAACAGAATAGTACTGAGTCATATAGACAGCGTACTACTTTATTCTAAGTGCTTACTGCTTTACAGTTTATTTTGGAGCTGTTCCGACAGTGTTGTATTTTGGAGCTGTTCCGACAGTGTTGTATTTTGGAGCTGTTCCGACAGTCTTGTATTTTGGAGCTGTTCTGACAGTGTTGTATTTTGGAGCTGTTCCGACAGTGTTGTATTTTGGAGCTGTTCCGACAGTCTTGTATTTTGGAGCTGTTCTGACAGTGTTGTATTTTGGAACTGTTCCGACAGTGTTGTATTTTGGAGCTGTTCTGACAGTGTTGTATTTTGGAGCTGTTCTGACAGTGTTGTATTTTGGAGCTGTTCCGACAGTGTTGTATTTTGGAGCTGTTCTGACTGTTGTATTTTGGAGCTGTTCCGACAGTGTTGTATTTTGGAGCTGTTCCGATAGTGTTGTATTTTGGAGCTGTTCCGACAGTGTTGTATTTTTATTTCATTGTATTACTTATATGTGTGCTAAATGTTCTTCACAGTTATCATTATATACAATACGTATACGCATAAGAAGAGTTTGAAGTCAGCAAAAGGTACAATCAGGATCCGTAAATCGAAGAAAGACAGCCAACACAATGATCAAAAAAGGACAAAAGAACTAACAGCGATCTACAAAACATTACACACAAAAATAAATATCGAGTAACACGAACCCCACTAAGACAAACGTTGTAATCTTTTATAACAGTATTTATCATTCTCTGGAAAGTTACTGAAGCATTAACATGACTTGATACTGCAATAAACCATCTGGTGTTACAAAAGCTGACACTTTATGATCAGTAGCCTTTCAAAAAAAGTAAAACATCTGATCACTCTTATCAATGCATCGCCAATCCTTGGAATCACTTTTCTGAAAGAAAAAAAAGTACGAAATAAAATGATTTATGTGGCTTAGGCACAAAAAGACAGAGACTTCCACATTCACTATTAATTGTCAAGCATATACGGTATTTAAGTTCTTGTTTCATAGATTCAGCTTTCAATAGATGATGTCGGTAAAGGCATTCTTGGAGACGTATCACCTGCTTCAACATCAAGACTAGCATTAGTAATGGATTCATTAGGAACATCTGGATTAATATATTTAAAGAAAACACCAAATGTATTCAGTTTATTTTGTTCCTGGATAAGAATTTCTCTATTGAATGAATTGGTCATATCTGTCCACGACATTAGTTATTGCTTGGTTGTATCATATGGCATTATTGCGGCTTTTTCTAGCTACCTGTATCTTTAATGTCGGCAAGAAAAGTATCAGAGGTAGCTCCTGGATTTCTGACGGAATATGTTGTCCCTCATTTTGTTGGCTTCCTGTCGTCGCCCAAGTTAAATCCTCTAGCCGTTCACTGTCGGCAACCTCTTTGCTCCTAATTAGGGCATTTCCAGAAACAATGACCCCTCCCCCACCTCAACAGTGAGATTTGGATGAACATCATCCACAATTAATACGATGTAGAGGACATTAATACAACATAACTTCACGTCATGTAAAAAAGGAGTCACCAACAGTATCTATGTCACAGATAACCACGGACATTGTCACAGATAACCACGGACATTGTCACAGATAACCACGGACGTTGTTACAGATAACCACGGACATTGTCACAGATAACCACGGACGTTGTCACAGATAACCACGGACATTGTCACAGATAACCACGGACGTTGTCACAGATAACCACGGACATAGTCACAGATAACCACGGACATTGTCACAGATAACCACGGACGTTGTCACAGATAACCACGGACATTGTCACAGATAACCACGGACATTGTCACAGATAACCACGGACGTTGTCACAGATAACCACGGACATTGTCACAGATAACCACGGACGTTGTCACAGATAACCACGGACATTGTCACAGATAACCACGGACGTTGTCACAGATAACCACGGACATTGTCACAGATAACCACGGACGTTGTCACAGATAACCACGGACGTTGTCACAGATAACCACGGACATTGTCACAGATAACCACGGACATTGTCACAGATAACCACGGACGTTGTCACAGATAACCACGGACGTTGTCACAGATAACCACGGACATTGTCACAGATAACCACGAACATTGTCACAGATAACCACGGACGTTGTCACAGATAACCACGGACATTGTCACAGATAACCACGGACATTGTCACAGATAACCACGGACGTTGTCACAGATAACCACGGACATTGTCACAGATAACCACGGACGTTGTCACAGATAACCACGGACATTGTCACAGATAACCACGGACGTTGTCACAGATAACCACGGACATTGTCAGTTTTTCGTAGTCACAATCCTATACCATTTTCCTGTTTCATGACTAATCACTATATTATTAACAGAAAAACACGACGGATGCCACTAACAGGAACTGTTTACTCTCCCGGGGCGCTTTCATTAACACTGCCCCCCCCCCCCCCCCTCCCAAACACACACACTGTCTGAAATGGGACCTCTGAATTCATAGTTTTCTGTGTAGTGTTTTGTGGACCATTGTTTTCCGTCCTTTTTCTTTTGGCCATTGTATTGTTCTTTT
The DNA here is from genome assembly GCA_963680875.1 of Bathymodiolus brooksi. Taxonomy (NCBI): domain Eukaryota; kingdom Metazoa; phylum Mollusca; class Bivalvia; order Mytilida; family Modiolidae; genus Bathymodiolus; species Bathymodiolus brooksi. The sequence goes on from OY804577.1 coordinate 137,151,905, forward strand.
GGCCATTGTATTGTTCTTTTGGTCATGGTATTGTTCTTTTGGCCATGGTATTGTTCTTTTGGCCATTGTATTGTTCTTTTGGCCATTGTATTGTTCTTTTGGTCATTGCATTGTTCTTTTGGCCATTGTATTGTTCTTTTTGGCCATTATATTGTTTTTTTGGCCATTGTATTGTTATTTTGGTCATTGTATTGTTCTTTTGGCCATTGTATTGTTCGTTTGGCCATTGTATTGTTCTTTTGGCCATTGTATTGTTCTTTTGGTCATTGTATTGTTCTTTTGGCCATTGTATTGTTCTTTTGGCCATTATATTGTTATTTTGCCATTGTATTGTTCTTTTGGCCATTGTATTGTTCTTTTGGCCATTATATTGTTATTTTGCCATTGTATTGTTCTTTTGGCCATTGTATTGTTCTTTTGGTCATTGTATTGTTCTTTTGGCCATTGTATTGTTCTTTTGGCCATTATATTGTTCCTCCATCTACGGTTTCTTATTACCCCTGTTGTATCTTCAAACTTTTCTCCATTATTAATCTTATAATCGTGCTCGACGGCAAACTATTAGAAACTAAATATAACACCACACTTAGAAGAACGATGACAAAAGAAAGTTCTAGATACGATTATGACTGTGTAAGATTGTACTTTAATCCTTAAACTCGTAAAGATCGTGCGTTACTAATAGTGTAAAATATATTATTATTTAATACGTTCTATTCATCGATCTCTTACGTGCATTTTGCTAATATATTCTTTTTGACAAATACATCAGACATTTTTAAGTAATTCTTAATTATATGCTGTCGTGCAGACAGTACATATATTTAGAACAAACCCCTTTCCTCATACCTAACAACTGTTGTGTTATTCCAACTGTTACAGATCTGTTTTTCATGACAAATTCTTACATTAAACTGTATATATGAAGATTATATCATACTTTTCTTGGTGGTCGATTCCTTTAATATCCAATGTTTTACTGTGAAAATGAACACTACGGAACGCCAGGACTTCCTTATATTTAGATTTCAATTATATATAATATTCCTTTCTTATACGGTCACGTGGAACATAAGAAATAGCCGTTGCCATGGCAGATTCTGGAATGACATCATTTTTTTTTCACTATATAATACAACAAGGGGAAGAACTCACTTGCTTGCATTTTTTTTAAAGTGGTCGTGTTAAATTGATCGTAACTTCGGAACGCCTTAATATTTTCAAAAAGTGTTTTCACCAGTCGAAACCCAAATAATTGTCCTTTCCAAAGAGACCCCAATTGTTAGTGTAGACCTCCGAACTGCTGAGGTACCCTACACGAATCAAAACAAAACGGCGTGAAAATCGAAGTCGGACAAATAATGGGTAATCATTTCAGATCTGCACAGACTTTCCCTGGCGTAAACGAGTCGTTTTGACTAGCTAAATACTTTCATCCATTCAAATTACGTTCAAATTTCTTACCTTTCGCCAATTTATATACCCTTTAAGTCTGTTTTTGTAAGAAATCCCCTTTCCATCCTTCCCAAACACCAGACTTGAAAATATGAGCGAGTTCTAACGGGTGTTTTGATTGACCTTCCCCTTTTCATAAAAAATCATGTAGAGTCTAGAGATGTTCCGAAAAAGTTAACCCAGCATTTGTACGACTTCCGATTTTCACGCCGTTTTGTTTTGGTTCGTGTAGCTTACCTCAGCAGTTCGGAGGCCTACACTAACATTTGGGGTCTCTTTGGAAAGAAAAATTACTTGGCTTTCGACTGGTGGAAACCACTTAAAACAATGTAAGCAAGTGAGTTCTTCCCCTTGTTGTATTATATATAGTAGTAAAAAAAATTCGGACGCACCTAGCCACTGTGAGTACAACGACTCTATTTATTCTTTGTAAAATTATGTTTCGATAATATCATGTCAATTATAATGAGTTTCTTACATGAAGAGTAATAATAACCAATTTACAATTAGCGATTTAATTGACTACTAAATCTTAAATCACTAAATATTAACTTAATTGACGTTTGTGCAACCCAGTCCTGGCAATCGGTATGACATCATCATTACGTTGTACCTTTAAGTTAAAGTTGTTTGTGGTTTTTAATGGTACATTATATATATATTTCAGCTATAAGAATAAATTTCAAATTAGGTTTCCTTCATCTCCTCGTAAATATTATTCATAGGATTAAACTTGTTTTGCAGTACTGTCATTATTAAATAAAGCATGACTATCGACACAAATCATTTCAGCTGAAGAGCTTCAACAAGATGAGATAGAACCAGTGTTTCCCGTTTGTTATCCACAACTTTCAAATTTCATTATAGACTAATTTTTAATCAAATTTTCCCTTTCAGCAGATTGCAGATTCAATTTGATCAAATTTTCTTTAACAGAAGATCCCAGATTCAATTTGATCAGAGTTGTGTAAAGGCTTGTATGCATTTATCCTAATGTTGTTTTTTACAAATCGACAAATGGAACTTTTTATGATACATTTGTATTGCAAGTGGATCTTTGAAATCTCAGATTATTTATTTTTTACGTAAACAAAATGAATGTATATTCATTGTATTTGAAGCATCAAATATCTCATCAATGTGAAAATTATTCAGCAATAATCTGCTACATAAGATTTGAAAATGACAGCTATAACAAACAAGAGATTAAATCACGAATAAGGCTTAAAATACATGAATATTTTGGCTTTTAGCGTACAATATGAAGGATATTCCAGAATCGTGTGAACTAAATTTGATATCTACGTTTTTATTAAAAGTGTGTGTGTGCGTGTGCGTGTGTGTGTGTGTGACAGAGAGAGAGAGAGAGAGAGAGAGGGGGGGGGGGGGGGGGGGAATTGTGTGTATATATGTGCTTTTAAAGAATAACGAATTCAGGTTACACATCTGTTTAGAAAATTATTTGTCTAGCTTGCATAAATATGTACATACGTAAAAAAAACCTGTCCAATATCATGGTACGTATTCTAAAGAACCATGAAAGCAACATACGGGTACAATTTCTATTGTTATATATAGTAAAATTTTAAAAACATTTTTATATATATATGCCCCATGTTAATATTAGTCCTGTGGTTGTGGCACTCTTGCTGATCCATACAAAAAAAAGTTTACAGATACAAATATACTGATAAATGTATGATGGCTGGGTAATTTCCCCAAAAATATAATTCTGCAAGTCTCCCAGGAGTTTTTTCGTATAATGGCCAATCATAACAGGAATTGCCTTTGGTTGCCATTTTTCTGCCAGGTCAGAACAAATAATTTATGTCAAGAACCTCCCAAACTTCATTCCTCCAAAGTTTGATTCCAACTGGCACAGAAGTTTCAGAGAATATTGTTTTGCATTTTGCCCAATCAGAAATAAGAAATGTCTGTATTAACTGCAATGTTCTTGTTAGAACAGCAGTAAATGAAACTTTTTTGGACAGAACCTTCCAACATCATCCCCGTAGAGAGTAGTTCCAATTAGCAGAGTAATTTCAGAGATGTTCATGTATATTTGCTTAACAGAAACCAGTATTGACCGTGGCAGCCATTTTTTTTTGTCCCTTCAACATGAAATGGGATTTTTTTGTAAATGAGCTTCTAAATAATTCCTGCAATGTTGGTTCTAATGTGTCAAGTAGTTTCAGAAGATTGAAATATAAAAATGCTACAGACAAGACAGACAGCAAAAGCTCACATCAGCCTTCGGGTCATGTGAGCTAATAATACGAGATCTTTTTCACTTGTGGATTATTGGAAATATTCAATTATTTTATGGACTTTTAATCACATAGTACATTTCAAATAATTAAATTAACAGGGCTATTGTAGGGTAATTTCAGCTATACCATGACTATTGGACAATAAAATATATTTCAAAGACTTTTGTTACTGACTTGTGAGTAATACATTACCGAAAAAAATATTGTTATACAAAATTGCTGTCAGTTTGTTTCTTTCCTTTGTGTAACAGACCAATCTTAAAGCTTTTTCCCTTTGATATCTGTTAGTCCTTATCTTAATGTTTTTCATAGCTTGAGAGAGACAATCAGCAATCTAGCAAAACAGACTGCATTTGTATGTTGTTATTTCCTGTTTTGACATTTTTAAAATTAAGTCAAAATACAAAACAATATAAATCTATTGGAAATTTTATTACAGTACCTCGCCAAATTTTTGCACCTGTCCCAAGCCAGGACCTATATTTTCAGTCATATGTCATGGTATCATTTTTTGTTGTTGGTGTTCAATGAGTTACAAGTAAGAGGTGATGGCTGATTTTGTTGATATTGGTGGAATTGTTGACCATCACTGTTTAGAGGGATCGGTAGTTGTTTGTTTTGTTGATATTGTTGGAACTGTTGACCATCACTGTTTAGAGGTGATTGTTTGTCTAGCTGATATTGGTGGAACTGTTGACCATCACTGTTTAGAGGTGATTGTTTGTCTAGCTGATATTGGTGGAACTGTTGACCATCACTGTTTAGAGGTGATTGTTTGTCTAGTTGATATTGGTGGAACTGTTGACCATCACTGTTTAGAGGTGATTGTTTGTTTTGTTGATATTGTTGGAACTGTTGATCATCACAGTTTAGAGGTGATTGTTTGTCTAGTTGATATTGGTGGAACTGTTGACCATCACTGTTTAGAGGTGATTGTTCATCTTGTTGATATTGGTGGAATTGTTGACCATCACTGTTTAGAGGGACCGGTAGTTGTTTGTTTTGTTGATATTGTTGGAACTGTTGACCATCACTGTTTAGAGGTGATTGTTTGTCTAGTTGATATTGGTGGAACTGTTGACCATCACTGTTTGGTGTTTAGAGGAGATTGTTCGTCTTGTTGATATTGGTGGAACTGTTGACCATCACTGTTCAAAGGTGATTGTTCGTTTTGTTGATATTGGTGGAATTGTTGACCATCTCTGTTTAGAGGAACATGTAGTTGTTTGCTTTGTTGATATTGGTGGAACTGTTGAACATCACTGTTTATAGGTGATTGTTTGTCTAGTTGATATTGGTGGAACTGTTGACCATCTCTGTTTAGAAGTAGTTATTCGTTTTGTTGATATTGGTGGAACTGTTGACCATCACTGTTCAGAGGTGATTGTTCGTCTTGTTGATGTTGGTGGAATTGTTGACCATCTCTGTTTAGAGGTAGTTATTTATTTTGTTGATATTGGTGGAACTGTTGACCATCTCTGTTTAGAGGTGATTGTTTGTCTTGTTGATATTGGTGGAATTGTTGACCATCACTGTTTAGAGGTGATTGTGTTGTTGATATTGGTGGAATTGTTGACCATCTCTGTTTAGAGGTGATTGTTTGTCTTGTTGATATTGGTGGAATAGTTGACCATCTCTGTTTAGAGGTGATTGTTTGTTTTGTTGATATTGGTGGAATTGTTGACCATCTCTGTTTAGAGGTAGTTATTTGTTTTGTTGATATTGGTGGAACTGTTGACCATCACTGTTTAGAGGTGATAGTTTGTCTAGTTGATATTGGTGGAATTGTTGACCATCTCTGTTTAGAGGTAGTTATTTGTTTTGTTGATATTGGTGGAACCGTTGACCATCACTGTTTAGAGGTGATTGTTTGTCTTGTTGATATTGGTGGAATTGTTGACCATCTCTGTTTAGAGGTGATTGTTTGTCTTGTTGATATTGGTGGAATAGTTGACCATCTCTGTTTAGAGGTGATTGTTTGTTTTGTTGATATTGGTGGAATTGTTGACCATCTCTGTTTAGAGGTAGTTATTTGTTTTGTTGATATTGGTGGAACTGTTGACCATCACTGTTTAGAGGTGATAGTTTGTCTAGTTGATATTGGTGGAATTGTTGACCATCTCTGTTTAGAGGTAGTTATTTGTTTTGTTGATATTGGTGGAACCGTTGACCATCACTGTTTAGAGGTGATTGTTTGTCTTGTTGATATTGGTGGAATTGTTGACCATCTCTGTTTAGAGGTGATTGTTTGTCTTGTTGATATTGGTGGAATAGTTGACCATCTCTGTTTAGAGGTGATTGTTTGTTTTGTTGATATTGGTGGAATTGTTGACCATCTCTGTTTAGAGGTAGTTATTTGTTTTGTTGATATTGGTGGAACTGTTGACCATCACTGTTTAGAGGTGATAGTTTGTCTAGTTGATATTGGTGGAATTGTTGACCATCTCTGTTTAGAGGTAGTTATTTGTTTTGTTGATATTGGTGGAACCGTTGACCATCACTGTTTAGAGGCGATTGTTTGTCTTGTTGATATTGGTGGAACTGTTGACCATCTCTGTTTAGAGGTGATTGTTTGTTTTGTTGATATTGTTGAAATTGTTGACCATCACTGTTTAGAGGCGATTGTTTGTTTTGTTGATATTGGTGGCATTTTTGACCATCTCTGTTTAGAGGTAGTTATTTGTTTTGTTGATATTGGTAAAATTGTTGACCATCACTATTTAGAGGTGATTGTTCGCTTTGTTGATATTGGCAGAATTGTTGACCATCTCTGTTTAGAGGTGATTGTTTGTTTTGTTGATATTGGTGAAATTGTTGACCATCACTATTTAGAGGTGATTGTTCGTTTTGTTGATATTGGCAGAATTGTTGACCATCACTGTTTAGAGGCGATTGTTCGTTTTGTTGACATTGGCAGAATTGTTGACCATCTCTGTTAAAACTTTCTTTTCATAAAACTATGATGTACCATCTAGCAACATTACAGCTACGTCTTCATTTATATAAGTTTGTACGCTTTGATTTCCATTACTAATTCTTCAGAAAATCCTTTTTTTTATTATTTGTCCCATGTTAAACTTTGAATCCTAGTGTTTGGGCCTGATAGACTAGTTCATTGTAAACATTTTCCAATAAGTTTCTATGCTAAACTACCGGTATGTTTCATTTCATATTTCCATTCATCAAATAAAAAATTAATTTTGTAGCAGGTCATGTTAAGGACATTGTATCTTGGCAACCACAGTGAAATCTGTCCAAATCAAACATCTTTGGAACCCACTTTTCTGTTCAGAATCGACAGGAGTTTGAGTAATACAGGTTAAATTAACAAAGATTTCCTATATTGAGACTTTATCTAAAGTTCAGCTTATACAGGTTAAATTAACAAAGATTTCCTACAATGAGACTTTATCTAAAGTTCAGCTTATACAGGTTAAATTAACAAAGATTTCCTACATTGAGACTTTATCTAAAGTTCAGCTTATACAGGTTAAATTAACAAAGATTTCCTACATTGAGACTTTATCTAAAGTTCAGCTTATACAGGTTAAATTAACAAAGATTTCCTACATTGAGACTTTATCTAAAGTTCAGCTTATACAGGTTAAATTAACAAAGATTTCCTACATCGAGACTTTATCTAAAGTTCAGCTTATACAGGTTAAATTAACAAAGATTTCCTACATTGAGACTTTATCTAAAGTTCAGCTTATACAGGTTAAATTAACAAAGATTTCCTACATTGAGACTTTATCTAAAGTTCAGCTTATACAGGTTAAATTAACAAAGATTTCCTACATTGAGACTTTATCTAAAGTTCAGCTTATACAGGTTAAATTAACAAAGATTTCCTATATTGAGACTTTATCTAAAGTTCAGCTTATACAGGTTAAATTAACAAAGATTTCCTACATTGAGACTTTATCTAAAGTTCAGCTTATACAGGTTAAATTAACAAAGATTTCCTACATTGAGACTTTATCTAAAGTTCAGCTTATACAGGTTAAATTAACAAAGATTTCCTACATTGAGACTTTATCTAAAGTTCAGCTAATACAGGTTAAATTAACAAAGATTTCCTACATTGAGACTTTATCTAAAGTTCAGCTAATACAGGTTAAATTAACAAAGATTTCCTACATTGAGACTTTATCTAAAGTTCAGTTTATACAGGTTAAATTAACAAAGATTTCCTACATTGAGACTTTATCTAAAGTTCAGCTTATACAGGTTAAATTAATAAAGATTTCCTACATTAAGACTTTATCTAAAGTTCAGCTTATACAGGTTAAATTAACAAAGATTTCCTACATTAGGACTTTATTTAAGGTTCAGTTTATACAGGTTAAATTAACAAAGATTTCCTACATTGAGACTTTATCTAAAGTTCAGCTTATACAGGTTAAATTAACAAAGATTTACTACATTGAGACTTTATCTAAAGTTCAGTTTATACAGGTTAAATTAACAAAGATTTCCTACATTAGGACTTTATCTAAAGTTCAGCTAATACAGGTTAAATTAACAAAGATTTCCTACATTGAGACTTTATCTAAATTTCAGCTAATACAGGTTAAATTAACAAAGATTTCCTACATTGAGACTTTATCTAAAGTTCAGTTTATACAGGTTAAATTAACAAAGATTTCCTACATTAGGACTTTATTTAAGGTTCAGTTTATACAGGTTAAATTAACAAAGATTTCCTACATTGAGACTTTATCTAAAGTTCAGCTTATACAGGTTAAATTAACAAAGATTTACTACATTGAGACTTTATCTAAAGTTCAGTTTATACAGGTTAAATTAACAAAGATTTCCTACATTAGGACTTTATCTAAAGTTCAGCTAATACAGGTTAAATTAACAAAGATTTCCTACATTGAGACTTTATCTAAATTTCAGCTAATACAGGTTAAATTAACAAAGATTTCCTACATTGAGACTTTATCTAAAGTTCAGCTTATACAGGTTAAATTAACAAAGATTTACTACATTGAGACTTTATCTAAAGTTCAGTTTATACAGGTTAAATTAACAAAGATTTCCTACATTAGGACTTTATCTAAAGTTCAGCTAATACAGGTTAAATTAACAAAGATTTCCTACATTGAGACTTTATCTAAATTTCAGCTAATACAGGTTAAATTAACAAAGATTTCCTACATTGAGACTTTATCTAAAGTTCAGCTAATACAGGTTAAATTAACAAAGATTTCCTACATTAGGACTTTATTTAAGGTTCAGTTTATACAGGTTAAATTAACAAAGATTTCCTACATTGAGACTTTATCTAAAGTTCAGTTTATACAGGTTAAATTAACAAAGATTTCCTACATTAGGACTTTATTTAAAGTTCAGTTTATACAGGTTAAATTAACAAAGATTTCCTACATTAGGACTTTATCTAAAGTTCAGTTTATACAGGTTAAATTAACAAAGATTTCCTATATTAGGACTTTATCTAAAGTTCAGTTTATACAGGTTAAATTAACAAAGATTTCCTACATTAGGACTTTATCTAAAGTTCAGTTTATACAGGTTAAATTAACAAAGATTTCCTACATTGGGACTTTATCTAAAGTTCAGTTTATACAGGTTAAATTAACAAAGATTTCCTACATTGAGACTTTATCTAAAGTTCAGCTTATACAGGTTAAATTAACAAAGATTTACTACATTGAGACTTTATCTAAAGTTCAGTTTATACAGGTTAAATTAACAAAGATTTCCTACATTAGGACTTTATCTAAAGTTCAGCTAATACAGGTTAAATTAACAAAGATTTCCTACATTGAGACTTTATCTAAATTTCAGCTAATACAGGTTAAATTAACAAAGATTTCCTACATTGAGACTTTATCTAAAGTTCAGCTTATACAGGTTAAATTAACAAAGATTTCCTACATTAAGACTTTATCTAAAGTTCAGCTTATACAGGTTAAATTAACAAAGATTTCCTACATTAGGACTTTATTTAAGGTTCAGTTTATACAGGTTAAATTAACAAAGATTTCCTACATTGAGACTTTATCTAAAGTTCAGCTTATACAGGTTAAATTAACAAAGATTTACTACATTGAGACTTTATCTAAAGTTCAGTTTATACAGGTTAAATTAACAAAGATTTCCTACATTAGGACTTTATCTAAAGTTCAGCTAATACAGGTTAAATTAACAAAGATTTCCTACATTGAGACTTTATCTAAATTTCAGCTAATACAGGTTAAATTAACAAAGATTTCCTACATTGAGACTTTATCTAAAGTTCAGCTTATACAGGTTAAATTAACAAAGATTTACTACATTGAGACTTTATCTAAAGTTCAGTTTATACAGGTTAAATTAACAAAGATTTCCTACATTAGGACTTTATCTAAAGTTCAGCTAATACAGGTTAAATTAACAAAGATTTCCTACATTGAGACTTTATCTAAATTTCAGCTAATACAGGTTAAATTAACAAAGATTTCCTACATTGAGACTTTATCTAAAGTTCAGCTAATACAGGTTAAATTAACAAAGATTTCCTACATTAGGACTTTATTTAAGGTTCAGTTTATACAGGTTAAATTAACAAAGATTTCCTACATTGAGACTTTATCTAAAGTTCAGTTTATACAGGTTAAATTAACAAAGATTTCCTACATTAGGACTTTATTTAAAGTTCAGTTTATACAGGTTAAATTAACAAAGATTTCCTACATTAGGACTTTATCTAAAGTTCAGTTTATACAGGTTAAATTAACAAAGATTTCCTATATTAGGACTTTATCTAAAGTTCAGTTTATACAGGTTAAATTAACAAAGATTTCCTACATTAGGACTTTATCTAAAGTTCAGTTTATACAGGTTAAATTAACAAAGATTTCCTACATTGGGACTTTATCTAAAGTTCAGTTTATACAGGTTAAATTAACAAAGATTTCCTACATTGAGACTTTATCTAAAGTTCAGCTTATACAGGTTAAATTAACAAAGATTTACTACATTGAGACTTTATCTAAAGTTCAGTTTATACAGGTTAAATTAACAAAGATTTCCTACATTAGGACTTTATCTAAAGTTCAGCTAATACAGGTTAAATTAACAAAGATTTCCTACATTGAGACTTTATCTAAATTTCAGCTAATACAGGTTAAATTAACAAAGATTTCCTACATTGAGACTTTATCTAAAGTTCAGCTTATACAGGTTAAATTAACAAAGATTTACTACATTGAGACTTTATCTAAAGTTCAGTTTATACAGGTTAAATTAACAAAGATTTCCTACATTAGGACTTTATCTAAAGTTCAGCTAATACAGGTTAAATTAACAAAGATTTCCTACATTGAGACTTTATCTAAATTTCAGCTAATACAGGTTAAATTAACAAAGATTTCCTACATTGAGACTTTATCTAAAGTTCAGCTAATACAGGTTAAATTAACAAAGATTTCCTACATTAGGACTTTATTTAAGGTTCAGTTTATACAGGTTAAATTAACAAAGATTTCCTACATTAGGACTTTATCTAAAGTTCAGTTTATACAGGTTAAATTAACAAAGATTTCCTACATTGGGACTTTATCTAAAGTTCAGTTTATACAGGTTAAATTAACAAAGATTTCCTACATTGGGACTTTATCTAAAGTTCAGTTTATACAGGTTAAATTAACAAAGATTTCCTACATTGGGATTTTATTTGAAGTTTTGTTTATACAGGATTCTTGTTTATTTAGGGTTCAGTTTACACAAGTTTAATTATATAAGGTAAAAACAAGAGAGTAGAGAACAATTAATACTGTACCCATACAAGGCCTTGTTTCTTATGACCTTGTAGTTTAGATGAAAAAGATTAAAATGTGAAATTTTCAAAAAGGACAACAGACACTGGATGAAAAATTGTGACATTTCAACCTTCAACACGAGAACAAACCAACAAACATGTACAACCATCAAATAGAAACCAATTATTTATTTTCTGGGTTTATGGTGTTTAACGCCTCTTTCAACAATATTTCAGTTATATTGTGGTGGTCAGATTTATTGGTAGAGGAAAGCGGAGTATCCAGAGAAACCCACTGACCTGTCACAAGTCACTAACAAACTTTATCACATAATGTTGGATCGAGTACACCTTGCCACGAGTGGGAATCAAACTCATAACTTTAGTGGTAATTACTTTCTGTATTTTTAGAATCATTTCAGAAATTATTAAAGTTAATGCACAAACATCAGGCTATAAATAGAATACATACATAGTTTCTTACAGCTTTATTTCAGTTCTGAAGATTTACACATAGGATTGTTATATAAAACGTCCCTCCTCAAATAATCAAAATATGGTTTTTTTTCATCCCTATTACAATATATACATATAAGTTCATACATCCCTCAATAATATATAACAGACATATCTTCATAACATAACAAAGAATTTTTACATCTTAATTCACATTCTCTTCTTTTTCTTAAGTCAGAGACAAAAATAACAAGATGCACGCCCAGCACGCGATCTTCTAAATCTTGTTTATATTCCAAAGTAATAAAGACATCATAATGGAATAGAATTATTTTCATTAAAAATGTTCAGTGTAATGATAAAACTCACATATGCTGTCTCTATTTGAAATGAATCATGTCCTATTTTATTGAAAAGATATACATATATATATATATATGAAGACCTACACTATAGACAATTTCCATTAGTCCAAAGTTACCATTTAAATCTTGAAGGTTAGGATCAGAGAAATCTTGATTACATAATCAAAAGTTACAAGAAATATTCAAAATTGAAATGAAAAAATTGAAATGAAAGGAGTTTTCATGACAATGAAACATAAATTCTATACCAAAACAACAGAATAAATATATTTCAACAGCACTTGAAAACTCCTATATAAATCTCCATATACCACATAAGTTTAAATGATACTTTCACACTGGACTTTTGTTTTATTTCAAGAAAGAAAACAAACCAACCGTTTTACAGACATGAGTCAACATATGTGATAACATACTATTGATTAGAACAAGGTCAGCCATACAAATGAATTTCCCACTTCACAAAATGAAGCCTTTCCTAGAATATCTAAGACTAATATACAAGTTATGTATGTTAGGGATGGGCTATTTATTGGTGTTTGTCATCAATCATTCTTCAGCTATAGTGTGACTATATCTAAAGATGCAGACTGGTGTCTTCTACCAGTTATGTATGTTAGGGATGGGCTATTTATTGGTGTCTGCCATCAATCATTCTTCAGCTATAGTGTGACTATATCTAAAGGTGCAGACTTCTACCAGAGAATTAATCATCATATGAACACTATCTTACTTTGTAGTATAACTTCAAGGATTCCAAAGATTACCAATAAAGACACACCAAGAAAGATAACTCTATCTACAAAACATGTCTGCAATATTGAATGACAATATGAGAAAACCATGGCATCAAAGAAACTAAAATATCATCTAAAAGGTACTCCGTAACATTCTAATAACATAAGATGTTAATATACCTTAAACTACTTAACCACTCAACAATATTAACATGTACACAAAATCCACAGGAAACAAATGTCCTAATAGCATTACAGTGAAACATCTTTTAAATGATCACAACTTCTTACCAAAAAGATTTACATAAACATTATGAGTATCTAAATGAGAAGACAAAGTGGGTCAATGAGTTGTATTAAATCTGTAGTCACAAGAACAGAGAAGAAAGTGTTCTCTGATGAAAAAAGAGGAAACTCCCTATATAATGCCCAAATACCCTCATTTTTCAGCTGTTTGAACCAAGTTTGAAACATTTTATTTCCAAATATTTTGTTCAAAAAGAGGAAATCAGCTGATCAGAGGAAAACTTTCATCTCTGCAAGAACAAGAGGTGTCTACCAGTACACCAGTTATGGTGAGCCTAGATTGAATAAAGCTGGATGAATTATCAACTTCAATATAACTTAATATAAGTTATATAAGGTTCTTCTCACTCTTTCACTTAAACATATATGGCATCCCTATCTTGATTAAAATAAGCTGTTATATGCTACCCTCACCCTAACATCTGACTTGAGTAGAGGTCATATCCTTAACAGCACCCTTATATTATTGCCTCACAAATGCAAAGCTCTTTGATTGATTTTTTTCAAATAAATTCAGAGTTCTTCTGGATATGCCTTATAATTGAGTTCTGTCAGATGTTAGAGCAGTGTAGCATATTATAACAGTTGACTTCAATCAGATTCATGGCCCCCAGGGTTGGTGTTTTTGAATAACTCCCAAGAGTTGGTGTCTTAAACAAAATTACCAAATGAAAATGAAGCAGAAAAGGGTAAATTACTACTACCGGTATGTATGGTCAAACTATGTCCAAAGTTCCATCCCCGAGTACTAAGGGCTGTTCCAGAATTAAATGTGTGGGAGGGTCGGGCGGCAGCTTCATTTTTTTTTATATGGGTGGTTGGTTTGTTGATAAATAAAATTTTGTGGGTGGTAGGGGACATAAAAATAAAAATTTCATGCCTGGTTGGTAAATTAAAACCTACACAATTAATTTGTGTGGTTCTTCCTCAGTTTTAAGACAATTACTGCTGCTTTTACGCCACCGAGAATGCTGACAACCGTCAAGAAATCTGAAACGTGTCCCGTTTCTCCCTCCCCCCCATTTTTTGTAATTGCATTATCTCCCCTGTCACCGGATATGGAAATCGATTTACCTCCCCTTTGTCGTGGAGCCATGTGAGTGTTCAGGCGACCGAGGAGCAACATAGCAAGGTAAATAAAAGAAGGATAACGTTTACATCATTGGATTTTCGAAGCATTTGAAGGGAAAGATTGATGCCCTTTGTGGGCTTCTTAAATTGACAATAAAATATATTCTAATGTCCCACAAAACGAAGATGCAGAGTTGGTGACAAGTGAGAAAAGTAAATTTAGCGTTGCTTAAGGATACCCAATAAATTGCTTTTTGAAATTGATTTTTATGGGTGGTTGTTTTTAGGTTACAATTTTTTTTATTGGTGGATGGTGGGGGTGAAAAATATGTGCCTCCCGACTCCCCCCCAACATTTAATTCTGGAACAGTCCTATGTACATTGTATGTTAAATGGGACAGGAAAATCCATCACAGCTATTTAAATGGAACAGCCATCACAGCTATTTAAATGGAACAGCCCTTGTAGCTATCAACAACAACTTCAAATCAAGTCATTAAATTAAACTAATCATCATATTCATGTAAATAAGTTTCAATTCTATCTTCATATTACAAACAAAACTTTTTATACAATAACTCAATGATATGATCTAACAATGACATCAAATATCTAACGGCAATCATACTCCACTCTTTCTCTCTGTCAACATAGACTGTGTGTGTATAAAATGAAAGTAAAGACTTCCCATTACCAAATATAAACATTACTTGTTAGATTGTTGTCACACCTAAATAATAGAATTATAATCCTTTACATTGACATTGGTACAGTCCAATTTTTGTGATTAAAGGGAAATAACTTTATTTCAAGTCAATTTTGTATAATTTGTGCCTTTTTGTGTGTACTGTGTGACACATTTATTTTTAGGAATTTATGTTCATTGGGATTTGTAAGTTATGGAATATAACTGGAATTTGTTTAATTATATATTTTACTGACATGATTTATATACAAAACATTTGATACCCTTCAATTGCCACTTAAATAACTACCAGAAACATTGCCTGCTGTCACACACAGTGGTACAAGACTTGCCAATAAATAAACCCTATACAATGTATTTTATGATGTTATATTATTCAATTTGTCAACAGATACAGAAATGATTAGGAATCATGAAATGAATGAACGAATAATGATTATTCCTATTACATGAATGACTTCACAGTATTTAACATAACCTCTTACAAATAAATACCTGGAAGGAAAACAGAAAACTGTGTGTACCATTCATACATATCTATGTTTGATATAAGTGATCATAATCTAAGTGCTATCACATTCAAAAACAATTTTAATTGGTAAAAGAAACAAAAACAAACTTAAAATTGCATAAAGAAGCCCCTAGATGATTAAATGGACAATAGTATAGATAAACTACATGTACATATGTAGGATGTATCAACAACAAGTTACCATTTAATTATTTATTCATACTTAATTATCACCTCCCGTCAAATGCAAATAAAAATAAACTTGTATCTTATTGCTTCAACACTCTTAGACACTACAGAAAATACCCACAATAAAACTAACAAACTTAACACTGTATAAAATGTATACAAAAGTCAAGATTATTCTGGTTTTAAGAAGATTTTGCTTTCAAAATCAGCCATTTTTGTTTATAGGTTTAAAGATATGAAAAGGCAGATGAAATTTTAGTGAACTTTTAAAAATGTAAAATTAGAACATTTCTTCTGTGCTTCTAGATGTGACAAATAAGTATTTACCTGTTTTGAACAGACATGTAGTTATTTTGAGCCTGGAGGAAGTATGTTTAAGATACATGACAGAATATAATATGAATATGATCTTATGAATAAATAACATGTAGTAATCCTTATATAATTATCTGACAATATAACACAAGGAAGGAAGGAATTACCCCTCATCTCAATAATCTTCCTGTACCTTGGCATTCACTGTGTATTTACTCCCTCAAGTAAAATACACTAACTGTATCATTACAAATGCAGCTTGCACTTTTTAATACACATAATAATAAAGGATATTTCAGTGATAACCTTGTAGAGAATTGATATCAACATGTAAATATCATCACACAAAAAATGGATTATTTCTATTCCAAGAACATCCTTAACTTCAAAGGTGTTCAATACTTATTATGGTTAAAATGATCTAAAAATCTTCTATCTCAATGTTGTAAATTTATGTATTTTCTTACCAGAATAAAGATAAAATTCACTGATTATAATAATTGTTTCAAAAAATTTAAAAAATAAAACTCTACTGTGACAATTTTTCACATTTATTTTTTTACTTTAATATTAATACAAGTACTTTCAAAATAGAATTAAACTCTTGAGAAGAAAAATACTTGGATAATGACATATACTTTTGCTGAAATTACAATCACTTGCTAAATGCTGCTACAACAGCCCACAGTACGTCATTGGTCCCTTCTTTCATGGATTCCTGGTCAAAGTCAAGGTCTAGTAACTCACGTACTCGTTTCATTGCAATTTCATAGTCATCATCAGAGAGAGGCGCAAATGCATTTTCTAAAACATCAGCAGAATGTGCCAAATAGATTAATGCCAACATACGTTTCTCCATCCTCTGTGCATTATTCGTCCAACGACTTAATACAGACTCCTGAACTTTCTTGATTAACTTCTGTTTGATACCAGTGTCAGTTAATGGATGTGTGGTCATGTCAAATAGAAGGAAATTCTGTTTTTCAGTAGTACATACTCCTTTTTCAACCAAGTTCTTTGCCAGTCTTTCTCTTACATTTCTTAACTGATATCTTAGTTTTAGAGGATTCCATGTTTCACCTTGAAAATAAAAGGAAAATCTTTTTTAAAAGATAACCTTAGGTCCATTGTATTTCTGCATTTAGACTAAAATACCATGTACCAGAAAATAAAGTCAATGTACTATCTGATGAAGCAGTATGATTTTTTGTGTTTACATATAGCATAATACAAACAATGGTCTTGTTTATAATTGTTTAGA
The DNA here is from genome assembly GCA_963680875.1 of Bathymodiolus brooksi. NCBI lineage: Eukaryota > Metazoa > Mollusca > Bivalvia > Mytilida > Modiolidae > Bathymodiolus > Bathymodiolus brooksi. The sequence goes on from OY804577.1 coordinate 137,169,318, forward strand.
CATGGAGAATCTAATTACTTAGCAGAAAGGGTGGGTTTCCCTATAATTAACTCTGTATTACAACTGTTTGTACCCAAGACATAGCTTCGGGTACTACGGTTTCCTCCATCAATAACACTGATCGCCACGATATAACTGAAATATTGTTGAAAGTGATGTTAAACCATAACCCTAACCCCAACCCTCTATTAGCTTCTGCTGTTGTTCTCAGTTTATTCTGAATCGTAACTATTGTTTGTTCTGATCAGTCAACCGTCACCATTTCATGGTTTTCATACATGTACATTTTGTATGTGCAACACCTGACATAAAATGGACTAGTCCGGGCAGTAGATAAATAATAAAACAGTTGAAATAAGTGTATTCTTCTTCCAAGTACAGGACTAGACGCTAAGGATAGAGTATGTATTGACTGAGTGTCAGAAGTACACTGGGATAAAACTGCAAGATGTTTGTCAGTATGAAGACAAAGAATAAAGCTAAACATATATTTTTGTTTACACAAGGGATCAGAATCGACAACAAGGTTTAGGAATCGATCATTGGATAGGACACTTGACGTTGGACTGATTAGTAGATTTTTTCAATGATTGGTGCACCACAAACTGTGTCATGTGTTTTACAAACAAGGCTGTAATGCCAGTATGCATTTTTTCCCTTTCACTAAATTACAATGATAATTTCCGTACCACTTAAATATTCTATCCAGCTTTGTACTGTTTCTACTGGTTCCGTTTCTTTTATATGTTTCAATGCTTCATCCAGCAAAACATCACCAGTAGGAGCAGGATTCTTGATGAGGATTTTACGATTTAATATACTTCTCCTTCTCATTCCAGCTTTTTCCATTTCAATTCTTCCCCTCAGACCAAGTTCTATCAGTATACATCCCCGTAATCCTGATGATATACAGTCATTCCAGAATGATGTGTAACCCTGTAAACAAAGAAGATCAAAATCATCTTTATAATTAGTGAGAAAGGATATGGATGTAAATGAACATGAGACTATCCAACACAAATTAAAGTAAAGGAACAGTGTGTAGTAAGAAAGGATATGGATACAAATGAACATGAGAGACTATCCAACGTTACACTTAGACACAAATTTGTACGAGACCAACTCGTTGAGTTTGATTTTTATAGTGCTAGTTCACTGAAAAAACAGTCTGTGGGAATCCACTCCACTTCGTCACATTATTCTGATTTCGAGCCAATCAGTTTTTGCTATTTAACTCCTTCATGCTGCGTGCTTAACGGAGAAGCAACAAATACTAATTTTACACTCTTTGGTTTGACCCAAGCAGGGCTCGAACCTGCAATCTACCGCACTTGAGGCAAGCATGCTAACTATTACACCAACGATGTGGTTGTATGTTTTTAAATCACTAACAGTAAAACTCTTACCACAATATTTTCTCTAAAAGCATTTTAAAACCATGGCAACATGATCATAAAAATACACACTCTTTTTTCAAACCTACATGAATACTCTTGATACAGAGCTCATAAGATTTCAACTTCCCATAAACACGTTAATTTCATTATAAAAATAATATGCCAATAAAATTTCGGCTTGGAAAGAAAGTAATTTCCCAATGTATGAACTGCTAATGTACACCATTGTTAATTATCTAATAAAAAATATTTCACTGAAATATCAAACTGTACTTGAATAAAATTGCTCTTTAAATAAAAATAAACAATATTGTTATCTAGGATAAAAATGTTAAGAAAACAACATATATTGAGTTACATGATAGATTGTCAACTCAATATACAATAGAACATATGATATAGTAACAGATGTTTATAATGGCGAACACTAGGTAACATGCTGCTTTATCTAGTTTTCATTACATGGATAGCAATTCATTCTGCTTTATATTACTGAATTTAACACCAGAATTTAAACTGGCAAATATAGAGTGTAAAATGTATTCCTAAAATATCTAAAAATATTTCTAACTATATTCCTTAAAATACCATAATTTGTAAATTTCCTTAATATAATAATAATACCTTTAATATGATTTCTCATTATAATACATTTTTGTATAATGTACAGTGGAAATGTTCTCTATAACTATAAGGTTGTCTGATGTGGTATAATCTAGTTATATGATGGACAGAGGAAAGTGGGTTTTTTTTTATCGTTAATGATGTGGTCTCAGATCAGTAGAGCTACATGTATAGATGTTCAGCAGCAGATGTTAAATTGCACTCATGTAATAACTCATGACAGCAAATTCAGTAGAAGTTCTGTACTCATGTAACAACTCGCTTGAACAAATATCTTTACTGTATAAATTTGTCAATAAAGGCATTTTCACTGTATTCAATATTAACAGAATGTTGCATTTTATCATGCCTTTATGATTTTTGTCATTAATAACTTTCTGGAAAATCAGAAGTACAAATGTATATATATACATGATATAAAACAAAGACAAGATAAGAAGTACAAATGTATATATATACATGATATAAAACAAAGACAAGATAAGAAGTACAAATGTATATATATACATGATATAAAACAAAGACAAGATCATTCTAAACTTAAATTTGTATCAATTATTTTGTCTAAATTCATGTAAAATATTTTATTTATTTACAAAGGACAATTAAAAGTATACTTAAAATTTAATTTTTTACAAACCAAGCTTGCCAACAAATAATATGATCAAGATAAGATTTTTTCATTTGCTGTCAGCTCCAAAACATATATTTCTCTGGTCGGACATTCTCTATTCCAAAGTATGTTTGATTAGCCTGAACACATGTCATTAATGAGAGGATTATCGTATACACAAAATATTTAATTTTACTACACATGATGCATGTACCGGTACCATTTAATCATTTAATATCATTTAATGATTTATTGCACGATTAAATTATATCACAATAAAGCCAAACAGACCCCCTCAAACAGATCTGTTTGTGTCATGTCGGCATATGGACACAAAATATTTGTCAACCCCTACTGTTATCATCAAATTAAAGATAATTTTATCGTTTACATAATTTTGACCAAAAATATATCATTTTACATGATACCCCAAACCTCTTAGTTTTACTAGAGCAGTCTTTGACTTAATGCTTTTCACCTACATGTACTTGCCCGAAAGCCAAATTAATAAAAAATTCCTATTTATTCAAAAAATGCTTGGGAACAGGACAAAACCCCCCTTACAAAAAGCCCTCCAATAATGAAATAATCATACAATCTTATTACATTTGCTTTATATTGATGGTGATAATAAAAGATATCTTAAAGAATTAATACAAAAAATAAAATACTTTAAAAACATTTTTTTCCACATATTGTTCATTGTTATGTTCGTTTATAAAAGTGTAAATTAAAAAAAAACACTGTTTAATGTTTAAATTGAAATTAATCATGTAAAGTTAATCAGGAATTGTTTTTATTGACAAACAGTTGATAATTACCTTTTTAACCTTTGAAGTTATTAAAAGTAATCAGTAAGTTATTTTCCTGATGAGGGTTATTGTAATTCTTAAACAAATGCTTCAATTGTTTATGATATCTTCAAGTTCCAAAAATAGCTTATTATGAAAAATAATATTCAAAAATAATGTTAATCCATAAATAGCAGTACAATAAGTCCAAAATGTGTGCAAAGATACAAATATATAAATATGGTTTGAGGTAAAATACAGAGGTAAAAAAAAAGTAATGAATCATGTTATAAAATACAAAGAAAATTTTACATATCCAAACATTAACTTATACTTTTCATTATTGGGGGGTTTTTTGTCGGGGGGGCTTTTGTCCTAGACCCAAAATTCTTTCATAATTTTCACTTGTCCTAATCCAGTTTTACTTGTCCCGGGCTTCGGGAAAGTGGGCAAGCATGAAGGCTGCTGGCATATTTATCTATTGCTTGCTTCTCACGTCACACCCTCCACTAGACACTATATCAATAAAAATTTCACTGTCAATGTAAATTATAAAGATGTGAAGGCTTCCACTGCAAACATCGACAAAAATGTAAACAAAGTGGGTTTATTTTTTCTTTAATTGTTTTTACTTTAAAACTGTGGTATTTTTGGACGTAGGACTACATGTTTTCCCCGCCACATGATTTATTGGATTGTAGACAACTATATATCGACGTAAGCCATTTTTTCCATGCTGTTGGTGATCTAAACATAATATTAATGTCAAAAAAAGAAACTGTATACACTTTGTAATTATCTTTGCCTATGATGGTTTATTAACATTATGAAATTAAAAGATGCTTCTTTCCTAATATTAAGAGATCATTACTTTGTAAAACTTAAAATTCCACTATAACAGCTTTCATTTGAATAATTTTAAATGTACTGGTTTTATTTGTATGTCATAGATGATTTAACATGGAGTTTTGGGGCGATTGTTTATGTCCGACGTGAAACTTAGGTGAATTTGGTCCGATGTCCTCGGAATTCTTCAATCGTTGGGTACAAAAAATATGAAACATTGACAGATCATACAAGACAACATTGTTTTCATATATTACTCAGGTATGGCTTAACATAAACAAAGGTTTTGTTAAATATGTAAAGGAAAATTTAACAAAGCATGGTAAATAACTATGTCCCATTAGAATAAAAAATGACAAACATGTAATGTTAAATCTTTGTGGAGAAAGTCAAGGATGTATTTATTCATTCAAATTGTCAAGGGAGAATATAAAACATGTGTTCACAGATGATGTATATCATTTGATTTTCAATGCAAAAGGATAAGGAATTGGCATATAAAAATTAAGTACTATATTTCTTTAACTTGGATCATGTGACACAGACTGAAAAGGAAGTCATTAGTCCGAGATTCCTCTGCAATCCGACTTGCTGGAGCCGTGGGACGTCAGACTCAGAGCGCTCTGCATAAGGAAAACAGCGGATTTGCCGCTCCAACTCTGGGTTGGCAAATTTCCACGTTTCGTGGCTATCGGATTTAATCTTCTATCCGAAACCCTTATATAAATCGCTTCACCAATCATTTTTCTATTCATTCATAACCATCTCACCCTCAGGTGTTACACTCGAGTACAGCACAATTTTCACATAGACCCTATCATTTCGCCATGTCAGTTTATTTTTCAGCCATTAAACGTGATCTCGCGATACTAACTGAATGACGACAGCACAGACTTGCCAACTGACCCGCTTTTGGTGGGTCACACCCGCAAAAACGCCCCATCACCAGCCCCCGATCATGACCTGCGACGGGTCATTGTTTTCACCCGCAAAATCACCCACCAAAAATTGATGCCAAATGCCGAAATGGGTAAAGAAAGATAACTCTAATTCAATTAAAATCGGATGTACAACGCTAGATGGCGCTTTTCTTAGGAACGGATATAATCAACAAAAATTCGCTGCAAGACAATTTGGCGAGTTGTTTTTATAATCATAATGAATTAGATTTAAGAAATGGCTTCTTCAGGGAGGAAGAGGTCTTTGTCTGGGCCCTGTACAAGTACACCATCAAAACGCAAGAACTATGTTTGCAAATATCAGCAGTTCTGGGAGAAAGAGTTTATGTGGTTAAAAAAAAGCGATACTGGTGAAGACATGGCACACTGTAAACTTTGCAATACCAATTTTTCAGTCGCTGCCGGTGCACTTTATGATGTTAAGCGACATGCCAAGAGGTCCACTCATGTTACTGCTGTAGAGGCGTCCTCAAAAACCAAGAGTATAACCAACTTTGTTGATGATAAGAAATCATCCAGTGTTATATTACCTGAGACATTATTCAGCAATTTTGTGGCTGAACACAATTTGCCTTTTTCACTGGCAGACCACTTCACAAAATTACTACCAAAGCTATGTAAGTGACTGTTACGACTTTAAGTCATCACCTGATGTTCTTAAAAGTGCTAAGATGGCATGTGTTAATTACAATCTGAGTCTGAAATAAATTGTGTAACTACTATTATATCATTCTTTCTATTATATGTATGAACATATTTTCCAACATTACGTAACTTTTCTTCAAAATGGCACGTCACGCGCTATGACCCACCATCACAGTCCTGGCTGGTGGGTCATGACCCACCATAGCATATCAAGAGGTTGGCAGGTCTGACAGCAACGCATTGCATGATGGGAGCTACTTAATGCAGCGTGCCAAATTATTTGCATACGTAAACAACAACATACATGATATAAAGTGTATTCTGCAGGACAAACAGTTCCATCTACAGCTCAAATCAGAGCAGAAGGAAATAATACAAAATGTGTTGGAAAGAAAAGATTCAATGGCAGTGTTACCCACGGGCTTCGGAAAGAGCATGTGTTACGTTCCCCCCTCTCATTTTGGACAAGGTAAGATCATATATGCAAATCATCTCCCATGATACATTGCGGTAATCATAGTTTTCTCGAAGTCACGTGACAAATGGTTGAAAAATAAACTGACATGGCGAAATGATAGAGTCTATGTGAAAATCGTGCTGTACTCGAGTGTAACACCACTTTCTGAGGGTAAGATGGTTATGAATGAATAGAAAAATGATTGGTGAAGCAATTTATATAAGGTTTTCGGATAGAAACATAAATCTGATAGCCACGAAACATGGAAATGTGCCAACCCAGAGTTGGAGTGGCAAATACGCTGTTTTCCTTATGGAGAGTGCTCTGACATCCCACGGCTCCAGGAAGTCGAACAAACCGTTGGACGGCAGAGGAATCTTGGACTAGGAAGTCATATGCTAGCCTATGAAATATGATGTCCAAAACTAAACAGTTTAAAAGTGACAAGGTGACTACAAAAGAAACAGATTTGTTTACATTTTTGAGGATGTTTTCATTGGAAGTCTTCTCTTTTAATATCATATATTGACACTTTTTTAAATCATTGATTGTATGGAATTTTTCTTGATAGGGATTAGTGTCTGTGGCAGGCAGCTGGTCTGAATAATAGCTTTCGAGTTGATCCGGCCTGAAAACTATTCGGCCTTATGCAAATCCGGCCTTAAACAAATGCGGCCTTAGTTGATTCGGCCTTAGTTGATACGGCCTTGGTTAATTAATGCGGCCTCAGATAAGAATGATGTGTATCTATGGATATATATGATACATACAATAAAACGACACATTGTGATGATTTGAGTAAATAATTAAGTGATGGTCCTACTATTACATAGTCTGTGTTGCCACTGGAAACAACTGTCACACTCTAAAGCATGCTGCATTGGACGGACGTTCTGCTCACACACAATACAAGGAAACGACATAGTTGATAGTTTTGAAAAAAGTAGGACCATCACCAAAATGTGCATATATTAGTGCGGTTTCATCAAAAGAATTGGAGTACTTTTTGAGTAATTTATAGTATGGCTTCCTTTTACTTTTTGGTAACCCTTATAATCATACTGCCAGTGCAATTATACAACTATTAAACAAATGATAATTAATTGCAAGAGAACATCTAAGGAATTTTGCTTGTTGACAGCTTGGTATATCAACCTGAATTGTTTTCCTAATCATCAACTTCAATGGAAATGATTTCCGTCATTATTACCAAAAATTACTAATTAATTTTTTTTTAAATAATAACGATTTATTATGGCTTTTCATATTGAGTTACGAGTAAATCTTGTGAAAACACTACAAGTTCCAATATTTTATTCATCATATCCATGAATATTTAAATAATATTTTAAATTTAAATAGAACTTTTATTTTTTAATTATTCTTTTCCATTTGATATAAGGCCGGATTTGCGTAAGGCCGCATCAACTAAGGCCGAATAAACTACGGCCGAATCTGTCATAAGGCCGAAACAACTTGCAAGGGAATAATATGCCACAACTTCTCAAGACATAGAGAATTATATTGCCACAAGACATAGAACAGTATTTTGAACTCTTTCTGATTCATAAATTGTATATAATGTTAATTTGACCTCTCTATCTTTTAGTCCCAACAAAAGAATTTCTTCCATTAGAGTCAATCGAGTTTCCTTTGAATCGCGCTCCTCTTCATCCTCCGGATAACCAGACAGGTCTTCAACCTGGTCGTTGGATGTGGTTTCATCAGTCCTGACATGCTGCCCCCGTCGTTGAGTTAGCCCTCCACCCAAAGAAGCCATTTAACTGTAATTTAATGCATATAACAGTCAATAAACAGTCTATAAATAGTATAAATTAAACTATTTGTCCAGAAACCTCAGTCACACAAAAAATTGAGCCATCAAAATGGCCGTCCTGTTTGACGTAAACATCGCCACTTCCGAGATTTAGTAAAGAAAATTAGTATAAATAGAAGTTAGATTTTTAGATTATTATTCGAGAAATTTATTTAAAATCTTATAGGTCGAATCTTAATCTATAGTTAATTTTCATTAAAAAAAATTTAATAAAGTTAATCAAATCTTAATCATACGTATGCTTTATAGAGGTCTATTCTAAAAATAAATCGTATGCAGGAAAAACGTTGAAATAAATCTGGAAATTACCAAACTTCCTGGGAAAACCGACCAGGAAAGAATTTTGACTAATCTAATTTATAAATGTTTCGCTTTTGAGACAAAAAGGTATTAAATTTTAAAATCAAGTGGACGAGAACCATTGAATTGGAGACTTTAAAAATGTTAATAAATCTAATCAGCGGGGTAGCAGATAGGATAGTCACTATTTAGACTTTCATTTAGACCAAAATACAATGTATATATGTAATGTATGGACAATGAAATGAACGTGCATCTAAATTTTTTTGCCAAAATTTTTATTAATTGTGTAAGAATAATAAGCATTGTCATGTATGAAAGCTTTTCATAATATTGCTGAAAAAATCTCAATAAAACCGAATCATAAAAAAGATATATATTCATGACCTCTTTAAACATTCCCTCTGGTAAAGAGTCTGAGGATTTACCCTATTTATATTGGATACCTAAACTCCATAAGCCACCATACAAAGAAAGGTACATAGCGGGATCATCAACTTGTTCGACGAAAGAATTGTCTATTTACCTGACAAAGATTCTGTCTGCAGTAAAAGAGGGACAACAGAAATATTGTGAAACTGTTTACTCGCGTAGTGGCATAAATCACATGTGGATTTTGAAAAACTCTAAAGATCTTTTGGATAACCTGAAATCAAGATCTTTCTCTCAGGTATCCTCCATCAAAACTTTTGATTTTTCAACTCTATATACCACCCTACCGCATGACAAATTAAAAACCCGCTTAAAAGAAACAATTCATAAAGCTTTTAGTCAATTCCACATATTTTTCAAACAAAATTCAAAAAGGTAAAACATGCTACTCTGAGGAACAAGTGATCAGTATGCTGGAGTTCCTCATCGATAACATATTTGTCTCCTTTGGAGGGACACTCTTTCAGCAGGTCGTCGGCATACCAATGGGTACGAATTGTGCCCCTCTTCTAGCCGATTTATTTTTATACTCATATGAGTCGGAGTTTCTTCAAAAGCTTGTAAAAGATAAGAAGATTCATGAGGCTAGAGCCTTTAATTTCACATACAGGTATATTGATGACGTTTTATCTATCAATAATTCTAGATTTGCAGAATTTCTTCCATTGATATATCCTCCAGAGCTGGAAGTTAAAGAGACCACCGATACAGCTTCGTCCGCATCATTTTTGGACTTATACCTCGAATTTGACCACAGTGGTCAACTCAGTACTAAAATTTATGATAAGCGGGACGACTTCAATTTTAAAATCATAAATTTTCCAAACATGTGCAACAATATACCAGCTTCTCCTGCATATGGTGTTTACATCTCGCAATTGATTCGCTATGCAAGGGCCAGTAGCAATTATTCTGATTTCCTGAAACGTCATCTTCATCTGAGAAACAAGCTACTGGACCAGGGCTATAAAAAGATTCGCCTTATTCGATCTCTTAAAAAGTTTATATTCCGATACCAAGATCTTGTCGAAATATATTCCGTCTCTGCAGAAAAAATTATAAGAGATGCATTTTCATATAGTGAAAATGTATAAAGATAAAGAAGTCAAAAAATGTCAAGGATATTTTTTTTTGTCAATGTGTGACGTAAAAATATTTTTGACATTTACGTCACCGAATATGGTACTGCTTTGACAACTATTTTACCTATTTTGTTCCTGTATTTAAATACTGTTATAGTGACAGCCGGAACCTTTGAACCGTAATGAGAGCGGCCGGGAGGTTTGGCGCCTTAAAATCTGATTCAACCCACCATTTCTTTAGAAATGCCTGTACCAAGTCAGGGTCATTACGGTTTTCACAGTTTTCCGGTTGTTGACTGATTTTGTCTGTTTATATAATTATGAGTTTTGACTTTCCCTTTGTAAGATTGTTCGGAGTTCGGTAATTTTGTTATTACCCTTATTTAAAAATATACATGTGTATAATGTTTCGATTGAGTTAAAGATTTGATTGGTCTAAATCAAGAATAAACTTTAAGTCCGAGAAATGTATAATGTCGGGAATATATACTGACGCTACGCCGCTTACTGTATCAGTGTATGGTGTACTGTTTTATGACGTCAACTTGTATGGGCTTTATTATTCTAAATCTTCTTCAGATAAACAATACAGAATACAGATAAACACAACACAACGTATAGAGTTTATTCGTTATCCCACATACATAAATTAAATGACCATAATATTGCTTCCGTGGTAACTTAGCTACGTATTTATTGTCACGAAATTTAATTGCTGTCTTTTGATATAGGTTAGGGAGGTCAAACGTAGTCAAATATGATAGGCCTAATCAACATCTTTATTGTCTAAATCCAAATTGTTTTCTACTCCGAACTCCGAGCGATTCTAGTTTTCAACATGCTAAGTAGTAAGTAACTAGATTAAATTCTTCTGGTCTGGGATTCGTCAAAATATTGTTCATACAGACAGATTTAGAATAATATTTTGTATCTGCTACAGCCTACCGGTCAAGAGGGACAATACATAACCTACCAATGACTTATAGCATGGACCGTGACTATGACGTCTTCTATAAAGTCCCAATAAATATACACTATCGTTGATTAGTTTTGAGATAATGGATTTCTCAGAGAAACATCGTCTTCGATGTGAGATGCGACGAGAAGTCCATTTCGATGCTCTAAAAATATATAAACGATAGTATGTTTATAGAGGACTTGGCAATGTGACGTCAGTGACGTCGTATAGTAACGTCGCATAGAAAACAGCGATGATAATATCTCGCTACTTGCTTGATGAATATATGGGTCATTCTCTGACTTTTCAAAATATCGAGTTGGTATAAACATATTTTATTGGTATAACTGACATATATAAACAGAACTATAGCAATTCTACAATAGGATTCAGAAACAAGCAAATGCTTTTTTTTTTTAGATCTGTTTCATATGAAAAACATACAAATATCACAAACAAATATATATGCATGCTGATTTAAATTTTAAACTTGTGAGAATTATTTGAATATTGAGGGAGGGATAAAAATGTATGTAGCATGTAGTTGAAAGCTACACAATTTACTTGAAAATAATAATACAAAGAGATTGAATAAGATTGAAAAGGTGAAAAATATTATGTAAGCATGTCAGGGTGTAATATATCGAGTTATGTCTATATGAAAGGAAAATTTGTAACAAACGTTTCATTTGCTACAGTCTGTTTAATTAATTATTCTTGAGACAGAATTAAGTGTTTGGCAAGCTGTTGTATCAAAAATAGACAGAATTAAGTGTTTGGCAAGCTGTTGTATCAAAAATATATTTGTTTTAGGTCTTTTACTCCCCCGGGCGTTGGGTGTAAATATTTGTCTTTACCGTCACAATACCTTAAACGCACATTTTCTGACTTTTTCTTCAACATAAACCATAAAGCCGATATGAATATAAACGAATAAATTGTTCTGTTGATATATGTAGAATTACTTATTTAATTTTGCTTATATCTACAGAGTATTTAAAAGGCTTGTGTGTCATAATTTCAAAGTTGAGATCTGGGATGTATATATTTTTGTTATATTCTTTAACTAGTGCTCAATGGTCAAAAATAACTGAACTGGGTTATAGATATGCTACTACAGTGTCATTTAAGGTTACATATGTTGTATAATTACAAATATAATATGCAAAACACATTTTTGAGTTCATGACGGAAAGGAATATTTGTGACGGTAAAGAAAACGTGTGTGACTGTAAAGACATTTTGGTTTAAAATAACAACTACATTGTACCAACATAAATCAAATGCACGAGGTTGAATATAACACCTTTAACCGTGCTCAAAGTCATTCCTGATGCTAAGTAAAAGTGATTAACAGTATGTTGTTGTCTTTACCGTCACGATTGAATATGAAATTGTGACGGCAAAGACTGTTACGGTAGAGACAATTCCGCATTTCGGTATTGATTCCGTGTATTACAGAAACTATTTCTAAAGGTGAAATATGTGCATTGTTATCGGGAACAACGTTTTATTTCTACATGACGTTTAAAATGTTGTAGCAGGTGAACAGAGGAACTTGTATTATGTTTTGTAAAGACGTTGAATAAAGATACTAATGCATTTTAATGGTGATACTGGTTTGTTTCTTTGAATCCTGCTGACAGTCGATCCACGATACCGTTTCTTTATATTGATGAAGTAAAAAAGGAAAGCACTGACCAACGTGACTACGATCTCAGAGTAACATGTATATTAGATGTTCTGCAGCGTTAAATTTTCGTGACGGTAAAAATAGAAATTCATAGGACACACATTTCAGAGTAAATAAAGGAAATATTTTACATAAAAAAATATATAAATCTTTAAGCATAATATTATTTAATGTTTACTGTAATGATTAAACCTTTAAAACATAAAGAAACACCATTTTTGAAGTTTTAATTCTTTTTTTTTATAATCACCCCTGCTATGGGACATTACCATCACGTGTATTATTCTACATTGTATATGTGACGGTAAAAAAGAGAATTTGTAAATGCATTATTTGGCGTATCCCTTAATGTATTTTATAAATCTTTTTAATGAATTAAATACAATTTAACATGAACAAACGACTTATCAACTTTTATTGTAATTTAAGTTTGTTGTTTTTCTGTAATATTAATGGGACACAAGTGCAGTCTTTACCGTCACTAGTGTAAAAGTTGTCAGAGAATATCCCGTTTGTGTTTGACATTCAAGAGCTTGGCTCTTAATCAAATTCCGTGAAAAATGGATATGGACAGAGTATCACGCCATACATATGTAACATTACATTGTTTTAAGAAATATCACAGCGCCCCACAGTTCATAAATCAGACGTGTTTCTAATTATGAAGTCCTGAGAAAGCATATATATACTATTTCCGTATCCGACTCGTTTGTATGTCCGTCATTGACTTTTATATTTAAACTAAAACTAAGGCCCTTAAAAACACCGATTTCACAGTTTCGGTGACTTTTTTTTTCTTAAATAATTTTTTCACGAATAAATAATTCATTTAGCTAATATTTATTAGAACAAATAAATGTTTAATTTAGTTTTAAACTCAAATTTATCTGATATTATTTTCATTATAAAAATAACTTTACTGCGAACCTGACCAGTTGTCAAGGAAAACAACCGTGAACATCCGCGGATATTTTGGTGTGTTTTTATGTTGTTGTATACAAGGGTTTAAACATAAACACATTGAAAAATGAGTGTTAGAACATATAACCCATCAGTTCGTGTTGGCAACTGGAATGAAGATATCCAACTAGAAGAGGTAAGCATACGTACAATATTATTTGAAATATTTATTTGTCGACTGCATTGTCATTTGTCGATTTGATCATTGTCAACATTGATGATTTGTCCATTTCGGCATTTGTCAGGTGCGACCTGAGAAGGTAGCGATAAATATGCCACTCATAGCATCATAAGCCTTTCAGAACAAAATATAATGTGGAAACTGAAAGGTACATATAATTATTTTTTTATCAAAATTTTTGTTAATCATTGACATTGTAAATGATCTTAAAATTGGACATACCCATCCACTTGTAGTAGGTGATGTCACAGTTACATCCCTATTATTAGTCCGAGATTCCTCTGCCATCCGACAGCTTTTTTTTTCGACTTGCTGGAGCCGTGGGACGTCAGAGAGCTCTACATACGGAAAACAGTGGATTTGCCACTGCAACTCTGCGTCGACACATTTCCACATTTCGTGGCTATTGGATTTTATTTTCTATCCGAAACCCTTAGCCCCGATGTATGAAAGTTCGTCACCCTAATGATTCTTCGATAATTTCTATTATCATAAACATTTGATTATATTTTGTTTTAGTCTTATGTCATTTATGTATTCTTTTCCTGCAATTATGACACATTTTTTTGTGCATTTATTTTTTCAATGCACCATAAAAATGTAAACAATGAAAACTAGGTCAAAACCATATCGGAAATAGATGTGCATAAAACTTTGTCACCTTGCGCATGTCCTAAAGATGTGACGTATTACCAAAAGTTTTTAAGGCCGAAAGCTATTAATACATTGTTTAAATACGGACTAATGTTTTTAATTTATTGTACATATGTCACTTGTGCATAAAATGGTAAAAATTGTCTTGTATTTTTCTGTTACAACTCGATGTTTTGTCTGAAAAAAGGAGATTTTTTGGTGTTTATGACAATTATTTGAAATAAAAATAGAATTTTACAAGCTTTATAAATAAAATATTAATTTTCTTTTATTTCATTTTACATATTTAAATAGGTTTTTTCCTCTGATCATTTAGTTATACTTTGTTTCAACTCGGTAAAAAAAATATTAACAGCACGTTTTCATTACAAAATGGTGATAATACGTCGTAAGAACAAACATATGTTAACGAATGTCGTAATAGTAGATGCCTAATATTTTCCCACACGCAAGAATCATGTGATGACAGATGAAATCTTCATTGTAAAGATAAAATGTAAATTAAAAATTGAGGACTCACGTTTTTGGCATTAAAAGAGTATCAAAAGTGTCGGAAAAAGGGAGTTAGTAAAAAGTTGTGAAATTTGCATAGGCTAAGAATGTAAAGGAGTATTTACTTGGTTGAAACGCATCTTGACTTAAATCACGGTCAGTGGTGAAAATTGACGTCTGCACACTAACTAGTTTGGCGAATGTGCAGATACTGGACGAACACAGGCCTACACGTGAAAAACGCAAAGGTGACGAAGTTTTATGCATGATGAAATTAGATGCATTGACGATATATAAATCGCTTCACCAATCATTTTTCTATTTATTCATAACCATCTTTCCCTCAGAAAGTGGTGTTACACTCAATTACAGCACGATTTTCCCTTAGACCCTATGATTTCGTCATTTCACATCCATTTTGGAACATTTGTCACATGACTTCGAGAAAACTACGATTACCGCAATGTATCATGGGAGATGATTTGCATATAAACAAACAAACAAATATTTTTATTGCCAATCATAGGTGCCTATTAAGGCAGAACAATTAACATAAAATTTAATACAGGTGATTACATTGATTGGTAATGATTTTAACAGCAATAGTGAATTACAGATAACCATAAGAAAAAAAATATGATATTACCTTGACCAAAAAGGGGGGACGTAGCACATGCTTTTTCCGAAGCCCGTGGGTAACACTGCCATTAAATCTTTTCTTTCCAACACTTTGTATTATTTCCTTCTGCTCTGATTTGAGCTGTAGATGGAACTGTTTGTCCTGCAGAATACGCTTTATATCATGTATGTTGTTGTTTACATATGCATATAATTTGGCACGCTGCATTAAGTAGCTCCCATCATGCAATGCGTTGCTGTCATCATTCAGTTAGTATCGCGAGATCATGTTTGTAGGTTCGAAAATGAAAGTCAACATGGCGAAATGATGGTTTAAGGCAAAATCATGCTGTAATGGAGTGTAACACCACTTTCTGAAGGTAAGATGGTTATGAATGAATAGAAAAATGATTGGTGAAGCGATTTATATAAGGGTTTCGGATAGAAAATAAAATCTGATAGCCACGAAACGTGGAAATGTGTCGACGCAGAGTTGCAGCGGCCATACATGCCAACCCTGTCGATTTACACGGTAGTCTACCGAATTTTTAAGTCTTCTACCGCCTACCGATTTTAGATGTTTTCCTACCGAATTAAAAAAAAAATAAATGTAAAAAAATTTATAGTGAATATGTTGATTATTCTTGTAGATTTCTACGAGGTATAAATGAGTACAAATCCAAATTATTTAGGCCCTTTCCGTAATCGTTTCCCTCTTAATTTGTACCGGAAACTTCCATTGGTCAATTCTTTATCATTAAACCAATCAGAAACGGTATTTAAAATAAAGTTTTGAAGCACTACATTTTGAACTTATGATTCCTAAGCATCAACAGATCAATGTCTGAATGAATATGTACGAAACGCCAGAAAAAAAGAAGACTCGTTTACGTTATGACTCTGACAAATATTTTTTTTATTTATTTTTTTTTTTTCTCAACTGCAAAATACATCAATACAGAATAGAGTACAATAATATAATAACATATAAAATTTCATACAATCTATATAGTAAAGTACAATTAAATCTTCTTACAATCTTTTCCAACATATAATCATATGTATATTGGAGTGGAGGTTTTTTTTTTTTTAGAATATTAAAGATGAGAAAAGGGGTATTTTGCAGAGTTTAAAATTGTTTACTATTGATATATGTGATAAATATTTTTTTTGTATAATTAGGAAAAAAAGTAGATAAGAATTTTAGTGTATTTTTAAAAAGAAAAAAAAAAGACATTGAGAAGATGAGATGGTACTTTATATTGGCATTTATATGTAAAACTTTTATGGTCTGGCCTGGTGCAAATAATCAATTGGACTATAACACTGTACCAGATATACAAAAGTATTATTTGGATGGATCAAACATTCATATTGTTTTAATTATCCCGTAATGAGTATACTATAAAGTATACTATAGTATAGTAAATATAAACAAGAAAAGTATATTTAGATAGACTATATCAGTTAGTATTTAGTGGAATCTGTATGGAAAGGGAATTTACATAAGAATAAAAACTATGTCAACAATCCTCGACTCTGACAAATATATACGTATATATATATATATATGTAAAATGCTAATTTCCATTTTTTTTATAGTTTTCTCATACTATATTTAAAGATTTGACTGAACGGATTTTATCCAAAATGCAACAGAATGCACCATTTTGCGTCCTTCTGGGAAAAAAATTTCAGACCCCCCCCCCCCACCGCTTTTAGTCTCTCTTGGGTTGGCATACATGTATGAGTGGCAAATCTGCTGTTTTCCGTATGTAGAGCTCTCTGACGTCCCACGGCTCCAGCAAGTAAAAAAAAAAGCAGTCGGACGGCAGAGGAATCTCGGACTACCCTATTATATGCTGATGATGTTATTTTAGTATCAGAATCTGAACAACGATTACAAAATGGGTTAAATGTGTGAAGTAAATTCTGTTCCTCCTGAAAATTGGAAGTTAATACAAAAAAATCCAAAATAATGATATTTAACTCTTATGGTAAATCATTCCTCAATCACTTTAAATTGGATAATGAATACTTAGAGACAGTTAAATCGTACTGCTACCTTGGTGTTACTGTTAGCTACACTGGCAACTTGAGCCAAACCAGCAAAAACCTAATGGAAAAGGGCAGAAAGGCATGGTTCAAAATTAAAAAGACAATTACTCTAAACAATCCTTGCAATCTTCTTGAAAAACATTTTGATTCCCTGGTTGTCCCCATCATCCTGTATGGAAGTGAAGTTTGGGGTGTATGTAATAAGTTCAGAGATTCTGACCCTTTTGAACACCTACATTTTAGGGGTACAGTGTAAAACTAATAATGTAGCTTGTCTAGCAGAGACAAACAGAACTCCTTTGCATCTAAAAATCAAACTTTCAGCTATAAAATTACTTGATCACATACCGTAGTTAACTCCCCAAATACACTTGTAAATAAAATTTATATAAATACAGAAAAAACCAATAAATGGGTAACCACTATAAAAGAGTGGATTAATAAGTTAGGAATTGGACATCTTAACTTTAACACAAATAATAGTAAATTTTATATTAATAGCATTCAACAAAGGATTCAAGATCAGGCTAAACAGAATATGAATAGCTTGATTAATGTGTGTGAAAAGTTGAAGTTTTTTCAAGAAATTCATAAAAGTGGTGAAAGACCCCCATACATTGATATCTGTAAATTAAAATCAGATAGATCTTTGCTGAGCAAATTTCGGCTTAGTGCTCATTCTCTAGCCATTGAAAAAGGTCGTTCCTCAAATATAAAGAGACAGAATCGTGTCTGTCTGTCATGTGATTCAGGAGAAGTTGAGAACGAATATCATTTCTTTTCAACTTGTCCACATTATATATCTTTAAGAAAAACATTCTTACAAAAAGTTAACATTAAAATAGTTAACTCAAATATTTCATTAAGACACATGTCTTTACTTTTTAATAGCAGTTTGCCGGTCACTCTTAAAATTACAGTCAATTTTTTAAATGATTGTTTCTTAATGAGAAAGGCCATTTAGAAACTGTGGCTATTTTAAAAAAAGCACTAAATACCACTGTCATTCCATGAGTCTGTTATTCTGTATTGTTTCAGTTTATGCCATAGCCATTTATTGTAAATGTGTTCGTGCAAATAAAATATTGTTTATTGTCTATGATGTTTAAAAAAATATGCATTGCTCATAATATTAATATTGTCAATGTCAGGCTTCCATTTTCATTTTTCATTTTCATTTTTCATATATTATACATATTTATAAAAAAAAAAAAAAAAAAAAACTATTTGTTTTAAAATAAATTGTTTTGATTACCAGTGCTAATCTGAATAAATTGTTTTGATTACAAGTGCTAATCTGTATCAATACATCGAAGATACCACTTGCTGGTTTTAACTCGACGGGAGAGAGAGCACCTAATGATATCTTTAATATTATGTAAACATCAATAGAAAAGACATGACATAATACTTAATAGTAAAGACATCATATGTTTCCTTCTAGAGTACATTTCCAATTCAGATATAATATCTATTTGTCAAACATTTCAAAATATTTCAGAATAATATGGATGAAACAATACAATGAAATATGTCAACATTCTTATTAAGTTCATTGTTTTTTTTACAGGACACACTTAAAGATTTCCTAGAAAAAAGAGAAAATGGTGAATTACTTTACCAGAAAAGATCTAAACTTCAGCAGGCATTATTTGATAGAGTAAGTTACATGTTGTATTTACTTCCCTTTAATATAGTGTAATCAATGATAAAACAACAACAACAAAATGACCAAATTCATTTTGTTTTTATTAAAAATGAATGTTAATAAGACTGGAATGAGATACATATATTATGTAAGGTACTTGTATTTTAGTAAAGATTTGAAAGATAAAAATTTAATTGAGGGGCCGCCGTGGTCGTGATCGTATGGTTTTTGGATTTACAACTACCTGTGCAATCAGTGCCTATGACCACTAAAGTTGTGAGTTCGAACTCTGTTCATGGCGAGGTGTACTCAATACAACATTATGTGATAAAGTTTGTCAGTGACTTGCGACAGGTCGGTGGTTTTCTCCAGGTACTCTGGTTTCCTCTGCCAATAAAACTGACTGCCATGATATAACTGAAATACTGTTGAAATTGGCATTAAACTAAACCAAACTAAACTAAAAGTTTAAATGAGGGTGGGGAGGAATGGGGACTGCTCCATTCTATATTACTTTTAACTTTCTTTAAATTTCAGCTTGACCTCAGTATATCACGTGATGGTTATGTACATTTTGGTGATAAAGTCAACTTGCGTTGTCATGGTGCATTTGACAAAACAAAATACTTTGGACATATTGAACCTCGAGTAGATTCACAACTTGCAGTTTCACCACCTGTACAAAAAATTTTAGAAGCAAAGAAATTAGAAGGACCATGTAATTCAGCATCATCAAGAGAACTTGAAGCTAATCTTAGGAATACTTTTGTTATCAAAAGGTATGTTAAGACATCAATTGTTAAATTAAAGTGTATAAGTTAGTTTGACTGTTTTAATGTAAGATAACTGCATGCAGATTATTATAGCTAGTAATTGTTCTACACACTCATCCTGGACTGAATAAGACAGGAACATATACCACCAGACCTTGACTCCACCTTTTCCCAGTGACGTTTACCTCATTTTATTATGCTAGTCGGTAAAAAAAACATGTTACTCTTTAAGAAATTTAGAAATGGAGCTGAAATGTCATCGCTTTGACGTAACAGATGTTGACGTTTTTACATATTTTACCATATTCTATCATAAAATAAGGACATCCTTAAAGGAAAGTTTTTTTCGTAATGTCAAAAACGCATGAAAATGTTAGATTTATTAAAATTAAAAGCAATGCTCCATAATATAATAGTTATTTAGTTACTAGACAGTGTATATAATGTCACATTGCTGTTTTTACGATTTATATAAATCTGAAGCCGGGAATGTGGCATTGTATAACTTGTCTAGAACCTGAATAAATAATAATGTTATTGGATGTATTTCTTTCATTCTAAATTAAATAGATGGTCTGTTCTAGGTATAGAGACTAGCATATTTGAAAATTATGTTGGGCAGTCCATGTTTACTGGTTATATTGTAGAGTAGTTTGAATAAATTGACCGTTTAAATATCATTCCAAACAGGACAAATAAAAGTAAAACTGACCACCATGATATAACTGAAATATTGTTGAAAGTGGCATTAAATACCATAACCCATTCCCACCCAAAGATTTGATTGATGATTATTACAAGATTTTATCTAATTTCAGTGCTGATGGTGTGCCAAACGGACAACCTTTAAGATTTGGACAAACGTTCTATTTATGTACCTTAGAAAATGAGGGTGGAGATGTAAGTTTTTTTGTTTTATGTTGCTTTGTTGACATATTTGGGTGGGGGTGGGGAGGGGGGGGGGGACATCATGTAATCAATAACAATATTGAAAAAGACTCAAATTTACAGAATCATATTTATGCTACAACTTTCAAATTGAATTAAGTATATATTTCAGATGGGGTTTTTTTTTCATGTGATTAATTTTATTAGGTCACTGGATTAAATAGGTAATTAATGACTGAATTATCAGTGTATTTTTTAGCAGGCCTGTAGTAGAACATTTGGCCTCAGTTCCACCCCCAAAAGAATAATTGGTTTTTTCTGTACAAGAAAAGTTTGAATATACCAAAGGTGTAATCAGAAGCCACAAATTGAAGGACAGACAATACAATGGGGCCAGACAATACAATGGGGCCAAAAGGACAGACAATACAATGGGGCCAGACAATACAATGGGGCCAAAAGGACAGACAATACAATGGGGCCAAAAGGACAGACAATACAATGGGGCCAGACAATACAATGGGGCCAAAAGGACAGACAATACAATGGGGCCAAAAGGACAGACAATACAATGGGGCCAAAAGGACAGACAATACAATGGGGCCAAAAGGACAGACAATACAATGGGGCCAAAAGGACAAACAATGATCATGCACAACACTACACAGAAAACTAAAGATTGAGCAACACAAATGTCTCAGGAATAATCTATATAAACTTCAAATAGTTACCATTTCACTGATAATGTCAAAATCTCACAATCTTTCCCAGAAATGAAATGAATACCTGTTACAGAAAAAATATAAAAAGTTTAAGGCCTTGTTTTTAGTTTAAAATTTGCTGAAAATGCAGATTTATCATTTTATTTTTCATAATTCTCTTGGAGGGAGAGGGGCATACCCTAAAACCCCCTAGCATGTTTGCATTGCTGTGCAGCATTCACATTTTACAGCATTACAAAATTTATTCTAGGTCCTTTCAATTAAAATAAACTGCTCCTATGGACCTAGCTGCTGTCAATATAATGGTTTAAAAAAAGAGGGGGTTATGGTTTTTAATGCCACCTTCAACAATATTTCAGTTATATCGTGGAGGTCAGATTTATTGGTGGAAGAAATCTGAGTGCCCAGAGAAAACCACTGACAAACTTTATCACATAATATTGTATCAAGTACACCTCGCCATGAGCTTTAGTAGTGATAGACACTGATTGCATAAGTAGTTGTAAATCTTACTACCTTGTGATCAAGACCACAACAACCCCTCTTAAAAAAGAACCTTTATGTCTTTTTATTGTGTAATATTTTAATGTGAAATTGTTTATATATACTTGACATTTAATTGTCATAAATTGACATAAACACAATGGCCATCAATGATATCATTAACTATAAATTCATTATCACTGGTTCATATATATTTTGCTATCTGTATTAGTACATGTTGTATCAATACCACACTACATTTTAGTATTTGACAAATTAGTAATACTTGTGTCTTTGTAGTAATCATCAAGCATTGAGTGAATTTTAGCTAAAATATAAAAAAAAAGGAAGAAATAAAAAGAAGATATGATATTGATTTTGTTTATGTTTTTAGTTATTTTTAAGTAGTGATAGAGCAACCATAACTAAATCAGCTGCCAGATCACGTCATCAAGAAGTTACATTTGTATCTGAACCATCATTCTTAACTGAGTGGCAAATCTTACATCTGAACCCACAGCTAAGACTGGAATATGAAGGCATTGCTGTACCTGTAAGTGTACCTGTTTTGTATGAACAGCGAATGCTGTGTAGATCAAGTTCTGTTATAAAACAAATTCACTCTGAAGGTGTTAATGTTTGTTGATGACTTTCATGATTGTAATTTATCAGTTGTAGGGTTATTTCCCCTTTTAATTAGATCATATTTGTAATTTATCAGTTACACAGTTATTTCCCCTTTTAATCAATTTATATTTGTAATTTATCAGTTACACAGTTATTTCCCCTTTTAATCAATTTATATTTGTAATTTATCAGTTACACAGTTATTTCCTCTTTTAATTAGATCATATTTGTAATTTATCTGTATCCAGTTATCCCCCTTTTAATTCTAAAGATGATATTTGTAATTTATCAGTTAGACAGTTACTTTCACTGGTTAAACTAATAATTTCATGGTAGCTAACCTTTTTTGTTATTGCAAATGCCTACAAAATTAGCAAAATTGTTACTTATAAAAGAAATTAACATTATTTTATAAAAATACAGGTTAGTCATCACAAAGGGAACCATATGAGCATACAGCTCACATAATACAGTAGCTGTACCAATTTTGAGTTTTGTTGCACCATAAATAATAACTTAAGAATGCATGTGTAGGAACTTTCATATGTTGACCAACACACATTTTCACTTTTAAACAATTCAAAATTTTGATGATGGTATGAAATAATTGTCTGCAGGCAGCTCATATGTTTGACATATTATAATATTTTCCTCTAAATTTCTGAAAAGTGAGCATTTCCAATTAATCTGTGACACATCTCTGTTATATTTTAAAACTAAAAATTAACAACAATTTTTTTTTTCAGGCCAACACTAATATAATAGTTAACCACAAATATACAAATCATGACCTGGCTGTGGAGGAAGACTTTTCATTAAGGTTTGTTGAATATTTTGGAAAATAGTCATTTTTTAACAGTTTGGATATTTTTGATATATTTATCCTTTTTTTATTGCATTTTTCCATAAATGATTTACGCCTTACGATTACACCTGTAGGTATATTCAAACATTTCTTGTATATTGTGTGTACTATTATATGTCATAGAAATGATGCCACAAAATGTTTAATATTGTCCATTATGATATGTTGTTTATCCATTTCTTAAGCCTTTATCTATGTTACAATTCCCTTCAAATGAATTGGAAAAATAAAATATAATTTGTCCCGTCAATTAAAACTGTACTACAACAAATATTTTTTTTCTTATTTTTCCACAGAACACCCTTTGGAACACGGGAGTATGAAGTTTCAAGTCACACATATTTAGATTCTCATCGTGCTGAGAAGGAGGTCAACCATTGGATGATTGTGATGGGTGTACCAGGTGATCCAGTCTACCCAGTTGTTAGCAACGAATGTTCACAGTCTACAAATGCATCATAGATAGTTCAAACTTCAGATGTGTAGACATTTTTGCTACCAAACTTACAAAATCATATCAAAGAGTAACAATATTTTTAACTGGATGTTGAACAGATGATATATATTACAAAATAAGCTTCCTGTATGATTTATAATTGAAATGTTACTTTTTAATTTTCATTGAAAACTTTTATCTGCATAATCCTTGATGAAAAAAAAGTTATTTGAACACATTTCATGGTAAAGCAATAGAAAGATGACAAATATAGAAAGTCCTTTATAAGGAATGTTATCAGTTATCAAAGAATTCACACAGATTTGTTTTACTTCTTAAGTTATAGATAGTTAAACTTAAGTTATAGATAGTTAAACTTAAGTTTTTGATAGTATAAGTTCAAATAAAACATAATTTTTTAATACTTTTTTTGCTTTTGTAAGGTATATATTGTTGAATGTGATATATGTCCATGCATGTTTTAGTATTGAAGAATTAATAATAGCATTTTACTTATTTAGTATTAAAAATCAAACAGCATTTTATTGAAATAATAATATTTTATAAAATACACAATAGTATTAAATGAAAATCAAAAATTAAAAGTATAGAGCATTATAACGAATCTATTTCATTTGCATTAACTGTTTTTATTATTGTTTAAGATAAACAGTTTTATGTCAAAAAGTTCTTCAAATAACAGAACAGTATTAAAGTATTTTAACAAGTTTAATATGCAAAACAAATATAATCAAAATGTATAACATGACTATACCAAGTTGTAATGATAAATTGTCATATTATTTCTCTGATATTATATATGTCTGAAGTAAGTGGCATTAAACACCATAATTCTAATCCTGTCTGAAGTCTGGGTGTCAATCTGTTTCAATGTAGGCAAATATTAGACAGTTAAAATACACAGAAAATGGTAGGATGTTACAAGTATTTTATTATTTTATGCAAATCATTATATACCGACTTTCTTCACACTACTGACTGAATGGTTTCTATATATCATTAAGAATTAACTATAACCCAGTATTGTATGTGTTAACTTTGTTAATCTGAATCAATGATAATTGAAATGAAAATTATAATTTTCAGAATATTATCAGTCAATATAGTTTTTGTCCACTGTCTATTGCACGAGAGACAATATTACTGTTTTTCACCAGTCTTGTTTCATTACGTTTCTGTTCTGTCTAGAAGAGAGATAGTCAATGTTTCTGTTCTGTCTAGAAGAGAGATAGTCAATGTTTTTTTTTCTATATTTAAGGAAACACTGATTGTATAAATGCAACAAAGTTAAGCATTCCCTTCTACATGAATTGTTAAGAAGAAAGTTACATGTCTTAAGTTTTGTAAGACAAAGTATTTATTAAATATTATAATATTGACATAGATATTGTTTTTCATTTTCTGCCATCAGTGTTGATATAATGAAGCAATGTGAAACAGGAAATGTCTTTTTCAGCTGATCATTTTGAGGTATATTTAATACGCTCCCGAAGTTCGGGAGCGTTAATTGTAGAAGTATGAATATGTACTACTATGGCACTTCAAAATCTTCAACAATATGGCTGCCAAACCGGAAATAAATTAAAAGAAAAATCACGTGACCTAAACCGGAACTCTAGTCGAAATAAGAATGAAACAATGTTCGGTAGCGGATACGAAAACTGTCTGGAGTTTGGAGTTTTAGGTGGTGTTATTTTTAAGCTTGATATTTTGTAAACAGGAAGAAAAATTACTGTTCTTCGGGAGCGTTTCAGGTTGCACCTGCCTCATATTATGTAATGACAACAGTAAGACTATTGAGGATCAGAACAGACAAAGAACCTAACAATATAATATACAAATGTAATACCAAAGGATCTGTAAACATGGTTAAAATGGTCAGCATCTTCTCATCTGACATTACCTGAAGTAGTTGAATTGACTGTTAAGAAATATACATATCTCAAATGGTAATGGAGCTTTTCCCTTTATGTAGATGTTTTCTTTCATCTACATATACAACTAGTTTTACACTTTTTGTGAAACACGTGTTGTTTATTTTGTTTTCTTTATTGTGTTTCTGTTTTGTTTGTCTTTGTTCTGTGTCTTATTCCCAATGTTTCCTGTGTATTTATCTAGATTGTCCATTCTTGATTACCACTTATTTTTTCTAACATTTATTTGACATTTATGGTTTAATGTTATGACTTGTTGTCTGTGGTGTACAGTAGGACAAACAATTAAATATATATTTGACTACTACATTTGTGTCGTTTTGATCAGTTTCATCGTCTATGTCATAAATATATAACTTGGCTTAGATTACAACTCCTTCTACAGTACAAATGATTGACTTCAATAGAGTGTTTTTTTCTTGTTAGACAGACATAAATATCAACTCCAAATCTGATCATACATTTCCCTGTATTGCTCTGAATAGTAAAAGGACAGAATCATGCCAATTTGATGAAGTCTGGGAATTGAATTAGACATGCTCAGACCACACAATTAGACGAAATACATGCCATCGTCGATAACCAACTCTGATCATGCTCCGATACTCACCATGTTGATAAAATGAAAAAACAAAAAAAATATCACACCCTCGAAAATTTTTCAATATCCAATAGAAAAATCGTAGAATGAGGCAAATCCGATCTGTAGACAATAAAATGTGGCTAGATTACACTAGCTGTCCTCTTGGTACAATAATGTAGTCTATCAGAATGTGATTAGTCGTATGTTACTTACCATGTCCTCTTGGTACAATAATGTAGTCTATCAGAATGTGATTAGTCGTATGTTACTTACCATGTCATCTTGGTACAATAATGTGGTCTATCAGAGTGTGATTAGTCGTATGTTACTTACCATGTCATCTTGGTACAATAATGTGGTCTATCAGAGTGTGATTAGTCGTATGTTACTTACCATGTCCTCTTGGTACAATAATGTGGTCTATCAGAATGTGATTAGTCGTATGTTACTTACCATGTCATCTTGGTACAATAATGTGGTCTATCAGAGTGTGATTAGTCGTATGTTACTTACCATGTCCTCTTGGTACAATAATGTGGTCTATCAGAGTGTGATTAGTCGTATGTTACTTACCATGTCATCTTGGTACAATAATGTGGTCTATCAGAGTGTGATTAGTCGTATGTTACTTACCATGTCATCTTGGTACAATAATGTGGTCTATCAGAGTATGATTAGTCGTATGTTACTTACCATGTCATCTTGGTACAATAATGTGGTCTATCAGAGTGTGATTAGTCGTATGTTACTTACCATGTCCTCTTGGTACAATAATGTGGTCTATCAGAGTGTGATTAGTCGTATGTTACTTACCATGTCCTCTTGGTACAATAATGTGGTCTATCAGAATGTGATTAGTCGTATGTTACTTACCATGTCATCTTGGTACAATAATGTGGTCTATCAGAGTGTGATTAGTCGTATGTTACTTACCATGTCCTCTTGGTACAATAATGTGGTCTATCAGAGTGTGATTAGTCGTATGTTACTTACCATGTCATCTTGGTACAATAATGTGGTCTATCAGAGTGTGATTAGTCGTATGTTACTTACCATGTCCTCTTGGTACAATAATGTGGTCTATCAGAGTGTGATTAGTCGTATGTTACTTACCATGTCCTCTTGGTACAATAATGTAGTCTATCAGAGTGTGATTAGTCGTATGTTACTTACCATGTCATCTTGGTACAATAATGTGGTCTATCAGAGTATGATTAGTCGTATGTTACTTACCATGTCATCTTGGTACAATAATGTGGTCTATCAGAGTATGATTAGTCGTATGTTACTTACCATGTCATCTTGGTACAATAATGTGGTCTATCAGAGTGTGATTAGTCGTATGTTACTTGCCATGTCCTCTTGGTACAATAATGTGGTCTATCAGAATGTGATTAGTCGTATGTTACTTACCATGTCATCTTGGTACAATAATGTGGTCTATCAGAGTGTGATTAGTCGTATGTTACTTACCATGTCCTCTTGGTACAATAATGTGGTCTATCAGAGTGTGATTAGTCGTATGTTACTTACCATGTCCTCTTGGTACAATAATGTAGTCTATCAGAGTGTGATTAGTCGTATGTTACTTGCCATGTCCTCTTGGTACAATAATGTGGTCTATCAGAGTGTGATTAGTCGTATGTTACTTACCATGTCATCTTGGTACAATAATGTAGTCTATCAGAATGTGATTAGTCGTATGTTACTTACCATGTCATCTTGGTACAATAATGTGGTCTATCAGAGTGTGATTAGTCGTATGTTACTTGCCATGTCCTCTTGGTACAATAATGTGGTCTATCAGAGTGTGATTAGTCGTATGTTACTTACCATGTCATCTTGGTACAATAATGTGGTCTATCAGAGTATGATTAGTCGTATGTTACTTACCATGTCATCTTGGTACAATAATGTGGTCTATCAGAGTATGATTAGTCGTATGTTACTTACCATGTCATCTTGGTACAATAATGTGGTCTATCAGAGTGTGATTAGTCGTATGTTACTTACCATGTCATCTTGGTACAATAATGTGGTCTATCAGAGTATGATTAGTCGTATGTTACTTACCATGTCATCTTGGTACAATAATGTGGTCTATCAGAGTATGATTAGTCGTATGTTACTTACCATGTCATCTTGGTACAATAATGTGGTCTATCAGAGTGTGATTAGTCGTATGTTACTTGCCATGTCCTCTTGGTACAATAATGTGGTCTATCAGAGTGTGATTAGTCGTATGTTACTTACCATGTCATCTTGGTACAATAATGTAGTCTATCAGAGTGTGATTAGTCGTATGTTACTTACCATGTCCTCTTGGTACAATAATGTGGTCTATCAGAGTGTGATTAGTCGTATGTTACTTACCATGTCCTCTTGGTACAATAATGTGGTCTATCAGAGTGTGATTAGTCGTATGTTACTTACCATGTCATCTTGGTACAATAGTGTAGTCTATCAGAATGTGATTAGTCGTATGTTACTTACCATGTCATCTTGGTACAATAATGTGGTCTATCAGAGTGTGATTAGTCGTATGTTACTTGCCATGTCCTCTTGGTACAATAATGTGGTCTATCAGAGTGTGATTAGTCGTATGTTACTTACCATGTCATCTTGGTACAATAATGTGGTCTATCAGAGTATGATTAGTCGTATGTTACTTACCATGTCATCTTGGTACAATAATGTGGTCTATCAGAGTATGATTAGTCGTATGTTACTTACCATGTCATCTTGGTACAATAATGTGGTCTATCAGAGTGTGATTAGTCGTATGTTACTTACCATGTCCTCTTGGTACAATAATGTAGTCTATCAGAATGTGATTAGTCGTATGTTACTTACCATGTCATCTTGGTACAATAATGTGGTCTATCAGAGTGTGATTAGTCGTATGTTACTTACCATGTCATCTTGGTACAATAATGTGGTCTATCAGAGTGTGATTAGTCGTATGTTACTTACCATGTCCTCTTGGTACAATAATGTGGTCTATCAGAATGTGATTAGTCGTATGTTACTTACCATGTCATCTTGGTACAATAATGTGGTCTATCAGAGTGTGATTAGTCGTATGTTACTTACCATGTCCTCTTGGTACAATAATGTGGTCTATCAGAGTGGGATTAGTCGTATGTTACTTACCATGTCATCTTGGTACAATAATGTGGTCTATCAGAGTGTGATTAGTCGTATGTTACTTACCATGTCATCTTGGTACAATAATGTGGTCTATCAGAGTATGATTAGTCGTATGTTACTTACCATGTCATCTTGGTACAATAATGTGGTCTATCAGAGTGTGATTAGTCGTATGTTACTTACCATGTCCTCTTGGTACAATAATGTGGTCTATCAGAGTGTGATTAGTCGTATGTTACTTACCATGTCCTCTTGGTACAATAATGTGGTCTATCAGAATGTGATTAGTCGTATGTTACTTACCATGTCATCTTGGTACAATAATGTGGTCTATCAGAGTATGATTAGTCGTATGTTACTTACCATGTCATCTTGGTACAATAATGTGGTCTATCAGAGTGTGATTAGTCGTATGTTACTTACCATGTCCTCTTGGTACAATAATGTGGTCTATCAGAGTGTGATTAGTCGTATGTTACTTACCATGTCATCTTGGTACAATAATGTGGTCTATCAGAGTGTGATTAGTCGTATGTTACTTACCATGTCCTCTTGGTACAATAATGTGGTCTATCAGAGTGTGATTAGTCGTATGTTACTTACCATGTCCTCTTGGTACAATAATGTAGTCTATCAGAGTGTGATTAGTCGTATGTTACTTACCATGTCATCTTGGTACAATAATGTGGTCTATCAGAGTATGATTAGTCGTATGTTACTTACCATGTCATCTTGGTACAATAATGTGGTCTATCAGAGTATGATTAGTCGTATGTTACTTACCATGTCATCTTGGTACAATAATGTGGTCTATCAGAGTGTGATTAGTCGTATGTTACTTGCCATGTCCTCTTGGTACAATAATGTGGTCTATCAGAATGTGATTAGTCGTATGTTACTTACCATGTCATCTTGGTACAATAATGTGGTCTATCAGAGTGTGATTAGTCGTATGTTACTTACCATGTCCTCTTGGTACAATAATGTGGTCTATCAGAGTGTGATTAGTCGTATGTTACTTACCATGTCCTCTTGGTACAATAATGTAGTCTATCAGAGTGTGATTAGTCGTATGTTACTTGCCATGTCCTCTTGGTACAATAATGTGGTCTATCAGAGTGTGATTAGTCGTATGTTACTTACCATGTCATCTTGGTACAATAATGTGGTCTATCAGAGTATGATTAGTCGTATGTTACTTACCATGTCATCTTGGTACAATAATGTGGTCTATCAGAGTATGATTAGTCGTATGTTACTTACCATGTCATCTTGGTACAATAATGTGGTCTATCAGAGTGTGATTAGTCGTATGTTACTTACCATGTCCTCTTGGTACAATAATGTAGTCTATCAGAATGTGATTAGTCGTATGTTACTTACCATGTCATCTTGGTACAATAATGTGGTCTATCAGAGTGTGATTAGTCGTATGTTACTTACCATGTCATCTTGGTACAATAATGTGGTCTATCAGAGTGTGATTAGTCGTATGTTACTTACCATGTCCTCTTGGTACAATAATGTGGTCTATCAGAATGTGATTAGTCGTATGTTACTTACCATGTCATCTTGGTACAATAATGTGGTCTATCAGAGTGTGATTAGTCGTATGTTACTTACCATGTCCTCTTGGTACAATAATGTGGTCTATCAGAGTGGGATTAGTCGTATGTTACTTACCATGTCATCTTGGTACAATAATGTGGTCTATCAGAGTGTGATTAGTCGTATGTTACTTACCATGTCATCTTGGTACAATAATGTGGTCTATCAGAGTATGATTAGTCGTATGTTACTTACCATGTCATCTTGGTACAATAATGTGGTCTATCAGAGTGTGATTAGTCGTATGTTACTTACCATGTCCTCTTGGTACAATAATGTGGTCTATCAGAGTGTGATTAGTCGTATGTTACTTACCATGTCCTCTTGGTACAATAATGTGGTCTATCAGAATGTGATTAGTCGTATGTTACTTACCATGTCATCTTGGTACAATAATGTGGTCTATCAGAGTATGATTAGTCGTATGTTACTTACCATGTCATCTTGGTACAATAATGTGGTCTATCAGAGTGTGATTAGTCGTATGTTACTTACCATGTCCTCTTGGTACAATAATGTGGTCTATCAGAGTGTGATTAGTCGTATGTTACTTACCATGTCATCTTGGTACAATAATGTGGTCTATCAGAGTGTGATTAGTCGTATGTTACTTACCATGTCCTCTTGGTACAATAATGTGGTCTATCAGAGTGTGATTAGTCGTATGTTACTTACCATGTCCTCTTGGTACAATAATGTAGTCTATCAGAGTGTGATTAGTCGTATGTTACTTACCATGTCATCTTGGTACAATAATGTGGTCTATCAGAGTATGATTAGTCGTATGTTACTTACCATGTCATCTTGGTACAATAATGTGGTCTATCAGAGTATGATTAGTCGTATGTTACTTACCATGTCATCTTGGTACAATAATGTGGTCTATCAGAGTGTGATTAGTCGTATGTTACTTGCCATGTCCTCTTGGTACAATAATGTGGTCTATCAGAATGTGATTAGTCGTATGTTACTTACCATGTCATCTTGGTACAATAATGTGGTCTATCAGAGTGTGATTAGTCGTATGTTACTTACCATGTCCTCTTGGTACAATAATGTGGTCTATCAGAGTGTGATTAGTCGTATGTTACTTACCATGTCCTCTTGGTACAATAATGTAGTCTATCAGAGTGTGATTAGTCGTATGTTACTTGCCATGTCCTCTTGGTACAATAATGTGGTCTATCAGAGTGTGATTAGTCGTATGTTACTTACCATGTCATCTTGGTACAATAATGTAGTCTATCAGAATGTGATTAGTCGTATGTTACTTACCATGTCATCTTGGTACAATAATGTGGTCTATCAGAGTGTGATTAGTCGTATGTTACTTGCCATGTCCTCTTGGTACAATAATGTGGTCTATCAGAGTGTGATTAGTCGTATGTTACTTACCATGTCATCTTGGTACAATAATGTGGTCTATCAGAGTATGATTAGTCGTATGTTACTTACCATGTCATCTTGGTACAATAATGTGGTCTATCAGAGTATGATTAGTCGTATGTTACTTACCATGTCATCTTGGTACAATAATGTGGTCTATCAGAGTGTGATTAGTCGTATGTTACTTACCATGTCATCTTGGTACAATAATGTGGTCTATCAGAGTATGATTAGTCGTATGTTACTTACCATGTCATCTTGGTACAATAATGTGGTCTATCAGAGTATGATTAGTCGTATGTTACTTACCATGTCATCTTGGTACAATAATGTGGTCTATCAGAGTGTGATTAGTCGTATGTTACTTGCCATGTCCTCTTGGTACAATAATGTGGTCTATCAGAGTGTGATTAGTCGTATGTTACTTACCATGTCATCTTGGTACAATAATGTAGTCTATCAGAGTGTGATTAGTCGTATGTTACTTACCATGTCCTCTTGGTACAATAATGTGGTCTATCAGAGTGTGATTAGTCGTATGTTACTTACCATGTCCTCTTGGTACAATAATGTGGTCTATCAGAGTGTGATTAGTCGTATGTTACTTACCATGTCATCTTGGTACAATAATGTAGTCTATCAGAATGTGATTAGTCGTATGTTACTTACCATGTCATCTTGGTACAATAATGTGGTCTATCAGAGTGTGATTAGTCGTATGTTACTTGCCATGTCCTCTTGGTACAATAATGTGGTCTATCAGAGTGTGATTAGTCGTATGTTACTTACCATGTCATCTTGGTACAATAATGTGGTCTATCAGAGTATGATTAGTCGTATGTTACTTACCATGTCATCTTGGTACAATAATGTGGTCTATCAGAGTATGATTAGTCGTATGTTACTTACCATGTCATCTTGGTACAATAATGTGGTCTATCAGAGTGTGATTAGTCGTATGTTACTTACCATGTCATCTTGGTACAATAATGTGGTCTATCAGAGTATGATTAGTCGTATGTTACTTACCATGTCATCTTGGTACAATAATGTGGTCTATCAGAGTATGATTAGTCGTATGTTACTTACCATGTCATCTTGGTACAATAATGTGGTCTATCAGAGTGTGATTAGTCGTATGTTACTTGCCATGTCCTCTTGGTACAATAATGTGGTCTATCAGAGTGTGATTAGTCGTATGTTACTTACCATGTCATCTTGGTACAATAATGTAGTCTATCAGAGTGTGATTAGTCGTATGTTACTTACCATGTCCTCTTGGTACAATAATGTGGTCTATCAGAGTGTGATTAGTCGTATGTTACTTGCCATGTCATCTTGGTACAATAATGTGGTCTATCAGAGTGTGATTAGTCGTATGTTACTTACCATGTCCTCTTGGTACAATAATGTGGTCTATCAGAGTGTGATTAGTCGTATGTTACTTACCATGTCCTCTTGGTACAATAATGTGGTCTATCAGAATGTGATTAGTCGTATGTTACTTACCATGTCATCTTGGTACAATAATGTGGTCTATCAGAGTGTGATTAGTCGTATGTTACTTACCATGTCCTCTTGGTACAATAATGTGGTCTATCAGAGTGTGATTAGTCGTATGTTACTTACCATGTCATCTTGGTACAATAATGTGGTCTATCAGAGTGTGATTAGTCGTATGTTACTTACCATGTCCTCTTGGTACAATAATGTGGTCTATCAGAGTGTGATTAGTCGTATGTTACTTACCATGTCCTCTTGGTACAATAATGTAGTCTATCAGAGTGTGATTAGTCGTATGTTACTTACCATGTCATCTTGGTACAATAATGTGGTCTATCAGAGTATGATTAGTCGTATGTTACTTACCATGTCATCTTGGTACAATAATGTGGTCTATCAGAGTATGATTAGTCGTATGTTACTTACCATGTCATCTTGGTACAATAATGTGGTCTATCAGAGTGTGATTAGTCGTATGTTACTTGCCATGTCCTCTTGGTACAATAATGTGGTCTATCAGAATGTGATTAGTCGTATGTTACTTACCATGTCATCTTGGTACAATAATGTGGTCTATCAGAGTGTGATTAGTCGTATGTTACTTACCATGTCCTCTTGGTACAATAATGTGGTCTATCAGAGTGTGATTAGTCGTATGTTACTTACCATGTCCTCTTGGTACAATAATGTAGTCTATCAGAGTGTGATTAGTCGTATGTTACTTGCCATGTCCTCTTGGTACAATAATGTGGTCTATCAGAGTGTGATTAGTCGTATGTTACTTACCATGTCATCTTGGTACAATAATGTAGTCTATCAGAATGTGATTAGTCGTATGTTACTTACCATGTCATCTTGGTACAATAATGTGGTCTATCAGAGTGTGATTAGTCGTATGTTACTTGCCATGTCCTCTTGGTACAATAATGTGGTCTATCAGAGTGTGATTAGTCGTATGTTACTTACCATGTCATCTTGGTACAATAATGTGGTCTATCAGAGTATGATTAGTCGTATGTTACTTACCATGTCATCTTGGTACAATAATGTGGTCTATCAGAGTATGATTAGTCGTATGTTACTTACCATGTCATCTTGGTACAATAATGTGGTCTATCAGAGTGTGATTAGTCGTATGTTACTTACCATGTCATCTTGGTACAATAATGTGGTCTATCAGAGTATGATTAGTCGTATGTTACTTACCATGTCATCTTGGTACAATAATGTGGTCTATCAGAGTATGATTAGTCGTATGTTACTTACCATGTCATCTTGGTACAATAATGTGGTCTATCAGAGTGTGATTAGTCGTATGTTACTTGCCATGTCCTCTTGGTACAATAATGTGGTCTATCAGAGTGTGATTAGTCGTATGTTACTTACCATGTCATCTTGGTACAATAATGTAGTCTATCAGAGTGTGATTAGTCGTATGTTACTTACCATGTCCTCTTGGTACAATAATGTGGTCTATCAGAGTGTGATTAGTCGTATGTTACTTGCCATGTCCTCTTGGTACAATAATGTGGTCTATCAGAGTGTGATTAGTCGTATGTTACTTACCATGTCATCTTGGTACAATAATGTGGTCTATCAGAGTATGATTAGTCGTATGTTACTTACCATGTCATCTTGGTACAATAATGTGGTCTATCAGAGTATGATTAGTCGTATGTTACTTACCATGTCATCTTGGTACAATAATGTGGTCTATCAGAGTGTGATTAGTCGTATGTTACTTACCATGTCATCTTGGTACAATAATGTGGTCTATCAGAGTGTGATTAGTCGTATGTTACTTACCATGTCATCTTGGTACAATAATGTGGTCTATCAGAGTATGATTAGTCGTATGTTACTTACCATGTCATCTTGGTACAATAATGTGGTCTATCAGAGTGTGATTAGTCGTATGTTACTTACCATGTCCTCTTGGAACAATAATGTGGTCTATCAGAGTGTGATTAGTCGTATGTTACTTACCATGTCATCTTGGTACAATAATGTAGTCTATCAGAGTGTGATTAGTCGTATGTTACTTACCATGTCCTCTTGGTACAATAATGTGGTCTATCAGAGTGTGATTAGTCGTATGTTACTTACCATGTCCTCTTGGTACAATAATGTGGTCTATCAGAGTGTGATTAGTCGTATGTTACTTACCATGTCCTCTTGGTACAATAATGTAGTCTATCAGAGTGTGATTAGTCGTATGTTACTTACCATGTCCTCTTGGTACAATAATGTAGTCTATCAGAGTATGATTAGTCGTATGTTACTTGCCATGTCATCTTGGTACAATAATGTGGTCTATCAGAGTGTGATTAGTCGTATGTTACTTACCATGTCATCTTGGTACAATAATGTGGTCTATCAGAGTGTGATTAGTCGTATGTTACTTACCATGTCATCTTGGTACAATAATGTGGTCTATCAGAGTGTGATTAGTCGTATGTTACTTACCATGTCCTCTTGGTACAATAATGTAGTCTATCAGAGTGTGATTAGTCGTATGTTACTTACCATGTCCTCTTGGTACAATAATGTAGTCTATCAGAGTATGATTAGTCGTATGTTACTTGCCATGTCATCTTGGTACAATAATGTGGTCTATCAGAGTGTGATTAGTCGTATGTTACTTACCATGTCCTCTTGGTACAATAATGTGGTCTATCAGAGTGTGATTAGTCGTATGTTACTTACCATGTCATCTTGGTACAATAATGTGGTCTATCAGAGTGTGATTAGTCGTATGTTACTTACCATGTCCTCTTGGTACAATAATGTAGTCTATCAGAGTATGATTAGTCGTATGTTACTTGCCATGTCATCTTGGTACAATAATGTGGTCTATCAGAGTGTGATTAGTCGTATGTTACTTACCATGTCCTCTTGGTACAATAATGTGGTCTATCAGAGTGTGATTAGTCGTATGTTACTTACCATGTCCTCTTGGTACAATAATGTGGTCTATCAGAGTGTGATTAGTCGTATGTTACTTACCATGTCCTCTTGGTACAATAATGTAGTCTATCAGAGTATGATTAGTCGTATGTTACTTACCATGTCCTCTTGGTACAATAATGTGGTCTATCAGAGTATGATTAGTCGTATGTTACTTACCATGTCATCTTGGTACAATAATGTGGTCTATCAGAGTATGATTAGTCGTATGTTACTTACCATGTCCTCTTGGTACAATAATGTGGTCTATCAGAGTGTGATTAGTCGTATGTTACTTACCATGTCCTCTTGGTACAATAATGTGGTCTATCAGAGTGTGATTAGTCGTATGTTACTTACCATGTCCTCTTGGTACAATAATGTAGTCTATCAGAGTATGATTAGTCGTATGTTACTTACCATGTCCTATTGGTACAATAATGTGGTCTATCAGAGTGTGATTAGTCGTATGTTACTTACCATGTCATCTTGGTACAATAATGTGGTCTATCAGAGTGTGATTAGTCGTATGTTACTTACCATGTCATCTTGGTACAATAATGTAGTCTATCAGAGTATGATTAGTCGTATGTTACTTACCATGTCCTCTTGGTACAATAATGTGGTCTATCAGAGTATGATTAGTCGTATGTTACTTACCATGTCTTCTTGGTACAATAATGTGGTCTATCAGAGTGTGATTAGTCGTATGTTACTTACCATGTCATCTTGGTACAATAATGTGGTCTATCAGAGTGTGATTAGTCGTATGTTACTTACCATGTCCTCTTGGTACAATAATGTGGTCTATCAGAGTGTGATTAGTCGTATGTTACTTACCATGTCCTCTTGGTACAATAATGTAGTCTATCAGAGTGTGATTAGTCGTATGTTACTTACCATGTCATCTTGGTACAATAATGTGGTCTATCAGAGTATGATTAGTCGTATGTTACTTACCATGTCATCTTGGTACAATAATGTGGTCTATCAGAGTATGATTAGTTGTATGTTACTTACCATGTCATCTTGGTACAATAATGTGGTCTATCAGAGTGTGATTAGTCGTATGTTACTTGCCATGTCCTCTTGGTACAATAATGTGGTCTATCAGAATGTGATTAGTCGTATGTTAATTACCATGTCATCTTGGTACAATAATGTGGTCTATCAGAGTGTGATTAGTCGTATGTTACTTACCATGTCCTCTTGGTACAATAATGTGGTCTATCAGAGTGTGATTAGTCGTATGTTACTTACCATGTCCTCTTGGTACAATAATGTAGTCTATCAGAGTGTGATTAGTCGTATGTTACTTGCCATGTCCTCTTGGTACAATAATGTGGTCTATCAGAGTGTGATTAGTCGTATGTTACTTACCATGTCATCTTGGTACAATAATGTAGTCTATCAGAATGTGATTAGTCGTATGTTACTTACCATGTCATCTTGGTACAATAATGTGGTCTATCAGAGTGTGATTAGTCGTATGTTACTTGCCATGTCCTCTTGGTACAATAATGTGGTCTATCAGAGTGTGATTAGTCGTATGTTACTTACCATGTCATCTTGGTACAATAATGTGGTCTATCAGAGTATGATTAGTCGTATGTTACTTACCATGTCATCTTGGTACAATAATGTGGTCTATCAGAGTATGATTAGTCGTATGTTACTTACCATGTCATCTTGGTACAATAATGTGGTCTATCAGAGTGTGATTAGTCGTATGTTACTTACCATGTCATCTTGGTACAATAATGTGGTCTATCAGAGTATGATTAGTCGTATGTTACTTACCATGTCATCTTGGTACAATAATGTGGTCTATCAGAGTATGATTAGTCGTATGTTACTTACCATGTCATCTTGGTACAATAATGTGGTCTATCAGAGTGTGATTAGTCGTATGTTACTTGCCATGTCCTCTTGGTACAATAATGTGGTCTATCAGAGTGTGATTAGTCGTATGTTACTTACCATGTCATCTTGGTACAATAATGTAGTCTATCAGAGTGTGATTAGTCGTATGTTACTTACCATGTCCTCTTGGTACAATAATGTGGTCTATCAGAGTGTGATTAGTCGTATGTTACTTACCATGTCCTCTTGGTACAATAATGTGGTCTATCAGAGTGTGATTAGTCGTATGTTACTTACCATGTCATCTTGGTACAATAATGTAGTCTATCAGAATGTGATTAGTCGTATGTTACTTACCATGTCCTCTTGGTACAATAATGTGGTCTATCAGAGTGTGATTAGTCGTATGTTACTTGCCATGTCCTCTTGGTACAATAATGTGGTCTATCAGAGTGTGATTAGTCGTATGTTACTTACCATGTCATCTTGGTACAATAATGTGGTCTATCAGAGTATGATTAGTCGTATGTTACTTACCATGTCATCTTGGTACAATAATGTGGTCTATCAGAGTATGATTAGTCGTATGTTACTTACCATGTCATCTTGGTACAATAATGTGGTCTATCAGAGTGTGATTAGTCGTATGTTACTTACCATGTCATCTTGGTACAATAATGTGGTCTATCAGAGTATGATTAGTCGTATGTTACTTACCATGTCATCTTGGTACAATAATGTGGTCTATCAGAGTATGATTAGTCGTATGTTACTTACCATGTCATCTTGGTACAATAATGTGGTCTATCAGAGTGTGATTAGTCGTATGTTACTTGCCATGTCCTCTTGGTACAATAATGTGGTCTATCAGAGTGTGATTAGTCGTATGTTACTTACCATGTCATCTTGGTACAATAATGTAGTCTATCAGAGTGTGATTAGTCGTATGTTACTTACCATGTCCTCTTGGTACAATAATGTGGTCTATCAGAGTGTGATTAGTCGTATGTTACTTACCATGTCCTCTTGGTACAATAATGTGGTCTATCAGAGTGTGATTAGTCGTATGTTACTTACCATGTCCTCTTGGTACAATAATGTAGTCTATCAGAGTGTGATTAGTCGTATGTTACTTACCATGTCCTCTTGGTACAATAATGTAGTCTATCAGAGTATGATTAGTCGTATGTTACTTGCCATGTCATCTTGGTACAATAATGTGGTCTATCAGAGTGTGATTAGTCGTATGTTACTTACCATGTCATCTTGGTACAATAATGTGGTCTATCAGAGTGTGATTAGTCGTATGTTACTTACCATGTCATCTTGGTACAATAATGTGGTCTATCAGAGTGTGATTAGTCGTATGTTACTTACCATGTCCTCTTGGTACAATAATGTAGTCTATCAGAGTGTGATTAGTCGTATGTTACTTACCATGTCCTCTTGGTACAATAATGTAGTCTATCAGAGTATGATTAGTCGTATGTTACTTGCCATGTCATCTTGGTACAATAATGTGGTCTATCAGAGTGTGATTAGTCGTGTGTTACTTACCATGTCCTCTTGGTACAATAATGTGGTCTATCAGAGTGTGATTAGTCATATGTTACTTACCATGTCATCTTGGTACAATAATGTGGTCTATCAGAGTATGATTAGTCGTATGTTACTTACCATGTCCTCTTGGTACAATAATGTAGTCTATCAAAGTATGATTAGTCGTATGTTACTTGCCATGTCATCTTGGTACAATAATGTAGTCTATCAGAGTGTGATTAGTCGTATGTTACTTACCATGTCCTCTTGGTACAATAATGTGGTCTATCAGAGTGTGATTAGTCGTATGTTACTTACCATGTCCTCTTGGTACAATAATGTGGTCTATCAGAGTGTGATTAGTCGTATGTTACTTACCATGTCCTCTTGGTACAATAATGTTGTCTATCAGAGTATGATTAGTCGTATGTTACTTACCATGTCCTCTTGGTACAATAATGTGGTCTATCAGAGTATGATTAGTCGTATGTTACTTACCATGTCATCTTGGTACAATAATGTGGTCTATCAGAGTATGATTAGTCGTATGTTACTTACCATGTCCTCTTGGTACAATAATGTGGTCTATCAGAGTGTGATTAGTCGTATGTTACTTACCATGTCCTCTTGGTACAATAATGTGGTCTATCAGAGTGTGATTAGTCGTATGTTACTTACCATGTCCTCTTGGTACAATAATGTAGTCTATCAGAGTATGATTAGTCGTATGTTACTTACCATGTCCTATTGGTACAATAATGTGGTCTATCAGAGTGTGATTAGTCGTATGTTACTTACCATGTCATCTTGGTACAATAATGTGGTCTATCAGAGTGTGATTAGTCGTATGTTACTTACCATGTCATCTTGGTACAATAATGTAGTCTATCAGAGTATGATTAGTCGTATGTTACTTACCATGTCCTCTTGGTACAATAATGTGGTCTATCAGAGTATGATTAGTCGTATGTTACTTACCATGTCCTCTTGGTACAATAATGTGGTCTATCAGAGTGTGATTAGTCGTATGT
Organism: Bathymodiolus brooksi; assembly: GCA_963680875.1. Lineage (NCBI taxonomy): Eukaryota > Metazoa > Mollusca > Bivalvia > Mytilida > Modiolidae > Bathymodiolus > Bathymodiolus brooksi. The sequence goes on from OY804577.1 coordinate 137,210,921, forward strand.
TACTTACCATGTCATCTTGGTACAATAATGTAGTCTATCAGAGTATGATTAGTCGTATGTTACTTACCATGTCCTCTTGGTACAATAATGTAGTCTATCAGAGTGTGATTAGTCGTATGTTACTTACCATGTCATCTTGGTACAATAATGTGGTCTATCAGAGTATGATTAGTCGTATGTTACTTACCATGTCCTCTTGGTACAATAATGTAGTCTATCAGAGTGTGATTAGTCGTATGTTACTTACCATGTCATCTTGGTACAATAATGTGGTCTATCAGAGTATGATTAGTCGTATGTTACTTACCATGTCCTCTTGGTACAATAATGTGGTCTATCAGAGTGTGATTAGTCGTATGTTACTTACCATGTCCTCTTGGTACAATAATGTGGTCTATCAGAGTATGATTAGTCGTATGTTACTTACCATGTCCTCTTGGTACAATAATGTGGTCTATCAGAGTGTGATTAGTCGTATGTTACTTACCATGTCCTCTTGGTACAATAATGTGGTCTATCAGAGTGTGATTAGTCGTATGTTACTTACCATGTCCTCTTGGTACAATAATGTGGTCTATCAGAGTATGATTAGTCGTATGTTACTTACCATGTCCTCTTGGTACAATAATGTGGTCTATCAGAGTGTGATTAGTCGTATGTTACTTACCATGTCATCTTGGTACAATAATGTGGTCTATCAGAGTGTGATTAGTCGTATGTTACTTACCATGTCATCTTGGTACAATAATGTGGTCTATCAGAGTGTGATTAGTCGTATGTTACTTACCATGTCATCTTGGTACAATAATGTGGTCTATCAGAATGTGATTAGTCGTATGTTACTTACCATGTCCTCTTGGTACAATAATGTAGTCTATCAGAGTGTGATTAGTCGTATGTTACTTACCATGTCCTCTTGGTACAATAATGTGGTCTATCAGAGTGTGATTAGTCGTATGTTACTTACCATGTCATCTTGGTACAATAATGTGGTCTATCAGAGTGTGATTAGTCGTATGTTACTTACCATGTCATCTTGGTACAATAATGTGGTCTATCAGAGTGTGATTAGTCGTATGTTACTTACCATGTCATCTTGGTACAATAATGTGGTCTATCAGAATGTGATTAGTCGTATGTTACTTACCATGTCCTCTTGGTACAATAATGTAGTCTATCAGAGTGTGATTAGTCGTATGTTACTTACCATGTCCTCTTGGTACAATAATGTGGTCTAACAGAGTGTGATTAGTCGTATGTTACTTACCATGCCCTCTTGGTACAATAATGTGGTCTATCAGAGTGTGATTAGTCGTATGTTACTTACCATGTCCTCTTGGTACAATAATGTGGTCTATCAGAGTGTGATTAGTCGTATGTTACTTACCATGTCATCTTGGTACAATAATGTGGTCTATCAGAGTGTGATTAGTCGTATGTTACTTACCATGTCATCTTGGTACAATAATGTGGTCTATCAGAGTGTGATTAGTCGTATGTTACTTACCATGTCATCTTGGTACAATAATGTGGTCTATCAGAGTGTGATTAGTCGTGTTACTTACCATGTCCTCTTGGTACAATAATGTGGTCTATCAGAGTGTGATTAGTCGTATGTTACTTACCATGTCATCTTGGTACAATAATGTGGTCTATCAGAGTGTGATTAGTCTTATGTTACTTACCATGTCATCTTGGTACAATAATGTGGTCTATCAGAGTATCATTAGTCGTATGTTACTTACCATGTCATCTTGGTACAATAATGTAGTCTATCAGAATGTGATTAGTCGTATGTTACTTACCATGTCCTCTTGGTACAATAATGTAGTCTATCAGAGTGTGATTAGTCGTATGTTACTTACCATGTCCTCTTGGTACAATAATGCGGTCTATCAGAGTGTGATTAGTCGTATGTTACTTACCATGTCCTCTTGGTACAATAATGTGGTCTATCAGAGTGTGATTAGTCGTATGTTACTTACCATGTCCTCTTGGTACAATAATGTGGTCTATCAGAGTGTGATTAGTCGTATGTTAATTACCATGTCATCTTGGTACAATAATGTGGTCTATCAGAGTGTGATTAGTCGTATGTTACTTACCATGTCATCTTGGTACAATAATGTGGTCTATCAGAGTGTGATTAGTCGTATGTTACTTACCATGTCCTCTTGGTACAATAATGTGGTCTATCAGAGTGTGATTAGTCGTGTTACTTACCATGTCCTCTTGGTACAATAATGTGGTCTATCAGAGTGTGATTAGTCGTATGTTACTTACCATGTCCTCTTGGTACAATAATGTAGTCTATCAGAGTGTGATTAGTCGTATGTTACTTACCATGTCATCTTGGTACAATAATGTGGTCTATCAGAGTGTGATTAGTCGTATGTTACTTACCATGTCCTCTTGGTACAATAATGTGGTCTATCAGAGTGTGATTAGTCGTATGTTAATTACCATGTCCTCTTGGTACAATAATGTGGTCTATCAGAGTATGATTAGTCGTATGTTACTTACCATGTCATCTTGGTACAATAATGTGGTCTATCAGAGTGTGATTAGTCGTATGTTACTTACCATGTCATATTGGTACAATAATGTAGTCTATCAGAGTATGATTAGTCGTATGTTACTTACCATGTCCTCTTGGTACAATAATGTGGTCTATCAGAGTATGATTAGTCGTATGTTACTTACCATGTCCTCTTGGTACAATAATGTGGTCTAACAGAGTGTGATTAGTCGTATGTTACTTACCATGTCATATTGGTACAATAATGTGGTCTATCAGAGTGTGATTAGTCGTATGTTACTTACCATGTCCTCTTGGTACAATAATGTGGTCTAACAGAGTATGATTAGTCGTATGTTACTTACCATGTCATCTTGGTACAATAATGTGGTCTATCAGAGTGTGATTAGTCGTATGTTACTTACCATGTCATCTTGGTACAATAATGTGGTCTATCAGAGTATGATTAGTCGTATGTTACTTACCATGTCCTCTTGGTACAATAATGTGGTCTATCAGAGTGTGATTAGTCGTATGTTACTTACCATGTCATCTTGGTACAATAATGTGGTCTATCAGAGTATGATTAGTCGTATGTTACTTACCATGTCATCTTGGTACAATAATGTGGTCTATCAGAGTATGATTAGTCGTATGTTACTTACCATGTCATCTTGGTACAATAATGTGGTCTATCAGAATGTGATTAGTCGTATGTTAATTACCATGTCATCTTGGTACAATAATGTGGTCTATCAGAGTATGATTAGTCGTATGTTACTTACCATGTCCTCTTGGTACAATAATGTGGTCTATCAGAGTGTGATTAGTCGTATGTTACTTACCATGTCCTCTTGGTACAATAATGTAGTCTATCAGAGTGTGATTAGTCGTATGTTAATTACCATGTCATCTTGGTACAATAATGTGGTCTATCAGAGTGTGATTAGTCGTATGTTACTTACCATGTCATCTTGGTACAATAATGTGGTCTATCAGAGTATGATTAGTCGTATGTTACTTACCATGTCATCTTGGTACAATAATGTAGTCTATCAGAGTGTGATTAGTCGTATGTTACTTACCATGTCATCTTGGTACAATAATGTGGTCTATCAGAGTATGATTAGTCGTATGTTACTTACCATGTCATCTTGGTACAATAATGTGGTCTATCAGAGTGTGATTAGTCGTATGTTACTTACCATGTCATCTTGGTACAATAATGTGGTCTATCAGAGTATGATTAGTCGTATGTTACTTACCATGTCATCTTGGTACAATAATGTGGTCTATCAGAATGTGATTAGTCGTATGTTAATTACCATGTCATCTTGGTACAATAATGTGGTCTATCAGAGTATGATTAGTCGTATGTTACTTACCATGTCATCTTGGTACAATAATGTGGTCTATCAGAGTATGATTATTCGTATGTTGCTTACCATGTCATCTTGGTACAATAATGTGGTCTATCAGAGTGTGATTAGTCGTATGTTACTTACCATGTCATCTTGGTACAATAATGTGGTCTATCAGAGTGTGATTAGTCGTATGTTACTTACCATGTCCTCTTGGTACAATAATGTGGTCTATCAGAGTGTGATTAGTCGTATGTTAATTACCATGTCATCTTGGTACAATAATGTGGTCTATCAGAGTGTGATTAGTCGTATGTTGCTTACCATGTCATCTTGGTACAATAATGTGGTCTATCAGAGTATGATTAGTCGTATGTTACTTACCATGTCATCTTGGTACAATAATGTGGTCTATCAGAGTATGATTAGTCGTATGTTACTTACCATGTCATCTTGGTACAATAATGTGGTCTATCAGAGTGTGATTAGTCGTATGTTACTTACTATGTCCTCTTGGTACAATAATGTGGTCTATCAGAGTATGATTAGTCGTATGTTACTTACCATGTCATCTTGGTACAATAATGTGGTCTATCAGAGTGTGATTAGTCGTATGTTACTTACCATGTCATCTTGGTACAATAATGTGGTCTATCAGAGTGTGATTAGTCGTATGTTACTTACCATGTCATCTTGGTACAATAATGTGGTCTATCAGAGTGTGATTAGTCGTATGTTACTTACCATGTCATCTTGGTACAATAATGTAGTCTATCAGAGTGTGATTAGTCGTATGTTACTTACCATGTCATCTTGGTACAATAATGTGGTCTATCAGAGTGTGATTAGTCGTATGTTACTTACCATGTCATCTTGGTACAATAATGTGGTCTATCAGAGTGTGATTAGTCGTACGTTACTTACTATGTCATCTTGGTACAATAATGTGGTCTATCAGAGTGTGATTAGTCGTATGTTAATTACCATGTCATCTTGGTACAATAATGTGGTCTATCAGAGTATGATTAGTCGTATGTTACTTACCATGTCCTCTTGGTACAATAATGTGGTCTATCAGAGTGTGATTAGTCGTATGTTACTTACCATGTCCTCTTGGTACAATAATGTAGTCTATCAGAGTATGATTAGTCGTATGTTACTTGTCATGTCATCTTGGTACAATAATGTGGTCTATCAGAGTGTGATTAGTCGTATGTTACTTACCATGTCATCTTGGTACAATAATGTGGTCTATCAGAGTATGATTAGTCGTATGTTACTTACCATGTCCTCTTGGTACAATAATGTGGTCTATCAGAGTGTGATTAGTCGTATGTTAATTACCATGTCATCTTGGTACAATAATGTGGTCTATCAGAGTATGATTAGTCGTATGTTACTTACCATGTCCTCTTGGTACAATAATGTGGTCTATCAGAGTGTGATTAGTCGTATGTTACTTACCATGTCCTCTTGGTACAATAATGTAGTCTATCAGAGTGTGATTAGTCGTATGTTAATTACCATGTCATCTTGGTACAATAATGTGGTCTATCAGAGTGTGATTAGTCGTATGTTACTTACCATGTCATCTTGGTACAATAATGTGGTCTATCAGAGTATGATTAGTCGTATGTTACTTACCATGTCATCTTGGTACAATAATGTAGTCTATCAGAGTGTGATTAGTCGTATGTTACTTACCATGTCATCTTGGTACAATAATGTGGTCTATCAGAGTGTGATTAGTCGTATGTTACTTACCATGTCATCTTGGTACAATAATGTGGTCTATCAGAGTATGATTAGTCGTATGTTACTTACCATGTCATCTTGGTACAATAATGTGGTCTATCAGAGTGTGATTAGTCGTATGTTACTTACCATGTCATCTTGGTACAATAATGTGGTCTATCAGAGTATGATTAGTCGTATGTTACTTACCATGTCATCTTGGAACAATAATGTGGTCTATCAGAATGTGATTAGTCGTATGTTAATTACCATGTCATCTTGGTACAATAATGTGGTCTATCAGAGTATGATTAGTCGTATGTTACTTACCATGTCATCTTGGTACAATAATGTGGTCTATCAGAGTATGATTATTCGTATGTTACTTACCATGTCATCTTGGTACAATAATGTGGTCTATCAGAGTGTGATTAGTCGTATGTTACTTACCATGTCATCTTGGTACAATAATGTGGTCTATCAGAGTGTGATTAGTCGTATGTTACTTACCATGTCCTCTTGGTACAATAATGTGGTCTATCAGAGTATGATTAGTCGTATGTTAATTACCATGTCATCTTGGTACAATAATGTGGTCTATCAGAGTGTGATTAGTCGTATGTTACTTACCATGTCATCTTGGTACAATAATGTGGTCTATCAGAGTATGATTAGTCGTATGTTACTTACCATGTCATCTTGGTACAATAATGTGGTCTATCAGAGTATGATTAGTCGTATGTTACTTACCATGTCATCTTGGTACAATAATGTGGTCTATCAGAGTGTGATTAGTCGTATGTTACTTACTATGTCATCTTGGTACAATAATGTGGTCTATCAGAGTATGATTAGTCGTATGTTACTTACCATGTCATCTTGGTACAATAATGTGGTCTATCAGAGTGTGATTAGTCGTATGTTACTTACCATGTCATCTTGGTACAATAATGTGGTCTATCAGAGTGTGATTAGTCGTATGTTACTTACCATGTCATCTTGGTACAATAATGTGGTCTATCAGAGTGTGATTAGTCGTATGTTACTTACCATGTCATCTTGGTACAATAATGTAGTCTATCAGAGTGTGATTAGTCGTATGTTACTTACCATGTCATCTTGGTACAATAATGTGGTCTATCAGAGTGTGATTAGTCGTACGTTACTTACTATGTCATCTTGGTACAATAATGTGGTCTATCAGAGTGTGATTAGTCGTATGTTAATTACCATGTCATCTTGGTACAATAATGTGGTCTATCAGAGTATGATTAGTCGTATGTTACTTACCATGTCCTCTTGGTACAATAATGTGGTCTATCAGAGTGTGATTAGTCGTATGTTACTTACCATGTCCTCTTGGTACAATAAAGTAGTCTATCAGAGTATGATTAGTCGTATGTTACTTGTCATGTCATCTTGGTACAATAATGTGGTCTATCAGAGTGTGATTAGTCGTATGTTACTTACCATGTCATCTTGGTACAATAATGTGGTCTATCAGAGTATGATTAGTCGTATGTTACTTACCATGTCCTCTTGGTACAATAATGTGGTCTATCAGAGTGTGATTAGTCGTATGTTACTTACCATGTCATCTTGGTACAATAATGTGGTCTATCAGAGTGTGATTAGTCGTATGTTACTTACCATGTCCTCTTGGTACAATAATGTGGTCTATCAGAGTGTGATTAGTCGTATGTTACTTACCATGTCATCTTGGTACAATAATGTGGTCTATCAGAGTGTGATTAGTCGTATGTTACATACCATGTCATCTTGGTACAATAATGTGGTCTATCAGAGTATGATTAGTCGTATGTTACTTACCATGTCCTCTTGGTACAATAATGTGGTCTATCAGAGTATGATTAGTCGTATGTTACTTACCATGTCATCTTGGTACAATAATGTGGTCTATCAGAGTGTGATTAGTCGTGTTACTTACCATGTCATCTTGGTACAATAATGTGGTCTATCAGAGTGTGATTAGTCGTGTTACTTACCATGTCATCTTGGTACAATAATGTGGTCTATCAGAGTATGATTAGTCGTATGTTACTTACCATGTCCTCTTGGTACAATAATGTGGTCTATCAGAGTATGATTAGACGTATGTTCCTTACCATGTCCTCTTGGTACAATAATGTGGTCTATCAGAGTATAATTAGTCGTATGTTACTTACCATGTCATCTTGGTACAATAATGTAGTCTATCAGAGTGTGATTAGTCGTATGTTACTTACCATGTCCTCTTGGTACAATAATGTAGTCTATCAGAGTGTGATTAGTCGTATGTTACTTACCATGTCCTCTTGGTACAATAATGTGGTCTATCAGAGTATGATTAGTCGTATGTTACTTACCATGTCATCTTGGTACAATAATGTAGTCTATCAGAGTATGATTAGTCGTATGTTACTTACCATGTCCTCTTGGTACAATAATGTGGTCTATCAGAGTGTGATTAGTCGTATGTTACTTACCATGTCATCTTGGTACAATAATGTGGTCTATCAGAGTATGATTAGTCGTATGTTACTTACCATGTCCTCTTGGTACAATAATGTGGTCTAACAGAGTGTGATTAGTCGTATGTTACTTACCATGTCATCTTGGTACAATAATGTGGTCTATCAGAGTGTGATTAGTCGTATGTTACTTACCATGTCATCTTGGTACAATAATGTGGTCTAACAGAGTATGATTAGTCGTATGTTACTTACCATGACCTCTTGGTACAATAATGTAGTCTATCAGAGTGTGATTAGTCGTGTTACTTACCATGTCATCTTGGTACAATAATGTGGTCTATCAGAGTGTGATTAGTCGTATGTTAATTACCATGTCCTCTTGGTACAATAATGTGGTCTATCAGAGTGTGATTAGTCGTATGTTACTTACCATGTCATCTTGGTACAATAATGTAGTCTATCAGAGTATGATTAGTCGTATGTTACTTACCATGTCATCTTGGTACAATAATGTGGTCTATCAGAGTGTGATTAGTCGTATGTTACTTACCATGTCCTCTTGGTACAATAATGTGGTCTATCAGAGTGTGATTAGTCGTATGTTACTTACCATGTCATCTTGGTACAATAATGTGGTCTATCAGAGTATGATTAGTCGTATGTTACTTACCATGTCCTCTTGGTACAATAATGTGGTCTATCAGAGTATGATTAGTCGTAAGTTACTTACCATGTCATCTTGGTACAATAATGTGGTCTATCAGAGTGTGATTAGTCGTATGTTACTTACCATGTCCTCTTGGTACAATAATGTGGTCTATCAGAGTGTGATTAGTCGTATGTTACTTACCATGTCCTCTTGGTACAATAATGTGGTCTATCAGAGTATGATTAGTCGTATGTTACTTACCATGTCCTCTTGGTACAATAATGTGGTCTATCAGAGTATGATTAGTCGTAAGTTACTTACCATGTCATCTTGGTACAATAATGTGGTCTATCAGAGTATCATTAGTCGTATGTTACTTACCATGTCATCTTGGTACAATAATGTAGTCTATCAGAATGTGATTAGTCGTATGTTACTTACCATGTCCTCTTGGTACAATAATGTAGTCTATCAGAGTGTGATTAGTCGTATGTTACTTACCATGTCCTCTTGGTACAATAATGCGGTCTATCAGAGTGTGATTAGTCGTATGTTACTTACCATGTCCTCTTGGTACAATAATGTGGTCTATCAGAGTGTGATTAGTCGTATGTTACTTACCATGTCCTCTTGGTACAATAATGTGGTCTATCAGAGTGTGATTAGTCGTATGTTAATTACCATGTCATCTTGGTACAATAATGTGGTCTATCAGAGTGTGATTAGTCGTATGTTACTTACCATGTCCTCTTGGTACAATAATGTGGTCTATCAGAGTGTGATTAGTCGTATGTTACTTACCATGTCCTCTTGGTACAATAATGTGGTCTATCAGAGTGTGATTAGTCGTGTTACTTACCATGTCCTCTTGGTACAATAATGTGGTCTATCAGAGTGTGATTAGTCGTATGTTACTTACCATGTCCTCTTGGTACAATAATGTAGTCTATCAGAGTGTGATTAGTCGTGTTACTTACCATGTCATCTTGGTACAATAATGTGGTCTATCAGAGTGTGATTAGTCGTATGTTACTTACCATGTCCTCTTGGTACAATAATGTGGTCTATCAGAGTGTGATTAGTCGTATGTTAATTACCATGTCCTCTTGGTACAATAATGTGGTCTATCAGAGTATGATTAGTCGTATGTTACTTACCATGTCATCTTGGTACAATAATGTGGTCTATCAGAGTGTGATTAGTCGTATGTTACTTACCATGTCATCTTGGTACAATAATGTAGTCTATCAGAGTATGATTAGTCGTATGTTACTTACCATGTCCTCTTGGTACAATAATGTGGTCTATCAGAGTATGATTAGTCGTATGTTACTTACCATGTCCTCTTGGTACAATAATGTGGTCTAACAGAGTGTGATTAGTCGTATGTTACTTACCATGTCATCTTGGTACAATAATGTGGTCTATCAGAGTGTGATTAGTCGTATGTTACTTACCATGTCCTCTTGGTACAATAATGTGGTCTAACAGAGTATGATTAGTCGTATGTTACTTACCATGTCATCTTGGTACAATAATGTGGTCTATCAGAGTGTGATTAGTCGTATGTTACTTACCATGTCATCTTGGTACAATAATGTGGTCTATCAGAGTATGATTAGTCGTATGTTACTTACCATGTCCTCTTGGTACAATAATGTGGTCTATCAGAGTGTGATTAGTCGTATGTTACTTACCATGTCATCTTGGTACAATAATGTGGTCTATCAGAGTATGATTAGTCGTATGTTACTTACCATGTCATCTTGGTACAATAATGTGGTCTATCAGAGTATGATTAGTCGTATGTTACTTACCATGTCATCTTGGTACAATAATGTGGTCTATCAGAATGTGATTAGTCGTATGTTAATTACCATGTCATCTTGGTACAATAATGTGGTCTATCAGAGTATGATTAGTCGTATGTTACTTACCATGTCCTCTTGGTACAATAATGTAGTCTATCAGAGTGTGATTAGTCGTATGTTACTTACCATGTCCTCTTGGTACAATAATGTAGTCTATCAGAGTGTGATTAGTCGTATGTTAATTACCATGTCATCTTGGTACAATAATGTGGTCTATCAGAGTGTGATTAGTCGTATGTTACTTACCATGTCATCTTGGTACAATAATGTGGTCTATCAGAGTATGATTAGTCGTATGTTACTTACCATGTCATCTTGGTACAATAATGTAGTCTATCAGAGTGTGATTAGTAGTATGTTACTTACCATGTCATCTTGGTACAATAATGTGGTCTATCAGAGTGTGATTAGTCGTATGTTACTTACCATGTCATCTTGGTACAATAATGTGGTCTATCAGAGTATGATTAGTCGTATGTTACTTACCATGTCATCTTGGTACAATAATGTGGTCTATCAGAGTGTGATTAGTCGTATGTTACTTACCATGTCATCTTGGTACAATAATGTGGTCTATCAGAGTATGATTAGTCGTATGTTACTTACCATGTCATCTTGGTACAATAATGTGGTCTATCAGAATGTGATTAGTCGTATGTTAATTACCATGTCATCTTGGTACAATAATGTGGTCTATCAGAGTATGATTAGTCGTATGTTACTTACCATGTCATCTTGGTACAATAATGTGGTCTATCAGAGTATGATTATTCGTATGTTACTTACCATGTCATCTTGGTACAATAATGTGGTCTATCAGAGTGTGATTAGTCGTATGTTACTTACCATGTCATCTTGGTACAATAATGTGGTCTATCAGAGTGTGATTAGTCGTATGTTACTTACCATGTCCTCTTGGTACAATAATGTGGTCTATCAGAGTGTAATTAGTCGTATGTTAATTACCATGTCATCTTGGTACAATAATGTGGTCTATCAGAGTGTGATTAGTCGTATGTTACTTACCATGTCATCTTGGTACAATAATGTGGTCTATCAGAGTATGATTAGTCGTATGTTACTTACCATGTCATCTTGGTACAATAATGTGGTCTATCAGAGTATGATTAGTCGTATGTTACTTACCATGTCATCTTGGTACAATAATGTGGTCTATCAGAGTGTGATTAGTCGTATGTTACTTACTATGTCATCTTGGTACAATAATGTGGTCTATCAGAGTATGATTAGTCGTATGTTACCTACCATGTCCTCTTGGTACAATAATGTGGTCTATCAGAGTATGATTAGTCGTATGTTACTTACCATGTCATCTTGGTACAATAATGTGGTCTATCAGAGTGTGATTAGTCGTGTTACTTACCATGTCATCTTGGTACAATAATGTGGTCTATCAGAGTATGATTAGTCGTATGTTACTTACCATGTCCTCTTGGTACAATAATGTGGTCTATCAGAGTATGATTAGACGTATGTTCCTTACCATGTCCTCTTGGTACAATAATGTGGTCTATCAGAGTATAATTAGTCGTATGTTACTTACCATGTCATCTTGGTACAATAATGTAGTCTATCAGAGTGTGATTAGTCGTATGTTACTTACCATGTCCTCTTGGTACAATAATGTAGTCTATCAGAGTGTGATTAGTCGTATGTTACTTACCATGTCCTCTTGGTACAATAATGTGGTCTATCAGAGTATGATTAGTCGTATGTTACTTACCATGTCATCTTGGTACAATAATGTAGTCTATCAGAGTATGATTAGTCGTATGTTACTTACCATGTCCTCTTGGTACAATAATGTGGTCTATCAGAGTGTGATTAGTCGTATGTTACTTACCATGTCATCTTGGTACAATAATGTGGTCTATCAGAGTATGATTAGTCGTATGTTACTTACCATGTCCTCTTGGTACAATAATGTGGTCTAACAGAGTGTGATTAGTCGTATGTTACTTACCATGTCATCTTGGTACAATAATGTGGTCTATCAGAGTGTGATTAGTCGTATGTTACTTACCATGTCCTCTTGGTACAATAATGTGGTCTAACAGAGTATGATTAGTCGTATGTTACTTACCATGTCCTCTTGGTACAATAATGTAGTCTATCAGAGTGTGATTAGTCGTGTTACTTACCATGTCATCTTGGTACAATAATGTGGTCTATCAGAGTGTGATTAGTCGTATGTTAATTACCATGTCCTCTTGGTACAATAATGTGGTCTATCAGAGTGTGATTAGTCGTATGTTACTTACCATGTCATCTTGGTACTATAATGTAGTCTATCAGAGTATGATTAGTCGTATGTTACTTACCATGTCATCTTGGTACAATAATGTGGTCTATCAGAGTGTGATTAGTCGTATGTTACTTACCATGTCCTCTTGGTACAATAATGTAGTCTATCAGAGTGTGATTAGTCGTATGTTACTTACCATGTCATCTTGGTACAATAATGTGGTCTATCAGAGTATGATTAGTCGTATGTTACTTACCATGTCCTCTTGGTACAATAATGTGGTCTATCAGAGTATGATTAGTCGTAAGTTACTTACCATGTCATCTTGGTACAATAATGTGGTCTATCAGAGTGTGATTTGTCGTATGTTACTTACCATGTCCTCTTGGTACAATAATGTGGTCTATCAGAGTGTGATTAGTCGTATGTTACTTACCATGTCCTCTTGGTACAATAATGTGGTCTATCAGAGTATGATTAGTCGTATGTTACTTACCATCTCCTCTTGGTACAATAATGTGGTCTATCAGAGTATGATTAGTCGTAAGTTACTTACCATGTCATCTTGGTACAATAATGTGGTCTATCAGAGTATCATTAGTCGTATGTTACTTACCATGTCATCTTGGTACAATAATGTAGTCTATCAGAATGTGATTAGTCGTATGTTACTTACCATGTCCTCTTGGTACAATAATGTAGTCTATCAGAGTGTGATTAGTCGTATGTTACTTACCATGTCCTCTTGGTACAATAATGCGGTCTATCAGAGTGTGATTAGTCGTATGTTACTTACCATGTCCTCTTGGTACAATAATGTGGTCTATCAGAGTGTGATTAGTCGTATGTTACTTACCATGTCCTCTTGGTACAATAATGTGGTCTATCAGAGTGTGATTAGTCGTATGTTAATTACCATGTCATCTTGGTACAATAATGTGGTCTATCAGAGTGTGATTAGTCGTATGTTACTTACCATGTCCTCTTGGTACAATAATGTGGTCTATCAGAGTGTGATTAGTCGTATGTTACTTACCATGTCCTCTTGGTACAATAATGTGGTCTATCAGAGTGTGATTAGTCGTGTTACTTACCATGTCCTCTTGGTACAATAATGTGGTCTATCAGAGTGTGATTAGTCGTATGTTAATTACCATGTCCTCTTGGTACAATAATGTAGTCTATCAGAGTGTGATTAGTCGTGTTACTTACCATGTCATCTTGGTACAATAATGTGGTCTATCAGAGTGTGATTAGTCGTATGTTACTTACCATGTCATCTTGGTACAATAATGTGGTCTATCAGAGTGTGATTAGTCGTATGTTAATTACCATGTCCTCTTGGTACAATAATGTGGTCTATCAGAGTATGATTAGTCGTATGTTACTTACCATGTCATCTTGGTACAATAATGTGGTCTATCAGAGTGTGATTAGTCGTATGTTACTTACCATGTCATCTTGGTACAATAATGTAGTCTATCAGAGTATGATTAGTCGTATGTTACTTACCATGTCCTCTTGGTACAATAATGTGGTCTATCAGAGTACGATTAGTCGTATGTTACTTACCATGTCCTCTTGGTACAATAATGTGGTCTAACAGAGTGTGATTAGTCGTATGTTACTTACCATGTCATCTTGGTACAATAATGTGGTCTATCAGAGTGTGATTAGTCGTATGTTACTTACCATGTCCTCTTGGTACAATAATGTGGTCTAACAGAGTATGATTAGTCGTATGTTACTTACCATGTCATCTTGGTACAATAATGTGGTCTATCAGAGTGTGATTAGTCGTATGTTACTTACCATGTCATCTTGGTACAATAATGTGGTCTATCAGAGTATGATTAGTCGTATGTTACTTACCATGTCCTCTTGGTACAATAATGTGGTCTATCAGAGTGTGATTAGTCGTATGTTTCTTACCATGTCATCTTGGTACAATAATGTGGTCTATCAGAGTATGATTAGTCGTATGTTACTTACCATGTCATCTTGGTACAATAATGTGGTCTATCAGAGTATGATTAGTCGTATGTTACTTACCATGTCATCTTGGTACAATAATGTGGTCTATCAGAATGTGATTAGTCGTATGTTAATTACCATGTCATCTTGGTACAATAATGTGGTCTATCAGAGTATGATTAGTCGTATGTTACTTACCATGTCCTCTTGGTACAATAATGTAGTCTATCAGAGTGTGATTAGTCGTATGTTACTTACCATGTCCTCTTGGTACAATAATGTAGTCTATCAGAGTGTGATTAGTCGTATGTTAATTACCATGTCATCTTGGTACAATAATGTGGTCTATCAGAGTGTGATTAGTCGTATGTTACTTACCATGTCATCTTGGTACAATAATGTGGTCTATCAGAGTATGATTAGTCGTATGTTACTTACCATGTCATCTTGGTACAATAATGTAGTCTATCAGAGTGTGATTAGTCGTATGTTACTTACCATGTCATCTTGGTACAATAATGTGGTCTATCAGAGTGTGATTAGTCGTATGTTACTTACCATGTCATCTTGGTACAATAATGTGGTCTATCAGAGTATGATTAGTCGTATGTTACTTACCATGTCATCTTGGTACAATAATGTGGTCTATCAGAGTGTGATTAGTCGTATGTTACTTACCATGTCATCTTGGTACAATAATGTGGTCTATCAGAGTATGATTAGTCGTATGTTACTTACCATGTCATCTTGGTACAATAATGTGGTCTATAAGAATGTGATTAGTCGTATGTTAATTACCATGTCATCTTGGTACAATAATGTGGTCTATCAGAGTATGATTAGTCGTATGTTACTTACCATGTCATCTTGGTACAATAATGTGGTCTATCAGAGTATGATTATTCGTATGTTACTTACCATGTCATCTTGGTACAATAATGTGGTCTATCAGAGTGTGATTAGTCGTATGTTACTTACCATGTCATCTTGGTACAATAATGTGGTCTATCAGAGTGTGATTAGTCGTATGTTACTTACCATGTCCTCTTGGTACAATAATGTGGTCTATCAGAGTGTGATTAGTCGTATGTTAATTACCATGTCATCTTGGTACAATAATGTGGTCTATCAGAGTGTGATTAGTCGTATGTTACTTACCATGTCATCTTGGTACAATAATGTGGTCTATCAGAGTATGATTAGTCGTATGTTACTTACCATGTCATCTTGGTACAATAATGTGGTCTATCAGAGTATGATTAGTCGTATGTTACTTACCATGTCATCTTGGTACAATAATGTGGTCTATCAGAGTGTGATTAGTCGTATGTTACTTACCATGTCATCTTGGTACAATAATGTGGTCTATCAGAGTGTGATTAGTCGTATGTTACTTACCATGTCATCTTGGTACAATAATGTGGTCTATCAGAGTGTGATTAGTCGTATGTTACTTACCATGTCATCTTGGTACAATAATGTAGTCTATCAGAGTGTGATTAGTCGTATGTTACTTACCATGTCATCTTGGTACAATAATGTGGTCTATCAGAGTGTGATTAGTCGTATGTTACTTACCATGTCATCTTGGTACAATAATGTGGTCTATAAGAGTGTGATTAGTCGTACGTTACTTACTATGTCATCTTGGTACAATAATGTGGTCTATCAGAGTGTGATTAGTCGTATGTTAATTACCATGTCATCTTGGTACAATAATGTGGTCTATCAGAGTATGATTAGTCGTATGTTTCTTACCATGTCCTCTTGGTACAATAATGTAGTCTATCAGAGTATGATTAGTCGTATGTTACTTGTCATGTCATCTTGGTACAATAATGTGGTCTATCAGAGTGTGATTAGTCGTATGTTACTTACCATGTCATCTTGGTACAATAATGTGGTCTATCAGAGTATGATTAGTCGTATGTTACTTACCATGTCCTCTTGGTACAATAATGTGGTCTATCAGAGTGTGATTAGTCGTATGTTACTTACCATGTCATCTTGGTACAATAATGTGGTCTATCAGAGTGTGATTAGTCGTATGTTACTTACCATGTCCTCTTGGTACAATAATGTGGTCTATCAGAGTGTGATTAGTCGTATGTTACTTACCATGTCATCTTGGTACAATAATGTGGTCTATCAGAGTGTGATTAGTCGTATGTTACATACCATGTCATCTTGGTACAATAATGTGGTCTATCAGAGTATGATTAGTCGTATGTTACTTACCATGTCCTCTTGGTACAATAATGTGGTCTATCAGAGTATGATTAGTCGTATGTTACTTACCATGTCATCTTGGTACAATAATGTGGTCTATCAGAGTGTGATTAGTCGTGTTACTTACCATGTCATCTTGGTACAATAATGTGGTCTATCAGAGTGTGATTAGTCGTGTTACTTACCATGTCATCTTGGTACAATAATGTGGTCTATCAGAGTATGATTAGTCGTATGTTACTTACCATGTCCTCTTGGTACAATAATGTGGTCTATCAGAGTATAATTAGTCGTATGTTACTTACCATGTCATCTTGGTACAATAATGTAGTCTATCAGAGTGTGATTAGTCGTATGTTACTTACCATGTCCTCTTGGTACAATAATGTAGTCTATCAGAGTGTGATTAGTCGTATGTTACTTACCATGTCCTCTTGGTACAATAATGTGGTCTATCAGAGTATGATTAGTCGTATGTTACTTACCATGTCATCTTGGTACAATAATGTAGTCTATCAGAGTATGATTAGTCGTATGTTACTTACCATGTCCTCTTGGTACAATAATGTGGTCTATCAGAGTGTGATTAGTCGTATGTTACTTACCATGTCATCTTGGTACAATAATGTGGTCTATCAGAGTATGATTAGTCGTATGTTACTTACCATGTCCTCTTGGTACAATAATGTGGTCTAACAGAGTGTGATTAGTCGTATGTTACTTACCATGTCATCTTGGTACAATAATGTGGTCTATCAGAGTGTGATTAGTCGTATGTTACTTACCATGTCCTCTTGGTACAATAATGTGGTCTAACAGAGTATGATTAGTCGTATGTTACTTACCATGTCCTCTTGGTACAATAATGTAGTCTATCAGAGTGTGATTAGTCGTGTTACTTACCATGTCATCTTGGTACAATAATGTGGTCTATCAGAGTGTGATTAGTCGTATGTTAATTACCATGTCCTCTTGGTACAATAATGTGGTCTATCAGAGTGTGATTAGTCGTATGTTACTTACCATGTCATCTTGGTACAATAATGTAGTCTATCAGAGTATGATTAGTCGTATGTTACTTACCATGTCATCTTGGTACAATAATGTGGTCTATCAGAGTGTGATTAGTCGTATGTTACTTACCATGTCATCTTGGTACAATAATGTGGTCTATCAGAGTGTGATTAGTCGTATGTTACTTACCATGTCATCTTGGTACAATAATGTGGTCTATCAGAGTATGATTAGTCGTATTTTACTTACCATGTCCTCTTGGTACAATAATGTGGTCTATCAGAGTATGATTAGTCGTAAGTTACTTACCATGTCATCTTGGTACAATAATGTGGTCTATCAGAGTGTGATTAGTCGTATGTTACTTACCATGTCCTCTTGGTACAATAATGTGGTCTATCAGAGTGTGATTAGTCGTATGTTACTTACCATGTCCTCTTGGTACAATAATGTGGTCTATCAGAGTATGATTAGTCGTATGTTACTTACCATGTCCTCTTGGTACAATAATGTGGTCTATCAGAGTGTGATTAGTCGTAAGTTACTTACCATGTCATCTTGGTACAATAATGTGGTCTATCAGAGTGTGATTAGTCGTATGTTACTTACCATGTCCTCTTGGTACAATAATGTGGTCTATCAGAGTGTGATTAGTCGTATGTTACTTACCATGTCCTCTTGGTACAATAATGTAGTCTATCAGAGTGTGATTAGTCGTATGTTACTTACCATGTCATCTTGGTACAATAATGTGGTCTATCAGAGTATGATTAGTCGTATGTTACTTACCATGTCCTCTTGGTACAATAATGTGGTATATCAGAGTGTGATTAGTCGTATGTTACTTACCATGTCATCTTGGTACAATAATGTGGTCTATCAGAGTGTGATTAGTCGTATGTTACTTACCATGTCATCTTGGTACAATAATGTGGTCTATCAGAGTATGATTAGTCGTATGTTACTTACCATGTCATCTTGGTACAATAATGTGGTCTATCAGAATGTGATTAGTCGTAAGTTACTTACCATGTCCTCTTGGTACAATAATGTAGTCTATCAGAGTGTGATTAGTCGTATGTTACTTACCATGTCCTCTTGGTACAATAATGTGGTCTATCAGAGTGTGATTAGTCGTATGTTACTTACCATGTCATCTTGGTACAATAATGTAGTCTATCAGAGTGTGATTAGTCGTATGTTACTTACCATGTCATCTTGGTACAATAATGTGGTCTATCAGAGTGTGGTTAGTCGTATGGTACTTACCATGTCATCTTGGTACAATAATGTGGTCTATCAGAGTGTGATTAGTCGTATGTTACTTACCATGTCATCTTGGTACAATAATGTGGTCTATCAGAGTGTGGTTAGTCGTATGTTACTTACCATGTCATCTTGGTACAATAATGTAGTCTATCAGAGTGTGATTAGTCGTATGTTACTTACCATGTCCTCTTGGTACAATAATGTAGTCTATCAGAGTATGATTAGTCGTATGTTACTTACCATGTCCTCTTGGTACAATAATGTAGTCTATCAGAATGTGATTAGTCGTATGTTACTTACCATGTCATCTTGGTACAATAATGTAGTCTATCAGAGTGTGATTAGTCGTATGTTACTTACCATGTCATCTTGGTACAATGATGTGGTCTATCAGAGTGTGGTTAGTCGTATGTTACTTACCATGTCATCTTGGTACAATAATGTGGTCTATCAGAGTGTGATTAGTCGTATGTTACTTACCATGTCATCTTGGTACAATAATGTGGTCTATCAGAGTATGATTAGTCGTATGTTACTTACTATGTCCTCTTGGTACAATAATGTAGTCTAACAGAGTGTGATTAGTCGTATGTTACTTACCATGTCCTCTTGGTACAATAATGTGGTCTATCAGAGTATGATTAGTCGTATGTTACTTACCATGTCATCTTGGTACAATAATGTGGTCTATCAGAGTGTGATTAGTCGTATGTTAATTACCATGTCATCTTGGTACAATAATGTGGTCTATCAGAGTATGATTAGTCGTATGTTTCTTACCATGTCCTCTTGGTACAATAATGTAGTCTATCAGAGTATGATTAGTCGTATGTTACTTGTCATGTCATCTTGGTACAATAATGTGGTCTATCAGAGTGTGATTAGTCGTATGTTACTTACCATGTCATCTTGGTACAATAATGTGGTCTATCAGAGTATGATTAGTCGTATGTTACTTACCATGTCCTCTTGGTACAATAATGTGGTCTATCAGAGTGTGATTAGTCGTATGTTACTTACCATGTCATCTTGGTACAATAATGTGGTCTATCAGAGTGTGATTAGTCGTATGTTACTTACCATGTCCTCTTGGTACAATAATGTGGTCTATCAGAGTGTGATTAGTCGTATGTTACTTACCATGTCATCTTGGTACAATAATGTGGTCTATCAGAGTGTGATTAGTCGTATGTTACATACCATGTCATCTTGGTACAATAATGTGGTCTATCAGAGTATGATTAGTCGTATGTTACTTACCATGTCCTCTTGGTACAATAATGTGGTCTATCAGAGTATGATTAGTCGTATGTTACTTACCATGTCATCTTGGTACAATAATGTGGTCTATCAGAGTGTGATTAGTCGTGTTACTTACCATGTCATCTTGGTACAATAATGTGGTCTATCAGAGTGTGATTAGTCGTGTTACTTACCATGTCATCTTGGTACAATAATGTGGTCTATCA
This sequence comes from Bathymodiolus brooksi, assembly GCA_963680875.1. Taxonomy (NCBI): domain Eukaryota; kingdom Metazoa; phylum Mollusca; class Bivalvia; order Mytilida; family Modiolidae; genus Bathymodiolus; species Bathymodiolus brooksi. Next base: position 137,231,749 of record OY804577.1, read on the forward strand.
GAGTATGATTAGTCGTATGTTACTTACCATGTCCTCTTGGTACAATAATGTGGTCTATCAGAGTATAATTAGTCGTATGTTACTTACCATGTCCTCTTGGTACAATAATGTAGTCTATCAGAGTGTGATTAGTCGTATGTTACTTACCATGTCCTCTTGGTACAATAATGTAGTCTATCAGAGTGTGATTAGTCGTATGTTACTTACCATGTCCTCTTGGTACAATAATGTGGTCTATCAGAGTATGATTAGTCGTATGTTACTTACCATGTCATCTTGGTACAATAATGTAGTCTATCAGAGTATGATTAGTCGTATGTTACTTACCATGTCCTCTTGGTACAATAATGTGGTCTATCAGAGTGTGATTAGTCGTATGTTACTTACCATGTCATCTTGGTACAATAATGTGGTCTATCAGAGTATGATTAGTCGTATGTTACTTACCATGTCCTCTTGGTACAATAATGTGGTCTAACAGAGTGTGATTAGTCGTATGTTACTTACCATGTCATCTTGGTACAATAATGTGGTCTATCAGAGTGTGATTAGTCGTATGTTACTTACCATGTCCTCTTGGTACAATAATGTGGTCTAACAGAGTATGATTAGTCGTATGTTACTTACCATGTCCTCTTGGTACAATAATGTAGTCTATCAGAGTGTGATTAGTCGTGTTACTTACCATGTCATCTTGGTACAATAATGTGGTCTATCAGAGTGTGATTAGTCGTATGTTAATTACCATGTCCTCTTGGTACAATAATGTGGTCTATCAGAGTGTGATTAGTCGTATGTTACTTACCATGTCATCTTGGTACAATAATGTAGTCTATCAGAGTATGATTAGTCGTATGTTACTTACCATGTCATCTTGGTACAATAATGTGGTCTATCAGAGTGTGATTAGTCGTATGTTACTTACCATGTCCTCTTGGTACAATAATGTGGTCTATCAGAGTGTGATTAGTCGTATGTTACTTACCATGTCATCTTGGTACAATAATGTGGTCTATCAGAGTATGATTAGTCGTATGTTACTTACCATGTCCTCTTGGTACAATAATGTGGTCTATCAGAGTATGATTAGTCGTAAGTTACTTACCATGTCATCTTGGTACAATAATGTGGTCTATCAGAGTGTGATTAGTCGTATGTTACTTACCATGTCCTCTTGGTACAATAATGTGGTCTATCAGAGTGTGATTAGTCGTATGTTACTTACCATGTCCTCTTGGTACAATAATGTGGTCTATCAGAGTATGATTAGTCGTATGTTACTTACCATGTCCTCTTGGTACAATAATGTGGTCTATCAGAGTATGATTAGTCGTAAGTTACTTACCATGTCATCTTGGTACAATAATGTGGTCTATCAGAGTGTGATTAGTCGTATGTTACTTACCATGTCCTCTTGGTACAATAATGTGGTCTATCAGAGTGTGATTAGTCGTATGTTACTTACCATGTCCTCTTGGTACAATAATGTAGTCTATCAGAGTGTGATTAGTCGTATGTTACTTACCATGTCATCTTGGTACAATAATGTGGTCTATCAGAGTATGATTAGTCGTATGTTACTTACCATGTCCTCTTGGTACAATAATGTGGTATATCAGAGTGTGATTAGTCGTATGTTACTTACCATGTCATCTTGGTACAATAATGTGGTCTATCAGAGTGTGATTAGTCGTATGTTACTTACCATGTCATCTTGGTACAATAATGTGGTCTATCAGAGTATGATTAGTCGTATGTTACTTACCATGTCATCTTGGTACAATAATGTGGTCTATCAGAATGTGATTAGTCGTAAGTTACTTACCATGTCCTCTTGGTACAATAATGTAGTCTATCAGAGTGTGATTAGTCGTATGTTACTTACCATGTCCTCTTGGTACAATAATGTGGTCTATCAGAGTGTGATTAGTCGTATGTTACTTACCATGTCATCTTGGTACAATAATGTAGTCTATCAGAGTGTGATTAGTCGTATGTTACTTACCATGTCATCTTGGTACAATAATGTGGTCTATCAGAGTGTGGTTAGTCGTATGGTACTTACCATGTCATCTTGGTACAATAATGTGGTCTATCAGAGTGTGATTAGTCGTATGTTACTTACCATGTCATCTTGGTACAATAATGTGGTCTATCAGAGTGTGGTTAGTCGTATGTTACTTACCATGTCATCTTGGTACAATAATGTAGTCTATCAGAGTGTGATTAGTCGTATGTTACTTACCATGTCCTCTTGGTACAATAATGTAGTCTATCAGAGTATGATTAGTCGTATGTTACTTACCATGTCCTCTTGGTACAATAATGTAGTCTATCAGAATGTGATTAGTCGTATGTTACTTACCATGTCATCTTGGTACAATAATGTAGTCTATCAGAGTGTGATTAGTCGTATGTTACTTACCATGTCATCTTGGTACAATGATGTGGTCTATCAGAGTGTGGTTAGTCGTATGTTACTTACCATGTCATCTTGGTACAATAATGTGGTCTATCAGAGTGTGATTAGTCGTATGTTACTTACCATGTCATCTTGGTACAATAATGTGGTCTATCAGAGTATGATTAGTCGTATGTTACTTACTATGTCCTCTTGGTACAATAATGTAGTCTAACAGAGTGTGATTAGTCGTATGTTACTTACTATGTCCTCTTGGTACAATAATGTGGTCTATCAGAGTATGATTAGTCGTATGTTACTTACCATGTCATCTTGGTACAATAATGTGGTCTATCAGAGTGTGATTAGTCGTATGTTACTTACCATGTCATCTTGGTACAATAATGTGGTCTATCAGAGTGTGATTAGTCGTATGTTACTTACCATGTCATCTTGGTACAATAATGTAGTCTATCAGAGTATGATTAGTCGTATGTTACATACCATGTCCTCTTGGTACAATAATGTGGTCTATCAGAGTGTGATTAGTCGTATGTTACTTACCATGTCATCTTGGTACAATAATGTGGTCTATCAGAGTATGATTAGTCGTATGTTACTTACCATGTCATCTTGGTACAATAATGTGGTCTATCAGAGTGTGATTAGACGTATGTTACTTACCATGTCATCTTGGTACAATAATGTGGTCTATCAGAGTGTGATTAGACGTATGTTACTTACCATGTCATCTTGGTACAATAATGTAGTCTATCAGAGTGTGGTTAATCGTATGTTACTTACCATGTCCTCTTGGTACAATAATGTGGTCTATCAGAGTATGATTAGTCGTATGTTACTTACCATGTCATCTTGGTACAATAATGTAGTCTATCAGAGTGTGATTAGTCGTATGTTAATTACCATGTCATCTTGGTACAATAATGTGGTCTATCAGAGTATGATTAGTCGTATGTTACTTACCATGTCATCTTGGTACAATAATGTAGTCTATCAGAATGTGATTAGTCGTGTGTTACTTACCATGTCATCTTGGTACAATAATGTGGTCTATCAGAGTGTGATTAGTCGTATGTTACTTACCATGTCCTCTTGGTACAATAATGTGGTCTATCAGAGTGTGATTAGTCGTATGTTACTTACCATGTCATCTTGGTACAATAATGTGGTCTATCAGAGTGTGATTAGTCGTATGTTACTTACCATGTCATCTTGGTACAATAATGTGGTCTATCAGAGTATGATTAGTCGTATGTTACTTACCATGTCCTCTTGGTACAATAATGTGGTCTATCAGAGTGTGATTAGTCGTATGTTACTTACCATGTCATCTTGGTACAATAATGTGGTCTATCAGAGTGTGATTAGTCGTATGTTACTTACCATGTCATCTTGGTACAATAATGTAGTCTATCAGAATGTGATTAGTCGTATGTTACTTACTATGTCATCTTGGTACAATAATGTGGTCTATCAGAGTGTGATTAGTCGTATGTTACTTACCATGTCATCTTGGTACAATAATGTGGTCTATCAGAGTGTGATTAGTCGTATGTTACTTACCATGTCATCTTGGTACAATAATGTGGTCTATCAGAGTGTGATTAGTCGTATGTTACTTACCATGTCCTCTTGGTACAATATGATGGTCTATCAGAGTATGATTAGTCGTATGTTACTTACCATGTCATCTTGGTACAATAATGTGGTCTATCAGAGTGTGATTAGTCGTATGTTACTTACCATGTCATCTTGGTACAATAATGTAGTCTATCAGAATGTGATTAGTCGTATGTTACTTACTATGTCATCTTGGTACAATAATGTGGTCTATCAGAGTGTGATTAGTCGTATGTTACTTACCATGTCATCTTGGTACAATAATGTGGTCTATCAGAGTGTGATTAGTCGTATGTTACTTACCATGTCATCTTGGTACAATAATGCGGTCTATCAGAGTATGATTAGTCGTGTTACTTACCATGTTATCTTGGTACAATAATGCGGTCTATCAGAGTGTGATTAGTCGTATGTTACTTACCATGTCATCTTGGTACAATAATGTGGTCTATCAGAGTATGATTAGTCGTATGTTACTTACCATGTCCTCTTGGTACAATAATGTGGTCTATCAGAGTGTGATTAGTCGTATGTTACTTACCATGTCCTCTTGGTACAATATGATGATCTATCAGAGTATGATTAGTCGTATGTTACTTACCATGTCATCTTGGTACAATAATGTGGTCTATCAGAGTGTGATTAGTCGTATGTTACTTACCATGTCCTCTTGGTACAATAATGTGGTCTATCAGAGTATGATTAGTCGTATGTTACTTACCATGTCCTCTTGGTACAATAATGTAGTCTATCAGAGTGTGATTAGTCGTATGTTACATACCATGTCATCTTGGTACAATAATGCGGTCTATCAGAGTATGATTAGTCGTGTTACTTACCATGTCATCTTGGTACAATAATGCGGTCTATAAGAGTGTGATTAGTCGTATGTTACTTACCATGTCATCTTGGTACAATAATGTGGTCTATCAGAGTGTGATTAGTCGTATGTTACTTACCATGTCCTCTTGGTACAATAATGTGGTCTATCAGAGTATGATTAGTCGTATGTTACTTACCATGTCATCTTGGTACAATAATGTAGTCTATCAGAGTATGATTAGTCGTAAGTTACTTACCATGTCCTCTTGGTACAATAATGTGGTCTATCAGAGTGTGATTAGTCGTATGTTACTTACCATGTCATCTTGGTACAATAATGTGGTCTATCAGAGTATGATTAGTCGTATGTTACTTACCATGTCCTCTTGGTACAATAATGTGGTCTAACAGAGTGTGATTAGTCGTATGTTACTTACCATGTCATCTTGGTACAATAATGTGGTCTATCAGAGTGTGATTAGTCGTATGTTACTTACCATGTCCTCTTGGTACAATAATGTGGTCTAACAGAGTATGATTAGTCGTATGTTACTTACCATGTCCTCTTGGTACAATAATGTAGTCTATCAGAGTGTGATTAGTCGTGTTACTTACCATGTCATCTTGGTACAATAATGTGGTCTATCAGAGTGTGATTAGTCGTATGTTAATTACCATGTCCTCTTGGTACAATAATGTGGTCTATCAGAGTGTGATTAGTCGTATGTTACTTACCATGTCATCTTGGTACAATAATGTGGTCTATCAGAGTATGATTAGTCGTATGTTACTTACCATGTCCTCTTGGTACAATAATGTGGTATATCAGAGTGTGATTAGTCGTATGTTACTTACCATGTCATCTTGGTAGAATAATGTGGTCTATCAGAGTGTGATTAGTCGTATGTTACTTACCATGTCATCTTGGTACAATAATGTGGTCTATCAGAGTATGATTAGTCGTATGTTACTTACCATGTCATCTTGGTACAATAATGTGGTCTATCAGAATGTGATTAGTCGTATGTTACTTACCATGTCCTCTTGGTACAATAATGTAGTCTATCAGAGTGTGATTAGTCGTATGTTACTTACCATGTCCTCTTGGTACAATAATGTGGTCTATCAGAGTGTGATTAGTCGTATGTTACTTACCATGTCATCTTGGTACAATAATGTAGTCTATCAGAGTGTGATTAGTCGTATGTTACTTACCATGTCATCTTGGTACAATAATGTGGTCTATCAGAGTGTGGTTAGTCGTATGTTACTTACCATGTCATCTTGGTACAATAATGTGGTCTATCAGAGTGTGATTAGTCGTATGTTACTTACCATGTCATCTTGGTACAATAATGTGGTCTATCAGAGTGTGATTAGTCGTATGTTACTTACCATGTCATCTTGGTACAATAATGTAGTCTATCAGAGTGTGATTAGTCGTATGTTACTTACCATGTCCTCTTGGTACAATAATGTAGTCTATCAGAGTATGATTAGTCGTATGTTACTTACCATGTCCTCTTGGTACAATAATGTAGTCTATCAGAATGTGATTAGTCGTATGTTACTTACCATGTCATCTTGGTACAATAATGTAGTCTATCAGAGTGTGATTAGTCGTATGTTACTTACCATGTCATCTTGGTACAATGATGTGGTCTATCAGAGTGTGGTTAGTCGTATGTTACTTACCATGTCATCTTGGTACAATAATGTGGTCTATCAGAGTGTGATTAGTCGTATGTTACTTACTATGTCCTCTTGGTACAATAATGTAGTCTATCAGAGTGTGATTAGTCGTATGTTACTTACCATGTCCTCTTGGTACAATAATGTGGTCTATCAGAGTATGATTAGTCGTATGTTACTTACCATGTCATCTTGGTACAATAATGTGGTCTATCAGAGTGTGATTAGTCGTATGTTACTTACCATGTCATCTTGGTACAATAATGTGGTCTATCAGAGTGTGATTAGTCGTATGTTACTTACCATGTCCTCTTGGTACAATATGATGGTCTATCAGAGTGTGATTAGTCGTATGTTACTTACCATGTCATCTTGGTACAATAATGTGGTCTATCAGAGTGTGATTAGTCGTATGTTACTTACCATGTCATCTTGGTACAATAATGTGGTCTATCAGAGTATGATTAGTCGTATGTTACTTACCATGTCATCTTGGTACAATAATGTAGTCTATCAGAGTATGATTAGTCGTATGTTACATACCATGTCCTCTTGGTACAATAATGTGGTCTATCAGAGTGTGATTAGTCGTATGTTACTTACCATGTCATCTTGGTACAATAATGTGGTCTATCAGAATATGATTAGTCGTATGTTACTTACCATGTCATCTTGGTACAATAATGTGGTCTATCAGAGTGTGATTAGACGTATGTTACTTACCATGTCATCTTGGTACAATAATGTGGTCTATCAGAGTGTGATTAGACGTATGTTACTTACCATGTCATCTTGGTACAATAATGTAGTCTATCAGAGTGTGGTTAGTCGTATGTTACTTACCATGTCCTCTTGGTACAATAATGTGGTCTATCAGAGTATGATTAGTCGTATGTTACTTACCATGTCATCTTGGTACAATAATGTAGTCTATCAGAGTGTGATTAGTCGTATGTTAATTACCATGTCATCTTGGTACAATAATGTGGTCTATCAGAGTATGATTAGTCGTATGTTACTTACCATGTCATCTTGGTACAATAATGTATTCTATCAGAATGTGATTAGTCGTGTGTTACTTACCATGTCATCTTGGTACAATAATGTGGTCTATCAGAGTGTGATTAGTCGTATGTTACTTACCATGTCCTCTTGGTACAATAATGTGGTCTATCAGAGTGTGATTAGTCGTATGTTACTTACCATGTCATCTTGGTACAATAATGTGGTTTATCAGAGTGTGATTAGTCGTATGTTACTTACCATGTCATCTTGGTACAATAATGTAGTCTATCAGAGTATGATTAGTCGTATGTTACTTACCATGTCCTCTTGGTACAATAATGTGGTCTATCAGAGTGTGATTAGTCGTATGTTACTTACCATGTCATCTTGGTACAATAATGTGGTCTATCAGAGTGTGATTAGTCGTATGTTACTTACCATGTCATCTTGGTACAATAATGTAGTCTATCAGAATGTGATTAGTCGTATGTTACTTACTATGTCATCTTGGTACAATAATGTGGTCTATCAGAGTGTGATTAGTCGTATGTTACTTACCATGTTATCTTGGTACAATAATGCGGTCTATCAGAGTGTGATTAGTCGTATGTTACTTACCATGTCATCTTGGTACAATAATGTGGTCTATCAGAGTATGATTAGTCGTAAGTTACTTACCATGTCCTCTTGGTACAATAATGTGGTCTATCAGAGTGTGATTAGTCGTATGTTACTTACCATGTCCTCTTGGTACAATATGATGATCTATCAGAGTATGATTAGTCGTATGTTACTTACCATGTCATCTTGGTACAATAATGTGGTCTATCAGAGTGTGATTAGACGTATGTTACTTACCATGTCCTCTTGGTACAATAATGTGGTCTATCAGAGTATGATTAGTCGTATGTTACTTACCATGTCCTCTTGGTACAATAATGTAGTCTATCAGAGTGTGATTAGTCGTATGTTACATACCATGTCATCTTGGTACAATAATGCGGTCTATCAGAGTATGATTAGTCGTGTTACTTACCATGTCATCTTGGTACAATAATGCGGTCTATAAGAGTGTGATTAGTCGTATGTTACTTACCATGTCATCTTGGTACAATAATGTGGTCTATCAGAGTATGATTAGTCGTATGTTACTTACCATGTCATCTTGGTACAATAATGTAGTCTATCAGAGTGTGATTAGTCGTATGTTACTTACCATGTCTTCTTGGTACAATAATGTGGTCTATCAGAGTGTGGTTAGTCGTATGTTACTTACCATGTCATCTTGGTACAATAATGTAGTCTATCAGAGTGTGGTTAGTCGTATGTTACTTACCATGTCCTCTTGGTACAATAATGTAGTCTATCAGAGTATGATTAGTCGTATGTTACTTACCATGTCCTCTTGGTACAATAATGTGGTCTATCAGAGTGTGATTAGTCGTATGTTACTTACCATGTCATCTTGGTACAATAATGTAGTCTATCAGAGTGTGATTAGTCGTATGTTACTTACCATGTCATCTTGGTACAATAATGTGGTCTATCAGAGTGTGGTTAGTCGTATGTTACTTACCATGTCATCTTGGTACAATAATGTAGTCTATCAGAGTGTGGTTAGTCGTATGTTACTTACCATGTCCTCTTGGTACAATAATGTAGTCTATCAGAGTATGATTAGTCGTATGTTACTTACCATGTCCTCTTGGTACAATAATGTGGTCTATCAGAGTGTGATTAGTCGTATGTTACTTACCATGTCATCTTGGTACAATAATGTAGTCTATCAGAGTGTGATTAGTCGTATGTTACTTACCATGTCATCTTGGTACAATAATGTGGTCTATCAGAGTGTGATTAGTCGTATGTTACTTACCATGTCATCTTGGTACAATAATGTGGTCTATCAGAGTGTGGTTAGTCGTATGTTACTTACCATGTCATCTTGGTACAATAATGTAGTCTATCAGAGTGTGATTAGTCGTATGTTACTTACCATGTCCTCTTGGTACAATAATGTAGTCTATCAGAGTATGATTAGTCGTATGTTACTTACCATGTCCTCTTGGTACAATAATGTAGTCTATCAGAATGTGATTAGTCGTATGTTACTTACCATGTCATCTTGGTACAATAATGTAGTCTATCAGAGTGTGATTAGTCGTATGTTACTTACCATGTCATCTTGGTACAATGATGTGGTCTATCAGAGTGTGGTTAGTCGTATGTTACTTACCATGTCATCTTGGTACAATAATGTGGTCTATCAGAGTGTGATTAGTCGTATGTTACTTACCATGTCATCTTGGTACAATAATGTGGTCTATCAGAGTATGATTAGTCGTATGTTACTTACCATGTCCTCTTGGTACAATAATGTAGTCTATCAGAGTGTGATTAGTCGTATGTTACTTACCATGTCCTCTTGGTACAATAATGTGGTCTATCAGAGTATGATTAGTCGTATGTTACTTACCTTGTCATCTTGGTACAATAATGTGGTCTATCAGAGTGTGATTAGTCGTATGTTACTTACCATGTCATCTTGGTACAATAATGTGGTCTATCAGAGTGTGATTAGTCGTATGTTACTTACCATGTCCTCTTGGTACAATATGATGGTCTATCAGAGTGTGATTAGTCGTATGTTACTTACCATGTCATCTTGGTACAATAATGTGGTCTATCAGAGTGTGATTAGTCGTATGTTACTTACCATGTCATCTTGGTACAATAATGTGGTCTATCAGAGTATGATTAGTCGTATGTTACTTACCATGTCATCTTGGTACAATAATGTAGTCTATCAGAGTATGATTAGTCGTATGTTACATACCATGTCCTCTTGGTACAATAATGTGGTCTATCAGAGTGTGATTAGTCGTATGTTACTTACCATGTCATCTTGGTACAATAATGTGGTCTATCAGAGTATGATTAGTCGTATGTTACTTACCATGTCATCTTGGTACAATAATGTGGTCTATCAGAGTGTGATTAGACGTATGTTACTTACCATGTCATCTTGGTACAATAATGTGGTCTATCAGAGTGTGATTAGACGTATGTTACTTACCATGTCATCTTGGTACAATAATGTAGTCTATCAGAGTGTGGTTAGTCGTATGTTACTTACCATGTCCTCTTGGTACAATAATGTGGTCTATCAGAGTATGATTAGTCGTATGTTACTTACCATGTCATCTTGGTACAATAATGTAGTCTATCAGAGTGTGATTAGTCGTATGTTAATTACCATGTCATCTTGGTACAATAATGTGGTCTATCAGAGTATGATTAGTCGTATGTTACTTACCATGTCATCTTGGTACAATAATGTATTCTATCAGAATGTGATTAGTCGTGTGTTACTTACCATGTCATCTTGGTACAATAATGTGGTCTATCAGAGTGTGATTAGTCGTATGTTACTTACCATGTCCTCTTGGTACAATAATGTGGTCTATCAGAGTGTGATTAGTCGTATGTTACTTACCATGTCATCTTGGTACAATAATGTGGTCTATCAGAGTGTGATTAGTCGTATGTTACTTACCATGTCATCTTGGTACAATAATGTAGTCTATCAGAGTATGATTAGTCGTATGTTACTTACCATGTCCTCTTGGTACAATAATGTGGTCTATCAGAGTGTGATTAGTCGTATGTTACTTACCATGTCATCTTGGTACAATAATGTGGTCTATCAGAGTGTGATTAGTCGTATGTTACTTACCATGTCATCTTGGTACAATAATGTAGTCTATCAGAATGTGATTAGTCGTATGTTACTTACTATGTCATCTTGGTACAATAATGTGGTCTATCAGAGTGTGATTAGTCGTATGTTACTTACCATGTCATCTTGGTACAATAATGTGGTCTATCAGAGTGTGATTAGTCGTATGTTACTTACCATGTCATCTTGGTACAATAATGCGGTCTATCAGAGTATGATTAGTCGTGTTACTTACCATGTTATCTTGGTACAATAATGCGGTCTATCAGAGTGTGATTAGTCGTATGTTACTTACCATGTCATCTTGGTACAATAATGTGGTCTATCAGAGTATGATTAGTCGTATGTTACTTACCATGTCCTCTTGGTACAATAATGTGGTCTATCAGAGTGTGATTAGTCGTATGTTACTTACCATGTCCTCTTGGTACAATATGATGATCTATCAGAGTATGATTAGTCGTATGTTACTTACCATGTCATCTTGGTACAATAATGTGGTCTATCAGAGTGTGATTAGTCGTATGTTACTTACCATGTCCTCTTGGTACAATAATGTGGTCTATCAGAGTATGATTAGTCGTATGTTACTTACCATGTCCTCTTGGTACAATAATGTAGTCTATCAGAGTGTGATTAGTCGTATGTTACATACCATGTCATCTTGGTACAATAATGCGGTCTATCAGAGTATGATTAGTCGTGTTACTTACCATGTCATCTTGGTACAATAATGCGGTCTATAAGAGTGTGATTAGTCGTATGTTACTTACCATGTCATCTTGGTACAATAATGTGGTCTATCAGAGTATGATTAGTCGTATGTTACTTACCATGTCATCTTGGTACAATAATGTAGTCTATCAGAGTGTGATTAGTCGTATGTTACTTACCATGTCTTCTTGGTACAATAATGTGGTCTATCAGAGTGTGGTTAGTCGTATGTTACTTACCATGTCATCTTGGTACAATAATGTAGTCTATCAGAGTGTGGTTAGTCGTATGTTACTTACCATGTCCTCTTGGTACAATAATGTAGTCTATCAGAGTATGATTAGTCGTATGTTACTTACCATGTCCTCTTGGTACAATAATGTGGTCTATCAGAGTGTGATTAGTCGTATGTTACTTACCATGTCATCTTGGTACAATAATGTAGTCTATCAGAGTGTGATTAGTCGTATGTTACTTACCATGTCATCTTGGTACAATAATGTGGTCTATCAGAGTGTGGTTAGTCGTATGTTACTTACCATGTCATCTTGGTACAATAATGTGGTCTATCAGAGTGTGATTAGTCGTATGTTACTTACCATGTCATCTTGGTACAATAATGTGGTCTATCAGAGTGTGGTTAGTCGTATGTTACTTACCATGTCATCTTGGTACAATAATGTAGTCTATCAGAGTGTGATTAGTCGTATGTTACTTACCATGTCCTCTTGGTACAATAATGTAGTCTATCAGAATGTGATTAGTCGTATGTTACTTACCATGTCATCTTGGTACAATAATGTAGTCTATCAGAGTGTGATTAGTCGTATGTTACTTACCATGTCATCTTGGTACAATGATGTGGTCTATCAGAGTGTGGTTAGTCGTATGTTACTTACCATGTCATCTTGGTACAATAATGTGGTCTATCAGAGTGTGATTAGTCGTATGTTACTTACCATGTCATCTTGGTACAATAATGTGGTCTATCAGAGTATGATTAGTCGTATGTTACTTACCATGTCCTCTTGGTACAATAATGTAGTCTATCAGAGTGTGATTAGTCGTATGTTACTTACCATGTCCTCTTGGTACAATAATGTGGTCTATCAGAGTATGATTAGTCGTATGTTACTTACCATGTCATCTTGGTACAATAATGTGGTCTATCAGAGTGTGATTAGTCGTATGTTACTTACCATGTCATCTTGGTACAATAATGTGGTCTATCAGAGTGTGATTAGTCGTATGTTACTTACCATGTCCTCTTGGTACAATATGATGGTCTATCAGAGTGTGATTAGTCGTATGTTACTTACCATGTCATCTTGGTACAATAATGTGGTCTATCAGAGTGTGATTAGTCGTATGTTACTTACCATGTCATCTTGGTACAATAATGTGGTCTATCAGAGTATGATTAGTCGTATGTTACTTACCATGTCATCTTGGTACAATAATGTAGTCTATCAGAGTATGATTAGTCGTATGTTACATACCATGTCCTCTTGGTACAATAATGTGGTCTATCAGAGTGTGATTAGTCGTATGTTACTTACCATGTCATCTTGGTACAATAATGTGGTCTATCAGAGTATGATTAGTCGTATGTTACTTACCATGTCATCTTGGTACAATAATGTGGTCTATCAGAGTGTGATTAGACGTATGTTACTTACCATGTCATCTTGGTACAATAATGTGGTCTATCAGAGTGTGATTAGACGTATGTTACTTACCATGTCATCTTGGTACAATAATGTAGTCTATCAGAGTGTGGTTAGTCGTATGTTACTTACCATGTCCTCTTGGTACAATAATGTGGTCTATCAGAGTATGATTAGTCGTATGTTACTTACCATGTCATCTTGGTACAATAATGTAGTCTATCAGAGTGTGATTAGTCGTATGTTAATTACCATGTCATCTTGGTACAATAATGTGGTCTATCAGAGTATGATTAGTCGTATGTTACTTACCATGTCATCTTGGTACAATAATGTATTCTATCAGAATGTGATTAGTCGTGTGTTACTTACCATGTCATCTTGGTACAATAATGTGGTCTATCAGAGTGTGATTAGTCGTATGTTACTTACCATGTCCTCTTGGTACAATAATGTGGTCTATCAGAGTGTGATTAGTCGTATGTTACTTACCATGTCATCTTGGTACAATAATGTGGTCTATCAGAGTGTGATTAGTCGTATGTTACTTACCATGTCATCTTGGTACAATAATGTAGTCTATCAGAGTATGATTAGTCGTATGTTACTTACCATGTCCTCTTGGTACAATAATGTGGTCTATCAGAGTGTGATTAGTCGTATGTTACTTACCATGTCATCTTGGTACAATAATGTGGTCTATCAGAGTGTGATTAGTCGTATGTTACTTACCATGTCATCTTGGTACAATAATGTAGTCTATCAGAATGTGATTAGTCGTATGTTACTTACTATGTCATCTTGGTACAATAATGTGGTCTATCAGAGTGTGATTAGTCGTATGTTACTTACCATGTCATCTTGGTACAATAATGTGGTCTATCAGAGTGTGATTAGTCGTATGTTACTTACCATGTCATCTTGGTACAATAATGCGGTCTATCAGAGTATGATTAGTCGTGTTACTTACCATGTTATCTTGGTACAATAATGCGGTCTATCAGAGTGTGATTAGTCGTATGTTACTTACCATGTCATCTTGGTACAATAATGTGGTCTATCAGAGTATGATTAGTCGTATGTTACTTACCATGTCCTCTTGGTACAATAATGTGGTCTATCAGAGTGTGATTAGTCGTATGTTACTTACCATGTCCTCTTGGTACAATATGATGATCTATCAGAGTATGATTAGTCGTATGTTACTTACCATGTCATCTTGGTACAATAATGTGGTCTATCAGAGTGTGATTAGTCGTATGTTACTTACCATGTCCTCTTGGTACAATAATGTGGTCTATCAGAGTATGATTAGTCGTATGTTACTTACCATGTCCTCTTGGTACAATAATGTAGTCTATCAGAGTGTGATTAGTCGTATGTTACATACCATGTCATCTTGGTACAATAATGCGGTCTATCAGAGTATGATTAGTCGTGTTACTTACCATGTCATCTTGGTACAATAATGCGGTCTATAAGAGTGTGATTAGTCGTATGTTACTTACCATGTCATCTTGGTACAATAATGTGGTCTATCAGAGTATGATTAGTCGTATGTTACTTACCATGTCATCTTGGTACAATAATGTAGTCTATCAGAGTGTGATTAGTCGTATGTTACTTACCATGTCTTCTTGGTACAATAATGTGGTCTATCAGAGTGTGGTTAGTCGTATGTTACTTACCATGTCATCTTGGTACAATAATGTAGTCTATCAGAGTGTGGTTAGTCGTATGTTACTTACCATGTCCTCTTGGTACAATAATGTAGTCTATCAGAGTATGATTAGTCGTATGTTACTTACCATGTCCTCTTGGTACAATAATGTGGTCTATCAGAGTGTGATTAGTCGTATGTTACTTACCATGTCATCTTGGTACAATAATGTAGTCTAACTGAGTGTGATTAGTCGTATGTTACTTACCATGTCATCTTGGTACAATAATGTGGTCTATCAGAGTGTGGTTAGTCGTATGTTACTTACCATGTCATCTTGGTACAATAATGTGGTCTATCAGAGTGTGATTAGTCGTATGTTACTTACCATGTCATCTTGGTACAATAATGTGGTCTATCAGAGTGTGGTTAGTCGTATGTTACTTACCATGTCATCTTGGTACAATAATGTAGTCTATCAGAGTGTGATTAGTCGTATGTTACTTACCATGTCCTCTTGGTACAATAATGTAGTCTATCAGAGTATGATTAGTCGTATGTTACTTACCATGTCCTCTTGGTACAATAATGTAGTCTATCAGAATGTGATTAGTCGTATGTTACTTACCATGTCATCTTGGTACAATAATGTAGTCTATCAGAGTGTGATTAGTCGTATGTTACTTACCATGTCATCTTGGTACAATGATGTGGTCTATCAGAGTGTGGTTAGTCGTATGTTACTTACCATGTCATCTTGGTACAATAATGTGGTCTATCAGAGTGTGATTAGTCGTATGTTACTTACCATGTCATCTTGGTACAATAATGTGGTCTATCAGCGTATGATTAGTCGTATGTTACTTACTATGTCCTCTTGGTACAATAATGTAGTCTATCAGAGTGTGATTAGTCGTATGTTACTTACCATGTCATCTTGGTACAATAATGTGGTCTATCAGAGTATGATTAGTCGTATGTTACTTACCATGTCCTCTTGGTACAATAATGTGGTCTATCAGAGTGTGATTAGTCGTATGTTACTTACCATGTCATCTTGGTACAATAATGTAGTCTATCAGAGTATGATTAGTCGTATGTTACTTACCATGTCCTCTTGGTACAATAATGTAGTCTATCAGAATGTGATTAGTCGTATGTTACTTACCATGTCCTCTTGGTACAATAATGTGGTCTATCAGAGTGTGATTAGTCGTATGTTACTTACCATGTCCTCTTGGTACAATAATGTGGTCTATCAGAGTATGATTAGTCGTATGTTACTTACCATGTCCTCTTGGTACAATAATGTGGTCTATCAGAGTGTGATTAGTCGTATGTTACTTACCATGTCATCTTGGTACAATAATGTGGTCTATCAGAGTATGATTAGTCGTATGTTACTTACCATGTCCTCTTGGTACAATAATGTGGTCTATCAGAGTGTGATTAGTCGTATGTTAATTACCATGTCATCTTGGTACAATAATGTGGTCTATCAGAATGTGATTAGTCGTATGTTACTTACCATGTCCTCTTGGTACAATAATGTGGTCTATCAGAGTGTGGTTAGTCGTATGTTACTTACCATGTCATCTTGGTACAATAATGTAGTCTATCAGAGTGTGGTTAGTCGTATGTTACTTACCATGTCCTCTTGGTACAATAATGTAGTCTATCAGAGTATGATTAGTCGTATGTTACTTACCATGTCCTCTTGGTACAATGATGTAGTCTATCAGAATGTGATTAGTCGTATGTTACTTACCATGTCCTCTTGGTACAATAATGTGGTCTATCAGAGTGTGGTTAGTCGTATGTTACTTACCATGTCATCTTGGTACAATAATGTAGTCTATCAGAGTGTGGTTAGTCGTATGTTACTTACCATGTCCTCTTGGTACAATAATGTAGTCTATCAGAGTATGATTAGTCGTATGTTACTTACCATGTCCTCTTGGTACAATGATGTAGTCTATCAGAATGTGATTAGTCGTATGTTACTTTCCATGTCATCTTGGTACAATAATGTAGTCTATCAGAGTGTGATTAGTCGTATGTTACTTACCATGTCATCTTGGTACAATAATGTAGTCTATCAGAGTGTGATTAGTCGTATGTTACTTACCATGTCATCTTGGTACAATGATGTGGTCTATCAGAGTGTGGTTAGTCGTATGTTACTCACCATGTCATCTTGGTACAATAATGTGGTCTATCAGAGTGTGATTAGTCGTATGTTACTTACCATGTCATCTTGGTACAATAATGTGGTCTATCAGAGTATGATTAGTCGTATGTTACTTACCATGTCCTCTTGGTACAATAATGTAGTCTATCAGAGTGTGATTAGTCGTATGTTACTTACCATGTCATCTTGGTACAATAATGTGGTCTATCAGAGTATGATTAATCGTATGTTACTTACCATGTCCTCTTGGTACAATAATGTGGTCTATCAGAGTGTGATTAGTCGTATGTTACTTACCATGTCATCTTGGTACAATAATGTAGTCTATCAGAGTATGATTAGTCGTATGTTACTTACCATGTCCTCTTGGTACAATAATGTAGTCTATCAGAATGTGATTAGTCGTATGTTACTTACCATGTCCTCTTGGTACAATAATGTGGTCTATCAGAGTGTGATTAGTCGTATGTTACTTACCATGTCCTCTTGGTACAATAATGTGGTCTATCAGAGTATGATTAGTCGTATGTTACTTACCATGTCCTCTTGGTACAATAATGTGGTCTATCAGAGTGTGATTAGTCGTATGTTACTTACCATGTCATCTTGGTACAATAATTTGGTCTATCAGAGTATGATTATTCGTATGTTACTTACCATGTCCTCTTGGTACAATAATGTGGTCTATCAGAGTGTGATTAGTCGTATGTTAATTACCATGTCATCTTGGTACAATAATGTGGTCTATCAAAATGTGATTAGTCGTATGTTACTTACCATGTCCTCTTGGTACAATAATGTGGTCTATCAGAGTGTGGTTAGTCGTATGTTACTTACCATGTCATCTTGGTACAATAATGTAGTCTATCAGAGTGTGGTTAGTCGTATGTTACTTACCATGTCCTCTTGGTACAATAATGTAGTCTATCAGAGTATGATTAGTCGTATGTTACTTACCATGTCCTCTTGGTACAATAATGTAGTCTATCAGAATGTGATTAGTCGTATGTTACTTACCATGTCATCTTGGTACAATAATGTGGTCTATCAGAGTGTGGTTAGTCGTATGTTACTTACCATGTCATCTTGGTACAATAATGTGGTCTATCAGAGTGTGATTAGTCGTATGTTACTTACCATGTCATCTTGGTACAATAATGCGGTCTATCAGAGTATGATTAGTCGTGTTACTTACCATGTTATCTTGGTACAATAATGCGGTCTATCAGAGTGTGATTAGTCGTATGTTACTTACCATGTCATCTTGGTACAATAATGTGGTCTATCAGAGTATGATTAGTCGTATGTTACTTACCATGTCCTCTTGGTACAATAATGTGGTCTATCAGAGTGTGATTAGTCGTATGTTACTTACCATGTCCTCTTGGTACAATATGATGATCTATCAGAGTATGATTAGTCGTATGTTACTTACCATGTCCTCTTGGTACAATAATGTGGTCTATCAGAGTATGATTAGTCGTATGTTACTTACCATGTCCTCTTGGTACAATAATGTAGTCTATCAGAGTGTGATTAGTCGTATGTTACTTACCATGTCATCTTGGTACAATAATGCGGTCTATCAGAGTATGATTAGTCGTGTTACTTACCATGTCATCTTGGTACAATAATGCGGTCTATAAGAGTGTGATTAGTCGTATGTTACTTACCATGTCATCTTGGTACAATAATGTGGTCTATCAGAGTATGATTAGTCGTATGTTACTTACCATGTCCTCTTGGTACAATAATGTGGTCTATCAGAGTGTGATTAGTCGTATGTTACTTACCATGTCATCTTGGTACAATAATGTAGTCTATCAGAGTATGATTAGTCGTATGTTACTTACCATGTCCTCTTGGTACAATAATGTAGTCTATCAGAATGTGATTAGTCGTATGTTACTTACCATGTCCTCTTGGTACAATAATGTGGTCTATCAGAGTGTGATTAGTCGTATGTTACTTACCATGTCCTCTTGGTACAATAATGTGGTCTATCAGAGTATGATTAGTCGTATGTTACTTACCATGTCCTCTTGGTACAATAATGTGTTCTATCAGAGTGTGATTAGTCGTATGTTACTTACCATGTCATCTTGGTACAATAATGTGGTCTATCAGAGTATGATTAGTCGTATGTTACTTACCATGTCCTCTTGGTACAATAATGTGGTCTATCAGAGTGTGATTAGTCGTATGTTAATTACCATGTCATCTTGGTACAATAATGTGGTCTATTAGAATGTGATTAGTCGTATGTTACTTACCATGTCCTCTTGGTACAATAATGTGGTCTATCAGAGTGTGGTTAGTCGTATGTTACTTACCATGTCATCTTGGTACAATAATGTAGTCTATCAGAGTGTGGTTAGTCGTATGTTACTTATCATGTCCTCTTGGTACAATAATGTAGTCTATCAGAGTATGATTAGTCGTATGTTACTTACCATGTCCTCTTGGTACAATAATGTAGTCTATAAGAATGTGATTAGTCGTATGTTACTTACCATGTCATCTTGGTACAATAATGTAGTCTATCAGAGTGTGATTAGTCGTATGTTACTTACCATGTCATCTTGGTAAAATAATGTGGTCTATCAGAGTGTGGTTAGTCGTATGTTACTTACCATGTCATCTTGGTACAATAATGTGGTCTATCAGAGTGTGATTAGTCGTATGTTACTTACCATGTCCTCTTGGTACAATAATGTAGTCTATCAGAGTGTGATTAGTCGTATGTTACTTACCATGTCATCTTGGTACAATAATGTGGTCTATCAGAGTATGATTAGTCGTATGTTACTTACCATGTCCTCTTGGTACAAACATGTGGTCTATCAGAGTGTGATTAGTCGTATGTTACTTACCATGTCATCTTGGTACAATAATGTGGTCTATCAGAGTGTGGTTAGTCGTATGTTACTTACCATGTCATCTTGGTACAATAATGTGGTCTATCAGAGTGTGATTAGTCGTATGTTACTTACCATGTCATCTTGGTACAATAATGTGGTCTATCAGAGTATGATTAGTCGTATGTTACTTACCATGTCATCTTGGTACAATAATGTGGTCTATCAGAATGTGATTAGTCGTGTTACTTACCATGTCCTCTTGGTACAATAATGTGGTCTATCAAAGTGTGGTTAGTCGTATGTTACTTACCATGTCATCTTGGTACAATAATGTGGTCTATCAGAGTATGATTAGTCGTATGTTACTTACCATGTCATCTTGGTACAATAATGTGGTCTATCAGAGTATGATTAGTCGTATGTTACTTACTATGTCCTCTTGGTACAATAATGTAGTCTATCAGAGTGTGATTAGTCGTATGTTACTTACCATGTCATCTTGGTACAATAATGTGGTCTATCAGAGTGTGATTAGTCGTATGTTACTTACCATGTCATCTTGGTACAATAATGTGGTCTATCAGAATGTGATTAGTCGTATGTTACTTACCATGTCATCTTGGTACAATAATGTGGTCTATCAGAGTGTGATTAGTCGTATGTTACTTACCATGTCATCTTGGTACAATAATGTAGTCTATCAGAGTATGATTAGTCGTATGTTACTTACCATGTCCTCTTGGTACAATAATGTAGTCTATCAGAATGTGATTAGTCGTATGTTACTTACCATGTCATCTTGGTACAATAATGTAGTCTATCAGAGTGTGATTAGTCGTATGTTACTTACCATGTCATCTTGGTACAATGATGTGGTCTATCAGAGTGTGGTTAGTCGTATGTTACTTACCATGTCATCTTGGTACAATAATGTGGTCTATCAGAGTGTGATTAGTCGTATGTTACTTACCATGTCATCTTGGTACAATAATGTGGTCTATCAGAGTATGATTAGTCGTATGTTACTTACTATGTCCTCTTGGTACAATAATGTAGTCTATCAGAGTGTGATTAGTCGTATGTTACTTACCATGTCCTCTTGGTACAATAATGTGGTCTATCAGAGTATGATTAGTCGTATGTTACTTACCATGTCATCTTGGTACAATAATGTGGTCTATCAGAGTGTGATTAGTCGTATGTTACTTACCATGTCATCTTGGTACAATAATGTGGTCTATCAGAGTGTGATTAGTCGTATGTTACTTACCATGTCCTCTTGGTACAATATGATGGTCTATCAGAGTGTGATTAGTCGTATGTTACTTACCATGTCATCTTGGTACAATAATGTGGTCTATCAGAGTGTGATTAGTCGTATGTTACTTACCATGTCATCTTGGTACAATAATGTGGTCTATCAGAGTATGATTAGTCGTATGTTACTTACCATGTCATCTTGGTACAATAATGTAGTCTATCAGAGTATGATTAGTCGTATGTTACATACCATGTCCTCTTGGTACAATAATGTGGTCTATCAGAGTGTGATTAGTCGTATGTTACTTACCATGTCATCTTGGTACAATAATGTGGTCTATCAGAGTATGATTAGTCGTATGTTACTTACCATGTCATCTTGGTACAATAATGTGGTCTATCAGAGTGTGATTAGACGTATGTTACTTACCATGTCATCTTGGTACAATAATGTGGTCTATCAGAGTGTGATTAGACGTATGTTACTTACCATGTCATCTTGGTACAATAATGTAGTCTATCAGAGTGTGGTTAGTCGTATGTTACTTACCATGTCCTCTTGGTACAATAATGTGGTCTATCAGAGTATGATTAGTCGTATGTTACTTACCATGTCATCTTGGTTCAATAATGTAGTCTATCAGAGTGTGATTAGTCGTATGTTAATTACCATGTCATCTTGGTACAATAATGTGGTCTATCAGAGTATGATTAGTCGTATGTTACTTACCATGTCATCTTGGTACAATAATGTATTCTATCAGAATGTGATTAGTCGTGTGTTACTTACCATGTCATCTTGGTACAATAATGTGGTCTATCAGAGTGTGATTAGTCGTATGTTACTTACCATGTCCTCTTGGTACAATAATGTGGTCTATCAGAGTGTGAATAGTCGTATGTTACTTACCATGTCATCTTGGTACAATAATGTGGTCTATCAGAGTGTGATTAGTCGTATGTTACTTACCATGTCATCTTGGTACAATAATGTAGTCTATCAGAGTATGATTAGTCGTAAGTTACTTACCATGTCCTCTTGGTACAATAATGTGGTCTATCAGAGTGTGATTAGTCGTATGTTACTTACCATGTCATCTTGGTACAATAATGTGGTCTATCAGAGTGTGATTAGTCGTATGTTACTTACCATGTCATCTTGGTACAATAATGTAGTCTATCAGAATGTGATTAGTCGTATGTTACTTACTATGTCATCTTGGTACAATAATGTGGTCTATCAGAGTGTGATTAGTCGTATGTTACTTACCATGTCATCTTGGTACAATAATGTGGTCTATCAGAGTGTGATTAGTCGTATGTTACTTACCATGTCATCTTGGTACAATAATGCGGTCTATCAGAGTATGATTAGTCGTATGTTACTTACCATGTCATCTTGGTACAATAATGTAGTCTATCAGAGTGTGATTAGTCGTATGTTACTTATCATGTCCTCTTGGTACAATAATGTAGTCTATCAGAATGTGATTAGTCGTATGTTACTTACCATGTCATCTTGGTACAATAATGTAGTCTATCAGAGTGTGATTAGTCGTATGTTACTTACCATGTCATCTTGGTACAATGATGTGGTCTATCAGAGTGTGGTTAGTCGTATGTTACTCACCATGTCATCTTGGTACAATAATGTGGTCTATCAGAGTGTGATTAGTCGTATGTTACTTACCATGTCATCTTGGTACAATAATGTGGTCTATCAGAGTATGATTAGTCGTATGTTACTTACCATGTCCTCTTGGTACAATAATGTAGTCTATCAGAGTGTGATTAGTCGTATGTTACTTACCATGTCATCTTGGTACAATAATGTGGTCTATCAGAGTATGATTAGTCGTATGTTACTTACCATGTCCTCTTGGTACAATAATGTGGTCTATCAGAGTGTGATTAGTCGTATGTTACTTACCATGTCATCTTGGTACAATAATGTAGTCTATCAGAGTATGATTAGTCGTATGTTACTTACCATGTCCTCTTGGTACAATAATGTAGTCTATCAGAATGTGATTAGTCGTATGTTACTTACCATGTCCTCTTGGTACAATAATGTGGTCTATCAGAGTGTGATTAGTCGTATGTTACTTACCATGTCCTCTTGGTACAATAATGTGGTCTATCAGAGTATGATTAGTCGTATGTTACTTACCATGTCCTCTTGGTACAATAATGTGGTCTATCAGAGTGTGATTAGTCGTATGTTACTTACCATGTCATCTTGGTACAATAATTTGGTCTATCAGAGTATGATTATTCGTATGTTACTTACCATGTCCTCTTGGTACAATAATGTGGTCTATCAGAGTGTGATTAGTTGTATGTTAATTACCATGTCATCTTGGTACAATAATGTGGTCTATCAAAATGTGATTAGTCGTATGTTACTTACCATGTCCTCTTGGTACAATAATGTGGTCTATCAGAGTGTGGTTAGTCGTATGTTACTTACCATGTCATCTTGGTACAATAATGTAGTCTATCAGAGTGTGGTTAGTCGTATGTTACTTACCATGTCCTCTTGGTACAATAATGTAGTCTATCAGAGTATGATTAGTCGTATGTTACTTACCATGTCCTCTTGGTACAATAATGTAGTCTATCAGAATGTGATTAGTCGTATGTTACTTACCATGTCATCTTGGTACAATAATGTGGTCTATCAGAGTGTGATTAGTCGTATGTTACTTACCATGTCATCTTGGTACAATAATGCGGTCTATCAGAGTATGATTAGTAGTGTTACTTACCATGTTATCTTGGTACAATAATGCGGTCTATCAGAGTGTGATTAGTCGTATGTTACTTACCATGTCATCTTGGTACAATAATGTGGTCTATCAGAGTATGATTAGTCGTATGTTACTTACCATGTCCTCTTGGTACAATAATGTGGTCTATCAGAGTGTGATTAGTCGTATGTTACTTACCATGTCCTCTTGGTACAATATGATGATCTATCAGAGTATGATTAGTCGTATGTTACTTACCATGTCATCTTGGTACAATAATGTGGTCTATCAGAGTGTGATTAGTCGTATGTTACTTACCATGTCCTCTTGGTACAATAATGTGGTCTATCAGAGTATGATTAGTCGTATGTTACTTACCATGTCCTCTTGGTACAATAATGTAGTCTATCAGAGTGTGATTAGTCGTGTGTTACTTACCATGTCATCTTGGTACAATAATGTGGTCTATCAGAGTGTGATTAGTCGTATGTTACTTACCATGTCATCTTGGTACAATAATGTGGTCTATCAGAGTGTGATTAGTCGTATGTTACTTACCATGTCATCTTGGTACAATAATGCGGTCTATAAGAGTGTGATTAGTCGTATGTTACTTACCATGTCATCTTGGTACAATAATGTGGTCTATCAGAGTATGATTAGTCGTATGTTACTTACCATGTCCTCTTGGTACAATAATGTGGTCTATCAGAGTGTGATTAGTCGTATGTTACTTACCATGTCATCTTGGTACAATAATGTAGTCTATCAGAGTATGATTAGTCGTATGTTACTTACCATGTCCTCTTGGTACAATAATGTAGTCTATCAGAATGTGATTAGTCGTATGTTACTTACCATGTCCTCTTGGTACAATAATGTGGTCTATCAGAGTGTGATTAGTCGTATGTTACTTACCATGTCCTCTTGGTACAATAATGTGGTCTATCAGAGTATGATTAGTCGTATGTTACTTACCATGTCCTCTTGGTACAATAATGTGTTCTATCAGAGTGTGATTAGTCGTATGTTACTTACCATGTCATCTTGGTACAATAATGTGGTCTATCAGAGTATGATTAGTCGTATGTTACTTACCATGTCCTCTTGGTACAATAATGTGGTCTATCAGAGTGTGATTAGTCGTATGTTAATTACCATGTCATCTTGGTACAATAATGTGGTCTATTAGAATGTGATTAGTCGTATGTTACTTACCATGTCCTCTTGGTACAATAATGTGGTCTATCAGAGTGTGGTTAGTCGTATGTTACTTACCATGTCATCTTGGTACAATAATGTAGTCTATCAGAGTGTGGTTAGTCGTATGTTACTTATCATGTCCTCTTGGTACAATAATGTAGTCTATCAGAGTATGATTAGTCGTATGTTACTTACCATGTCCTCTTGGTACAATAATGTAGTCTATAAGAATGTGATTAGTCGTATGTTACTTACCATGTCATCTTGGTACAATAATGTAGTCTATCAGAGTGTGATTAGTCGTATGTTACTTACCATGTCATCTTGGTAAAATAATGTGGTCTATCAGAGTGTGGTTAGTCGTATGTTACTTACCATGTCATCTTGGTACAATAATGTGGTCTATCAGAGTGTGATTAGTCGTATGTTACTTACCATGTCCTCTTGGTACAATAATGTAGTCTATCAGAGTGTGATTAGTCGTATGTTACTTACCCTGTCATCTTGGTACAATAATGTGGTCTATCAGAGTATGATTAGTCGTATGTTACTTACCATGTCCTCTTGGTACAAAAATGTGGTCTATCAGAGTGTGATTAGTCGTATGTTACTTACCATGTCATCTTGGTACAATAATGTGGTCTATCAGAGTGTGGTTAGTCGTATGTTACTTACCATGTCATCTTGGTACAATAATGTGGTCTATCAGAGTGTGATTAGTCGTATGTTACTTACCATGTCATCTTGGTACAATAATGTGGTCTATCAGAGTATGATTAGTCGTATGTTACTTACCATGTCATCTTGGTACAATAATGTGGTCTATCAGAATGTGATTAGTCGTGTTACTTACCATGTCCTCTTGGTACAATAATGTGGTCTATCAGAGTGTGGTTAGTCGTATGTTACTTACCATGTCATCTTGGTACAATAATGTGGTCTATCAGAGTATGATTAGTCGTATGTTACTTACCATGTCATCTTGGTACAATAATGTGGTCTATCAGAGTATGATTAGTCGTATGTTACTTACTATGTCCTCTTGGTACAATAATGTAGTCTATCAGAGTGTGATTAGTCGTATGTTACTTACCATGTCATCTTGGTACAATAATGTGGTCTATCAGAGTGTGATTAGTCGTATGTTACTTACCATGTCATCTTGGTACAATAATGTGGTCTATCAGAATGTGATTAGTCGTATGTTACTTACCATGTCATCTTGGTACAATAATGTGGTCTATCAGAATGTGATTAGTCGTGTTACTTACCATGTCCTCTTGGTACAATAATGTGGTCTATCAGAGTGTGGTTAGTCGTATGTTACTTACCATGTCATCTTGGTACAATAATGTGGTCTATCAGAGTATGATTAGTCGTATGTTACTTACCATGTCATCTTGGTACAATAATGTGGTCTATCAGAGTATGATTAGTCGTATGTTACTTACTATGTCCTCTTGGTACAATAATGTAGTCTATCAGAGTGTGATTAGTCGTATGTTACTTACCATGTCATCTTGGTACAATAATGTGGTCTATCAGAGTGTGATTAGTCGTATGTTACTTACCATGTCATCTTGGTACAATAATGTGGTCTATCAGAATGTGATTAGTCGTATGTTACTTACCATGTCATCTTGGTACAATAATGTAGTCTATCAGAGTATGATTAGTCGTATGTTACTTACCATGTCCTCTTGGTACAATAATGTAGTCTATCAGAATGTGATTAGTCGTATGTTACTTACCATGTCATCTTGGTACAATAATGTAGTCTATCAGAGTGTGATTAGTCGTATGTTACTTACCATGTCATCTTGGTACAATGATGTGGTCTATCAGAGTGTGGTTAGTCGTATGTTACTTACCATGTCATCTTGGTACAATAATGTGGTCTATCAGAGTGTGATTAGTCGTATGTTACTTACCATGTCATCTTGGTACAATAATGTGGTCTATCAGAGTATGATTAGTCGTATGTTACTTACTATGTCCTCTTGGTACAATAATGTAGTCTATCAGAGTGTGATTAGTCGTATGTTACTTACCATGTCCTCTTGGTACAATAATGTGGTCTATCAGAGTATGATTAGTCGTATGTTACTTACCATGTCATCTTGGTACAATAATGTGGTCTATCAGAGTGTGATTAGTCGTATGTTACTTACCATGTCATCTTGGTACAATAATGTGGTCTATCAGAGTGTGATTAGTCGTATGTTACTTACCATGTCCTCTTGGTACAATATGATGGTCTATCAGAGTGTGATTAGTCGTATGTTACTTACCATGTCATCTTGGTACAATAATGTGGTCTATCAGAGTGTGATTAGTCGTATGTTACTTACCATGTCATCTTGGTACAATAATGTGGTCTATCAGAGTATGATTAGTCGTATGTTACTTACCATGTCATCTTGGTACAATAATGTAGTCTATCAGAGTATGATTAGTCGTATGTTACATACCATGTCCTCTTGGTACAATAATGTGGTCTATCAGAGTGTGATTAGTCGTATGTTACTTACCATGTCATCTTGGTACAATAATGTGGTCTATCAGAGTATGATTAGTCGTATGTTACTTACCATGTCATCTTGGTACAATAATGTGGTCTATCAGAGTGTGATTAGACGTATGTTACTTACCATGTCATCTTGGTACAATAATGTGGTCTATCAGAGTGTGATTAGACGTATGTTACTTACCATGTCATCTTGGTACAATAATGTAGTCTATCAGAGTGTGGTTAGTCGTATGTTACTTACCATGTCCTCTTGGTACAATAATGTGGTCTATCAGAGTATGATTAGTCGTATGTTACTTACCATGTCATCTTGGTACAATAATGTAGTCTATCAGAGTGTGATTAGTCGTATGTTTATTACCATGTCATCTTGGTACAATAATGTGGTCTATCAGAGTATGATTAGTCGTATGTTACTTACCATGTCATCTTGGTACAATAATGTATTCTATCAGAATGTGATTAGTCGTGTGTTACTTACCATGTCATCTTGGTACAATAATGTGGTCTATCAGAGTGTGATTAGTCGTATGTTACTTACCATGTCCTCTTGGTACAATAATGTGGTCTATCAGAGTGTGATTAGTCGTATGTTACTTACCATGTCATCTTGGTACAATAATGTGGTCTATCAGAGTGTGATTAGTCGTATGTTACTTACCATGTCATCTTGGTACAATAATGTAGTCTATCAGAGTATGATTAGTCGTAAGTTACTTACCATGTCCTCTTGGTACAATAATGTGGTCTATCAGAGTGTGATTAGTCGTATGTTACTTACCATGTCATCTTGGTACAATAATGTGGTCTATCAGAGTGTGATTAGTCGTATGTTACTTACCATGTCATCTTGGTACAATAATGTAGTCTATCAGAATGTGATTAGTCGTATGTTACTTTCTATGTCATCTTGGTACAATAATGTGGTCTATCAGAGTGTGATTAGTCGTATGTTACTTACCATGTCATCTTGGTACAATAATGTGGTCTATCAGAGTGTGATTAGTCGTATGTTACTTACCATGTCATCTTGGTACAATAATGCGGTCTATCAGAGTATGATTAGTCGTGTTACTTACCATGTTATCTTGGTACAATAATGCGGTCTATCAGAGTGTGATTAGTCGTATGTTACTTACCATGTCATCTTGGTACAATAATGTGGTCTATCAGAGTATGATTAGTCGTATGTTACTTACCATGTCCTCTTGGTACAATAATGTGGTCTATCAGAGTGTGATTAGTCGTATGTTACTTACCATGTCCTCTTGGTACAATATGATGATCTATCAGAGTATGATTAGTCGTATGTTACTTACCATGTCATCTTGGTACAATAATGTGGTCTATCAGAGTGTGATTAGTCGTATGTTACTTACCATGTCCTCTTGGTACAATAATGTGGTCTATCAGAGTATGATTAGTCGTATGTTACTTACCATGTCCTCTTGGTACAATAATGTAGTCTATCAGAGTGTGATTAGTCGTATGTTACATACCATGTCATCTTGGTACAATAATGCGGTCTATCAGAGTATGATTAGTCGTGTTACTTACCATGTCATCTTGGTACAATAATGCGGTCTATAAGAGTGTGATTAGTCGTATGTTACTTACCATGTCATCTTGGTACAATAATGTGGTCTATCAGAGTATGATTAGTCGTATGTTACTTACCATGTCATCTTGGTACAATAATGTAGTCTATCAGAGTGTGATTAGTCGTATGTTACTTACCATGTCTTCTTGGTACAATAATGTGGTCTATCAGAGTGTGGTTAGTCGTATGTTACTTACCATGTCATCTTGGTACAATAATGTAGTCTATCAGAGTGTGGTTAGTCGTATGTTACTTACCATGTCCTCTTGGTACAATAATGTAGTCTATCAGAGTATGATTAGTCGTATGTTACTTACCATGTCCTCTTGGTACAATAATGTGGTCTATCAGAGTGTGATTAGTCGTATGCTATTTACCATGTCATCTTGGTACAATAATGTAGTCTATCAGAGTGTGATTAGTCGTATGTTACTTACCATGTCATCTTGGTACAATAATGTGGTCTATCAGAGTGTGGTTAGTCGTATGTTACTTACCATGTCATCTTGGTACAATAATGTGGTCTATCAGAGTGTGATTAGTCGTATGTTACTTACCATGTCATCTTGGTACAATAATGTGGTCTATCAGAGTGTGGTTAGTCGTATGTTACTTACCATGTCATCTTGGTACAATAATGTAGTCTATCAGAGTGTGATTAGTCGTATGTTACTTACCATGTCCTCTTGGTACAATAATGTAGTCTATCAGAGTATGATTAGTCGTATGTTACTTACCATGTCCTCTTGGTACAATAATGTAGTCTATCAGAATGTGATTAGTCGTATGTTACTTACCATGTCATCTTGGTACAATAATGTAGTCTATCAGAGTGTGATTAGTCGTATGTTACTTACCATGTCATCTTGGTACAATGATGTGGTCTATCAGAGTGTGGTTAGTCGTATGTTACTTACCATGTCATCTTGGTACAATAATGTGGTCTATCAGAGTGTGATTAGTCGTATGTTACTTACCATGTCATCTTGGTACAATAATGTGGTCTATCAGCGTATGATTAGTCGTATGTTACTTACTATGTCCTCTTGGTACAATAATGTAGTCTATCAGAGTGTGATTAGTCGTATGTTACTTACCATGTCATCTTGGTACAATAATGTGGTCTATCAGAGTATGATTAGTCGTATGTTACTTACCATGTCCTCTTGGTACAATAATGTGGTCTATCAGAGTGTGATTAGTCGTATGTTACTTACCATGTCATCTTGGTACAATAATGTAGTCTATCAGAGTATGATTAGTCGTATGTTACTTACCATGTCCTCTTGGTACAATAATGTAGTCTATCAGAATGTGATTAGTCGTATGTTACTTACCATGTCCTCTTGGTACAATAATGTGGTCTATCAGAGTGTGATTAGTCGTATGTTACTTACCATGTCCTCTTGGTACAATAATGTGGTCTATCAGAGTATGATTAGTCGTATGTTACTTACCATGTCCTCTTGGTACAATAATGTGGTCTATCAGAGTGTGATTAGTCGTATGTTACTTACCATGTCATCTTGGTACAATAATGTGGTCTATCAGAGTATGATTAGTCGTATGTTACTTACCATGTCCTCTTGGTACAATAATGTGGTCTATCAGAGTGTGATTAGTCGTATGTTAATTACCATGTCATCTTGGTACAATAATGTGGTCTATCAGAATGTGATTAGTCGTATGTTACTTACCATGTCCTCTTGGTACAATAATGTGGTCTATCAGATTGTGGTTAGTCGTATGTTACTTACCATGTCATCTTGGTACAATAATGTAGTCTATCAGAGTGTGGTTAGTCGTATGTTACTTACCATGTCCTCTTGGTACAATAATGTAGTCTATCAGAGTATGATTAGTCGTATGTTACTTACCATGTCCTCTTGGTACAATAATGTAGTCTATCAGAATGTGATTAGTCGTATGTTACTTACCATGTCATCTTGGTACAATAATGTAGTCTATCAGAGTGTGATTAGTCGTATGTTACTTACCATGTCATCTTGGTACAATAATGTAGTCTATCAGAGTGTGATTAGTCGTATGTTACTTACCATGTCCTCTTGGTACAATAATGTAGTCTATCAGAATGTGATTAGTCGTATGTTACTTACCATGTCATCTTGGTACAATAATGTAGTCTATCAGAGTGTGATTAGTCGTATGTTACTTACCATGTCATCTTGGTACAATGATGTGGTCTATCAGAGTGTGGTTAGTCGTATGTTACTCACCATGTCATCTTGGTACAATAATGTGGTCTATCAGAGTGTGATTAGTCGTATGTTACTTACCATGTCATCTTGGTACAATAATGTGGTCTATCAGAGTATGATTAGTCGTATGTTACTTACCATGTCCTCTTGGTACAATAATGTAGTCTATCAGAGTGTGATTAGTCGTAAGTTACTTACCATGTCATCTTGGTACAATAATGTGGTCTATCAGAGTATGATTAGTCGTATGTTACTTACCATGTCCTCTTGGTACAATAATGTGGTCTATCAGAGTGTGATTAGTCGTATGTTACTTACCATGTCATCTTGGTACAATAATGTAGTCTATCAGAGTATGATTAGTCGTATGTTACTTACCATGTCCTCTTGGTACAATAATGTAGTCTATCAGAATGTGATTAGTCGTTTGTTACTTACCATGTCCTCTTGGTACAATAATGTGGTCTATCAGAGTGTGATTAGTCGTATCTTACTTACCATGTCCTCTTGGTACAATAATGTGTTCTATCAGAGTATGATTAGTCGTATGTTACTTACCATGTCCTCTTGGTACAATAATGTGGTCTATCAGAGTGTGATTAGTCGTATGTTACTTACCATGTCATCTTGGTACAATAATTTGGTCTATCAGAGTATGATTATTCGTATGTTACTTACCATGTCCTCTTGGTACAATAATGTGGTCTATCAGAGTGTGATTAGTCGTATGTTAATTACCATGTCATCTTGGTACAATAATGTGGTCTATCAAAATGTGATTAGTCGTATGTTACTTACCATGTCCTCTTGGTACAATAATGTGGTCTATCAGAGTGTGGTTAGTCGTATGTTACTTACCATGTCATCTTGGTACAATAATGTAGTCTATCAGAGTGTGGTTAGTCGTATGTTACTTACCATGTCCTCTTGGTACAATAATGTAGTCTATCAGAGTATGATTAGTCGTATGTTACTTACCATGTCCTCTTGGTACAATAATGTAGTCTATAAGAATGTGATTAGTCGTATGTTACTTACCATGTCATCTTGGTACAATAATGTGGTCTATCAGAGTGTGGTTAGTCGTATGTTACTTACCATGTCATCTTGGTACAATAATGTGGTCTATCAGAGTGTGATTAGTCGTATGTTACTTACCATGTCATCTTGGTACAATAATGCCGTCTATCAGAGTATGATTAGTCGTGTTACTTACCATGTTATCTTGGTACAATAATGCGGTCTATCAGAGTGTGATTAGTCGTATGTTACTTACCATGTCATCTTGGTACAATAATGTGGTCTATCAGAGTATGATTAATCGTATGTTACTTACCATGTCCTCTTGGTACAATAATGTGGTCTATCAGAGTGTGATTAGTCGTATGTTACTTACCATGTCCTCTTGGTACAATATGATGATCTATCAGAGTATGATTAGTCGTATGTTACTTACCATGTCATCTTGGTACAATAATGTGGTCTATCAGAGTGTGATTAGTCGTATGTTACTTACCATGTCCTCTTGGTACAATAATGTGGTCTATCAGAGTGTGGTTAGTCGTATGTTACTTACCATGTCATCTTGGTACAATAATGTGGTCTATCAGAGTGTGATTAGTCGTATGTTACTTACCATGTCATCTTGGTACAATAATGTGGTCTATCAGAGTATGATTAGTCGTATGTTACTTACCATGTCATCTTGGTACAATAATGTGGTCTATCAGAGTGTGATTAGTCGTATGTTACTTACCATGTCATCTTGGTACAATAATGTGGTCTATCAGAGTATGATTAGTCGTATGTTACTTACCATGTCCTCTTGGTACAATAATGTGGTCTATCAGAGTGTGATTAGTCGTATGTTATTTACCATGTCATCTTGGTACAATAATGTGGTCTATCAGAGAGGGATTAGTCGTATGTTACTTACCATGTCATCTTGGTACAATAATGTGGTCTATCAGAGTATGATTAGTCGTATGTTACTTACCATGTCCTCTTGGTACAATAATGTAGTCTATCAGAGTGTGATTAGACGTATGTTACTTACCATGTCCTCTTGGTACAATAATGTGGTCTATCAGAGTGTGATTAGTCGTATGTTACTTACCATGTCCTCTTGGTACAATAATGTGGTCTATCAGAGTATGATTAGTCGTATGTTACTTACCATGTCATCTTGGTACAATAATGTGGTCTATCAGAGTGTGATTAGTCGTATGTTACTTACCATGTCATCTTGGTACAATAATGCGGTCTATCAGAGTGTGATTAGTCGTATGTTAATTACCATGTCATCTTGGTACAATAATGTGGTCTATCAGAGTATGATTAGTCGTATGTTACTTACCATGTCATCTTGGTACAATAATGTGGTCTATCAGAGTGTGATTAGTCGTATGTTACTTACCATGTCATCTTGGTACAATAATGTGGTCTATCAGAGTATGATTAGTCGTGTTACTTACCATGTCATCTTGGTACAATAATGTGGTCTATCAGAGTATGATTAGTCGTATGTTACTTACCATGTCATCTTGGTACAATAATGTGGTCTATCAGAGTATGATTAGTCGTATGTTACTTACCATGTCATCTTGGTACAATAATGTGGTCTATCAGAGTGTGATTAGTCGTATGTTACTTACCATGTCCTCTTGGTACAATAATGTGGTCTATCAGAGTGTGATTAGTCGTATGTTACTTACCATGTCCTCTTGGTACAATAATGTGGTCTATCAGAGTGTGATTAGTCGTATGTTACTTACCATGTCCTCTTGGTACAATAATGTAGTCTATCAGAATGTGATTAGTCGTAAGTTACTTACCATGTCATCTTGGTACAATAATGTGGTCTATCAAAGTGTGATTAGTCGTATATTAATTACCATGTCATCTTGGTACAATAATGTGGTCTATCAGAGTGTGATTAGTCGTATGTTACTTGCCATGTCCTCTTGGTACAATAATGTGGTCTATCAGAATGTGATTAGTCGTATGTTACTTACCATGTCATCTTGGTACAATATGATGGTCTATCAGAGTGTGATTAGTCGTGTTACTTACCATGTCATCTTGGTACAATATGATGGTCTATCAGAGTGTGATTAGTCGTAAGTTACTTACCATGTCATCTTGGTACAATAATGTGGTCTATCAGAATGTGATTAGTCGTATGTTACTTACCATGTCATCTTGGTACAATAATGTGGTCTATCAGAGTATGATTAGTCGTATGTTAATTACCATGTCCTCTTGGTACAATAATGTAGTCTATCAGAGTGTGATTAGTCGTATGTTACTTACCATGTCCTCTTGGTACAATAATGTGGTCTATCAGAGTGTGATTAGTCGTATGTTACTTACCATGTCCTCTTGGTACAATAATGTAGTCTATCAGAATGTGATTAGTCGTATGTTACTTACCATGTCATCTTGGTACAATAATGTGGTCTATCAAAGTGTGATTAGTCGTATGTTAATTACCATGTCATCTTGGTACAATAATGTGGTCTATCAGAGTGTGATTAGTCGTATGTTACTTGCCATGTCCTCTTGGTACAATAATGTGGTCTATCAGAATGTGATTAGTCGTATGTTACTTACCATGTCATCTTGGTACAATAATGTGGTCTATCAGAATGTGATTAGTCGTATGTTACTTACCATGTCATCTTGGTACAATAATGTGGTCTATCAGAGTGTGATTAGTCGTGTGTTACTTACCATGTCATCTTGGTACAATAATGTGGTCTATCAGAGTGTGATTAGTCGTATGTTACTTACCATGTCATCTTGGTACAATAATGTGGTCTATCAGAGTGTGATTAGTCGTATGTTACTTACCATGTCATCTTGGTACAATAATGTGGTCTATCAGAGTGTGATTAGTCGTATGTTACTTACCATGTCATCTTGGTACAATAATGTGGTCTATCAGAGTGTGATTAGTCGTATGTTACTTACCATGTCCTCTTGGTACAATAATGTAGTCTATCAGAGTGTGATTAGTCGTATGTTACTTACCATGTCATCTTGGTACAATAATGTGGTCTATCAGAGTGTGATTAGTCGTATGTTACTTACCATGTCATCTTGGTACACTAATGTAGTCTATCAGAGTGTGATTAGTCGTATGTTACTTACCATGTCCTCTTGGTACAATAATGTAGTCTATCAGAATGTGATTAGTCGTATGTTACTTACCATGTCCTCTTGGTACAATAATGTAGTCTATCAGAATGTGATTAGTCGTATTTTACTTACCATGTCCTCTTGGTACAATAATGTGGTCTATCAGAGTATGATTAGTCGTATGTTACTTACCATGTCATCTTGGTACAATAATGTGGTCTATCAGAGTGTGATTAGTCGTATGTTACTTACCATGTCCTCTTGGTACAATAATGTGGTCTATCAGAGTGTGATTAGTCGTATGTTACTTACCATGTCATCTTGGTACAATAATGTAGTCTATCAGAGTGTGATTAGTCGTATGTTACTTACCATGTCATCTTGGTACAATAATGTAGTCTATCAGAGTGTGATTAGTCGTATGTTACTTACCATGTCCTCTTGGTACAATAATGTAGTCTATCAGAGTATGATTAGTCGTATGTTACTTACCATGTCATCTTGGTACAATAATGTGGTCTATCAGAATGTGATTAGTCGTATGTTACTTACCATGTCCTCTTGGTACAATAATGTAGTCTATCAGAATGTGATTAGTCGTATGTTACTTACCATGTCATCTTGGTACAATAATGTGGTCTATCAGAGTATGATTAGTCGTATGTTACTTACCATGTCATCTTGGTACAATAATGTGGTCTATCAGAGTGTGATTAGTCGTATGTTACTTACCATGTCCTCTTGGTACAATAATGTGGTCTAT
This sequence comes from Bathymodiolus brooksi, assembly GCA_963680875.1. Classification (NCBI taxonomy): domain Eukaryota; kingdom Metazoa; phylum Mollusca; class Bivalvia; order Mytilida; family Modiolidae; genus Bathymodiolus; species Bathymodiolus brooksi. The sequence continues at coordinate 137,268,607 of OY804577.1, forward strand.
CAGAGTGTGATTAGTCGTATGTTACTTACCATGTCCTCTTGGTACAATAATGTGGTCTATCAGAGTGTGATTAGTCGTATGTTACTTACCATGTCCTCTTGGTACAATAATGTGGTCTATCAGAGTATGATTAGTCGTATGTTACTTACCATGTCCTCTTGGTACAATAATGTGGTCTATCAGAGTGTGATTAGTCGTAAGTTACTTACCATGTCCTCTTGGTACAATAATGTGGTCTATCAGAGTATGATTAGTCGTATGTTACTTACCATGTCATCTTGGTACAATAATGTGGTCTAACAGAGTATGATTAGTCGTATGTTACTTACCATGTCATCTTGGTACAATAATGTGGTCTATCAGAGTGTGATTAGTCGTATGTTACTTACCATGTCATCTTGGTACAATAATGTAGTCTATCAGAATGTGATTAGTCGTATGTTACTTACCATGTCATCTTGGTACAATAATGTAGTCTAACAGAGTGTGATTAGTCGTATGTTACTTACCATGTCATCTTGGTACAATAATGTGGTCTATCAGAGTGTGGTTAGTCGTATGTTACTTACCATGTCATCTTGGTACAATAATGTGGTCTATCAGAGTGTGATTAGTCGTATGTTACTTACCATGTCATCTTGGTACAATAATGCGGTCTATCAGAGTATGATTAGTCGTGTTACTTACCATGTTATCTTGGTACAATAATGCGGTCTATCAGAGTGTGATTAGTCGTATGTTACTTACCATGTCATCTTGGTACAATAATGTGGTCTATCAGAGTATGATTAGTCGTATGTTACTTACCATGTCCTCTTGGTACAATAATGTGGTCTATCAGAGTGTGATTAGTCGTATGTTACTTACCATGTCCTCTTGGTACAATATGATGATCTATCAGAGTATGATTAGTCGTATGTTACTTACCATGTCATCTTGGTACAATAATGTGGTCTATCAGAGTGTGATTAGTCGTATGTTACTTACCATGTCATCTTGGTACAATAATGTGGTCTATCAGAGTGTGATTAGTCGTATGTTACTTACCATGTCATCTTGGTACAATAATGTGGTCTATCAGAGTGTGATTAGTCGTATGTTACTTACCATGTCCTCTTGGTACAATAATGTGGTCTATCAGAGTGTGATTAGTCGTATGTTACTTACCATGTGCTCTTGGTACAATAATGTAGTCTATCAGAGTGTGATTAGTCGTATGTTACTTACCATGTCATCTTGGTACAATAATGTGGTCTATCAGAGTATGATTAGTCGTATGTTACTTACCATGTCCTCTTGGTACAATAATGTAGTCTATCAGAGTGTGATTAGTCGTATGTTACTTACCATGTCCTCTTGGTACAATAATGTGGTCTATCAGAGTGTTATTAGTCGTATGTTACTTACCATGTCATCTTGGTACAGTATGATGGTCTATCAGAGTGTGATTAGTCGTGTTACTTACCATGTCATCTTGGTCCAATATGATGGTCTATCAGAGTGTGATTAGTCGTATGTTACTTACCATGTCATCTTGGTACAATAATGTGGTCTATCAGAATGTGATTAGTCGTGTTACTTACCATGTCATCTTGGTACAATAATGTGGTCTATCAGAGTGTGATTAGTCGTATATTACTTACCATGTCATCTTGGTACAATAATGTGGTCTATCAGAGTATGATTAGTAGTATGTTACTTACCATGTCATCTTGGTACAATAATGTGGTCTATCAGAGTATGATTAGTCGTGTGTTACTTACCATGTCATCTTGGTACAATAATGTGGTCTATCAGAGTATGATTAGTCGTATGTTAATTACCATGTCATCTTGGTACAATAATGTGGTCTATCAGAGTGTGATTAGTCGTATGTTACTTACCATGTCATCTTGGTACAATAATGTGGTCTATCAGAGTGTGATTAGTCGTATGTTACTTACCATGTCATCTTGGTACAATAATGTGGTCTATCAGAGTGTGATTAGTCGTATGTTACTTACCATGTCATCTTGGTACAATAATGTGGTCTATCAGAATGTGATTAGTCGTATGTTACTTACCATGTCCTCTTGGTACAATAATGTAGTCTATCAGAGTGTGATTAGTCGTATGTTACTTACCATGTCATCTTGGTACAATAATGTGGTCTATCAGAGTATGATTAGTCGTATGTTACTTACCATGTCATCTTGGTACAATAATGTGGTCTATCAGAGTGTGATTAGTCGTATGTTACTTACCATGTCCTCTTGGTACAATAATGTGGTCTATCAGAGTGTGATTAGTCGTATGTTACTTACCATGTCCTCTTGGTACAATAATGTGGTCTATCAGAGTGTGATTAGTCGTATGTTACTTACCATGTCCTCTTGGTACAATAATGTGGTCTATCAGAGTATGATTAGTCGTATGTTACTTACCATGTCCTCTTGGTACAATAATGTGGTCTATCAGAGTGTGATTAGTCGTATGTTACTTACCATGTCCTCTTGGTACAATAATGTGGTCTATCAGAGTATGATTAGTCGTATGTTACTTACCATGTCATCTTGGTACAATAATGTGGTCTAACAGAGTATGATTAGTCGTATGTTACTTACCATGTCATCTTGGTACAATAATGTGGTCTATCAGAGTGTGATTAGTCGTATGTTACTTACCATGTCATCTTGGTACAATAATGTAGTCTATCAGAATGTGATTAGTCGTATGTTACTTACCATGTCATCTTGGTACAATAATGTAGTCTATCAGAGTGTGATTAGTCGTATGTTACTTACCATGTCATCTTGGTACAATAATGTGGTCTATCAGAGTGTGGTTAGTCGTATGTTACTTACCATGTCATCTTGGTACAATAATGTGGTCTATCAGAGTGTGATTAGTCGTATGTTACTTACCATGTCATCTTGGTACAATAATGCGGTCTATCAGAGTATGATTAGTCGTGTTACTTACCATGTTATCTTGGTACAATAATGCGGTCTATCAGAGTGTGATTAGTCGTATGTTACTTACCATGTCATCTTGGTACAATAATGTGGTCTATCAGAGTATGATTAGTCGTATGTTACTTACCATGTCCTCTTGGTACAATAATGTGGTCTATCAGAGTGTGATTAGTCGTATGTTACTTACCATGTCCTCTTGGTACAATATGATGATCTATCAGAGTATGATTAGTCGTATGTTACTTACCATGTCATCTTGGTACAATAATGTGGTCTATCAGAGTGTGATTAGTCGTATGTTACTTACCATGTCATCTTGGTACAATAATGTGGTCTATCAGAGTGTGATTAGTCGTATGTTACTTACCATGTCATCTTGGTACAATAATGTGGTCTATCAGAGTGTGATTAGTCGTATGTTACTTACCATGTCCTCTTGGTACAATAATGTGGTCTATCAGAGTGTGATTAGTCGTATGTTACTTACCATGTGCTCTTGGTACAATAATGTAGTCTATCAGAATGTGATTAGTCGTATGTTACTTACCATGTCATCTTGGTACAATAATGTGGTCTATCAGAGTATGATTAGTCGTATGTTACTTACCATGTCCTCTTGGTACAATAATGTAGTCTATCAGAGTGTGATTAGTCGTATGTTACTTACCATGTCCTCTTGGTACAATAATGTGGTCTATCAGAGTGTGATTAGTCGTATGTTACTTACCATGTCATCTTGGTACAGTATGATGGTCTATCAGAGTGTGATTAGTCGTGTTACTTACCATGTCATCTTGGTACAATAATGTGGTCTATCAGAGTATGATTAGTCGTGTGTTACTTACCATGTCATCTTGGTACAATAATGTGGTCTATCAGAGTATGATTAGTCGTATGTTAATTACCATGTCATCTTGGTACAATAATGTGGTCTATCAGAGTGTGATTAGTCGTGTGTTACTTACCATGTCATCTTGGTACAATAATGTGGTCTATCAGAGTGTGATTAGTCGTATGTTACTTACCATGTCATCTTGGTACAATAATGTGGTCTATCAGAGTGTGATTAGTCGTATGTTACTTACCATGTCATCTTGGTACAATAATGTGGTCTATCAGAGTGTGATTAGTCGTATGTTACTTACCATGTCATCTTGGTACAATAATGTGGTCTATCAGAGTGTGATTAGTCGTATGTTACTTACTATGTCCTCTTGGTACAATAATGTAGTCTATCAGAGTGTGATTAGTCGTATGTTACTTACCATGTCATCTTGGTACAATAATGTGGTCTATCAGAGTGTGATTAGTCGTATGTTACTTACCATGTCATCTTGGTACAATAATGTAGTCTATCAGAGTGTGATTAGTCGTATGTTACTTACCATGTCCTCTTGGTACAATAATGTAGTCTATCAGAGTGTGATTAGTCGTATGTTACTTACCATGTCCTCTTGGTACAATAATGTAGTCTATCAGAATGTGATTAGTCGTATTTTACTTACCATGTCCTCTTGGTACAATAATGTGGTCTATCAGAGTATGATTAGTCGTATGTTACTTACCATGTCATCTTGGTACAATAATGTGGTCTATCAGAGTGTGATTAGTCGTATGTTACTTACCATGTCCTCTTGGTACAATAATGTGGTCTATCAGAGTGTGATTAGTCGTATGTTACTTACCATGTCATCTTGGTACAATAATGTAGTCTATCAGAGTGTGATTAGTCGTATGTTACTTACCATGTCATCTTGGTACAATAATGTAGTCTATCAGAGTGTGATTAGTCGTATGTTACTTACCATGTCCTCTTGGTACAATAATGTAGTCTATCAGAGTATGATTAGTCGTATGTTACTTACCATGTCATCTTGGTACAATAATGTGGTCTATCAGAATGTGATTAGTCGTATGTTACTTACCATGTCCTCTTGGTACAATAATGTAATCTATCAGAGTGTGATTAGTCGTAAGTTACTTACCATGTCATCTTGGTACAATAATGTGGTCTATCAGAGTATGATTAGTCGTATGTTACTTACCATGTCATCTTGGTACAATAATGTGGTCTATCAGAGTGTGATTAGTCGTATGTTACTTACCATGTCCTCTTGGTACAATAATGTGGTCTATCAGAGTGTGATTAGTCGTATGTTACTTACCATGTCCTCTTGGTACAATAATGTGGTCTATCAGAGTGTGATTAGTCGTATGTTACTTACCATGTCCTCTTGGTACAATAATGTGGTCTATCAGAGTATGATTAGTCGTATGTTACTTACCATGTCCTCTTGGTACAATAATGTGGTCTATCAGAGTGTGATTAGTCGTATGTTACTTACCATGTCCTCTTGGTACAATAATGTGGTCTATCAGAGTATGATTAGTCGTATGTTACTTACCATGTCATCTTGGTACAATAATGTGGTCTAACAGAGTATGATTAGTCGTATGTTACTTACCATGTCATCTTGGTACAATAATGTGGTCTATCAGAGTGTGATTAGTCGTATGTTACTTACCATGTCATCTTGGTACAATAATGTAGTCTATCAGAGTATGATTAGTCGTATGTTACTTACCATGTCATCTTGGTACAATAATGTAGTCTATCAGAGTGTGATTAGTCGTATGTTACTTACCATGTCATCTTGGTACAATAATGTGGTCTATCAGAGTGTGGTTAGTCGTATGTTACTTACCATGTCATCTTGGTACAATAATGTGGTCTATCAGAGTGTGATTAGTCGTATGTTACTTACCATGTCATCTTGGTACAATAATGCGGTCTATCAGAGTATGATTAGTCGTGTTACTTACCATGTTATCTTGGTACAATAATGCGGTCTATCAGAGTGTGATTAGTCGTATGTTACTTACCATGTCATCTTGGTACAATAATGTGGTCTATCAGAGTATGATTAGTCGTATGTTACTTACCATGTCCTCTTGGTACAATAATGTGGTCTATCAGAGTGTGATTAGTCCTATGTTACTTACCATGTCCTCTTGGTACAATATGATGATCTATCAGAGTATGATTAGTCGTATGTTACTTACCATGTCATCTTGGTACAATAATGTGGTCTATCAGAGTGTGATTAGTCGTATGTTACTTACCATGTCCTCTTGGTACAATAATGTGGTCTATCAGAGTATGATTAGTCGTATGTTACTTACCATGTCCTCTTGGTACAATAATGTAGTCTATCAGAGTGTGATTAGTCGTATGTTACTTACCATGTCATCTTGGTACAATAATGCGGTCTATCAGAGTATGATTAGTCGTGTTACTTACCATGTCATCTTGGTACAATAATGCGGTCTATAAGAGTGTGATTAGTCGTATGTTACTTACCATGTCATCTTGGTACAATAATGTGGTCTATCAGAGTATGATTAGTCGTATGTTACTTACCATGTCCTCTTGGTACAATAATGTGGTCTATCAGAGTGTGATTAGTCGTATGTTACTTACCATGTCATCTTGGTACAATAATGTAGTCTATCAGAGTATGATTAGTCGTATGTTACTTACCATGTCCTCTTGGTACAATAATGTAGTCTATCAGAATGTGATTAGTCGTATGTTACTTACCATGTCCTCTTGGTACAATAATGTGGTCTATCAGAGTGTGATTAGTCGTATGTTACTTACCATGTCCTCTTGGTACAATAATGTGGTCTATCAGAGTATGATTAGTCGTATGTTACTTACCATGTCCTCTTGGTACAATAATGTGGTCTATCAGAGTGTGATTAGTCGTATGTTACTTACCATGTCATCTTGGTACAATAATGTGGTCTATCAGAGTATGATTAGTCGTATGTTACTTACCATGTCCTCTTGGTACAATAATGTGGTCTATCAGAGTGTGATTAGTCGTATGTTAATTACCATGTCATCTTGGTACAATAATGTGGTCTATTAGAATGTGATTAGTCGTATGTTACTTACCATGTCCTCTTGGTACAATAATGTGGTCTATCAGAGTGTGGTTAGTCGTATGTTACTTACCATGTCATCTTGGTACAATAATGTAGTCTATCAGAGTGTGGTTAGTCGTATGTTACTTATCATGTCCTCTTGGTACAATAATGTAGTCTATCAGAGTATGATTAGTCGTATGTTACTTACCATGTCCTCTTGGTACAATAATGTAGTCTATAAGAATATGATTAGTCGTATGTTACTTACCATGTCATCTTGGTACAATAATGTAGTCTATCAGAGTGTGATTAGTCGTATGTTACTTACCATGTCATCTTGGTAAAATAATGTGGTCTATCAGAGTGTGGTTAGTCGTATGTTACTTACCATGTCATCTTGGTACAATAATGTGGTCTATCAGAGTGTGATTAGTCGTATGTTACTTACCATGTCCTCTTGGTACAATAATGTACTCTATCAGAGTGTGATTAGTCGTATGTTACTTACCATGTCATCTTGGTACAATAATGTGGTCTATCAGAGTATGATTAGTCGTATGTTACTTACCATGTCCTCTTGGTACAATAATGTGGTCTATCAGAGTGTGATTAGTCGTATGTTACTTACCATGTCATCTTGGTACAATAATGTGGTCTATCAGAGTGTGGTTAGTCGTATGTTACTTACCATGTCATCTTGGTACAATAATGTGGTCTATCAGAGTGTGATTAGTCGTATGTTACTTACCATGTCATCTTGGTACAATAATGTGGTCTATCAGAGTATGATTAGTCGTATGTTACTTACCATGTCATCTTGGTACAATAATGTGGTCTATCAGAATGTGATTAGTCGTGTTACTTACCATGTCCTCTTGGTACAATAATGTGGTCTATCAGAGTGTGGTTAGTCGTATGTTACTTACCATGTCATCTTGGTACAATAATGTGGTCTATCAGAGTGTGATTAGTCGTATGTTACTTACCATGTCATCTTGGTACAATAATGTGGTCTATCAGAGTATGATTAGTCGTATGTTACTTACTATGTCCTCTTGGTACAATAATGTAGTCTATCAGAGTGTGATTAGTCGTATGTTACTTACCATGTCATCTTGGTACAATAATGTGGTCTATCAGAGTGTGATTAGTCGTATGTTACTTACCATGTCATCTTGGTACAATAATGTGGTCTATCAGAATGTGATTAGTCGTATGTTACTTACCATGTCATCTTGGTACAATAATGTGGTCTATCAGAGTGTGATTAGTCGTATGTTACTTACCATGTCATCTTGGTACAATAATGTAGTCTATCAGAGTATGATTAGTCGTATGTTACTTACCATGTCCTCTTGGTACAATAATGTAGTCTATCAGAGTGTGATTAGTCGTATGTTACTTACCATGTCATCTTGGTACAATAATGTGGTCTATCAGAGTGTGATTAGTCGTGTTACTTACCATGTTATCTTGGTACAATAATGTGGTCTATCAGAGTGTGATTAGTCGTATGTTACTTACCATGTCCTCTTGGTACAATAATGTGGTCTATCAGAGTATGATTAGTCGTATGTTACTTACCATATCATCTTGGTACAATAATGTAGTCTATCAGAGTATGATTAGTCGTATGTTACTTACCATGTCATCTTGGTACAATAATGTGGTCTATCAGAGTGTGATTAGTCGTATGTTACTTACCATGTCCTCTTGGTACAATAATGTGGTCTATCAGAGTATGATTAGTCGTATGTTACTTACCATGTCCTCTTGGTACAATAATGTGGTCTATCAGAGTGTGATTAGTCGTATGTTACTTACCATGTCCTCTTGGTACAATAATGTGGTCTATCAGAGTGTGATTAGTCGTATGTTACTTACCATGTCATCTTGGTACAATAATGTAGTCTATCAGAGTATGATTAGTCGTATGTTACTTACCATGTCCTCTTGGTACAATAATGTGGTCTATCAGAGTGTGATTAGTCGTATGTTACTTACCATGTCATCTTGGTACAATAATGTAGTCTATCAGAGTATGATTAGTCGTATGTTACTTACCATGTCATCTTGGTACAATAATGTGGTCTATCAGAGTGTGATTAGTCGTATGTTACTTACCATGTCATCTTGGTACAATAATGTGGTCTATCAGAGTGTGATTAGTCGTATGTTACTTACCATGTCATCTTGGTACAATAATGTGGTCTATCAGAGTGTGATTAGTCGTATGTTACTTACCATGTCATCTTGGTACAATAATGTGGTCTATCAGAGTGTGATTAGTCGTATGTTACTTACCATGTCCTCTTGGTACAATAATGTAGTCTATCAGAGTGTGATTAGTCGTATGTTACTTACCATGTCATCTTGGTACAATAATGTGGTCTATCAGAGTGTGATTAGTCGTATGTTACTTACCATGTCATCTTGGTACAATAATGTAGTCTATCAGAATGTGATTAGTCGTATGTTACTTACCATGTCCTCTTGGTACAATAATGTAGTCTATCAGAGTGTGATTAGTCGTATGTTACTTACCATGTCCTCTTGGTACAATAATGTAGTCTATCAGAATGTGATTAGTCGTATTTTACTTACCATGTCCTCTTGGTACAATAATGTGGTCTATCAGAGTATGATTAGTCGTATGTTACTTACCATGTCATCTTGGTACAATAATGTGGTCTATCAGAGTGTGATTAGTCGTATGTTACTTACCATGTCCTCTTGGTACAATAATGTGGTCTATCAGAGTGTGATTAGTCGTATGTTACTTACCATGTCATCTTGGTACAATAATGTAGTCTATCAGAGTGTGATTAGTCGTATGTTACTTACCATGTCATCTTGGTACAATAATGTAGTCTATCAGAGTGTGATTAGTCGTATGTTACTTACCATGTCCTCTTGGTACAATAATGTAGTCTATCAGAGTATGATTAGTCGTATGTTACTTACCATGTCATCTTGGTACAATAATGTGGTCTATTAGAATGTGATTAGTCGTATGTTACTTACCATGTCCTCTTGGTACAATAATGTAGTCTATCAGAGTGTGATTAGTCGTATGTTACTTACCATGTCATCTTGGTACAATAATGTGGTCTATCAGAGTATGATTAGTCGTATGTTACTTACCATGTCATCTTGGTACAATAATGTGGTCTATCAGAGTGTGATTAGTCGTATGTTACTTACCATGTCCTCTTGGTACAATAATGTGGTCTATCAGAGTGTGATTAGTCGTATGTTACTTACCATGTCCTCTTGGTACAATAATGTGGTCTATCAGAGTGTGATTAGTCGTATGTTACTTACCATGTCATCTTGGTACAATAATGTAGTCTATCAGAGTATGATTAGTCGTATGTTACTTACCATGTCCTCTTGGTACAATAATGTGGTCTATCAGAGTGTGATTAGTCGTATGTTACTTACCATGTCATCTTGGTACAATAATGTAGTCTATCAGAGTATGATTAGTCGTATGTTACTTACCATGTCATCTTGGTACAATAATGTGGTCTATCAGAGTGTGATTAGTCGTATGTTACTTACCATGTCATCTTGGTACAATAATGTGGTCTATCAGAGTGTGATTAGTCGTATGTTACTTACCATGTCATCTTGGTACAATAATGTGGTCTATCAGAGTGTGATTAGTCGTATGTTACTTACCATGTCATCTTGGTACAATAATGTGGTCTATCAGAGTGTGATTAGTCGTATGTTACTTACCATGTCCTCTTGGTACAATAATGTAGTCTATCAGAGTGTGATTAGTCGTATGTTACTTACCATGTCATCTTGGTACAATAATGTGGTCTATCAGAGTGTGATTAGTCGTATGTTACTTACCATGTCATCTTGGTACAATAATGTAGTCTATCAGAATGTGATTAGTCGTATGTTACTTACCATGTCCTCTTGGTACAATAATGTAGTCTATCAGAGTGTGATTAGTCGTATGTTACTTACCATGTCCTCTTGGTACAATAATGTAGTCTATCAGAATGTGATTAGTCGTATTTTACTTACCATGTCCTCTTGGTACAATAATGTGGTCTATCAGAGTATGATTAGTCGTATGTTACTTACCATGTCATCTTGGTACAATAATGTGGTCTATCAGAGTGTGATTAGTCGTATGTTACTTACCATGTCCTCTTGGTACAATAATGTGGTCTATCAGAGTGTGTTTAGTCGTATGTTACTTACCATGTCATCTTGGTACAATAATGTAGTCTATCAGAGTGTGATTAGTCGTATGTTACTAACCATGTCATCTTGGTACAATAATGTAGTCTATCAGAGTGTGATTAGTCGTATGTTACTTACCATGTCCTCTTGGTACAATAATGTAGTCTATCAGAGTATGATTAGTCGTATGTTACTTACCATGTCATCTTGGTACAATAATGTGGTCTATCAGAATGTGATTAGTCGTATGTTACTTACCATGTCCTCTTGGTACAATAATGTAGTCTATCAGAGTGTGATTAGTCGTATGTTACTTACCATGTCATCTTGGTACAATAATGTGGTCTATCAGAGTATGATTAGTCGTATGTTACTTACCATGTCATCTTGGTACAATAATGTGGTCTATCAGAGTGTGATTAGTCGTATGTTACTTACCATGTCCTCTTGGTACAATAATGTGGTCTATCAGAGTGTGATTAGTCGTATGTTACTTACCATGTCCTCTTGGTACAATAATGTGGTCTATCAGAGTGTGATTAGTCGTATGTTACTTACCATGTCCTCTTGGTACAATAATGTGGTCTATCAGAGTATGATTAGTCGTATGTTACTTACCATGTCCTCTTGGTACAATAATGTGGTCTATCAGAGTGTGATTAGTCGTATGTTACTTACCATGTCCTCTTGGTACAATAATGTGGTCTATCAGAGTATGATTAGTCGTATGTTACTTACCATGTCATCTTGGTACAATAATGTGGTCTAACAGAGTATGATTAGTCGTATGTTACTTACCATGTCATCTTGGTACAATAATGTGGTCTATCAGAGTGTGATTAGTCGTATGTTACTTACCATGTCATCTTGGTACAATAATGTAGTCTATCAGAATGTGATTAGTCGTATGTTACTTACCATGTCATCTTGGTACAATAATGTAGTCTATCAGAGTGTGATTAGTCGTATGTTACTTACCATGTCATCTTGGTACAATAATGTGGTCTATCAGAGTGTGGTTAGTCGTATGTTACTTACCATGTCATCTTGGTACAATAATGTGGTCTATCAGAGTGTGATTAGTCGTATGTTACTTACCATGTCATCTTGGTACAATAATGCGGTCTATCAGAGTATGATTAGTCGTGTTACTTACCATGTTATCTTGGTACAATAATGCGGTCTATCAGAGTGTGATTAGTCGTATGTTACTTACCATGTCATCTTGGTACAATAATGTGGTCTATCAGAGTATGATTAGTCGTATGTTACTTACCATGTCCTCTTGGTACAATAATGTGGTCTATCAGAGTGTGATTAGTCGTATGTTACTTACCATGTCCTCTTGGTACAATATGATGATCTATCAGAGTATGATTAGTCGTATGTTACTTACCATGTCATCTTGGTACAATAATGTGGTCTATCAGAGTGTGATTAGTCGTATGTTACTTACCATGTCCTCTTGGTACAATAATGTGGTCTATCAGAGTATGATTAGTCGTATGTTACTTACCATGTCCTCTTGGTACAATAATGTAGTCTATCAGAGTGTGATTAGTCGTATGTTACATACCATGTCATCTTGGTACAATAATGCGGTCTATCAGAGTATGATTAGTCGTGTTACTTACCATGTCATCTTGGTACAATAATGCGGTCTATAAGAGTGTGATTAGTCGTATGTTACTTACCATGTCATCTTGGTACAATAATGTGGTCTATCAGAGTATGATTAGTCGTATGTTACTTACCATGTCCTCTTGGTACAATAATGTGGTCTATCAGAGTGTGATTAGTCGTATGTTACTTACCATGTCATCTTGGTACAATAATGTAGTCTATCAGAGTATGATTAGTCGTATGTTACTTACCATGTCCTCTTGGTACAATAATGTAGTCTATCAGAATGTGATTAGTCGTATGTTACTTACCATGTCCTCTTGGTACAATAATGTGGTCTATCAGAGTGTGATTAGTCGTATGTTACTTACCATGTCCTCTTGGTACAATAATGTGGTCTATCAGAGTATGATTAGTCGTATGTTACTTACCATGTCCTCTTGGTACAATAATGTGGTCTATCAGAGTGTGATTAGTCGTATGTTACTTACCATGTCATCTTGGTACAATAATGTGGTCTATCAGAGTATGATTAGTCGTATGTTACTTACCATGTCCTCTTGGTACAATAATGTGGTCTATCAGAGTGTGATTAGTCGTATGTTAATTACCATGTCATCTTGGTACAATAATGTGGTCTATTAGAATGTGATTAGTCGTATGTTACTTACCATGTCCTCTTGGTACAATAATGTGGACTATCAGAGTGTGGTTAGTCGTATGTTACTTACCATGTCATCTTGGTACAATAATGTAGTCTATCAGAGTGTGGTTAGTCGTATGTTACTTATCATGTCCTCTTGGTACAATAATGTAGTCTATCAGAGTATGATTAGTCGTATGTTACTTACCATGTCCTCTTGGTACAATAATGTAGTCTATAAGAATGTGATTAGTCGTATGTTACTTACCATGTCATCTTGGTACAATAATGTAGTCTATCAGAGTGTGATTAGTCGTATGTTACTTACCATGTCATCTTGGTAAAATAATGTGGTCTATCAGAGTGTGGTTAGTCGTATGTTACTTACCATGTCATCTTGGTACAATAATGTGGTCTATCAGAGTGTGATTAGTCGTATGTTACTTACCATGTCCTCTTGGTACAATAATGTAGTCTATCAGAGTGTGATTAGTCGTATGTTACTTACCATGTCATCTTGGTACAATAATGGGGTCTATCAGAGTATGATTAGTCGTAAGTTACTTACCATGTCCTCTTGGTACAATAATGTGGTCTATCAGAGTGTGATTAGTCGTATGTTACTTACCATGTCATCTTGGTACAATAATGTGGTCTATCAGAGTGTGGTTAGTCGTATGTTACTTACCGTGTCATCTTGGTACAATAATGTGGTCTATCAGAGTGTGATTAGTCGTATGTTACTTACCATGTCATCTTGGTACAATAATGTGGTCTATCAGAGTATGATTAGTCGTATGTTACTTACCATGTCATCTTGGTACAATAATGTGGTCTATCAGAATGTGATTAGTCGTGTTACTTACCATGTCCTCTTGGTACAATAATGTGGTCTATCAGAGTGTGGTTAGTCGTATGTTACTTACCATGTCATCTTGGTACAATAATGTGGTCTATCAGAGTATGATTAGTCGTATGTTACTTACCATGTCATCTTGGTACAATAATGTGGTCTATCAGAGTATGATTAGTCGTATGTTACTTACTATGTCCTCTTGGTACAATAATGTAGTCTATCAGAGTGTGATTAGTCGTATGTTACTTACCATGTCATCTTGGTACAATAATGTGGTCTATCAGAGTGTGATTAGTCGTATGTTACTTACCATGTCATCTTGGTACAATAATGTGGTCTATCAGAATGTGATTAGTCGTATGTTACTTACCATGTCATCTTGGTACAATAATGTGGTCTATCAGAGTGTGATTAGTCGTATGTTACTTACCATGTCATCTTGGTACAATAATGTAGTCTATCAGAGTATGATTAGTCGTATGTTACTTACCATGTCCTCTTGGTACAATAATGTAGTCTATCAGAGTGTGATTAGTCGTATGTTACTTACCATGTCATCTTGGTACAATAATGTGGTCTATCAGAGTGTGATTAGTCGTGTTACTTACCATGTTATCTTGGTACAATAATGTGGTCTATCAGAGTGTGATTAGTCGTATGTTACTTACCATGTCCTCTTGGTACAATAATGTGGTCTATCAGAGTATGATTAGTCGTATGTTACTTACCATGTCATCTTGGTACAATAATGTAGTCTATCAGAGTATGATTAGTCGTATGTTACTTACCATGTCATCTTGGTACAATAATGTGGTCTATCAGAGTGTGATTAGTCGTATGTTACTTACCATGTCCTCTTGGTACAATAATGTGGTCTATCAGAGTATGATTAGTCGTATGTTACTTACCATGTCCTCTTGGTACAATAATGTGGTCTATCAGAGTGTGATTAGTCGTATGTTACTTACCATGTCCTCTTGGTACAATAATGTGGTCTATCAGAGTGTGATTAGTCGTATGTTACTTACCATGTCATCTTGGTACAATAATGTAGTCTATCAGAGTATGATTAGTCGTATGTTACTTACCATGTCCTCTTGGTACAATAATGTGGTCTATCAGAGTGTGATTAGTCGTATGTTACTTACCATGTCATCTTGGTACAATAATGTAGTCTATCAGAGTATGATTAGTCGTATGTTACTTACCATGTCCTCTTGGTACAATAATGTGGTCTATCAGAGTGTGATTAGTCGTATGTTAATTACCATGTCATCTTGGTACAATAATGTGGTCTATCAGAATGTGATTAGTCGTATGTTACTTACCATGTCCTCTTGGTACAATAATTTGGTCTATCAGAGTGTGATTAGTCGTATGTTACTTACCATGTCCTCTTGGTACAATAATGTGGTCTATCAGAGTGTGATTAGTCGTGTGTTACTTACCATGTCATCTTGGTACAATAATGTGGTCTATCAGAGTGTGATTAGTCGTATGTTACTTACCATGTCATCTTGGTACAATAATGTGGTCTATCAGAGTATGATTAGTCGTATGTTACTTACCATGTCATCTTGGTACAATAATGTGGTCTATCAGAGTGTGATTAGTCGTATGTTACTTACCATGTCATCTTGGTACAATAATGTGGTCTATCAGAGTGTGATTAGTCGTATGTTACTTACCATGTCCTCTTGGTACAATAATGTGGTCTATCAGAGTGTGATTAGTCGTATGTTACTTGCCATGTCATCTTGGTACAATAATGTGGTCTATCAGAGTGTGATTAGTCGTATGTTACTTACCATGTCCTCTTGGTACAATAATGTGGTCTATCAGAGTATGATTAGTCGTATGTTACTTACCATGTCATCTTGGTACAATAATGTGGTCTATCAGAGTGTGATTAGTCGTATGTTACTTACCATGTCATCTTGGTACAATAATGTGGTCTATCAGAGTGTGATTAGTCGTATGTTACTTACCATGTCCTCTTGGTACAATAATGTGGTCTATCAGAGTGTGATTATTGGTATGTTACTTACCATGTCATCTTGGTACAATAATGTGGTCTATCAGAGTGTGATTAGTCGTATGTTACTTACCATGTCCTCTTGGTACAATAATGTGGTCTATCAGAGTGTGATTAGTCGTATGTTACTTACCATGTCCTCTTGGTACAATAATGTAGTCTATCAGAGTGTGATTAGTCGTATGTTACTTGCCATGTCATCTTGGTACAATAATGTGGTCTATCAGAGTGTGATTAGTCGTGTTACTTACCATGTTATCTTGGTACAATAATGTGGTCTATCAGAGTGTGATTAGTCGTATGTTACTTACCATGTCCTCTTGGTACAATAATGTGGTCTATCAGAGTATGATTAGTCGTATGTTACTTACCATGTCATCTTGGTACAATAATGTAGTCTATCAGAGTATGATTAGTCGTATGTTACTTACCATGTCATCTTGGTACAATAATGTGGTCTATCAGAGTGTGATTAGTCGTATGTTACTTACCATGTCCTCTTGGTACAATAATGTGGTCTATCAGAGTATGATTAGTCGTATGTTACTTACCATGTCCTCTTGGTACAATAATGTGGTCTATCAGAGTGTGATTAGTCGTATGTTACTTACCATGTCCTCTTGGTACAATAATGTGGTCTATCAGAGTGTGATTAGTCGTATGTTACTTACCATGTCATCTTGGTACAATAATGTAGTCTATCAGAGTATGATTAGTCGTATGTTACTTACCATGTCCTCTTGGTACAATAATGTGGTCTATCAGAGTGTGATTAGTCGTATGTTACTTACCATGTCATCTTGGTACAATAATGTAGTCTATCAGAGTATGATTAGTCGTAGATTACTTACCATGTCATCTTGGTACAATAATGTGGTCTATCAGAGTGTGATTAGTCGTATGTTACTTACCATGTCATCTTGGTACAATAATGTGGTCTATCAGAGTGTGATTAGTCGTATGTTACTTACCATGTCATCTTGGTACAATAATGTGGTCTATCAGAGTGTGATTAGTCGTATGTTACTTACCATGTCATCTTGGTACAATAATGTGGTCTATCAGAGTGTGATTAGTCGTATGTTACTTACCATGTCCTCTTGGTACAATAATGTAGTCTATCAGAGTGTGATTAGTCGTATGTTACTTACCATGTCATCTTGGTACAATAATGTGGTCTATCAGAGTGTGATTAGTCGTATGTTACTTACCATGTCATCTTGGTACAATAATGTAGTCTATCAGAATGTGATTAGTCGTATGTTACTTACCATGTCCTCTTGGTACAATAATGTAGTCTATCAGAGTGTGATTAGTCGTATGTTACTTACCATGTCCTCTTGGTACAATAATGTAGTCTATCAGAATGTGATTAGTCGTATGTTACTTACCATGTCCTCTTGGTACAATAATGTGGTCTATCAGAGTGTGATTAGTCGTATGTTACTTACCATGTCCTCTTGGTACAATAATGTGGTCTATCAGAGTATGATTAGTCGTATGTTACTTACCATGTCCTCTTGGTACAATAATGTGGTCTATCAGAGTGTGATTAGTCGTATGTTACTTACCATGTCCTCTTGGTACAATAATGTAGTCTATCAGAGTGTGATTAGTCGTATGTTACTTACCATGTCATCTTGGTACAATAATGTGGTCTATCAGAGTGTGATTAGTCGTATGTTACTTACCATGTCATCTTGGTACAATAATGTAGTCTATCAGAATGTGATTAGTCGTATGTTACTTACCATGTCCTCTTGGTACAATAATGTAGTCTATCAGAATGTGATTAGTCGTATTTTACTTACCATGTCCTCTTGGTACAATAATGTGGTCTATCAGAGTATGATTAGTCGTATGTTACTTACCATGTCATCTTGGTACAATAATGTGGTCTATCAGAGTGTGATTAGTCGTATGTTACTTACCATGTCATCTTGGTACAATAATGTAGTCTATCAGAGTGTGATTAGTCGTATGTTACTTACCATGTCATCTTGGTACAATAATGTAGTCTATCAGAGTGTGATTAGTCGTATGTTACTTACCATGTCCTCTTGGTACAATAATGTAGTCTATCAGAGTATGATTAGTCGTATGTTACTTACCATGTCATCTTGGTACAATAATGTGGTCTATCAGAATGTGATTAGTCGTATGTTACTTACCATGTCCTCTTGGTACAATAATGTAGTCTATCAGAGTGTGATTAGTCGTATGTTACTTACCATGTCATCTTGGTACAATAATGTGGTCTATCAGAGTATGATTAGTCGTATGTTACTTACCATGTCATCTTGGTACAATAATGTGGTCTATCAGAGTGTGATTAGTCGTATGTTACTTACCATGTCCTCTTGGTACAATAATGTGGTCTATCAGAGTGTGATTAGTCGTATGTTACTTACCATGTCCTCTTGGTACAATAATGTGGTCTATCAGAGTGTGATTAGTCGTATGTTACTTACCATGTCCTCTTGGTACAATAATGTGGTCTATCAGAGTATGATTAGTCGTATGTTACTTACCATGTCCTCTTGGTACAATAATGTGGTCTATCAGAGTGTGATTAGTCGTATGTTACTTACCATGTCCTCTTGGTACAATAATGTGGTCTATCAGAGTATGATTAGTCGTATGTTACTTACCATGTCATCTTGGTACAATAATGTGGTCTAACAGAGTATGATTAGTCGTATGTTACTTACCATGTCATCTTGGTACAATAATGTGGTCTATCAGAGTGTGATTAGTCGTATGTTACTTACCATGTCATCTTGGTACAATAATGTAGTCTATCAGAATGTGATTAGTCGTATGTTACTTACCATGTCATCTTGGTACAATAATGTAGTCTATCAGAGTGTGATTAGTCGTATGTTACTTACCATGTCATCTTGGTACAATAATGTGGTCTATCAGAGTGTGGTTAGTCGTATGTTACTTACCATGTCATCTTGGTACAATAATGTGGTCTATCAGAGTGTGATTAGTCGTATGTTACTTACCATGTCATCTTGGTACAATAATGCGGTCTATCAGAGTATGATTAGTCGTGTTACTTACCATGTTATCTTGGTACAATAATGCGGTCTATCAGAGTGTGATTAGTCGTATGTTACTTACCATGTCATCTTGGTACAATAATGTGGTCTATCAGAGTATGATTAGTCGTATGTTACTTACCATGTCCTCTTGGTACAATAATGTGGTCTATCAGAGTGTGATTAGTCGTATGTTACTTACCATGTCCTCTTGGTACAATATGATGATCTATCAGAGTATGATTAGTCGTATGTTACTTACCATGTCATCTTGGTACAATAATGTGGTCTATCAGAGTGTGATTAGTCGTATGTTACTTACCATGTCCTCTTGGTACAATAATGTGGTCTATCAGAGTATGATTAGTCGTATGTTACTTACCATGTCCTCTTGGTACAATAATGTAGTCTATCAGAGTGTGATTAGTCGTATGTTACTTACCATGTCATCTTGGTACAATAATGCGGTCTATCAGAGTATGATTAGTCGTGTTACTTACCATGTCATCTTGGTACAATAATGCGGTCTATCAGAGTGTGATTAGTCGTATGTTACTTACCATGTCATCTTGGTACAATAATGTGGTCTATCAGAGTATGATTAGTCGTATGTTACTTACCATGTCCTCTTGGTACAATAATGTGGTCTATCAGAGTGTGATTAGTCGTATGTTACTTACCATGTCATCTTGGTACAATAATGTAGTCTATCAGAGTATGATTAGTCGTATGTTACTTACCATGTCCTCTTGGTACAATAATGTAGTCTATCAGAATGTGATTAGTCGTATGTTACTTACCATGTCCTCTTGGTACAATAATGTGGTCTATCAGAGTGTGATTAGTCGTATGTTACTTACCATGTCCTCTTGGTACAATAATGTGGTCTATCAGAGTATGATTAGTCGTATGTTACTTACCATGTCCTCTTGGTACAATAATGTGGTCTATCAGAGTGTGATTAGTCGTATGTTACTTACCATGTCATCTTGGTACAATAATGTGGTCTATCAGAGTATGATTAGTCGTATGTTACTTACCATGTCCTCTTGGTACAATAATGTGGTCTATCAGAGTGTGATTAGTCGTATGTTAATTACCATGTCATCTTGGTACAATAATGTGGTCTATTAGAATGTGATTAGTCGTATGTTACTTACCATGTCCTCTTTGTACAATAATGTGGTCTATCAGAGTGTGGTTAGTCGTATGTTACTTACCATGTCATCTTGGTACAATAATGTAGTCTATCAGAGTGTGGTTAGTCGTATGTTACTTATCATGTCCTCTTGGTACAATAATGTAGTCTATCAGAGTATGATTAGTCGTATGTTACTTACCATGTCCTCTTGGTACAATAATGTAGTCTATAAGAATGTGATTAGTCGTATGTTACTTACCATGTCATCTTGGTACAATAATGTAGTCTATCAGAGTGTGATTAGTCGTATGTTACTTACCATGTCATCTTGGTAAAATAATGTGGTCTATCAGAGTGTGATTAGTCGTATGTTACTTACCATGTCATCTTGGTACAATAATGTGGTCTATCAGAGTGTGATTAGTCGTATGTTACTTACCATGTCCTCTTGGTACAATAATGTAGTCTATCAGAGTGTGATTAGTCGTATGTTACTTACCATGTCATCTTGGTACAATAATGTGGTCTATCAGAGTATGATTAGTCGTATGTTACTTACCATGTCCTCTTGGTACAATAATGTGGTCTATCAGAGTGTGATTAGTCGTATGTTACTTACCATGTCATCTTGGTACAATAATGTGGTCTATCAGAGTGTGGTTAGTCGTATGTTACTTACCGTGTCATCTTGGTACAATAATGTGGTCTATCAGAGTGTGATTAGTCGTATGTTACTTACCATGTCATCTTGGTACAATAATGTGGTCTATCAGAGTGTGATTAGTCGTATGTTACTTACCATGTCATCTTGGTACAATAATGTGGTCTATCAGAATGTGATTAGTCGTGTTACTTACCATGTCCTCTTGGTACAATAATGTGGTCTATCAGAGTGTGGTTAGTCGTATGTTACTTACCATGTCATCTTGGTACAATAATGTGGTCTATCAGAGTATGATTAGTCGTATGTTACTTACCATGTCATCTTGGTACAATAATGTGGTCTTTCAGAGTATGATTAGTCGTATGTTACTTACTATGTCCTCTTGGTACAATAATGTAGTCTATCAGAGTGTGATTAGTCGTATGTTACTTACCATGTCATCTTGGTACAATAATGTGGTCTATCAGAGTGTGATTAGTCGTATGTTACTTACCATGTCATCTTGGTACAATAATGTGGTCTATCAGAATGTGATTAGTCGTATGTTACTTACCATGTCATCTTGGTACAATAATGTGGTCTATCAGAGTGTGATTAGTCGTATGTTACTTACCATGTCATCTTGGTACAATAATGTAGTCTATCAGAGTATGATTAGTCGTATGTTACTTACCATGTCCTCTTGGTACAATAATGTAGTCTATCAGAGTGTGATTAGTCGTATGTTACTTACCATGTCATCTTGGTACAATAATGTGGTCTATCAGAGTGTGATTAGTCGTGTTACTTACCATGTTATCTTGGTACAATAATGTGGTCTATCAGAGTGTGATTAGTCGTATGTTACTTACCATGTCATCTTGGTACAATAATGTGGTCTATCAGAGTGTGGTTAGTCGTATGTTACTTACCATGTCATCTTGGTACAATAATGTGGTCTATCAGAGTGTGATTAGTCGTATGTTACTTACCATGTCATCTTGGTACAATAATGCGGTCTATCAGAGTATGATTAGTCGTGTTACTTACCATGTTATCTTGGTACAATAATGCGGTCTATCAGAGTGTGATTAGTCGTATGTTACTTACCATGTCATCTTGGTACAATAATGTGGTCTATCAGAGTATGATTAGTCGTATGTTACTTACCATGTCCTCTTGGTACAATAATGTGGTCTATCAGAGTGTGATTAGTCGTATGTTACTTACCATGTCCTCTTGGTACAATATGATGATCTATCAGAGTATGATTAGTCGTATGTTACTTACCATGTCATCTTGGTACAATAATGTGGTCTATCAGAGTGTGATTAGTCGTATGTTACTTACCATGTCCTCTTGGTACAATAATGTGGTCTATCAGAGTATGATTAGTCGTATGTTACTTACCATGTCCTCTTGGTACAATAATGTAGTCTATCAGAGTGTGATTAGTCGTATGTTACTTACCATGTCATCTTGGTACAATAATGCGGTCTATCAGAGTATGATTAGTCGTGTTACTTACCATGTCATCTTGGTACAATAATGCGGTCTATCAGAGTGTGATTAGTCGTATGTTACTTACCATGTCATCTTGGTACAATAATGTGGTCTATCAGAGTATGATTAGTCGTATGTTACTTACCATGTCCTCTTGGTACAATAATGTGGTCTATCAGAGTGTGATTAGTCGTATGTTACTTACCATGTCATCTTGGTACAATAATGTAGTCTATCAGAGTATGATTAGTCGTATGTTACTTACCATGTCCTCTTGGTACAATAATGTAGTCTATCAGAATGTGATTAGTCGTATGTTACTTACCATGTCCTCTTGGTACAATAATGTGGTCTATCAGAGTGTGATTAGTCGTATGTTACTTACCATGTCCTCTTGGTACAATAATGTGGTCTATCAGAGTATGATTAGTCGTATGTTACTTACCATGTCCTCTTGGTACAATAATGTGGTCTATCAGAGTGTGATTAGTCGTATGTTACTTACCATGTCATCTTGGTACAATAATGTGGTCTATCAGAGTATGATTAGTCGTATGTTACTTACCATGTCCTCTTGGTACAATAATGTGGTCTATCAGAGTGTGATTAGTCGTATGTTAATTACCATGTCATCTTGGTACAATAATGTGGTCTATTAGAATGTGATTAGTCGTATGTTACTTACCATGTCCTCTTTGTACAATAATGTGGTCTATCAGAGTGTGGTTAGTCGTATGTTACTTACCATGTCATCTTGGTACAATAATGTAGTCTATCAGAGTGTGGTTAGTCGTATGTTACTTATCATGTCCTCTTGGTACAATAATGTAGTCTATCAGAGTATGATTAGTCGTATGTTACTTACCATGTCCTCTTGGTACAATAATGTAGTCTATAAGAATGTGATTAGTCGTATGTTACTTACCATGTCATCTTGGTACAATAATGTAGTCTATCAGAGTGTGATTAGTCGTATGTTACTTACCATGTCATCTTGGTAAAATAATGTGGTCTATCAGAGTGTGATTAGTCGTATGTTACTTACCATGTCATCTTGGTACAATAATGTGGTCTATCAGAGTGTGATTAGTCGTATGTTACTTACCATGTCCTCTTGGTACAATAATGTAGTCTATCAGAGTGTGATTAGTCGTATGTTACTTACCATGTCATCTTGGTACAATAATGTGGTCTATCAGAGTATGATTAGTCGTATGTTACTTACCATGTCCTCTTGGTACAATAATGTGGTCTATCAGAGTGTGATTAGTCGTATGTTACTTACCATGTCATCTTGGTACAATAATGTGGTCTATCAGAGTGTGGTTAGTCGTATGTTACTTACCGTGTCATCTTGGTACAATAATGTGGTCTATCAGAGTGTGATTAGTCGTATGTTACTTACCATGTCATCTTGGTACAATAATGTGGTCTATCAGAGTGTGATTAGTCGTATGTTACTTACCATGTCATCTTGGTACAATAATGTGGTCTATCAGAATGTGATTAGTCGTGTTACTTACCATGTCCTCTTGGTACAATAATGTGGTCTATCAGAGTGTGGTTAGTCGTATGTTACTTACCATGTCATCTTGGTACAATAATGTGGTCTATCAGAGTATGATTAGTCGTATGTTACTTACCATGTCATCTTGGTACAATAATGTGGTCTTTCAGAGTATGATTAGTCGTATGTTACTTACTATGTCCTCTTGGTACAATAATGTAGTCTATCAGAGTGTGATTAGTCGTATGTTACTTACCATGTCATCTTGGTACAATAATGTGGTCTATCAGAGTGTGATTAGTCGTATGTTACTTACCATGTCATCTTGGTACAATAATGTGGTCTATCAGAATGTGATTAGTCGTATGTTACTTACCATGTCATCTTGGTACAATAATGTGGTCTATCAGAGTGTGATTAGTCGTATGTTACTTACCATGTCATCTTGGTACAATAATGTAGTCTATCAGAGTATGATTAGTCGTATGTTACTTACCATGTCCTCTTGGTACAATAATGTAGTCTATCAGAGTGTGATTAGTCGTATGTTACTTACCATGTCATCTTGGTACAATAATGTGGTCTATCAGAGTGTGATTAGTCGTGTTACTTACCATGTTATCTTGGTACAATAATGTGGTCTATCAGAGTGTGATTAGTCGTATGTTACTTACCATGTCCTCTTGGTACAATAATGTGGTCTATCAGAGTATGATTAGTCGTATGTTACTTACCATGTCATCTTGGTACAATAATGTAGTCTATCAGAGTATGATTAGTCGTATGTTACTTACCATGTCATCTTGGTACAATAATGTGGTCTATCAGAGTGTGATTAGTCGTATGTTACTTACCATGTCCTCTTGGTACAATAATGTGGTCTATCAGAGTATGATTAGTCGTATGTTACTTACCATGTCCTCTTGGTACAATAATGTGGTCTATCAGAGTGTGATTAGTCGTATGTTACTTACCATGTCCTCTTGGTACAATAATGTGGTCTATCAGAGTGTGATTAGTCGTATGTTACTTACCATGTCATCTTGGTACAATAATGTAGTCTATCAGAGTATGATTAGTCGTATGTTACTTACCATGTCCTCTTGGTACAATAATGTGGTCTATCAGAGTGTGATTAGTCGTATGTTACTTACCATGTCATCTTGGTACAATAATGTAGTCTATCAGAGTATGATTAGTCGTATGTTACTTACCATGTCCTCTTGGTACAATAATGTGGTCTATCAGAGTGTGATTAGTCGTATGTTAATTACCATGTCATCTTGGTACAATAATGTGGTCTATCAGAATGTGATTAGTCGTATGTTACTTACCATGTCCTCTTGGTACAATAATTTGGTCTATCAGAGTGTGATTAGTCGTATGTTACTTACCATGTCCTCTTGGTACAATAATGTGGTTTATCAGAGTGTGATTAGTCGTGTGTTACTTACCATGTCATCTTGGTACAATAATGTGGTCTATCAGAGTGTGATTAGTCGTATGTTACTTACCATGTCATCTTGGTACAATAATGTGGTCTATCAGAGTATGATTAGTCGTAAGTTACTTACCATGTCATCTTGGTACAATAATGTGGTCTATCAGAGTGTGATTAGTCGTATGTTACTTACCATGTCATCTTGGTACAATAATGTGGTCTATCAGAGTGTGATTAGTCGTATGTTACTTACCATGTCCTCTTGGTACAATAATGTGGTCTATCAGAGTGTGATTAGTCGTATGTTACTTGCCATGTCATCTTGGTACAATAATGTGGTCTATCAGAGTGTGATTAGTCGTATGTTACTTACCATGTCCTCTTGGTACAATAATGTGGTCTATCAGAGTATGATTAGTCGTATGTTACTTACCATGTCATCTTGGTACAATAATGTGGTCTATCAGAGTGTGATTAGTCGTATGTTACTTACCATGTCATCTTGGTACAATAATGTGGTCTATCAGAGTGTGATTAGTCGTATGTTACTTACCATGTCCTCTTGGTACAATAATGTGGTCTATCAGAGTGTGATTAGTCGTATGTTACTTACCATGTCATCTTGGTACAATAATGTGGTCTATCAGAGTGTGATTAGTCGTATGTTACTTACCATGTCCTCTTGGTACAATAATGTGGTCTATCAGAGTGTGATTAGTCGTATGTTACTTACCATGTCATCTTGGTACAATAATGTAGTCTATCAGAGTATGATTAGTCGTATGTTACTTACCATGTCATCTTGGTACAATAATGTAGTCTATCAGAGCGTGGTTAGTCGTATGTTATTTACTATGTCATCTTGGTACAATAATGTGGTCTATCAGAGTGTGATTAGTCGTATGTTACTTACCATGTCATCTTGGTACAATAATGTGGTCTATCAGAGTATGATTAGTCGTATGTTACTTACCATGTCATCTTGGTACAATAATGTGGTCTATCAGAGTGTGATTAGTCGTATGTTACTTACCATGTCATCTTGGTACAATAATGTGGTCTATCAGAGTATGATTAGTCGTATGTTACTTACCATGTCCTCTTGGTACAATAATGTGGTCTATCAGAGTGTGATTAGTCGTATGTTATTTACCATGTCATCTTGGTACAATAATGTGGTCTATCAGAGTGTGATTAGTCGTATGTTACTTACCATGTCATCTTGGTACAATAATGTGGTCTATCAGAGTATGATTAGTCGTATGTTACTTACCATGTCCTCTTGGTACAATAATGTAGTCTATCAGAGTGTGATTAGACGTATGTTACTTACCATGTCCTCTTGGTACAATAATGTGGTCTATCAGAGTGTGATTAGTCGTATGTTACTTACCATGTCCTCTTGGTACAATAATGTGGTCTATCAGAGTATGATTAGTCGTATGTTACTTACCATGTCATCTTGGTACAATAATGTGGTCTATCAGAGTGTGATTAGTCGTATGTTACTTACCATGTCATCTTGGTACAATAATGCGGTCTATCAGAGTGTGATTAGTCGTATGTTAATTACCATGTCATCTTGGTACAATAATGTGGTCTATCAGAGTATGATTAGTCGTATGTTACTTACCATGTCATCTTGGTACAATAATGTGGTCTATCAGAGTGTGATTAGTCGTAAGTTACTTACCATGTCATCTTGGTACAATAATGTGGTCTATCAGAGTATGATTAGTCGTGTTACTTACCATGTCATCTTGGTACAATAATGTGGTCTATCAGAGTATGATTAGTCGTATGTTACTTACCATGTCATCTTGGTACAATAATGTGGTCTATCAGAGTATGATTAGTCGTATGTTACTTACCATGTCATCTTGGTACAATAATGTGGTCTATCAGAGTGTGATTAGTCGTATGTTACTTACCATGTCCTCTTGGTACAATAATGTGGTCTATCAGAGTGTGATTAGTCGTATGTTACTTACCATGTCCTCTTGGTACAATAATGTGGTCTATCAGAGTGTGATTAGTCGTATGTTACTTACCATGTCCTCTTGGTACAATAATGTGGTCTATCAGAGTGTGATTAGTCGTATGTTACTTACCATGTCCTCTTGGTACAATAATGTAGTATATCAGAATGTGATTAGTCGTAAGTTACTTACCATGTCATCTTGGTACAATAATGTGGTCTATCAAAGTGTGATTAGTCGTATATTAATTACCATGTCATCTTGGTACAATAATGTGGTCTATCAGAGTGTGATTAGTCGTATGTTACTTGCCATGTCCTCTTGGTACAATAATGTGGTCTATCAGAATGTGATTAGTCGTATGTTACTTACCATGTCATCTTGGTACAATATGATGGTCTATCAGAGTGTGATTAGTCGTGTTACTTACCATGTCATCTTGGTACAATATGATGGTCTATCAGAGTGTGATTAGTCGTAAGTTACTTACCATGTCATCTTGGTACAATAATGTGGTCTATCAGAATGTGATTAGTCGTATGTTACTTACCATGTCATCTTGGTACAATAATGTGGTCTATCAGAGTATGATTAGTCGTATGTTAATCACCATGTCATCTTGGTACAATAATGTAGTCTATCAGAGTGTGATTAGTCGTATGTTACTTACCATGTCCTCTTGGTACAATAATGTGGTCTATCAGAGTGTGATTAGTCGTATGTTACTTACCATGTCCTCTTGGTACAATAATGTAGTCTATCAGAATGTGATTAGTCGTATGTTACTTACCATGTCATCTTGGTACAATAATGTGGTCTATCAAAGTGTGATTAGTCGTATGTTAATTACCATGTCATCTTGGTACAATAATGTGGTCTATCAGAGTGTGATTAGTCGTATGTTACTTGCCATGTCATCTTGGTACAATAATGTGGTCTATCAGAATGTGATTAGTCGTATGTTACTTACCATGTCATCTTGGTACAATAATGTGGTCTATCAGAGTATGATTAGTCGTATGTTACTTACCATGTCATCTTGGTACAATAATGTGGTCTATCAGAGTGTGATAAGTCGTGTTACTTACCATGTCCTCTTGGTACAATAATGTGGTCTATCAGAGTGTGATTAGTCGTATGTTACTTACCATGTCATCTTGGTACAATAATGTGGTCTATCAGAGTATGATTAGTCTTATGTTACTTACCATGTCATCTTGGTACAATAATGTGGTCTATCAGAGTGTGATTAGTCGTATGTTACTTACCATGTCCTCTTGGTACAATAATGTGGTCTATCAGAGTGTGATTAGTCGTATGTTACTTACTATGTCATCTTGGTACAATAATGTAGTCTATCAGAGTATGATTAGTCGTATGTTACTTACCATGTCCTCTTGGTACAATAATGTGGTCTATCAGAGTATGATTAGTCGTATGTTAATTACCATGTCATCTTGGTACAATAATGTGGTCTATCAGAGTGTGATTAGTCGTATGTTACTTACCATGTCATCTTGGTACAATAATGTGGTCTATCAGAGTGTGATTAGTCGTATGTTACTTACCATGTCATCTTGGTACAATAATGTGGTCTATCAGAGTGTGATTAGTCGTATGTTACTTACCATGTCCTCTTGGTACAATAATGTGGTCTATCAGAGTGTGATTAGTCGTATGTTACTTACCATGTCCTCTTGGTACAATAATGTAGTCTATCAGAGTGTGATTAGTCGTATGTTACTTACCATGTCATCTTGGTACAATAATGTGGTCTATCAGAGTATGATTAGTCGTATGTTACTTACCATGTCCTCTTGGTACAATAATGTAGTCTATCAGAGTGTGATTAGTCGTATGTTACTTACCATGTCCTCTTGGTACAATAATGTGGTCTATCAGAATGTGATTAGTCGTATGTTACTTACCATGTCATCTTGGTACAATATGATGGTCTATCAGAGTGTGATTAGTCGTGTTACTTACCATGTCATCTTGGTCCAATATGATGGTCTATCAGAGTGTGATTAGTCGTATGTTAATTACCATGTCATCTTGGTACAATAATGTGGTCTATCAGAATGTGATTAGTCGTGTTACTTACCATGTCATCTTGGTACAATAATGTGGTCTATCAGAGTGTGATTAGTCGTATGTTACTTACCATGTCATCTTGGTACAATAATGTAGTCTATCAGAGTGTGATTAGTCGTATGTTACTTACCATGTCCTCTTGGTACAATAATGTAGTCTATCAGAGTGTAATTAGTCGTATGTTACTTACCATATCCTCTTGGTACAATAATGTAGTCTATCAGAATGTGATTAGTCGTATGTTACTTACCATGTCATCTTGGTACAATAATATGGTCTATCAGAGTGTGATTAGTCGTATGTTACTTACCATGTCATCTTGGTACAATAATGTGGTCTATCAGAGTATGATTAGTCGTATGTTACTTACCATGTCCTCTTGGTACAATAATGTAGTCTATCAGAGTATGATTAGTCGTATGTTACTTACCATGTCCTCTTGGTACAATAATGTAGTCTATCAGAGTATGATTAGTCGTATGTTACTTACCATGTCATCTTGGTACAATAATGTGGTCTATCAGAGTGTGATTAGTCGTATGTTACTTACCATGTCCTCTTGGTACAATAATGTAGTCTATCAGAGTATGATTAGTCGTATGTTACTTACCATGTCATCTTGGTACAATAATGTGGTCTATCAGAGTGTGATTAGTCGTATGTTACTTACCATGTCATCTTGGTACAATAATGTGGTCTATCAGAGTGTGATTAGTCGTATGTTACTTACCATGTCCTCTTGGTACAATAATGTGGTCTATCAGAGTATGATTAGTCGTATGTTACTTACCATGTCATCTTGGTACAATAATGTAGTCTATCAGAGTATGATTAGTCGTATGTTACTTACCATGTCATCTTGGTACAATAATGTGGTCTATCAGAGTATGATTAGTCGTATGTTACTTACCATGTCATCTTGGTACAATAATGTGGTCTATCAGAGTGTGATTAGTCGTATGTTACTTACCATGTCATCTTGGTACAATAATGTGGTCTATCAGAGTGTGATTAGTCGTATGTTACTTACCATGTCATCTTGGTACAATAATGTGGTCTATCAGAGTATGATTAGTCGTATGTTACTTACCATGTCATCTTGGTACAATAATGTGGTCTATCAGAGTATGATTAGTCGTATGTTACTTACCATGTCATCTTGGTACAATAATGTGGTCTATCAGAGTGTGATTAGTCGTATATTACTTACCATGTCATCTTGGTACAATAATGTGGTCTATCAGAGTATGATTAGTAGTATGTTACTTACCATGTCATCTTGGTACAATAATGTGGTCTATCAGAGTATGATTAGTCGTGTGTTACTTACCATGTCATCTTGGTACAATAATGTGGTCTATCAGAGTATGATTATTCGTATGTTAATTACCATGTCATCTTGGTACAATAATGTGGTCTATCAGAGTGTGATTAGTCGTATGTTACTTACCATGTCATCTTGGTACAATAATGTGGTCTATCAGAGTGTGATTAGTCGTATGTTACTTACCATGTCCTCTTGGTACAATAATGTGGTCTATCAGAGTGTGATTAGTCGTATGTTACTTACCATGTCCTCTTGGTACAATAATGTAGTCTATCAGAGTGTGATTAGTCGTATGTTACTTACCATGTCATCTTGGTACAATAATGTGGTCTATCAGAGTGTGATTAGTCGTATGTTACTTACCATGTCATCTTGGTACAATAATGTAGTCTATCAGAGTGTGATTAGTCGTATGTTACTTACCATGTCCTCTTGGTACAATAATGTAGTCTATCAGAGTGTGATTAGTCGTATGTTACTTACCATGTCCTCTTGGTACAATAATGTAGTCTATCAGAATGTGATTAGTCGTATTTTACTTACCATGTCCTCTTGGTACAATAATGTGGTCTATCAGAGTATGATTAGTCGTATGTTACTTACCATGTCATCTTGGTACAATAATGTGGTCTATCAGAGTGTGATTAGTCGTATATTACTTACCATGTCATCTTGGTACAATAATGTGGTCTATCAGAGTATGATTAGTAGTATGTTACTTACCATGTCATCTTGGTACAATAATGTGGTCTATCAGAGTATGATTAGTCGTGTGTTACTTACCATGTCATCTTGGTACAATAATGTGGTCTATCAGAGTATGATTAGTCGTATGTTAATTACCATGTCATCTTGGTACAATAATGTGGTCTATCAGAGTGTGATTAGTCGTATGTTACTTACCATGTCATCTTGGTACAATAATGTGGTCTATCAGAGTGTGATTAGTCGTATGTTACTTACCATGTCATCTTGGTACAATAATGTAGTCTATCAGAGTGTGATTAGTCGTATGTTACTTACCATGTCATCTTGGTACAATAATGTAGTCTATCAGAGTGTGATTAGTCGTATGTTACTTACCATGTCCTCTTGGTACAATAATGTAGTCTATCAGAGTATGATTAGTCGTATGTTACTTACCATGTCATCTTGGTACAATAATGTGGTCTATCAGAATGTGATTAGTCGTATGTTACTTACCATGTCCTCTTGGTACAATAATGTAGTCTATCAGAGTGTGATTAGTCGTATGTTACTTACCATGTCATCTTGGTACAATAATGTGGTCTATCAGAGTATGATTAGTCGTATGTTACTTACCATGTCATCTTGGTACAATAATGTGGTCTATCAGAGTGTGATTAGTCGTATGTTACTTACCATGTCCTCTTGGTACAATAATGTGGTCTATCAGAGTGTGATTAGTCGTATGTTACTTACCATGTCCTCTTGGTACAATAATGTGGTCTATCAGAGTGTGATTAGTCGTATGTTACTTACCATGTCCTCTTGGTACAATAATGTGGTCTATCAGAGTATGATTAGTCGTATGTTACTTACCATGTCCTCTTGGTACAATAATGTGGTCTATCAGAGTGTGATTAGTCGTATGTTACTTACCATGTCCTCTTGGTACAATAATGTGGTCTATCAGAGTATGATTAGTCGTATGTTACTTACCATGTCATCTTGGTACAATAATGTGGTCTAACAGAGTATGATTAGTCGTATGTTACTTACCATGTCATCTTGGTACAATAATGTGGTCTATCAGAGTGTGATTAGTCGTATGTTACTTACCATGTCATCTTGGTACAATAATGTAGTCTATCAGAATGTGATTAGTCGTATGTTACTTACCATGTCATCTTGGTACAATAATGTAGTCTATCAGAGTGTGATTAGTCGTAAGTTACTTACCATGTCATCTTGGTACAATAATGTGGTCTATCAGAGTGTGGTTAGTCGTATGTTACTTACCATGTCATCTTGGTACAATAATGTGGTCTATCAGAGTGTGATTAGTCGTATGTTACTTACCATGTCATCTTGGTACAATAATGCGGTCTATCAGAGTATGATTAGTCGTGTTACTTACCATGTTATCTTGGTACAATAATGCGGTCTATCAGAGTGTGATTAGTCGTATGTTACTTACCATGTCATCTTGGTACAATAATGTGGTCTATCAGAGTATGATTAGTCGTATGTTACTTACCATGTCCTCTTGGTACAATAATGTGGTCTATCAGAGTGTGATTAGTCGTATGTTACTTACCATGTCCTCTTGGTACAATATGATGATCTATCAGAGTATGATTAGTCGTATGTTACTTACCATGTCATCTTGGTACAATAATGTGGTCTATCAGAGTGTGATTAGTCGTATGTTACTTACCATGTCCTCTTGGTACAATAATGTGGTCTATCAGAGTATGATTAGTCGTATGTTACTTACCATGTCCTCTTGGTACAATAATGTAGTCTATCAGAGTGTGATTAGTCGTATGTTACTTACCATGTCATCTTGGTACAATAATGCGGTCTATCAGAGTATGATTAGTCGTGTTACTTACCATGTCATCTTGGTACAATAATGCGGTCTATAAGAGTGTGATTAGTCGTATGTTACTTACCATGTCATCTTGGTACAATAATGTGGTCTATCAGAGTATGATTAGTCGTATGTTACTTACCATGTCCTCTTGGTACAATAATGTGGTCTATCAGAGTGTGATTAGTCGTATGTTACTTACCATGTCATCTTGGTACAATAATGTAGTCTATCAGAGTATGATTAGTCGTATGTTACTTACCATGTCCTCTTGGTACAATAATGTAGTCTATCAGAATGTGATTAGTCGAATGTTACTTACCATGTCCTCTTGGTACAATAATGTGGTCTATCAGAGTGTGATTAGTCGTATGTTACTTACCATGTCCTCTTGGTACAATAATGTGGTCTATCAGAGTATGATTAGTCGTATGTTACTTACCATGTCCTCTTGGTACAATAATGTGGTCTATCAGAGTGTGATTAGTCGTATGTTACTTACCATGTCATCTTGGTACAATAATGTGGTCTATCAGAGTATGATTAGTCGTATGTTACTTACCATGTCCTCTTGGTACAATAATGTGGTCTATCAGAGTGTGATTAGTCGTATGTTAATTACCATGTCATCTTGGTACAATAATGTGGTCTATTAGAATGTGATTAGTCGTATGTTACTTACCATGTCCTCTTGGTACAATAATGTGGTCTATCAGAGTGTGGTTAGTCGTATGTTACTTACCATGTCATCTTGGTACAATAATGTAGTCTATCAGAGTGTGGTTAGTCGTATGTTACTTATCATGTCCTCTTGGTACAATAATGTAGTCTATCAGAGTATGATTAGTCGTATGTTACTTACCATGTCCTCTTGGTACAATAATGTAGTCTATAAGAATGTGATTAGTCGTATGTTACTTACCATGTCATCTTGGTACAATAATGTAGTCTATCAGAGTGTGATTAGTCGTATGTTACTTACCATGTCATCTTGGTAAAATAATGTGGTCTATCAGAGTGCGGTTAGTCGTATGTTACTTACCATGTCATCTTGGTACAATAATGTGGTCTATCAGAGTGTGATTAGTCGTATGTTACTTACCATGTCCTCTTGGTACAATAATGTAGTCTATCAGAGTGTGATTAGTCGTATGTTACTTACCATGTCATCTTGGTACAATAATGTGGTCTATCAGAGTATGATTAGTCGTATGTTACTTACCATGTCCTCTTGGTACAATAATGTGGTCTATCAGAGTGTGATTAGTCGTATGTTACTTACCATGTCATCTTGGTACAATAATGTGGTCTATCAGAGTGTGGTTAGTCGTATGTTACTTACCGTGTCATCTTGGTACAATAATGTGGTCTATCAGAGTGTGATTAGTCGTATGTTACTTACCATGTCATCTTGGTACAATAATGTGGTCTATCAGAGTGTGATTAGTCGTATGTTACTTACCATGTCATCTTGGTACAATAATGTGGTCTATCAGAATGTGATTAGTCGTGTTACTTACCATGTCCTCTTGGTACAATAATGTGGTCTATCAGAGTGTGGTTAGTCGTATGTTACTTACCATGTCATCTTGGTACAATAATGTGGTCTATCAGAGTATGATTAGTCGTATGTTACTTACCATGTCATCTTGGTACAATAATGTGGTCTTTCAGAGTATGATTAGTCGTATGTTACTTACTATGTCCTCTTGGTACAATAATGTAGTCTATCAGAGTGTGATTAGTCGTATGTTACTTACCATGTCATCTTGGTACAATAATGTGGTCTATCAGAGTGTGATTAGTCGTATGTTACTTACCATGTCATCTTGGTACAATAATGTGGTCTATCAGAATGTGATTAGTCGTATGTTACTTACCATGTCATCTTGGTACAATAATGTGGTCTATCAGAGTGTGATTAGTCGTATGTTACTTACCATGTCATCTTGGTACAATAATGTAGTCTATCAGAGTATGATTAGTCGTATGTTACTTACCATGTCCTCTTGGTACAATAATGTAGTCTATCAGAGTGTGATTAGTCGTATGTTACTTACCATGTCATCTTGGTACAATAATGTGGTCTATCAGAGTGTGATTAGTCGTGTTACTTACCATGTTATCTTGGTACAATAATGTGGTCTATCAGAGTGTGATTAGTCGTATGTTACTTACCATGTCCTCTTGGTACAATAATGTGGTCTATCAGAGTATGATTAGTCGTATGTTACTTACCATGTCATCTTGGTACAATAATGTAGTCTATCAGAGTATGATTAGTCGTATGTTACTTACCATGTCATCTTGGTACAATAATGTGGTCTATCAGAGTGTGATTAGTCGTATGTTACTTACCATGTCCTCTTGGTACAATAATGTGGTCTATCAGAGTATGATTAGTCGTATGTTACTTACCATGTCCTCTTGGTACAATAATGTGGTCTATCAGAGTGTGATTAGTCGTATGTTACTTACCATGTCCTCTTGGTACAATAATGTGGTCTATCAGAGTGTGATTAGTCGTATGTTACTTACCATGTCATCTTGGTACAATAATGTAGTCTATCAGAGTATGATTAGTCGTATGTTACTTACCATGTCCTCTTGGTACAATAATGTGGTCTATCAGAGTGTGATTAGTCGTATGTTACTTACCATGTCATCTTGGTACAATAATGTAGTCTATCAGAGTATGATTAGTCGTATGTTACTTACCATGTCCTCTTGGTACAATAATGTGGTCTATCAGAGTGTGATTAGTCGTATGTTAATTACCATGTCATCTTGGTACAATAATGTGGTCTATCAGAATGTGATTAGTCGTATGTTACTTACCATGTCCTCTTGGTACAATAATTTGGTCTATCAGAGTGTGATTAGTCGTATGTTACTTACCATGTCCTCTTGGTACAATAATGTGGTCTATCAGAGTGTGATTAGTCGTGTGTTACTTACCATGTCATCTTGGTACAATAATGTGGTCTATCAGAGTGTGATTAGTCGTATGTTACTTACCATGTCATCTTGGTACAATAATGTGGTCTATCAGAGTATGATTAGTCGTAAGTTACTTACCATGTCATCTTGGTACAATAATGTGGTCTATCAGAGTGTGATTAGTCGTATGTTACTTACCATGTCATCTTGGTACAATAATGTGGTCTATCAGAGTGTGATTAGTCGTATGTTACTTACCATGTCCTCTTGGTACAATAATGTGGTCTATCAGAGTGTGATTAGTCGTATGTTACTTGCCATGTCATCTTGGTACAATAATGTGGTCTATCAGAGTGTGATTAGTCGTATGTTACTTACCATGTCCTCTTGGTACAATAATGTGGTCTATCAGAGTATGATTAGTCGTATGTTACTTACCATGTCATCTTGGTACAATAATGTGGTCTATCAGAGTGTGATTAGTCGTATGTTACTTACCATGTCATCTTGGTACAATAATGTGGTCTATCAGAGTGTGATTAGTCGTATGTTACTTACCATGTCCTCTTGGTACAATAATGTGGTCTATCAGAGTGTGATTAGTCGTATGTTACTTACCATGTCATCTTGGTACAATAATGTGGTCTATCAGAGTGTGATTAGTCGTATGTTACTTACCATGTCCTCTTGGTACAATAATGTGGTCTATCAGAGTGTGATTAGTCGTATGTTACTTACCATGTCATCTTGGTACAATAATGTAGTCTATCAGAGTATGATTAGTCGTATGTTACTTACCATGTCATCTTGGTACAATAATGTAGTCTATCAGAGCGTGGTTAGTCGTATGTTATTTACTATGTCATCTTGGTACAATAATGTGGTCTATCAGAGTGTGATTAGTCGTATGTTACTTACCATGTCATCTTGGTACAATAATGTGGTCTATCAGAGTATGATTAGTCGTATGTTACTTACCATGTCATCTTGGTACAATAATGTGGTCTATCAGAGTGTGATTAGTCGTATGTTACTTACCATGTCATCTTGGTACAATAATGTGGTCTATCAGAGTATGATTAGTCGTATGTTACTTACCATGTCCTCTTGGTACAATAATGTGGTCTATCAGAGTGTGATTAGTCGTATGTTAATTACCATGTCATCTTGGTACAATAATGTGGTCTATCAGAGTATGATTAGTCGTATGTTACTTACCATGTCATCTTGGTACAATAATGTGGTCTATCAGAGTGTGATTAGTCGTAAGTTACTTACCATGTCATCTTGGTACAATAATGTGGTCTATCAGAGTATGATTAGTCGTGTTACTTACCATGTCATCTTGGTACAATAATGTGGTCTATCAGAGTATGATTAGTCGTATGTTACTTACCATGTCATCTTGGTACAATAATGTGGTCTATCAGAGTGTGATTAGACGTATGTTACTTACCATGTCCTCTTGGTACAATAATGTGGTCTATCAGAGTGTGATTAGTCGTATGTTACTTACCATGTCCTCTTGGTACAATAATGTGGTCTATCAGAGTGTGATTAGTCGTATGTTACTTACCATGTCCTCTTGGTACAATAATGTGGTCTATCAGAGTGTGATTAGTCGTATGTTACTTACCATGTCCTCTTGGTACAATAATGTGGTCTATCAGAGTGTGATTAGTCGTATGTTATTTACCATGTCATCTTGGTACAATAATGTGGTCTATCAGAGTGTGATTAGTCGTATGTTACTTACCATGTCATCTTGGTACAATAATGTGGTCTATCAGAGTATGATTAGTCGTATGTTACTTACCATGTCCTCTTGGTACAATAATGTAGTCTATCAGAGTGTGATTAGACGTATGTTACTTACCATGTCCTCTTGGTACAATAATGTGGTCTATCAGAGTGTGATTAGTCGTATGTTACTTACCATGTCCTCTTGGTACAATAATGTGGTCTATCAGAGTATGATTAGTCGTATGTTACTTACCATGTCATCTTGGTACAATAATGTGGTCTATCAGAGTGTGATTAGTCGTATGTTACTTACCATGTCATCTTGGTACAATAATGCGGTCTATCAGAGTGTGATTAGTCGTATGTTACTTACCATGTCATCTTGGTACAATAATGTGGTCTATCAGAGTATGATTAGTCGTATGTTACTTACCATGTCATCTTGGTACAATAATGTGGTCTATCAGAGTGTGATTAGTCGTAAGTTACTTACCATGTCATCTTGGTACAATAATGTGGTCTATCAGAGTATGATTAGTCGTGTTACTTACCATGTCATCTTGGTACAATAATGTGGTCTATCAGAGTATGATTAGTCGTTTGTTACTTACCATGTCATCTTGGTACAATAATGTGGTCTATCAGAGTATGATTAGTCGTATGTTACTTACCATGTCATCTTGGTACAATAATGTGGTCTATCAGAGTGTGATTAGTCGTATGTTACTTACCATGTCCTCTTGGTACAATAATGTGGTCTATCAGAGTGTGATTAGTCGTATGTTACTTACCATGTCCTCTTGGTACAATAATGTGGTCTATCAGAGTGTGATTAGTCGTATGTTACTTACCATGTCCTCTTGGTACAATAATGTGGTCTATCAGAGTGTGATTAGTCGTATGTTACTTACCATGTCCTCTTGGTACAATAATGTAGTATATCAGAATGTGATTAGTCGTAAGTTACTTACCATGTCATCTTGGTACAATAATGTGGTCTATCAAAGTGTGATTAGTCGTATATTAATTACCATGTCATCTTGGTACAATAATGTGGTCTATCAGAGTGTGATTAGTCGTATGTTACTTGCCATGTCCTCTTGGTACAATAATGTGGTCTATCAGAATGTGATTAGTCGTATGTTACTTACCATGTCATCTTGGTACAATATGATGGTCTATCAGAGTGTGATTAGTCGTGTTACTTACCATGTCATCTTGGTACAATATGATGGTCTATCAGAGTGTGATTAGTCGTAAGTTACTTACCATGTCATCTTGGTACAATAATGTGGTCTATCAGAATGTGATTAGTCGTATGTTACTTACCATGTCATCTTGGTACAATAATGTGGTCTATCAGAGTATGATTAGTCGTATGTTAATCACCATGTCATCTTGGTACAATAATGTAGTCTATCAGAGTGTGATTAGTCGTATGTTACTTACCATGTCCTCTTGGTACAATAATGTAGTCTATCAGAATGTGATTAGTCGTATGTTACTTACCATGTCATCTTGGTACAATAATGTGGTCTATCAAAGTGTGATTAGTCGTATGTTAATTACCATGTCATCTTGGTACAATAATGTGGTCTATCAGAGTGTGATTAGTCGTATGTTACTTGCCATGTCCTCTTGGTACAATAATGTGGTCTATCAGAATGTGATTAGTCGTATGTTACTTACCATGTCATCTTGGTACAATAATGTGGTCTATCAGAGTATGATTAGTCGTATGTTACTTACCATGTCATCTTGGTACAATAATGTGGTCTATCAGAGTGTGATAAGTCGTGTTACTTACCATGTCCTCTTGGTACAATAATGTGGTCTATCAGAGTGTGATTAGTCGTATGTTACTTACCATGTCATCTTGGTACAATAATGTGGTCTATCAGAGTATGATTAGTCTTATGTTACTTACCATGTCATCTTGGTACAATAATGTGGTCTATCAGAGTGTGATTAGTCGTATGTTACTTACCATGTCCTCTTGGTACAATAATGTGGTCTATCAGAGTGTGATTAGTCGTATGTTACTTACTATGTCATCTTGGTACAATAATGTAGTCTATCAGAGTATGATTAGTCGTATGTTACTTACCATGTCCTCTTGGTACAATAATGTGGTCTATCAGAGTATGATTAGTCGTATGTTAATTACCATGTCATCTTGGTACAATAATGTGGTCTATCAGAGTGTGATTAGTCGTATGTTACTTACCATGTCATCTTGGTACAATAATGTGGTCTATCAGAGTGTGATTAGTCGTATGTTACTTACCATGTCATCTTGGTACAATAATGTGGTCTATCAGAGTGTGATTAGTCGTATGTTACTTACCATGTCCTCTTGGTACAATAATGTGGTCTATCAGAGTGTGATTAGTCGTATATTACTTACCATGTCCTCTTGGTACAATAATGTAGTCTATCAGAGTGTGATTAGTCGTATGTTACTTACCATGTCATCTTGGTACAATAATGTGGTCTATCAGAGTATGATTAGTCGTATGTTACTTACCATGTCCTCTTGGTACAATAATGTAGTCTATCAGAGTGTGATTAGTCGTATGTTACTTACCATGTCCTCTTGGTACAATAATGTGGTCTATCAGAATGTGATTAGTCGTATGTTACTTACCATGTCATCTTGGTACAATATGATGGTCTATCAGAGTGTGATTAGTCGTGTTACTTACCATGTCATCTTGGTCCAATATGATGGTCTATCAGAGTGTGATTAGTCGTATGTTAATTACCATGTCATCTTGGTACAATAATGTGGTCTATCAGAATGTGATTAGTCGTGTTACTTACCATGTCATCTTGGTACAATAATGTGGTCTATCAGAGTGTGATTAGTCGTATGTTACTTACCATGTCATCTTGGTACAATAATGTAGTCTATCAGAGTGTGATTAGTCGTATGTTACTTACCATGTCCTCTTGGTACAATAATGTAGTCTATCAGAGTGTAATTAGTCGTATGTTACTTACCATATCCTCTTGGTACAATAATGTAGTCTATCAGAATGTGATTAGTCGTATGTTACTTACCATGTCATCTTGGTACAATAATATGGTCTATCAGAGTGTGATTAGTCGTATGTTACTTACCATGTCATCTTGGTACAATAATGTGGTCTATCAGAGTATGATTAGTCGTATGTTACTTACCATGTCCTCTTGGTACAATAATGTAGTCTATCAGAGTATGATTAGTCGTATGTTACTTACCATGTCCTCTTGGTACAATAATGTAGTCTATCAGAGTATGATTAGTCGTATGTTACTTACCATGTCATCTTGGTACAATAATGTGGTCTATCAGAGTGTGATTAGTCGTATGTTACTTACCATGTCCTCTTGGTACAATAATGTAGTCTATCAGAGTATGATTAGTCGTATGTTACTTACCATGTCATCTTGGTACAATAATGTGGTCTATCAGAGTGTGATTAGTCGTATGTTACTTACCATGTCATCTTGGTACAATAATGTGGTCTATCAGAGTGTGATTAGTCGTATGTTACTTACCATGTCCTCTTGGTACAATAATGTGGTCTATCAGAGTATGATTAGTCGTATGTTACTTACCATGTCATCTTGGTACAATAATGTAGTCTATCAGAGTATGATTAGTCGTATGTTACTTACCATGTCATCTTGGTACAATAATGTGGTCTATCAGAGTATGATTAGTCGTATGTTACTTACCATGTCATCTTGGTACAATAATGTGGTCTATCAGAGTGTGATTAGTCGTATGTTACTTACCATGTCATCTTGGTACAATAATGTGGTCTATCAGAGTGTGATTAGTCGTATGTTACTTACCATGTCATCTTGGTACAATAATGTGGTCTATCAGAGTATGATTAGTCGTATGTTACTTACCATGTCATCTTGGTACAATAATGTGGTCAATCAGAGTATGATTAGTCGTATGTTACTTACCATGTCATCTTGGTACAATAATGTGGTCTATCAGAGTGTGATTAGTCGTATATTACTTACCATGTCATCTTGGTACAATAATGTGGTCTATCAGAGTATGATTAGTAGTATGTTACTTACCATGTCATCTTGGTACAATAATGTGGTCTATCAGAGTATGATTAGTCGTGTGTTACTTACCATGTCATCTTGGTACAATAATGTGGTCTATCAGAGTATGATTAGTCGTATGTTAATTACCATGTCATCTTGGTACAATAATGTGGTCTATCAGAGTGTGATTAGTCGTATGTTACTTACCATGTCATCTTGGTACAATAATGTGGTCTATCAGAGTGTGATTAGTCGTATGTTACTTACCATGTCCTCTTGGTACAATAATGTGGTCTATCAGAGTGTGATTAGTCGTATGTTACTTACCATGTCCTCTTGGTACAATAATGTAGTCTATCAGAGTGTGATTAGTCGTATGTTACTTACCATGTCATCTTGGTACAATAATGTTGTCTATCAGAGTGTGATTAGTCGTATGTTACTTACCATGTCATCTTGGTACAATAATGTAGTCTATCAGAGTGTGATTAGTCGTATGTTACTTACCATGTCCTCTTGGTACAATAATGTAGTCTATCAGAGTGTGATTAGTCGTATGTTACTTACCATGTCCTCTTGGTACAATAATGTAGTCTATCAGAATGTGATTAGTCGTATTTTACTTACCATGTCCTCTTGGTACAATAATGTGGTCTATCAGAGTATGATTAGTCGTATGTTACTTACCATGTCATCTTGGTACAATAATGTGGTCTATCAGAGTGTGATTAGTCGTATATTACTTACCATGTCATCTTGGTACAATAATGTGGTCTATC
Source organism: Bathymodiolus brooksi (assembly GCA_963680875.1). NCBI lineage: Eukaryota > Metazoa > Mollusca > Bivalvia > Mytilida > Modiolidae > Bathymodiolus > Bathymodiolus brooksi. Next base: position 137,311,614 of record OY804577.1, read on the forward strand.
AGAGTATGATTAGTAGTATGTTACTTACCATGTCATCTTGGTACAATAATGTGGTCTATCAGAGTATGATTAGTCGTGTGTTACTTACCATGTCATCTTGGTACAATAATGTGGTCTATCAGAGTATGATTAGTCGTATGTTAATTACCATGTCATCTTGGTACAATAATGTGGTCTATCAGAGTGTGATTAGTCGTATGTTACTTACCATGTCATCTTGGTACAATAATGTGGTCTATCAGAGTGTGATTAGTCGTATGTTACTTACCATGTCCTCTTGGTACAATAATGTGGTCTATCAGAGTGTGATTAGTCGTATGTTACTTACCATGTCCTCTTGGTACAATAATGTAGTCTATCAGAGTGTGATTAGTCGTATGTTACTTACCATGTCATCTTGGTACAATAATGTGGTCTATCAGAGTGTGATTAGTGGTATGTTACTTACCATGTCATCTTGGTACAATAATGTAGTCTATCAGAGTGTGATTAGTCGTATGTTACTTACCATGTCCTCTTGGTACAATAATGTAGTCTATCAGAGTGTGATTAGTCGTATGTTACTTACCATGTCCTCTTGGTACAATAATGTAGTCTATCAGAATGTGATTAGTCGTATTTTACTTACCATGTCCTCTTGGTACAATAATGTGGTCTATCAGAGTATGATTAGTCGTATGTTACTTACCATGTCATCTTGGTACAATAATGTGGTCTATCAGAGTGTGATTAGTCGTATGTTACTTACCATGTCCTCTTGGTACAATAATGTGGTCTATCAGAGTGTGATTAGTCGTATGTTACTTACCATGTCATTTTGGTACAATAATGTAGTCTATCAGAGTGTGATTAGTCGTATGTTACTTACCATGTCATCTTGGTACAATAATGTAGTCTATCAGAGTGTGATTAGTCGTATGTTACTTACCATGTCCTCTTGGTACAATAATGTAGTCTATCAGAGTATGATTAGTCGTATGTTACTTACCATGTCATCTTGGTACAATAATGTGGTCTATCAGAATGTGATTAGTCGTATGTTACTTACCATGTCCTCTTGGTACAATAATGTAGTCTATCAGAGTGTGATTAGTCGTATGTTACTTACCATGTCATCTTGGTACAATAATGTGGTCTATCAGAGTATGATTAGTCGTATGTTACTTACCATGTCATCTTGGTACAATAATGTAGTCTATCAGAGTGTGATTAGTCGTATGTTACTTACCATGTCCTCTTGGTACAATAATGTGGTCTATCAGAGTGTGATTAGTCGTATGTTACTTACCATGTCCTCTTGGTACAATAATGTGGTCTATCAGAGTGTGATTAGTCGTATGTTACTTACCATGTCCTCTTGGTACAATAATGTGGTCTATCAGAGTATGATTAGTCGTATGTTACTTACCATGTCATCTTGGTACAATAATGTAGTCTATCAGAGTGTGATTAGTCGTATGTTACTTACCATGTCATCTTGGTACAATAATGTGGTCTATCAGAGTATGATTAGTAGTATGTTACTTACCATGTCATCTTGGTACAATAATGTGGTCTATCAGAGTATGATTAGTCGTATGTTACTTACCATGTCATCTTGGTACAATAATGTGGTCTATCAGAGTGTGATTAGTCGTATGTTACTTACCATGTCATCTTGGTACAATAATGTGGTCTATCAGAGTATGATTAGTCGTGTTACTTACCATGTCATCTTGGTACAATAATGTGGTCTATCAGAGTATGATTAGTCGTATGTTACTTACCATGTCATCTTGGTACAATAATGTGGTCTATCAGAGTATGATTAGTCGTATGTTACTTACCATGTCATCTTGGTACAATAATGTGGTCTATCAGAGTGTGATTAGTCGTATGTTACTTACCATGTCCTCTTGGTACAATAATGTGGTCTATCAGAGTGTGATTAGTCGTATGTTACTTACCATGTCCTCTTGGTACAATAATGTGGTCTATCAGAGTGTGATTAGTCGTATGTTACTTACCATGTCCTCTTGGTACAATAATGTGGTCTATCAGAGTGTGATTAGTCGTATGTTACTTACCATGTCCTCTTGGTACAATAATGTAGTCTATCAGAATGTGATTAGTCGTAAGTTACTTACCATGTCATCTTGGTACAATAATGTGGTCTATCAAAGTGTGATTAGTCGTATATTAATTACCATGTCATCTTGGTACAATAATGTGGTCTATCAGAGTGTGATTAGTCGTATGTTACTTGCCATGTCCTCTTGGTACAATAATGTGGTCTATCAGAATGTGATTAGCCGTATGTTACTTACCATGTCATCTTGGTACAATATGATGGTCTATCAGAGTGTGATTAGTCGTGTAACTTACCATGTCATCTTGGTACAATATGATGGTCTATCAGAGTGTGATTAGTCGTAAGTTACTTACCATGTCATCTTGGTACAATAATGTGGTCTATCAGAATGTGATTAGTCGTATGTTACTTACCATGTCATCTTGGTACAATAATGTGGTCTATCAGAGTATGATTAGTCGTATGTTAATTACCATGTCATCTTGGTACAATAATGTAGTCTATCAGAGTGTGATTAGTCGTATGTTACTTACCATGTCCTCTTGGTACAATAATGTGGTCTATCAGAGTGTGATTAGTCGTATGTTACTTACCATGTCCTCTTGGTACAATAATGTAGTCTATCAGAATGTGATTAGTCGTATGTTACTTACCATGTCATCTTGGTACAATAATGTGGTCTATCAGAATGTGATTAGTCGTATGTTACTTACCATGTCATCTTGGTACAATAATGTGGTCTATCAGAGTATGATTAGTCGTATGTTAATTACCATGTCATCTTGGTACAATAATGTAGTCTATCAGAGTGTGATTAGTCGTATGTTACTTACCATTTCCTCTTGGTACAATAATGTGGTCTATCTGAGTGTGATTAGTCGTATGTTACTTACCATGTCCTCTTGGTACAATAATGTAGTCTATCAGAATGTGATTAGTCGTATGTTACTTACCATGTCATCTTGGTACAATAATGTGGTCTATCAAAGTGTGATTAGTCGTATGTTAATTACCATGTCATCTTGGTACAATAATGTGGTCTATCAGAGTGTGATTAGTCGTATGTTACTTACCATGTCCTCTTGGTACAATAATGTGGTCTATCAGAATGTGATTAGTCGTATGTTACTTACCATGTCATCTTGGTACAATAATGTGGTCTATCAGAGTGTGATAAGTCGTGTTACTTACCATGTCCTCTTGGTACAATAATGTGGTCTATCAGAGTGTGATTAGTCGTATGTTACTTACCATGTCATCTTGGTACAATAATGTGGTCTATCAGAGTATGATTAGTCGTATGTTACTTACCATGTCATCTTGGTACAATAATGTGGTCTATCAGAGTGTGATTAGTCGTATGTTACTTACCATGTCCTCTTGGTACAATAATGTGGTCTATCAGAGTGTGATTAGTCGTATGTTACTTACCATGTCATCTTGGTACAATAATGTAGTCTATCAGAGTATGATTAGTCGTATGTTACTTACCATGTCCTCTTGGTACAATAATGTGGTCTATCAGAGTATGATTAGTCGTATGTTAATTACCATGTCATCTTGGTACAATAATGTGGTCTATCAGAGTGTGATTAGTCGTGTGTTACTTACCATGTCATCTTGGTACAATAATGTGGTCTATCAGAGTGTGATTAGTCGTATGTTACTTACCATGTCATCTTGGTACAATAATGTGGTCTATCAGAGTGTGATTAGTCGTATGTTACTTACCATGTCATCTTGGTACAATAATGTGGTCTATCAGAGTGTGATTAGTCGTATGTTACTTACCATGTCCTCTTGGTACAATAATGTGGTCTATCAGAGTGTGATTAGTCGTATGTTACTTACCATGTGCTCTTGGTACAATAATGTAGTCTATCAGAGTGTGATTAGTCGTATGTTACTTACCATGTCATCTTGGTACAATAATGTGGTCTATCAGAGTATGATTAGTCGTATGTTACCTACCATGTCCTCTTGGTACAATAATGTAGTCTATCAGAGTGTGATTAGTCGTATGTTACTTACCATGTCCTCTTGGTACAATAATGTGGTCTATCAGAGTGTGATTAGTCGTATGTTACTTACCATGTCATCTTGGTACAATAATGTGGTCTATCAGAATGTGATTAGTCGTGTTACTTACCATGTCATCTTGGTACAATAATGTGGTCTATCAGAGTGTGATTAGTCGTATATTACTTACCATGTCATCTTGGTACAATAATGTGGTCTATCAGAGTATGATTAGTAGTATGTTACTTACCATGTCATCTTGGTACAATAATGTGGTCTATCAGAGTATGATTAGTCGTGTGTTAATTACCATGTCATCTTGGTACAATAATGTGGTCCATCAGAGTATGATTAGTCGTATGTTAATTACCATGTCATCTTGGTACAATAATGTGGTCTATCAGAGTGTGATTAGTCGTGTGTTACTTACCATGTCATCTTGGTACAATAATGTGGTCTATCAGAGTGTGATTAGTCGTATGTTACTTACCATGTCATCTTGGTACAATAATGTGGTCTATCAGAGTGTGATTAGTCGTATGTTACTTACCATGTCATCTTGGTACAATAATGTGGTCTATCAGAGTGTGATTAGTCGTATGTTACTTACCATGTCATCTTGGTACAATAATGTGGTCTATCAGAGTGTGATTAGTCGTATGTTACTTACCATGTCCTCTTGGTACAATAATGTAGTCTATCAGAGTGTGATTAGTCGTATGTTACTTACCATGTCATCTTGGTACAATAATGTGGTCTATCAGAGTGTGATTAGTCGTATGTTACTTACCATGTCATCTTGGTACAATAATGTAGTCTATCAGAGTGTGATTAGTCGTATGTTACTTACCATGTCCTCTTGGTACAATAATGTAGTCTATCAGAGTGTGATTAGTCGTATGTTACTTACCATGTCCTCTTGGTACAATAATGTAGTCTATCAGAATGTGATTAGTCGTATTTTACTTACCATGTCCTCTTGGTACAATAATGTGGTCTATCAGAGTATGATTAGTCGTATGTTACTTACCATGTCATCTTGGTACAATAATGTGGTCTATCAGAGTGTGATTAGTCGTATGTTACTTACCATGTCCTCTTGGTACAATAATGTGGTCTATCAGAGTGTGATTAGTCGTATGTTACTTACCATGTCATCTTGGTACAATAATGTAGTCTATCAGAGTGTGATTAGTCGTATGTTACTTACCATGTCATCTTGGTACAATAATGTAGTCTATCAGAGTGTGATTAGTCGTATGTTACTTACCATGTCCTCTTGGTACAATAATGTAGTCTATCAGAGTATGATTAGTCGTATGTTACTTACCATGTCATCTTGGTACAATAATGTGGTCTATCAGAATGTGATTAGTCGTATGTTACTTACCATGTCCTCTTGGTACAATAATGTAGTCTATCAGAGTGTGATTAGTCGTATGTTACTTACCATGTCATCTTGGTACAATAATGTGGTCTATCAGAGTATGATTAGTCGTATGTTACTTACCATGTCATCTTGGTACAATAATGTGGTCTATCAGAGTGTGATTAGTCGTATGTTACTTACCATGTCCTCTTGGTACAATAATGTGGTCTATCAGAGTGTGATTAGTCGTATGTTACTTACCATGTCCTCTTGGTACAATAATGTGGTCTATCAGAGTGTGATTAGTCGTATGTTACTTACCATGTCCTCTTGGTACAATAATGTGGTCTATCAGAGTATGATTAGTCGTATGTTACTTACCATGTCCTCTTGGTACAATAATGTGGTCTATCAGAGTGTGATTAGTCGTATGTTACTTACCATGTCCTCTTGGTACAATAATGTGGTCTATCAGAGTATGATTAGTCGTATGTTACTTACCATGTCATCTTGGTACAATAATGTGGTCTAACAGAGTATGATTAGTCGTATGTTACTTACCATGTCATCTTGGTACAATAATGTGGTCTATCAGAGTGTGATTAGTCGTATGTTACTTACCATGTCATCTTGGTACAATAATGTGGTCTATCAGAGTATGATTAGTCGTATGTTACTTACCATGTCATCTTGGTACAATAATGTAGTCTATCAGAGTGTGATTAGTCGTATGTTACTTACCATGTCATCTTGGTACAATAATGTGGTCTATCAGAGTGTGATTAGTCGTATGTTACTTACCATGTCATCTTGGTACACTAATGTGGTCTAACAGAGTATGATTAGTCGTATGTTACTTACCATGTCATCTTGGTACAATAATGTGGTCTATCAGAGTGTGATTAGTCGTATGTTACTTACCATGTCCTCTTGGTACAATAATGTGGTCTATCAGAGTGTGATTAGTCGTATGTTACTTACCATGTCCTCTTGGTACAATAATGTGGTCTATCAGAGTGTGATTATTCGTATGTTACTTACCATGTCATCTTGGTACAATAATGTGGTCTATCAGAGTGTGATTAGTCGTATGTTACTTACCATGTCATCTTGGTACAATAATGTGGTCTATCAGAGTGTGATTAGTCGTATGTTACTTGCCATGTCATCTTGGTACAATAATGTGGTCTATCAGAGTGTGATTAGTCGTATGTTACTTGCCATGTCATCTTGGTACAATAATGTGGTCTATCAGAGTGTGATTAGTCGTATGTTACTTACCATGTCATCTTGGTACAATAATGTGGTCTATCAGAGTATGATTAGTAGTATGTTACTTACCATGTCATCTTGGTACAATAATGTGGTCTATCAGAGTGTGATTAGTCGTATGTTACTTACCATGTCATCTTGGTACAATAATGTGGTCTATCAGAGTATGATTAGTCGTGTTACTTACCATGTCATCTTGGTACAATAATGTGGTCTATCAGAGTATGATTAGTCGTATGTTACTTACCATGTCATCTTGGTACAATAATGTGGTCTATCAGAGTATGATTAGTCGTATGTTACTTACCATGTCATCTTGGTACAATAATGTGGTCTATCAGAGTGTGATTAGTCGTATGTTAATTACCATGTCCTCTTGGTACAATAATGTGGTCTATCAGAGTGTGATTAGTCGTATGTTACTTACCATGTCCTCTTGGTACAATAATGTGGTCTATCAGAGTGTGATTAGTCGTATGTTACTTACCATGTCCTCTTGGTACAATAATGTGGTCTATCAGAGTGTGATTAGTCGTATGTTACTTACCATGTCCTCTTGGTACAATAATGTGGTCTATCAGAGTGTGATTAGTCGTATGTTACTTACCATGTCCTCTTGGTACAATAATGTGGTCTATCAGAGTGTGATTATTCGTATGTTACTTACCATGTCATCTTGGTACAATAATGTGGTCTATCAGAGTGTGATTAGTCGTATGTTACTTACCATGTCATCTTGGTACAATAATGTGGTCTATCAGAGTGTGATTAGTCGTATGTTACTTGCCATGTCATCTTGGTACAATAATGTGGTCTATCAGAGTGTGATTAGTCGTATGTTACTTGCCATGTCATCTTGGTACAATAATGTGGTCTATCAGAGTGTGATTAGTCGTATGTTACTTACCATGTCATCTTGGTACAATAATGTGGTCTATCAGAGTATGATTAGTAGTATGTTACTTACCATGTCATCTTGGTACAATAATGTGGTCTATCAGAGTGTGATTAGTCGTATGTTACTTACCATGTCATCTTGGTACAATAATGTGGTCTATCAGAGTATGATTAGTCGTGTTACTTACCATGTCATCTTGGTACAATAATGTGGTCTATCAGAGTATGATTAGTCGTATGTTACTTACCATGTCATCTTGGTACAATAATGTGGTCTATCAGAGTATGATTAGTCGTATGTTACTTACCATGTCATCTTGGTACAATAATGTGGTCTATCAGAGTGTGATTAGTCGTATGTTACTTACCATGTCCTCTTGGTACAATAATGTGGTCTATCAGAGTGTGATTAGTCGTATGTTACTTACCATGTCCTCTTGGTACAATAATGTGGTCTATCAGAGTGTGATTAGTCGTATGTTACTTACCATGTCCTCTTGGTACAATAATGTGGTCTATCAGAGTGTGATTAGTCGTATGTTACTTACCATGTCCTCTTGGTACAATAATGTAGTCTATCAGAATGTGATTAGTCGTAAGTTACTTACCATGTCATCTTGGTAAAATAATGTGGTCTATCAAAGTGTGATTAGTCGTATATTAATTACCATGTCATCTTGGTACAATAATGTGGTCTATCAGAGTGTGATTAGTCGTATGTTACTTGCCATGTCCTCTTGGTACAATAATGTGGTCTATCAGGATGTGATTAGTCGTATGTTACTTACCATGTCATCTTGGTACAATATGATGGTCTATCAGAGTGTGATTAGTCGTGTTACTTACCATGTCATCTTGGTACAATATGATGGTCTATCAGAGTGTGATTAGTCGTAAGTTACTTACCATGTCATCTTGGTACAATAATGTGGTCTATCAGAGTATGATTAGTCGTATGTTAATTACCATGTCATCTTGGTACAATAATGTAGTCTATCAGAGTGTGATTAGTCGTATGTTACTTACCATGTCCTCTTGGTACAATAATGTGGTCTATCAGAGTGTGATTAGTCGTATGTTACTTACCATGTCTTCTTGGTACAATAATGTAGTCTATCAGAATGTGATTAGTCGTATGTTACTTACCATGTCATCTTGGTACAATAATGTGGTCTATCAAAGTGTGATTAGTCGTATGTTAATTACCATGTCATCTTGGTACAATAATGTGGTCTATCAGAGTGTGATTAGTCGTATGTTACTTGCCATGTCCTCTTGGTACAATAATGTGGTCTATCAGAATGTGATTAGTCGTATGTTACTTACCATGTCATCTTGGTACAATAATGTGGTCTATCAGAGTATAATTAGTCGTATGTTAATTACCATGTCATCTTGGTACAATAATGTAGTCTATCAGAGTGTGATTAGTCGTATGTTACTTACCATGTCCTCTTGGTACAATAATGTGGTCTATCAGAGTGTGATTAGTCGTATGTTACTTACCATGTCCTCTTGGTACAATAATGTAGTCTATCAGAATGTGATTAGTCGTATGTTACTTACCATGTCATCTTGGTACAATAATGTGGTCTATCAAAGTGTGATTAGTCGTATGTTAATTACCATGTCATCTTGGTACAATAATGTGGTCTATCAGAGTGTGATTAGTCGTATGTTACTTGCCATGTCCTCTTGGTACAATAATGTGGTCTATCAGAATGTGATTAGTCGTATGTTACTTACCATGTCATCTTGGTACAATAATGTGGTCTATCAGAGTATGATTAGTCGTATGTTACTTACCATGTCATCTTGGTACAATAATGTGGTCTATCAGAGTGTGATAAGTCGTGTTACTTACCATGTCCTCTTGGTACAATAATGTGGTCTATCAGAGTATGATTAGTCGTATGTTAATTACCATGTCATCTTGGTACAATAATGTGGTCTATCAGAGTGTGATTAGTCGTGTGTTACTTACCATGTCATCTTGGTACAATAATGTGGTCTATCAGAGTATGATTAGTCTTATGTTACTTACCATGTCATCTTGGTACAATAATGTGGTCTATCAGAGTGTGATTAGTCGTATGTTACTTACCATGTCCTCTTGGTACAATAATGTGGTCTATCAGAGTGTGATTAGTCGTATGTTACTTACTATGTCATCTTGGTACAATAATGTAGTCTATCAGAGTATGATTAGTCGTATGTTACTTACCATGTCCTCTTGGTACAATAATGTGGTCTATCAGAGTATGATTAGTCGTATGTTAATTACCATGTCATCTTGGTACAATAATGTGGTCTATCAGAGTGTGATTAGTCGTGTGTTACTTACCATGTCATCTTGGTACAATAATGTGGTCTATCAGAGTGTGATTAGTCGTATGTTACTTACCATGTCATCTTGGTACAATAATGTGGTCTATCAGAGTTTGATTAGTCGTATGTTACTTACCATGTCATCTTGGTACAATAATGTGGTCTATCAGAGTGTGATTAGTCGTATGTTACTTACCATGTCCTCTTGGTACAATAATGTAGTCTATCAGAGTGTGATTAGTCGTATGTTACTTACCATGTCCTCTTGGTACAATAATGTAGTCTATCAGAGTGGGATTAGTCGTATGTTACTTGCCATGTCCTCTTGGTACAATAATGTGGTCTATCAGAATGTGATTAGTCGTATGTTACTTACCATGTCATCTTGGTACAATATGATGGTCTATCAGAGTGTGATTAGTCGTGTTACTTACCATGTCATCTTGGTCCAATATGATGGTCTATCAGAGTGTGATTAGTCGTAAGTTACTTACCATGTCATCTTGGTACAATAATGTGGTCTATCAGAATGTGATTAGTCGTATGTTACTTACCATGTCATCTTGGTACAATAATGTGGTCTATCAGAGTATGATTAGTCGTATGTTAATTACCATGTCATCTTGGTACAATAATGTAGTCTATCAGAGTGTGATTAGTCGTATGTTACTTACCATGTCCTCTTGGTACAATAATGTGGTCTATCAGAGTGTGATTAGTCGTATGTTACTTACCATGTCTTCTTGGTACAATAATGTAGTCTATCAGAATGTGATTAGTCGTATGTTACTTACCATGTCATCTTGGTACAATAATGTGGTCTATCAAAGTGTGATTAGTCGTATGTTAATTACCATGTCATCTTGGTACAATAATGTGGTCTATCAGAGTGTGATTAGTCGTATGTTACTTGCCATGTCCTCTTGGTACAATAATGTGGTCTATCAGAATGTGATTAGTCGTATGTTACTTACCATGTCATCTTGGTACAATAATGTGGTCTATCAGAGTATAATTAGTCGTATGTTAATTACCATGTCATCTTGGTACAATAATGTAGTCTATCAGAGTGTGATTAGTCGTATGTTACTTATCATGTCCTCTTGGTACAATAATGTGGTCTATCAGAGTGTGATTAGTCGTATGTTACTTACCATGTCCTCTTGGTACAATAATGTAGTCTATCAGAATGTGATTAGTCGTATGTTACTTACCATGTCATCTTGGTACAATAATGTGGTCTATCAAAGTGTGATTAGTCGTATGTTAATTACCATGTCATCTTGGTACAATAATGTGGTCTATCAGAGTGTGATTAGTCGTATGTTACTTGCCATGTCCTCTTGGTACAATAATGTGGTCTATCAGAATGTGATTAGTCGTATGTTACTTACCATGTCATCTTGGTACAATAATGTGGTCTATCAGAGTATGATTAGTCGTATGTTACTTACCATGTCATCTTGGTACAATAATGTGGTCTATCAGAGTGTGATAAGTCGTGTTACTTACCATGTCCTCTTGGTACAATAATGTGGTCTATCAGAGTTTGATTAGTCGTATGTTACTTACCATGTCATCTTGGTACAATAATGTGGTCTATCAGAGTATGATTAGTCTTATGTTACTTACCATGTCATCTTGGTACAATAATGTGGTCTATCAGAGTGTGATTAGTCGTATGTTACTTACCATGTCCTCTTGGTACAATAATGTGGTCTATCAGAGTGTGATTAGTCGTATGTTACTTACTATGTCATCTTGGTACAATAATGTAGTCTATCAGAGTATGATTAGTCGTATGTTACTTACCATGTCCTCTTGGTACAATAATGTGGTCTATCAGAGTATGATTAGTCGTATGTTAATTACCATGTCATCTTGGTACAATAATGTGGTCTATCAGAGTGTGATTAGTCGTGTGTTACTTACCATGTCATCTTGGTACAATAATGTGGTCTATCAGAGTGTGATTAGTCGTATGTTACTTACCATGTCATCTTGGTACAATAATGTGGTCTATCAGAGTGTGATTAGTCGTATGTTACTTACCATGTCATCTTGGTACAATAATGTGGTCTATCAGAGTGTGATTAGTCGTATGTTACTTACCATGTCCTCTTGGTACAATAATGTGGTCTATCAGAGTGTGATTAGTCGTATGTTACTTACCATGTCCTCTTGGTACAATAATGTAGTCTATCAGAGTGTGATTAGTCGTATGTTACTTACCATGTCATCTTGGTACAATAATGTGGTCTATCAGAGTATGATTAGTCGTATGTTACTTACCATGTCCTCTTGGTACAATAATGTAGTCTATCAGAGTGTGATTAGTCGTATGTTACTTACCATGTCCTCTTGGTACAATAATGTGGTCTATCAGAATGTGATTAGTCGTATGTTACTTACCATGTCATCTTGGTACAATATGATGGTCTATCAGAGTGTGATTAGTCGTGTTACTTACCATGTCATCTTGGTCCAATATGATGGTCTATCAGAGTGTGATTAGTCGTATGTTACTTACCATGTCATCTTGGTACAATAATGTGGTCTATCAGAATGTGATTAGTCGTGTTACTTACCATGTCATCTTGGTACAATAATGTGGTCTATCAGAGTGTGATTAGTCGTATGTTACTTACCATGTCATCTTGGTACAATAATGTAGTCTATCAGAGTGTGATTAGTCGTATGTTACTTACCATGTCCTCTTGGTACAATAATGTAGTCTATCAGAGTGTGATTAGTCGTATGTTACTTACCATGTCCTCTTGGTACAATAATGTAGTCTATCAGAATGTGATTAGTCGTATGTTACTTACCATGTCATCTTGGTACAATAATATGGTCTATCAGAGTGTGATTAGTCGTATGTTACTTACCATGTCATCTTGGTACAATAATGTGGTCTATCAGAGTATGATTAGTCGTATGTTACTTACCATGTCATCTTGGTACAATAATGTGGTCTATCAGAGTATGATTAGTCGTATGTTACTTACCATGTCATCTTGATACAATAATGTGGTCTATCAGAGTGTGATTAGTCGTATATTACTTACCATGTCATCTTGGTACAATAATGTGGTCTATCAGAGTATGATTAGTAGTATGTTACTTACCATGTCATCTTGGTACAATAATGTGGTCTATCATAGTATGATTAGTCGTGTGTTACTTACCATGTCATCTTGGTACAATAATGTGGTCTATCAGAGTATGATTAGTCGTATGTTAATTACCATGTCATCTTGGTACAATAATGTGGTCTATCAGAGTGTGATTAGTCGTGTGTTACTTACCATGTCATCTTGGTACAATAATGTGGTCTATCAGAGTGTGATTAGTCGTATGTTACTTACCATGTCATCTTGGTACAATAATGTGGTCTATCAGAGTGTGATTAGTCGTATGTTACTTACCATGTCATCTTGGTACAATAATGTGGTCTATCAGAGTGTGATTAGTCGTATGTTACTTACCATGTCCTCTTGGTACAATAATGTGGTCTATCAGAGTGTGATTAGTCGTATGTTACTTACCATGTCCTCTTGGTACAATAATGTAGTCTATCAGAGTGTGATTAGTCGTATGTTACTTACCATTTCATCTTGGTACAATAATGTGGTCTATCAGAGTGTGATTAGTCGTATGTTACTTACCATGTCATCTTGGTACAATAATGTGGTCTATCAGAGTGTGATTAGTCGTATGTTACTTACCATGTCCTCTTGGTACAATAATGTGGTCTATCAGAGTGTGATTAGTCGTATGTTACTTACCATGTCCTCTTGGTACAATAATGTAGTCTATCAGAGTGTGATTAGTCGTATGTTACTTACCATGTCATCTTGGTACAATAATGTGGTCTATCAGAGTATGATTAGTCGTATGTTACTTACCATGTCCTCTTGGTACAATAATGTAGTCTATCAGAGTGTGATTAGTCGTATGTTACTTACCATGTCCTCTTGGTACAATAATGTGGTCTATCAGAATGTGATTAGTCGTATGTTACTTACCATGTCATCTTGGTACAATATGATGGTCTATCAGAGTGTGATTAGTCGTGTTACTTACCATGTCATCTTGGTCCAATATGATGGTCTATCAGAGTGTGATTAGTCGTATGTTACTTACCATGTCATCTTGGTACAATAATGTGGTCTATCAGAATGTGATTAGTCGTGTTACTTACCATGTCATCTTGGTACAATAATGTGGTCTATCAGAGTGTGATTAGTCGTATGTTACTTACCATGTCATCTTGGTACAATAATGTAGTCTATCAGAGTGTGATTAGTCGTATGTTACTTACCATGTCCTCTTGGTACAATAATGTAGTCTATCAGAGTGTGATTAGTCGTATGTTACTTACCATGTCCTCTTGGTACAATAATGTAGTCTATCAGAATGTGATTAGTCGTATGTTACTTACCATGTCATCTTGGTACAATAATATGGTCTATCAGAGTGTGATTAGTCGTATGTTACTTACCATGTCATCTTGGTACAATAATGTGGTCTATCAGAGTATGATTAGTCGTATGTTACTTACCATGTCATCTTGGTACAATAATGTGGTCCATCAGAGTGTGATTAGTCGTATGTTACTTACCATGTCCTCTTGGTACAATAATGTGGTCTATCAGAGTATGATTAGTCGTATGTTACTTACCATGTCATCTTGGTACAATAATGTAGTCCATCAGAGTATGATTAGTCGTATGTTACTTACCATGTCATCTTGGTACAATAATGTGGTCTATCAGAGTATGATTAGTCGTATGTTACTTACCATGTCATCTTGGTACAATAATGTGGTCTATCAGAGTGTGATTAGTCGTATGTTACTTACCATGTCATCTTGGTACAATAATGTGGTCTATCAGAGTGTGATTAGTCGTATGTTACTTACCATGTCATCTTGGTACAATAATGTGGTCTATCAGAGTATGATTAGTCGTATGTTACTTACCATGTCATCTTGGTACAATAATGTGGTCTATCAGAGTATGATTAGTCGTATGTTACTTACCATGTCATCTTGGTACAATAATGTGGTCTATCAGAGTGTGATTAGTCGTATATTACTTACCATGTCATCTTGGTACAATAATGTGGTCTATCAGAGTATGATTAGTAGTATGTTACTTACCATGTCATCTTGGTACAATAATGTAGTCTATCATAGTATGATTAGTCGTGTGTTACTTACCATGTCATCTTGGTACAATAATGTGGTCTATCAGAGTATGATTAGTCGTATGTTAATTACCATGTCATCTTGGTACAATAATGTGGTCTATCAGAGTGTGATTAGTCGTGTGTTACTTACCATGTCATCTTGGTACAATAATGTGGTCTATCAGAGTGTGATTAGTCGTATGTTACTTACCATGTCATCTTGGTACAATAATGTGGTCTATCAGAGTGTGATTAGTCGTATGTTACTTACCATGTCATCTTGGTACAATAATGTGGTCTATCAGAGTGTGATTAGTCGTATGTTACTTACCATGTCCTCTTGGTACAATAATGTGGTCTATCAGAGTGTGATTAGTCGTATGTTACTTACCATGTCCTCTTGGTACAATAATGTAGTCTATCAGAGTGTGATTAGTCGTATGTTACTTACCATGTCATCTTGGTACAATAATGTGGTCTATCAGAGTGTGATTAGTCGTATGTTACTTACCATGTCATCTTGGTACAATAATGTAGTCTATCAGAGTGTGATTAGTCGTATGTTACTTACCATGTCCTCTTGGTACAATAATGTAGTCTATCAGAGTGTGATTAGTCGTATGTTACTTACCATGTCCTCTTGGTACAATAATGTAGTCTATCAGAATGTGATTAGTCGTATGTTACTTACCATGTCATCTTGGTACAATAATGTGGTCTATCAGAGTATGATTAGTCGTATGTTACTTACCATGTCATCTTGGTACAATAATGTGGTCTATCAGAGTGTGATTAGTCGAATGTTACTTACCATGTCCTCTTGGTACAATAATGTGGTCTATCAGAGTGTGATTAGTCGTATGTTACTTACCATGTCATCTTGGTACAATAATGTGGTCTATCAGAGTGTGACTAGTCGTATGTTACTTACCATGTCATATTGGTACAATAATGTAGTCTATCAGAGTGTGATTAGTCGTATGTTACTTACCATGTCCTCTTGGTACAATAATGTAGTCTATCAGAGTATGATTAGTCGTATGTTACTTACCATGTCATCTTGGTACAATAATGTGGTCTATCAGAATGTGATTAGTCGTATGTTACTTACCATGTCCTCTTGGTACAATAATGTAGTCTATCAGAGTGTGATTAGTCGTATGTTACTTACCATGTCATCTTGGTACAATAATGTGGTCTATCAGAGTATGATTAGTCGTATGTTACTTACCATGTCATCTTGGTACAATAATGTAGTCTATCAGAGTGTGATTAGTCGTATGTTACTTACCATGTCCTCTTGGTACAATAATGTGGTCTATCAGAGTGTGATTAGTCGTATGTTATTTACCATGTCCTCTTGGTACAATAATGTGGTCTATCAGAGTATGATTAGTCGTATGTTACTTACCATGTCATCTTGGTACAATAATGTGGTCTATCAGAGTGTGATTAGTCGTATGTTACTTACCATGTCATCTTGGTACAATAATGTGGTCTATCAGAGTGTGATTAGTCGTATGTTACTTACCATGTCATCTTGGTACAATAATGTGGTCTATCAGAGTATGATTAGTCGTATGTTACTTACCATGTCATCTTGGTACAATAATGTGGTCTATCAGAGTATGATTAGTCGTATGTTACTTACCATGTCATCTTGGTACAATAATGTGGTCTATCAGAGTGTGATTAGTCGTATATTACTTACCATGTCATCTTGGTACAATAATGTGGTCTATCAGAGTATGATTAGTAGTATGTTACTTACCATGTCATCTTGGTACAATAATGTGGTCTATCATAGTATGATTAGTCGTGTGTTACTTACCATGTCATCTTGGTACAATAATGTGGTCTATCAGAGTATGATTAGTCGTATGTTAATTACCATGTCATCTTGGTACAATAATGTGGTCTATCAGAGTGTGATTAGTCGTGTGTTACTTACCATGTCATCTTGGTACAATAATGTGGTCTATCAGAGTGTGATTAGTCGTATGTTACTTACCATGTCATCTTGGTACAATAATGTGGTCTATCAGAGTGTGATTAGTCGTATGTTACTTACCATGTCATCTTGGTACAATAATGTGGTCTATCAGAGTGTGATTAGTCGTATGTTACTTACCATGTCCTCTTGGTACAATAATGTGGTCTATCAGAGTGTGATTAGTCGTATGTTACTTACCATGTCCTCTTGGTACAATAATGTAGTCTATCAGAGTATGATTAGTCGTATGTTACTTACCATGTCATCTTGGTACAATAATGTGGTCTATCAGAATGTGATTAGTCGTATGTTACTTACCATGTCCTCTTGGTACAATAATGTAGTCTATCAGAGTGTGATTAGTCGTATGTTACTTACCATGTCATCTTGGTACAATAATGTGGTCTATCAGAGTATGATTAGTCGTATGTTACTTACCATGTCATCTTGGTACAATAATGTAGTCTATCAGAGTGTGATTAGTCGTATGTTACTTACCATGTCCTCTTGGTACAATAATGTGGTCTATCAGAGTGTGATTAGTCGTATGTTATTTACCATGTCCTCTTGGTACAATAATGTGGTCTATCAGAGTATGATTAGTCGTATGTTACTTACCATGTCATCTTGGTACAATAATGTGGTCTATCAGAGTGTGATTAGTCGTATGTTACTTACCATGTCATCTTGGTACAATAATGTGGTCTATCAGAGTGTGATTAGTCGTATGTTACTTACCATGTCATCTTGGTACAATAATGTGGTCTATCAGAGTATGATTAGTCGTATGTTACTTACCATGTCATCTTGGTACAATAATGTGGTCTATCAGAGTATGATTAGTCGTATGTTACTTACCATGTCATCTTGGTACAATAATGTGGTCTATCAGAGTGTGATTAGTCGTATATTACTTACCATGTCATCTTGGTACAATAATGTGGTCTATCAGAGTATGATTAGTAGTATGTTACTTACCATGTCATCTTGGTACAATAATGTGGTCTATCATAGTATGATTAGTCGTGTGTTACTTACCATGTCATCTTGGTACAATAATGTGGTCTATCAGAGTATGATTAGTCGTATGTTAATTACCATGTCATCTTGGTACAATAATGTGGTCTATCAGAGTGTGATTAGTCGTGTGTTACTTACCATGTCATCTTGGTACAATAATGTGGTCTATCAGAGTGTGATTAGTCGTATGTTACTTACCATGTCATCTTGGTACAATAATGTGGTCTATCAGAGTGTGATTAGTCGTATGTTACTTACCATGTCATCTTGGTACAATAATGTGGTCTATCAGAGTGTGATTAGTCGTATGTTACTTACCATGTCCTCTTGGTACAATAATGTGGTCTATCAGAGTGTGATTAGTCGTATGTTACTTACCATGTCCTCTTGGTACAATAATGTAGTCTATCAGAGTGTGATTAGTCGTATGTTACTTACCATGTCATCTTGGTACAATAATGTGGTCTATCAGAGTGTGATTAGTCGTATGTTACTTACCATGTCATCTTGGTACAATAATGTAGTCTATCAGAGTGTGATTAGTCGTATGTTACTTACCATGTCATCTTGGTACAATAATGTGGTCTATCAGAGTATGATTAGTCGTATGTTACTTACCATGTCATCTTGGTACAATAATGTAGTCTATCAGAGTGTGATTAGTCGTATGTTACTTACCATGTCCTCTTGGTACAATAATGTGGTCTATCAGAGTGTGATTAGTCGTATGTTACTTACCATGTCCTCTTGGTACAATAATGTGGTCTATCAGAGTATGATTAGTCGTATGTTACTTACCATGTCATCTTGGTACAATAATGTGGTCTATCAGAGTGTGATTAGTCGTATGTTACTTACCATGTCATCTTGGTACAATAATGTGGTCTATCAGAGTGTGATTAGTCGTATGTTACTTACCATGTCATCTTGGTACAATAATGTGGTCTATCAGAGTATGATTAGTCGTATGTTACTTACCATGTCATCTTGGTACAATAATGTGGTCTATCAGAGTATGATTAGTCGTATGTTACTTACCATGTCATCTTGGTACAATAATGTGGTCTATCAGAGTGTGATTAGTCGTATATTACTTACCATGTCATCTTGGTACAATAATGTGGTCTATCAGAGTATGATTAGTAGTATGTTACTTACCATGTCATCTTGGTACAATAATGTGGTCTATCATAGTATGATTAGTCGTGTGTTACTTACCATGTCATCTTGGTACAATAATGTGGTCTATCAGAGTATGATTAGTCGTATGTTAATTACCATGTCATCTTGGTACAATAATGTGGTCTATCAGAGTGTGATTAGTCGTGTGTTACTTACCATGTCATCTTGGTACAATAATGTGGTCTATCAGAGTGTGATTAGTCGTATGTTACTTACCATGTCATCTTGGTACAATAATGTGGTCTATCAGAGTGTGATTAGTCGTATGTTACTTACCATGTCATCTTGGTACAATAATGTGGTCTATCAGAGTGTGATTAGTCGTATGTTACTTACCATGTCCTCTTGGTACAATAATGTGGTCTATCAGAGTGTGATTAGTCGTATGTTACTTACCATGTCCTCTTGGTACAATAATGTAGTCTATCAGAGTGTGATTAGTCGTATGTTACTTACCATGTCATCTTGGTACAATAATGTGGTCTATCAGAGTGTGATTAGTCGTATGTTACTTACCATGTCATCTTGGTACAATAATGTAGTCTATCAGAGTGTGATTAGTCGTATGTTACTTACCATGTCCTCTTGGTACAATAATGTAGTCTATCAGAGTGTGATTAGTCGTATGTTACTTACCATGTCATCTTGGTACAATAATGTAGTCTATCAGAATGTGATTAGTCGTATGTTACTTACCATGTCCTCTTGGTACAATAATGTGGTCTATCAGAGTATGATTAGTCGTATGTTACTTACCATGTCATCTTGGTACAATAATGTGGTCTATCAGAGTGTGATTAGTCGTATGTTACTTACCATGTCCTCTTGGTACAATAATGTGGTCTATCAGAGTGTGATTAGTCGTATGTTACTTACCATGTCATCTTGGTACAATAATGTGGTCTATCAGAGTGTGATTAGTCGTATGTTACTTACCATGTCATCTTGGTACAATAATGTAGTCTATCAGAGTGTGATTAGTCGTATGTTACTTACCATGTCATCTTGGTACAATAATGTAGTCTATCAGAGTATGATTAGTCGTATGTTACTTACCATGTTATCTTGGTACAATAATGTGGTCTATCAGAATGTGATTAGTCGTATGTTACTTACCATGTCCTCTTGGTACAATAATGTAGTCTATCAGAGTGTGATTAGTCGTATGTTACTTACCATGTCATCTTGGTACAATAATGTGGTCTATCAGAGTGTGATTAGTCGTATGTTACTTACCATGTCATCTTGGTACAATAATGTGGTCTATCAGAGTATGATTAGTCGTATGTTACTTACCATGTCATCTTGGTACAATAATGTAGTCTATCAGAGTGTGATTAGTCGTATGTTACTTACCATGTCATCTTGGTACAATAATGTCGTCTATCAGAGTGTGATTAGTCGTATGTTACTTACCATGTCATCTTGGTACAATAATGTGGTCTATCAGAGTGTGATTAGTCGTATGTTACTTGCCATGTCATCTTGGTACAATAATGTGGTCTATCAGAGTGTGATTAGTCGTATGTTACTTACCATGTCATCTTGGTACAATAATGTGGTCTATCAGAGTATGATTAGTAGTATGTTACTTACCATGTCATCTTGGTACAATAATGTGGTCTATCAGAATGTGATTAGTCGTATGTTACATACCATGTCATCTTGGTACAATAATGTGGTCTATCAGAATGTGATTAGTCGTATGTTACTTACCATGTCATCTTGGTACAATAATGTGGTCTATCAGAGTATAATTAATCGTATGTTAATTACCATGTCATCTTGGTACAATAATGTAGTCTATCAGAGTGTGATTAGTCGTATGTTACTTACCATGTCATCTTGGTACAATAATGTGGTCTATCAGAGTGTGATTAGTCGTATGTTACTTACCACGTCCTCTTGGTACAATAATGTGGTCTAACAGAGTATGATTAGTCGTATGTTACTTACCATGTCATCTTGGTACAATAATGTGGTCTATCAGAGTGTGATTAGTCGTATGTTACTTACCATGTCATCTTGGTACAATAATGTGGTCTATCAGAGTATGATTAGTCGTATGTTACTTACCATGTCATCTTGGTACAATAATGTAGTCTATCAGAGTGTGATTAGTCGTATGTTACTTACCATGTCATCTTGGTACAATAATGTGGTCTATCAGAGTGTGATTAGTCGTATGTTACTTACCATGTCATCTTGGTACAATAATGTGGTCTATCAGAGTGTGATTAGTCGTATGTTACTTGCCATGTCATCTTGGTACAATAATGTGGTCTATCAGAGTGTGATTAGTCGTATGTTACTTACCATGTCATCTTGGTACAATAATGTGGTCTATCAGAGTATGATTAGTAGTATGTTACTTACCATGTCATCTTGGTACAATAATGTGGTCTATCAGAATGTGATTAGTCGTGTTACTTACAATGTCCTCTTGGGACAATAATGCGGTCTATCAGAATGTGATTAGTCGTATGTTACATACCATGTCATCTTGGTACAATAATGTGGTCTATCAGAGTGTGATTAGTCGTATGTTACTTACCATGTCATCTTGGTACAATAATGTGGTCTATCAGTGTATGATTAGTCGTATGTTACTTACCATGTCATCTTGGTACAATAATGTAGTCTATCAGAGTGTGATTAGTCGTATGTTACTTGCCATGTCATCTTGGTACAATAATGTGGTCTATCAGAGTGTGATTAGTCGTATGTTACTTACCATGTCATCTTGGTACAATAATGTGGTCTATCAGAGTATGATTAGTAGTATGTTACTTACCATGTCATCTTGGTACAATAATGTGGTCTATCAGAATGTGATTAGTCGTGTTACTTACCATGTAATCTTGGTACAATATGATGGTCTATCAGAGTGTGATTAGTCGTAAGTTACTTACCATGTCATCTTGGTACAATAATGTGGTCTATCAGAATGTGATTAGTCGTATGTTACTTACCATGTCATCTTGGTACAATAATGTGGTCTATCAGAGTATGATTAGTCGTATGTTAATTACCATGTCATCTTGGTACAATAATGTAGTCTATCAGAGTGTGATTAGTCGTATGTTACTTACCATGTCCTCTTGGTACAATAATGTGGTCTATCAGAGTGTGATTAGTCGTATGTTACTTACCATGTCTTCTTGGTACAATAATGTAGTCTATCAGAATGTGATTAGTCGTATGTTACTTACCATGTCATCTTGGTACAATAATGTGGTCTATCAAAGTGTGATTAGTCGTATGTTAATTACCATGTCATCTTGGTACAATAATGTGGTCTATCAGAGTGTGATTAGTCGTATGTTACTTGCCATGTCCTCTTGGTACAATAATGTGGTCTATCAGAATGTGATTAGTCGTATGTTACTTACCATGTCATCTTGGTACAATAATGTGGTCTATCAGAGTATAATTAATCGTATGTTAATTACCATGTCATCTTGGTACAATAATGTAGTCTATCAGAGTGTGATTAGTCGTATGTTACTTACCATGTCCTCTTGGTACAATAATGTGGTCTATCAGAGTGTGATTAGTCGTATGTTACTTACCATGTCCTCTTGGTACAATAATGTAGTCTATCAGAGTGTGATTAGTCGTATGTTACTTACCATGTCATCTTGGTACAATAATGTGGTCTATCAAAGTGTGATTAGTCGTATGTTAATTACCATGTCATCTTGGTACAATAATGTGGTCTATCAGAGTGTGATTAGTCGTATGTTACTTGCCATGTCCTCTTGGTACAATAATGTGGTCTATCAGAATGTGATTAGTCGTATGTTACTTACCATGTCATCTTGGTACAATAATGTGGTCTATCAGAGTATGATTAGTCGTATGTTACTTACCATGTCATCTTGGTACAATAATGTGGTCTATCAGAGTGTGATAAGTCGTGTTACTTACCATGTCCTCTTGGTACAATAATGTGGTCTATCAGAGTTTGATTAGTCGTATGTTACTTACCATGTCATCTTGGTACAATAATGTGGTCTATCAGAGTATGATTAGTCTTATGTTACTTACCATGTCATCTTGGTACAATAATGTGGTCTATCAGAGTGTGATTAGTCGTATGTTACTTACCATGTCCTCTTGGTACAATAATGTGGTCTATCAGAGTGTGATTAGTCGTATGTTACTTACTATGTCATCTTGGTACAATAATGTAGTCTATCAGAGTATGATTAGTCGTATGTTACTTACCATGTCCTCTTGGTACAATAATGTGGTCTATCAGAGTATGATTAGTCGTATGTTAATTACCATGTCATCTTGGTACAATAATGTGGTCTATCAGAGTGTGATTAGTCGTGTGTTACTTACCATGTCATCTTGGTACAATAATGTGGTCTATCAGAGTGTGATTAGTCGTATGTTACTTACCATGTCATCTTGGTACAATAATGTGGTCTATCAGAGTGTGATTAGTCGTATGTTACTTACCATGTCATCTTGGTACAATAATGTGGTCTATCAGAGTGTGATTAGTCGTATGTTACTTACCATGTCCTCTTGGTACAATAATGTGGTCTATCAGAGTGTGATTAGTCGTATGTTACTTACCATGTCCTCTTGGTACAATAATGTAGTCTATCAGAGTGTGATTAGTCGTATGTTACTTACCATGTCATCTTGGTACAATAATGTGGTCTATCAGAGTATGATTAGTCGTATGTTACTTACCATGTCCTCTTGGTACAATAATGTAGTCTATCAGAGTGTGATTAGTCGTATGTTACTTACCATGTCCTCTTGGTACAATAATGTGGTCTATCAGAATGTGATTAGTCGTATGTTACTTACCATGTCATCTTGGTACAATATGATGGTCTATCAGAGTGTGATTAGTCGTGTTACTTACCATGTCATCTTGGTCCAATATGATGGTCTATCAGAGTGTGATTAGTCGTATGTTACTTACCATGTCATCTTGGTACAATAATGTGGTCTATCAGAATGTGATTAGTCGTGTTACTTACCATGTCATCTTGGTACAATAATGTGGTCTATCAGAGTGTGATTAGTCGTATGTTACTTACCATGTCATCTTGGTACAATAATGTAGTCTATCAGAGTGTGATTAGTCGTATGTTACTTACCATGTCCTCTTGGTACAATAATGTAGTCTATCAGAGTGTGATTAGTCGTATGTTACTTACCATGTCCTCTTGGTACAATAATGTAGTCTATCAGAATGTGATTAGTCGTATGTTACTTACCATGTCATCTTGGTACAATAATATGGTCTATCAGAGTGTGATTAGTCGTATGTTACTTACCATGTCATCTTGGTACAATAATGTGGTCTATCAGAGTATGATTAGTCGTATGTTACTTACCATGTCATCTTGGTACAATAATGTGGTCCATCAGAGTGTGATTAGTCGTATGTTACTTACCATGTCCTCTTGGTACAATAATGTGGTCTATCAGAGTATGATTAGTCGTATGTTACTTACCATGTCATCTTGGTACAATAATGTAGTCCATCATAGTATGATTAGTCGTATGTTACTTACCATGTCATCTTGGTACAATAATGTGGTCTATCAGAGTATGATTAGTCGTATGTTACTTACCATGTCATCTTGGTACAATAATGTGGTCTATCAGAGTGTGATTAGTCGTATGTTACTTACCATGTCATCTTGGTACAATAATGTGGTCTATCAGAGTGTGATTAGTCGTATGTTACTTACCATGTCATCTTGGTACAATAATGTGGTCTATCAGAGTATGATTAGTCGTATGTTACTTACCATGTCATCTTGGTACAATAATGTGGTCTATCAGAGTATGATTAGTCGTATGTTACTTACCATGTCATCTTGGTACAATAATGTGGTCTATCAGAGTGTGATTAGTCGTATATTACTTACCATGTCATCTTGGTACAATAATGTGGTCTATCAGAGTATGATTAGTAGTATGTTACTTACCATGTCATCTTGGTACAATAATGTAGTCTATCATAGTATGATTAGTCGTGTGTTACTTACCATGTCATCTTGGTACAATAATGTGGTCTATCAGAGTATGATTAGTCGTATGTTAATTACCATGTCATCTTGGTACAATAATGTGGTCTATCAGAGTGTGATTAGTCGTGTGTTACTTACCATGTCATCTTGGTACAATAATGTGGTCTATCAGAGTGTGATTAGTCGTATGTTACTTACCATGTCATCTTGGTACAATAATGTGGTCTATCAGAGTGTGATTAGTCGTATGTTACTTACCATGTCCTCTTGGTACAATAATGTGGTCTATCAGAGTGTGATTAGTCGTATGTTACTTACCATGTCCTCTTGGTACAATAATGTAGTCTATCAGAGTGTGATTAGTCGTATGTTACTTACCATGTCATCTTGGTACAATAATGTGGTCTATCAGAGTGTGATTAGTCGTATGTTACTTACCATGTCATCTTGGTACAATAATGTAGTCTATCAGAGTGTGATTAGTCGTATGTTACTTACCATGTCCTCTTGGTACAATAATGTAGTCTATCAGAGTGTGATTAGTCGTATGTTACTTACCATGTCCTCTTGGTACAATAATGTAGTCTATCAGAATGTGATTAGTCGTATGTTACTTACCATGTCATCTTGGTACAATAATGTGGTCTATCAGAGTATGATTAGTCGTATGTTACTTACCATGTCATCTTGGTACAATAATGTGGTCTATCAGAGTGTGATTAGTCGTATGTTACTTACCATGTCCTCTTGGTACAATAATGTGGTCTATCAGAGTGTGATTAGTCGTATGTTACTTACCATGTCATCTTGGTACAATAATGTGGTCTATCAGAGTGTGATTAGTCGTATGTTACTTACCATGTCATATTGGTACAATAATGTAGTCTATCAGAGTGTGATTAGTCGTATGTTACTTACCATGTCCTCTTGGTACAATAATGTAGTCTATCAGAGTATGATTAGTCGTATGTTACTTACCATGTCATCTTGGTACAATAATGTGGTCTATCAGAATGTGATTAGTCGTATGTTACTTACCATGTCCTCTTGGTACAATAATGTAGTCTATCAGAGTGTGATTAGTCGTATGTTACTTACCATGTCATCTTGGTACAATAATGTGATCTATCAGAGTATGATTAGTCGTATGTTACTTACCATGTCATCTTGGTACAATAATGTAGTCTATCAGAGTGTGATTAGTCGTATGTTACTTACCATGTCCTCTTGGTACAATAATGTGGTCTATCAGAGTGTGATTAGTCGTATGTTACTTACCATGTCCTCTTGGTACAATAATGTGGTCTATCAGAGTATGATTAGTCGTATGTTACTTACCATGTCATCTTGGTACAATAATGTGGTCTATCAGAGTGTGATTAGTCGTATGTTACTTACCATGTCATCTTGGTACAATAATGTGGTCTATCAGAGTGTGATTAGTCGTATGTTACTTACCATGTCATCTTGGTACAATAATGTGGTCTATCAGAGTATGATTAGTCGTATGTTACTTACCATGTCATCTTGGTACAATAATGTGGTCTATCAGAGTATGATTAGTCGTATGTTACTTACCATGTCATCTTGGTACAATAATGTGGTCTATCAGAGTGTGATTAGTCGTATATTACTTACCATGTCATCTTGGTACAATAATGTGGTCTATCAGAGTATGATTAGTAGTATGTTACTTACCATGTCATCTTGGTACAATAATGTGGTCTATCATAGTATGATTAGTCGTGTGTTACTTACCATGTCATCTTGGTACAATAATGTGGTCTATCAGAGTATGATTAGTCGTATGTTAATTACCATGTCATCTTGGTACAATAATGTGGTCTATCAGAGTGTGATTAGTCGTGTGTTACTTACCATGTCATCTTGGTACAATAATGTGGTCTATCAGAGTGTGATTAGTCGTATGTTACTTACCATGTCATCTTGGTACAATAATGTGGTCTATCAGAGTGTGATTAGTCGTATGTTACTTACCATGTCATCTTGGTACAATAATGTGGTCTATCAGAGTGTGATTAGTCGTATGTTACTTACCATGTCCTCTTGGTACAATAATGTGGTCTATCAGAGTGTGATTAGTCGTATGTTACTTACCATGTCCTCTTGGTACAATAATGTAGTCAATCAGAGTGTGATTAGTCGTATGTTACTTACCATGTCATCTTGGTACAATAATGTGGTCTATCAGAGTGTGATTAGTCGTATGTTACTTACCATGTCATCTTGGTACAATAATGTAGTCTATCAGAGTGTGATTAGTCGTATGTTACTTACCATGTCATCTTGGTACAATAATGTGGTCTATCAGAGTATGATTAGTCGTATGTTACTTACCATGTCATCTTGGTACAATAATGTAGTCTATCAGAGTGTGATTAGTCGTATGTTACTTACCATGTCCTCTTGGTACAATAATGTGGTCTATCAGAGTGTGATTAGTCGTATGTTACTTACCATGTCCTCTTGGTACAATAATGTGGTCTATCAGAGTATGATTAGTCGTATGTTACTTACCATGTCATCTTGGTACAATAATGTGGTCTATCAGAGTGTGATTAGTCGTATGTTACTTACCATGTCATCTTGGTACAATAATGTGGTCTATCAGAGTGTGATTAGTCGTATGTTACTTACCATGTCATCTTGGTACAATAATGTGGTCTATCAGAGTATGATTAGTCGTATGTTACTTACCATGTCATCTTGGTACAATAATGTGGTCTATCAGAGTATGATTAGTCGTATGTTACTTACCATGTCATCTTGGTACAATAATGTGGTCTCTCAGAGTGTGATTAGTCGTATATTACTTACCATGTCATCTTGGTACAATAATGTGGTCTATCAGAGTATGATTAGTAGTATGTTACTTACCATGTCATCTTGGTACAATAATGTGGTCTATCATAGTATGATTAGTCGTGTGTTACTTACCATGTCATCTTGGTACAATAATGTGGTCTATCAGAGTATGATTAGTCGTATGTTAATTACCATGTCATCTTGGTACAATAATGTGGTCTATCAGAGTGTGATTAGTCGTGTGTTACTTACCATGTCATCTTGGTACAATAATGTGGTCTATCAGAGTGTGATTAGTCGTATGTTACTTACCATGTCATCTTGGTACAATAATGTGGTCTATCAGAGTGTGATTAGTCGTATGTTACTTACCATGTCATCTTGGTACAATAATGTGGTCTATCAGAGTGTGATTAGTCGTATGTTACTTACCATGTCCTCTTGGTACAATAATGTGGTCTATCAGAGTGTGATTAGTCGTATGTTACTTACCATGTCCTCTTGGTACAATAATGTAGTCTATCAGAGTGTGATTAGTCGTATGTTACTTACCATGTCATCTTGGTACAATAATGTGGTCTATCAGAGTGTGATTAGTCGTATGTTACTTACCATGTCATCTTGGTACAATAATGTAGTCTATCAGAGTGTGATTAGTCGTATGTTACTTACCATGTCCTCTTGGTACAATAATGTAGTCTATCAGAGTGTGATTAGTCGTATGTTACTTACCATGTCATCTTGGTACAATAATGTAGTCTATCAGAATGTGATTAGTCGTATGTTACTTATCATGTCCTCTTGGTACAATAATGTGGTCTATCAGAGTATGATTAGTCGTATGTTACTTACCATGTCATCTTGGTACAATAATGTGGTCTATCAGAGTGTGATTAGTCGTATGTTACTTACCATGTCCTCTTGGTACAATAATGTGGTCTATCAGAGTGTGATTAGTCGTATGTTACTTACCATGTCATCTTGGTACAATAATGTGGTCTATCAGAGTGTGATTAGTCGTATGTTACTTACCATGTCATCTTGGTACAATAATGTAGTCTATCAGAGTGTGATTAGTCGTATGTTACTTACCATGTCCTCTTGGTACAATAATGTAGTCTATCAGAGTATGATTAGTCGTATGTTACTTACCATGTTATCTTGGTACAATAATGTGGTCTATCAGAATGTGATTAGTCGTATGTTACTTACCATGTCCTCTTGGTACAATAATGTAGTCTATCAGAGTGTGATTAGTCGTATGTTACTTACCATGTCATCTTGGTACAATAATGTGGTCTATCAGAGTGTGATTAGTCGTATGTTACTTACCATGTCATCTTGGTACAATAATGTGGTCTATCAGAGTATGATTAGTCGTATGTTACTTACCATGTCATCTTGGTACAATAATGTAGTCTATCAGAGTGTGATTAGTCGTATGTTACTTACCATGTCATCTTGGTACAATAATGTGGTCTATCAGAGTGTGATTAGTCGTATGTTACTTACCATGTCATCTTGGTACAATAATGTGGTCTATCAGAGTGTGATTAGTCGTATGTTACTTGCCATGTCATCTTGGTACAATAATGTGGTCTATCAGAGTGTGATTAGTCGTATGTTACTTACCATGTCATCTTGGTACAATAATGTGGTCTATCAGAGTATGATTAGTAGTATGTTACTTACCATGTCATCTTGGTACAATAATGTGGTCTATCAGAATGTGATTAGTCGTGTTACTTACAATGTCCTCTTGGGACAATAATGCGGTCTATCAGAATGTGATTAGTCGTATGTTACATACCATGTCATCTTGGTACAATAATGTGGTCTATCAGAGTGTGATTAGTCGTATGTTACTTACCATGTCATCTTGGTACAATAATGTGGTCTATCAGAGTATGATTAGTCGTATGTTACTTACCATGTCATCTTGGTACAATAATGTAGTCTATCAGAGTGTGATTAGTCGTATGTTACTTGCCATGTCATCTTGGTACAATAATGTGGTCTATCAGAGTGTGATTAGTCGTATGTTACTTACCATGTCATCTTGGTACAATAATGTGGTCTATCAGAGTATGATTAGTAGTATGTTACTTACCATGTCATCTTGGTACAATAATGTGGTCTATCAGAATGTGATTAGTCGTGTTACTTACCATGTCCTCTTGGGACAATAATGCGGTCTATCAGAATGTGATTAGTCGTATGTTACATACCATGTCATCTTGGTACAATAATGTGGTCTATCAAAGTGTGATTAGTCGTATGTTACTTACCATGTCATCTTGGTACAATAATGTGGTATATCAGAGTATGATTAGTCGTATGTTACTTACCATGTCATCTTGGTACAATAATGTAGTCTATCAGAGTGTGATTAGTCGTATGTTACTTACCATGTCATCTTGGTACAATAATGTGGTCTATCAGAGTGTGATTATTCGTATGTTACTTACCATGTCATCTTGGTACAATAATGTGGTCTAACAGAGTATGATTAGTCGTATGTTACTTACCATGTCATCTTGGTACAATAATGTGGTCTATCAGAGTGTGATTAGTCGTATGTTACTTACCATGTCCTCTTGGTACAATAATGTGGTCTATCAGAGTGTGATTAGTCGTATGTTACTTACCATGTCCTCTTGGTACAATAATGTGGTCTATCAGAGTGTGATTATTCGTATGTTACTTACCATGTCATCTTGGTACAATAATGTGGTCTATCAGAGTGTGATTAGTCGTATGTTACTTACCATGTCATCTTGGTACAATAATGTGGTCTATCAGAGTGTGATTAGTCGTATGTTACTTGCCATGTCATCTTGGTACAATAATGTGGTCTATCAGAGTGTGATTAGTCGTATGTTACTTGCCATGTCATCTTGGTACAATAATGTGGTCTATCAGAGTGTGATTAGTCGTATGTTACTTACCATGTCCTCTTGGTACAATAATGTGGTCTATCAGAGTATGATTAGTAGTATGTTACTTACCATGTCATCTTGGTACAATAATGTGGTCTATCAGAATGTGATTAGTCGTGTTACTTACCATGTCCTCTTGGGACAATAATGCGGTCTATCAGAATGTGATTAGTCGTATGTTACATACCATGTCATCTTGGTACAATAATGTGGTCTATCAGAGTGTGATTAGTCGTATGTTACTTACCATGTCATCTTGGTACAATAATGTGGTCTATCAGAGTGTGATTAGTCGTATGTTACTTACCATGTCATCTTGGTACAATAATGTGGTCTATCAGAGTATGATTAGTCGTATGTTACTTACCATGTCATCTTGGTACAATAATGTGGTCTATCAGAGTGTGATTAGTCGTATGTTACTTACCATGTCCTCTTGGTACAATAATGTAGTCTATCAGAGTATGATTAGTCGTATGTTACTTACCATGTCATCTTGGTACAATAATGTGGTCTATCAGAGTGTGATTAGTCGTATGTTACTTACCATGTCATCTTGGTACAATAATGTGGTCTATCAGAGTGTGATTAGTCGTATGTTACTTACCATGTCATCTTGGTACAATAATGTGGTCTATCAGAGTATGATTAGTCGTATGTTAATTACCATGTCATCTTGGTACAATAATGTGGTCTATCAGAGTGTGATTAGTCGTATGTTACTTACCATGTCATCTTGGTACAATAATGTGGTCTATCAGAGTGTGATTAGTCGTATGTTACTTACCATGTCATCTTGGTACAATAATGTGGTCTATCAGAGTGTGATTAGTCGTATGTTACTTACCATGTCCTCTTGGTACAATAACGTGGTCTATCAGAGTATGATTAGTCGTATGTTACTTACCATGTCCTCTTGGTACAATAATGTGGTCTATTAGAGTGTGATTAGTCGTATGTTACTTACCATGTCATCTTGGTACAATAATGTGGTCTATCAGAGTATGATTAGTCGTATGTTACTTACCATGTCATCTTGGTACAATAATGTGGTCTATCAGAGTGTGATTAGTCGTATGTTACTTACCATGTCATCTTGGTACAATAATGTGGTCTATCAGAGTATGATTAGTCGTATGTTACTTACCATGTCCTCTTGGTACAATAATGTGGTCTATCAGAGTGTGATTAGTCGTATGTTACTTACGATGGTGAAACCCTTTCCAACATGAAAGTGTCTCATGCACTTTATTGAACAAATAAATAAGTGCCTTCAAAACAAGGTAAGTATATGCTTTATTACTATATATTATAATATTAGATATATATTGGACATATTTTAGTTCCTATTGACACGAATGTTGTGTAAAATCCATGTTCTGTATTCTGACACCCTTGTGTAAACATTTGGATATCCTTCAGTTTGACATCCATTGTATCCCCAGGAGGTTGCCCCCGCTAAATACCATTTGTCATTCTTCTGGCAGGATAATGGCCCTCCTGAATCACCCTAGAAAAATAGAAATGTTATTCTACAATCAATCTCTGCTTGCAATTATTACGAAAACGATTGTTAAATTTGGCTTTCAAAATAGGAAGAAACAAGAACACTGTTTTTCAATCTAAAGTATACATTTATATTTTACTTAATTACTCTCAAAATTGTCAGAGTTTATAAAATTTACATAATAAATCGTATCTCATTTACTCCTTATTATAATATTTCCTACTCACATTGCATGCTCCTTTGTCACCATTTCCCAGACATATGTGGGTATCAAGTATATTGCCAACACCCCATTTACTTTCACAAGTAGGGTTTTCTGTAATAGTTTTCTTTATTTCATGAAGCTTAGTCTCGTCTCCAGTATCTACAAAAAACAATTGACCAGTAAGCTAAGGTGAGAAATAGAATTTATCATATACGACCGGTAAGTTAAGTGTGAGAAATAGAATTTATCATATACGACCGGTAAGTTAAGGTGAGAAATAGAATTTATCATATACGACCGGTAAGTTAAGGTGAGAAATAGAGTTTATCATATACGACCGGTAAGTTAAGTGTGAGAAATAGAATTTATCATATACGACCGGTAAGTTAAGGTGAGAAATAGAATTTATCATATACGACCGGTAAGTTAAGTGTGAGAAATAGAATTTATCATATACGACCGGTAAGTTAAGGTGAGAAATAGAATTTATCATATACGACCAGTAAGTTAAGGTGAGAAATAGAATTTATCATATACGACCGGTAAGTTAAGTGTGAGAAATAGAATTTATCATATACGACCGGTAAGTTAAGGTGAGAAATAGAATTTATCATATACGACCGGTAAGTTAAGGTGAGAAATAGAATTTATCATATACGACCGGTAAGTTAAGGTGAGAAATAGAATTTATCATATACGACCAGTAAGTTAAGTGTGAGAAATAGAATTTATCCTATACGACCGGTAAGTTAAGGTGAGAAATAGAATTTATCATATACGACCGGTAAGTTAAGGTGAGAAATAGAATTTATCATATACGACCAGTAAGTTAAGTGTGAGAAATAGAATTTATCCTATACGACCAGTAAGTTAAGTGTGAGAAATAGAATTTATCCTATACGACCAGTAAGTTAAGTGTGAGAAATAGAATTTATCATATACGACCGGTAAGTTAAGTGTGAGAAATAGAATTTATCATATACGACCGGTAAGTTAAGTGTGAGAAATAGAATTTATCATATACGACCGGTAAGTTAAGGTGAGAAATAGAATTTATCATATACGACCGGTAAGTTAAGTGTGAGAAATAGAATTTATCATGTACAACTAATTAATGTGGTATTTTTGTTTGTTTGTTTGTTTGTTTGTTTGTTTTGTTTTTAGTTTTGTTTGTTTATTCTATTTTTTTTTAAGATCAACATAAATCATACAGACTTATTCTATGGCAGTTAGTTATCTTGTTCGTTGTTTGTTGAATGTTGTTCATGTGGAACAAAAACACAAAGCAGAAAATAAATACACAATAGGCCAGACATTACCCTTTTCAAGTTTGGATTAACAAATTAAGACAAAATCGCTAGTTTCAATTATACAAGATTTACAAAAAGCAATATTTCACACAAAAAAGTATCGCCATGATATACCGTAGCTGATTTTTTTTCCCGTTTATTGTTAAAGGGATATTAAAGCTCATTTTGGTAATTTTTTGTATCTCATGAAAACTTGCAATTGGTTCAATAAATGATATTTATCAAACATTAACCCAGTTTTTATCAATGAAACTTTGTAAAAGTGACGTAATTCGTTGATAATTCTGTCATATCTTGCAGTTTTTCCATTAATTGAATTTTTGCTTCCTGGACAAAAATTCATTTCGACCTTTTTAAGTGATATTTTAACGATATTAGGGATTATATGGGCGTGCAAAGTATTTTTGGATTGTTTTTATAATTAAATTGAAAAGAAACAACCTTCGCCACGAGTTGAAAAAATATATGTTAAAGCAAGCTTTAATATCCCTTTAAATAATAATCACTAATTCAAAATGGTATATAAATACTTTCCATTTGAATTATTTAACAGAATTTGAAAATTAGTACATTTGATTTGAATTCTTAGTTTTCTATATACTAACACACCTTTAGTATCACCCCAGCCAGATATCCAACAATTGTCTTCTGTTGTGAAACTTTCACCTTCCACTGGTACACAGGCTGGTCTTATCTCTAAGGCAAAATCAACTGGTGATTCTAACTTCAACAAGGCAATGTCATTAGGATATGGAGCGCCTTCAGAATATTCTTCATGCTGCAGTATAAATACAATGAGTTTAGTAAATACAGATTAATACATGGGCATTTCCATATTGGCCTGGTTATCATCCCGAGACCCCCATATTGGTCCGAGAGGGAGTCGAGGGATGATAACCAGGCCAATATGGAAATGCCCATGTATTAAACTATTTATTACATACTTCCGACATCTAGAAAAGAGACACCAATATTGGCCTGAGACGAAGTCGAGGCCCATATTGGCCCGGGCCAATATGGGCCTCGATATGGAAATGATCTTGTAGTAATCCAATAACCGGTTATTTTCCCGGGGTGTGAAAATATGGACAGTTTACTTCCGGTCATATTGGTCATACAAAAATGCCTTTATTTGAACTAAGTATGTAATAAATCACGATACCTATATTGGTAATGGCTGATCAAAGTGCTTGGATGGGATGACTTTGATTGGAAAAGATCAAGTGATTTTTATTAGATCTGAATGATACATATTATTCACTTTCATTTAAAGGAAAAAAAATGTATTTACCAGAATTTGTTTAGAAACACCCATGGTCACTTCTGGTCCGTGCGCAATAGTTCTGTCATGCTCTCCTAGTACAACCTTCAATTCACTTCTACAGAAAGAGAAGACAGGGGTATTAAAATTCCACAAAGAAATATAAAGTAGTGCTTGTCCTTTTAATGTTTTTGCCTCAAACGTACTTATTACACATTTGTGGCATTAATTATTACCTATACTCATGTAAGTATGTTACAGCTCTCGTATTCAGATGGAAGCACACACCTCCCCATTGCCGATCGTTTGTTGTTTAATTCACTTTGTTTAAATTAGACAATACTATTTACTTTATAACCATTTACATCGTCTAATACTAATTCCCAAGAGCTTATATAGGGGACGATGCCCCACCGGATGCAAGCCTCAACAGGACCAGTAAACAATTCGTCTACAAATAGTGCTCCTCTCTAACCATGCATCCACTACTAGCAGTAATTCACAGTTTAGCTGCGCAAACAAAATTGGCATGATTTAAATATCATTATTAAAAAAATTTTTAAATTGATTGAATCAAACACAATAAACAATCAGCTATAATATTATCGTTATTAACAAACTGGTGCATTTTTGCTAGGATTCATCGTAGAACAGTACATACCCGTCCAGACAATGTGCTGCTGTTACCACCCATTGGTTATGGATAAGTGAACCCCCACAGAAGTGGAATCCAGAAGGAGTTTGAAGTGATGCTTGCCATGGCCAACGGTTGGCTTCGGCTTCTGATCCATGTACTATTCTAGAACTGGCTCCACCAGACTGTCCACACGTACTATCGGGTACTATATAATATAAAAAGGTAAATATATGTACATTGCAAAGATCAACACATTACTTAGAAGTACATACATTGTACTCAGAATTACCTGAAAGAAATTTTGATTTACCACAACCCTACGAAAGTCACCCCCTCCTTCTTTACACATAAAATGAGATTTAGTATTGATTTGAACTTTAAGTAAAATATAAAATAGTAAACAAAATGAATATAGGTGACATGTTTTACCTGAGTTTCCTAAGATTAAAAATAAATACAGACAAAAGACAACAACTATGTTTTGACAATATATTCTGCAGTACAAATTTAACTTTGGAGCCACAATAAGCAAAAGACAGTACGTACTTGTCAATGGCAGATTCGCTACTTTACTGTCTTGTTCGACAAAAAGGAACAATTCTACACACCACAATTTATTGCTAAATATTATAATTAACTACTGGTGGGTGGAAGATATGACATTTGTTTTAATTGTTCCACAACAGGAACAATCTGTCACACCACAGTTAATTAAATACAATATCTACTGGCTGGTGGTCAAAACGACGCATTGTAAAATGAAGGCAGCTACAATTTAAAGGTGAAGGTCATCAGTTGCATGCCATAAATGTATCCTGAAGGCAACCCTCTGTAAACAACATTGTTAGATAATTGTAGGCAGTATATTGTACTCCCTCTGTAAACAACATTGTTAGATAATTGTAGGCAGTATATTGTACTCATACTTTTATAGTGATGTTTCATACAGGAATTACAGACATGCGAGAGACAACACAACCACAAAATATGAATTACCATCGACGCCACTGTCAGGTCCGTTCAATACTCACAGACGGGAGATAGACAACACACAAGTCAACACCAGTCAGGTTGGTACAATACTTACAGACCATATGTGGAAAACAAACAAGTCGCACCACAATGAGGTTCGTTCAATACTTATAGACGGGATGTGGACAACACACTAGTTGCGCCTCAGTCATGTTCATTCATTGCTTGCATACCGGAGATAAGGGAGGTAGACAACACACTAGCCGCCACCACAGTGAGGTTCGTTTAATACTTACAGACGGGAGGAAGACAACACACTAGTCCTTCTGTTTCACAAACATACTTTGATCCAACCTCGGCTCCACAATTAGCTTCGTACAAACAATAACCTCCAGCATCAGCACATGCTGAAATAAGTGCCATATGACATAAATTATGATGTAGGATACATGACATAAATTATGATGTAGGATACATATGACATAAATTATGATGTAGGATACATGACATAAATTATGATGTAGGATACATATGACATAAATTATGATGTAGGATACATATGACATAAATTATGATGTAGGATACATATGACATAAATTATGATGTAGGATACATGACATAAATTATGATGTAGGATACATGACATAAATTATGATGTAGGATACATGACATAAATTATGATGTAGGATACATATGACATAAATTATGATGTAGGATACATATGACATAAATTATGATGTAGGATACATATGACATAAATTATGATGTAGGATACATGACATAAATTATGATGTAGGATACATGACATAAATTATGATGTAGGATACATGACATAAATTATGATGTAGGATACATATGACATAAATGTACAGTTTTCTATAAACATCTATAATAGAGGTTTGAAAAAATCTTGGGTCTGGAGGGGTCTAACCCATGTAACCGCGATCGGTGAATGGACATTTTACGGAAGCGTATGTGATACGTTAACATACAGAAACTTAAGACGTGAAAACGTTATTTAAGATTCAACGTGATACGTGAAAGACCAATGTTTGTACGTGAGTGCGTGAAAAACAAATAGCTACAAGCGTGTGATAAGAAGGGACTGCTAAGAGCTGCGGTTCTGAAGCTACGTTCTAAAGGCGAACGTCAGTTGCAGGCTATTTATGTATACTAGAGAGAAGCCTCTGTAATCACATTGTGAGACAATTGATCATGATAGGAGGACATTTGTTCTGAAATTATATCTGTTTCGGCAGATAAGCATGAAAGATCACAATATTTAAGCGTGAAGCCGCCGGTTATTAAGCGTGATTACGCAAAAGGCATCCCCCTTTAGGACCCCAAAAGTGTTGCAGCTTCATTTGTATATATTGAATATCACATTGTATGGCTCATCAATGTATAAAAACTGTGATTAAGTTTTCCTTCTTTTTTTCATCCATCTTGTTTCATACATTAAGAACTTACACACTACTGGAGGTGGGGGTGTTGTTTCAGCTCCAGGAAGCCACCCTCCGCCACCTCCACCTCCACCACTTCCGGGGAAGCTAGGACCACCACCAGTACCACCATCTGTCCCAGGAGGGAACCAATTTTTGCCAGAAGCAATGGGCCAATGACTAAACTGTGTGGATCCTAAAAAGAAATGATATTATTTAACATGCTCTATTTAAACAAGAACAGTTCCTTTTCATGTCCATTTCTCACTCAAACATAAGTAATTTTTGTTGTTGTTGTTGTTTAGTCTGAAGAGAGATCCTTCCACAGCAAAGTTACATGTCTGTAGCTCTAAATTCCTTAGTGTAATGCATACATATGGTAGTTTATTATATATTATATTTGTCATGCAACAGTTTCAGAATTCTCAGGTTTGTCAGTGACTTGCGGAATATCGTGGTTTTCCCCGGGTACTCTGGTTTCCTCCATCAATAAAAACGACCGCCACGATATAACTGAAATATTGTTGAAAATGGCGTTAAACACCAGAAACCAAACCAGAATTCTCAGAACTACAGGAAATAAGTCTGTAGCTCTCGGGTCCTTATATAACCAGAATTCTCAGAACTACAGGAAATAAGTCTGTAGCTCTCGGGTCCTTATATAACCAGAATTCTCAGAACTACAGGAAATAAGTCTGTAGCTCTCGGGTCCTTATATAACCAGAATTCTCAGAACTACCGGAAATAAGTCTGTAGCTCTCGGGTCCTTATATAACCAGAATTCTCAGAACTACCGGAAATAAGTCTGTAGCTCTCGGGTCCTTATATAACCAGAATTCTCAGAACTACAGGAAATAAGTCTGTAGCTCTCGGGTCCTTATATAACCAGAATTCTCAGAACTACAGGAAATAAGTCTGTAGCTCTCGGGTCCTTATATAACCAGAATTCTCAGAACTACAGGAAATAAGTCTGTAGCTCTCGGGTCCTTATATAACCAGAATTCTCAGAACTACAGGAAATAAGTCTGTAGCTCTCGGGTCCTTATATAACCAGAATTCTCAGAACTACAGGAAATAAGTCTGTAGCTCTCGGGTCCTTATATAACCAGAATTCTCAGAACTACAGGAAATAAGTCTGTAGCTCTCGGGTCCTTATATAACCAGAATTCTCAGAACTACAGGAAATAAGTCTGTAGCTCTCGGATCCTTGTATAACCAGAATTCTCAGAACTACAGGAAATAAGTCTGTAGCTCTCGGATCCTTATATAACCAGAATTCTCAGAACTACAGGAAATAAGTCTGTAGCTCTCGGATCCTTATATAACCAGAATTCTCAGAACTACAGGAAATAAGTCTGTAGCTCTCGGGTCCTTATATAACCAGAATTCTCAGAACTACAGGAAATAAGTCTGTAGCTCTCGGGTCCTTATATAACCAGAATTCTCAGAACTACAGGAAATAAGTCTGTAGCTCTCGGGTCCTTATATAACCAGAATTCTCAGAACTACAGGAAATAAATCTGTAGCTCTCGGGTCCTTATATAACCAGAATTCTCAGAACTACAGGAAATAAGTCTGTAGCTCTCGGATCCTTGTATAACCAGAATTCTCAGAACTACAGGAAATAAGTCTGTAGCTCTCGGATCCTTATATAACCAGAATTCTCAGAACTACAGGAAATAAGTCTGTAGCTCTCGGATCCTTATATAACCAGAATTCTCAGAACTACAGGAAATAAGTCTGTAGCTCTCGGGTCCTTATATAACCAGAATTCTCAGAACTACAGGAAATAAGTCTGTAGCTCTCGGGTCCTTATATAACCAGAATTCTCAGAACTACAGGAAATAAGTCTGTAGCTCTCGGGTCCTTATATAACCAGAATTCTCAGAAATACAGGAAATAAGTCTGTAGCTCTCGGGTCCTTATATAACCAGAATTCTCAGAACTACAGGAAATAAGTCTGTAGCTCTCGGGTCCTTATATAACCAGAATTCTCAGAACTACAGGAAATAAGTCTGTAGCTCTCGGGTCCTTATATAACCAGAATTCTCAGAAC
Organism: Bathymodiolus brooksi; assembly: GCA_963680875.1. Classification (NCBI taxonomy): domain Eukaryota; kingdom Metazoa; phylum Mollusca; class Bivalvia; order Mytilida; family Modiolidae; genus Bathymodiolus; species Bathymodiolus brooksi. Next base: position 137,352,121 of record OY804577.1, read on the forward strand.
TACAGGAAATAAGTCTGTAGCTCTCGGGTCCTTATATAACCAGAATTCTCAGAACTACCGGAAATAAGTCTGTAGCTCTCGGGTCCTTATATAACCAGAATTCTCAGAACTACAGGAAATAAGTCTGTAGCTCTCGGGTCCTTATATAACCAGAATTCTCAGAACTACAGGAAATAAGTCTGTAGCTCTCGGGTCCTTATATAACCAGAATTCTCAGAACTACAGGAAATAAGTCTGTAGCTCTCGGGTCCTTATATAACCAGAATTCTCAGAACTACAGGAAATAAGTCTGTAGCTCTCGGGTCCTTATATAACCAGAATTCTCAGAACTACAGGAAATAAGTCTGTAGCTCTCGGGTCCTTATATAACCAGAATTCTCAGAACTACAGGAAATAAGTCTGTAGCTCTCGGGTCCTTATATAACCAGAATTCTCAGAACTACAGGAAATAAGTCTGTAGCTCTCGGGTCCTTATATAACCAGAATTCTCAGAACTACAGGAAATAAGTCTGTAGCTCTCGGGTCCTTATATAACCAGAATTCTCAGAACTACAGGAAATAAATCTGTAGCTCTCGGGTCCTTATATAACCAGAATTCTCAGAACTACAGGAAATAAGTCTGTAGCTCTCGGATCCTTGTATAACCAGAATTCTCAGAACTACAGGAAATAAGTCTGTAGCTCTCGGATCCTTATATAACCAGAATTCTCAGAACTACAGGAAATAAGTCTGTAGCTCTCGGATCCTTATATAACCAGAATTCTCAGAACTACAGGAAATAAGTCTGTAGCTCTCGGGTCCTTATATAACCAGAATTCTCAGAACTACAGGAAATAAGTCTGTAGCTCTCGGGTCCTTATATAACCAGAATTCTCAGAACTACAGGAAATAAGTCTGTAGCTCTCGGGTCCTTATATAACCAGAATTCTCAGAACTACCGGAAATAAGTCTGTAGCTCTCGGGTCCTTATATAACCAGAATTCTCAGAACTACAGGAAATAAATCTGTAGCTCTCGGGTCCTTATATAACCAGAATTCTCAGAACTACAGGAAATAAGTCTGTAGCTCTCGGATCCTTGTATAACCAGAATTCTCAGAACTACAGGAAATAAGTCTGTAGCTCTCGGATCCTTATATAACCAGAATTCTCAGAACTACAGGAAATAAGTCTGTAGCTCTCGGATCCTTATATAACCAGAATTCTCAGAACTACAGGAAATAAGTCTGTAGCTCTCGGGCCCTTATATAACCAGAATTCTCAGAACTACAGGAAATAAGTCTGTAGCTCTCGGGTCCTTATATAACCAGAATTCTCAGAACTACAGGAAATAAGTCTGTAGCTCTCGGGTCCTTATATAACCAGAATTCTCAGAACTACAGGAAATAAGTCTGTAGCTCTCGGGTCCTTATATAACCAGAATTCTCAGAACTACAGGAAATAAGTCTGTAGCTCTCGGGTCCTTATATAACCAGAATTCTCAGAACTACAGGAAATAAGTCTGTAGCTCTCGGGTCCTTATATAACCAGAATTCTCAGAGCTACAGGAAATAAGTCTGTAGCTCTCGGGTCCTTATATAACCAGAATTCTCAGAACTACAGGAAATAAGTCTGTAGCTCTCGGGTCCTTATATAACCAGAATTCTCAGAACTACAGGAAATAAGTCTGTAGCTCTCGGGTCCTTATATAACCAGAATTCTCAGAACTACAGGAAATAAGTCTGTAGCTCTCGGGTCTTTATATAACCAGAATTCTCAGAACTACAGGAAATAAGTCTGTAGCTCTCGGGTCCTTATATAACCAGAATTCTCAGAACTACAGGAAATAAGTCTGTAGCTCTCGGGTCCTTATATAACCAGAATTCTCAGAACTACAGGAAATAAGTCTGTAGCTCTCGGGTCCTTATATAACCAGAATTCTCAGAACTACAGGAAATAAGTCTGTAGCTCTCGGGTCCTTATATAACCAGAATTCTCAGAACTACAGGAAATAAGTCTGTAGCTCTCGGGTCCTTATATAACCAGAATTCTCAGAACTACAGGAAATAAGTCTGTAGCTCTCGGGTCCTTATATAACCAGAATTCTCAGAACTACAGGAAATAAGTCTGTAGCTCTCGGGTCCTTATATAACCAGAATTCTCAGAACTACAGGAAATAAGTCTGTAGCTCTCGGGTCCTTATATAACCAGAATTCTCAGAACTACAGGAAATAAGTCTGTAGCTCTCGGGTCCTTATATAACCAGAATTCTCAGAACTACAGGAAATAAGTCTGTAGCTCTCGGGTCCTTATATAACCAGAATTCTCAGAACTACAGGAAATAAGTCTGTAGCTCTCGGGTCCTTATATAACCAGAATTCTCAGAACTACAGGAAATAAGTCTGTAGCTCTCGGGTCCTTATATAACCAGAATTCTCAGAACTACAGGAAATAAGTCTGTAGCTCTCGGGTCCTTATATAACCAGAATTCTCAGAACTACAGGAAATAAGTCTGTAGCTCTCGGGTCCTTATATAACCAGAATTCTCAGAACTACAGGAAATAAGTCTGTAGCTCTCGGGTCCTTATATAACCAGAATTCTCAGAACTACAGGAAATAAGTCTGTAGCTCTCGGGTCCTTATATAACCAGAATTCTCAGAACTACAGGAAATAAGTCTGTAGCTCTCGGGTCCTTATATAACCAGAATTCTCAGAACTACAGGAAATAAGTCTGTAGCTCTCGGGTCCTTATATAACCAGAATTCTCAGAACTACAGGAAATAAGTCTGTAGCTCTCGGGTCCTTATATAACCAGAATTCTCAGAACTACAGGAAATAAGTCTGTAGCTCTCGGGTCCTTATATAACCAGAATTCTCAGAACTACAGGAAATAAGTCTGTAGCTCTCGGGTCCTTATATAACCAGAATTCTCAGAACTACAGGAAATAAGTCTGTAGCTCTCGGGTCCTTATATAACCAGAATTCTCAGAACTACAGGAAATAAGTCTGTAGCTCTCGGGTCCTTATATAACCAGAATTCTCAGAACTACAGGAAATAAGTCTGTAGCTCTCGGGTCCTTATATAACCAGAATTCTCAGAACTACAGGAAATAAGTCTGTAGCTCTCGGGTCCTTATATAACCAGAATTCTCAGAACTACAGGAAATAAGTCTGTAGCTCTCGGGTCCTTATATAACCAGAATTCTCAGAACTACAGGAAATAAGTCTGTAGCTCTCGGATCCTTATATAACCAGAATTCTCAGAACTACAGGAAATAAGTCTGTAGCTCTCGGGTCCTTATATAACCAGAATTCTCAGAACTACAGGAAATAAGTCTGTAGCTCTCGGATCCTTATATAACCAGAATTCTCAGAACTACAGGAAATAAGTCTGTAGCTCTCGGGTCCTTATATAACCAGAATTCTCAGAACTACAGGAAATAAGTCTGTAGCTCTCGGGTCCTTATATAACCAGAATTCTCAGAACTACAGGAAATAAGTCTGTAGCTCTCGGGTCCTTATATAACCAGAATTCTCAGAACTACAGGAAATAAGTCTGTAGCTCTCGGGTCCTTATATAACCAGAATTCTCAGAACTACAGGAAATAAGTCTGTAGCTCTCGGGTCCTTATATAACCAGAATTCTCAGAACTACAGGAAATAAGTCTGTAGCTCTCGGGTCCTTATATAACCAGAATTCTCAGAACTACAGGAAATAAGTCTGTAGCTCTCGGGTCCTTATATAACCAGAATTCTCAGAACTACAAGAAATAAGTCTGTAGCTCTCGGGTCCTTATATAACCAGAATTCTCAGAACTACAGGAAATAAGTCTGTAGCTCTCGGGTCCTTATATAACCAGAATTCTCAGAACTACAGGAAATAAGTCTGTAGCTCTCGGGTCCTTATATAACCAGAATTCTCAGAACTACAGGAAATAAGTCTGTAGCTCTCGGGTCCTTATATAACCAGAATTCTCAGAACTACAGGAAATAAGTCTGTAGCTCTCGGGTCCTTATATAACCAGAATTCTCAGAACTACAGGAAATAAGTCTGTAGCTCTCGGGTCCTTATATAACCAGAATTCTCAGAACTACAGGAAATAAGTCTGTAGCTCTCGGGTCCTTATATAACCAGAATTCTCAGAACTATAGGAAATAAGTCTGTAGCTCTCGGGTCCTTATATAACCAGAATTCTCAGAACTACAGGAAATAAGTCTGTAGCTCTCGGGTCCTTATATAACCAGAATTCTCAGAACTACAGGAAATAAGTCTGTAGCTCTCGGGTCCTTATATAACCAGAATTCTCAGAACTACCGGAAATAAGTCTGTAGCTCTCGGGTCCTTATATAGTTGTATGCTGTATTACTTAGCTTAGTTGTTAGATTACACAGATTCAGAATTACTATTATTATAGGACACAAGTCTGTATCTCTAGACACATGAGTTTTATTGGTAGCTCGGCTTGTAAGTAGAGATTACAATAGACTTACAATGTGTCTGTAGCTCTAGATTTGATTTTTATATATAGAGTTGGTAACTTGACATTATCTTACTCAGATTCAGAATTTCCAGTAGTGTATAACTAGTTTTATATACAGAACTGTGATCTTGATTATATATTGTGCTTACTTTTCATGTGACATATTACAAGAAATATATCAAGCGTCTATATAAGGGATTCCCTATACAAAAGAATGAGGAAATCTGATTATCACCGAATATAATTTAAATTTGTTAAACACCAAATATTATCAGAAGATACATAAATGTTATTTCGGTACAGGCGCAATCGGAAAACCTCGTATGATTCAGTGACCATTACCAATTAGATGATTGTACCAAGCCTCTTTCTAAAATATTGACTTCTATTTTTACAGCTGTCAAAACGGATCTCTAAAAATATCATGACATCTGCTTATCTAGAACTGGCGTTAATTAATCAAATGTGGATATTAAAAACTAAAAAGACTTGTTTGAGACTCTTTTAGTTCTAGATCTCAGTTTGTTTGTAACAGCATTAACACATTTGATTTCTCTGCGTTATTTACCACTATATATACGCTACTAAACTCTAGAATTAAAGAATTGATTCAACGTTGCTTCTCAAAGAAGAACGGAGAAGAAAGGTATCAGTATCTTATTATTAGTCGAGATAAATTTTACTTTGTCAAAAGACATTCTAAATCTAATAATAAATATAAATAGGACGAGATCATTCAAATGTTAGATTTTTTTAATCGAATAAATAGGTGTTTCAACAAAGATTGGTATTCCATTGTGCTCCGCTGCATGCCGACTTGAATACACGCTTATGAGGCGGGCTTGCTTTGAAGGGCTTCTCAAATATATCACGTGACCAAATAATTAAAAATGCCACTCCCCTGTCAGTTCTAGCGTTGGTTTCTAATTTGATTACGGCTCATTGTGCTGGTCGGTAAAATTAAGAAATAATTCATGGAAACCATAGTTTGTATCCAGCTTTAACATGGGTAACATATAACGTTATATTACACTTTACGTTTTTATTTTCCCTATTTGTCTTTGTTAGCGCCGCCGGTCACTATTATCGTATATGGACCGGTCACTATTTTAGTATATGGACCGGCCAGGTACCTGCATTATTATTTTAGATAAAAAGTATAATATAGCAAATAGTTCATGTCACTTCGGGTCATATGGCAGTATATGGACCGGTTCGTATACTGCCATATGACCCTCAGTGCCATGAACTATTTGCTATATACAAACTATGGCTTCCATGAATTATTTCGATTCTAATAGGAACTTATTTTTATAAGTGGAAGTCAGTAATAGAAATGCCTGTGATAAAAAACAAAAAACAAAAATCCACTAACCTTCATGTTTGTAGTTGTTTTTCTTATATGGATGACTAGATGGTGATGCAATTAAGTTACTGATATTTTCCGATTTGATGGCATTTTGAGTTTAGAAACTTAAACAAGTAAAACGCTCACAAAATCGTATAATAAACCTAGAAACACTGACTACTGGGCGGATCCTCGGGGACTAATAGTCCACCCATGTAGTCATAGTAATAAACTTTGTTAACAATTCGTATAATAAACCCAGAAACACTGACTACTGGGCGGATCCTCGGGGACTAATAGTCCACCCATGTAGTCATAATAAAAACACTGACTACTGGGCGGATCCTCGGGGACTAATAGTCCACCCATGTAGTCATAGTAATAAACTCCTCGGGGACTAATAGTTCACCCATGTAGTCATAGTAATAAACTCCTCGGGGACTAATAGTCCACCCATGTAGTCATAGTAATAAACTCCTCGGGGACTAATAGTCCACCCATGTAGTCATAGTAATAAACTCCTCGGGGACTAATAGTCCACCCATGTAGTCATAGTAATAAACTCCTCGGGGACTAATAGTCCACCCATGTAGTCATAGTAAAAACACTGACTACTGGGCGGATCCTCGGGGACTAATAGTCCACCCATGTAGTCATAGTAATAAACTCCTCGGGGACTAATAGTCCACCCATGTAGTCATAGTAATAAACACTGACTACTGGGCGGATCCTCGGGGACTAATAGTCCACCCATGTAGTCATAGTAATAAACTTTGTTAACAATTCGTATAATAAACCCAGAAACACTGACTACTGGGCGGATCCTCGGGGACTAATAGTCCACCCATGTAGTCATAGTAATAAACTCCTCGGGGACTAATAGTCCACCCATGTAGTCATAGTAAAAACACTGACTACTGGGCGGATCCTCGGGGACTAATAGTCCACCCATGTAGTCATAGTAATAAACTCCTCGGGGACTAATAGTCCACCCATGTAGTCATAGTAAAAACACTGACTACTGGGCGGATCCTCGGGGACTAATAGTCCACCCATGTAGTCATAGTAATAAACTCCTCGGGGACTAATAGTCGACCCATGTAGTCATAGTAATAAACTTTGTTAAGAATTCGTATAATAAACCCAGAAACACTGACTACTGGGCGGATCCTCGAGGACTAATAGTCGACCCATGTAGTCATAGTAATAAACTTTGTTAAGAATTCGTATAATAAACCCAGAAACACTGACTACTGGGCGGATCCTCGAGGACTAATAGTCGACCCATGTAGTCATAGTAATAAACTCCTCGGGGACTAATAGTCCACCCATGTAGTCATAGTAATAAACTTTGTTAAGAATTCGAAACAGATTTAGTAATATTAAAAATATTAATCTTACTTTTTCTTCTCCATTTCGGTAAAGTGGCCGCTTCTGTAAGAAAAACAATACATGTGATTACTACCAGTATCTTCATTTTGTTAAGATTATAAAGTACGCAGTAGCTTCCCACTGTCCACTATATATAGGCTATCACCATATCAAGTAAAAACACTTCTGGCTTGTTCAAATAGTAAAAGTTTATCGTCCATTGTTCTGTAAAATTGCTTATCTAAATTACAAATTTTGTCACTATTTATTTTGTGGTTTTACAATGTTAAATTATTATTATTGCCCTAACATTTTTAAGGACCTATATTATGCTACAACGGGGAAAGTAATATAATATTCAAGATTCACATTGTTCAAACGAGCATAGATCACTGATGTGCTAAACAGCTCTGTTCTTTGAATAGTACATAAAAACCGGGTGTGAACTCAGGTGCTCCGGAAGGGTAGACAGTTCCTGCTCCATTAGGGGCACCCGTCGTATTAATCTAGTTCAAAACCCGGTAAGAAGTCATGAGTGAGCAAAAGACCGGGAAGTATTATTTCAAGTCCATCACTACCATAAAATCATAACACGTCCCACCTAAAACAAAATATATCATGCGAAAAAGCCATTTGACTTTCATACAATGTATTTGGAACCATAGTCACTGGGCCAAATCTTTGTAAATTTGAATACAATGTATATATACATGTATCACATTAGCAGCAGAACTTTGTCCAGAACATCACTTATTTGGACATATACCCTAAAATAACCCGTGGGTTATGAAATGTAAACTCTATACGCTGGTGCTACTGGAGCCTGTGATACAGCTACTGATGAATATGAAATTGACTATTAAAAGTGATGTAATCATGTTTGTCATGTAGTTTATGTAGTTTTGTTAATAACCGTCCTCAATTGTTGATGATAATTTATTAGCAAGAAAAGTGAATAAGCTCAAATACAATAAAGTAATTTCGAAAAACAAGTTCAGCTGAAACTCAATGGTAAAAGACAGTTGGTCGATAATCTTGAGCTGGCCTGGGCGCGACCAAAACAATCACCAAAATAAAAACAATCTACCACGCACATATTCGTCTGGTCAGAAAATAGAGCAACACATACTCAAACAAACATCTGTCAAGGAAAATAACTGAAATATATATAAAAGATGGCGTGTCCCACATATAGCGATGCTGTGGCATTAAAACAACACACCCTGTGTTTGTTCACAAGTTTCACATTGTCAGTCATGTAGTAGTAGTATGAGGGTTTTACGTCAGTCATGATAAAACAGCCCTGAATACATAATTGGATAATGTTTATTATTCGGCCAAGATAATGTTTATTATTCGACCAAGATAATGTTTATTATTCGGCCAAGATAATGTTTATTATTCGGCCAAGATAATGTTTATTATTCGGTCAAGATAATGTTTATTATTCGGCCAAGATAATGTTTATTATTCGGCCAAGATAATGTTTATTATTCGGCCAACATAAAAATCGCTTAAATACATATGCCATAGCTTAAGTTACTCGAAATATGAAAAGATCCTTCAACTGTGAGGAGTACCCTGACATTAAACCACTTTTATTTCAATACAGCATACATAGGCTTTATACATCAGACCCAAAAGTGCCGCCCCGTCGCTCCCTCTAGCTACGCTACTGCTTTTAAAATGACCTTTCACAACTTACGATTGAAAACGCGACGGTAAACAGTAAAAAAAACCATAATAAATTATTCAATTATTTGACAAGGGTACAGACAGTAGATTAAAAAAATATGAGAAACCACAGGCATGACCTATAATATTACTACATATATGCATGTACATACACTTATGCACGCGATACGAGAGTCCTACAGTGCTACGCAGCCTGATACAATCCTCTAAAGACGTTTTACGGTTACCTTTACTGTACAATTGACTTGCAGTGTTATTCACATTCATTTTCCATTACGTAAACACGACATTTTCCAGAACTAATTATATTCGTTAGGTCGATCGACTGACTGTTTGCGTGTATTTAGGGGCCTATATCGCATTTAAGTATATGTCTAGAGGATAAATTCTATGTAGACAGTTCCACAGGCGCTCGTGGCACGGAATTACCCTGCGCCATATATTTAGATTTTTATATAAGGGACGGACCATTTAACTTCCAATGTTGCTGAAAAAAATATTCTGATTTTGGTGGAGGAAAAAAAAAAAAAAATCTGATTCAGAGTATTTGTCATATAACCTAATGTTAATTTCTTGAAAAAAAAATCGCGCTTCGCGCAACAAAAAAGATTAATATTCTAACTCTCTTGTCCGAACAAAATTTTCTGAACGAAACAAAAAACCATAACCCCCCCCTGCAAGTTAAATGGTCGGTCCCTAACTGTTGTTTCGCTTGAGCTACAACATTTTCCCATTCAATATTGATTATTGTAAACTCGAGCAGACGACCGGACAGACAAATGATGGGTAATTAAGGTTTTTTTTACCTTACGTGTGCAGTTCTTTAAGTTCCTGTGTAAAAATCATAAAGTTTTGTTTGTCTGACATGCATTGTTCTCTAAATGTGGTCCCCAGTCAAGATAATAGTGACATCGAAATATTTACTGTTTTTAACACCTCCTAAAATATGGCTGTGTAAGGAATAATTAAATGATTTTAGAAGCATGAATGTCATAAGATTTTTGGGGGATAATATTTCATTTGCCTATCATTTTCCCATTATCCCAAATTAAGTGGGTTTTTTTTAGTAAATCTGATAGATTTATTGTTAACTCTTCTATACAACAAACAGTCATCAGAAAAAAGTCTTACACTGCAGTTCCGGTAAATCGTTGGTTAAAGAAATGTAGGCCCTAAACAGTCCTTTGGTGACGCCAGTCAACAGCTTATTTGGAAGATTTGATGCCATTCAAAAGAACCTGCTGTTGTCTATGTCCTAAAAATCTGTTATTTATTATATGTTTTTGTTCGAATTCCATTGTAATTTGGTTTATGAATTAATCTTTGGTGGGGAACTTTATCAAATGCCTTCGAAAATTCTAAATTGATTACCCTCTGATAGTGTTTAATTAGTTTGTGTATATCGGTGTCAAATACGTCTTTGACTATATGAATAATGGGGCTGGTGCCTTATAAGAGGCAGGAACTGATTACCCTTCGTGAGCTCCTGGTTTTTGGTGAGGTTCGTATTGCTCATCTTTTTAGTTTTCTGTGTTGTGTTTTTGTTTTGCTTGTCTTCGTCCTGTTTCTTGTGTTCCCAATGTTGCCAGTGTCTCTGGATTGTCTTCGTCCTGTTTCTTGTGTACCCAATGTTGCCAGTGTCTCTAGATTGTCTTCGTCCTATGTCTTGTGTACCCAATGTTGCCAGTGTCTCTGGATTGTCTTCGTCCTGTTTCTTGTGTACCCAATGTTGCCAGTGTCTCTAGATTGTCTTCGTCCTATGTCTTGTGTACCCAATGTTGCCAGTGTCTCTGGATTGTCTTCGTCCTGTTTCTTGTGTACTCAATGTTGCCAGTGTCTCTGGATTGTCTTCGTCCTGTTTCTTGTGTACTCAATGTTGCCAGTGTCTCTGGATTGTCTTCGTCCTGTTTCTTGTGTACCCAATGTTACCAGTTTCTCTGGATTGTCTTCGTCCTGTTTCTTGTGTACTCAATGTTGCCAGTGTCTCTGGATTGTCTTCGTCCTGTTTCTTGTGTACCCAATGTTGCCAGTGTCTCTAGATTGTCTATTCTTAATTTACCCATCGGGTTTCTCTAAGGTTTATTTTAGCTAGGTGTTGGATAGTGAAGACCAATTGTGTCTCGCGTGATCCTTTTATACTGTTGGCTATTATGTGATATGTTATTTTGGCTGAGACGAGTTCTTATATTGCTAGCTAAAATGTAATATTCAAGGTAATCGGTTTTCAACAATAACTTAATAAGATTTTCTTACAGATCGTATCATCATGACTTGGTTAACCGTTACGGAGTTGATCTCGTTGATATTAGATTTTCGAAAACATTACTGCTATTGAACCAGACGATTACCTGAAAAAAGCACGACCCAAGAGATCTATCACTGCTAAACAAAACTTTGAGAACTACCAGGCAACTAACATCGTCGAAAAACAATACAAAGTGCTTTGACGTTCCATCAAGCAAAACACATCAATTCTCAAATTCATTCTTTGTAAAAACCCTAATTGACTGGAACCATCTAGAAGACTCAGTTGTGTGCGCAACTAGTGTTGAGAGCTTCAAATCTACTCTCCCAAACCGTCAATAAATCGACGGTGCTCTCTCTACCGTTGGATAGAAGCCAGAATTGGTTACTTCAACGTACTTATACAGATACAGATTACATCAAGCAGAAAATGTATTCGGAAGTCTAATCTGAACTAGATTATTATGGAGTATCTGTGTCACAAATTACCACGGATATGTTCCGTTTGTCGGAATCACAATCCGCTCTTTTCCTCATTCATCGGGTTTGTAACAAGAGTAACACGACGGGTGCCTAATTTGGAACAGGAACTGCCTATCCGCCCAATTCAATTCAATTCAAGGTTTTATTTAAAGTCGATACATATAGCATACATATAACAAACTCTTATGAGCTTTTAAAATCGGGAATATAATAAAACAACACATACAATATGATGTATACAAACATATTAAATAAAAATATACATCAATTTATGCAGTTCAACATACACACAAAAGCAGATATCAACTGAACAAAAGCAAACTAAAAATAAGAGGTTCATGCATTTAAGCAAAAAATAAAAATATTTTTTTTAAAGCATAAAAATGTAGACATACAATGGTCATCTGCATGCACTGCACTGGCATGAGCTGTCCTTCCATGTTTGAATTAAATGTTTAAAATGTTCTAATGATGTTTCTTGTCTGAAGTGATTAGGCAGCTCATTCCAGATTTGTGCAGCATTATACCGAAAAGAATGTAAACCATACCTTGTTGAGCGTACGTACTCTGGGTAAAACTGCTTTATCTAGATGCCTAAAATAATATTTTTGATCTTTAATTGAAATTAAATCATGTTAAGATTTATGGATAATTTTGAATGTTTCAACTGCAATAGTTTTTAATCTTCGATTTTTTAAAAACGGCAATTTATATTTTTCAAGTAAATTTTCATTGTCTTCATAAATGAAACGGAGAGCTCTTTCCTGAATTTTTTCAATTCTTTTAGTATTTTTTTCGCTGCAAAAATTAGTGCTAACGGACAGTAATTAAAGTTTGAAAGAATAAAGGAGTAGTAAATGGTAAGGCGACCTAATCTGTTTAAATATTATGTTTATCAAAATTTAACTGAGAATCAATGGTTACACCTAAAAGTTTAACATTTTCTTCACATGTAATTTTATTTCCTTTTAAATCAAAAGATAAATTGTGAATATTTGTTTTAGGACCAATGGCACCGGACCACATGAGTTCAACCCGTTTTTTAATGGGGGTCGGATAGCTTGATCTTTAGCTTTGTCCTTCGATTAGCGGCTTATTACCCCTTTGGTATGTTCAAACTTGTCTTACATGTCACAGTCGCGTATTCTTCCAAGTACAGTACTAGACTCTTAAGGATAGTGTGTCATCATTGACAATGAAAAAATTCACAATTTATGCAATTATTTGCTTCTTTTATTTTATGTATTCTCGATTCCGGAGTCACATCAATTAATGATTAGCATTTCTGAAATGAAGAAAATATTAGAAGTTGTAGCCAAGCAAATCCTCGGTATTCTACATAGACTTCATTGTAATTTAAGAAGAGTTTGAAGATACCAAAAGGCCGGCAATCAGAATCCATATATCGAAGAACAGACAACACAATGGTCAAAAGAAAAAGGACAAAAAACATACATATAAAACTAAAGATCGAGTAACACGAACCCCACTAAAAACCGAGGGTGAACTCCGGAAGGGTAAGCAGTTCCTGCTCCATTAGTGACACCCGTCGTGTTAATCTAGTTACAAACCCGGTGATACGTCATGAACGAGGAAAGGACCGGGAAGTGTTTACGACAAGTGGAACATATCCGTGGTCATATGTGACCCAGATATTCCTTAACGGTCAACCAAGTCGTGGTGGCGACCGTAAAACTTTCGAAGTGATGACTTAAACTTAACTAAGACTTCTGAAGAACCATTAGTTCAGTAGCTTCCTTGTTAGCAGCAAACCTCTATCAAGGAAATCCTGATAGGAACCACAAGCTCTGGAATATCATACCAACTGAGAGAGATATACTTTATATGCAGGTGCTGCTGGGATGTTGTTACATACGAGATCAGTGGAAAGTTGGGAAAATTGAAATCATCCCTTTTGTCGTAGTTTCGTTCTTAACCGTCCCTCACTGTCAATTTCGAGGTGTAGGTCAAGGTATGAAGCAGACCATTCTGTATCTGTGGTATCCTTTATTTCAAGCTCAATGGGATAGATGCGATCAACGAAATCACCAAACCTAGAATTATTTAGTGAAAGGACATCATCTATATAGCAGAACGTGAAATTAAAGGATCAACACATTTAAGTTTGTGATGTTTGATGTCATATTGTTAACACATTGGTTGACACATTTAAGCTTGTGATGTTTGATGTGATATTGTTAACACATTGGTCGACACATTTAAGTTTGTGATGTTTGATGTCATATTGTTAACACATTGGTTGGCACATTTAAGTTTGTGATGTTTGATGTCATATTGTTAAAACATTGGTTGGCACATTTAAGTTTGTGATGTTTGATGTCATATTGTTAACACATTGGTTGACACATTTAAGCTTGTGATGTTTGATGTCATATTGTTAACACATTGGTCGACACATTTAAGTTTGTGATGTTTGATGTCATATTGTTAACACATTGGTTGGCACATTTAAGTTTGTGATGTTTGATGTCATATTGTTAACACATTGGTTGGCACATTTAAGCTTGTGATGTTTGATGTCATATTGTTAACACATTGGTTGGCACATTTAAGTTTGTGATGTTTGATGTCATATTGTTAACACATTTAAGCTTGTGATGTTTGATGTCATATTGTTAACACATTGGTTGACACATTTAAGTTTGTGATGTTTGATGTCATATTGTTAACACATTGGTTGGCACATTTAAGCTTGTGATGTTTGATGTCATATTGTTAACACATTGGTTGATACATTTAAGTTTGTGATGTTTGATGTGATATTGTTAACACATTGGTTGACACATTTAAGCTTGTGATGCTTGATGTCATATTGTTAACACATTGGTCGACACATTTAAGCTTGTGATGTTTGATGTCATATTGTTAACACATTGGTCGACACATTTAAGCTTGTGATGTTTGATGTCATATTGTTAACACATTCATTGGTCAACACATTTAAGCTTGTGATGTTTGATGTCATATTGTTAACACATTGGTTGGCACATTTAAGTTTGTGATGTTTGATGTGATATTGTTAACACATTGGTCGACACATTTAAGCTTGTGATGTTTGATGTGATATTGTTAACACATTGGTTGGCACATTTAAGCTTGTGATGTTTGATGTCATATTGTTAACACATTGGTCGACACATTTAAGCTTGTGATGTTTGATGTGATATTGTTAACACATTGGTCGACACATTTAAGCTTGTGATGTTTGATGTGATATGTTAACACATTGGTCGACACATTTAAGTTTGTGATGTTTGATGTGATATTGTTAACACATTGGTTGGCACATTTAAGTTTGTGATGTTTGATGTCATATTGTTAACACATTGGTTGGCACATTTAAGCATGTGATGTTTGATGTCATATTGTTAACACATTGGTTGGCACATTTAAGTTTGTGATGTTTGATGTCATATTGTTAACACATTGGTTGACACATTTAAGCTTGTGATGTTTGATGTCATATTGTTAACACATTGGTCGACACATTTAAGTTTGTGATGTTTGATGTCATATTGTTAACACATTGGTTGGCACATTTAAGTTTGTGATGTTTGATGTCATATTGTTAACACATTGGTTGGCACATTTAAGCTTGTGATGTTTGATGTCATATTGTTAACACATTGGTTGGCACATTTAAGTTTGTGATGTTTGATGTCATATTGTTAACACATTTAAGCTTGTGATGTTTGATGTCATATTGTTAACACATTGGTTGACACATTTAAGTTTGTGATGTTTGATGTCATATTGTTAACACATTGGTTGGCACATTTAAGCTTGTGATGTTTGATGTCATATTGTTAACACATTGGTTGATACATTTAAGTTTGTGATGTTTGATGTGATATTGTTAACACATTGGTTGACACATTTAAGCTTGTGATGCTTGATGTCATATTGTTAACACATTGGTCGACACATTTAAGCTTGTGATGTTTGATGTCATATTGTTAACACATTGGTCGACACATTTAAGCTTGTGATGTTTGATGTCATATTGTTAACACATTCATTGGTCAACACATTTAAGCTTGTGATGTTTGATGTCATATTGTTAACACATTGGTTGGCACATTTAAGTTTGTGATGTTTGATGTGATATTGTTAACACATTGGTCGACACATTTAAGCTTGTGATGTTTGATGTGATATTGTTAACACATTGGTTGGCACATTTAAGCTTGTGATGTTTGATGTCATATTGTTAACACATTGGTCGACACATTTAAGCTTGTGATGTTTGATGTGATATTGTTAACACATTGGTCGACACATTTAAGCTTGTGATGTTTGATGTGATATGTTAACACATTGGTCGACACATTTAAGTTTGTGATGTTTGATGTCATATTGTTAACACATTGGTTGGCACATTTAAGTTTGTGATGTTTGATGTCATATTGTTAACACATTGGTTGGCACATTTAAGCATGTGATGTTTGATGTCATATTGTTAACACATTGGTTGGCACATTTAAGTTTGTGATGTTTGATGTCATATTGTTAACACATTGGTTGGCATATTTAAGCTTGTGATGTTTGATGTCATATTGTTAACACATTGGTTGGCACATTTAAGTTTGTGATGTTTGATGTCATATTGTTAACACATTGGTTGGCATATTTAAGCTTGTGATGTTTGATGTCATATTGTTAACACATTGGTTGACACATTTAAGTTTGTGATGTTTGATGTGATATTGTTAACACATTGGTTGACACATTTAAGCTTGTGATGTTAGATGTCATATTGTTAACACATTGGTTGGCACATTTAAGCTTGTGATGTTTGATGTCATATTGTTAACACATTGGTTGGCACATTTAAGTTGTGATGTTTGATGTCATATTGTTAACACATTGGTTGGCACATTTAAGCTTGTGATGTTTGATGTCATATTGTTAACACATTGGTTGACACATTTAAGTTTGTGATGTTTGATGTGATATTGTTAACACATTGGTAGACACATTTAAGCTTGTGATGTTAGATGTCATATTGTTAACACATTGGTTGGCACATTTAAGCTTGTGATGTTTGATGTCATATTGTTAACACATTGGTTGGCACATTTAAGCTTGTGATGTTTGATGTCATATTGTTAACACATTGGTTGACACATTTAAGCTTGTGATGTTTGATGTCATATTGTTAACACATTGGTTGATACATTTAAGCTTGTGATGTTTGATGTCATATTGTTAACACATTGGTTGATACATTTAAGCTTGTGATGTTTGATGTCATATTGTTAACACATTGGTTGATACATTTAAGCTTGTGATGTTTGATGTCATATTGTTAACACATTGGTTGGCACATTTAAGCTTGTGATGTTTGATGTCATATTGTTAACACATTGGTTGGCACATTTAAGCTTGTGATGTTTGATGTCATATTGTTAACACATTGGTTGATACATTTAAGCTTGTGATGTTTGATGTCATATTGTTAACACATTGGTTGGCACATTTAAGCTTGTGATGTTTGATGTCATATTGTTAACACATTGGTTGGCACATTTAAGTTTGTGATGTTTGATGTCATATTGTTAACACATTGGTCGACACATTTAAGCTTGTGATGTTTGATGTGATATTGTTAACACATTGGTTGGCACATTTAAGTTTGTGATGTTTGATGTCATATTGTTAACACATTGGTTGGCACATTTAAGCATGTGATGTTTGATGTCATATTGTTAACACATTGGTTGGCACATTTAAGTTTGTGATGTTTGATGTCATATTGTTAACACATTGGTTGACACATTTAAGCTTGTGATGTTTGATGTCATATTGTTAACACATTGGTCGACACATTTAAGTTTGTGATGTTTGATGTCATATTGTTAACACATTGGTTGGCACATTTAAGTTTGTGATGTTTGATGTCATATTGTTAACACATTGGTTGGCACATTTAAGCTTGTGATGTTTGATGTCATATTGTTAACACATTGGTTGGCACATTTAAGTTTGTGATGTTTGATGTCATATTGTTAACACATTTAAGCTTGTGATGTTTGATGTCATATTGTTAACACATTGGTTGACACATTTAAGTTTGTGATGTTTGATGTCATATTGTTAACACATTGGTTGGCACATTTAAGCTTGTGATGTTTGATGTCATATTGTTAACACATTGGTTGATACATTTAAGTTTGTGATGTTTGATGTGATATTGTTAACACATTGGTTGACACATTTAAGCTTGTGATGCTTGATGTCATATTGTTAACACATTGGTCGACACATTTAAGCTTGTGATGTTTGATGTCATATTGTTAACACATTGGTCGACACATTTAAGCTTGTGATGTTTGATGTCATATTGTTAACACATTCATTGGTCAACACATTTAAGCTTGTGATGTTTGATGTCATATTGTTAACACATTGGTTGGCACATTTAAGTTTGTGATGTTTGATGTGATATTGTTAACACATTGGTCGACACATTTAAGCTTGTGATGTTTGATGTGATATTGTTAACACATTGGTTGGCACATTTAAGCTTGTGATGTTTGATGTCATATTGTTAACACATTGGTCGACACATTTAAGCTTGTGATGTTTGATGTGATATTGTTAACACATTGGTCGACACATTTAAGCTTGTGATGTTTGATGTGATATGTTAACACATTGGTCGACACATTTAAGTTTGTGATGTTTGATGTGATATTGTTAACACATTGGTTGGCACATTTAAGTTTGTGATGTTTGATGTCATATTGTTAACACATTGGTTGGCACATTTAAGTTTGTGATGTTTGATGTCATATTGTTAACACATTGGTTGGCACATTTAAGTTTGTGATGTTTGATGTCATATTGTTAACACATTGGTTGGCATATTTAAGCTTGTGATGTTTGATGTCATATTGTTAACACATTGGTTGGCACATTTAAGTTTGTGATGTTTGATGTCATATTGTTAACACATTGGTTGGCATATTTAAGCTTGTGATGTTTGATGTCATATTGTTAACACATTGGTTGACACATTTAAGTTTGTGATGTTTGATGTGATATTGTTAACACATTGGTTGACACATTTAAGCTTGTGATGTTAGATGTCATATTGTTAACACATTGGTTGGCACATTTAAGCTTGTGATGTTTGATGTCATATTGTTAACACATTGGTTGGCACATTTAAGTTGTGATGTTTGATGTCATATTGTTAACACATTGGTTGGCACATTTAAGCTTGTGATGTTTGATGTCATATTGTTAACACATTGGTTGATACATTTAAGCTTGTGATGTTTGATGTCATATTGTTAACACATTGGTTGGCACATTTAAGCTTGTGATGTTTGATGTCATATTGTTAACACATTGGTTGGCACATTTAAGTTTGTGATGTTTGATGTCATATTGTTAACACATTGGTCGACACATTTAAGCTTGTGATGTATGATGTCATATTGTTAACACATTTAAGCTTGTGATGTTTGACGTCATATTGTTAACACATTGGTTGACACATTTAAGCATGTGATGTTTGATGTCATATTGTTAACACATTGGTTGGCACATTTAAGCTTGTGATGTTTGATGTCATATTGTTAACACATTGGTTGGCACATTTAAGCTTGTGATGTTTGATGTCATATTGTTAACACATTGGTTGACACATTTAAGTTTGTGATATTTGATGTCATATTGTTAACACATTTAAGTTTGTGATGTTTGATGTCATATTGTTAACACATTGGTTGGCACATTTAAGTTTGTGATGTTTGATGTCATATTGTTAACACATTGGTTGGCACATTTAAGCTTGTGATGTTTGATGTCATATTGTTAACACATTGGTTGGCACATTTAAGCTTGTGATGTTTGATGTCATATTGTTAACACATTGGTTGGCACATTTAAGCTTGTGATGTTTGATGTCATATTGTTAACACATTGGTTGGCACATTTAAGCTTGTGATGTTTGATGTCATATTGTTAACACATTGGTTGACACATTTAAGTTTGTGATATTTGATGTCATATTGTTAACACATTTAAGTTTGTGATGTTTGATGTCATATTGTTAACACATTGGTTGGCACATTTAAGTTTGTGATGTTTGATGTCATATTGTTAACACATTGGTTGGCACATTTAAGCTTGTGATGTTTGATGTCATATTGTTAACACATTGGTTGGCACATTTAAGCTTGTGATGTTTGATGTCATATTGTTAACACATTGGTTGGCACATTTAAGCTTGTGATGTTTGATGTCATATTGTTAACACATTGGTTGACACATTTAAGTTTGTGATGTTTGATGTCATATTGTTAACACATTGGTTGACACATTTAAGCTTGTGATGTTTGATGTGATATTGTTAACACATTGGTTGACACATTTAAGCTTGTGATGTTTGATGTCATATTGTTAACACATTGGTTGGCACATTTAAGCTTGTGATGTTTGATGTCATATTGTTAACACATTGGTTGGCACATTTAAGTTTGTGATGTTTGATGTGATATTGTTAACACATTGGTTGACACATTTAAGCTTGTGATGTTTGATGTGATATTGTTAACACATTGGTTGACACATTTAAGCTTGTGATGTTTGATGTGATATTGTTAACACATTGGTTGACACATTTAAGCTTGTGATGTTTGATGTCATATTGTTAACACATTGGTCGACACATTTAAGCTTGTGATGTTTGATGTGATATTGTTAACACATTGGTCGACACATTTAAGCTTGTGATGTTTGATGTGATATGTTAACACATTGGTCGACACATTTAAGTTTGTGATGTTTGATGTGATATTGTTAACACATTGGTTGGCACATTTAAGTTTGTGATGTTTGATGTCATATTGTTAACACATTGGTTGGCACATTTAAGCATGTGATGTTTGATGTCATATTGTTAACACATTGGTTGGCACATTTAAGTTTGTGATGTTTGATGTCATATTGTTAACACATTGGTTGGCATATTTAAGCTTGTGATGTTTGATGTCATATTGTTAACACATTGGTTGGCACATTTAAGTTTGTGATGTTTGATGTCATATTGTTAACACATTGGTTGGCATATTTAAGCTTGTGATGTTTGATGTCATATTGTTAACACATTGGTTGACACATTTAAGTTTGTGATGTTTGATGTGATATTGTTAACACATTGGTTGACACATTTAAGCTTGTGATGTTAGATGTCATATTGTTAACACATTGGTTGGCACATTTAAGCTTGTGATGTTTGATGTCATATTGTTAACACATTGGTTGGCACATTTAAGTTGTGATGTTTGATGTCATATTGTTAACACATTGGTTGGCACATTTAAGCTTGTGATGTTTGATGTCATATTGTTAACACATTGGTTGACACATTTAAGTTTGTGATGTTTGATGTGATATTGTTAACACATTGGTTGACACATTTAAGCTTGTGATGTTAGATGTCATATTGTTAACACATTGGTTGGCACATTTAAGCTTGTGATGTTTGATGTCATATTGTTAACACATTGGTTGACACATTTAAGTTTGTGATGTTTGATGTCATATTGTTAACACATTGGTTGACACATTTAAGCTTGTGATGTTTGATGTGATATTGTTAACACATTGGTTGACACATTTAAGCTTGTGATGTTTGATGTCATATTGTTAACACATTGGTTGGCACATTTAAGCTTGTGATGTTTGATGTCATATTGTTAACACATTGGTTGGCACATTTAAGTTTGTGATGTTTGATGTGATATTGTTAACACATTGGTTGACACATTTAAGCTTGTGATGTTTGATGTCATATTGCTAACACATTGGTTAGCACATTAAAGCTGAAAGATTGCGGACGTGACATTTCCCCCATCATAAAAACGTTCTTGCATCTGATCAAGTTATGTGATTGTTATTATTAGCATCATAAAACCTGTGATAATGTAACAGAATAAAAGATTTGATATTTTTATTCTATATACACTGTACATATATATTGCGTTGAAAATGTTCATTTTGTATTTTGATTACTGATCCGTTGTTTCCTCTCGGCATCCATGTTTTTTGCTTTCCTCCACAATGTCTGAGTGGGTGTGTTCTTTAGGTAACTCAACGACAGAAGCCTGGAATATAAACAGTCTTTATGTGTCAGATACTATGACCAAGTGATGTACAATAATCAAATTGTCTAAGACACAATGGATATAGTCAAACCCGTATGAACATTTCTGTGACAGGTCAAGAAAAGTGTGACCTTTTAATACAGGTGACGGCATGGACAGGTTTGACTGTATTTTCATACAGAACAGTAAAATACATGTTTGATTTGAAATATTAGATTACAATCAAGACAGTAAACAATTCATGGGTCCTTTATGTCTATTGATCAAATAAAACTTCCTTGTTTATTCTTACAGTTTCTCAATTTATATGTAAATGATATTGTGCAGTCAAAACTATTTCAAGCTCATTTTTGTTCAAGGTCTGCCATGTTTTCATTATTGGTTGTATTTCGTAGTGACTTTAAGATAAAGAACAGTAATAAAGATCTGTATTTTTTCCTATTCGCTTGCATCCAAAGTAGAATTCAGTGTTTGATTGATCAATTTATTGGGGGTTTTTTAACGCTAACTTTAACAGTATTTCGGCTGTACCCAAACATATCGAAAATCCAAGACAACTTGTCTGACATTCGGTCTTGCAATTTAGAAAAACTGTCTGACCGAAAGAAAATTTGTCTGACCGAATAAAAACCTAAAATGCCACCACATATTCTGCATCGCCATTAAAAACTCATTTATTTGTTTAACATGTTTACTTCAAGAAGAAATTCTTAGGTATTCAGTTATATCGTGACATTCTCAATATTTGTTCAAAATTAAAAAGCTCATCCTGGAAACATAACATTCATCTTCATAATCATCAGTGTCTTTGTGAATTTTTTTTTAGGATTTGTTGTGAAAGAAATTGTATCCAGACGTTAAATTCACCCCCCCCCCCCCCCACACTTTTCCATCTAAGATAAGAAAATGATGGTTTACCAATACAAGAACACTTTATATTTTTATAGAATGTTATTTTTAATGTGGTCATAAGTAAATAAGATATTGTGTGTTTTCCTTGCTGATTAACTCTCTGAAAGACTCAAATGTGCTTGGTTTCCGGTTCGTCCATATTGTATTTATCAAATCATAAATCTTTCGTACCTAAGCATGTCTGACCATTCAGTTTCGATTTTTTTTTATACAAATGACAATGTACAAAGAAAGGTTTTAAGAACATATTTAATGAAGAATACAAACTTAATCAACCTAAAGAAACTTTTTATATTTTCAAAATACAAATAGCTAAAATGATAATCGTTTTGGTTTATTCTAAAAACCGATCTAGTCGAATGCCGATGTATGTTTGGGACGAATTATATTTCTTTAAGGGAAGTTACTCGATTAGGATTACGCAATGGTCAAGCAAGTTATTTACAGAAAACGCTTATTTAAAGAAATAAACATGCTATTGCGAGAAAGATTGACTTTTAAAGACACTGTTTGACGGAACGTCAAAGAGAAACTTGTTTCTTGACCAAAGTAGAGAGAACATTTTTACTGAACCTTCGGACCGATATGCCGAAAACATCGTCGGACCGCCTTGATTTTTACCTGTCAGGTCCGACATATTTCGATATGTCTGCTGTACCGTGGCGTGAACAAATTTTATAAATTAATTTCCTCAAGGACAAGAATCTTAGGAATAAGACATATTGGTGTATCTCAGTTTTTTTTGCAATACACAAACATCTAATGATGCACTAAAACTGTAAATAAATGTTGTGCTGTACAAACCTGACTATATTTAACAGAGAATGGAAGTCATCCACTGTCATACTTTTACTGTCTACTTTTCTAATCTCTACAAAATCTTCTTGAATTATCTGAAATGAAAATATTCTTTCTAATATTAAAATAGTGACATTAGAAAATTACTGATGATCTAAGAGAGATATTATATACAGAGCCTACATATTACTCATGATCTAAGACAGATATTATATACAGAGCCTACATGTTACTGATGATCTAAGACAGATATTATATACAGAGCCTACATGTTACTAATGATCTAAGACAGATATTATATACAGAGCCTACATGTTACTGATGATTTAAGACAGATATTATATACAGAGCCTACATATTACTGATGATCTAAGACAGATATTATATACAGAGCCTACATGTTACTGATGATCTAAGACAGATATTATAAACAGAGCCTACATATTACTGATGATCTAAGACAGATATTATATACAGAGCCTACATGTTACTGATGATCTAAGACAGATATTATATACAGAGCCTACATGTTACTGATGATCTAAGACAGATATTATATACAGAGTCTACATGTTACTGATGATTTAAGACAGATATCATATACAGAGCCTACATGTTACTGATGATCTAAGACAGATATTATATAGAGCCTACATGTTACTCATGATCTAAGACATATATTATATACAGAGTCTACATATTACTGATGATCTAAGACAGATATTATATACAGAGCCTACATGTTACTGATGATCTAAGACAGATATTATATACAGAGCCTACATATTACTCATGATCTAAGACAGATATTATATACAGAGCCTACATGTTACTGATGATCTAAGACAGATATTATATACAGAGCCTACATGCTACTGATGATCTAAGAAAGATATTATATACAGAGCCTACATGTTACTGATGATCTAAGACAGATATTATATACAGAGTCTACATATTACTGATGATCTAAGACAGATATTATATACAGAGCCTACATATTACTGATGATCTAAGACAGATATTATATACAGAGCCTACATGTTACTGATGATCTAAGACAGATATTATATACAGAGCCTACATGTTACTCATGATCTAAGACAGATATTATATACAAAGCCTACATGTTACTGATGATCTAAGACAGATATTATATACAGAGCCTACATGTTACTAATGATCTAAGACAGATATTATATACAGAGCCTACATGTTACTGATGATTTAAGACAGATATTATATACAGAGCCTACATATTACTCATGATTTAAGACAGATATTATATACAGAGCCAACATGTTACTCATGATCTAAGACATATATTATATACAGAGTCTACATATTACTGATGATCTAAGACAGATATTATATACAGAGCCTACATGTTACTGATGATCTAAGACAGATATTATAAACAGAGCCTACATATTACTCATGATCTAAGACAGATATTATATACAGAGCCTACATGTTACTGATGATCTAAGACAGATATTATATACAGAGCCTACATGTTACTGATGATCTAAGACAGATATTATATACAGAGCCTACATGTTACTGATGATCTAAGACAGATATTATATACAGAGCCTACATATTACTCATGATCTAAGAGATATTATATACAGAGCCTACATGTTACTGATGATCTAAGACAGATATTATATACAGAGCCTACATGCTACTGATGATCTAAGAAAGATATTATATACAGAGCCTACATGTTACTAATGATCTAAGACAGATATTATATACAGAGCCTACATGTTACTGATGATCTAAGACAGATATTATATACAGAGTCTACATATTACTGATGATCTAAGACAGATATTATATACAGAGCCTACATATTACTGATGATCTAAGACAGATATTATATACAGAGCCTACATGTTACTGATGATCTAAGACAGATATTATATACAGAGCCTACATATTACTCATGATCTAAGACAGATATTATATACAGAGCCTACATGTTACTGATGATCTAAGATAGATATTATATACAGAGCCTACATGTTACTGATGATCTAAGACAGATATTATATACAGAGCCTACATGTTACTGATGATCTAAGACAGATATTATATACAGAGCCTACATGTTACTGATGATCTAAGACAGATATTATATACAGAGCCTACATGTTACTCATGATCTAAGATATATATTATATACAGAGCCTACATGTTACTGATGATCTAAAACAGATATTATATACAGAGCCTACATATTACTCATGATCTAAGACAGATATTATATACAGAGCCTACATATTGGTTAAAGCAACCATCAAAATGTTTGTTGTTTATTTGTTTTTAGTCAGATTTTCACATTGATTGTTTGATTAATTGGTGCTTAACATCCAACGAGCAGTATTTCAGCTATATTCAGGACAAGAACACAAGTTCAATAACATATAAAACCAGAGGCTCCCAAGAGCCTGTATCGTTCACCTGGTTATAAAAAGAGCCAATTGGTCATATGTAAAAACTATGTCCTGCAGTGGTAGTCATCTTGGAATTACGATCAACATAAAAAACACAAAGTTTGTAAAGGACCTTCCAATGATTGATGCACAGTTTAGGTTCAATCAGTGCAATAGCTTCAGAGAAGAATATATTTCTGTATTTTCCCCATATGGTCCTGTGTTAATACTATTACCTGTGGTGGCAGCCATCTTGGATTTCCGATCGGCATAAAAAACAGAGGACCTTCCAATGATCATTCCTGGGCAGTTTGGTTTCAATTGTCCAAGTGGCTTCAGAGAAGACGTGTTTTGAAACATTTTTCCCATAGGGTCCAATATTAAACTAAGTCCCGCCGTAGCCGCCATTTTGAATTTCATATCGGAACAAAAAACGTAAAGTTTGTAGAGGACCATCCAATGACCATTCATGTACAGTTTGGCTTTAATCATATTTGTAGTTTCTGAGAAGAAGGCATTTGAACATTTTCCCATAGGGTTCAATGTTAATCTATGTCCTGCGGTGGTGGCCATCTTGAATTTTCGATCGGCATAAAAAACAGAAACTTTGTAGAGGACCTTCTAATGATCATTCCTGGGCAGTTTGGTTTCAATTGTCCAAGTGGTTTCAGATAAGAAGCGTTTTGAAACATTTTTCCCATAGGGTCCAATGTTAAACTAAGTTCTGCCGTAGCCGCCATTTTGAATTTCATATCGGAACAAAAAACGTAAAGTTTGTAGAGGACCATCCAATGACCATTCATGTACAGTTGGGCTTTAATCATATTTGTAGTTTCTGAGAAGAAGGCATTTGAACATTTTCCCATAGGGTCCAATGTTATCTATGTCCTGCGGTGGCGGCCATCTTGGATTTCCAATCGGCATAAAAAACAGAAACTTTGTAGAGGACCTTCCAATGATCATTCCTGGGCAGTTTGGTTTCAATTGTCCTAGTGGTTTCACAGAAGAAGCATTTTGAAACATTTTTCCCATAGGGTCCAATGTTAAACTAAGTCCTGCTGCAGCCGCCATTTTGAATTTCATATCGGAACAAAAAACCTTTAGATTGTAGAGGACCATCCAATGAACATTCATGTACAGTTTGGCTTTAATCATATTTGTAGTTTCTGAGAAGAAGGCATTTGAACATTTTCCCATAGGGTCCAATGTTAATCTATGTCCTGCGGTGGTGGCCATCTTGGATTTCCAATCGGCATAAAAAACAGAAACTTTGTAGAGGACCTTCCAATGATCATTCCTGGGCAGTTTGCTTTCAATTGTCCAAGTGGTTTCAGAGAAGAAGCATTTTGAAACATTTTTCCCATAGGGTCCAATGTTAAACTAAGTCCTGCCGTAGCCGCCATTTTGAATTTCATATCGGAACAAAAAACGTTAAGATTGTAGAGGACCATCCGATGAACATTCATGTACAGTTTGGATTTTAATCATATTTGTAGTTTCTGAGAAGAAGGCATTTGAACATTTTCCCATAGGGTCCAATGTTAATCTATGTCCTGCGGTGGTGGCCATCTTGGATTTCCGATCAGCATAAAAAACAGTAACTTGGTAAAGGACATTCCAATTATCATTCATTTACAGTTTGGGTTCAGTCAGTTCATTAGTTTCAGAGAAGAAGATCTTTGAAATTTCAGCCAATCAGAGCATATTATTGGCCCTGGCAGCCATGTTGGATATCCGACTGGAACGAAAAACAGTAACTTTGTAGAGGACCATCCAAGGAACATTCCTGCTAAGTTTGGTTCCAATTGGCCCAGTGGTTTTGGAGAAGAAGCTTGAAATGTGAAAAGTTTACAGACGACAGACAACAGACGAAAGACAACAGACGACGGACGCCAAGTGATGGCAATAGTTCATATGGACCTTTGGTCCAGGTGAACTAATAAAACTTTATAGAAACGAGTCAACGGATGGGTCAACTATTTTCGACTACCACTGGACAGTTAGATAGGGACAAAAATGTAGTCTTTTGTAGAAACTACAATGAGCCTACTCTTTTATGAAATCTACAAAAGAGGTCTGTAGTGCAGTCTACGCCAAAAACCACTAGTCCTAAGCCCCAGTCTAGTATAAATTGGCTCGGGCTAGTAAAAATTGCATAAAATTTGCTTAATCAAATAGAAAAAAAATCTTCTAAAATGCTATTCAGGCTAGTTTGTCAAAATGTTTTTAGCACAAACTGTTAGCATGTAGGGAACGTGGCACTCTCTGTTGCCCACCATGGTCCACAGTTAGGCTTTTACATATCCCTTGACTAAGGTGTGTGTGGGTTTTCTGCACCACATGTTCAAGAAAAGAACACTTAATTAAAGTAGATATTGCTTGAAATTATTACATTTGTAAAAACATTAAAGTGTATTATTTCTGTTAAAGTTTTAATCAATGGTTTATTTTCAAAATTATGTCATAGAATAATATATATAGAGTCAAACCTGCATTAGTGACCACCTCTATTAAGTTACAGTCAAACTTGCATTAGTGACCACCTCTATTAAGTGACAGTCAAACCTGCTTTAGTGACCACCTCTATTAAGCTACAGTTAAACCTGCATTAGTGACCACCTCTATTAAGTTACAGTCAAACATGCATTAGTGACCACCTCTATTAATAAAGTTAGTCAAACCTGCATTAGTGACCACCTCTATTAAGTTAGTCAAACCTGCATTAGTGACCACCTCTATTAAGTTACAGTCAAACCTGCATTAGTGACCACCTCTATTAAGTTAGTCAAACCTGCATTAGTGACCACCTCTATTAAGTTAGTCAAACCTGCATTAGTGACCACCTCTATTAAGTTACAGTCAAACATGCATTAGTGACCACCTCTATTAAGTTAGTCAAACCTGCATTAGTGACCACCTCTATTAAGTTAGTCAAACCTGCATTAGTGACCACCTCTATTAAGTTACAGTCAAACCCGCATTAGTGACCACCTCTATTAAGTTACAGTCAAACCTGCATTAGTGACCACCTCTATTAAGTTAGTCAAACCTGCATTAGTGACCACCTCTATTAAGTTACAGTCAAACCTGCATTAGTGACCACCTCTATTAAGTGACAGTCAAACCCGCATTAGTGACCACCTCTATTAAGTGACAGTCAAACTCACATTAGTGACCACCTCTATTAAGTTACAGTCAAACCTGCATTAGTGACCACCTCTATTAAGTTAGTCAAACCTGCATTAGTGACCACCTCTATTAAGTTACAGTCAAACCTGCATTAGTGACCACCTCTATTAAGTGACAGTCAAACCTGCATTAGTGACCACCTCTATTAAGTGACAGTCAAACCAGCATTAGTGACCACCTCTATTAAGTTAGTCAAACCTGCTTTAGTGACCATCTCTATTAAGTTAGTCAAACCTGCATTAGTGACCACCTCTATTAAGTTACAGTCAAACCTGCATTAGTGACCACCTCTATTAAGTGACAGTCAAACCTGCATTAGTGACCACCTCTATTAAGCAACAACTTGTATTACATGTGACCTTTATTTACCTTCACAGTGCATTTCATATCAATTAAATATGTATTAAACGACCACCTGCCTTATGTGAGCCTATTTCAATGTTCCCTTGTAAGGTCAGACAAGGCATGTTTGACTGTATAAACTAATATTCTTAAGCATTTCCTATCATATTATTTACAAATAAAATGATTGGATTTTTTTTCCACATAAAAATATATCATTTTGTATATTTAACTTTTTCTTTTAAAACAGAGGAATAAAACATTCTTAAATCACTTCATTTCATTAGATTTAAACTAAATATAGCATGTGTAGTTAACTAGTTACTTTTTGAAAAGTAACTAACAACCTTTCAACAGACCCAACAGAAGTGCTAAAACAACAATGTATACCATATGTTGTTTTAAGAATGTTGGCATTCAGTAAACACCCCACAGTACTATAATGCCCTTTAGATAGGTCAACAACTTATTGGTCTCTAGGAGTTTTACAGTATTATTATCCTTTATATAGGTCAAAACCGTATCGGTGGCATAATGGTTAGCGTGCTCGTCTGCGTGCGGTAGATCATGGATTCGAGCCCCGGTCTGGTCAAACCAAAGACTAAAATTGGCATTTGTTGCTTCTCCAGTAAGGATGCAGCATTAAGGAGAAAGAGCAAAGACTGGTTGGCTCAGAATTTTTTTCGGAATAATTTTTCAGAGTGGAGCGACATGTCTACCTGAGGACTATTGTTTCAGTGAGCTAGCACTATAAAAATCCAACTCAGCTTGTTGGTCTAGAACTAAGCGGACCTCATCATCATCTCATTGAAAATCAACTTGTTCTCGCCATGATATAGCTGAAAAATTGCTGAATTGGCATTAAACAACACTCACTCACTCACTATTTAGGTCAACAACTTATTGGTCTCTATGAGTTTAACAGTATTACAAACTATAGTACCTTCTGTATGTCATCTTGTAGACAGTAATCAATGTGTTTAGCTAAGGTGATATAGGTACGCATCTTAGTCAACAACTCTGCTGTCATTCCACACTCTAACATGTTAAAATGAGATAACAAGTCATCAGGCATAATCTGTGGTTTTAATGGCAACAAACAATCACTCTGAAATATATACAATAACTTAATGGCAACAATCACTCTGAAATATATACAATAACTTAATGGCAACAATCACTCTGAAATATATACAATAACTTAATGGCAACAATCACTCTGAAATATATACAATAACTTAATGGCAACAATCACTCTGAAATATATGCAATAACTTAATGGCAACAATCACTCTGAAATATATACAATAACTTAATGGCAATAATCACTCTGAAATATATACAATAACTTAATGGCAACAATCACTCTGAAATATATACAATAACTTAATGGCAACAATCACTCTGAAATATATACAATAACTTAATGGCAACAATCACTCTGAAATATATACAATAACTTAATGGCAACAATCACTCTGAAATATATACAATAACGTAATGGCAACAAACAATCACTCTGAAATACATACAATAACTTAATGGCAACAATCACTCTGAAATATATACAATAACTTAATGGCAACAATCACTCTGAAATATATACAATAACTTAATGGCAACAAACAATCACTCTGAAATATATACAATAACTTAATGGCAACAATCACTCTGAAATATATACAATAACTTAATGGCAACAATCACTCTGAAATATATACAATAACTTAATGGCAACAATCACTCTGAAATATATGCAATAACTTAATGGCAACAATCACTCTGAAATATATACAATAACTTAATGGCAACAATCACTCTGAAATATATACAATAACTTAATGGCAACAATCACTCTGAAATATATGCAATAACTTAATGGCAACAATCACTCTGAAATATATACAATAACTTAATGGCAACAATCACTCTGAAATATATACAATAACTTAATGGCAACAATCACTCTGAAATATATACAATAACTTAATGGCAACAATCACTCTGAAATATATACAATAACTTAATGGCAACAATCACTCTGAAATATATACAATAACTTAATGGCAACACTCACTCTAAAATATATACAATAACTTAATGGCAACAATCACTCTGAAATATATACAATAACGTAATGGCAACAAACAATCACTCTGAAATACATACAATAACTTAATGGCAACAATCACTCTGAAATATATACAATAACTTAATGGCAACAATCACTCTGAAATATATACAATAACTTAATGGCAACAAACAATCACTCTGAAATATATACAATAACTTAATGGCAACAATCACTCTGAAATATATACAATAACTTAATGGCAACAATCACTCTGAAATATATACAATAACTTAATGGCAACAATCACTCTGAAATATATGCAATAACTTAATGGCAACAATCACTCTGAAATATATACAATAACTTAATGGCAACAATCACTCTGAAATATATACAATAACTTAATGGCAACAATCACTCTGAAATATATACAATAACTTAATGGCAACAATCACTCTGAAATATATACAATAACTTAATGGCAACAATCACTCTGAAATATATACAATAACTTAATGGCAACAATCACTCTGAAATATATACAATAACTTAATGGCAACAATCACTCTGAAATATATACAATAACTTAATGGCAACAATCACTCTGAAATATATACAATAACTTAATGGCAACAATCACTCTGAAATATATACAATAACGTAATGGCAACAATCACTCTGAAATATATACAATAACTTAATGGCAACAAACAATCACTCTGAAATATATACAATAACTTAATGGCAACAATCACTCTGAAGTATATACAATAACTTAATGGCAACAATCACTCTGAAATATATACAATAACTTAATGGCAACAATCACTCTGAAATATATACAATAACTTAATGGCAACAATCACTCTGAAATATATACAATAACGTAATGGCAACAATCAATCTGAAATATATAAAATAACTTAATGGCAACAAACAATCACTCTGAAATATATACAATAACTTAATGGCAACAATCACTCTGAAATATATACAATAACTTAATGGCAACAATCACTCTGAAATATATACAATAACTTAATGGCAACAATCACTCTGAAATATATACAATAACTTAATGGCAACAATCACTCTGAAATATATACAATAACGTAATGGCAACAATCACTCTGAAATATATACAATAACTTAATGGCAACAATCACTCTGAAATATATGCAATAACTTAATGGCAACAATCACTCTGAAATATATACAATAACTTAATGGCAACAATCACTCTGAAATATATACAATAACTTAATGGCAACAAACAATCACTCTGAAATATATACAATAACTTAATGGCAACAATCACTCTGAAATATATACAATAACTTAATGGCAACAAACAATCACTCTGAAATATATACAATAACTTAATGGCAACAAACAATCACTCTGAAATATATACAATAACTTCAATGATTGTAAGAAATTGGCCGTACAATTAGAAACTTTAATTTACACTGCATGGCAAATGGTTTACAACAAGATTACAGGGAAAGTTTTAATGACAGTAACATGGGAAATGGATTACATGACTGATAATTATTAAACATCATGTAGGCCTGTAGTATTCTCTCAAACAGCTTTAAATTATTTAACCACATCGGTGGTGTAATGGTTAGTGTGCTCGAGTGTGGTAGATCGTGGTTTCGAGCCCTGGTCAGGTCAAACCAAAGACTATAAATTGGTATTTGCTGTCTCTCTGCTAAGCACACAGCATTAATGAGAAAGAGCAATGACTGGCTGGCTCGGAATCAAAATAATGTGTCTGAGTGGAGCGACATGTCTACCCACGGACTGTTGTTTCATTGAACTAGCACTATAAAAATCTAACTCGGCGTATTGGTCTTGAACAAATCAGACCTCAACATCATCTCATTGAAAATTGACTTGTTCTCGCCATGATATAGCTGACAAATTGCTGAATTGGTGTTAAACAACAATCACTACCTGCACTATATTATGTACCCATAAAACAACAATCACTACCTCCAGCTATATTATGTACCCATAAAACAACAATCACTACCTGCACTATATTATGTACCCATAAAACAACAATCACTACCTCCAGCTATATTATGTACCCATAAAACAACAATCACTACCTCCAGCTATATTATGTACCCATAAAACAACAATCACTACCTGCACTATATTATGTACCCATAAAACAACAATCACTACCTGCACTATATTATGTACCCATAAAACAACAATCACTACCTCCAGCTATATTATGTACCCATAAAACAACAATCACTACCTGCACTATATTATGTACCCATAAAACAACAATCACTACCTCCAGCTATATTATGTACCCATAAAACAACAATCACTACCTCCAGCTATATTATGTACCCATAAAACAACAATCACTACCTGCACTATATTATGTACCCATAAACAACAATCACTACCTCCAGCTATATTATGTACCCATAAAACAACAATCACTACCTCCAGCTATATTATGTACCCATAAAACAACAATCACTACCTCCAGCTATATTATGTACCCATAAACAACAATCACTACCTCCAGCTATATTATGTACCCATAAAACAACAATCACTACCTCCAGCTATATTATGTACCCATAAAACAACAATCACTACCTCCAGCTATATTATGTACCCATAAAACAACAATCACTACCTCCAGCTATATTATGTACCCATAAAACAACAATCACTACCTCCAGCTATATTATGTACCCATAAAACAACAATCACTACCTCCAGCTATATTATGTACCCATAAAACAACAATCACTACCACCAGCTATATTATGTACCCATAAAACAACAATCACTACCTCCAGCTATATTATGTACCCATAAAACAACAATCACTACCTCCAGCTATATTATGTACCCATAAACAACAATCACTACCTCCAGCTATATTATGTACCCATAAAACAACAATCACTACCTACAGCTATATTATGTACCCATAAACAACAATCACTACCTCCAGCTATATTATGTACCCATAAAACAACAATCACTACCTCCAGCTATATTATGTACCCATAAAACAACAATCACTACCTCCAGCTATATTATGTACCCATAAACAACAATCACTACCTCCAGCTATATTATGTACCCATAAAACAAAAGAATTAACGTCTCCTATCAGATGTAGTTGCTTTAATTGGACATTAACAGCTTGGACAGACCCTGAGACAAACTAGCTGTGGCATTAATTGTTCTGTTTTCTCTGTGTAATATTTGAAGGTAGAATTTAATACTGATATATTTATTTAACACGACTAGCAGACACCCCTTTTGTAAGGGGCTGTGCACTGCAGAGTAAAACTTGTTTTATTTACTTACCTTGGGGTTTCCACTTGCAACATAAATTAGCCTTAAACTAAAAATAAATCTGGTACCTATTGGTAATAAAGATACAAAATACCCTTAAACATAAATGTACTTACAGGGCCATCGTGGCCATGATCGTAAGGTAGTTGGATTTACAACTACCTATGCAATCAGTGCCTATCACCACTAATGTTGTGAGTGATAAAGTTTGTCAGTGACTTGCGACACCAATAAAAAAAAACTGACCGCCACGATATAAGTGAAATATTGTTGAAAGTGGTGTTAAACACATTCAAACAAATAAACAACAATAAATATACTTACTGGTAATATAGATTTAGCCTCAGATAGGATCAAGACAGCTATATTAGCCATGAAATCTTGTCTATGATAACTAAAATCATATTCTACTTTCTGCCAACTAATCAGATTTCCTAATGCTGTCATGTTCTTTACACCTGAAAGGTAAACAACAAGAGGCTCTCACCTGGTTATCCATGCACAGTTTACATTCAATAAAATTAATTTTAGAAAAAAAATTTTAATTCATTTTCAAACAGGGTCCTATGTTAAATAATTTCCTGCGATGGTAACCATCTTGGATTCCCAATCAACACAACAACAACAAAACAAGACATTTTGTAGAGGATTATTCGATAAAATTCCAGTCAAGTTTGATATCGAATGGTTCAGTAGTTTCACAGAATATAAACTTTCCATGTTAAACTGCAAGAGAATACCATTATTTCTCCTAGCTATTTCCCTTTGAAGTAGCCTCTTGGTTTTATGGTTGGTTTATGATGTTTAATGCCACTTTCAGCAATATTTCAGTTATATCGTGGTGGTCAGTTCTTTTGGTGGAGAAAACCACCGATCTGTCGCAAATCACAGACAAACTTTATAACATAATGTCGTACACCTCGCCCTGATCGAGATTCGAACTCACAACATCAGTGGTGATCGGCACCAAATGCATAGGTAGTTGTAAATCCAACTACCATACGATCGCGGCCACGACGGCCCCTGAGCAGCCTTTTGGAGATGCCATCTTTGTTGTATGTGTAAACGTATTGTAACTAATTAAATTGTTGTCAGTTGCCTTGTCTTAGTAGAGGATAAATATGATCTAGTCTTTTCAAATCACTTTTTGTCAAAATCAGACTAATTTGCATATTTTA
The DNA here is from genome assembly GCA_963680875.1 of Bathymodiolus brooksi. Classification (NCBI taxonomy): domain Eukaryota; kingdom Metazoa; phylum Mollusca; class Bivalvia; order Mytilida; family Modiolidae; genus Bathymodiolus; species Bathymodiolus brooksi. Next base: position 137,388,139 of record OY804577.1, read on the forward strand.
AGCAAACCCATAACAAATTGTCATACCTTTCATTACAGTAGAACTACCCTTCAAATTTCAGCTCAAACCCAACCTTTATTTTGTACCAAGGATCACTGTATTAAAATTTCAAAAGACTATTAACTAGAACTAAAGTTATCATACAGAAACACACTGTCTACAGGCATCAGAATGCAGACAGAATATTACCATAACAAGACTGCAAAGGAGTGGGTATGATAAGGGTCAATTTTGGCCCACTCTCAGAAACTGTTTATATAGATACAATATTAAACACAATCATTGAAAGGTAAGAAAAATAAAGTTTTGGATGATTTCACTTTGTCCTTTGTTGCTTAGCAACGTAAATGAAGGAGGGGCCAATAAATCATTGGAAATTCAAATATGGTGGTTTTATTTTACATATCTTGCATAGTCTTTTCGAAAAATGTTATAGTCTGTGTATGTGCACTCTACAAATGATATTCCAATGCTCTATGGTAGCATATAGTATTTTTGCGTAGTTGTGTCACCCTAGCAACGGTTTTGTAAACATTAAATTAGCCTATATTATTGCAATTAAAGGTTGAATTTTGACATCTACGATCTTTTGACTTGATATTTGACTAAGCAGTACATTTTTGTCAAGATATACACCACTATTAATGTCATTTCATATTTCAAAAATACATTTTGATATTTTTATTCATAGTTATGCCCCGTCCTTAGCAACAGGTTTCCCTATGCACAGTATTTTACTGTAAATCTCATGGACCTTTTATTTAATCAAGTAGAAATTTTCTACAACAGCACCTTAGCATAGACATCTATCATTTACTAACCAGTATATATCATAAGTATTCCTTAAATCTTACAATGTCCTTAGTAACCAAATATTATCCCTAGCAACCACAGAAAATCCTCAATGCCGAGCTCTGTAAATTGTTTTTTTTTTAATCTTTTTATATCCGAATGTTAATCTTTTAATTTTTTTTTAAATCATGAGAGGAAATTATTCTCAGTAATAAGAATGTCAAATGAACCAAGTCAACTGCGTAGCATGGTAAAGCGGGGCTACAGTGGCAGGAGAGGATACAATCCCATGTTGAATAAAAAATTCAAAAAATGTGTCCATGAACACGATGCCCTTCTAATTGAAAAATCCTTCACCCAATTTACCCCAAAATCGAGTTGATCTGCCATTTGTTGTTATAAACAACATATCCATATATCAAATCAATTGGTTGAGGCTTTAAACGTTATGGCAAAGAACCATCGTTTGGACGGACGTACGTCGTGTATGTAAGTTCGTCTGAACGAGGCAACACTTAAACATCAAACAGAAGAGAAAAAATGACAAATTAAGGTAGACCTTGAGATGTCAAATCTTCTTAATTTTATTTCAACTGCATACATTAACTAGAGGCTCAGGTGAGCCTGTATCGCTCATCTGACATAAATAAGCCATCTGAAGAATGTCTGCATGCCGAATACATCTAAGTTTTACTATTCAAATTCCATAGGGTTCTACAATTATACCCCGACTTACCATCACAGGGGCATAACACAGGGGTTTCAAAGTTTTTTATAATAGGAGGTACTTCATAAATTTTAGGAGGTACCTAAAAAATTAGGCTAAGGGCCGTAAGGGGTCCAGGGGGCGGAAGCTCCTGAAATCTAGCATTTTGTGGACCAAAAAATGTACTTCAGAGACTGCAAAACATTAAGTGTTTTTGAAAGAAAAATCCCATTAACTTTAGAGTTCAGATTTCACCAAGAGTGAAGATCATGCGTAATGCCTAGATTCCCCCCCCCCCCCCTCCCCCCAATTTCTTTATTGAATATTTCAGTTCACAGACTTCAGCCAAGATTATTCATAGATAGTCTGCCATATCTTAAAAAAACCCAAAAGGACCATAAAGAGCTACGGTTCCGCAGCTAGGCTTGACCAAGCCATTGTTATCAAAGCTTAAACTTCTCAAAATTCTTTTGTTGGCTTTGTCCTTTTCTTTTTCACAATACCTTGGCTTGTGTGTTTTTTTTTACTTTATTACCAGTAATTAAACTCATCAAAGACCATTGGCAGGATCAAGACATATAAGTGTCATAATTAATGAAACCAAGGACGTAACGGTATATAGAATACGTCCTTGATGAAACATATAAATTTAATTTGCAATTGTCAATCTTTAATAAAATTTATAAATTTTTAATAGATCAATACAAATATAATTAAACAAAAACAATATATATTGTTACTTTCACGACTTATAATGTGCAAAAAAAATGTTCGAACAAAAACGATTCGCCGGAAGACATTTATTAATATTTGAATCACAAAAGTTAAATTATTTTGGAAAAAAAGGGGGGCCGGCGTTTTGACATTACAATGTAATTCGTATATATTTGAGCCATGTCCGGTCCTTTTTCAAGATTTCTAGTAATTTTCTATCCCTTATCTCCTCGTACCCCCTTTTAAAAATGTTTTTCAGCACACTTTCATTTCTGTGAACAACCGCGGTAGGGCCCGGTCAAAATATGTAAATAAATTAGCCATAGGTTTTTATTTTTTTATACCCGAAGTTAAACAATATGGACGGAGTTAAGCAACAAGATAGTACGCCCCAGAATGATTCGACCCTGGGTTTTAAATGGATAACAAAAATCGCACAAAATATTATGTAGTCATATATTCATAATACATAATGATCATACTTATATTACTGGAGATTACACTAAATTGTGTTTGAACATAATTTGTAATCGGTCATTTTTTCTATTTTGAAATGATGTCAGCTTTGTTCCGGTCCGAGTTTTACACAAGGATGAAAAGATATTGGGGCGAAAACATATCTATTTACTGCATGCGCAAACTGCTATTTACGATTCTAAGGTAAAGTTATTTTTAAAACAGGGAATATCCCATCAACTTGGTCGTGACGCAGTTGTTCGATTTGAATGCGAGAATTCAGCAATTGACGTGATCATTAATTTTTTATGAAAAATATTCCACAAGCCTATCGACCATCGTACTTGTGGTTTTGACCACCGCTAATTTTGGGGGGTTCAATATTTTCTGCCGGTACTATACACTATCTCAGGTGGGTAAAAGTACCGGGTACCAGCCCACTTTGAAACCCCTGCATAACAATATACTTGTGTGTGAAAAACAACACTTGAAGCTGTAGATAAATATTGACCTACCACTAGATTCCAGCTGCCCCGGTTGTAAGGCTGACTCATCTATCACCAATGATGTTCTCTCAGCTAGTTGTAACATTCCAGATTTTAGACGATTCGCTGTATAATCCTTCTCTGGGCTCATTCTCAAGGTATTCATGTTGTCTATTGACAGGGGCAATAAGTGTGACTTAAAAATAGAAAATTAGTCATTTATGTTGAGTGGCAAGAACAACCAGCAACAAAGCAAAAATCTTGACAAGAAATATTCTATTGTTAACAAGATAATGCTCACTTATGATACCCCCACATATATGTTCAATGTGTATAAAAACCAACCAAGTCGGCAAACAGGAAGTAGGAATCTGATGGGTCCAAAAAACACTTCCCACGATATGAAGCTTGTGACCAAATATCAGATTTCTGCCATCAATAGTTGCTGAGAAAAATGCAACAAAAAATATCTTGGGACGGACGGAAGGATAGTATACCGCCCCTCCGGTGGAGTGGGGGTATAATAAATGTTTCATCTGAAAGTAAATTAAAAACATATCACTTTTGAAATAAATACTGTTTTTTTTTTTTTAATATGACAAAATACTTTATTGTTTGACTCACCTGATAACAAAACACGTTGTATGCCCAGGTAAGCAAAAAATAATCTATGGTTCCTTGTTTAACAATATATCTCTTACCCAGGGTTAGTAAGAGATTAATTATAATCCACATGTTCCCATTTCAAAAATACAACTAAATTTATCAATACCATTACTTCACCAATGAAATAAATCATTTATTTAACTGCTTGCCATTGCAGTATCAACAGTCACAACTGAAAATACCATTTAAGTCAGACATATCGAAAATCCAAGACAACTTGTCTGACATTCGGTCTTGCAATTTAGAAAAACTGTCTGACCGAACGAAAATTTGTCTGACCGAATAAAAACCTAAAATGCCACCACATATTCCACATCGCCATTAAAAACTCATTTATTTGTTTAACGTGTTTACTTCAAGAAGAAATTCTTAGGTATTCAGTTATATCGTGACATTCTCAATATTTGTTCAAAATTAAAAAGCTCATCCTGGAAACATAACATTCATCTTCACAATCATCAATGTCTTTGTGAAAAAAAGTCTATTCAGACGTTAAATTCACACCCCTTTTTTTCCACCTAAGATAAGAAAATGATGGTTTACCAGTACAAGAGCACTTTTAATATTTTTATAGAATGTTATTTTTTAATGTGGTCATAAGTAAATAAGTTATTGTTTGTTTTCCTTGCCGACTAACTCTCTGAAAGAGATGCCGACTCAAATGTTTTTGGTAATTATCTTTCGGTTTCTGGTTTGTCCGTATTGTATCTCTCAAATCATGAATCTTTCGTACCTATTCATGTCGGATCATGATTTTTTTTTTTTTTACAAATGACAATGTACCAAGAAATTAGGTTTTAAGAACATATTTAATGAAGAATACGAACTTTATCACCCTAAAAAAACTTGCGAATATATATTTTCAAAATCGTTTTGGTTTATTTTAAAGACCGATCTAGTCAAATGCCGATCTACGATGTATGTTTGGGACGAATTATATTTCTTTAAGGGAAGTTACTCGATTAGGATTACGCAATGGTCAAGGAAAGTTATTGCCAGAAAACGCTTATTTAAAGAAATAAACATGCTATTGCAAGAAAGATTGACTTTTAAAGACACTGTTTGACGGACCGACAAAGAGAAAATTGTTTCCTGACCAAGTAGAGAGCAAATTTTTACCAGACTTTCGGACCGATATGCCGAAAACATCGTCAGACTGACTTTATTTTTTCCTGTCAGATCCGACATATTTCGATATGTCTGTTAAGTATCTGACAAGGAAAAACCAAGATCCTTTTTGAAATGTCTTATTAGAGCAAACAAAAGCAAAGAATCTATTGTAATATAAAAAATAAATCACCGAACGATGATAATTCACTCATGTGCCAACACGTTCGTGCATTACTGCATTCTTCAGTTACTCATAATTTACTTTCAATATTTAAAATGCAAGACTAGTTACATTATGAATATTCATATAAAGTGAGTGACTGTTATTTAAAGCCAAAGGACAAATTTTTCTGCTATATTCATTGATATGTGCCATGCGCTACATATTTTGTGTGAGTTTGTGGTATCATATGACATAAAATAAAACAAATGAAGATACAAATTTTAAATGATATCAAAATCAAAGTTACATGTAGCATAAATCAACAAATGTCAGTTTCTTGTAGTGTAAATCAACAAATGTCAGTTTCTTGTAGCGTGAATCAACAAATGTCACACTACACGGTATACAGGGCCATTAATACAATATTGACAAAACAAAATAATTCTAAATAATTAGTAAAATACTGTAAATTTACAAATTAACAAGATCCTAAGACCACCAGTAAAAATATGATGTCAATTAATGATTGTCGTGCGAGGTATGAGATTAAATCAACGACTGTAGGAGGTGAAAAATAAGAACAACTTAATTGTCATAGGACATGATAATATAAGGTTAAATTAATAATTGTTGTAAGTGATAATATAAGGTTAAATTAATAAGTGATAAGTGATAATGAGGTTGACCTTAAAAGATTGTTGCAGGAGGAGAAATATGAGGTTAAATTAATAATTGATTGAGCTTATCTCTGAAACCACAAGAAATTGAGGAAATGTACCACTATACTACCGGAAGCTCTCAGCTCAATAAATTCAAAGAAGAAAACATCAAAATATGACCAAAAAAATTCTATATGCCATCCAAACATGCAAAATTTCAGAATTTGGGCCCCTTTAGATATAAAATACCAATATGGCCCATCAAGACTGCATTAACATTGAATAATAATTTTTTTCTTAATAAAAATGCAGAAAGACCCACAAACTAGAAATTAAGTTATCACATGGAAACCATTCTGTCTACAGAGAGAACTACTACAGATCCATATCATAATATCACAGTCAAAGATCTCTGTTTGTGACTAATAAAAACAAAATTTAAAGTCAATATAAGAGAAGAAAAACTAATAAAGCTACATAAGAACATGTGTGAACAATATTTTACCCTCTTGACATAACATTAGGAAGAAGTTACATTCCAAAACTTGTAATATGTTTTTGTGTTTCATTAATTCACAGCAGAATATTGTTGTCAGAACAATCTATAATTCATACCTTTATTGCTTCTAAGAAACAATATAATGATGAGACACAACCTCATGCTAAGACATGACCTTATACCAAGACATGACCTTATACTAAGACATGACCTTATACCAAGACATGACCTTATACGCTCCCGAAGTTCGGGAGCGTTAATGGTAGAAGTATGAATATGTACTACTATGGCACTTCAAAATCTTCAACAATATGGCTGCCAAACCGGAAATAAATTAAAAGAAAAATCACGTGACCTAAACCGGAATTCTAGTCGAAATAAAAATGAAACAATGTTCGGTAGCGGATACGAAAACTGTCCGGAGTTTGGAGTTTTAGGTGGTGTTATTTTTAAGCTTGATATTTTGTAAACAGGAAGAAAAATTACTGTTCTTCGGGAGCGTTTCAGGTTGCACCTGCCTCATATTACTAAGAGATGACCTTATACTAAGACATGACCTTATACTAAGACACAACCTTATATCAAGACATGACCTCATGCTAAGACATGACCTTATACCAAGACATGACCTTATACTAAGATATGACCTTATACTAAGACACAACCTCATGCCAAAACATGACCTCATGCTAAGATATGACCTTATACCAAGACATGACCTCATGCTAAGATATGACCTTATACTAAGACATAATGCTATTGTTTTTACATAAAGAAAGACAAATCAATAACAAATAAGAAAATGTATTTACAAAATTGTGGTTTAAATAAAGTGATCTTTGACTAGTTACATAAATTGAAAATTTACAGTATTACAGCCTTGAAGTGATTCTCAAAATCATCCCATTTTTTTGCTAAAAACTAAGGTTTCTCTTAAATATTCCCTTCAAAGAATATGATTTAACTGTGAAATGCTACCGGATGGATGAGCTGTCAGACACAAAAGTTATGACAAATGTGTACATAGACTTCAGAAAAGTTCTACAAAGACCAAATTATTATTCAATAGATGTGTCAGAAGTCCTAGTGCCAAAACCAAATTAATATTCAATGCATGTGTCAGAAGTCCTGCCAAAACCAAATTAATATTCAATGCATGTGTCAGAAGTCCTGCCAAAACCAAATTGATGTTCAATACATGTGTCAGAAGTCCTGCCAAAACCAAATTAATATTCAATACATGTGTCAGAAGTCCTGCCAAAACCAAATTAATATTCAATACATGTGTCAGAAGTCCTGCCAAAACCCAAATTAATATTCAATACATGTGTCAGAAGTCCTGCCAAAACCAAATTAATATTCAATACATGTGTCAGAAGTCCTGCCAAAACCAAATTAATATTCAATACCTGTGTCAGAAGTCCTGCCAAAACCAAATTAATGTTTAATACCTGTGTCAGAAGTCCTGCCAAACCAAATTAATGTTCAATACCTGTGTCAGAAGTCCTGCCAAAACCAAATTAATGTTTAATACCTGTGTTAGAAGTCCTGCCATAAATGTCTGTATAAGTTGACCATATTTAGGAGAGGTTGGACACTGACTCAGGTTTAAACAGAATTTACCAAGAGGTATTACATCTGCTCTACCATACCTACAAATGAGGTTTTTTTTTTAATTATAGAACATTTCAGTTATTTGCATAACTTGTTTGTCAGAAATAAAAATGCAATTAAGTGGAGCATGTGTTTAACTGAAACCAAAAGTGTGAACACATAGATGTTGAGTGAATGAGTGATTGTTGTTAAATGTCAAATGTGCAATTTTTCAACTATATCATGGCAAGAACAAGTTAATTTTCGATGAGATGATGATGAGGTTCACTTTGTACTAGACTAACACGCTGAGTTGGATTTTTATAGTGCTAGTTCACTGAAACAAGTCTGCGGGTAGACATGTCGCTCAACGGGGACACATTATCATGATTCTGAGGCAACCAGTCTTTGCTCTTTCTCCTTAATGCTGCATGCTTAGCGAAGAAGCAACAAATACCAATTTCATAGTCTTTGGTTTTGACCCGACCGGGGCTCGAACCCACAATCTACTGCACTTGAGGCGAGAACGCTAACCACTACACCACTGATATGGTTCACTGATATTATAACTTACACAGAAGATAAGATATGCAACAAGAAGAATTCTGCTGCCAAACTATCACCAAACATGGCATGTTCTAATAACTCCATAATTCTTCCCCTTAAACATTCAATCTCTTCTTGTAATTGTGAAAATTCTGAAAAATAAACAAAAATGTCATTTGTACTTTCTCCAATGAGTTTTTTTTTAATAGAAATACATTATCAACAAGACAAATTTTGAAAAGATCATAATTCTATTAGATTGATTTTTTGTGTTTAATGCCACTTTTAACAAAAATATTTCAGCTATATCATGGCGAACAGTTTTAGTGGTGGAAGAAGCCGGAGCACCCAGAAGAACCACCGACCACGGGCAAGTAACTGGTAAACTTTATACATTTATTTCCCTTGCATAAGGAAGATATGAAGATTTGTTCACCTGAGAAATATGACTATTTCCACGGTGAACAAATTTTCACATCTCCCTTATACAAGGGAAATGAATATTTTATTCCACCAAGCCAATGTTTTGGTGAATTCTGCCAAATGAAATCTTTTGGCCATCTTTGTTTACAAAATTATTATTTCGGAACATCTCTGGAGTTATCTTTACTAAGCATTAAAGCGATGTTTTGATAAATGTCACGTGGGATTGTTTGGACCAATCGAATTTCTATATAAGTATAATAAATATATAGAGTGGAATAGTATCACTTGCGGCTGGCTGCGAGTCAAGTGCATAATTCTATTAGAAAAGGGTTATGGCTGTAAATAATGTGAGAAAAAAATCCATCTCTTTAGACAACATCATACAATTACTAACCTGGTGCATCCAATTTTCTTAGTATAGCAATTATTAATTATTTTGTTTACAAGTGAAAGTACTATGAAAAACAAAGTTAATGCAATTTATTTGGTCAAAATTGGTTAAGTAGTTTCCGTGATATTGAATTTTAAGGTCCGCTATTCTTGATGATTCTGGACATATTCAATGTAATGTTTTTATATGCAAATATGGCACCGAAAAGGTGACATAAATACAAAATATAGCAGAAAAATGACCATAACTTCGAAAATATGAAAGATAATTTCTTGAAACTTGGCATACTTGGAGGTCGTGATGTCCCATTTGATACAAGCCTATTTTCATAAAAAAAAATTCTAATTAAGCACGTTTCTAGGAGTGTTTACCATGGCAACGGATGAAAAAAAATGAAATACTACTTCCAAACAGCTATTTTTCCATAAATGCAAATAATAGGACATGGTTCTCTTTATACAGACCCTCAAAATTTGGATCCCTTAAATTTTTCAAACTTTTTTTTACAAATTTAACAGAGAAGCATGGTTACCATAGCAACGAAATAGGAAAAAATTGAATATTTCCTTTCACCAAAGAATGATATTGTATGGGAAATAATTGAATATATGATTGTGTATAGTTAGTAATAATGTTAAAGTTTCTTCTATTTCTGGATAATTCTAGAAGTTTCCATGGAAACACTGAGAAAAGTGTGATTTTACCGTAATACCATACCCCCCCCCCCCCTTTTCAAGTTAAATGGTTGGTCCCTATATCATAGTGGGACTTTATATGCTGCATCCCTGTTCCCCAACTTCAATTTTTTTAAATTCCTAAGTCATGAATGTCATTCATAGATGCAACAATTAAAGCAGTTTATAAAGTGGCATACAAATATGCAAGAAGAATTTAAGTTGAAGAAAGACATGCAGTTTTTTTAATTTCTCGAGTAGCTCGGTCGTAAAGAAATTATGCCACGGGCATTATGCAAATGTGACAGAATAACAAGTAATCTATCTGATTGTGTTAGCAAAATCCCGGTTCCGAATTAATATAAAATAATACCTCGATTTTTGTGCTTCAACGCGTGATCGACAGATCGAAACACGCCATTGATTTTAGTTGCTAATACAATAAGCGCTGTCATTTTTTAGAGCGTCTTTTGGAGGTCGCGACCTTTATTACAAACAGGAAAAGTTGATATCGCTTTATTTTCGTATAAAATGTAAATTAGATGGTTTGACAGAAAAAGCTCTCTAGATTTTAATGATATAATTTTATTCTCAATATTCCGTCATTAGCAATGCGCAAATTGTGTTTAAAACAATTAAATCGAAAATAAGATATGAAACTCCGCGTATATCATCAATAAAGTGGTAAAAAAATAAAGCTGAGAAAACGCAGATTACTACAACACAAATTTTGTTTTTGTAATCCTCGGGGCGATAATGGCAAACATAGGCTGAAGTTTGGTACCGGAGACATTTTTACGGTCAAATTATGACGCCGCGATATATATTCGAAGATAACGTTGTGTTCAAACGCTTGCATTTTCGTTTAAAATGTCACGATCGACACTAAAGTTATATCAAATTAAAGAGCAGAAAACGATCTTTCTAACGAGGTAGGTTTCGTCAGAAAAGCCACATGATTAAAACAAGAAAACAGGTTAAAACACAAGGTTAAATCGGCAAAATACCGTTACGTCCACAATAACGTTGTATTAGTGATGCACCAGGTTACAATTACAATCTTTTTTTTCAAAGATACTATAAAACAAGAGAATAAATCAACTCCTGTATTGACTTGTAAACAGTTCCTTGTCTAAAAACATTCATAAGCAATGAATTCTACACTATACATTTATTTCCTTTGCATTAGGGAGATATGAAGATTTGTTCATGCATCTAAAAGCATTGTCAGAGGGAAACAGGACTTTTTGAGGGTGCATGGACACCTTCCAGTGGAGCATAAAAAATATTTTTGAACGTCTCTTGATGTTGTGCTAAGTCTTTGGAATTTCGAATAAGGGGAATATGACTGGGGAACACGTCTTATGAAAGGAACACAAAGTTGAGAGGGAAACACAATGTTTTGTTCAACAACACATGGGACATTGTTGACAAATCAGCTATACCAATTTATAATATGTCAAAGTTCACTTCTACACTTCTAAATTGTTGTTTCAAGGGATCCTGCATTTCATGGATATATGTATCGATGACAATTTTTCATACAAATCATTTATTTCAATTTTTTTGGGTCTATTTATATGATATAAGTTGTCTAAATCAACAGGCTGTAAAACAGTTTCAGTTGATTAACATAATAATTTCTGTAAAATAACAAAATGAGGAAAACAGTTTCACTGTAAGTCATGTCTTTCTTAAAACTGGTAAATAAAGCAAGGGAAAGAAGAAATTCATTCTCAATATTACAATATTTGACTAACTTCCTTTATATTCTTCACTTTCTGGGCTCTGTGGCAGTAGAGGGTTGTTGTGGTATAATGTGTTTGATAGTACTGCATGTAACCTCGGTACTAATGATGGGGGTGGGGCATGAGCATTGATCTCTTCAATGGGGGGCTGGTATCCTCCTACCCCAAACTCTTCTTGCTGACTGAAACAAAATAATTGATGAAAATTCATACATTATTGACAAGCTTTGATTAATTTTAATATATACACAGCATTTGTTTTTGCTTGTTTGATGTTGTTTAATGCCACTATCAACAATATTTCAGTTACATAGTGGCAATCAGTTTTATTGGTGGGTGAAATCGGAGGACCCGGAGAAAACCACCGACCTGTCGCAAGTCACTGACAAATTCTATCCCATAATGTTGTACCCCCCACTCTGATCAAGTGGTGATAGGCACTGATTGCATATGTAGTTGCAAATCCAATTGCCAATTGATCACGGCCACGACAGCTGCTGTTTATAGTAGACACTACACATAAATTATAAAAAGTTTTGCAAGGTTTTATTACCAAGAATTAATCCCTAAAAGTGTCTGCAGAATTTGTTGACATTCCACTGTCAGCTCAACCTCTATCAGCCAGGTAATTGTAAACCCAACTACCATCCGATCAGGATCATGACAGCCCCTTGTTTATCAAGAATTTGTCAAAGTGACACCAGTGATGTCAATATAGTGTCATTTTAGACAAAAAATATGTTTGTATCACACTTATCTCTTGATAAAACATATTATCACATGTAAAGGTCCAAGTGAAAATTGACAAACAATCGTTAATTAGCCTTCAACAGTAATATATAGTAATTTCCAGGTACACTCAAACCTGTATTAAGAGGTCACCTTTGGGACAAAGAAAAAGTGGCCTTTTAAGACAGGTGACCTCTTAAAAGAGGTTCAATTTATATGACATTTTCTATGACAGGACAGAAAAAATGTGACCTTTTAATACAGGTGACTGCTTAATAGAGGTGACTACTTAATGGAGGTGACGGCATGGGCAGGTTTGCCGGTACTTACTTTTCTTGGTTAAACTGTGCTAATGATGGGTCAACAGATAACACTCCTACAAACTCTACCACATCATTGACCTTGAACTGATCAATATCATCATAGATCTGGAGTAAACAAATATAAATTAATTTTAGAGTCACATGTCATTTTATACGTGTTTTGATTGGTTTAAAAAGTTGAGGTTATTTTCATATGTACTGAATCTGAAAATAGACGTCGTTCTCGAGGCGTTGTGTGTCGTTGTCATCAGGCGATTTTCTTTAAATGAGGCACCTTTGAGGTTATTTAAATTTATTTCCGATTATTTGCCTTATTTATAAATATATTTCTCAGTATCATAACAAAACTGTGTCGCTCACCTTTCATTCTGCTTTGAGGAAACTTAATACACAACCTTCCATACATGTAGATGCTTCCTACCAAGTTTCGGTTCATTTGGCTAGGCAGTTTCAGAGGAGAAGATTTTTTAGATATCGACCAATCAGAAACAAGAATTGCCTGTGGTGGCCATGTTTGTTAACCGATTGGGACGAAATGAGCAATCTTTATAGAGGACATTCCATAGATGCTTCCTGCCATGTTTCCGTTAATTTGGCCAAGCTGTTTCAGAGGAAGAGATTTAAAAAAATTGGCCAATCAGAAGCAAGAATTGCCTGTGGAGGGCCATGTTTGGTAGTGGATCATAACAAAATGTGCACTCTTTAGAGAGAATCTTCCATAAATGCTTCCTACTAAGCTTCAGTTCATTTGACTTGTGGGTTTCAGAGGAGAAGATTAAAATGTGAAAAGTTAACAGATGACAAATGACGGATGCCAAAAGCCCACATTGCCTTTGGCAAGGCGAGCTAAAAAGAATATTAAAATGTGAATACCTACATGTAATGTATAGTATAAACATGTTACACTATATCCACATTAGTTAATTTCTAAGGGAGATAATGGCAAGAGTTATATTTCTTTTAACAGTTTAATGCAAGAGTTATCTCCCTTTTAACAGTTTACTACAATGGAGTATTTTTTTTTTTAAATGAACCAATCAGAAACAAGAATTGCCTGTGGCAGCCATGTTTGTTAACGGATCGGGATGAAATGAGCAATCTTCATAGAGGACCATCCATAGATGCTTCCTACCAAGTTTTGGTTCATTTGGCCAAGCGGTTTCGGAGGAGAAGATTTCAAAAAATCGGCCAATCAGAAACAAGAATTGCCTGTGACAGCCATGTTTGTTAATAGATCGGGACAAAATGAGCAATCTGTAGAGAGGACCATCCATAGATGCTTCCTACCAAGTTTCAGTTCATTTGGCTGAGAGGTTTCAGTGGAGAAGATTAAAATGTGAAAAGTTAACGGACGATGGAGCCAAGTGATGGCAAAAGCTCACATTGCTTTGGCAAGGTGAGCTAAAAGTTTGAATTAATTTATAAGGATTGATCGAAATTATTTGTTCGGTTCATTCGAAATAACCTCAATCAGGTTGTACACATCGTGTAACCTGCGTCATGAACCGAACAAAAATTACGATCAATCCTTAAATATATTTCATACAGAAACAGAAAATTCTACCAGATTAGACATTTAATGGTATTTTTTAACCTATATTGACCATTAAAATAGCAAGAGGTTAAAATAAAAATTGAAAGTTAACACATACTACTACAGATAACATTGTGTCAGGTTGGGGGACTGTTTTGACCACAGCCAATTTGCAAACAAGTCAAATCTTTATACTATGACAGACTTTTTGAAATTTGTTTTCATTTTGCTGGACATAGGTCCAGCACCCAGGAATTTTCTACTGGACCCTCTGAATTTTTGCCGGACCTACATTTTTTATGCAAAATTGTTTTAAAGCCAAGCAATGTCATACCGTTATTATTATTTTAGTCCAGCAGAGCGCTTTCTGTATTTAACTTCATTAGTACTAGAGGCCTAAAAATAGGAAGACCAGTCACCATCCAGAATAAACCAAAAAGTTGAAACCATGCACCAAAAAAAGAGTAGCCAAATCCAGCTAAGGATACCCTCAAACTTTGAAAAATTTACCAGATTTAAAACATAATTTTTTTTTAATTTTATTGAGATTACAATAACAATATTCTAAAAGTCATTAGACTCTCTCAATCTCCAGTTGGGGTGGCACTGGCCGTTTTACGTTTGCCCGGCTGAGCTCCATCGTAATGCTTCAGGAACGACCACATTTTTATGATCGACACATAGCCATGTTGCCAGAACTGTAAGCAAAATTCTAAATAGAAACAGATTCGGTGAAGGGAACGACACAAATCAGGGAAGTCGTGTTTTTTTTATTTTATTAATTTTTTGGGGGCTTTTCACTCGAAAAGATCATCTTACGCATCACAATATATTCAAATATATTTATTTTCATGACAGTTATCAATAATATTTACCAAAAACAGATAAAATATCACGTATTCAATGCGGTTACGAATTCCGAGTTGACCGAACTTGTTCCGGTATTTACAATACGACCTGCGTTTCCGACTTACGCTAAAAAAGTAAACACATCATTCCAAACTGTTTGTCGGACATGGGGACTGGCATTACCGACATTATTGGCAGACCTCATGATTTTCTGCCCCCTAGGTCCGATGAATTTCAAAAACTCTTGCTATGAAACAGATATTCCGTGAATACATATTTTACCATTATATAGTCAATTAAATAAATAAGTCATTTACTTGGATAACTCAGTCAAAATTTGGTCCAATGAAGCAACATTTATCTTTTTTACCCCCATATAAGTCGAATACTTGTAAAGGGTCCGGGTGGCTCAATGAGTTAGGTAGTTGGATTACCTAATAACTCATACAAGCCTATCACTAATATGGCGTGGGTTCGTGCCCGGCTTTGTAAATTGCAAAAAAGGGTGCACTCGACTCACAGCCGCAAGTGATAAAGTTTACCAGTTGCTTGCCCATGGTCGGTGGTTCTCTCCGGCTTCTTCCACCACTAAAACTGGTCACCATGATATAGCTGAAATATTGCTGAAAGTGGCATTAAACACCAAAAAATCAAATCAATCCAGTACTTGTCTATATCTAAGTACATGAAGTGTTTCAGCTAGACTTTGAAATCTTCAGGACAATTGTCAGTTTTATCAATATTTCTTCAGGACAATATAAGAAATAGGTGGGCAAATGTCCTGAGACTGGTGCCTAGATGAATCACTGACATGTAAAATCATCTATTCCTTCGACGCATCTAGTGCTTTGACTTAGAAAACCAACTGATTGCTTTGTAACTAAACTGTCCACATTCCCTTTTAGTTAAGTTCATTACTTACCTTAACCAAACATGCTGTACCCGTTTCACTTTGAAGTGGAAAATTTAAGTCATGTCCAGCCTGAGGTAAAGAACCTAAAATGACCAAATTCTAAACATTATTTATCAACTTTAACTAAGCATCCTGACAGAGTTCCAGATAAGAGCAAATAGATTTTGATTATTTTATAGCGGTAATTCTCATAAACAAAAGTCTGCAGGTAGATATATCACTCCACTCCACTGACACATTATTCTGACTACGAGCCTATCAGTCTTTGGTCCAATCTAATCTAAATTAGATCTCTGCACTTGCTCCCTATTTTCTATAAGTTTTTTACTAGTAGCCATGTGGGAGATCTAAAAACGTCTCTTTAGGAGTCGCATCAGGGGTCAACATGAATGTACTATAAATTGACCAATCAGTGACTCTTCTATAAAATTCAGCAGACAAGAAAAGCATAAATGCATTTTAGAATGCACCAGAGACACAGAATATATTCATGTTGACAGCTGACGCAACCTCTAAAGGAGCGTTTTTAGATCTCCCATGCAGCAACTAGTAAACAACCGAAAGAAAATAGGGAGCAAGTGCAGAGATTGAATTTTAATTAAATTGTCTTTGGTTTAATGCTGCATGCTTATTGGAGAAACAACTAATAACTTACAAATGTTAAAATCTTTGGTTTAGTAAATATATTAACTACATGCAAAGACAAAACCTTGTTAAATTGACCTCTTAATACTTTTATATATTTGCGAGGGTCTTTACTATAATTACATGTTTCATTTACCAAGAGAAATTATATGTTTTAGGGCATCATCCCTTGGTGTCTTTAATTATATGTTTTAAGGCATCGTCCCTTGGTGTCTTTAATTATATGTTTTAGTGCATCGTCCATTGGTGTCTTTAATTATATGTTTTAGGGCATCGTCCCTTGGTGTCTTTAATTATGTTTTAGGGCATCGTCCCTTGGTGTCTTTAATTATATGTTTTAAGGCATTGTCCCTTGGTGTCTTTAATTATATGTCTTAGGGCATTGTCCCTTGGTGTCTTTAATTATATGTTTTAGGGCATCGTCCCTTGGTGTCTTTAATTATATGCTTTAGGGCATCGTCCCTTGGTGTCTTTAATTATATGTTTTAGGGCATCGTCCCTTGGTGTCTTTAATTATATGTTTTAGGGCATCGCCCCTTGGTGTCTTTAATTATATGTCTTAGGGCATCGTCCCTTGGTGTCTTTAATTATATGTTTTAGGGCATCGTCCCTTGGTGTCTTTAATTATATGTTTTAGGGCATCGTCCCTTGGTGTCTTTAATTATTTGTTTTAGGGCATCGTCCCTTGGTGTCTTTAATTATGTTTTAAGGCATCGGCCCTTGGTGTCTTTAATTATATGTTTTAGGGCATCGTCCCTTGGTGTCTTTAATTATATGTTTTAGGGCATCGTCCCTTGGTGTCTTTAATTATATGTTTTAGGGCATCGTCCCTTGGTGTCTTTAATTATATGTTTTAGGGCATCGTCCCTTAGTGTCTTTAATTATATGTTTTAGGGCATCGTCCCTTGGTGTCTTTAATTATATGTTTTAGGGCATCGTCCCTTGGTGTCTTTAATTATGTTTTAGGGCATCGTCCCTCGGTGTCTTTAATTATATGTTTTAAGGCATCGTCCCTAGGTGTCTTTAATTATGTTTTAAGGCATCATCCCTTGGTGTCTTTAATTATATGTTTTAGGGCATCGTCCCTTGGTGTCTTTAATTATATGTTTTAGGGCATCGTCCCTTGGTGTCTTTAATTATATGTTTTAGGGCATCGTCCCTTGGTGTCTTTAATTATATGTTTTAGGGCATCGTCCCTTGGTGTCTTTAATTATATGTTTTAGGGCATCGTCCCTTGGTGTCTTTAATTATATGTTTTAGGGCATCGTCCCTTGGTGTCTTTAATTATATGTTTTAGGGCATCGTCCCTTGGTGTCTTTAATTATATGTTTTACGGCATCGTCCCTTGGTGTCTTTAATTATATGTTTTAGGGCATCGTCCCTTGGTGTCTTTAATTATATGTTTTAGGGCATCGTCCCTTGGTGTCTTTAATTATGTTTTATGGCATCGTCCCTTGGTGTCTTTAATTATATGTTTTAGGGCATCGTCCATTGGTGTCTTTAATTATATGTTTTACGGCATCGTCCCTTGGTGTCTTTAATTATGTTTTACGACATCGTCCCTTGGTGTCTTTAATTATATGTTTTACGGCATCGTCCCTTGGTGTCTTTAATTATATGTTTTAGGGCATCGTCCCTTGGTGTCTTTTGCAGTTGAATGAATATCATAATTATTATTTAATTGCATATTCATGATGTTAATTGTAACATCACTTTATTTGTCATTTTGTGTGTTAATAATCATACTGTATATGTAATTGTCTGTTGTAAAACATGTCCCCTTGTTGGAGGTTAGGTTAGGCTTATGGGATTTACATGTAACACCACTTTCAACAATATTTCACCTATATTGTGGAGGTCAGTTTTATTGTTGGAGGAAACCCGAGTACCCGATATTCGGACTCACAGCGTTAGTGGTGATAGGCACTGATTGAATAGGTAGTTATAAATCAAACTACCATACGATCACGGCCATGACAGCCCCTCCCTTTGTTGGAAAGTGAATACCAATAAATAAAGTATAATTATAGCTATCATTGGTCCAGATACAGTTCATCTGAACTGTTTACAGAGTTTGCAACAAAAAACAAAAAAAAAAGAAACTTAAAACAAATTATATGTAGACAAGTATAAGAATTTTAAAACAAGTGTAATGTCTGATCTTCCAATAATATTGAAAGTTGAAAGGAATTTGTAAACATAACAAATTAAATAGTTTAAATATCTAAAGACCTTGAATATCATCAGTTCTTGTTCTTTTTGGTTCAGTATTGTCAGGAGTTTCTGGAGTAACACTTGGTTCTGTTGTTTCCATGGCAACATCTTCTGAATCTTCATCCAACGTACGTTTATTTCTGATAGGAACATGTGATGTAGAAGCTTGAACTTTTGTCCCAGCATTGTCTGCATATGTCTAGAAACATAGGAATTATATATAAAAATATCAGGGATTAATTAGGGGACAGTAAAGGTCTGGTGCATATATTCATACCCATTCCCAGTTCACAAAGTAAAAATGATTATTTTTTTTCCAAATTGAGTGTAAAAATTCCCAATTTAACTGTCCAAAAAAAATAGTCAATTTTAAAGTAGCTTTTATTTGTCTATCGTTTATGCTTGGCCAAGTTCTTATCAATGCAATCTAATTTAAACTTTTTGTTATAATTGTTTAATTTGTTTTGATCTATATAAAACCTCCAGTGAATGAGTAATCATGCTCAATAACAGTCTTTGCGCTAACCCACTTGCCCGAAGCCAGGGACAAGTAAAACTGGATTCGGACAAGTGAAAATAATGAAAGAATTTGTTTGAATAAATATAACATTTTTCTAAATTTGGTTTTCGGGCAAGTAGGTGAAAAAAATTAAGTCAAAGACTGTAATAGCCAGAAAGTAAGTCCTATCTTTTTGGTGTTTTAATCTGCAGTGTGCTTCAAATGTGTTTTCAACTTTGATCATTTCCAAAAATGTCACACAACAGTAAAAAAAAAAAATTTGATATCAAGCAAATGATATTTCACTTTAAGCCTTACCTCTTTCACCCAAGTTGTCTCTCCTGGAATTGGTACACAATATAATGTCTGTCTATCCATGGTAACATTAGCTTTGGATTCTAAATCTATCTTCTGAGATTTCTAAAATTAAAGTGAAGTTTCAAAATTTAACATTCAACATCCATATAATGGTGACCAGGCTTATTGAATGAGGAGCATTTCCCCAAAAACAGTGATTACACAGTAAGCCACTATACCACTGTGTCCAATTGGGTAACATTATTTTCAGTTTGTGACTACATCATGTTTAGTTTCTACGGGTAGGGCTTGTCTTGAGAAATAAGAAATATATATATGGTTAAGGCCATATGGCAATTTTTGTTTCAAAAATTAAACAAATCATGGATTATAAAATGTAAATAAAGGGATCAGTGGACACTATTTGGTCTTATATACAATGTAGCTGGTCCCTAAGAAACAAACAATTACTTTGTATGGCCTACAATTCTACTGGATGGCAAACATTACTGGTTTCCTGTCCTTTACACAATTATCTACCTTTACAATAACTTACAGAACAATCAGCTATATCTTTGTACATCCCTGACTTCTGGAAAGTTCTGGATGTTTCTAAATCTTCTACTTGATAAAGTCCTAGGTAGAACTCTGGATCATATATATCCTGTATCATACATCTGAATCTGACTAATGAGTTAGGTTTGAGTGTATGTAGAGGCACATTGTTCAGACTAGAAATCTAAAATTGAAAAAAAAATGTATTAAATAAGATCTCTAACATATAAATAAAGATTAGTTTGGAATACATTTAAAGATCAAACACTTGAATAAAGGAATAATGGTAAAAAATAAATGTACATGTATAACCCTTACTATGCTGCATATAAAATAAATGTGCATAGTACATGTATAACCCTTACTACACTGCATATAAAATAAATGTACATAGTACATGTATAACCCTTACTACGCTGCATATAAAATATATGTACATAGTACATGTATAACCCTTACTACGCTGCATATAAAATATATGTACATAGTACATGTATAACCCTTACTACGCTGCATATAAAATATATGTACATAGTACATGTATAACCCTTACTACGCTGCATATAAAATATATGTACATAGTACATGTATAACCCTTACTACGCTGCATATAAAATAAATGTACATAGTACATGTATAACCCTTATTACGCTGCATATAAAATATATGTACATAGTACATGTATAACCCTTACTACGCTGCATATAAAATAAATGTACATAGTACATGTATAACCCTTACTACGCTGCATATAAAATAAATGTACATAGTACATGTATAACCCTTACTACGCTGCATATAAAATAAATGTACATAGTACATGTATAACCCTTACTACGCTGCATATAAAATATATGTACATAGTACATGTATAACCCTTACTACGCTGCATATAAAATATATGTAAATAGTACATGTATAACCCTTACTACGCTGCATATAAAATAAATGTACATAGTCAGTCTTCACGATAAACTTTTTATGTTACCAGCCAGGGGGACTTGTGCCAATGGAATTTTTACAAGTCCCCCCTGGAATTTACAAGTCCCCCATACCAAGACAATTTTTCACAAGGTTTAGATCAACGACTGAAATAAATTTGAATAAGACATTCATTTGTTCACATATTTATTATGATGTTAATGTATTATACATTAACATCATTCTCTCATAAATTCAAACAACATTCCATCAATCATTTCCTCTGTGAAATCACAGTCATCGTCATCATCATCATCATCGCCATACTCATCATCATCATCATCATCATCATCATCACAAGTTGTACTTGCAACGCCGACACTCTCAGTCTGAAACAAATGTAAGAATACAACAATAATCTGAATCAATAATATTTCCAAAAGAAAACAGAAACAGGCTTTATACATGTACAATACTATATACATCATTAATATTCAAATTATGTGCCAAAGATTTGATCCACCAAAATAATTTCACTCAATGCTCTCTACAATGAACTTGGAAGCCATCATACATTATAATTTTTTTTTCATTTTGAAAATTATGCAAACAAGGGTTCCAAATATTAAGACAAAGCTCACATTTTAATTTTGTCACTGTGTTCCCTGAGCTTTATTGTATCAACTCTTGTATATAATTAATGGCTTAAGATTAACTTTGTGAATTGTCTTCCAATATGAATAGGTAGTTGGATTACCTAACAACTCATACAAGCCTATCACCAATACCGTGGGTTCGCACCCGGCTTTATAAATTAAAAAAAGGGTGCACTCGACTCTCAGCCACAAGTGATAAAGCTTACCGTTGCTTGCCCATGGTCGGTGGTTCTCTCCGGCTTATTCCACCATTAAAACTGGTCGCCATGATATAGCTGAAATATTGCTGAAAGTGGCATTAAACACCAAAAATCAAATCAAATCATCATCCAATATGAATATATAATTGATTTTTTACCACTGTCTCAACCTGTGCATGCTGTTCAGCAACAACCACCACACTATCACTGTTAGTTTTTGGTTCATGTTGTTCCTCTGCAACAACAAATACTTCATTTTGTAGGTTAACTGGTGTAGATATTGGTACAGCTTCAGTTATCAATACTTCAACTTGTTGTTTTTCAACAGGAGCAGGAACAACCTTTTCAAAATTTACTCTTCGTTTCCTTCCAGATGGTGTAATCTGAAATTTATATATTATTATTAATAAAGTTTAGATAAATTAAGTATTAATATTTTTTTTTATTGTTAAATTTAAGTTATATTATTAAAACAAGTAACTTGCTGAAAATTTGTTTGTCATTGGTTTTATAAACATCCAGTTTAATCAATTTTTGTTTTTGAGAAATTCAAATTTACTGGAAATATAACACGACGGGTGCTACTAGTGCAGTAGTGGAGCAGGAACTGCTTACCCTTGCGGAGCACCTGAGTTCACCCCCGGTTTTTAGTGGGGTTCATGTTACTCGATCTTTAGTTTTATATGTATGTTTTGTAGATTGTTGTTTGTCCTTTTGTACTTTTTCTTTTGGCCATTGTGTTGTCTGTTCTTCTTCGATTTACGGATTCTGATTGCCCCTTTCGGCTTTGTTATCTTCAAAGTCTTCTTACTTTAGTTTAAAAAAAAACAATAGTTGACTAGACAATCACGATATAACTTACCATCCATTGTTTTATTGCAGTTTCAGGATTGAAATCGGAGATTGAATCTCCCTGAATATTGATCAACATCAGGTCGTTCAGGGTATTTGACTTCATTCTACCTCTTCGCTTGTTTTTCACCAATTTCATGGCTGAAAAACTGGTCTCATTTTTCACAGATGTTGGTGGGAAGCTTTTCAAAAGATCAAGAACAGAGAATATGTTGTCCAGTCCTTGTGCTGAAAACATCTTGTGCAGTTTTCCAATAGTGACATCACTAAAATCATTAAACCTACAAAAACAAAAATGCATTTATTAAGTCATTTTAAGCACTGGAGGATTATAATTGTTTAGTTGCAAAGTTGTTTTAATACAATGTATATAAAATTTCAGGTAACAAAATTGTTAAGTACAAAGAATGCTTAGCATTTTTGGAGATGTGTTAAAGGTTATATGACATACCTCTTGTACACTAATGCTTTCAGGAGTGACCATTCTCCAACTAACTCAGAAACCTCAACATTGGCATTATGCAAGACATCCCTGAAGTGTTTCTTGATGGTATCTAGTTCTTCTTCACCAAAATCTAAGAAAATATTTAACAGTTTAATGAATCGTTCACTGTAATTAGATAGTAATTAATACATAGAAATGTCTGTATTGTATGCTGACAACTGATGCACATTATTCCAAAGATTGATATATCATAGGATTTATTATAAATGTTGTAAGACATGGTAAGGGTTAACTTTAAAGGAAAAACAATATTTGACTCTCTATGTAGTCTGAATAAATTTTCAAAATGTTTGAAGCATTTTCAATATTTTGTCTTTAATAGCACATCAGACTGGGTTCCACAAACCTTACTTAAATTTAAGTGTCAATTAAAATTTAATTGAGACTTAAATTTACTTGAAATGTACATAGAATTAATTTACACTTAAGGTTTAATCGAGACTTGAATTTAATTGACGTTTGTGCAACCCAGTCTAAATACTGAAATTACAAGAACAAGAACCAACATAACATCTGAACAGTTGTAAACAAAACAAAACCAAATAAACTGAGATAACAGAACATGCTGGGTAAACCTGTTATGTCCTTAGATCCTGGATCAGGCCAATTAGACAAGTTGGATATTTTTGTAGCATTGATTACTGGGGACCTCTCTGTTGGGAATCTAACTGCCAATGCTTCTAAAATTCCCTTCACCAGCTTTTTATACATTTCACCTGGGTCCGGTTTCCTCCCTTTAAACACTAAGGGCTCTCCCTGGTATACCTTCTCCTCTATTACTTGGTTAATTTCTGAATTAACATACTCTCTAAAATGTGTTTACATAATTTATAAGTTTACTGGTACTTAAAGTATGTATTCTTTTATATTCAGATTAAAAAAAAACCAGAATACATCATCATGGAGATAAAACCTATATAAAGATACATGGGAGCAAGTTATTCCTAGAGTAATTAGTATTTAGGAAATAACTGTATTGTATTTGAAAATTTCACACCATCAATTGGAGTTTGATGGTCGCAAATTGAGTTTACTGGCGACGCGTTAGAGGAGACAGTAAACAGATATTTGTGACCATTAAATTGACAATGATGCCGTGAAATTTTCAAATACAATACAGTTACCACCATTCAGTATTGAACATAAAAATGTATTCTTGCATATGCCTGGGTCTAAAAATCAAACAAATTCCACGAAATATTGTTGACGACTCTGGCACATAAACAACATGACGTCATATGAAGACTTTCAGTTTAAAACGTAAAGATCAGACGTTATTTGGCTTCACGTACGCTTCAATTTTGATAGAATTTAACTAAAGTAAGTTTTCAAGGTAGGCATTTTAATTATTTTTGTGAATTGTTGTAAATATGACATGTAGGATTTCACGTTTTCAAGATGGCGGATCCTTCCAATTCTGAAAATATCTCATGCTATTTCAACTGTGGAATTGATACCGTGAAAATTACAGCATTGTCCAATCACAAACCAGGAGTATTAAACATTTACATAATTGTGCTGTGTACTGATTTCAGTATCAATCTCTGATTTTTGGATTTTCTTTTATTGAATTCAATTATAATAATGCATACCTTTCCTGTGAAAATATTGCACGTACTGCATCCACCCTAAGAACTGCATCTGCCATACACAGCTCATCACTTTGCAGAAATAGGGACAGTTTCACAAGCTGAAACACTATATCCTGTAAAAATAAAGTAACCTTTAAAGTTTATAATTATGTAACTAAAAGTCTTTTATATTGTGATGTACTTTTAAAGTTAATTGGATCACGCCAATATACTGTGCTATTTCCATTAAAATATTGAATTGAATTATTATGATAAAAATAATGGGACCGTTATCACATGTTCAAGAAACCAGATTATTTCAAATAATAATAAAATTTATTTGCATATGGTTTTTCATGGAACCCCTGTCCTTAAACATAAGAATTTATTTAAAACTGATGTCATGTGGTACTGGTTAAAAATTTGTAATAATTTTATGACAATACCTTAAGCACTAGCATATATACGATCAAGGAACCATCTTGTGTTAATTTAGCATATCCTTCTGATTTAGGTGTCTTGTGGGAGAAGGTTTCAAGTTGCAATCTAATGGCCTTGTATCCTTTAATGAATGCAATAGTAGCTTTGTAAAGATGGGGCAACCATCTTGTCCCTCCAACTCGCTTAGGTAAAATCTGGTTGATGTTCAGGACCTTGAAACATCTCTTCAAAGCTTTCTTCTGTTTTGGGCTTTTTTTGTACAGATAATATAGTCCAAGTAGTAGAACCATCAGTTTGTCATACAATGTTTTTGTGCATATCTTTATTGTATCCTTAAAGGCCAATTCAAGACGGTGTGCCAGACAGTGGGTTACTATTATGTGGGGCCACTTTTTTCTTAATAATGCTGCCAGCCCTGACTTGGATCCTGAAACAATTGTTTTCAATTAGAATACATTTTGTACATGGAAAGTTAACATTGTAACCTATATTTGTTGTCCTGTAAAAATAAGAATTAAGAATATATGTTTGATTTTGATTACAATACATTTTGTTTATGGTTAATTTGTATGGTTTTTTTTACTAATACAATTGATTTATCAACTTCAAGTTGTATTTGTGCAAAGGGATACCTCATTTAAACCCACAATGACAAATTGTTGTTTCCTGTAAATCTCTTGTTTTATGGTAGGGTTTGTGTTACTCAATCATTAATTTTCTGTATTGTGTGTG
This sequence comes from Bathymodiolus brooksi, assembly GCA_963680875.1. Lineage (NCBI taxonomy): Eukaryota > Metazoa > Mollusca > Bivalvia > Mytilida > Modiolidae > Bathymodiolus > Bathymodiolus brooksi. The sequence continues at coordinate 137,414,203 of OY804577.1, forward strand.
ATCTGATTATTTGTCCTTTTGTTCATAAGGTGGTACTTTTAAACCTTCGGATTTTATTGACATATGATGATGCACAGAAGGTTTCATTTATATTTAAAAATCAGATAATGGCAGACTGTAGTCGCCTGTGGTTTGAAATACTTTTCTTTTTTAGTAATAATTGAAATGTGGAAAAGTATGTACCTTGCATATTAGATGCACCATCAGCACACATTCCAACAAGCCCTTTGTCAATGGTATCTTTCAAACCTGCAGAGCAGAAAGTCTCCATTATATGGTTAAAAATATCCTGAGAAGATGCAGATTCTGCCTCGCCTATGTTGAAAAACAAATCTTCTACCTTCCCATTTGTACAGATGCGAATGAAAATGCTCTCCATGTCGTCACCAGTAAAATCTGTACTTCCATCACAAGAAAAGCTTATAAAGTTTGATGACTTTATTTTCTGGTAAATGGTATCTCTACTCACATTTGCTATAGATTGAACAAATACAGCAGCAGCTTTGTCATTATCATAAGCATTGCCAATATTAAGACCCTTGGCCTTGTCCAGCTGACACAAAAGTTTATAATCTTTAAAACTTTTATGAAATTTTGCAACAAAATGTGCGTTACGAAATCTGACAGATAAATTATCAAAGTCATTTTGTTTCAGCTTCAATAAACACTGGGCTGCTGTAGATTCAGTAGGTTCAGTTGGGATTGACTTTGAGAGGTACCTAGACTGATAATATTGATGTGGTTTGCTACTTTCGTGCTGTTTGACAGCATCAAGTTTGAACTTATTTGTACCTTTGACAAACACGCTGTCCACTTCATGATTTCTGCACCAGTTGCAGAACATCAATTGTTTGTCTCCGTCGTAGTCCAGCCAAGAACGATCTTTCGTCCATTGAGGAAGAAATTTTCTTTCCCTGGATTCTTGATCGTACTTCTTTTTTGCCACCTGTCTTTCGTCCTCCGATGCCGGTCTTTTCAATTTTTTCCCAGGGATAGACCCCTCAACATAACGTAGAAAGCTCATGACTGATTTACTTCGCCATACTTGTTGTTGTTTACCATGACTTGACACTTTTATTATATTAATTTTTCGACTAATCAAAAATTCCGATACATAATATTCCATCAAATTGACCAATCAGCGTAGCGGAAACAAAAAAAAATATTTTGACTGACAAGACTGTCGTAAAAAACTCGAATGCTAGACTTTTGTTGCTAGGCAATGCAACACGCTTTTTTGACCAATCGCAACGGTCACGACAGATCACGGAAAACGAGATCAGAGTTACGCAATAATAGAATAGAATATGTTTATTTGTCAAGAAAAGTAGTCACAGCTGAAAAAATTGTCACAAGCCAGTAGGACTTCTCATATGTCAAATTTCACAAGTCCCTAATAAATTTCACAAGCCATTGGCGTCGGACTTGTGGCTAAATTCGCAGACTGCATAGTACATGTATAACCCTTACTACGCTGCATATAAAATATATGTACATAGTACATGTATAACCCTTACTACGCTGCATATAAAATATATGTACATAGTACATGTATAACCCTTACTACGCTGCATATAAAATAAATGTACATAGTACATGTATAACCCTTACTACGCTGCATATAAAATATATGTACATAGTACATGTATAACCCTTACTACGCTGCATATAAAATAAATGTACATAGTACATGTATAACCCTTACTACGCTGCATATAAAATATATGTACATAGTACATGTATAACCCTTACTACGCTGCATATAAAATAAATGTACATAGTACATGTATAACCCTTACTACGCTGCATATAAAATATTCAAAATGGCTGCTGCAGCTGAGTTTGTTTTGCTTCATAGGAGATTAAAGATATATAAATATTAAAGCTGCAACAACTTCTATCATTGTCTATATGATTTAGAATAAAGAAAAACCTTCTTCTCAAGATCATGATCGTAATAATTTTTTAGCTTTCACAACATTTGTAATTTGACACCTTTTTTCACATAGAATACAGGTAAAATGTGAAAAATACAATATATTTGTCAACAACTGTTTAAACAAAGAAAGTTTGTGTGACAACAGATAACTCAAAAATAAATCACCTCGGATAAGTGCATAAATTGCACGAGATGTTTTTCACCAATAAACAGGTAAAAAGTAATCTGTCCTTACATCACCAGGGCATTCCACTCATTTTCAAATAGGACGTAATCCTAAAGTAGAAGGGGGGATCCTTAAAAATGAGTATGCAAGACAAAACCGTATTTTACTTTCACTTTGACATTTTCATTTTTGAAAACAAAGTACTAAGCCGTGGAAAAATGCAATTAGACAGACAATTTGCCCAGTGCCCATCTGCTGTGGAATGCCCTGCATCACTCAGATATGTAAACAATCAAATATAGATTGAAACAATCAACTTCTCATCCGTCCGTTACAGATAACGATCTTCTCGTCTTTTAGACGTTCTATCGCATTAATCATCCAATTAACATGTACAGATTTCATTGTTGGTAATTTAAGATAGATTTTATTATTGGTTACATTTCAGTTACAGAACATCTACATGCTACCTATTAGGCCAAAAAAAAATATATGTGTGTTTACGGTCATCCGACCTACCCTAATTTTTGCTAGCAACCCTATGAATTTTTACAGAATTCGGATAACCATTTTTGTTGTTTAACCAGCAACAATGTTTTATTTATTCAACTGCTAGCTTTTTGTCGAAATTGAGAGCAAAGAAGGTAGAAAAACTGCATAATTCGTCATTTTACCGGAAATTTTGAAAATGAAATACCGGAATCGGGAACGACTATTTCCGGTTTTACCGATAATAAAAAAATAAAAATAAAATAAAATTAATCCCAACCGACCGACCCTAGATTTTTTTGACATGCGACAGTAAACACACATATATTTTTTTTTGGCCTTACACCACTAATGCGGTAGAAATATAAATTGTACACGCCGTGGCTTAACAGACTACACATTGAGGAAATACAACCTAATAATCAAAAGAAAAAAAGTTCAGAGAATATGAATTAACCATTTGATTAATGAATATAAGTTACAGTACCTGAAATAAACAATAGTTCTTCACACTTGAATTTTCAGTGATAGATCAATAAATAATATTTAACTACACTACCCATTACCCAAGCGGATAGTCCTGGAATTGCATCAACCCATGTGACAATTTTTACAAAGGACCATGTGTTTACACAGTCAAAGTCAACATTTGAAGCAGAAGTATTGAAGGGAAGGAAGAAAATTATGAAATTTCTGGTTGCAAAAGTGAGAAAACAGATACTCCTGTCAGAGAGTGAAAGGAAAACACAGATATTCTTTATATATTTGTCACAAATATCAGTTTTAGTGACAAACCATCAACTGCAATAAAGTAAAGATGTGGTTGAGAATAATCTACAGCATTTCTTTAATAAATCATGGCTTGTAGAAGATCTCCCACCAGTCACAAAATTCATAACATTGCAGATATCAGGTTTTTATTGCAAAATAAAATATCCACAATGTTCTAAATTTTGTACTTTCCTGCTGTCCCATCTCCTCATACATTTATTTCTGGAATAGATCTAAAATACATAAACTTACCCAACTAACTGCATTCTTTGTTTGCATTTTGTTCTGAAAGTAATCTTTTACCATGGTTATACCACATGTCTTTTCCTTGGTTTCTGAAATTAAAGCACTTGTTAAAAATGGGAATTCAAACCAATACAGATAATACTAGTAAATATTTAATACTGCTGGAAACTCCATCACATTCCTCAAGTATGAACATACAGTCTGAACTTTGAAAATATTCCACAACATTTTCATATTTGATTGAAATTAAAGTGTAAACCAACAGCACTATTTGTTCGATTGTTCAGTTAATATATATTCTTGACTATACATCAATACTCCCAATTCCAACCTCCTGTTTGTTTCCGCTTCTCGATGTCAATAATTGGAAAAAAAATTCAACACCATTATAAAATCTGACATCGAGAAACAGACTATAGCTAAAAACGTCACAAAATTTTAATTTTCCAGAATACCTTTCATAGGGCTAGTGAAAAGATTAGGATGTAGATACAGGAGCAGAAAATGTCTTCGAATGTCTTAAGGTGAATTTGTTGTAGAAAAACCAGTTTTAGCTTGACAAACTTCTTATTTGTTGATGACAACCGGTTTTAAACTAGTTTAGAACCTAAACTGGGTTTGCATTTGTTTATTGCAAACTGGAACCGGTTTGGAAAACCGTTCAAACAGTGACTGGGTGCAGTTTCGAATTGGTTTTAAGGTTTTCAAGATGGCGACACTGCGGGATGTTTTGTTGCAATGCGGGGAATGCAATGACATATTTACAGATTAGGACGGGTTTAACAACCACTCATGTTCAATCGTTAACAATAAATCAGGTAAAGATTTGTTTGGTGTTATAAGAAACAGGTCTGACTCTGGCACAACTTGAAAACTTCCTTTGGTCCGAGTATCGGGATGCGAGTCCCATCAATAGCTCTGATCACTCCATGAAACCCCCTTTTCTCTTTAAACTTCTGCGTAATTCAGTGTACATGTACCTCCAAAGTTGTCCGAAATAGTTTGTAGACATTTGGCTTGAAAATATTTGATAAAAATAAGAACTTGTTTCTCTAAGCTGATGGGTCTATGCTCTCTGAATCCTTGCAACTGTTCTACTGATGTGTGAAATGTGTCTACATGTATATTAATACGAAAACGTCTCCTAAATTCTTCGTTGCTGTAAATCGGTATAATGGATTCTGCATAATTAAGGAACGGTGGAACATGGCACCTATTCTTGATTAGTCGTATGTAACACTGAGATAAATTGTTGTAACCGTTTATACATGCAATTCGTAACCATTATTGTCATCGTCTTTTAAAAGTTGAATTATACTCCCTTCCTATGATATCGCGGGTTCTACGGTTTCGCTGTATTTATTTTGTCTGTTCCTCAGAGCTGCCAACCCAAAATTTTGATCTCAGGAAGATCTGGGCATTTTTTCAGGGAGTTTTCAATTTTTTCAAGGGACGTTTATAAAATTGTGAAATAATTTAGTCATCCCGACCTCCGTGAGAAATGCTGAAATTCGAGATACAAATTTTCCACATTGCAAATAGGGCCCTTTGGTTGACCTGGTTAAACACTGAAATTCGGATGAATAACACCCTTTAAATTTTGTTAGCCATTTCTTCTTTTTCGCGGTGACGCCGGTGCGGTCGTCCTCTTCAACATCATTCTCATGCTCATGTTGTCGTTTGGATGCCATTTTTACTGCTATTACATTAACAAACGTCCCTCCCGCCAATATACAGCTGTAACAGCCATTGTAATCACACAATTATACGTGGAAGGCTACATGGCTGTTCCATTGATCATTTTCTAGATCCGGTTAAAAAAACCGAAACGAACGTCATTTATAGAATTTCTGCGCGAAATGAATCTCGGGAGAAAACGGTACCGATGCGGAAGGTCGGGAGACATGGCCGAAAATCGGTAGGCTCCTGCGAAAACCGGGAGGGTTGGCAGCTCTGGACTTCCTATGCACTGCAGCACCACCTGCCGGCCGTTCTATTTATATATTCATAAACACAACAGTCACATTTATCGGAACGTCTGGTCATTCTGTCCAAATGTCTAGAATTTTGGTAAGTACACATATTTATATCTTTTCCTTAGAAATAGCGAACATTTTTATTTTACCCTGATACCATGCTTTGTAAAATGTCCAATAATTAAACCATAGTTGTGACTTGTCATAATTCGTCTGCTATTTTTTTTTTTTTTTAGAAATGTCGTCCATTTGTTTACGTTTCATTTCAACCCGATTTGGGATTTTTGGTGCTATTCAGGGGCTGCTCTGGCTCCCAAAAAGTAGGAGCCAGAAAAATTGCCAGGTGCCAGTTTTGAAAGTCAGGAGTCAGTTTAGGAGCCAGCTAAAATTTTTACAAGGAGCCAATTTTTTCGAACCGAAACTGTGGATGATTGCATGTATCACTACCAGTTTCATGTATAAATGGTCCAGATTTGTTTACAAATGTTAATGTTTGTATTGTACTTCTGTTTTTCATTTCGATTTCATCATCAAAAACAAAAAGATTTATAAAATTTATTACAATATACTGTATTTTACGGATTATCAGGGATTCAGCCAGGATTTTGAGACCATTAGTCACTTTTGCGGAACAGATTTTTAATGAGCTTAATCTTATAATCAGTTACTTTGCTTTATTAGTTAGTAATGGAGATTGAAAAGCTATGAAAACCTCCTAGGATGGGAACATACTCTGCAAATTAGAAACCAACTGATAAAACATAACATTGCCATGATTTTGATCTAATACCACACAAATTGTAATACCCCCCCTTTATTGAAATATTACTGTGCTTTGATCTAATACCACACAAATTGTAATAACCCCCTCCCTCACCCTTTTTGAAATGTTACTGTGCTTTGGTCTAATACCACAACAATTGTAATAACTCATATTTGTGTAGTCTTCAGCAGAAAAAAATATGTCTTTGCCAATGGTTCAACTTCTAGATACTTTGTACAAAATGTAGGTAATGAATAGAATACAGTACAGAAAGGGACATACCGTGATCAATCACCGTGATAGTGGTCATGTCTAGGAGAGTGATGGGGATTAAAATTTGTAATTCATGTCGGTGATCAGGGGGCAATAAAACACCAGGTGTTAATCTTGTAATCAAGTGTGTCGTTTTACAGGTAAACTAGTCAGATAAGATGTACAAGTGAAATTAGTTTTTATATCGCCTATTTCTTTTTTTTAAGTACTGTCTCAGATTCCCCTCAGAATTAAAAAAAAAACATTTTTATTTCTTTCCTCAAAACGTAAAACATCCTTGAACGTAATCCCGGAGAGTTCATTTGAATTGATGAATAAAATGTAAATAATAAATGATTATTCAACTTCAATTCAGTGAAATCATGGGTTGTGCAAATTTGTTTCAAAGATTTTTAACCTTGTCTGTGTATTGCGTATCTCATCTTCACTAGCCAAGGGTTACGATTCGGGTCCCCCTTCTCTCCACCCTTGGCAGATCTAGAATATATTTTGAAATTCGCGCGCAATGCCACCTGGTGGTTGATTGAAGTTGCGCCCCTTAGATAGTCCTCATCGCCAGCCAATCAGAATCGTTTTGTTATACGTATGTTGGAAGTTGAAAATGGCAGCGCCCAGTGAAGAAAAATTTATTTGTGATATATTTAATTTGGAAGCACTTACTGTCAACCAAGTGAAAAGTTTCAAAGCTTTGGCAGACGGGAAAGATGTTTTCATTGGAACCAAAACGGGAAGTGGCATCTTTGCTTACATTTCGTCGATAACATGTGCTCCGTGTAAAACGTCTTCTGATTGGATACGTGTACTGGTAGCCGTAAACAATGAAATATTAAAGCGCGAATCCTCAAAATGTATTCTAGATCCGCCAAGGGTACAGGGAAGGGGGACCCGAATCGTAACCCTTGGCTAGCGAAGATGTGCGTATCTACACCTAGTATTTTATTGACACGTGTACACGTGACCTGGCTTGTGCACAAATGAAGTTTCATAAACACATGCACGATTTGTTACGTTTTAAAGCGTATTTCCAGTTCAATATAACATTTTTAGTTCAATAATATTTTTTATACGTTCAGTAATTTTTTTTATTTTAATCTTCGAAGAAAACCCAGTTAAAACCCTTTTCGTTGTAGAAATACGTACTAAATAATTTTTATACAGTCATTGAAGAATTTGATTAAAAATTAATGAAACAAATATTTATAAACAGATCGTTCAAAGAAGTACTACATGTCCAAAAGTCACTAAATTTACGGATATATTTTGGAAATTAGCGGCTAATCTGCAGAAAGTTTAGAAACGTGAAAGGAAATAAGGAATTAACCTTTATCATGATTTTACCCCTACAAATGTTTGACATTACACAGTATCTGACCAAAATCAAATGTCACCAGTTTATTTATTTATTCCAATTCAAATCTTAATTGGCTTTCAACCCAATAGATTTGTGACAAAATACAGCAAAAAAAACCCCCCAAAGTTTATGGAACAAATTAAAAGCATGCTCTTCGTTTTCCGCTTTTTGATCATTTTGTAGCCATTAGGCTACGTAAATTTGGATTGTTATAGGTTTTTGTTTGCAATTTTAAAGAAAATTATTTTCATCTATAACGGAATTACGTAACAAGCCAAGTGTGTAAAACAGTTTACTTGAATTGTTAATTTTTTTCGGCAATACGAGAGGTAAAAGTCAAAAACACAAAATAAACCAATAATCAATTTTAAGTCTGCTCTTTACCAACTAAACACTACAAAACCACCCGCGCTTGCAAAGTCTGTGCTTCAAAACCTCGCGCTTGCGGTATAACATATAAACAAAAAATACATTTATGAAGTAGCCTGTATTTACGAATAATTCAATACATACTGAATTCGACCCAACAGAAGAAGAAAAATGAGAAATTAAAATTAAACAAGATGAAGTTCAGTTGCGGTTTCAACAAAATTCTTAATATAGAATTCGAGGTCATAAAGTAGAACTTTCTAAAACAAACGAAAACGATAACAAGACGGACATTCTTTGGCAATGAAAAGCAACAAACAGTCAAATATTAACAGCAAGAGGATACAAAATTAATTGTCAAAAATACATCCTTCAGTAGCAATAATTACGGCTTACGATATTAAAAGTCAACAGGTAACTCTAATCTCTTAATTGGCGGTAAAATATCAATCGGCGCACAGGTGACCGAGAGCCATAAAATTTAATCCTCACCACCTTGTTTTTTTTTATGGTCCTTTTTAGGTCTATCACAGTGGGTTTATGTCCGTGATGATATGTCTAAAGGATTAAAAATTATGTCTCTCGGAGTGATCAATCACAATATGTCCCTTTCTGTACTGTAAACGTCAAAAACTGAAGCAAGTTGTAAAATAAATAATTATTTCTCAGATCTCATAATCAAATTGCAACAATTGGAATAAAAATACTGACTGTGGTTATTTTTTTTAATTGCAGACACCTGTCTGTTTGTAAATAGTTCTATAAATAAAACACAATTGTTACCCGGATGCTGATCGATAAAAAACTTATGCGTCCTCGTGCAGTGCATTTCAATGGCCAACCTTCGCATATAAAAATTAACCATATTAAATATGACAACTAAGATTACATTTCACAGAAATGAGAATAAATATAGCAAAAGTTTGTTTGGTTAAAAGTATCGGTGGATTACATTGCGAACTCCTGTTGATCGCGCCATTTTTATTTTTTAAGTTTCTTTATAAACCAAAGTTTATGACTTTTCGAGAAAGTCACTTTCAAAATACCTAATGAATACGATAGACAAGACTTCCTAACTCCGAACTCCTGTATAAACATGATATCGACATTTTCATTAATGAAACGTGGCAAAAATAGTTCGCTATGGTGGACATTGTGACAAATCGTGCAACGAATGACGATTACAAAAATATGTCCACTTAAAATACATACTGTGACATTTTGAGTACATGTCAATCATAACTATAAAAAAAAATCATTATCGTTGATTGAATTCTTTGTCGGGATCATTATCTTTAACCAGGTAAATCAAGCCAGGTGTGATCAAAGATTATGCAATCAAAACAAAAATTCTCTAATACGTTGATTGGCTGGTATCATGTAATAAAATTGTCATTGTAGTGACTAATTAGTTTTAATCAGCAAATGAAGAAGAAGAATGGATTGTTACAAACATTTTTCTACGATTTTTTTAAAATTCAATTGATGAATTGGGTACGGGAAATACTCGTCACTTTCGAAAATCAATCGTCAATAATTTATTGATTTTTGTTACGGTACACAGTGATTATCTATAAATTTACACAAGGAAATCTAGGTGCCAAAAAAAATCGCCGGTCAAGAAAAAAAATCGCAAATTACGACCGACAAGCGCGATCCCTGCTATTTTTAGTTACTTTCTAGACCGAAAAAGTTGATGAAAAAATTAAGCTATGAAAACATATTTTTGGTACTTTCAGTAAATTGTGAAAAAATCAACATTGTTTTATTTAGTCAAAAGTCTCACGAGTATATGTGCAATGTAACTATATGCATGAATTTATAGTTATTTGAACAAATTGATGATCATTTGTGACATGTACATTGTACGTATATAAATAAATATATAATGGCGATAAATCTAAGTGTCCACATTGCGTGTAAGACACGGCTGGTAATCGGCACAAGCAGAACAGTTGGTTCTGCAAAGAAATTCGTGAGGATAACTTCCGGTTTTGGTGGAGGAGAGTTCACGAAGACGCTTCGCAAGGTATGTACATGTCAAAAATTGAAATTTTCTTTTTTATTGCTCCAATATTGCAAAATCAGAGAATGCTATGCTGTGGCGAATGCTTTCACGATTAGAAACATGTATAGTTTATTTTTGTATATGAAGTGTAACTCTCGCAAAATCAATCGTCCCACGAAAAACATGACGAAAATTGTGACACTCTTACATTTCTAAGTTGTTCTTGACAAAGATGCAAGTTAAATTTTCAATATTTTTTCATCATGGGAGTCTAAATGTAATCGAGGATAAATTCCGATTAGTCAGAAGTAAATTGAAGTCTAGAAAAATCCACAAACTCTCAATTTTCTCGTTTTTCTGCTTGAGGAGATCGGTTCTGATAGAGCACATTGCAAATGCATGAGGAGATTTGCTAGTTTTGGTACGACACATGTCTATAATCACAAATTTTGCATGTCTGTCTGGTAATAAATTCACGAACTGATGCCCTTTTTCCCGTCGGGTTTTTAAATGTATAAAAGTAATATTTCATTTTTCATGGGCTGTCCACCTAGAAAGAAACATTTCATTTAAGGAATCATGTAATATTATAACTTAGAAAACAATTAACAAAACTAGCAAATCTCCTCATGCATTCACAATGTGCTCTATCAGAACCGATCTCCTCAAGCAGGAAAACAAGAAAATTGACAGTTTGTAGATTTATCTAGACTTCAATTTACTTCTGACGAATCAGAATTTATCCGCAATTACATTTGGACTCCCATGATGGAAAAATATTGAAAATTTAACTTGCATCTTTGTCAAGAACAACTTAGAAATGTAAAAGTGTCATAATTTTCGTCATGTTTTTCGTGGGACGATTGATTTTGCGAGAGTTACACTTCATATACAAGAATAAACTATGCATGTTTCTAATCGTGAAAACATTCACCACAGCATAGCATTCTCTGATTTTGCAATATTGGAGCAGTAAAAAAGAAAATTTCAATTTTTGACATGTACATACCTTGCGAAGCGTCTTCGTGAACTCTCCTCCAGCAAAACCGGTAGTTATCCTCACGAATTTCTTTGCAGAACCAACTGTTCTGCTTGTGCCGATTACCAGCCGTGTAAGATAGACTAACCAACATAACGTTACATCAAATTGACTCAACTTCGTTACATTTGTTATTTCAAAGAAACTTTGCACATTATTTATTAAATGTGATAAATTATCAAGATTTTCTTTATGGTATAAGTTTGCCAGATATTCACCTTGATTTAGTATAAACGATGTCAAGTTGATTTGTCAAACATTGTGGCCGATAACATTAATTTTGCAATTATCGCGATATCATAGGAAACCATTTCTAGGAGGTACATCGTCGTTGTCATAGGGAAAAGTGGCGACGTATTTTTAAACAAATTCAAAGAATAAAATGAATTGTGGGGGAAAATAGGTTTTTATATCGGGGAATAAAATATAACATTTTTGGATTAATTCTGAAAACTAGTTACGTTACACAGACATTAAACATTAAGTACCACGATATCATAGAATACGTGAAGTACGGCTGACATCATTTGATTTGACGCCATTTTATCGCTACAACTAGCCATTTGTTGAAAACCTTCCAAACCTAGACTAGTCTTGAAACAAAATGTAACTGGTTTGAAACCTAAACTTTCAACTCGAACCAGTTTTATTTCAACAAATTCACCTCTAATCTCAACGAGATTACAAACTGGGCTGATCCAACTACAGTGTGGGAAACCATTTTTTTCAAACACTCGCCAAAATGGCGAGTGGACTGAAACTATTACTCGCCAAGATGAAAAAGAGCTCGCCATGTTTGGCGAGTGACATTTTTTTTAAACTTGCCAACAAATACCAAATAAACAATACAGTAATGTTCAACAATTTATTTTGCAGATTTTGACAAGTCATTAACTTGGTCAAGAAGGATCAACACTCTCTTAAGAGCTGCGTCGATCTCTTCTTCCTCAATTTCGTTGTCTTCGTCTTTTAAATTTTAATGCGCGGTATAAAACATGTATGTCAAACTCGGTTCCGACACATATTTAACTTTATGTTTTCGCTACGAATTCATTTGAAATATTTCAAAACCAAATTATTTTATTTACATTAATTTTAAAAGTCATCACATCTATTGGTAATGAAACAATATTTCATTTAATTGTGAAATCGACCTTGGCAAAATTATGCGGGGTCGGGATTGTATACTTATATTTTCTGTTGACAGAAATGAAGTGTCATGACTCATGGCGGAATGTTTTCTTATCGAGTACAATGATTAATAAAATGTTGGATAAATGACAGTTAACAAAAAAATTAACTGTTTGGGAGCTGATATTTTAAAGCTGTAAACCAGTTATCGTGGCGAACGTTTTCAAGTTCCTAATCGCCAGACCGGCGAGTATAAAGTGGATGTTACTCGCCACCCGAAATTTCCACTCGCCTTTGGCGAGTTGGCAAGCGGTGGTTTCCCACACTGCAACTACCATATCACGAATACGACGGCCCATGATGGTAGCAGTGTTGAAATAAAGAAGAGGATTTTGAGTTGGATTCTTGTCCGTATTTTTATGTGCATTGTCCATTGATGCAGACTTTTTGAAATTTGTTTTCATTTTGCTGGACATAGGTCCAGCACCCAAGAATTTTCTGCTGGACCCTCTGAATTTTTGCCGGACCTACATTTTTTATGTAAAATTGTTTTAAAGCCAAGCAATGTCATACCGTTATTATTATTTTAGTCTAGCAGAGCACTTTCTGTATTTAACTTCATTAGTACTGGTAGAGGCCTAAAAATAGTAAGACCAGTCACCATCCAGAATAAACCAAAAAGTTGAAACCATGCACCAAAAAAGAGTAGCCAAATCCAGCTAGGGATACTCTCAAACTTTGAAAAATTTACCAGATTTAAAACATAATTTTTAATTTTTTTTATCGAGATTACAATAACAATATTCTAAAAGTCATTAGACTCTCAATCTCCAGTCCAATTTCCCTATGCAGTCCCTCAATCATGTTTTTCAGCTGGGGTGGCACTGGCCGTTTTACGTTTGCCCAGCTGAGCTCCGTCCTAATGCTTCAGGAACGACCACATTTTTATGATCGACACATTGCCATGTTGCTGGAACTGTAAGCAAAATTCTAAATAGAAATGGATTCGGTGAAGGGAACGATACAAATCAGGGACGTCATGTTTTTTTATTTTATTAATTTTTTGGGGGCTTTTCACTCAAAAAAGATCATCTTACGCATCACAATATATTCAAATGTATTTATTTTCATGAGTTACCAATAATATTTACCAAAAACAGATCAAATATCACGTTTTCAATGCGGTTACGAATTCCTAGTTGACCGAACTTGTTATGGTATTTATAATACGACCTGCTTTCCGACTTCCGTTAAAAAAGTAAACACATCATTCATTCAAAAATGCTTGGCGGACATGGGGACCGGCATTACCGACGTTATTGGCGAACCTCATGATTTTCTGCGCACTAGGTTCGATGAATTTCAAAAACTCTGTTGATGGTGGACAATAAAAGATAAAATTACACTTTAATCTAAAGGCCGGTTTTTTAATTCTTAACCATTAACCAGGTTTTAACCTTTTTTATGGTAGTGTTTTTTTACGGTGTGGTTTTAACCATGCGGTTAAATGGTTAAAGAACATCTTAACCGGGATCGAAGCACGGTTGAATATGTTTGGACCTTGTTAATTACCAGTATATGTTTGTAATAGGAACATCTGTATATTATAGACCCATTTCCAAGTTGTTTATTGACATTCTGCATTGTTATATTTGTTTATAAAGAATTAAATTATTTTATTTGTTGTTTTTTGTGTTGTTTGTGTGTTTAAGAGTTGAATTGTTTTATTTGTTAATGAAGAATTAAATTTTCTGTTAAAAAATAATCAATGAACTAGAAAATTTCTCTTAAATATTGTTCTTCAACCATTGCATTTTTTATCTATCTTAAACATGTTTATGGTTCATGATTTAAACATGTTTCAGGTTGTTTTCAACCATAAACAAGTTTGAGAATAAAAAAAACAGGCCTATATCGTCACGGTATGTGTTTTCGTATGTCATATGTTTTCGTATCATCCATTTTATTTTGATTTCCACAGTGCACACGTTATTTTTGACGTGTCTTCCGGTTTCTATTTCTGGAACGTAAACAGGACTCCAACGTGACATCTGTCAAAAGTGTTCAAGCTTGCTTTTAAAGACGTAAGTACCAAAAATAGTGAACCTACCTACTGAACCATACTTTTTGTAATGCTAAAAATTTACTTCATTTATAAAGTAGCTGGAAAAAAATCCAGATGGGCTATATAAAATTGAACTATGTCGTCTGCCTTTCAGACACCGGCTCTTCCTGTCATGGGGTCACTGATCGTACTTGTATACAAAAGAGCTGACTGAAATGTGCCCGTTTCTTATATAAAATACATGTCACCTTGCAGTGCATGTGGTTTCAGCACTAAAAAAAACATCAAAAGTAAACACAATTTTGAAAGTGTTCATTTTCAAACATTCTGTTATTTTATTTAGATGTAGTATGATTTGTAGATGGCCAGAACAATGAAATTCTAAAACCAGCCATTTCCGGATTTTATATTCGTTTCCATCCCGTATATCGGCCCTGTTTTTACTTCATACGAAAACATATGACACCATTTTACTGACAGCAAATGTTGCCAGATAATGGATAGTATATTAAAATAAAAGAATGGCTTTTAAAACAATCTTATGTACAAAGAAATATTTAACTAGCCATTCTTTGAAAATTCCAATCGTCATATGAATGAAGGGTTAACACTGTTAATCGCTATATCAGAAAATAGATAATAGTACGAAAACCCTAATCCCTTTTGTGATTCGAAGCCAGAGTTGTTTTCTGATATTGCCTGCCTCCGAATCCCTTATCAACCATGCATAGTTCTATTCTGGAATTTTTTTTCAGGTACCCCCGCCTCGAACCGGCGTGAATTATGCCTGCACCTCAAGGATGTGCCAACCACCACTGGAGTATTCATAAGTACATGTAGACATATTTTGCTGCATAAATATGTAAATAGAATCATGATCACCTACCTTTGACGCCAGATACAGCTCATCATTCCCAGCCGCCGCTTCAGATCCATCGCCATTTTGACTTGTTTTGAAAGTATGTCACATGATCGCTTTTTCCATTACGTGGTATAGTCTATTCTATACATCTGATTTATCGGTATTGAAGCATTCTTTTCTTTTTACACGAGGAACTTCTTCTGTTAATATTTAAATAACTAGTTAGTCAAGTTGACAAATGACAGATATAGATATTGTATTAAACCAACTTGGCTGTAGAACATAACATCGACAGTTGAATACCGATTGAACAATAAGTATGGAATAGACTATACCACATAATTCGTGGAAAAAGCGATCACAAGACATACTTTCAAAACAAGTCAAAATGGTGATGGATCTGAAGCGGCGGCTGGGAATGATGAGCTGTATCTGGCGTCATAGATAGGTGATCATGATTCTATCTACATATTTATGCAGCAAAATATGTCTACTTTTGAATACTCCAGCGGCGGTTGGCACGACATTGAGGTGCAGGCGTAATTCACGCCGGTTCGAGGCGGGGGTACCTGAAAAAAAATTTCCGAATAAAACTACGCATGGTTGATAAGGGATTCGGAGGCAGGCAATATCAGAAAACAACTCTGGCTTTGAATTCCAAAAGGGATTACGAAAACCCATCACACGATGCTAATCATTGATAAAACTTCAGAGTCATCTCATTGCATCTCATTAAGTGTCACAAGATCACAAAAACCATTTCACACCAGCTACACCCTCAAAGGTCATACCCTTGAATCGGTTACAACTGCAAAATATCTGGGCATAACAATCTCAAATGACATGAACTGGGACACTCATATCAATAACATCACCTCAAAAGCAAACAAGATCATAGGCTTCTTGAGACGAAACCTACCAATTCAAAACACTGAAACTAAAACTTTGGCATATAAATCCATGGTCAGATCAAATCTGGAATACTGCGCAAGTGTCTGGTCACCTCACACAGAAAAACTAAAAAGTAAATTAGAGCAAGTTCAGCGCAGAGCAGCAAGATATGTGACAAACCGCTATCACAATACCAGCAGTGTTTCGGCAATGCTTAACCATCTTCAATTGCCAACTCTCGAACACCGTAGGAACTTAAACAGAATTACAATGCTTTATAAAATCACCAACAACCTTATTGCAGTGGATCCAAAACTTTACCTTACTACTCAACCTTATCTCAGTACAAGAAACAATAACCCATTACAATATCAAATTATATCCACCAGGACAAACTATTATAAATACAGTTTTTTCCCACATGCAGTAGTACTCTGGAACGCACTACCTTATACAGTTGTTAATGCTGGGTCCCTGGATCAGTTTAAACAACTGATCCAATGTCAGAACATCTAACATCTTAGTTGGTCTGTAAATACCTGTAAATGTGTTTAATTTTGCACCTGTTTTTGTTAATTTTTGATTTCACTTATTTTCATGCAATATTTGTAGAAAATTTTTATTTATTATTATTATAAATATATATATATATTTTGTTTTTTAATGTCTGTTTGCGCAGCGCCGACGTGTAGTCATCAGAGTTTTGATGGATCGTCGTACTATGACTATGTAGATGTAGATGTAGTCCTGTAAAATTTAGTTTTGCTTGGATATATATATTTTTTTACCAATTATGTGTTGAATGATTCCTAATGGATTATTTATCCAATCTTCACCAATTCCTGGCATTTTGGAGATGAAATTAATTAAACAAAGAAGAACTGAGAGAACGTGTGTGTGGTTCAGTAAACGGCGGGAATCGAAAAACGGCATAAAAGTGGGATTTCGTCCCGCATTGAAAGACATTTTTGATAAAAATCAAGATAATAGATAAAATTTGCTTGTTTGGCAAATGGTATATTTTTCATAAGTTAAAAAGTTTGCTATGTAAATAAAGATCAAATGATTGTGACAATTGTTCTTCTTTATCTGACAGGATGACAAAATTGAAAACGAAACGAAAATTAAAAATGACAGCAACTGGTACCCGGTACTGGTTTATTTATTTATTTTTCTGACTTGTCAGCACAAGTAATGTGGATATAATGCAATGTTGTGAAATACCACAACATAATAATCTAGACGTTTCTCTGAAAGGTATATATACAATTTATGCATATTTTATTATCTATTTTTTGCTGCAAACCTGCTATTCTCATCTTCTGTATTACAAAATTTGCATCCTGTTCACAGGCCCTGTGCCTGTTGCCCCCTACTGGGCCCAGTGTTGGCTGTTGGCAGTTTTGCAATGTTTGTGGAAACACTAACTTTCAGTTTCACTTTTAGTTTGGAATATTGTGCAATTTTCTTTCAGAAGGATTTAATGCAAAAACAATTTTATAGTAAGTATGGATAAATCTTCACAACATGTAATTTGCTTCACAAAACACAGTAATCTACCTTAGGCTTAAATTACATGTAGGCTCAGTCTTGCCTCTTGGGGCTATTTTTTAGCTCTTTGCCTCCCACCAAATCTCATCACAAGCCCCAATTATTATATTCTAGATACAGATACAGATATTTGATTTACTAGTCACAGTCGCAGGGGCTAGACGCACCTAGCAGTATTATATAGTATTTTTTTTTATTTTTTTTTCCGGACGCACCTAGCCCCTGTGGTCACAGTGCCCATGATTGGGTTGATTGGTTATAGATATAATATAAAGAAACAACAAAAGATACATCAGTTCAAGTACAGTTAAAGTATTAAAGTACAAAGAGACAAAAAAAACAAAAAAACAAGCATAATTAATAATTTGCATTTACGTGTATATCATTATGAAGAGAGGGAAGCAACCCCTCCATTTAATAAAGTGTATCTTTTTTCAAATAATTTAACTAATAATTTTGCTACTGATGACATAAATTCATAATTAGTCTATCTTCAGAAATTAGTAACCAAATAAATTTTAGTTCATTACTTAAAAATTGGAAATTTGGGTATTTGTCAGTTATAAAATTAAGATAATCAACTCTGATGTGTTCAAAATTTAAAATATGACCCCTGGTGCATTCTGATGCATATTTTGTCATGGACGGATTGTATCAGACCAAGTGCAAGTAAGATTTCATATATATAGAATGAATTGATAATATAAAACAATACAATACAATACAATATATGTTATTCCAATTAAGGTCCCTCAGGGGGCAATAACAAATATACATTCATAATTATATCAGCAGTTACAACAATACAGAATGAAGACATATGTTCATAAACAAGACAATTCTAACTATTTAAATGATAACATGTTACAGCAAGTGGGCTGTGTTTGGCAGCACGACCCGAGGAGAGGCAAGGAGTAATGTATAGTAGCAGAGTACATCGTATGGTTGAAGAATGGACTACATGTATGCGATTACTTAGCTGGAGGAGACACCAGGGGACGATGCTTAAGAATTGTATTTTGATTCTCCCCGTGTCTGATCCAGCAAAGCAAGCGGCTCATGTAGTAAAGTATCATGTGTTTGATGAAAGGACTGTGATTACTTAGCTGGAGGAGACACCAGGGGACGGTGCTTAAGAATTGCATTTCGATTCTCCCCGTGTCTGATCCAGGAAAGCAAGCAGTTCAAGGAATAAACTGAAATGGGAATAAATAGATGTATCGTTTATCTGCAACAGACACCAAGGGACAGTGCTTCAGGAAATGCATTGCATCTACTAAGATTAGCAATGAGCATTCCTCCTCATGTCTAGTGCAGACAAACAATAATATATTTTAGACATTAATATGTAGATTTTGTTATTAAAATTGAAGCAGTTGTTATTCAGTTATTTAAATTATCTGTAGTATTTATAAATAAAGTGACACAACTCTTTTAAAACTGATACATCCTCACAGGTCATTAACCAGTAAAATTTTCTTGAGGATTTAATTGTAGAAAATTGTTACATGATTGAGATATTGTTCTGAACAGCTGTTGTTGCTCTTCTCTAAATTTGCTGCAGCAAAGGAGAAAACAAGAAGATTACCAATGCAAAAGTCAACAAAAATGTTAACAAATTGATCCATATTTTCGTGAAAGGTTTTCACTTAAAAATTGTGATATTTCAGGATGTAATACTATTTAATGACTTCTTCACTACATGATTTATTGGCTAGACAACTATACAAACACAAGCCTTTTTTGCCAAATGGACTTTTTCACCACAGAAATTTATATTTAGAGGAACAATGCAGTCTTTGCCTTAATTTTTTTTCACCTACACGTACATGTACTTGCCCGAAAGCCAAATTAAGAAAAGTTTTCTATTTATTAAAACAAATTCTTTCATTATTTTCACTTGTCCGAATCCAGTTTTACTTGTCCCGGGTTTCGGGCAAGTGCATGGGCGGATCCAGGGGGGCGTGCACTCTTAAAATTGGAAAAAATAAGATTTTTTGGCGTAAAATCGTGATTTTTCACACGAAATACCCCAAATATTTTCGCGCCTCCCTCTGCTCGGTGAAAATTTTTTAAGTACACCCCCCTAACTTGAAATCCTGGATCTGCCCCTGAAGTGGGTTAGGGAGAAGACTGACAATGCTTGGACTTTCTAAGATAAGATAAGATACATTTTATTTATAGTCGGCATGTTAAAATAACAATACAACACAAGCTCTAGTGAGCTTTTGATCGACATACGCAACACAAAAATAAATAACAGTAACTTTTTAGAAGTAATAATAATGATAACAATAAAAGATAGATTTACAATAGACCAGCATGATATGTAATTTTATAACTTTAGTCTGGAGTTTGATAGCCAAGGTTGTGGTGACCTATGTCTCGAGGGAGGAGAACATTAGTTAAGTTTTTGTTTCATTATTATTATAGAAAGTTAGATTGATAGTGGTGATTTATGATTGATATTTTTCAGGTTGATTTCAAGAAATGTCTTCAGATAGGAACAAGCTTCTTGTAGGGGACAGTAAATCCTTACTGTCCAGTAGTACTTCGTTGATGTCAAAATGGTCATTTAAAACAGAATTAACAACCGAGTCTGGTAAATTTTATAGATTATTGTGGAAAATTTATACTCAAGAGAATTAAAAGTGAACTGAAATAAAAATGAAAAACAAAAAATAGCACACTATAAAGAATATATGTAAAACTCAGTTGAGATGTATTGATGTCTGTAGGTTTAATAACCAAGTATTCACCACTATAAAGAATATATGTAAAACTCACTTGAGATGTATTGATGTCTGTAGGTTTAATAATTAAGTATTCACCACTATAAAGAATATATGTAAAACTCACTTGAGATGTATTGATGTCTGTAGGTTTAATAACCAAGTATTCACCACTATAAAGAATATATGTAAAACTCACTTGAGATGTATTGATGTCTGTAGGTTTAATAACCAAGTATTCACCACTATAAAGAATATATGTAAAACTCACTTGAGATGTATTGATGTCTGTAGGTTTAATAACCAAGTATTCACCACTATAAAGAATATATGTAAAACTCACTTGAGATGTATTGATGTCTGTAGGTTTAATAACCAAATATTCACCACTATAAAGAATATATGTAAAACTCACTTGAGATGTATTGATGTCTGTAGGTTTAATAACCAAGTATTCACCACTATAAAGAATATATGTAAAACTCACTTGAGATGTATTGATGTCTGTAGGTTTAATAACCAAGTATTCACCACTATAAAGAATATATGTAAAACTCACTTGAGATGTATTGATGTCTGTAGGTTTAATAACCAAGTATTCACCACTATAAAGAATATATGTAAAACTCACTTGAGATGTATTGATGTCTGTAGGTTTAATAAACAAGTATTCACCACTATAAAGAATATATGTAAAACTCACTTGAGATGTATTGATGTCTGTAGGTTTAATAACCAAGTATTCACCACTATAAAGAATATATGTAAAACTCACTTGAGATGTATTGATGTCTGTAGGTTTAATAACCAAGTATTCACCACTATAAAGAATATATGTAAAACTCACTTGAGATGTATTGATGTCTGTAGGTTTAATAAACAAGTATTCACCACTATAAAGAATATATGTAAAACTCACTTGAGATGTATTGATGTCTGTAGGTTTAATAACCAAGTATTCACCACTATAAAGAATATATGTAAAACTCACTTGAGATGTATTGATGTCTGTAGGTTTAATAACCAAGTATTCACCACTATAAAGAATATATGTAAAACTCACTTGAGATGTATTGATGTCTGTAGGTTTAATAACCAAGTATTCACCACTATAAAGAATATATGTAAAACTCACTTGAGCTGTATTGATGTCTGTAGGTTTAATAACCAAGTATTCACCACTATAAAGAATATATGTAAAACTCACTTGAGATGTATTGATGTCTGTAGGTTTAATAACCAAGTATTCACCACTATAAAGAATATATGTAAAACTCAGTTGAGATGTATTGATGTCTGTAGGTTTAATAACCAAGTATTCACCACTATAAAGAATATATGTAAAACTCACTTGAGATGTATTGATGTCTGTAGGTTTAATAACCAAGTATTCACCACTATAAAGAATATATGTAAAACTCACTTGAGATGTATTGATGTCTGTAGGTTTAATAACCAAGTATTCACCACTATAAAGAATATATGTAAAACTCACTTGAGATGTATTGATGTCTGTAGGTTTAATAACCAAGTATTCACCACTATAAAGAATATATGTAAAACTCACTTGAGATGTATTGATGTCTGTAGGTTTAATAACCAAGTATTCACCACTATAAAGAATATATGTAAAACTCACTTGAGATGTATTGATGTCTGTAGGTTTAATAACCAAGTATTTACCACTATAAAGAATATATGTAAAACTCACTTGAGATGTATTGATGTCTGTAGGTTTAATAACCAAGTATTCACCACTATAAAGAATATATGTAAAACTCACTTGAGATGTATTGATGTCTGTAGGTTTAATAACCAAGTATTCACCACTATAAAGAATATATGTAAAACTCACTTGAGATGTATTGATGTCTGTAGGTTTAATAACCAAGTATTCATCACTATAAAGAATATATGTAAAATTCACTTGAGATGTATTGATGTCTGTAGGTTTAATAACCAAGTATTCACCACTATAAAGAATATATGTAAAACTCACTTGAGATGTATTGATGTCTGTAGGTTTAATAACCAAGTATTCACCACTATAAAGAATATATGTAAAACTCACTTGAGATGTATTGATGTCTGTAGGTTTAATAACCAAGTATTCACCACTATAAAGAATATATGTAAAACTCACTTGAGATGTATTGATGTCTGTAGGTTTAATAACCAAGTATTCACCACTATAAAGAATATATGTAAAACTCACTTGAGATGTATTGATGTCTGTAGGTTTAATAACCAAGTATTCACCACTATAAAGAATATATGTAAAACTCACTTGAGATGTATTGATGTCTGTAGGTTTAATAAACAAGTATTCACCACTATAAAGAATATATGTAAAACTCACTTGAGATGTATTGTTGTCTGTAGGTTTAATAACCAAGTATTCACCACTATAAAGAATATATGTAAAACTCAGTTGAGATGTATTGATGTCTGTAGGTTTAATAACCAAGTATTCATCACTATAAAGAATATATGTAAAACTCACTTGAGATGTATTGATGTCTGTAGGTTTAATAACCAAGTATTCACCACTATAAAGAATATATGTAAAACTCACTTGAGATGTATTGATGTCTGTAGGTTTAATAACCAAGTATTCACCACTATAAAGAATATATGTAAAACTCACTTGAGATGTATTGATGTCTGTAGGTTTAATAACCAAGTATTCACCACTATAAAGAATATATGTAAAACTCACTTGAGATGTATTGATGTCTGTAGGTTTAATAACCAAGTATTCACCACTATAAAGAATATATGTAAAACTCACTTGAGATGTATTGATGTCTGTAGGTTTAATAACCAAGTATTCACCACTATAAAGAATATATGTAAAACTCACTTGAGATGTATTGATGTCTGTAGGTTTAATAACCAAGTATTCACCACTATAAAGAATATATGTAAAACTCACTTGAGATGTATTGATGTCTGTAGGTTTAATAACCAAGTATTCACCACTATAAAGAATATATGTAAAACTCAGTTGAGATGTATTGATGTCTGTAGGTTTAATAACCAAGTATTCACCACTATAAAGAATATATGTAAAACTCACTTGAGATGTATTGATGTCTGTAGGTTTAATAACCAAGTATTCACCACTATAAAGAATATATGTAAAACTCACTTGAGATGTATTGATGTCTGTAGGTTTAATAACCAAGTATTCACCACTATAAAGAATATATGTAAAACTCACTTGAGATGTATTGATGTCTGTAGGTTTAATAACCAAGTATTCACCACTATAAAGAATATATGTAAAACTCACTTGAGATGTATTGATGTCTGTAGGTTTAATAACCAAGTATTCACCACTATAAGGAATATATGTAAAACTCAGTTGAGATGTATTGATGTCTGTAGGTTTAATAACCAAGTATTCACCACTATAAAGAATATATGTAAAACTCACTTGAGATGTATTGATGTCTGTAGGTTTAATAACCAAGTATTCACCACTATAAAGAATATATGTAAAACTCACTTGAGATGTATTGATGTCTGTAGGTTTAATAACCAAGTATTCACCACTATAAAGAATATATGTAAAACTCACTTGAGATGTATTGATGTCTGTAGGTTTAATAACCAAGTATTCACCACTATAAAGAATATATGTAAAACTCACTTGAGATGTATTGATGTTTGTAGGTTTAATAACCAAGTATTCACCACTATAAAGAATATATGTAAAACTCACTTGAGATGTATTGATGTCTGTAGGTTTAATAACCAAGTATTCACCACTATAAAGAATATATGTAAAACTCAGTTGAGATGTATTGATGTCTGTAGGTTTAATAACCAAGTATTCACCACTATAAAGAATATATATGTAAAACTCACTTGAGATGTATTGATGTCTGTAGGTTTAATAACCAAGTATTCACCACCATAAAGAATATATGTAAAACTCACTTGAGATGTATTGATGTCTGTAGGTTTAATAACCAAGTATTCACCACTATAAAGAATATATGTAAAACTCACTTGAGATGTATTGATGTCTGTAGGTTTAATAACAAAGTATTCACCACTATAAAGAAAATATGTAAAACTCACTTGAGATGTATTGATGTCTGTAGGTTTAATAACAAAGTATTCACCAATGCTCAGTGGTTTACTATGAGGGGACACAGATGTCTAGTGGTTAGGATGTCTATAATAATCATTCTTACTACTGAGGGTTACACCCAGGTCATGTCATATGAGTACATTTAACAAGTATTTAACACCACAATATAGCTGTTGTAATGTTAACATTTAGTCCAATCAAGTAATCAATATATTGTTGATATTTTGGAAATTTATTTTCAGGGTTGAATTTCAATGCAGGGCTGCAGAAGACCGACAAGTCTTCTGGTTTAGACATATCTGCAGGAAAGAGAAAATTAGTACCTGATGCTGCTACAAGTGACAAAAGGATGTACTCATCATCTCTAAAAAGCACACTTCTTGGGCCAACAAAGTCTGGCTTGACCTTGTCAGGGTCATCTGGATTATCATCAAATTTGACAGGAGCCAGTTTTCAGACATCTTCAAATCTGACCGGTACACTTGGACAGTCATCTGGTTTAAACTATAGACTTGGCCAGTCCTCAAATCTAACCAGCAACCTCTTACAAAGATCAGACCAATCAAAATTGATGTCACATGGAGGTGTTGATATCAAGCCTGACATCAGATCAGGTTTCAGAACTCCTGATTTAAGTTCATCATCACTTAAAGAAAATTTACAGTCTAATTTGTTAAAATCTTCATCACCTTTAATGACCATTAAAATTGAACCAGTTACATCATTGAGTCATGGTGGTCAAAACTTAACTACTATGTTCTCATCTCAACTGTCAAGAGAGAAAAAGGAGACAAATAAGAGAAAGAGTGGAGATAAAACTGCCGTAAAGTCGAGGAAGAAGAAGCTGGGAAATGATGGTAGAGTGACAGCGATATCAAGATATGAGGTAAAACCTCCTCAGTATAAACTTGAGGTAGACATCAAAGACTATGGAATACACATCCCAGATTTCATCTCTCCTGCTCAGGATCCAAGTTTGAAATCAATTTCCAAGCCATTACACGATGTTAATGGAATGAAGGTGAGGATTTGTGCTTTTGTCATATTTTTAATCCCTTACTTTAATTGATTGGGAATATGATGACCATGTTCAAGTTCATCTGTCAGTAACCATCTTAATGAACAAGTAAAATTATCTGAGATTTTGTAGATTACTTTACTAAGAAATCAGTCAAGTATGATATACATGTAAACAACATCATATTTGAGTCTGATTTAATGATTTCAAAATAAAAAGTTTACTGTTTCCCTTACATACAGCCACTTAATCATGTCATTAAGGGTTAGGGTTATGGTGTTTAACACCACTTTCAACAATATTTCAGTTATATCGTGATGGTCAGTTTTATTGATGGAAGTAATCGGAGTACCTAGAGAAAATCACCGACCTGTTGCAAGTCACTGACAAATTTTATCGCATAATGTTGTATCAAGTACACCTTGCCTGCATGTCATTAAGGATATCAAAACAGTAAATATTAATTTCAATATCTACTAATTTTTGCTTGCATTTTTTAATATCAATCTTTTTTGCATCATTTCAGCTTGGGTTCATCAATGCTATAAGTGGCTCCTTGATTTGCCAACCTGACTTTAGAAATTCAAAAGATAAAACTAGGTCATCCTTGTTGACAATGGCCAACAATTTAGTTGTATATGATCCAGAATTCATTTTGAAGGTACAGTATGATATTATACTTTTAGATAATACTTTTGGTCTGCTTTTGTAGGGGAAGGCATTATGTTTGACTTGTGTACATACATAATGGTGGCACCTGGTATGGGTGGCTGAGTGGTTTAGGTCATTGACTTATAGATAGCCACCTCAAATATTGTAAGGTTTCCAGACACTTACTCAAGGCTGGGGGAGGGTGGTCACCAGTCTGTTGGTTATGATATCTGTCCTGATCATCGTTTGATTAGTTTTGTAGTCAAGATTTAGCTGTAGAAGTGCTGAAAGTAACCATATTGTTTTGTCTATTTAATACATTTTGAGTTATCTCCCTTTAAAAAACTTATGTTATAAAAGGAAAGTTTAAACAGTGATGGTCAATATTCCACCAATATCAACAAAACAAACAATTACCTCCTACCTCAAAATATTGAACACTAAGAGCATGACATATGGCATTATAAATCCAGTTCCTGGCTTGTGACAGGTACAAAAAGGTGGTGAGGTTAAACTGGGTTAATGGAATCCCAGCCCTTCCCCTCTGATAATTGGATCTCCAATGACTTTACAGATGCATGTATAAACAGATATAGAATATGAATATTAAAAATTGTGTACAGGAGACAAGACAAGTGATACCTATATAATATAACATACCAGGTGATATAAAACTGAAACCTGTCTAAACTGAACTCTGAATAAAACAGAATCCTGTATAAACTGAACTTTATTTCCAATCTAGGAAATCTTTGTTAATTTAACCTGTATAAACCAAAACCTGACTATTTCGAACACAAAAGCTGGCCCCACGGAGATTTTGTTTAATAGACAGGTTTCACTGCATATTATATAATATATATGTATAACCAGTGCTATAAATAATAAATCTGATCTCTATTTTTAGATATATATGTATAACCAGTGCTATAAATAATAAATCTGATCTCTATTTTTAGGTTGCACTGTATACAAGAAAACAACTGAACATCAGAACAACTGCCAATTTCTTGTTAGCCATGGCTGCTAATATTGACATGTGTCGACCATTCCTCAAGAAATATTTCTGTTCATCTATCAACTTACCATCTGATTGGATAGAAGTGGCAGAAATTTATCAAGTAAGTGAATATTTAATAGTCAAACAATATTCTTTATTATGTCAACCACTTAATGGATACAAGTCATACCTGCCAACCCTCCCGTTTTGTGCGGGAGTCTCCCGCACAAACGACAAAATTCCGGAAATCTCCTGCTTGCCGGTCCGCTCCCTCATTCGGATATTTTAACCCGCATTCGTATTTCTCTGGATTTTTCATTACTGTCAATAGAAGTAAGCAAACAATGGGCGATCATTTGAAAACTTTGGCGAGTAGTTTTCATGTTCGATTTATAAGTAATCGAAAATCATATGTGATATAAAGGAGTTATTTTCAAAACAACCTAGATATCCCAATTTGTTTAAGTTAGCCCCGGCATGTGTTGTTCTGCCAAATAGTAATGCAGATAATGAACGTATTTTCTCGATGCTAGAAAAAATTCAAACTGAACATAGGTCAGAATTGGCAAATGACACTATATGCTCACTTATTTGTCCCAAACAAAATCAAAATATGGAATGTTATGAGTATTGTCCTGACTCAGAGGTATTGAAAAAGGCAAAAACAGCTTGTATAGATTGTAACAATGAATTGAAGAAATAAAGTATATTTATTAACTCTTATTGGTGTTTTGTAGATGTACATAGTGTACAGGTCGTATGTTTAGGCTGAAAATGTTGTTCATGCAAAATCTCCACCTCAGCTGTCATAGCCGAGGGGGAGATCTCCCTCATTGAAGGTTTCAGAGGTTGGCAGGTATGATACAAGTTATTGTGATTTTTCTAGGTATTTAGCTGTCTGTATTTATCTGTCAACTGTCTGAAACTAGTACTGTAGTAGAGTTACACAAAATGTGGACAAATTCTCACATCAATCATATTCAAGATACAATAATAGAGCAGTTTTAAGAAAATATTGGGGTGGTTTTTTTTTAAATGTTTTGAAACATTACATGACAGACATTTAAATCCCTGTAACATATTTTTTACAGGCATTTCATGACAGACAACTGACTCAGGGCTCCCTGTCTTCAGTTTATAAACATTTTTTATTTTACAGGCATTTCATGACAGAAACTTGACTCAGGGCTCCCTGCCTTCAGCTTTAAGGAGAGCAATGATTGCTAAATTCCCAGATTTTGATGAATACCAACTTGGTAAGATTGTCTAACTTTTGTTATTTTAACATTAAGTGTAATATGCTGGCCACCACACTAATATAGTCAGTGGACACTCAAAGTTTATCCCATCCTGTCAGCTTACCTGTATTTTAACGGTCCTAGACTTAAAAAAAAAAGTATGACATGCCTAGACATCTAGTTTAATGGGCAAGACACATTTCTAAAACAACCTTCATCAAGTAAGTTCATAGCCAAATGATTTAAAAGTTTTTGAGAGCAAGAAAACCAGAAAGCCTTAATAATATATAGCCAGATTAAAAACTCAACTGTACAAATAATTTGATGAGGCATACGTAAGAATGCAATAGCAACATGAAGATAAAATGTGCATGTGTCTCTTATCACCACTAATGTTCATGTGTCTCTTATCACCACCAATGTTCATGTGTCTCTTGTCATCACTAATGTTCACATGTCTCTTATCATCACTAATGTTCACATGTCTCTTATCACCACTAATGTTCAGGTGTCTCTTATCACCACCAATGTTCATGTGTCTCTATCACCACTAATGTGCATGTGTCTCTTATCACCACTAATGTTCATGTGTCTCTTATCACCACCAATGGTCATGTGTCTCTTATCGTCACTAATGTGCATGTGTCTCTTGTCACCACTAATGTCCAGGTGTCTCTTATCACCACTAATGTTCATGTGTCTCTTATCACCACTAATGTTCATGTGTCTCTTATCACCACTAATGTTCATGTGTCTCGTATCACCACTAATGTTCGTGTGTCTCTTATCGCCACTGATTTCAACTCCCGCTCAGGGTGAGGAGTACAACATTATCTGATAAAGTTTGTCAATGGCTTGCAGCAGGTCGGTGGTTTTCTGTGGGTCCTCCGGTTTCCTCCACCAATAAAACTGACCACCACGATATAACTGAAATATTGATGAAAGTGACGTTAAACACTATAAAAACCAAATATCATGTGTTTTCAATTTTGTTGTATTCTATTTTTAGCCAAATATAACAAAGAGAGTTCTAGAAAGAAGAAAAAGAAAAAGGAGAGAAAGACAAAGGAAGGAGAGGAAATGACTCGAGGAGTCAGAGGTGGTAGAGGGAGAGGTAGAGGGCGTGGTCGAGGTCGAGGTGGGATGACAGTAACAGACACTAAGAAGAAACCTATCAGCCTGTTTGATTCTTCATCTGATTCTTCTGATTCATCTGACGAAGAAGGTGAACGGTTTCTTAAACAGGTAAGAACATTATATTACATATATAGGTACTTGTGTTGTGCAGTACAGTCAGAGACATACCATGATAAATCACTGTGATAGACGTATCACTCTTCTTAGTGATACTGATACAGTACAGTCAGAGACGTACCATGATAAATCACTGTGATAGACTTATCACTCATCTTAGTGATACTGATACAGTACAGTCAGAGACGTACCATGATAAATCACTGTGATAGACGTATCACTCATCTTAGTGATACTGATACAGTACAGTCAGAGACGTACCATGATAAATCACTGTGATAGACGTATCACTGTGATAGACGTATCACTCTTCTTAGTGATACTGATACAGTACAGTCAGAGACGTACCATGATAAATCACTGTGATAGACGTATCACTCATCTTAGTGATACTGATACAGTACAGTCAGAGACGTACCATGATAAATCACTGTGATAGACGTATCACTGTGATAGACGTATCACTCTTCTTAGTGATACTGATACAGTACAGTCAGTGACATACCATGATAAATCACTGTGATAGACGTATCACTCATCTTACTGATACTGATACAGTACAGTCAGAGACGTACCATGATAAATCACTGTGATAGACGTATCACTCATCTTACTGATACTGATACAGTACAGTCAGAGACGTACCATGATAAATCACTGTGATAGACGTATCACTCTTCTTAGTGATACTGATACAGTACAGTCAGAGACGTACCATGATTAATCACTGTGATAGACGTATCACTCATCTTAGTGATACTGATACAGTACAGTCAGAGACGTACCATGATAAATCACTGTGATAGACGTATCACTTTTCTTAGTGATACTGATACAGTACAGTCAGAGACATACCATGATAAATCACTGTGATAGACGTATCACTCTTCTTAGTGATACTGATACAGTACAGTCAGAGACATACCATGATAAATAACTGTGATAGACATATCACTCTTCTTAGTGATACTGATACAGTACAGTCAGAGACATACCATGATAAATCACTGTGATAGACGTATCACTCATCTTAGTGATACTGATACAGTACAGTCAGAGACATACCATGATAAATCACTGTGATAGACGTATCACTCTTCTTAGTGATACTGATACAGTACAGTCAGAGACATACCATGATAAATCACTGTGATAGACGTATCACTCTTCTTAGTGATACTGATACAGTACAGTCAGAGACATACCATGATAAATCACTGTGATAGACGTATCACTCATCTTAGTGATTTGGAAATATCTTTTGTTCTATTAAATATATTTTCAAAATTTCTTTTACATTCAGAGTGTTACTTACTACCACCCAAAAGGCATATCAAAATAAGTAAATAGATTAGACAGACCGAAAGATATATCAGTATCACCAAGGAGAGTGATACGTCTATCACAGTGATTTATCATGCTATGTCTCTGACTGTATTGTAGGTTCCTTCTTATTGAGGTACCTTTAATATAAATTCCTTTTATTGTATAAACTCAACATCACAAATCACTCTTCTGTCAGACTACACAACACGAGAAAACGACAATAGAAGCTGATCTAAATTTAGGTACAGGCTCTTCACATTTGAGGCAGTATAAGGTTAGGGTTATATTGATATTTTATTATTTATCTTTCAGATAACAGGTGTTGTGTATGATGAAGGAGAATCCAAGGAAGAGATAGAGAAAACATCATTTTCTCTAAAACAGCTGATTAGAAAACTTCACATCACAGAACCAGTGTTTCATGTTGTGGCACTGATTGGCAAAAAGTAAGTTATCTCCCTTTTTTAAATGTCACATTATTTTTGTTCTAATGCTTGTCAGGTAATATGGCACAATTTTAGTTTTAAAACAAATCCTGGTCATTGAAAAGATGAAATTATATGGAACAATATCTTTATGATTAGAAAGTTTCAATAGAGATGGTCAACAAAATAAACAATCACTTCTCACCTCAACTCATGGAACATAAAAAAAACTACAACATATTACAATTGAAATCCAGTTCCTTGCTGAGGACAAGCACTAAAATGTGGTGGGATTAAACCATTTAGAGGGATCCCAACCCTTGCCTTCTTTATGATTGGATCTTCAACAGCAATACAGAAATAAACAAACTATTAAAAAAACATGAAGATTTCATCCACTCAGAGACCACACATTATTTTAAAACTGAACAACAATATAAACATGGACAGTACTATAGAAGGGTTTGTAAATATTTCATTACTAATTTAATGGAATCATGAATGACAAACAATCAAACACAATGATTACAATGATTGGAGACATAAACATATCCAAAAAAAACCACAACACAATCTTTTGCATTCAGGTCTGAGTGTAACATATACCTGTATGTAAAACAATGTCTTAAACTGATTCACTTATGATGTACTTGTTGTATGTACTGGTATTGCTCCTTGACTTGTTCCTTTTTTTTATTTTTTAAAACTATTGAATAGTTATTACACCAATCTCAGTTTATCATACATGTAGTTTTATTATGGTGTGTGTGACTGAAATCTCATAGATGCATTAATCACTTTTGTACAGTTTATTTTTATCATAGATGATTGACTCTGTTTATATTTGTAGGTATCCAAATACTTTAGAGGAATTTTACAAGTGTCGTCTGCCAGGACAATGGGAAGAGGAGAAGTCTGGAAAAAGGATGAAACTTCCTGTACCAGAAACCTGGGAGACTCAAGTCTCTTTGAAGGGCAATAAAGCTTCTACATGGGAGGATTTGTTAGGTAAAGATATTACATAAATAATCCCTTCTTTTTATGCCTAAAGATAGACAAAGTTGACTGCAACAAGATTGCAGAGTGTGAGTTTTTTCTTGAATTTTTTGTTTGTCCAAGTTGTCTGTTGACACTATCAAAGTCTCCAATCAAAACCTTTCTCACAGAAAACTTTTGTCCATGTTGCCCGTTGACACTATAAAAAAAATTTTTAAGTTTTGTCATAGAAATTGGTATAAATTTCATGTAAACAGAAAGAAAAATTGACTGAAGATTTATTCAGTAGTTACCAATCAATAGAATGGTTTCTAAGTCTGTTATTTATTCCTATTGGTAATCATTTTATGATAATTTTTGTTATGAAATTTTTAAATTGTTATGTTTTTTGTTCTTATTTTAGATCACAAGAAGTTGCCCTTTATGGCCATGTTAAGAAATCTAAGAAACCTGATTAAATCTGGCATATCTAACAAACATCATAATGATGTCATTAAAAGATTGACCAATGAGGTTTGTACTCTTGTGATGGTTTTTCAGTCTCTTGCATGTTTGTCCGGTTAGCAAAAGGGAGTTCAGTCATATTGTCATGAGGGCTATTGCAGGAAAATTTATGTGGGGAGTGGTTTGAGTGAGTTGATTGTTGTTGAATGCAAAATGAGCAATTTTTTAGCTATGTCATGATGAGAACAAGTTACATTCGATGAAATGATGATGATTTCTCACTAATGAGACAGCACAGTTCCTATTTTTAGCCGTGTGAGATATCCTTGTCTCAACCCGTGGGTGAGATAAGAATTTCACGCTACTTTTCCTGTAAAAATGTTACGTTTCGCAAAATGTCATTCTAAGCCGGGAATGTCACATTATATACCTGTCTGATAGCTGAATAACAGATATATTACGGATTTAACCATTGGTTTTTTTTTAAATACAGAATTCAACCATATTAAATATATTTGTGTCTTTTATTTTCATTTTTTCGTATTTCTAGATGTCCTTTTCCGTACCTTTGACGTCATTCTTCAATGACGTCAAAATATGTGTCACATCATTTTTCATGTATGGGGTGTCTCATGAAGGAAAATACTGTACTTTCAATAAAATATTAGTGAGAAAAAGAATCAAACACCGGTAAGAGGGCAAGACGGAAAAATCTCAGACACCCGCGGGAAAGATTTCTATTGGTCTCCAACTCGGCAGTGCTTCGTTGGAGACCTGAAATTTTTCCGTCTTGCCCTCTTACCAGTGTTAGATCCTTCATTTCTCACCCCTTTGATTAAGTAGTCCATTAATTTATATGAAAAAGATTTTTCTATCTTGCCCTGGCTCCTGGGTAAGACAAGCTACACGGGCATTTTCCTGCAAAAATGTTTTCCATTGCTGAAGTAAATTGTCTTGACAGTATTTTTAATGTATTTCATAATAAAATAGACTGTATGCTTAGATGCTATGACAAAAGCTATAAATACAGATACAAATTTATTTGACCCACATTTCATGTGTTCAGGAACTACTTTTCTTAGAATTTGGTCAAAGGGAGGTAATTTTTTAATTATGAAAAAAGAGTCAAACACTGTGAAAGGTGCAAGATCGTAAAATCTGAGATTTTATGATCTTGCACCTCTTCTCGTGTTGGACCCTATATGTCTACTTTGTACTGGTTCAACATTCTTAATTAAATCTTACTAGTGCTAATTCACTGAAACAACAGACCGCAGGTAGACATGTTGCTCCACTCAGATACATTATTCTGGTTTAGAACCAACCAGTCTTTGCTCTTGCCCCATTCAGTTGTGTACTTAGCAGAGAAGCAGCAAATGTCAATTTTAAAGTCTTGGGTTTGACCCGAACGGGACTCAAACCCACAATGTACTGCACTCAAGATGAACCCATTGCACCACTGATGTGGTGGGGAATGGTTTACTGATGTGGTGGGGAGTGGTTGGAAGATATATATAGATAATACAATGGTGAAGGGTTTGTAACATTACACCACTGATGTGGTGGGGAGTGGTTGGAAGATATATATAGATAATACAATGATGAAGGGTTTGTAACACATTTTCACAATATAATACAATTCAGTTTATTTTATAAATAATTTAATTTGATTTGAATGCTGCAATCTGATTGGCTGATCTGCCTGGAGAAAAGTTTGGTTATACTTGATAACCTGGGTTGGTATTGTGACGTCACCAACACATTCATTCACCAACGACAAATTCAAATAGTCACATGAAATAATCTCAATTAAAATCGAGGAATCATTAAATTTTCTTGTAAAAATTTAATTATAAGGAATATTTGAAATTTTTGAGCAGGTTATACTTGTATAACCTGGTTTGGTACAGTTTACACTTTTCATAAACCACTTCACGGTTTATTAAGCGTAAACTGACCCAAACCAGGTTATATCGTATAACCTGTTCAAAAATTTCAAATATTCCTTAATTGTATAGGTATTGGGTCTTCCAAATAAGTGCATTCCATTCCCACCTGGAGAAGACTACTGACTTGTCACGAGTAATGAACCATTATTTGTGTTGTATAGTAGTTCCCCTCTTATACAACCATCCCTTCTGCAATGAAAAGGTGGCCTCTCTTGAGAGGGACAGTTTAGTTGTATAGTATTACCTCCATGCAACTGAAATCTGGCCTGATAATAGAGATATAGCCTCTGGTGGGAGTCGACTTATAAATGTGGGAACCACTGTACAGTGTTTCAGTTAAATAGTGCAGCATTCAGTTTTATAGTTTTACCTAGAGAACACTATTGACCTTACACAAGTAACATACAAACTTTATCACATAAAGGTTCTATCAGCTACACCTGAGTTCACCCCCGGTTTTTAGTGGGGTTTGTGTTACTCGATCTTTAGTCTTATATGTATGTTTTGTAGATCATTGTTTGTCCTTTTGTACTTTTCCTTATGGCCATTGTGTTGTCTGTTCTTCTTCGATATATGGATTCTGATTTCCCCTTTGATATCTTCAAGCTCTTCTTTTTAGTCCACGTACCAAAGTTGAAAAGTTTAATATCTGTTTACAGTACAAGGTATTGAAATATCACCTTTTTTTTTCAGAGACAAGTAATTAACAGTAAGCAGTTTCCATTCAGATTCTTCTCTGCTTATGAAGCTCTTGTACAATTAGAAAATGACTATGAACAGAGTCGTAAGTATTTATCTACATAATAGACTGTGTCAGAATATACAACTTGCTACAGGTCGGTGGTTTTCTCTGGGTCCTCCGGTTTCCTCCACCATTAAACAAAATATGCATGTATCACAGGAGTGAAGAAAACGAAGTGAAATAATACTTTATGTACATGACATAATGATCCTTAAAAGTCGAATGAAATAGCATACAAAATTTGTTAGATTCCATTTTATTGTGAGAAATAATGTACAAATATAGTCTTTGTGAAATGATACCTGATATAAGAATATATCTGTAATGAGTTGAATACACAGTTGTTGATCTAAACAATAATCCCTTATGAAACAGTATTTATATGGCCTTTCACTGTTAGCTATAAACAGTTGTCTTTCAGTGCTTTCGTTATTTTGATTTAAGTCCTGAAGTATTAAAGTAGTTCTGCTTTTACAGAGAAGGACATTATACATGAAGCTGAGCATAATGCAATGTTAGCTGGCATGGGAATAACAGATGCATCTGGTGGTGGGCGTGGCAGAGGCCGTGGTGGTAGAGGTAGGAGGGGTCGTGGACGAGGAGCAGCAGGGGGAGAAGTAAAGTGGTGGTTAGATAAGAAGAAGAAGAAGGAAGGTGCAACAAAAACAAAGTAAGTTTATTGAAGTTTAATATGTGACACCTATTGAATAATTGATGGTCTTCTTTTCAATATTTTATAAAAAATCTAGAATGTGTGAATTTGAGAAACTGATTGATTGTAAATTTGTTATCATTGTGAATAAATCTGAAATAAAGCTCCTTGTATGATGTTTAAGAAATATAGATCACCATGGAAAATACTTTGCTTTCTGAAGTAATAATTATTTCTTCCCTCTTCTGATTCACATCCATACTGGCATTAGAGGGGGGGTGATCGTATGGTAGTTGGATGTACAACTACCTATGCAGTCAGTGCCTATCACCACTGATGTTGTGAGTTCGAACCTCAATCAGGGCGAGGTGTACAACATTATGTGATAAAGTTTGTCAGCGACTTGCGACAGATCGGTTGTTTTCTCCGGGTCCCCCAATTTCCTTCACCAATAAAATTGACCGCCACGATATAACTGAAATGTTGTTGAAAGTGGCATTAAACACCATCAAATAAACAAAACAAAAAAACCATACTGGCATAGTCTTTCTTTTATAGTTATTACTTACAAAAAACAATAGTACTTTTGTACATTCCCAAATTGATTCTAAAATTATACATTTTTATACAAGTTATTTCCCTTTTGATGGGCCAAATGGTACAAAGTCTAGCAAGAGCAATGGGAAGGACAACAAATTTGAGTATAATTTTCTCATAGTTTGTAGATATTTGAACCTTGTAAAAAATCAGAGGAGGATTTTTATAGCAAATAGAAAATATACAAGTTGTTACATTTTAAAAATTTTGACAGATTATTGTAGAAAAGCATGTTATTTTCATTGATTTTGTATGAAAGGGGTCTATCTTTAATTTTTTAGAGAAACTCCTTATGATAAGAGTTTGATACAGAGATATCGTAAAGCTTTGGATACTGCTGTTAAAATAGCTACTGTATATAATGTACAGCCAATCAAAGGAAAGTCGATAGTTCTGTGTGATATTGGACTAAACATGGATGTCAACTGTACATCTGCTAGAGGACTTGGAAAGGCCATTAAGGTATTAAATTTTGTTTTAGTAAATACTGGTAAATGTGTTTATTACTTGACTGACCTTAATTTTATTTTTTATTTGCAAATAACCAAAAGTATTCTAGTATCTTCTAGTCTTTTTTTATTTCTTTGTTTCATATTTAAGTATTTTGGTGTTTAATACCACTTTCATCAATATTTCAGTTATATCATGGCAGTCAGTTTTATTGGTGGAGGAAACCGGAGGACCCGGAGTAAACCACAGACCGGCTGCAAGTCACTGACAAACTTTATCACATAATGGTTGTATCGAGCATACCTCACCTGAGTGGGATTCAAACTCACAAAGTTAGGATCAGAAACCAGAAATAATTAACAGTTTGAATACAATTCTGACAAATTACCTGTAGACTTTGAAATGTAATGTTTAATTTGTATGAAAATACTGTCCAAAATATTATAGGTTGAAATTTATTACCTCTCTTTGAAAACTTTTGACATTTAAATTTCTGTTTTAAAAATCTTAAATTAAGAGTCTTTTCACATAAAAGAAATTAATATTACCCAGCATCATTAATACTTATTGAAATAGATATTTATAAATAGACAATTTGTTTTTGACATAATTTAGTTGTAAGTGATAACAAGAGATATAATCATCCAGACAATATATAATAAATATTTTATATTACTTGTTTTATGTGCAAGGAACAAAATCTTCTTAAGAAACATGGTCCCTTTCAGATAATAAGTGATTTTGAAATTTACTCTAATCTGCATATTTAGGTCAAGTGACCTTTATAATAATGCTAACAGTACAGTTTGACTATATTGATAATCACATTAATAGATCATTTACATAAAAAAGGAAATTGTACATTCTGAGATTGACTATCTCCTTTTAAGAAATGATATTCATATTGTGTGAGACATCTTTAAATTATAATCATTCTATGTTAACAAATTAGTATTACCCACTATTGTCAAAACTTTCTGTTGTAGGAATTAAGAATTCAAGATGTGTTGGTTTTTTTGATACTTTATATTATAGTAGACTTTACAGTACATGTAATGATTGCAGTATAACTTAGTCCTCCAAATGAAAATTTGAATGTACTGATCCGAATAAAATTCTTGAATTTATTTTATATACATGTATATCTGAATAAAAACTGAAAAAATTACTGGTCCGAACTGGTTTTGGTCTTCGGTCGGAGGACAGGTACTAATCCTGAGGATTGATAACTGTTTTTTATACATTGATTTTTTGTTTCAGATGAAAGAAGTAGCTGTATTGATGGGATTAATGTGTAAATATTCTTGTGAGAACTGTGACTTTGTTGTGTTTGATGAGTCACGCTACGACTTCATAACACCAAAAGCTGGAACAATTCTAGACAATATGGCCGACACAGTCAGTGCTGTATGTATTCAATAGAAATGCTTTTACATTTGCTTCAAAATTTATATTTATATCATTTTATCTGCTTTGCTAATGACCTAGTTTAATGTATACGTCATTATTGTCAAGACTATTACTGGTCACTGAAGAGGAAATATCACTGATTACCTCTGTGAAATAAGGCCATCAAACATCAAATTACAAGCTAATTTTATGATTTTATTACAACTACTAGTATGTATGTATAGGTTTGACCACCTGTCCTGGTAACAAGAGGTTGTCCTGGTAACAAGAGTTGGTTCTCATTTCATATAGCATCATAAGACTGTGCACTATATAAACATGCACAAATGTAATTACATACATAGACCACTTACTGTAAAGTCTTGACCTTGTTTATTGTACCTTTATAACTTCTAACATTTAGGATTACAGAAGTCCCTGGGTCATAATACCAATAAAAAAAATAGTCCTACTAAAGATTTTTTTTAAATTCCAACAATTTACAAACTATGCATATACAGTATTCTCTTTCTTATAAGACCACTCTTATCAATCAAAGGCCACCTCTCTTATGAGGCCATATTTAGGATGCACTGAGATAGTAAAATAGTGCTAAATTGTCTCCTCAAGAGAGGCTACCTTTTTTTGTAAGGACACTTTAATTACAGAAAGGGTTGTGTAGTAAGAGTTAGATGACTGCATGCACATTAAGATCTTGGACCACAATCTTTATAACAACTGTAGTAAATATTGTTATTAATTATGTCATGACCTATTTTAGTTAGAAAAGAAGACCAGTGGAGTGAACTTTGAACACAAGCTGCCTGATTCCATCCTTATTGATGCTTTAATTGACAGACAACAGGTATGGAACACAATAGTTTTCTTACCCATGCTTATCATTACATTTATGTATTACATATTTATTAGGAAATAGCTCCTCACCCCATTGGAGTAAATGTTGTACTTTGAAGAAGATTTTTGTGGGGAAAAAAACAAGTTTAAACATGATTGTACATTTCTTTCTAAATTTGAGGCTGTCCTGGTCGTGATCGTATGGTAGTTGGATTTACAATTACCTATGCAATCAGTGTCTATCACCACTAACATTGTGAGTTGGAATCACGCTCTTGGCGAGGTGCACATGATACAACATTATATGATAAAGTTTGTCAGTGACTTGGGACAGGTCAGTGTTTTCCTCTGGGTACTCCGGTTTCCTGCTCCAATAAAACTGACAGCCACAATATAACTGAAATATTGTTGAAAGTGGCATTAAACACCATAACCCTAACACTATCCCTTTCTACAATTATAAATTGCATTTTAATATTAATGACATTCATATGTTAAATATGGAGTTATGTTATAATTATTAGATGATTTCCTGTATGAAAAGAACTGTCTTATAGAATATATTCTCAATTGTGTTATCTCCAGCACCATATTATTGTAAATTTATACTGGTAATAAATGAAAAACAAAATAATACCATACTGTCGGAACAGTTCTAAAAATACCATACTGTCGGAACAGTTCTAAAAATACCATACTGTCGGAACAGTTCTAAAAGTACCATACTGTCGGAACAGTTCTAAAAATACCATACTGTCGGAACAGTTCTAAAAGTACCATACTGTCTGAACAGTTCTAAGAATACCATACTGTCGGAGCAGTTCTAAAAATACCATACTGCCGGAACAGTTCTAAAAATACCATACTGTCGGAACAGTTCTAAAAATACCATACTGTCGGAACAGTTCTAAAAATACCATACTGTCGGAACAGTTCTAAAAATACCATACTGTCGGAACAGTTCTAAAAATACCATACTGTCGGAACAGTTCTAAAAATACCATACTGTCGGAACAGTTCTGAAAATA
The DNA here is from genome assembly GCA_963680875.1 of Bathymodiolus brooksi. NCBI lineage: Eukaryota > Metazoa > Mollusca > Bivalvia > Mytilida > Modiolidae > Bathymodiolus > Bathymodiolus brooksi. Next base: position 137,454,941 of record OY804577.1, read on the forward strand.
CCATACTGTCGGAACAATTCTAAAAATACCATACTGTCGGAACAGTTCTAAAAATACCATACTGTCGGAACAGTTCTAAAAATACCATACTGTCGGAACAGTTCAAAAAATACCATACTGCCGGAACAGTTCTAAAAATACCATACTGTCGGAACAGTTCTAAAAATACCATACTGTCGGAACAGTTCTAAAAATACCATACTGCCGGAACAGTTCTAAGAATACCATACTGCCGGAACAGTTCTAAAAATACCATACTGCCGGAACAGTTCTAAAGATACCATACTGCCGGAACAGTTCTAAAAATACCATACTGTCGGAACAGTTCTAAAAATACCATACTGTCGGAACAGTTCTAAAAATACCATACTGCCGGAACAGTTCTAAAAATACCATACTGCCGGAACAGTTCTAAAAATACCATACTGCCGGAACAGTTCTAAAAATACCATACTGTCGGAACAGTTCTAAAAATACCATACTGTCAGAACAGTTCTAAAAATACCATGCTGTCTGAACAGTTCTAAAAATACCATACTGCCGGAACAGTTCTAAGAATACCATACTGTCGGAACAGTTCTAAAAATACCATACTGTCGGAACAGTTCTAAAAATACCATACTGCCGGAACAGTTCTAAAAATACCATACTGCAGGAACAGTTCTAAAAATACCATACTGCCGGAACAGTTCTAAAAATACCATACTGTCAGAACAGTTCTAAAAATACCATACTGTCGGAACAGTTCCAAAATACCATACTGTCTGAACAGTTCTAAAAATACCAAACTGTCAGAACAGTTCTAAAAATACCATACTGTCGGAACAGTTCCAAAATACCATGCTGTCTGAACAGTTCTAAGAATACCATACTGCCGGAACAGTTCTAAAAATACCATACTGCCAGAACAGTTCTAAAATCTAATTGGAAAATTGTAGAAACAGAGGTAACACTGATACCCTTAACACACATGTACATGAACACTCACTTTCCTGGATTGGTACAGGCATGATTTGTATTTGTAAATGTATTTTTTATTTAAAAATACATTGGTTTGTGAATTGAAATGAAAAACATCAGCTTTTTCTATTATTTACAGATTGATAATTTGATTATATTGAGTGGAGGTGTTGATAGTACACAACAAGAATTTGTTTCTTTCTTCCTCAAGAAGTTCAGACAGCTGGTTAATCCTAATCTTCTGTATGCCAACATCTCATTCTCAGGAAAAGGTTGTGGGTATGTGTCAAACATTTAAATTATTCTATATTGAGCTAGTTTCTACAGATTGTTCTATATTGATGACCTAGTTTCTACAGATTGTTCTATATTGATGACCTAGTTACTGTAGATTGTTCTATATTGGTGACCTCGTTACTACAGATTGACTTATATTGATGACGTAGTTACTGCAGATTGTTCTATGTTGATGTCCTAGTTACTACAGATTGGCCTATATTGATGACCTAGTTACTACAGATTGGCCATATTGATGACCTAGTTACTACAGATTGTTCTATATTGATGACCTAGTGACTGCAGATTGGCCTATTTTGATGACCTAGTTACTACAGATTGGCCATATTGATGACCTAGTTACTACAGATTGTTCTATATTGGTAACCTAGTTACTGCAGATTGACCTATATTGATGACATAGTTACTGCAGATTGTTCTATATTGATGACCTTGTAACTGCAGATTGGCCTATATTGATGACCTAGTTACTATAGATTGACCTATATTGATGACATAGTTACTACAGTTTATAATCTTTTTGTAAATTGCAATTTAACTTTCAGTCTATTCATATATTTTATGCTTGAATCAAATGTACATTTGTTTGTCATCCAGAGGAGGCGCGACGCTTTGCACACGAGACGCACATAGCAAGTATATTATTGATAACCGGATGTTTACGATTCAGTTTAAAAATGGACGTTGAAGTGAAAACATCTCGTTAAAAAATATTACTTAAATTAAACGTGAATTGATCCAGGTGTCTAAATTTGTTTTCAATATGTTTTATTGTGAAATCGCATAATCACTATAAAAATGGCTAAAATATGATATTCTATGGATTCAAATTTTCACAGGAGATGTTTGATACAACGACAAATCACGAAAAATTGGGGGGATTTTCAAGGTCAATTGTGGCATAATGGATGGAGACTTAAAGGAATATTGGAAGCACTATGATTGATCTATGTCATACTAAAAAGGATAGGAAAAGTCTCCACCAGATTTTACAAATTTTCATTTTTAATGTTGATAGGTTGAGGACGCTATGAATGAAAAACAAGATGGCGACAAAATGTCTCTCTCGAAAATTGCAGATGATCACATTTAACAATCAACCCATACATTCTTAAGTAAATTCCATTCATATATTGATATCTATCAATAATTTACCGAGAGGAACTCATCATTAATCATCCATGAATGCTGCAATCGGCTTAGCAAAACACTGAAAAATCGATAATGTCACTCTCATCAGATAACGATATATTGATGATGACTTCCGGTTGCACAGCATGCAAATTTTTGCACACGACACCAACACGTCGCGCCTCCTCTGTTTGTAACCTAAAATGTGTGTATATTTAAATTTATATTATTTTATTATTAGTTTGAAAGGACACATGTGAACATATAATGTTAAAGATTTGAAATAATATAATTTAATTAAAGGCAAAAATATTTATAATCAGGATCACAGATCACAACTTTCAAAAATAAAGTTGATTTTATGCTATCAAGATTTAAAAGACATTATTATTGTATTTTTTCATGCCTAAAATGAATGCATTGAACTAAAATGGTTAGATATGGAGGAAGAATTCAGTGGCTGAATATCTAAACATTATTTTATTATCTCTGTATACAGAAATTTGTTATGACCCTTAAACTGTCTTGTAACTGAGGAGCTGTTGTGGTTGTGATCGTATGGTAGTTGGATTTATAACTATCTATGCAATCAGTGCCTTTTACCACTAACGTTGTGGGTTCTATTCCCACTTAGACGAGATGTACTTGATACAACATTATGTGATAAAGTTTGTCAGTGACATGCGGCTGGTTGGTGGTTTTTTCGAGGTACTCCAGTTTTCTCCGCCATATGAATTTACTGCCACTATAAAATATGTTTAAATTATTTTATTCTTACAAAAATGTTTTTTAAATTGTATGAAAAAAGGATGATATGTTAATAATTTAGTGGAAATAAAGTTATTTATAGTACAATGATATTATAATTAGTTTATTTCTATTACAGATTTTCAGAGTCTATAAAACCAGAGCATGACAATGATATCTACATTACAGGATTTAGTGACCAGATACTCAAGTAAGATTTATTGATTAATGTCCAATTTGCTTCATGTAAAAAAAAAAAGGGTTTGTCAATATTCCTTAAATAAATCTTGATAAAAATTTGACAATGAATTTGTCCTAAATAGATATATTTCTGTCTCTTTATTTTTTGCTTATGTCCTTTTGGACTAAAAGCTTCAGATATAATTGAAATATTGTTGAAAGTGGTGTTAAACACCATAAGCCTTTACAGATTATGGGTTATTTACAGTTGTATTTTATTGTTTCAATTAAAATGTCATTATATTTATTTCTTATTTACTTCTGAAGACCTTATTGTAGGACAAACTTTACAAGTCAAAGAATGAGATTTCAGTATCCCTGTCAATCAGTCAATACACAATTTATTGTAGTAACCACTAAGTATAGATTAACATTAAATAAAAAGATCATTTACAAATTACTAATTTTTGTATTTTACAGATTTATAGCAGAGAGAGGGGATGGTGGACAGTTGTTACATGTAGATAAAATTGATGAGTTTTTCAAGTTGAAGCCAATGCCGATTTTCCAGGATGCATCCAGGCCAGCAAGAACTACTCCTGTAGAAAGACCACTACAAATACCTTCTAATACACCATGGTAGGTCATTATTTAGAACAACCGCTACAAATACCTTCTAATACACTATGGTAGGTCATTATTTAGAACGACCACTACAAATACCTTCTAATACACCATGGTAGGTCATTATTTAGAACGACCGCTACAAATACCTTCTAATACACCATGGTAGGTCATTATTTAGAACGACTGCTACAAATACCTTCTAATAGTAATACACCATGGTAGGTCATTATTTAGAACGACCACTACAAATACCTTCTAATACACTATGGTAGGTCATTATTTAGAATGACTGCTACAAATTCCTTCTAATACGCCATGGTAGGTCTTTATTTAGAACGACCGCTACAAATACCTTCTAATACACCATGGTAGGTCATTATTTAGAACGACCACTACAAATACCTTCTAATACACTATGGTAGGTCTTTATTTAGAACGATCACTACAAATACCTTCTAATACACTATGGTAGGTCATTATTTAGAATGACTGCTACAAATACCTTTTAATTCACCATGGTATGTCATTATTTAGAACGACCACTACAAATACCTTCCAATACACCATGGTAAGTCATTATTTAGAACGACCACTACAAATACCTTCTAATACACCATGGTAGGTCATTATTTAGAACGACCACTACAAATTCCTTCTAATACACCATGGTAGATCATTATTTAGAACGACCACTACAAATTCCTTCTAATACACCATGGTAAGTAATTATTTAGAACGACCACTATAAATACCTTCTAATACACCATTGTAGGTCATTATTTAGAACGACCGCTACAAATTCCTTCTAATACACCATGGTAGGTCATTATTTAGAACGACCGCTACAAATACCTTCTAATACACCATGGTAAGTCATTATTTAGAACGACCACTACAAATACCTTCTAATACACCATTGTAGGTCATTATTTAGAACGACTTCTACAAATACCTTCTAATAGTAATACACCATGGTAGGTCATTATTTAGAACGACCACTACAAATACCTTCTAATACACCATGGTAGATCATTATTTAGAACGACTGCTACAAATACCTTCTAATAGTAATACACCATGGTAAGTCATTATTTAGAACGACCACTACAAATACCTTCTAATACACCATGGTAAGTCATTATTTAGAACGACCGCTACAAATACCTTCTAATACACCATGGTAGGTCATTATTTAGAACGACTGCTACAAATACCTTCTAATAGTAATACACCATGGTAGGTCATTATTTAGAACGACCACTACAAATACCTTCTAATACGCCATGGTAGGTCATTATTTAGAACGACCACTACAAATTCCTTCTAATACACCATGGTAGGTCATTATTTAGAAAGACCGCTACAAATACCTTCTAATACACCATGGTAGGTCATTATTTAGAACGACCGCTACAAATACCTTCTAATACACCATGGTAGGTCATTATTTAGAGCGACCGCTACAAATACCTTCTAATACACCATGGTAGGTCATTATTTAGAACGACCACTACAAATACCTTCTAATACACCATGGTAGGTCATTATTTAGAACGGCCACTACAAATACCTTCTAATACACCATGGTAGGTAATTACATAGGTTAGAATGTTCAGTATTAATGCAGAATGTTCTTGCATTTCTGTTAAATGTCCTCATCACTTTACAGTATTTACGTTTGTAATAATGCCAGAACTCTTTGATCACACCTGTAAATTCTCTTCTTTTAGAACAATTTACCTGATTATTTACAATTTTTCTACATATTTTGTAACCCTTAAAAATGATGTTTGCTTAATTCATTTTAAATAATGTTTTATTTTATTTTTACAGTTGGAGAACTTTCAGAGTATTTATCTCTTCAACCTTCAGAGACATGCATGGAGAAAGAGATGTTTTGACAAGATTTATCTTCCCAGAGTTACGTGCTCTTGGAAAGAAACATTTTATTAACATTTATGAAGTTGATTTGAGATGGGGAGTGACAGAAGAAGAAACAAAGAGTAACCGGTGAGATAACTTGTAGTGTGCTGTGATAATATATGAAAAAGGAAATAACTGTATACCTCATTGCTACTAATCAGTTAAAACAAATGAGTAACTCTTCATCAACTTTCACTAATTTACTTACATTAGAAGTGAAATGATGTGACCCTTATCTTCCTGATTAGACCATGTAATGGTCAGTTTCTTCACCTCAAGCACAGTAGATTGAAAATATCATAGGAAAGAGGGTGAGGCAGAGTTAGTAGGAAAGAGGGTGAGGCAGAGTTAGTAGGAAAGAGAGTGAGGCAGAGTTAAAATATCAATTAAGAGGTAACAGTACAAAACATTACAATCTAATAAACAAAACAGCACCATTGAAATATAAACAACACTCCTACAATAAAAGGAGGAAGACCAGCAAAATACAACCAATCAGAAGAATGAATCCAGTATATTGAGAGTTCTGATTGGACAGTTGTACTGGAAAGACAACCAATCAGAAGAATGAATCCAGTATATTGAGAGTTCTGATTGGACAGTTTTGGAATATGAGTTCGAAAGTTCTATGTGTAATAAAGGTCCTAAATGTGCAATAATAAGTAATTAACGATGTTTTTTAAAACGAGAGGACTTTTCTCAGTCAATGACTGAGAAATGTCCTCGAGTTTTAAAAAACATCTTTAATTATTTTATCGCTATTTTGTATTCATAATTAAATAATTTTTGTTGAGATACTGACATTTTTTAAACACAATTAATATTTTATATCGTTAATCACTTAATTATCAAGAATTTGGTAGTGAGACGTCATTATAACAAAATAATACTACGTGCGTCCTTGACAACGCTTAGCGATTAGCGATAATTGGAATCATCTCATGCGCTTACATGATATGAAATATATCGGTTTTAAAGATCAAAGGGAAAATAAACAAAATAGGGATAAAATCTTTTATCGCTATTTTGTTTATTTTCCCTTTGATGTTTAAAACCGATATATTTCATATCATGTGGGTGCATGAGATGATTCCAATTATCGCTAAGCGTTGTCAAGGACGCACGTAGTATTATCTTGTTTTCTAATGTGACGTTATAATGACGTCACATTACCAAATTCTTAATAATTAAGTGATTAACAATATAAAATATTAATTGTGTTTAATATTGATTCTGAAATTTTGAATCAAGAGTGCATACTCATTCTTATAATATCATACTGCTGTCATATCATGCTTCATATTGTTACCCCTTTCTTAATTTCATTTTGTTTTTGTTACAGAACCATAGAACTGTGTCTATCAGAAGTATCCAAGTGTCAGTTTTTTATTGGTATCCTTGGAGACAGATATGGCTATGTGCCAGACAAATACATTGTTCCAGACACACCAGAATTTGACTGGTTAAAAGTATATCCCCAGGGAGCCTCAGTCACTGAATTGGAAATGCATTTAGGTGTTTTTATGTATCCACAAGAGAAGCAGGATAAAGCTGTTATGATGATTAGGAATAATTCATTTATCAAGTAAGTTTTAAAAATGTCAAAGAAAAAAATTGTAGAAAATTTGAATAATGATTAACAAGATGAACAAGTATAAAATCAGTTTTATTTATTATCTAAGATTAAAGTGTGTACTCAATCTTCAGTCAAGCTTCATTCACTATGTCAAAGTCAACCGCATCGGTGGCGTAATGGTTAGCGTGCTCGCCTCGAGTGCGGTAGATCGTGGATTCAAGCCCCGGTCGGGTCAAACCAAAGACTATAAAATTGGTATAAAGGATAAGCAGCAAAGACTGGTTGGCTCAGAATCAGGATAATGTGTCAGAGTGTGGGCGACATGTCTATCCACGGACTTGTTTCCGTGAGCTAGCACTATAAAAATCCAACTCAGCGTGTTGGTATAGTACAAAGTGGACCTTATCATCATCTCATTGAAAATTAACTTGTACTCGTCATGATATAGCTGAAAAATTGCTGAGTTGGTGTTAAACAACAATCATCCACTCACTTACTCACTATGTCACAGTCAATATACTTCATATTAACCAGATATTCAAGTTATTAGGGAACCTAATTTCACCTTACCTTTTGAACGAAATTGACTTGTCCAAGTTAATAACGATTGATGTTTAAATTTATTTGAGTTACATATTTTATATACTTATACAGTGTACCCTGAATGAATCCAGAATCCTATATAAACTGAACTTTAGATAAAGTCCCAATGTAGGAAATCTTTGTTAATTATACCCCCCGCAACGAAGTTGTAGGGGGGTATACTGGTTTCACCATGTCCGTCTGTCTGTAGACAAATCCTATGTCGTACGATAACTTGAGTTGTGTTTCGTAGAATCTTTTAAAATTTTATCAGCTGTTTACTGGTGAAGAGAGGAGGATCCTTTTCTTTTTTGACGATTTTCACTTTTGCCGTTCCAGAGTTATTGGACTTTATATGACAGAAAATAGGATTTTTACCCTATGTCGTATGATAACTTGAGTAGTGTTTCTCAGAATGTTTTGAAATTTTATCAGCAGCTTACCGGTGAAGAGAGGAGGATCCCTTTCATTTTTGACGATTTTCACTTTTGCCGTTCCAGAGTTATTGGACTTGATATGACGGAAAATAGGATTTTTACCCTATGTCGTATGATGACTTTAGTAGTATTTCTCAGAATGTTTTGAAATTTTATCAGCAGCTTACCGGTGAAGAGAGGAGGGTCCCTTTCATTTTTGGTCGGAACAATCAGTAATGTTTTGGTTATGGAAATAGGTTGGACAGATGTGGGAGCGGGGGGTATATCTTAGTGATCTGTGCTCACAGTAAGTAATACTAGTTTAACCTGTATAAACTGAACTTTAGATAAAGTCCCAATGTAGGAAATCTTTGTTAATTTAACCTGTATAAACTGAACCTTAAATAAAGTCCCAATGTAGGAAATCTTTGTTAATTTAGCCTGTATAACCTGAACTTTAGATAAAGTCCTAATGTAGTAAATCTTTGTTAATTTAACCTGTATAAACTGAACTTTAGATAAAGTCCTAATGTAGGAAATCTTTGTTAATTTAACCTGTATAAACTGAACTTTAGATAAAGTCCTAATGTAGTAAATCTTTGTTAATTTAACCTGTATAAACTGAACTTTAGATAAAGTCCTAATGTAGGAAATCTTTGTTAATTTAACCTGTATAAACTGAACCTTAAATAAAGTCCCAATGTAGGAAATCTTTGTTAATTTAACCTGTATAAACTGAACTTTAGATAAAGTCCCAATGTAGGAAATCTTTGTTAATTTAACCTGTATAAACTGAACTTTAGATAAAGTCCCAATGTAGGAAATCTTTGTTAATTTAACCTGTATAAACTGAACTTTAGATAAAGTCCTAATGTAGCAAATCTTTGTTAATTTAACCTGTATAAACTGAACTTTAGATAAAGTCCCAATGTAGGAAATCTTTGTTAATTTAACCTGTATAAACTGAACCTTAAATAAAGTCCTAATGTAGGAAATCTTTGTTAATTTAACCTGTATAAACTGAACTTTAGATAAAGTCCCAATGTAGGAAATCTTTGTTAATTTAACCTGTATAAACTGAACTTTAGATAAAGTCCCAATGTAGGAAATCTTTGTTAATTTAACCTGTATAAACTGAACCTTAAATAAAGTCCTAATGTAGGAAATCTTTGTTAATTTAACCTGTATAAACTGAACCTTAAATAAAGTCCTAATGTAGGAAATCTTTGTTAATTTAACCTGTATAAACTGAACTTTAGATAAAGTCCTAATGTAGGAAATCTTTGTTAATTTAACCTGTATAAACTGAACTTTAGATAAAGTCCCAATGTAGGAAATCTTTGTTAATTTAACCTGTATAAACTGAACTTTAGATAAAGTCCTAATGTAGTAAATCTTTGTTAATTTAACCTGTATAAACTGAACCTTAAATAAAGTCCCAATGTAGGAAATCTTTGTTAATTTAACCTGTATAAACTGAACTTTAGATAAAGTCCCAATGTAGGAAATCTTTGTTAATTTAACCTGTATAAACTGAACCTTAAATAAAGTCCCAATGTAGGAAATCTTTGTTAATTTAACCTGTATAAACTGAACCTTAGATAAAGTCTTAATGTAGGAAATCTTTGTTAATTTAACCTCTATAAACTGAACTTTAGATAAAGTCCTAATGTAGTAAATCTTTGTTAATTTAACCTGTATAAACTGAACCTTAAATAAAGTCCCAATGTAGGAAATCTTTGTTAATTTAACCTGTATAAACTGAACTTTAGATAAAGTCCCAATGTAGGAAATCTTTGTTAATTTAACCTGTATAAACTGAACCTTAAATAAAGTCCCAATGTAGGAAATCTTTGTTAATTTAACCTGTATAAACTGAACTTTAGATAAAGTCCCAATGTAGGAAATCTTTGTTAATTTAACCTGTATAAACTGAACTTTAGATAAAGTCCTAATGTAGGAAATCTTTGTTAATTTAACCTGTATAAACTGAACTTTAGATAAAGTCCCAATGTAGGAAATCTTTGTTAATTTAACCTGTATAAACTGAACTTTAGATAAAGTCCTAATGTAGGAAATCTTTGTTAATTTAACCTGTATAAACTGAACTTTAGATAAAGTACTAATGTAGGAAATCTTTATTAATTTAACCTGTATAAACTGAACCTTAAATAAAGTCCCAATGTAGGAAATCTTTGTTAATTTAACCTGTATAAACTGAACTTTAGATAAAGTCCCAATGTAGGAAATCTTTGTTAATTTAACCTGTATAAACTGAACTTTAGATAAAGTCCCAATGTAGGAAATCTTTGTTAATTTAACCTGTATAAACTGAACCTTAAATAAAGTCCCAATGTAGGAAATCTTTGTAACGAACACAAAAGTTGACCCCAAGTAATTTTTATTTAGACTGATTTCACTGTACAATATCTTGTTTATTCCTATATTGCTAATCTTGAATATATTTGAAGCTTAAATTTTGAAATTTTCAGAGATGTACCAAAGGAATTCTTGTCTAATTTTGAAGCAGAAGATTCTAATGCAGAGGTTAAGATGGAGGCCTTGAAGTCCAGAGTTAGGAATTCACCATTAGAGAGGATAGATGGGTAAATTTATTTCTTAAATGTTCAAATATCTTCTTAAAAGAATTAATAGTGAACAAATTTCAAATCTTTATTGCACATGAACAGCATTAGCGATGTAATAACTACATGTGTAGTATGCTCACCTCAAGTGATGTTGATTGTAGGTCACGGATGGTGTAATAACTAGTATTCTTACCTCAAGTGATGTTGATTGTAGGTTCGCTGATGGTGTAATAACTAGCGTGCTCTCCTCAAGTGATGTTGATTGTAGGTTTGCTGATGGTGTAATAACTAGTATGCTCACCTCAAGTGATGTTGATTGTAGGTTTGCTGATGGTGTAATAACTAGTATGCTCACCTTGAGGGATGTTGATTGTAGGTTCGCTGATGGTGTAATAACTATTATGCTCACCTCAAGTGATGTTGATTGTAGGTTTGCTGATGGTGTAATAACTAGTATGCTCACCTTGAGAGATGTTGATTGTAGGTTCGCTGATGGTGTAATAACTAGTATGCTCACCTCAAGTGATGTTGATTGTAGGTTAGCTGATGGTGTAATAACTAGTATGCTCACCTCAAGTGATGTTGATTGTAGGTTCACTGATGATGTAATAACTAGTATGCTCACCTCAAGTGATGTAGATTGTAGGTTTGCTGATGGTGTAATAACTAGTATGCTCACCTCAAGTGATGTTGATTGTAGGTTTGCTGATGGTGTAATAACTAGTATGCTCACCCCCAAGTGATGTAAATTGTAGGTTCACTGATGGTGTAATAACTAGTGTGCTCACCTCAAGAGATGTAGATTGTAGGTTCACTGGTGATGTAATAACTAGTATGCTCACCTCAGGTGATGTAGATTGTAGGTTCACTGGTGTTGTAATAACTAGTATGCTCACCTCAAGTGATGTAGATTGTAGGTTCACTGATGGTGTAATAACTAGTATGCTCACCTCAAATGATGTTGATTGTAGGTTCACTGATGGTGTAATAACTAGTATGCTCACCTCATGTGATGTAGATTGTAGGTTCGCTGATGGTGTAATAACTAGTATGCTCACCTCAAGTGATGTAGATTGTAGGTTAGCTGATGGTGTAATAACTAGCATGCTCACCTCAAGTGATGTTGATTGTAGGTTCACTGATGGTGTAATAACTAGTATGCTCACCTTAAGTGATGTAGATTGTAGGTTTGCTGATGGTGTAATAACTAGTATGCTCACCTCAAGTGATGTTGATTGTAGGTTCACTGATGGTGTAATAACTAGTATGCTCACCTCAAGTGATGTAGATTGTAGGTTCGCTGATGGTGTAATAACTAGTATGCTCACCTCAAGTGATGTTGATTGTAGGTTTGCTGATGGTGTAATAACTAGTATGCTCACCTCAAGTGATGTTGATTGTAGGTTCGCTGATGGTGTAATAACTAGTATGCTCACCTCAAGTGATGTAGATTGTAGGTTCGCTGATGGTGTAATAACTAGTATGCTCACCTCAAGTGATGTTGATTGTAGGTTTGCTGATGGTGTAATAACTAGTATGCTCACCTCAAGTGATGTAGATTGTAGGTTCGCTGATGGTGTAATAACTAGTATGCTCACCTTGAGGGATGTTGATTGTAGGTTTGCTGATGGTGTAATAACTAGTATGCTCACCTTGAGAGATGTTGATTGTAGGTTCACTGATGGTGTAATAACTAGTATGCTCACCTCAAGTGATGTTGATTGTAGGTTAGCTGATGGTGTAATAACTAGTATGCTCACCTCAAGTGATGTTGATTGTAGGTTCACTGATGGTGTAATAACTAGTATGCTCACCTCAAGTGATGTAGATTGTAGGTTTGCTGATGGTGTAATAACTAGTATGCTCACCTCAAGTGATGTTGATTGTAGGTTTGCTGATGGTGTAATAACTAGTATGCTCACCCCCAAGTGATGTAAATTGTAGGTTCACTGATGGTGTAATAACTAGTGTGCTCACCTCAAGAGATGTAGATTGTAGGTTCACTGGTGGTGTAATAACTAGTATGCTCACCTCAGGTGATGTAGATTGTAGGTTCACTGGTGTTGTAATAACTAGTATGCTCACCTCAAGTGATGTAGATTGTAGGTTCACTGATGGTGTAATAACTAGTATGCTCACCTCAAATGATGTTGATTGTAGGTTCACTGATGGTGTAATAACTAGTATGCTCACCTCATGTGATGTAGATTGTAGGTTCGCTGATGGTGTAATAACTAGTATGCTCACCTCAAGTGATGTAGATTGTAGGTTCGCTGATGGTGTAATAACTAGTATGCTCACCTCAAGTGATGTTGATTGTAGGTTTGCTGATGGTGTAATAACTAGTATGCTCACCTCAAGTGATGTTGATTGTAGGTTCACTGATGGTGTAATAACTAGTATGCTCACCTCAAGTGATGTAGATTGTAGGTTCGCTGATGGTGTAATAACTAGTATGCTCACCTCAAGTGATGTTGATTGTAGGTTTGCTGATGGTGTAATAACTAGTATGCTCACCTCAAGTGATGTTGATTGTAGGTTCGCTGATGGTGTAATAACTAGTATGCTCACCTCAAGTGATGTAGATTGTAGGTTCGCTGATGGTGTAATAACTAGTATGCTCACCTCAAGTGATGTTGATTGTAGGTTTGCTGATGGTGTAATAACTAGTATGCTCACCTCAAGTGATGTAGATTGTAGGTTCGCTGATGGTGTAATAACTAGTATGCTCACCTTGAGGGATGTTGATTGTAAGTTTGCTGATGGTGTAATAACTAGTATGCTCACCTCAAGTGATGTAGATTGTAGGTTTGTTGATGGTGTAATAACTAGTATGCTCACCTCAAGTGATGTAGATTGTAGGTTCACTGATGGTGTAATAACTAGTATGCTCACCTCAAGTGATGTAGATTGTAGGTTTGCTGATGGTGTAATAATGGCCTGCAGGACATTATTTAACACAAGACTGTAAAATCCTGGCTACTGGCCTGCAGGACATTATTTAACACAAGACTGTAAAATCCTGACTACTGGCTTGCAGGACATTATTTAACACAAGACTGTATTAGAATATGGATAAAACCTTTTTAGCTAAATCTAATTAGTACAGGAACAAGCCGTTGTTTTTGTTTATCCAGTAATCTGTTAGACTATAAGAATGATAATCAGGTGAATGATACAGGCTCTTATGAGCATAAGGTTTTTGTTGCATTAAGAAAGGATTTATATATTTTTTTATGTTTAAATGTTTAATTAACTAGCAATAATAACAAAGAATATATTTAATTTTTTAGGTATGACTGTCAGTGGGGAGGGTCTGTAGAAGGGAAACCTATTGTGTCAGGTCTGGAGAAATTTGCCATGCCAATAATTAACTCTGTCTGGAATTCTGTCAGAAAACAGTATCCTGACGAGGTAAGAAATCAATGTTAAATGTTTTACCAAATGACATATACATATTTTTGTATTTCAATGATTATACTTAGAACAGCATTTGGGAAAACAGCTTATATAAAACCCTTGTGGTACAATCGTTGGGGGGCCGTCGTGGTCTGTTTTTTATGGTAGTTGGATCTACAACTACCCATGCAATCAGTGCCTATCACCACTAACGTTGTGAGAGCGAGGCCCACTCATGGCGAGGTGTACTCGATACAGTATTATGTGATAAAGTTTGCCAGTGACTTGCTGCAGGTTGGTGGTTTTCCCTGGGTAATGTGAGCTTTTGCCATCACTTGGCGTCTGTTGTCCGTCGTCTGTCGTCCGTTAACTTTTCACATTTTAATCTTCTCCTCTGAAACCCCTCAGCCAAATGAACTGAAACTTGGTAGGAAGCATCTATGGAAGTTCCCCTATGACGATTGCTCATTCCGTCCCGATCCATTAACAAACATGGCCGCAACAGGCAATTCTTGTTTCTGATTGGCCAATTTTTTAAATTCTTCTCCTCTGAAACCGCTTGAACAAATGAACCGAAACGTAGTAGGAATGTCTTCTATAAAGATTGCTAATTTTGTCCCGATCGGTTAACAAACATGGTCGCCACAGGCAATTCTTGTTTCTGATTGGTTGATTTCTAACAAAAATCTTCTCCTCTGTTAAAAGAAAGATAACTCTTGCCATTATCTCCCTTAGAAATTAACTAATGCTGATATAGTGTAACATGTTTATTCTATACATTACAAGTAGGTATTCACATTTTAATATTCTTTTTAGCAAACCTTGCCAAAGTCAATATGAGCTTTTGCCATCACTTGATGTCCGTCGTCTGTCATCCGTTTACTTTTCACATTTTAATCTTCTCCTGTGAAAACCCTCAGCCAAATGAACTGAAACTTGGTAGGAAGCATCTATGGAAGGTCCTATCTAAAGAGTGCACATTTTGTTATGATCCATTACCAAACATGGCCACCACAGGCAATTCTTGTTTCTGATTGGCCGATTTTTAAAATTCTTCTCCTCTGAAGCCGCTTGGCCAAATGAACCGACACGTGGTAGGAAGCATCTATGGAATGTCCTCTATGCAGATTGCTCATTTTGTCCCAATCGGTTTACAAACATGGCTACCACCGAAACTTGGTAGGAATCATCTATGGAATGTCCTCTAAGAAGGTTGCTCATTTCGTCCCAATCGGTTAGCAAACATGGCTACCACCGAAACTTGGTAGGAAGCATCTATGGAATGTCCTCTATGAAGATTGCTCATTTTGTCCCGATCGGTTAGCAAACATGGCCACCACATGCAATTCATGTTTCTGATTGGTCGATTTCTAAAAAATCTTCTCCTTTGAAACTGCTTAGCCATATGAACCGAAACTTGGTAGGAAGCATCTACAAGTATGGAAGGTTCTGTATTAAGTTTCCTCAAAGCAAAATGAAAGGTGAGTGACACAGGCTCAGCCCACTCAGCCTCTAGTTTTATACTCTCCTGGTATAAATTATTCTAAATGCCACTGACTTTTTTTAGGACGCCATGTTGGATGAGACAACTCATGCTACAAAACAACATGAAGCCATGGTAGAGAATCACAGATCTAAATTTGTTGGTAGAAAGAATCTTATTAAGGAGTGTCTAAAACAGATGAAGGAAATAACATCTAGTGGAGGGATCATTAGTCTAACAGGAAAGGCTGGGACTGGGAAATCTGCTGTACTGGTAAGATTCTCTGTTTGGTTTCATACCAAAGTTACTTTTTCTTGCTCATTATTTCACATTTTTAACATTTTAATATGTGTTAGTACACAAGGACATGAGAAGACATAATAGGTATTACCAGTATCACAGTCTTTGCCTTAATTTTTTTCACCTACTTGCCGAAAGCCAAATTTTAGACAAATTTTCTATTTATTCAAACAAATTCTTTCATAATTTACACTTGTCCGAATACAGTTTTATTGTCCAGGGCTTTGGGCAAGTTAGTTAGCACAAAGACTGGTATCATGTTTTAATGGTCCATTTTTATACCCCCCACAACGAAGTTGTAGGGGGGTATACTGGTTTCACCATGTCCGTCCGTCTGTAGACAAATCCTATGTCGTACGATAACTTGAGTTGTGTTTCATAGAATCTTTTAAAATTTTATCACCTGTTTACTGGTGAAGAGAGGAGGATCCCTTTCTTTTTTGACGATTTTCACTTTTGCCGTTCCAGAGTTATTGGACTTTATATGACGGAAAATAGGATTTTTACCCCATGTCGCATGATAATTTGAATAGTGTTTTTCAGAATGTTTTGAAATTTTATCAGCAGCTTACCGGTGAAGAGAGGAGGATCCCTTTCATTTTTGACGATTTTCACTTTTGCCGTTCCAGAGTTATTGGACTTGATATGACGGAAAATAGGATTTTTACCCTATGTCGTATGATAACTTGAGTAGTATTTCTCAGAATGTTTTGAAATTTTATCAGCAGCTTACCGGTGAAGAGAGGAGGATCCCTTTCATTTCTGACGATTTTCACTTTTGCCATTCCAGAGTTATTGGACTTGATATGACAGAAAATAGGATTTTTACCCTATGTCGTATGATAACTTGAGTAGTATTTCTCAGAATGTTTTGAAATTTTATCAGCAGCTTACCGGGGAAGAGAGGAGGGTCCCTTTCAATTTTGGTCGGAACAATCAGTAATGTTTTGGTTATGGAAATAGGTTGGACAGATGTGGGGAGCGGGGGGTATATCTTAGTGAGCTGTGCTCACAGTAATTAATACTAGTTTTGTCAACTATTTTTAGTCCTCACTGGTAACATCATACAAAGATTCTAATCAATGTGATAGTCCAGCCAACATTCTGGTCCATATTGCTGGTGCAGCCCCTGGGTCTACAAACATACTAGCCACACTTAGAAGACTGTGCTATGAAATCAGGAGACAGTTTGCTCTGAACACTGAGATACCTGAAGATTACAAGTAAGATATTGTTAGTTTGCTTTCTACTTCTACTTCTGCTATGTAAGAGACCACCTTCAACTGACTGAAGATTCCGCCAATTACGTTAGGTACTGCGCTTCAGGCGCTATAATTAACAATTTTACTTTAGAAAGTGAAATTTAATGAGTAATATTTTTTACTTTTGATTTTAAGATAAAACTATATACAAGAACTATTGATGAACTAGTGGTTAATGAGTAAGACAGCTGATTTAAATGACTCAACAGAGTCACTCTTCACAGTGTTCAGGAGGAGACTTAAATGATACCCTGGAAATAAATCTGTCAAAAGTTTTATACATGTATCAAAGGTAGAACAAATATCATTATATTGTTACACACCTGTTATAAATATTAACTAGAAAGTTCTGTGTCATTTTATAACAATTTGTAACACACAAGAAGTAGAAGAATAAACAGTCAAGTATTTTTACAATAAACAGTCAAGTATTTTTACAATACTATGATTTCAAAACTTTTGAGATACAATATTTCATTTAGATATATGTGATTTGAGGCACCATATTAAATTCAGACATTAGGGTTGATTCAGATTTCTGATATTAAGGAGATCTATATATGTTTACATACATTTATACTTTACTTTAGGTGTACTCGATACAACATTATGTGATAAAGTTTGTCAGTGACTTGTGACAGGTCATTGGTTTTCTCTGGGTACTCTGGTTTCCTCCACTAATAAGACTGCCACGATATAACTGAAATATTGTTGAAAGTGACATTAAACACCATAAACCTAACCTACCTACTTTACTTTCAATACTGACCTATATGTTTGTTCTTTAATGCCTAACTTCCAATTTAAAACATTTTTTTTATCTGATAACCGTAATGTTTGGTCTTAAAGTTCTAACTTCAATACATGTATGATTTTTTTTGCCTGATAAACTTTATGTTTTGTCCTAAACACACAACTAACAATATAAAAATGAAGTCTTTATCAACTGTAGGAACATAACACAGAAGTTTGGAGAAATGCTGGGAGAAGCTGGTTCCTTGTCCGGCTCACCTGTTGTTGTGTTTATTGATGGACTGGATCTAATGGAGAATACATTTTTACCTAGCACTATGGACTGGCTACCTAATCCTGTACCAAAGGTATGTTTGGATTGAAAATCAAATATAGTCAAACCTGTATTAAGAGGTCACCTTTGGGACAAAGAAAAAGTGGCCTTATATGACAGGTGACCTCTTAAAAGAGCTTCAATTCATATGAAATGCTCTATGATAGGACAAGAAAAAGGTGACCTTTAATTCAGGTGACTGCTTAATAGAGGTGACCGCATGGGCAAGTTTTCCTGTACTATACTTGATCAGAAGGTAAATGGTCCATGTTTTATTATATTCTATGTTGACAATCTGAATGAATGACTTCATCTACATAGATTTAACATTACAAGGTTGCTATCATTGTTTCGTTGTTTACCTCACTTTGTTAAGTCTACCTCTATTTTACTAATAACAATTTCCTGTTTACATTTAGGCATATTAGCTGAGGTTTGATTGTGACATAAATATGATAAAATTGTCTTACATCGTCTGCCAATGTTTCATATTCCTTTTACCTACCTGTTGACATTAAGATGAATTCTGAGGATATCCGACTGAATGCTTCCAGGTTACACTTCTGATGCAAACAATGAACGAAAAGTTCATGTTAAATCATCTATGATACACAAATAAACCTGAACATTCAAATTAACAATAGGGATGGTGTTAATATCTGTGCTTACTGGGGGCAGCTGTGGTTGTGGTTGTATAGTAGTTGATAACTACCTATGCAATCGGTGCCTATCACCACTAATGTTGTGAGTTTGAATCCTGCTCAGATGAGGTGTACTTGATACAGCATTATGTGATAAAGTTTGCGACAGGTCGGTGGTTTTCTATGGTACTCCGGTTTCCTCCACCAATAAAACTGATCACCATGATATAGCTGAAATATTGTTGAAAGTAGTGTTAAACACCATAAGCTCCTAAGCCCCCATGTTCTTACTGGTGTAATAAAAATGTAGATATATAATGTAGTGTGCATGATACGTTTCTGGATCACCTTTATCAGGTATGTTTCTGGATCACCTTTATTAGGTATATTTCTGGATCACCTTTATCAGGTCTGTTTCTGGATCACCTTTATCAGGTATGTTTCTGGATCACCTTTATCAGGTGTGTTTCTGGATCACCTTTATCAGGTCTGTTTCTGGATCACCTTTATCAGGTATGTTTCTGAATCACCTTTATCAGGTATGTTTCTGGATCACCTTTATCAGGTATGTTTCTGGATCACCTTTATCAAGTATGTTTCTGGATCACCTTTATCAGGTATGCTCAGTCAAAAGATTGGAAAGCCAAATAATTATAAAAGTATTTTGTGGAACAAGTATTAAACCAAAGGGTCTAAACAAGATAGTTAAAATCAGCTATGCTAACCTATGCCTGAGGGAGATTGACCTTACTTTAAAAAAAAACAAAAAAAGCTCTAAACTTTGGTTCATGTTGCTATATGGTGATATAATTTATTCTGTAATATTTTTTTCAGAATGTGATATTTGTGATAAGTACATTAGAGGATAGTAAATTTCATAATTCTCTGAAGAGATTAAGTGCTGTGAATGTAACTGTAGGACCATTAGACATGTGGGATAAGGCAGATGTTGTCAGGAATACACTGGCAGTACACAGGAAAACACTGAATGAATCACCATTTAATAACCAGGTAATGAACTAATTACAGGAGATGCTTAACATTTGTGTCACCATCTTACCTAAAATACAAATACAGTGGAACCTGTCTAATCCGACAGACCAAGGAACCAGGGAAATGTTTCAGATTGCACAGGATGTCAGAACCTGTCTAATCTGACACATCAAGGGACCAGGGAAATGTTTCAGATTGCACAGGATGTCAGAACCTGTCTAATCTGACACATCAAGGAACCAGGGAAATGTTTCAGATTGTACAGGATGTCAGAACCTGTCTAATCTGACACACCAAGGAACCAGGGAAATGTTTCAGATTGCACAGGATGTCAGAACCTGTCTAATCTGACACATCAAGGAACCAGGGAAATGTTTCAGATTGTACAGGATGTCAGAACCTGTCTAATCTGACACATCAAGGAACCAGGAAAATGTTTCAGATTGCACAGGATGTCAGAACCTGTCTATTCTGACACACCAAGGAACCGGGGAAATGTTTCAGATTGTACAGGATGTCAGAACCTGTGTAATCTGACACATCAAGGAACCAGGGAAATGTTTCAGATTGCACAGGATGTCAGAACCTGTCTATTCTGACACACCAAGGAACCGGGGAAATGTTTCAGATTGTACAGGATGTCAGAACCTGTGTAATCTGACACATCAAGGAACCAGGGAAATGTTTCAGATTGTACAGGATGTCAGAACCTGTTTTATCTGACACATCAAGGAACCAGGGAAATGTTTCAGATTGTACAGGATGTCAGAACATGTCTAATCTGACACACCAAGGGACCAGGGAAATGTTTCAGATTGTACAGGATGTCAGAACCTGTCTAATCTGACACATCAAGGAACCAGGGAAATGTTTCAGATTGCACAGGATGTCAGAACCTGTCTAATCTGACACACCAAAGGACCAGGGAAATGTTTCAGATTGTACAGGATGTCAGAACCTGTCTAATCTGACACATCAAGGAACCAGGGAAATGTTTCAGATTGTACAGGGTGTCAGAACCTGTCTAATCTGACACATCAAGGAACCAGGGAAATGTATCAGATTGCACAGGATGTCAGAACCTGTGTAATCTGACACATCAAGGAACCAGGGAAATGTTTCAGATTGTACAGGATGTCAGAACCTGTCTAATCTGACACATCAAGGAACCAGGGAAATGTTTCAGATTGTACAGGATGTCAGAACCTGTCTAATCTGACACACCAAGGAACCAGGAAAATGTTTCAGATTGTACAGGATGTCAGAACCTGTCTAATCTGACACACCAAGGGACCAGGGAAATGTTTCAGATTGTACAGGATGTCAGAACCTGTCTAATCTGACACATCAAGGAACCAGGGAATGTTTCAGATTGTACAGGATGTCGGAAAGCTCAGGTGTCGGATTGCACAAGTTCCACTGCAATAATAATTAAGAGGAATATTGATCATAGAAAGAAAGTTTAACAGTGATGGTCAACAATTCCACCAATTGATATGACAATTAAGACAAGACAAATAATCACCTCGCACCTCAAAAAATTGAAAATAAAAAAGACCATGACATATTGCATTGGAAATTCACGTCATGGATTTGGACAGGCACAAAAAATGGGGCAGGGTTAAACTGATTAATGTGATTTTTTTTTCCCATCGGAAAATTGTATTAGTTTTCTAGCCTATTCCCTACTATGATTAGGTTTTGTTTTATTTTAGTATTTTCACGAATTGTTTTTTTTGTATATAAAGTTTCAATAAGATATTATAGATATTACTTTGTATTTGATTTAGATGAAGTTACTTCTGTCTAAGAGAGACGGTGCCAATCCACTGTTTTTGAAGCTTGCCTGTGAAGAACTCAGAGTCTTTGGAGTGTTTGAAAGGGTAACTATCATCATACAAATGTTTAAATGACTGAAGTATCACAGGTACAGTTAAAACATCCATATGACTCTAGTCCAATTATGTGTTGGATTTTAGTTGTAATTGCTCATTCCAATTTTATAGGATGCCTTGTGCAATATTTCCTAGAAACTGTACAGTATATTGTTGAGTAACTTCAACTTCTATCAAATACTCACAGCCTTCAACAAGTATAAGATTATGGTCCTCTTATCTCCATAGAAACTTATTTACATGATCAAAAAAATGTTTTATTTAAAATAATTTTGATATATCGTCAGTTACCCTAAATTCGTTCATACCGTAAATTCGTACAAATTTTCATGTGCGCCGTACGTGCTACAAAAATGCATTTTAACGTCACTTTCGCCGAAAATCAAAGAGCCTTGGAAAAAAGAAAGTAACTGTATTTCAAAAGAAGAAAATGCATATCAAGCATGTCTTATGACAATATATTTATCAAACATTTTAAAACCTACTGTTTTCCTTAATCCCAAATAAATCAATAGTTTATATCCATCGTTTTTCCATCAAACACATTGCACTTCAAATATCCCTCCTGATACGTCATTTTTGTTGTCATCAGCATCTGAATCACAAGTGCACTTATTGTGTAAATCAGCCAAACAAATGATAAATTGCGTTTAAAAATTGCTTGTTCCTTATACCGTACACGACAGATTTACAAAAATGACGTCAAAATCAGGAAAAATCAGTAACTGACGTTATTGACAACACAGATGAACAGCACAAGAAAAAAATCCTCTAAAGCACTGTAATTTCAATGACTTTAAAAATAAAAGTTATTAACAATAAATTAAAAATCTGAAACATAAAGACAACAACTTACAAATACCAATCTTCTGAATCTGATTCTGAGGATGAAAATCAAATAAGAGATGATGAAAAGTATTGTGTATGCAAACTATTCACCCCAAAAAGAAGTCAGAGAGAGCCCATGTTTAGTATTCACGAAATTGCTACAATGTGACCAATGCAAACACTGGGTTCATTTGATCTACTCTACTAAAAAACGTGTGATCAGGAAAGGTGATGGATTTTTATGCCCCAACTGCAAGAGTTATTAGTACTGAAATCATGATATCATTAATATTTAAGAAAATGATTAACTTGTACTTCCAGTTTGTTTAAAAAAAAAACAATTTAAAAACAAGGAAAAAATTAAAACACACAAACATAACAAAGTTTAAAAACAAAGAAATCAAAATTAAACTGAAACAAATTAATGACAAAAACAACAAAAACCAATAAATTTTCAACATATCATGTCAATATTTGTACTGATATGGGATACATGTTCATGATGACAAAAACACAATCTGTAAAACAAATTAACATAAATAAAAACGTTTTAAATGATTACCTGTTATATTGGAAACGATCTCAACATATAACATAGTCTAAAAACTATTATTTCAATAGTCTTAGCCTAATTTTGGTAAGTGTACGAAAATAGGGTATGACGTCACCTGTTCTAAAAATGGGGTCACATGTAAACAAACACGTACATAGATGTCAGAAGATACATTAGAATCCCATATTATTTATAGATTTAAAGGCAAATATTTGTTCAATAGAAAAGTGAATTTGGTTTGATAAAAAACAATTCAGAAATTATTTTTTTTACATGAACATTATTATGTGTACGAATAATGGGTACTCTAGGATAAATAATGATGCTGAAACAATTGATTTATTTATTTATGATTTGTATCTTTTTGCAGATTACCCAGAAACTTAAGAGTTTACCACATACTACACCAATTTTACTACAAGAAGTTTTGTCACGGCTGGAATCTGATCTAGGACAAGATTTAGTGTCTACAGCTATTTCATTGCTTGTCTGCTCTAGAAATGGTCAGTTTTAGTATACAGTCAAACATGACATTGTATCAAGGGAAACTGAATATGTGGCCTTTATCAGCAGTTGTCCTTTATATACAGGTTAAAGTTATATGCACTATTCATTTATGGGAAAAATGAGATTGCCCTTTATAGACAGTGATTTATTATATAGAGATGTCCTTTAAGGCATGTTTAACTCTGTTTAAAATACATTTGAAGTTTATGTTTCTCATCTTGATCAGAAAACCAAGGTAGCTAGCCATAATGACTAGACATAGTTGAACATATAATTCTGTAGGAAAAACACAGGTAATATAAAGTCTCCTTAATGGAACACAAGCTATACAAAACTGATCATTGGATTGCTCTTTAAAACATGGTGTTAATGTGCTAATTAAATAAATAGAAAATAGTCAGGCTAGTTTACAGAAGTCATGGTATTAGGTCCTGTGTGCACACATTCTCTGGTCATTTTCTCCCAAGATTATTTTTTTTTAGTAAAATCTGTACATTTGTTAGTTCAAAAATATAAAATACCAGTGCTTAGTCCCTGTCTCGTTAACATTAGTAAAAACGATGTAATATACAGCTATTAGTATTTGTTAGTAAGTATATATAAGATAATACATTTCTATTTAAAAGCATGATACATATATATGACATAATAGAAAGTACCCTTAAATTTGTACAATCAGATGATAGATGATCATATACTATTGTATTTAGTTTCTAACAAAAATACAGATTTTCAATTCTCCCAAAGATTGTTGTATTTCATGCAAAAATACAGCACTTCTATATATCATTTTGACATGTAATCTACATCTCATTTTCAAATATTACCATTGATTTCCTAAATATCTTAAAAAACCCACCAATGTTCTGCACAGTGATCAACCCATTTCATATTGTGTGTTATTTAAAGACATAATTTACTCCAGTAAAACTGTTTGTTATATTTCCATTTTGTCAAATTGTAAAACAAATTATCCTTTTAAAATTTCTTATTCACTAAATAATTAGATAGCCATATTCAATTTAAGCAGAAAGTTTGAACAGTGATGGTAAAAAATTCCACTAGGTCCACACTTGTGACAGGCACAAAGATGTGTCAGTGTTAAACCAGTTTATACTTGTATCCTAACCCTCCATATCTAAAAATTGGATCTTTAATTACACTACAGTGAAATCTGTCTAAACTGAACCTCCTTAGGACCAACTAATGTGTTGAGAAGAGACAATGTTAGGTTTATACAGATTATTGAATTAACAAAGATTACTTACATTGAGATTATAGTTTGGTTTATACATGATTCTGGTTTATTTCAGGGGCAGGTATAGACAGGTTACATTGTTTAAACCAACAATCAAATCCTGCATAGATTCACTTCCACACAAAAATATTTATTTATTTTGATGATTTTTACAGGCATTGAAGTAGAAGAATTACATGACCTACTCAGTATTCATAGCATTATGGCCAATGACAAGCTTAGAATGGATGATGTAAGAAATGTCAACTTGACAGCCGAGCAGAAGTTACCTGCAGCCATGTTTGGTCACCTTAGAAGATCAGTGGAGACATTCCTGAACCCTACTGATAGTTGGTAAGGCAATGTCTTCTATTGAAGAATTTCACAATTTGTAGTGAATCTATTCCTTCCATAGAGATATATTTTCTTGAATATACTAAGTGGCCGGGACATATAGTGGTACCCATGTCCGTAATTACAAAATAAAACAGTTGTCACCACTTTTTTTCGTCATACTTTGAGATATTGACTTGATATTTGGTATGTGGGTGTATAATGATAAGTTACAGATCAAGTTTACGTTTCGTTCCAATGATTTTTGGTCGAGTTATGGCCCTTGAACTTTGAAATTTTGCCAAATATTTAGTTGTCACCACTTTTTTTCGCTATGCTTGGAGATATTGACTTGATTTTGGTATGAGTGTATAATCATAAGTTACAGATCAATTTTGAAATTTGTTCCGGTTGAATGATTTTTGGATTTTTGGCCAACTTACAGCCATTGGGCTTTGAAATTTGGCCAAATATTTATTTGTCACCACTTTATTTCACTATGATTTGAGATATTGACTTAATTTTTGGTATGAGAGTGTATAATCATAAGTTACAGATCAACTTTGAAATTCATTTGTTATTCTTAGCGTATTACTGAGGGAATTAAACTAGAGGCTCAGTGGGCTGAGCCTGTGTCGCTCACCTTTCATTCTGCTTTGAGGAAACTTAATACAGAACCTTCCATAGGTGCTTCCCACCAAGTTTCAGTTCATCTGGCTAAGCAGTTACAGAGAAGAAGATTTTTAGAAATCGAACAATCAGAAACAAGAATGGCCTGTGGTGGCCATGTTTATTAACGGATGGGAACCAAATGTGCAATCTTTATAGATGACCTTCCAAGGATGCTTCCTACCAAGTTTTGATTCATTTGGTAAAGCGGTTTCAGAGAAGAAGATTTTTTTTAAATCAACCAATCAGAAACAGGAAATGCCTGTGGTGACCATGTTTGTTAATGGATCGGAACTAAATTAGCAATCTGTATAGAGATAGAGGACCTTCCAAGGATGTTTCCTACCAAGTTTCGATTCATTTGGCAAAGCGGTTTCAGAGGAGACGATTTTTTAGAAATCAACCGATCAGAAACAAGAATTGCCTGTGGTGACCATGTTTGTTAGCGAATCAGAAATAAATTAGCAATGTTTATAGAGGACCTTCCAAGGATGCTTCCTACCAAATTTCGATTCATTTGGCCAAGCGGTTACAGAGGAGAAGATTCTTTAGAAATCAGCCAATCAGAAACAAGAATTATATGTGGTGGCCATGTTTGTTAAGGATCATGACGAAATGAGCAATCTTTATAGAGGGCCTGTCATATATGCTTCCTACCAAGTTTCGATTCATTTGGCAAAGCGGTTTCAGAGGAGAAGATTTTTTTAAATTGGCCAATCAGAAGCAAGAATTGCCTATGGTGGCCATGTTTGTTAACTGATCGGAACTAAATGAGCAATCTTTAGAGAGGACATGCTTCCTACCAAGTTTCGATTCATTTGGCAAAGCGGTTTTTAGAGGAGACGATTTTTTTAGAAATCAACCAATCAGAAACAAGAATTGCCTGTGGTGGCCATGTTTGTTAGCGAATCAGAAATAAATTAGCAATCTTTATAGAGGACCTTCCAAGGATGCTTCCTACCAAATTTCGATTCATTTGGCAAAACGGTTACAGAGGAGAAGATTCTTTAGAAATCAGCCAATCAGAAACAAGAATTGCATGTGTTGGCCATGTTTGTTAACGGATCGAGACGAAATGAGCAGTCTTTATAGAGGGCCTGCCATAGATGCTTCCTACCAAGTTTCGGTTCATTGGGTCAAGCCGTTTCAGAGAAGATTTTTAAAAATCGGCCAATCAGAAACAAGAATTGCCTTTGGTGGCCATGTTTGTTAGCTGATTGGTACTAAATGAGCAATCTTTATAGAGGACATGCTTCCTACTAAATTTCGATTCATTTGGCAAAGCGGTTTTAGAGGAGAAGATTTTTTAGAAATCAACCAATCAGAAACAAGAATTGCCTGTGGTGGCCATGTTTGTTAACGAATCAGAAATAAATTAGCTATCTTTATAGAGGACCTTCCAAGGATGCTTCCTACCAAATTTCGATTCATTTGGCCAAGCGGTTGCAGAGGAGAAGATTTTTTAGAAATCAACCAATCAGAAACAAGAATTGCCTGTGGTGGCCATGTTTGTTAACGAATCAGAAATAAATTAGCTATCTTTATAGAGGACCTTCCAAGGATGCTTCCTACCAAATTTCGATTCATTTGGCCAAGCGGTTTCAGAGGAGAAGATTTTTAAAAATCGGCCAATCAGAAACAAGAATTGCCTATGGTGGCCATGTTTGTTAATGGATTCCTACAAAATGAACAATCTTTAGAGAGGACCATCCATAGATGCTTCCTACCAAGTTTCAGTTCATTTGGCTGAGGGGTTTCAGAGGAGAAGATTAAAATGTGAAAGGTTAACGGACGACGGACTCGAAGTGATGGCAAAAGCTCACATTGCCAAAGGCAAGATGAGCTAAAAAGGGTGAAGCATTTGCGAGCCTCCTTAATATTCACAGCGGGGACATTCGTGTCGTTCCGACACATCTAGTATTTACCTGATTTAAGGTATTTTGAATAAACCAGATTCCTGGTATTCAGTATATTGGTTTTTGTCAAATCAATCTAATTCTGTTTAGATTACAGCCTGTTGGCTTGAGTATGATCGATAACATCTGGTTTTTTTTAAATACTTTAAATCGATAAATTATAATGATTCAAACAATTTTCAATAACAGAATATTTGGAAAGTTTTATATCATGTATATCAAGAAACAGAAAGTTTGGTTTATTCAGAACCATTTCTGATATGTAACACAGAATATTTACACAGAGACGCTATCAAGATAGTAACAATCCATTCATTTATATATATATATATATATGTAAAATCAAAACATGACTTGTACCACACAGCTCATATAAATTAAATTAAATTTATTGTAATCATGGAAGCAGTCATTGAAAAAAAGATTTTATTTCTAAATGTCACATAATAGTTCAAGTCATTCTATCAACAGGTGCAGACAAATTCTTGAAGAAACATTTTATTTTTACAAATGATTTAATTATATACTATTTACTTATGTATAGGGCATTATCGTGATTTATAGACTGCCCAACGGACCGTAGTATTGACTGAAACGTTGATAATGCCTGAGCTGGATTTCTTTAACACAGATTAATGCATGACACGTGACCATGTCTACACCACTGAAAAAGTCTGATATGAAATAATACAGCATAGTACATGTATTTCTAATCAATATAAATAATACAGCATAGTACATGTATTTCTAATCAATATAAATAATACAGCATAGTACATGTATTTCTAATCAATATGAAATAATACAGCATAGTACATGTATTTCTAATCAATATAAATAATACAGCATAGTACATGTATTTCTAATCAATATGAAATAATACAGCATAGTACATGTATTTCTAATCAATATAAATAATACAGCATAGTACATGTATTTCTAATCAATATGAAATAATACAGTATAGTACATGTATTTCTAATCAATATAAATAATACAGCATAGTACATGTATTTCTAATCAATATAAATAATACAGCATAGTACATGTATTTCTAATCAATATAAATAATACAGCATAGTACATGTATTTCTAATCAATATTTATAAATTGTAGGAACAATAGATTGACTCTGGCCCACAAAAACATAGAAGATGCAGTTAGACAACGCTATATGAAGGGAGCGTCTGACTTAGAAACTATGTGCCACGGATTACTAGCAGGTATGCCAAACAAATTTGACTGTCAATATATTTTATTTAGTTTTAAAGAGCCTGTCTAGTTCAGTCAATTAAGAAATAAATCATGGAAGCTAGAATGTGTTGGGAGTTTTAACATGGATTGGCGGATATTAGTATTTTATCCCGAGCCAGAAGCGAGGGATAAAATTTACTAATATCCGCCAATCCATGTTAAAACTCTAAACACATTCTGGCTTCCATGATTTATTTCGATTCTGATATGTCTAAGAGTACAAATACGGTAGTATACTTTGATTGGAAGACGGTAATTTATGTTTACGTTTGCCGAAAATGTCGCACACAATTTATGCTGCCGATGGAAAAGTCAGTCACATTCACCGGCACATGTGCGAATGAGATTATACCAACGATAAATTGCTCGTTTGTCTACAAAGCTAACGAAGAAGGTCATGTTAGAATTTATAATAAAATCAGTTATATTGAAAAATGAGTAATATTGAATTAACAATTTATCCCCATCAACCCCCACCCCCTTCTTAAGTAAATAGCAAGTCTGCTTATATTGAAGTCAGGTTATAATGAAGAGATTTCATTTCTCCTTCAAATTTCATTAATAATTCAATGAAAGTGTTTAAAATTATAATGTAGTATAGACTAAAAAAAGTATGATGTTTTATAACATATGATTACAACACTATTTAATACTTGTGAAAGTTTGTAGGAGTTCAAAGTTCACTTTCAATTAAAAGTTATTTTAGGTAAAAAGAAAGTTGTAAGGACCTTCAATTATTTCAGATTTGTAACAGTACTGGAAAAATAATTTTTTTGAAAAGCAAAAGTAAATTGTGTTTTGTTTTGATTTTTTTCTTCATTTATTTGGGAATAGGTAAAAAGGAGCGGGGTCATTTAGTATAAGAAAGATGATGAATTAAGTACATGTATTTAGAAACATTTTGTTGTTAATTAATTAAGGAATATTTGAAATTTTTGAACAGGTTATACGATAAAACCTGGTTTGGTGCAGTTTACACTTAATAAACTGCAAAGCGGTTTATGAAAAGCGTAAACCGTTCCAAGCAACCTTGTTAAAAAATTTCAAATATTCCTTATCATTTAATTTTTACAACAAAATTTAATGATTCCTCGATTTTAATTACGATTATTTCATGTGACTATTTGAATTTCTCGTTGGCGGATGAATACGTTGGTGAAGTCACAATACTAACCCAGGTTATCATGTATAACCAAAATTTTCTCCAGGTGGATCAGCCAATCAGATTACAGTATTCAAATCAAATTAAATTATTACCGACTATTAATGTTACTTGTTTTATATGGTTTATAGGTTATTTCTACCAACTGGCTGATCCAAGAAAGACTAACAAGTTTAGTGGTAATAATCCTAGAGCATTTACAGAATTACCCTATCATTTGGTAAGTAACTTTGATTTTCATGAAGAACCTAGTGTTAAAAATAAAGAGTTCTTCAAGTTTCAATTGAATTAACAGACTATTCAAATTAGTTAGGTAAATAATGATAAGTAGTAAGTGACACCACTGATTAGTTAGATAAATAATGATAAGTAGTAAGTGACACCACTGATTAGTTAGGTAAATAATGATAAGTAGTAAGTGACACCACTGATTAGTTAGGTAAATAATGATAAGTAGTAAGTGACACCACAGGTAAATAATGATAAGTAGTAAGTGACACCACTGATTAGTTAGGTAAATAATGATAAGTAGTAAGTGACACCACTGATTAGTTAGGTAAATAATGATAAGTAGTAAGTGACACCACTGATTAGTTAGGTAAATAATGATAAGTAGTAAGTGACACCACAGGTAAATAATGATAAGTAGTAAGTGACATCACTGATTAGTTAGGTAAATAATGATAAGTAGTAAGTGACACCACTGATTAGTTAGGTAAATAATGATAAGTAGTAAGTGACACCACTGATTAGTTAGGTAAATATTGATAAGTAGTAAGTGACACCACCGGTTAGTTAGGTAAATAATGATAAGTAGTAAGTGACACCACTGATTAGTTAGGTAAATAATGATAAGTAGTAAGTGACACCACTGATTAGTTAGGTAAATATTGATAAGTAGTAAGTGACACCACTGATTAGTTAGGTAAATAATGATAAGTAGTAAGTGACACCACTGATTAGTTAGGTAAATAATGATAAGTAGTAAGTGACACCACTGGTAAATAATGATAAGTAGTAAGTGACACCACTGGTAAATAATGATAAGTAGTAAGTGACACCACTGATTAGTTAGGTAAATAATGATAAGTAGTAAGTGACACCACAGGTAAATAATGATAAGTAGTAAGTGACACCACTGATTAGTTAGGTAAATAATGATAAGTAGTAAGTGACACCACTGATTAGTTAGGTAAATAATGATAAGTAGTAAGTGACACCACTGATTAGTTAGGTAAATATTGATAAGTAGTAAGTGACACCACTGATTAGTTAGGTAAATAATGATAAGTAGTAAGTGACACCACTGATTAGTTAGGTAAATAATGATAAGTAGTAAGTGACACCACAGGTAAATAATGATAAGTAGTAAGTGACACCACTGATTAGTTAGGTAAATAATGATAAGTAGTAAGTGACACCACTGATTTGTTAGGTAAATAATGATAAGTAGTAAGTGACACCACTGATTAGTTAGGTAAATAATGATAAGTAGTAAGTGACACCACTGATTAGTTAGGTAAATAATGATAAGTAGTAAGTGACACCACTGATTAGTTAGGTAAATAATGATAAGTAGTAAGTGACACCACTGATTAGTTAGGTAAATAATGATAAGTAGTAAGTGACACCACTGATTAGTTAGGTAAATAATGATAAGTAGTAAGTGACACCACTGATTAGTTAGGTAAATAATGATAAGTAGTAAGTGACACCACTGACTAGTTAGGTAAATAATGATAAGTAGTAAGTGACACCACAGGTAAATAATGATAAGTAGTAAGTGACACCACTGATTAGTTAGATAAATAATGATAAGTAGTAAGTGACACCACTGATTAGTTAGGTAAATAATGATAAGTAGTAAGTGACACCACTGATTAGTTAGGTAAATAATGATAAGTAGTAAGTGACACCACAGGTAAATAATGATAAGTAGTAAGTGACACCACTGATTAGTTAGGTAAATAATGATAAGTAGTAAGTGACACCACTGATTAGTTAGGTAAATAATGATAAGTAGTAAGTGACACCACAGGTAAATAATGATAAGTAGTAAGTGACACCACTGATTAGTTAGGTAAATAATGATAAGTAGTAAGTGACACCACTGATTTGTTAGGTAAATAATGATAAGTAGTAAGTGACACCACTGATTAGTTAGGTAAATAATGATAAGTAGTAAGTGACACCACTGATTAGTTAGGTAAATAATGATAAGTAGTAAGTGACACCACTGATTAGTTAGGTAAATAATGATAAGTAGTAAGTGACACCACTGATTAGTTAGGTAAATAATGATAAGTAGTAAGTGACACCACTGACTAGTTAGGTAAATAATGATAAGTAGTAAGTGACACCACAGGTAAATAATGATAAGTAGTAAGTGACACCACAGATAAATAATGATAAGTAGTAAGTGACACCACTGATTAGTTAGGTAAATAATGATAAGTAGTAAGTGACACCACTGACTAGTTAGGTAAATAATGATAAGTAGTAAGTGACACCACAGGTAAATAATGATAAGTAGTAAGTGACACCACAGGTAAATAATGATAAGTAGTAAGTGACACCACAGGTAAATAATGATAAGTAGTAAGTGACACCACTGATTAGTTAGGTAAATAATGATAAGTAGTAAGTGACACCACTGATTAGTTAGGTAAATAATGATAAGTAGTAAGTGACACCACTGATTAGTTAGGTAAATAATGATAAGTAGTAAGTGACACCACTGATTAGTTAGGTAAATAATGATAAGTAGTAAGTGACACCACTGATTAGTTAGGTAAATAATGATAAGTAGTAAGTGACACCACTGACTAGTTAGGTAAATAATGATAAGTAGTAAGTGACACCACAGGTAAATAATGATAAGTAGTAAGTGACACCACAGGTAAATAATGATAAGTAGTAAGTGACACCACTGATTAGTTAGGTAAATAATGATAAGTAGTAAGTGACACCACTGTAGAGTTTGAGGTTTATGTAGTTTGACGCCACTTTCAACAATATTTCAGTTTTATTGGTGGCGGAAGCCGGAGTACCCGGAGAAAACCACCGAACTGTCGCTGTAGACTTTGAGTTTGACATTGGCTCATGGGAAGGTGTACTTGATACAACCTTTGTGTTGAAGTTTGTTTATAAGATACAGAAGGTTTTTGTTTTCTCAATTTATGAAAAGAAAGTTTAAACAGTGATGGTCAACAATTCCACCAACATCTACAAAATGTCACCACAAATCAGTGAATATATATAGGAGACCACAACATATGATGCTGGAAAGTCCTGGCTTGGAACAGTCACAAAAATAGGGTGGGGTTAAACCAGGTCAATGGGATTCCACCACAAATAAAACAAAACGTCATTTTATGCTGAAACTATTCAAAATTTGTTTAATATTTCTACATACTTTTTTATAGGTGTACTGTGGTGAGTTTAAAGAACTACAGAAATTGTTGTGTGATTTGAATTTTATTCATGCCAAATGTCAGCTTGGATTAGGTACACAGTTGATGGATGATTATCAGGAAAAAGGTTAGTACACTTTACTACATGATTACATGAAAGATTCCTTGGAATAGACCACTTGTAAAAAGATATTTCTTTGTATTTTATTCTTTTATTGTACATTGTAGTAACATATATTACATTGTAGTAACATATATTACATTGTAGTAACATATATTACATTGTAGTAACATATATTACATTGTAGTAACATATATTACATTGTAGTAACATATATATACATTGTAGTAACATATATTACATTGTAGTAACATATATTACATTGTAGTAACATATATTACATTGTAGTAACATATATTACATTGTAGTAACATATATTACATTGTAGTAACATATATTACATTGTAGTAACATATATTACATTGTAGTAACATATATATACATTGTAGTAACATATATTACATTGTAGTAACATATATTACATTGTAGTAACATATATTACATTGTAGTAACATATATTACATTGTAGTAACATATATTACATTGTAGTAACATATATTACATTGTAGTAACATATA
Source organism: Bathymodiolus brooksi (assembly GCA_963680875.1). Taxonomy (NCBI): domain Eukaryota; kingdom Metazoa; phylum Mollusca; class Bivalvia; order Mytilida; family Modiolidae; genus Bathymodiolus; species Bathymodiolus brooksi. The sequence goes on from OY804577.1 coordinate 137,489,518, forward strand.
TATACATTGTAGTAACATATATTACATTGTAGTAACATATATTACATTGTAGTAACATATATTACATTGTAGTAACATATATTACATTGTAGTAACATATATTACATTGTAGTAACATATATATACATTGTAGTAACATATATTACATTGTAGTAACATATATTACATTTTTTTTAGAACTGGCCAATAAGATGTCAGAGAGAGAACAAAACAAGATGATGAATCTAGAAGGTGTTAAACAATACAAAATGTTTGTTTCGAGGCAGATGCATGTTTTGAATAGGTAAGTTATTAATAATACTCTTAATTATCACTCTCAAGGAAGGCCACGTTTTCATTGTAGAAGAGGAGGAACTACTGTACTATGCAAAATATATATGATTACGGAAAATCCACGTAATTATCAACCATCAAATAAACAGGGCTGTAATTGATAAATTCCTGTAAATATCAATATTTAAATGATAGAAGACAGGATAAAATAACTGGAAGTTTAAAAACTATCTAAAAAAATAGTTTCATCACAATTTTTAGATTTTACATTCATTCCAATATACCTAATGAATGTAAACAAGTAAACAAAAACATTTAAGGGTCTAAATATGTAAACACAGAGTGGGATATGCAGAATAAATACCAAACTGTACAGAAATAAATATGAAATAGCGAACATAAATCTATTTATTTTATTTATACAGAATAATATAATTTAGAATTTAATCTAATTTTTTGTACATTTGTCTGCTGTTAGCAATCTGAGACTGACTTATAATCAGGTCTGTTATAAATCCTCAATATTCCAGGCTGGAAAGACTCTTTGACTTATAGATGGATCGGCTTACTGTAAAGTATATATGGTGAATTAAAAAAGTTTGTGATTATTATATAAACAAGTACATTGACACCTGTCTAAACACACCTCCTGGGGACCAAGATGTTCAGTTTGTAAAGGTTAAATGATCAAATATTTCCTACATTGTAACTTTATTTAAGATTTGGTTTATACAGGATTCTGTTTTATTCAGGGTTCAGTTTAGACAGGATTCTGTTTTATTCAGGGTTCAGTTTAGACAGGTTTATACAGGATTCTGTTTTATTCAGGGTTCAGTTTAGACAGGTTTATACAGGATTCTGTTTTATTCAGGGTTCAGTTTAGACAGGTTCATACAGGATTCTGTTTTATTCAGGGTTCAGTTTAGACAGGTTTATACAGGATTCTGTTTTATTCAGGGTTCAGTTTAGACAGGTTCATACAGGATTCTGTTTTATTCAGGGTTCAGTTTAGACAGGTTTATACAGGATTCTGTTTTATTCAGGGTTCAGTTTATACAGGATTCTGTTTTATTCAGGGTTCAGTTTAGACAGGTTCATACAGGATTCTGTTTTATTCAGGGTTCAGTTTAGACAGGTTTATACAGGATTCTGTTTTATTCAGAATTCAGTTTAGACAGGTTCATACAGGATTCTGTTTTATTCAGGGTTCAGTTTAGACAGGTTTATACAGGATTCTGTTTTATTCAGGGTTCAGTTTAGACAGGTTTATACAGGATTCTGTTTTATTCAGGGTTCAGTTTAGACAGGTTTCACTGTACTATAATTGTTCTTTTCAGTTACCCTGCTTTAACCTGGCAGCAAGCTATCAATGAACCAGACTCATCAATAGTCCACAAAGATGTTATTAATAGTGGATATCTCTATAAAGGATATAGTCATATGTCATGGAATAGTAAACCAACTGATACAGACCCATGTTATATGACCATCAGTAACCTACCTCAGGTAAGTCATGTTGACCTCAGTAACCTACCTCAGGTAAGTCACACAGATGCTGTAGATAGTGGACACCTGGCTAAAGGACATAGTTATATGTCATGGAATAGTAAACCAACTGATATAGACCCTTGTTATATGACCATCAGTAACCTACCTCAGGTAAGAGAGGGCTTCATAAGTTGTGAACCGCATTGGTGGTGTGATGGTTAGTGTGTTTGACTCGAGTGTGGTGGATCTTGGGTTCGAGCCCTGATCGGGTCAAACCAAGGACTATAACATTGGTATTTAGTTGCTTTTACGCTAAGAACACAACCTTAAGGAGAAAGAGCAAAGACTGGTTAGCTCTGAATCAGGATAATGTGTCTGAGTGGGGCCGCAGGTCTATTCGTGGACTGTTGTTTCAGTGAGCTAGTACTATAAAAATCCAACTCAGCGTGTTGGTCTAGTACAAAGTGGACCTCATCATCATCTCATTGAAAATTAACATGAACTCACCATGATATTGGCATTAAACAACCATCACTTTCTCACTGACTCATAAGTTATGATAAATTCAACCCAATCCTTTTCATGTATATATGAATAATATTTAACCTACCTCAGGTACTGCAGGGAATATATTTCCTGTTAATTCATGATATTTATATAAGTGGGTTTCCTAGAATAGGCCAAAGAAAATGTTTGTGTTTGTCATTTTTAGCATTACAGGAGTTAAACCCACATGCCCAAGGGGTCACATTACAGGAGTTAAACCCACATGCCCAAGGGGTCACATTAGCTGCAGTTTTCAATTGTATCATTGTTCGTCAATCAGCCGTTGTTAACCTTCCACATTTCAATCTTTTTCTCAGAAAACACTGTTCTTTGTGGTTTTGTGTAATAGATACAGTACTTCGATACCAAAAGAAGTGGCATTAAATATGGGGCTTGTTTTTCTGATTGAGTACACAAACGAAAGAGTCTGAGGTACATGTGCAAAGGTCTCTAGTGCTTGGGTATGAATCAGGAAAAACAAGCCTCATTTGTTTAATTGCAGGCAACTTCTTTTGTTATCAAAGTACTGTATCTAAAAGGAACCATGATTAACATATAGTATATTTTGCATGGAATTGTGTATTACTTGATCATAGATATTATTTTGTGTATTACTTGATCATAGATATTATTTTGTGTATTACTTGATCATAGATATTATTTTGTGTATTACTTGATCATAGATATTATTTTGTGTATTACTTGATCATAGATATTATTTTGTGTTAAGATCAAAGGGAAAATTGACAAATCATTGATAAAATTGTGTTGTCATTACAGCCAGTCACATGTGTTGCTGTATCCAGAGACAGCAACTACTTTGCTTGTGGAGGAATGGATTGTATGGTTAAATTATATGATTTCAACACAGGAAAGGTAACTCTAGTTTTTCTTTTGACAATTTCAGTAAAAACATAAATATCAAATTTAATGTGCACGACACATATCTGGAACAAACTTCATCAGATTTGCTCAAAAGATTGGAGAGCCAAATAATTTGGAAGTATTTGAGAGCAAGTAAGCCAATGGGCATAAAAAGGATAGCCAAAATATGATAAGGTTACTAAGCTAAGGATAGCCAAAATATGATAAGGTTACTAAGCTAAGGATAGCCAAAATATGATAAGGTTACTAAGCTAAGGATAGCCAAAATATGATAAGGTTACTAAGCTAAGGATAGCCAAAATATGATAAGGTTACTAAGCTAAGGATAGCCAAAATATGATAAGGTTACTAAGCTAAAGATAGCCAAAATATGATAAGGTTACTAAGCTAAGGATAGCCAAAATATGATAAGGTTACTAAGCTAAGGATAGCCAAAATATGATAAGGTTACTAAGCTAAGGATGGCCAAAATATGATAAGGTTACTAAGCTAAAGATAGCCAAAATATGATAAGGTTACTAAGCTAAGGATGGCCAAAATATGATAAGGTTACTAAGCTAAAGATAGCCAAAATATGATAAGGTTACTAAGCTAAGGATAGCCAAAATATGATAAGGTTGCTAAGCTAAAGATAGCCAAAATATGATAAGGTTACTAAGCTCAGGATGGCCAAAATATGATAAGGTTACTAAGCTAAAGATAGCCAAAATATGATAAGGTTACTAAGCTAAGGATGGCCAAAATATGATAAGGTTACTAAGCTAAAGATAGCCAAAATCTGATAAGGTTACTAAGCTAAGGATGGCCAAAATCTGATAAGGTTACTAAGCTAAAGATAGCCAAAATCTGATAAGGTTACTAAGCTAAGGATGGCCAAAATCTGATAAGGTTACTAAGCTAAGGATGGCCAAAATCTGATAAGGTTACTAAGCTAAGGATAGCCAAAATCTGCTAAGGTTACTAAGCTAAGGATAGCCAAAATCTGATAAGGTTACTAAGCTAAGGATGGCCAAAATCTGTTAAGGTTACTAAGCTAAGGATGGCCAAAATCTGATAAGGTTACTAAGCTAAAGATAGCCAAAATCTGCTAAGGTTACTAAGCTAAGGATAGCCAAAATCTGCTAAGGTTACTAAGCTAAGGATGGCCAAAATCTGTTAAGGTTACTAAGCTAAAGATAGCCAAAATCTGCTAAGGTTACTAAGCTAAGGATAGCCAAAATCTGCTAAGGTTACTAAGCTAAGGATAGCCAAAATCTGCTAAGGTTACTAAGCTAAGGATAGCCAAAATCTGCTAAGGTTACTAAGCTAAGGATGGCCAAAATCTGTTAAGGTTACTAAGCTAAAAATAGCCAAAATCTGCTAAGGTTACTAAGCTAAGGATAGCCAAAATCTGCTAAGGTTACTAAGCTAAGGATAGCCAAAATCTACTAAAGTTACTAAGCTAAGGATAGCCAAAATCTGCTAAGGTTACTAAGCTAAAGATAGCCAAAATCTGTTAAGGTTACTAAGCTAAGGATAGCCAAAATCTGATAAGGTTACTAAGCTAAGGATAGCCAAAATCTACTAAAGTTACTAAGCTAAGGATGGCTAAAATCTGATAAGGTTACTAAGCTAAGGATGGCCAAAATCTGCTAAGGTTACTAAGCTAAGGATAGCCAAAATCTGATAAGGTTACTAAGCTAAGGATAGCCAAAATCTACTAAAGTTACTAAGCTAAGGATGGCTAAAATCTGATAAGGTTACTAAGCTAAGGATGGCCAAAATCTGCTAAGGTTACTAAGCTAAGTATAGCCAAAATCTGATAAGGTTACTAAGCTAAGGATAGCCAAAATCTACTAAAGTTACTAAGCTAAGGATGGCTAAAATCTGATAAGGTTACTAAGCTAAGGATGGCCAAAATCTGATAAGGTTACTAAGCAAAGGATGGCTAAAATCTGCTAAGGTTACTAAGCTAAGGATGGCCAAAATCTGATAAGGTTACTAAGCTAAGGATAGCCAAAATCTACTAAGGTTACTAAGCTAAGGATGGCCAAAATCTGATAAGGTTACTAAGCTAAGGATAGCCAAAATCTGATAAGGTTACCAAGCTAAGGATGGCCAAAATCTGATAAGGTTACTAAGCTAAGGATAGCCAAAATCTGATAAGGTTACTAAGCAAAGGATGGCCAAAATCTGATAAGGTTACTAAGCTAAGGATAGCCAAAATCTGATAAGGTTACTAAGCTAAGGATAGCCAAAATCTGTTACGGTTACTAAGCTAAGGATAGCCAAAATCTGCTAAGGTTACTAAGCAAAGGATAGCCAAAATCTGCTAAGGTTACTAAGCTAAGGATAGCCAAAATCTGATAAGGTTACTAAGCTAAGGATAGCCAAAATCTGATAAGGTTACTAAGCTAAGGATAGCCAAAATCTGCTAAGGTTACTAAGCTAAGGATAGCCAAAATCTGTTAAGGTTACTAAGCTAAGGATAGCCAAAATCTGCTAAGATTACTAAGCTAAGGATGGCCAAAATCTGATAAGGTTACTAAGCTAAGGATAGCCAAAATCTGATAAGGTTACTAAGCTAAGGATAGCCAAAATCTGATAAGGTTACTAAGCAAAGGATGGCCAAAATCTGATAAGGTTACTAAGCTAAGGATAGCCAAAATCTGATAAGGTTACTAAGCTAAGGATAGCCAAAATCTGATAAGGTTACTAAGCTAAGGATAGCCAAAATCTGATGAGGTTACTAAGCTAAAGATAGCCAAAATCTGATAAGGTTACTAAGCTAAGGATAGCCAAAATCTGATAAGGTTACTAAGCTAAGGATAGCCAAAATCTGATAAGGTTACTAAGCTAAAGATAGCTAAAATCTGATAAGGTTACTAAGCTAAGGATAGCCAAAATCTGATAAGGTTACTAAGCTAAAGATAGCTAAAATCTGATAAGGTTACTAAGCAAAGGATGGCCAAAATCTGATAAGGTTACTAAGCTAAGGATAGCCAAAATCTGCTAAGGTTACTAAGCAAAGGATAGCCAAAATCTGCTAAGGTTACTAAGCTAAGGATAGCCAAAATCTGCTAAGGTTACTAAGCTAAGGATAGCTAAAATCTGATAAGGTTACTAAGCTAAGGATAGCCAAAATCTGATGAGGTTACTAAGCTAAAGATAGCCAAAATCTGATAAGGTTACTAAGCTAAGGATAGCCAAAATCTGATAAGGTTACTAAGCTAAGGATAGCCAAAATCTGATAAGGTTACTAAGCTAAAGATAGCCAAAATCTGCTAAGGTTACTAAGCTAAGGATAGCCAAAATCTGATACGGTTACTAAGCTAAGGATAGCCAAAATCTGATAAGGTTACTAAGCTAAGGATAGCCAAAATCTGCTAAGGTTACTAAGCTAAGGATAGCCAAAATCTGTTAAGGTTACTAAGCTAAGGATAGCCAAAATCTGCTAAGATTACTAAGCTAAGGATGGCCAAAATCTGATAAGGTTACTAAGCTAAGGATAGCCAAAATCTGATAAGGTTACTAAGCTAAGGATAGCCAAAATCTGATAAGGTTACTAAGCAAAGGATGGCCAAAATCTGATAAGGTTACTAAGCTAAGGATAGCCAAAATCTGATAAGGTTACTAAGCTAAGGATAGCCAAAATCTGATAAGGTTACTAAGCTAAGGATAGCCAAAATCTGATGAGGTTACTAAGCTAAAGATAGCCAAAATCTGATAAGGTTACTAAGCTAAGGATAGCCAAAATCTGATAAGGTTACTAAGCTAAGGATAGCCAAAATCTGATAAGGTTACTAAGCTAAAGATAGCTAAAATCTGATAAGGTTACTAAGCTAAGGATAGCCAAAATCTGATAAGGTTACTAAGCTAAAGATAGCTAAAATCTGATAAGGTTACTAAGCAAAGGATGGCCAAAATCTGATAAGGTTACTAAGCTAAGGATAGCCAAAATCTGCTAAGGTTACTAAGCAAAGGATAGCCAAAATCTGCTAAGGTTACTAAGCTAAGGATAGCCAAAATCTGCTAAGGTTACTAAGCTAAGGATAGCCAAAATCTGATAAGGTTACTAAGCTAAGGATAGCCAAAATCTGATGAGGTTACTAAGCTAAAGATAGCCAAAATCTGATAAGGTTACTAAGCTAAGGATAGCCAAAATCTGATAAGGTTACTAAGCTAAGGATAGCCAAAATCTGATAAGGTTACTAAGCTAAAGATAGCCAAAATCTGCTAAGGTTACTAAGCTAAGGATAGCCAAAATCTGATAAGGTTACTAAGCTAAGGATAGCCAAAATCTGATAAGGTTACTAAGCTAAGGATAGCCAAAATCTGCTAAGGTTACTAAGCTAAGGATAGCCAAAATCTGTTAAGGTTACTAAGCTAAGGATAGCCAAAATCTGCTAAGATTACTAAGCTAAGGATAGCCAAAATCTGATAAGGTTACTAAGCTAAGGATAGCCAAAATCTGATAAGGTTACTAAGCTAAGGATAGCCAAAATCTGATAAGGTTACTAAGCAAAGGATGGCCAAAATCTGATAAGGTTACTAAGCTAAGGATAGCCAAAATCTGATAAGGTTACTAAGCTAAGGATAGCCAAAATCTGATAAGGTTACTAAGCTAAGGATAGCCAAAATCTGATGAGGTTACTAAGCTAAAGATAGCCAAAATCTGATAAGGTTACTAAGCTAAGGATAGCCAAAATCTGATAAGGTTACTAAGCTAAGGATAGCCAAAATCTGATAAGGTTACTAAGCTAAAGATAGCTAAAATCTGATAAGGTTACTAAGCTAAGGATAGCCAAAATCTGATAAGGTTACTAAGCTAAAGATAGCTAAAATCTGATAAGGTTACTAAGCAAAGGATGGCCAAAATCTGATAAGGTTACTAAGCTAAGGATAGCCAAAATCTGCTAAGGTTACTAAGCAAAGGATAGCCAAAATCTGCTAAGGTTACTAAGCTAAGGATAGCCAAAATCTGCTAAGGTTACTAAGCTAAGGATAGCCAAAATCTGCTAAGGTTACTAAGCAAATTATTAAATATTCCTGATTTCTTTTGAAACAATAAATTACATGTATTGTAAATTTTGAATGACATTTTGTACACTGAAAGACAAAAGTACAAAAGCAAGGTCAGTGAACGATTGTTGTTAAGGTAGAATCTGTTGGTTACTAGGACAAATTTGTATACAGAGCAATAAAGTACCATATAATAATTAAATATTAAGATGAGGGAAAGCATGAAGTTAGATGTAAAATCAAGAAAAATGAAGGGAAAAAATGTAGAATAATGGCAGTTTTGAAGGTCGAGACAGACATTATCACTAGTATCGCAAGGAATCCTATACTAGTGATAAGAAGAGTTTGAAGATACCAAAGGGGTAATCAGAATCTGTATATTGAAGAAGAAGACAACACAATGACCATAAGAAAAAGTACAAAAGGACAAGCAACGATCTACAAAACATACATATAAAACTAAAGATTGAGTAACATGAACCCCACTAAAAACCTGGGTGAACTCAGGTGCTCCGGAAGGGTAAGCAGTTCCTGCTACACTAGTGACACCCGTCGTGTTAATCTAGTTACAAACCCAGTGATAAGTCATGAACGAGGAAAGGACCGGGAGGTGTTTACGACAAGTGGAACATATCTGTGGTCATTTGTATGTCGAAACCTTCAAAACTGACGTAATTGTTTTTATCAGTAATAAGTGAAGTCACACTGACCAATATTTTCCAGTAGCAGAGTCTGTTGATACTGACAATATAACTCAATTAGATCAAAGGAAAAATGTCCTACAGATAACCTTAAATAGGATTGTGATTGCCAATTCCGTTGTGACAAACATTATTGTTTTCAGGAGCTCCATACATTTAGGGGACATGCCATTGCTATAACCAGTGTGTGTTTTATTGTTTTCAGGAGCTCCATACATTTAGGGGACATGCCATTGCTATAACCAGTGTGTGTTTTATTGTTTTCAGGAGCTCCATACATTTAAGGGACATGCCATTGCTATAACCAGTGTGTGTTTTATTGTTTTCAGGAGCTCCATACATTTAGGGGACATGCCATTGCTATAACCAGTGTGTGTTTTATTGTTTTCAGGAGCTCCATACATTTAAGGGACATGCCATTGCTATAACCAGTGTGTGTTTTATTGTTTTCAGGAGCTCCATACATTTAAGGGACATGCCATTGCTATAACCAGTGTGTGTTTTATTGTTTTCAGGAGCTCCATACATTTAAGGGACATGCCATTGCTATAACCAGTGTGTGTTTTATTGTTTTCAGGAGCTCCATACATTTAGGGGACATGCCATTGCTATAACCAGTGTGTGTTTTATTGTTTTCAGGAGCTCCATACATTTAAGGGACATGCCATTGCTATAACCAGTGTGTGTTTTATTGTTTTCAGGAGCTCCATACATTTAAGGGACATGCCATTGCTATAACCAGTGTGTGTTTTATTGTTTTCAGGAGCTCCATACATTTAGGGGACATGCCATTGCTATAACCAGTGTGTGTTTTGTTGTTTTCAGGAGCTCCATACATTTAAGGGACATGCCATTGCTATAACCAGTGTGTGTTTTATTGTTTTCAGGAGCTCCATACATTTAGGGGACATGCCATTGCTATAACCAGTGTGTGTTTTATTGTTTTCAGGAGCTCCATACATTTAAGGGACATGCCATTGCTATAATCAGTGTGTGTTTTATTGTTTTCAGGAGCTCCATACATTTAAGGGACATGCCATTGCTATAATCAGTGTGTGTTTTATTGTTTTCAGGAGCTCCATACATTTAGGGGACATGCCATTGCTATAACCAGTGTGTGTTTTATTGTTTTCAGGAGCTCCATACATTTAAGGGACATGCCATTGCTATAACCAGTGTGTGTTTTATTGTTTTCAGGAGCTCCATACATTTAAGGGACATGCCATTGCTATAACCAGTGTGTGTTTTATTGTTTTCAGGAGCTCCATACATTTAAGGGACATGCCATTGCTATAACCAGTGTGTGTTTTATTGTTTTCAGGAGCTCCATACATTTAGGGGACATGCCATTGCTATAACCAGTGTGTGTTTTATTGTTTTCAGGAGCTCCATACATTTAAGGGACATGCCATTGCTATAACCAGTGTGTGTTTTATTGTTTTCAGGAGCTCCATACATTTAAGGGACATGCCATTGCTATAACCAGTGTGTGTTTTATTGTTTTCAGGAGCTCCATACATTTAGGGGACATGCCATTGCTATAACCAGTGTGTGTTTTGTTGTTTTCAGGAGCTCCATACATTTAAGGGACATGCCATTGCTATAATCAGTGTGTGTTTTATTGTTTTCAGGAGCTCCATACATTTAAGGGACATGCCATTGCTATAACCAGTGTGTGTTTTATTGTTTTCAGGAGCTCCATACATTTAAGGGACATGCCATTGCTATAACCAGTGTGTGTTTTATTGTTTTCAGGAGCTCCATACATTTAAGGGACATGCCATTGCTATAACCAGTGTGTGTTTTATTGTTTTCAGGAGCTCCATACATTTAGGGGACATGCCATTGCTATAACCAGTGTGTGTTTTATTGTTTTCAGGAGCTCCATACATTTAGGGGACATGCCATTGCTATAACCAGTGTGTGTTTTGTTGTTTTCAGGAGCTCCATACATTTAGGGGACATGCAAATGCTATAACCAGTGTGTGTTTTGTTGGAACATCAATGTTGTGTAGTGCTGGGTTGGACAATGTTGTCAGTGTATGGCATATAAAAGAAGGTCACAGGTAATTCAAATTATATTTTGGTACAAAGAATACCCAAGATGGCTGCTGTTACTAAAAATAGATATTGTTTTCAAATGACTAAAACTGCTACATTTTAGACAAAGATGAGCTGAAATTTAAACTAGCTTTATGCTAATGAGTTATTTAATATATTATTAATTTTTCTGTGAAATTTATAATTTTCCCATTCATGCAAATTAGCCCAATTTGAATAAAACTTGGCCTCAATCATCTTTAGGGTATGTGCTTTGAAAATTGTTTGTGATGATCCAGCCAACCAACTAACATGGCAATCACTAGAACATAGGGTTGAACACTTCAGATTCACTAGAACATAGGGTGGAACACTTCAGATTCACTAGAACATAGGGTTGAACACTTCAGATTCACTAGAACATAGGTTTGAACACTTCAGATTCACTAGAACATAGGGTTGAACACTTCAGATTCACTAGAACATAGGGTTGAACACTTCAGATTCACTAGAACATAGGGTGGAACACTTCAGATTCACTAGAACATAGGGTTGAACACTTCAGATTCACTAGAACATAGGGTTGAACACTTCAGATTCACTAGAACATAGGGTTGAACACTTCAGATTCACTAGAACATAGGGTTGAACACTTCAGATTCACTAGAACATAGGGTTGAACACTTCAGATTCACTAGATCATAGGGTTGAACACTTCAGATTCACTAGAACATAGGGTTGAACACTTCAGATTCACTAGAACATAGGGTGGAACACTTCAGATTCACTAGAACATAGGGTTGAACACTTCAGATTCACTAGAACATAGGGTTGAACACTTCAGATTCACTAGAACATAGGGTTGAACACTTCAGATTCACTAGAACATAGGGTTGAACACTTCAGATTCACTAGAACATAGGGTTGAACACTTCAGATTCACTAGAACATAGGGTTGAACACTTCAGATTCACTAGAACATAGGGTTGAACACTTCAGATTCACTAGAACATAGGGTTGAACACTTCAGATTCACTAGAACATAGGGTGGAACACTTCAGATTCACTAGAACATAGGGTTGAACACTTCAGATTCACTAGAACATAGGGTTGAACACTTCAGATTCACTAGAACATAGGGTTGAACACTTCAGATTCACTAGAACATAGGGTTGAACACTTCAGATTCACTAGAACATAGGGTTGAACACTTCAGATTCACTAGAACATAGGGTTGAACACTTCAGATTCACTAGAACATAGGGTTGAACACTTCAGATTCACTAGAACATAGGGTGGAACACTTCAGATTCACTAGAACATAGGGTGGAACACTTCAGATTCACTAGAACATAGGGTGGAACACTTCAGATTCACTAGAACATAGGGTGGAACACTTCAGATTCACTAGAACATAGGGTTGAACACTTCAGATTCACTAGAACATAGGGTTGAACACTTCAGATTCACTAGAACATAGGGTTGAACACTTCAGATTCACTAGAACATAGGGTTGAACACTTCAGATTCACTAGAACATAGGGTTGAACACTTCAGATTCACTAGAACATAGGGTTGAACACTTCAGATTCACTAGAACATAGGGTTGAACACTTCAGATTCACTAGAACATAGGGTGGAACACTTCAGATTCACTAGAACATAGGGTGGAACACTTCAGATTCACTAGAACATAGGGTTGAACACTTCAGATTCACTAGAACATAGGGTTGAACACTTCAGATTCACTAGAACATAGGGTTGAACACTTCAGATTCACTAGAACATAGGGTTGAACACTTCAGATTCACTAGAACATAGGGTTGAACACTTCAGATTCACTAGAACATAGGGTTGAACACTTCAGATTCACTAGAACATAGGGTTGAACACTTCAGATTCACTAGAACATAGGGTTGAACACTTCAGATTCACTAGAACATAGGGTTGAACACTTCAGATTCACTAGAACATAGGGTGGAACACTTCAGATTCACTAGAACATAGGGTGGAACACTTCAGATTCACTAGAACATAGGGTTGAACACTTCAGATTCACTAGAACATAGGGTTGAACACTTCAGATTCACTAGAACATAGGGTTGAACACTTCAGATTCACTAGAACATAGGGTTGAACACTTCAGATTCACTAGAACATAGGGTGGAACACTTCAGATTCACTAGAACATAGGGTTGAACACTTCAGATTCACTAGAACATAGGGTTGAACACTTCAGATTCACTAGAACATAGGGTTGAACACTTCAGATAACCTAAAGTTGTTTATTTTATGATGGAAATGGCTGATACTGTTTAGATACATGATAAACATTTATATGGCATATTTCTTCTGTAAAATGTATAGTCTTAACAAACTGGTGCTGATACAAAAAAATAACCTTTTTAGTTTGTTGGGTATGTCAATCAGGAGAGCGATACTGGTTCTTGAGAGTCTCTGATTCTAGTTGACCAATCTGTTTGATATTTGTAACAATAATTCTTAACACAATATAAAGGTTGGTCTTGACTTAGGGGATTCTAGCCATACCTGTTATCAAACAAGATGCCCCAATGCGCCAAAAAGGGTGTTTTCTGTTTTGTTCCATATAGAGTTCTCTTTATGCAGTAAGATAACAGATTTTGTATGACTCTTACAGTTTTCAAGATATAAAAAGGTCAAAATAAATGTCAACATCAAACATTTAGTTTATTGAAATTTAATTAATGGGAATATATTTTTCAGGATCCATGCTTTAAGCCAACACAACAGAAGAGTGCAGTCTTGTGCATCAGATAAAGCAGGAAAATTCATAGCTTCAGCATCATGGGATTGTACAGTTAAAGTCTGGAATACTGTCAAGGGTGATCGATCATGTGAATTATTAGTTGGAAGGTAAAATTCATCTTTGTTTGAAATTGATATTGTAGGCCTATAAGTATAGAGTTTGCATAGATATTCAATGTATAAATGGATCAATGATTGTTGTTTAACACCAAGTGAGCTATCATGGTGAGAACAAGTTATATTTCATCATCATGATGATGTTGTGTGCTCTGTATTAGACCAACATGCTTAGCTGTATGTTTAAAGTTTAAAATCAGGTAAGCCTCTAGTTACAGGTAGAGATGCCGACTTATCATTATTTTGGCCGCCATTTTGTTTTCCGGTAGCTGCTTTTACATGAAAATGCAATATTTTGATGTCAATTTTTTACAGATAAAACTATATAAAGATATAATTTTTTTACATTAATTAATTATCTAAACATTGTTTAAAATCTTTAAAAAATTTGTTTCTTTTGATATGGAATCGTTTAGATATAACGTGTTCGAATCGGAATCGCTGTTTTCGGAATTTTACATTCGCGGCACGGTTTTTTTCACCAAGGTCCCCCTTTTCAATGCCTTGCCCGGCATGTTCCTGACGTTATATAGTTCCATAATTATTATCCAATTAAAGCGCAGATTCGTAGCTTGCACATGGTCACAGTCGCTTCCGTTTTCCTGCGTATGCTAAACGGGAAATGGTCTTCTGAAAAGTTTTAAGATGAACAATTCAGTGAAAAATTTGGAGTAGCGTTCTCCGATGGCGATATTTGTATTTTTCATTATAATATCAACATAGGAAACATGCCAACTCAACCCTATTAGATCGGGAACACGGCTGGTTTTTCGTATTTAAAACACCCCTGAAGCTAAACATCATGTCTGAAGAAGAACGTCGCACGTCATCCCTGGAAGTGGAAAATATTTGTAACGTCAACGACGCTGACACAGCTGTTATCGTAGCCGTAGGTATGTATAAACCTTGATCTCAATGTTTTAAACGTACGATTTATTTTTTGCATTGCTTCTTTTTAAGTAGTTTATGAAAAACTTCTTGTCAATTTATAAATACTTCCAGCTGTATTTAATTTATGTAATTTTGTTATGCATGTCGGTTTGAAAAGCTCTTGAGAGCTTATGTTGTATTGTTATAAAATGTACCGACTTTAAATAAAACTTTGATTGATTGTTCAAAACAAAAGACGAAAAGTAAACAAACCGAAAAAGGGGGGGGGGGTGTAAATAGAGATGAAATTTTCCTCTTTTCTTTAAGGAAAATATTTGGAAATAAAATGTTTCAAACTTGGTCCAAACAGCTAGAAAATGAGGGTATGACTGAGCACTAGAAATTAGGAGTTTCCTCTTTTTCATCAGTCAATACAGTCTACAGTCACAAAACACTTTCTTCTATGTGTACCGGTACATAATATTTGTTTTTTATATTATAGTCTTCACTCTTCAGAAAGTTAATTCTATTCATATTCTGGGTGGTGTACTGTGACAACTTTTCAAAAGCTTTGTTTTTGTTTATATATTCAAAGCTTTTTTTTTAAAGTTGGTACATGAATTTGAGCTTTTAAAACAGACATTTTGGTTAGATGTGAGAAGAAATATTCTGCTCTATTATCTTCAGGTTGGAGGGTATAGTGCAGAAAATTTCTTCGAAGCCAGGTCTAATTTCAATGAGATTGTGTTGCTTGAACTATTCAACCAGGGCATTGGATTTCAAGTATGCATCAACACAAGCAACTTTTGTCATGGTGCTACATTTTTTTGTATTTGCCAGCTTCCATGGATACTCGAGCATGATTGAATATTTACATACTAAATTCAAATAAAAGTAAAAAATATGTTATTGCATATTTATATGTTGCGTTATTTTTATTCAACATGGGAAAATATATTTTAATCCAGAAGAAGTGGCTTGTCTTGATGTATAGTTGTCTGCAACTCAATAAATAATGTGGCGGAGAAATCATTAGGTATTTCTGCATCTGAAAATGCCTCACTTCAGAAGTAAAGACTGAACATTGGAAGAAAGAAAAATACTAGTCTTGATTTAATTTCATTTTTGCATTTGAAACCTTCTCTTTAAGGGGCAGTCGTGATCGTATGGTAGTTGGATTTACAACTACATATGCAATTAGTGCCTACCACAATCAGGAGTTCTAGTCTGGTTCGAGATGCACTCGATACAGCATTATGTAATAAAGTTTGTCAGAGATTTGCGGAAGGTCTGGTCTTCTCAGGCCAGGGTACTTTAGATCTTGAAATGAAATTAATTTTTTTGTAAGCATCACATTATAATGATCTTTTGTATTTGGCATAATTAAATTCAGTATTTAGTTTTTGTTCTCTGCAGGTCAATCACTTCTGCATGATCTGCTACAGAATTTCAACCAGTCCAGCACAAGTGAGCTGAATGATATTTGTAAACAGTACTTGATGTCACATGCCATCAACAGAGATATGATCTACTGTTTGTTAACAAACAAGGATTATACCGGTTAGTTTTATTTTATGAAAGTTATCACATCAATTGGTGAGATGTGTAATGTTTGCTGTATTTATATATATATATATTATACAATTATAGTCTTTTGCTGAGGTCAATACAAGTTTTTATGGACCTTAAAAACGATATTCACCGAAGCCTTTAGGCTGAGGTGAATATTGATTTCTAAGGTCCATAAAAACTCGTATTGACCGATACAAAAGACTGTAATTGTTTTATTACATTAAAATGAAAAGTGAAAGTGAAACCAAGTCAATATGAAATTAATCACTTCATTATGACGTCATACATAATGCAATGGAAAACGAAAGTGAAACCCAAGTCAATACAAGTTTTAATCAAGCAATATCAAATTTTACGGAATGTCAGGTGACAGCATGATAGCCAATAAAATTGCTTAAATAAAATCATTATGTAATAAATATATATATATATGGGTCAGTGTAATGGTTGCTAACTACAGATAAGAAGAAAAGTGGTTTTTTTCTTTGTCTTTTGCATGGGATGATGAATTCGTGGCCAGAATAACAAGATGTGACAAGTGACATTAAAACCAATACATCAAACTATTTATCATTTATTTTATTGATAAGCCATGGTACTTTTAAGGAAAAATAGATAAGACCAATGAACAAAAATACCAGTGTTTCTACTAATATTCTCGAAAAGGGGAAGGTAGTATAAGTAGACAAAACATATATAATATATTTTTACCTACATTGTAGGTTATACAGAACAAGGATCTGACTTTAACTTTGTCCAAAAATGTCAATAAAAACTTGAGACACGAAAAGTTGGGGTCAATACTAAAAATTTGAAACACTGGTAATTTTTTTTGCTTAAATACATTGTGAATTTATATTTATTAAAATAGTAGTTATGAAATGATAATATGTAGTTAGAACTGTTTCTTTGTGGTCCCTTCTGGTTTTTTTTCCAGTTCACCTGACAGTATGCTTTGCTGGTCAAAGACATGTGATCCAAGCTGGCCTTGGGATATTACCTGAACTTAGGACTGCAGCCTGCAGAATAATTTACAGCTGAGTCCATAATTTATATCATAATTAAATATTCAATAAAGAGATGAAAAATGTTGCTGGCCAACATTTTGTCTTCATTAGTTGTTCTGGTTCATTACTAATACACTATGTTGAAAATTTCATTAATATTTTTCTTTACAGATGGTTGGGAGTTCTGGTCTCTATTGAAGAATAATTTATTATATATTTAGTTTTACATGTAGCTGGACTTATTCAGACCACAACAATACATGTGACAATAGATGATGTATTTAAAAAATACACCATATATTTCCTAAATAATAAATGAATGAACTTAATATTTTGTTGTTGTTTTCATTGAACATGTTTTAAGAAGCAAATTAGAATAGTAATGAGCAAGACTGAAAATTTGAATATGGAGTCGGAGAGTTGGGTTATGGTGTTTAATGCCAGTTTCATTTTCAACAATATTTCAGTTATATTGTGGTGGTCACTTTTATTGGTGGCGTAAACCCGAGTACCTGGAGAAAACTACATACCTGTTGCAAGTCACTGACGAATGTTATCACACAATAATGTGGTATCAAGTACACCTTAAGTTACCATGAGCGGGATTCGAACGGCATGGAGAGTAAGAATGAAACAAATTTACTTGCTCAAATTGCAATCAAGGGAAACCTGAATATAAACAACATAAACTTTATTTTAAATAAAGTTCCATATGTAGCCTTTCGTAGGAAATGTGTAAAGCGTGCAAATAATATCCATCTATTTTAAACACAAGCTGGTCTTAAGGAAGTTTAGTTTAGAGGTGTTTCACTATCATGCTTGTTGGGTGATTGTTGCATATAACATCACTTTCAGCAATTGTACAGCTACATCATGATAGCAAGACATTGAGGTAGGAAAGCAAAAACACCTACAAATGTATATATATATATATATCAAGCTGACCAGTTAAACTTTCGGCAAGTGGTAGTACTAGGTGTCTGGAATCTTCACCCCATGGGGGATTACATATTGGTATGAAAAGTATTCAGTTTAATTTATTAGTTACTTGAGGTTATAGATTATTAAAATATCTTTAATTTGATACCTTGATGATCAAATTCTGACTAGAAACAATAGAGTAATCATAAAAAACGTAAATTTGAGCAACGAATTTTAAAGCAATGGCAGCCATTTTGTTTTCAAAATGGTCACCAATATGACAATTATTCCTTAATAAAATGCTAAAACAAATAAGAGGTCATTAGTACAAATCTCCATATCCATTTTTTCAGTGATATTAATTATATTGATAAAAAAAATTATCAAATTATCTTGGAACAGGTTCCCTGTTTGATGAATTTTATGAAAAAATGGTGGCCATTTTGAACAAAATGGCTGCCATTTCTTGCGTCGACAAAAAAAACATCACGTCCAACAGAACGTGCACAACACTGTGGTATTACCTTCAAAATTTTGTGCGGATATCATTTTTAGTTTAGGAAATATGAAGCTTTTTGTGTCATTTTCCCATATAACTTCTGTGAAACGGTGCCATTCTCAAATAGTGTTGAACACTAATTGCACACCCACCTTTATGGATTCATAATTCCACAAAAAGATGTAAAAGGTGATTCATATGTTATAATTGCACACAAAACAAGTATTTCTACACACAATTTCTTCTATTATGATGTCAGATAAGTTATTTTCTGACAAAATTATGGCAATGTGAGCCATATGGACCTTTCGGTCAAGATCAAAAGTGGCTCCGCCATACATTTTGGACAGTAAAACAAATAGCAAATATTACTTCGAGCATGTTCAGTTTCATTTTTCTGACAGAATAACTTATAATCTATGGGAAAAAACAAAAGTAGAGACATTATCTGCTGTTTACACAAAAAATCAGAACTCTAAAACAGTCATTAAAACCATTATTGATGGCGGCCATCTTTGGAAAATTATCGACCAAATATAGGCAATTTCAGATGCTCATAACTTTTGAACCTTCATCCGATTTTTACAAATGAAGGCTCAAAGTTCTTCTTAGATTGAGCTCTATCTAATGGTTCAAAAACAGCAAGCATCCCCTGTAATTGATTTTTGACTGGCATCTCTATTACAGGTAAAATCTGTTCTGAGCCCGACGCTGTCTGAACCCAATACAAAATGAAAGATCCTTTTTAGTAGGCATAACATTGGTATTTGTTATCAAGTCTGAAGGATTCTTTATTTAATGGTTTCTATCATACTTGTAATTTAAGATAACACTACAGTAAGTTTTCACATATATTGTATTATAATTAATTTCAGTCCTGTAAATTGTGTTGATTTCCATCCAGAAGGACAGCTGATTGTTACAGGAAGTTGGGATGCTACGTTGAAAATATGGGATATATTCCACAGACAAAGGAAAGCTGTAAGTATACCATGTGTAGGTACAAGTTAATCCTTTGTTGATTGTAAGATGAAGAACAACAATAGAAGAGTTGACTTTTTTACACTGGTTGATTCAAATAGATTCTCTTTCATGTTAATTTACATCTAGAGTTCTACTTTTTTACACTAGTTGATTCAAATAGATTCCCTTTCATGTTAATTTACATCTAGAGTTCTACTTTTTTACACTAGTTAATTCAAATAGATTCTCTTTCATGTTAATTTACATCTAGAGTTCTACTTTTTTACACTAGTTGATTCAAATAGATTCTCTTTCATGTTAATTTACATCTAGAGTTCTACTTTTTTACACTAGTTGATTCAAATAGATTCCCTTTCATGTTAATTTACATCTAGAGTTCTACTTTTTTACACTGGTTGATTCAAATAGATTCCCTTTCATGTTAATTTACATCTAGAGTTCTACTTTTTTACACTAGTTGATTCAAATAGATTCCCTTTCATGTTAATTTACATCTAGAGTTCTACTTTTTTACACTAGTTGATTCAAATAGATTCTCTTTCATGTTAATTTACATCTAGAGTTCTACTTTTTTACACTAGTTGATTCAAATAGATTCCCTTTCATGTTAATTTACATCTAGAGTTCTACTTTTTTACACTAGTTGATTCAAATAGATTCCCTTTCATGTTAATTTACATCTAGAGTTCTACTTTTTTACACTAGTTGATTCAAATAGATTCCCTTTCGTGTTAATTTACATCTAGAGTTCTACTTTTTTACACTAGTTAATTCAAATAGATTCCCTTTCATGTTAATTTACATCTAGAGTTCTACTTTTTTACACTAGTTGATTCAAATAGATTCCCTTTCATGTTAATTTACATTTAGAGTTCTACTTTTTTACACTAGTTGATTCAAATAGATTCCCTTTCATGTTAATTTACATCTAGAGTTCTACTTTTTTACACTAGTTGATTCAAATAGATTCCCTTTCATGTTAATTTACATCTAGAGTTCTACTTTTTTACACTAGTTGATTCAAATAGATTCCCTTTCATGTTAATTTACATCTAGAGTTCTACTTTTTTACACTAGTTGATTCAAATAGATTCCCTTTCATGTTAATTTACATCTAGAGTTCTACTTTTTTACACTAGTTAATTCAAATAGATTCCCTTTCATGTTAATTTACATCTAGAGTTCTACTTTTTTACATTAGTTGATTCAAATAGATTCCCTTTCATGTTAATTTACATCTAGAGTTCTACTTTTTTACACTAGTTGATTCAAATAGATTCCCTTTCATGTTAATTTACATCTAGAGTTCTACTTTTTTACACTAGTTGAATCAAATAGATTCCCTTTCATGTTAATTTACATCTAGAGTTCTACTTTTTTACACTAGTTAATTCAAATAGATTCCCTTTCATGTTAATTTACATCTAGAGTTCTACTTTTTTACACTAGTTAATTCAAATAGATTCTCTTTCATGTTAATTTACATCTAGAGTTCTACTTTTTTACACTAGTTAATTCAAATAGATTCCCTTTCGTGTTAATTTACATCTAGAGTTCTACTTTTTTACACTAGTTGATTCAAATAGATTCTCTTTCATGTTAATTGACATCTAGAGTTCTACTTTTTTACACTAGTTGATTCAAATAGATTCCCTTTCATGTTAATTTACATCTAGAGTTCTTCTTTTTTACACTAGTTAATTCAAATAGATTCCCTTTCATGTTAATTTACATCTAGAGTTCTACTTTTTTACACTAGTTGATTCAAATAGATTCCCTTTCATGTTAATTTACATCTAGAGTTCTACTTTTTTACACTAGTTGATTCAAATAGATTCTCTTTCATGTTAATTTACATCTAGAGTTCTACTTTTTTACACTAGTTGATTCAAATAGATTCCCTTTCATGTTAATTTACATCTAGAGTTCTACTTTTTTACACTAGTTGATTCAAATAGATTCCCTTTCATGTTAATTTACATCTAGAGTTCTACTTTTTTACACTAGTTGATTCAAATAGATTCCCTTTCATGTTAATTTAGATCTAGGGTTTAGTGTGGGTTTCAGAAAGAGTAATTTCACTCTTAAAAGAGAATAACATAGTGGTGGACATCAATGAGTTTCAACCACATCGAGTGTGGTAGATCATGGGTTCGAGCCCCGGTCGGGTCAAACCAGACTGTAAAATTGGTATTTGTTGCTTCTCCGCTAAGCACGCAGCATTAAGGAGATAGAGGAAAGACTGGTTGGCTCAGAATCAGAAGAATGTATATGAGTGGAGCGACATGTCTATCCGCGGACTGTTGTTTCAGTGAACTAGCACTATAAAAATCCAACTCCGCGTGTTGATCTAGATCAAAGTGGACCTCATCATCATCTCATTGAAAATTAACTTGTTTTCGCCATGATATAGCTGAAAAATTGCTGAATTGACATTAAACAACAATCACTCACTCACTCAATGAATTTCAGTAAGACTGGTACAGGAGAAAGCCCTTGTCAACTTGTGACAGTCGTATCATGTTGTGCCTGGAGTAGCCATTTCTGGTACAGGAGAAAGCCCTTGTCAACTTGTGACAGTCGTATCATGCTGTGCCTGGAGTAGCCATTTCTGGTACAGGAGAAAGCCCTTGTCAACTTGTGACAGTCGTATCATGCTGTGCCTGGAGTAGCCATTTCTGGTACAGGAGAAAGCCTTTGTCAACTTGTGACAGTCGTATCATGCTGTGCCTGGAGTAGCCATTTCTGGTACAGGAGAAAGCCCTTGTCAACTTGTGACAGTCGTATCATGCTGTGCCTGGAGTAGCCATTTCTGGTACAGGAGAAAGCCTTTGTCAACTTGTGACAGTCGTATCATGCCGTGCCTGGAGTAGCCATTTCTGGTACAGGAGAAAGCCCTTGTCAACTTGTGACAGTCGTATCATGCTGTGCCTGGAGTAGCCATTTCTGGTACAGGAGAAAGCCTTTGTCAACTTGTGACAGTCGTATCATGCTGTGCCTGGAGTAGCCATTTCTGGTACAGGAGAAAGCCCTTGTCAACTTGTGACAGTCTTATCATGCTGTGCCTGGAGTAGCCATTTCTGGTACAGGAGAAAGCCCTTGTCAACTTGTGACAGTCGTATCATGCTGTGCCTGGAGTAGCCATTTCTGGTACAGGAGAAAGCCCTTGTCAACTTGTGACAGTCGTATCATGCTGTGCCTGGAGTAGCCATTTCTGGTACAGGAGAAAGCCCTTGTCAACTTGTGACAGTCGTATCATGCTGTGCCTGGAGTAGCCATTTCTGGTACAGGAGAAAGCCCTTGTCAACTTGTGACAGTCGTATCATGCTGTGCCTGGAGTAGCCATTTCTGGTACAGGAGAAAGCCCTTGTCAACTTGTGACAGTCGTATCATGCTGTGCCTGGAGTAGCCATTTCTGGTACAGGAGAAAGCCCTTGTCAACTTGTGACAGTCGTATCATGCTGTGCCTGGAGTAGCCATTTATTATTTAGTTTGTTTATATATTACTAAAACATGTTTATTTTTTATCACAGATTCTGAGAGGACATAAGACATCTATT
Organism: Bathymodiolus brooksi; assembly: GCA_963680875.1. Taxonomy (NCBI): domain Eukaryota; kingdom Metazoa; phylum Mollusca; class Bivalvia; order Mytilida; family Modiolidae; genus Bathymodiolus; species Bathymodiolus brooksi. The sequence goes on from OY804577.1 coordinate 137,512,769, forward strand.
AGAGATGTAGCTTACTCACCCTCAGGTCGTCACATAGCCTCAGCCTCTCTAGATGGTGATGTTAAACTCTGGTCAGCTTTTAATGGAACACAGGTAAATTTAACAATCTATGTAGTATATACCAGTAATATATAGAATAATGTCAGTTATGAAGGTCGAGACAGACATTATCTTTGGTATTGCAGCAAGTCTGACAGGATGAGCAGTGATACTTAGTGATAATGTTTGTCAATACCTACAGAACTGCCATTATTGTTTTTATCAGTGATGTCATAATGTGTGTTGAAATCATATTGACTAATAATTTCTTGTATTTTTGGTACTGACAATATCACTCGTTGGTAATATTGGCGAGGATTTGGTAAGGCGATGTCAGTAAGGTCATTATAACGTCACATTAGAAAAAAGACATTATGTTAATATGACACAAGTTACTTGATAATAGATATTATCTTAACTTTTAGGAGAAGACTCCATAAGTTGGTAATACTTGTGTCTGATCCACTTTGTATCATTGATCAAATAAAATAATTATAAACTAATCTTGTGTTAAGATCAAATAGAAAATGTTCAAATCATTGATAGAGAAACAATATCATAAAATGAATAAAGTGTTTTTAAAAAATCTTTCATCACCTTTCAGTATCCTCAAAACAATTATTGATTTGCTGTTTTTTTTCTTACTCACCAGTATTTAGTAGGTAAATAGGTATACAAATTAATTGTTGTTTTCAAACAACAAAAATCACATAATTTGATGCAAAAACAAAATAAGCACAACCATGTCAAAACAGCAAACCAAGCTTTTCTATGACTGGCTTTAGTGTTGTATACATTTTATAAGATAGGATTGAACTTCCATAAAAAAAAATTATTTTGTAGCTTATTAAATTTTTTATGAATTTTTTTATTTATTTATTATTATTTAGGTTGGAAATATACAAGGTCACTCCCTGCCAATCAACAAACTGATCTTTTCTCCATCTGGTAAAGAATTAATAACAGTTAGTGATGATCACAAGGTCAAGGTTAGTTAACTATAAATAGTAGATGTATACATGTAAAGGAGGAATGGTCAATGGCTCTAACACAATGGCTTTATAATGGTTGGTTGATTATTGCTTAACATCCAGTGAGCATTCTTTGAGTTATATTCGGGAAGAAAACGAGTTCCACAATATATAAAACTATACAGAAACGATGGAGAGATGGGCCAACCAGAGCAACACATTTTGACTGCCACTAGGAAAGTAGGAAGAATTGACATAGTCTTCTTTTGTACAGGATAATTCTAGCTGTTGTTTTACAACAGTTTGTGATTGACTACATTTGCTGATATAGGATATCATTGAATGGTTCTCAATATTGTTTAATATGACAAAAGTTTTTTTTTAAATATATTGTGACAGAGTTATTTCCCTTTATTTTACTTTTAAACCAAATTGTTCTTTGTCAAATTTTTGTTTGGATGGGTTATTGACAAATTTAAACTTTGTTACATGTAAACATGATTCACAACATAATTACAGCACTGGACGGGTCAATTATTGTTTACGAAGACTATTGTATAGTATTTTATCAAAACCTTAAAGCCATCGGCTTTTGGCAATCCTCGTTAAATCAATAAAGAATTACATTAAATTGTATTGTTGAAACCCATTGTGAAAGTCATAATAATATAGTGTATATCCTTCCTAGGTGTGGTCTGGTAATCTTGGTAAACCTGTACAGTGTATTGGACAAGAAGATCATGGAGCGGCCATGTCTGTTGTCCTCAATCCTAACTGTGATGTTGTTTATGTAGGTTATCATAGTGGCAATGTACGGTCTTTTGATGCTTTGACAGGTGAGTATTATATTTAGTTTATTCTGTATATTCATTTATAAGGAAATATACGTCTGCTATTTTTTTTTTGGTATACAATATTGTACCAAGGTCATATTTAATAATTATGAAATGGGACAAGGTATGATGGCATACCTTTATTCTCCCTCACGAAGTATAAAATACTGCATCTAAATCACCAAAATAGATCAAATTTTTATGTATTGAATGATAGTAATAAATGCATATCAAAAAGATTTTTGTTTCTGACAAAATGTTTGATTCTATTTTATATTGAATTTTATTCAAGCATGTAAATATCAACTTCTATTACATACTTCTATTGTAAATGTAGATATATGTTATATATTTTATTTTTTGTTGAATATGGGGATCAAGTATGGCCCTTATCATACTAGATCAAATGGAATTGCCATCACTTGACATTATATAGTGCTCTACATAAATATTCTATGCAACTATATGCCACGATATAGCTGAAATACTGCATTAAACACCAACTCGTCAATCAATCTATGCAAATATACAAATAAAGCGGACCATGTATAATGAGGTAAGCCTCTTGTTTTATTCATGCTACACTCTTGTAATAGATGATAAAACTCTATAATCAATATTGATAAACAAAGAAATACATATTTTGTACAGGTTGGGAGATATTCAATGTTAAACCTCACACAGCCTCAGTAAGATGTATGACATATGGTGAGGAGGGACTACTAATAGCTGGGTCTGATGATTGTACTGTATCTGTAAGTTATATTCATCTTATTCCTCATTTTCTTTCTGACAGAATAAAAAAACAGTCATGTAACATATAATTTATTATCTTTCTGTACTCATCAACAGTTATTCCTCGATTTAAGATCTGGTAGGTACAGACAGCAAATATACATAATTCTGACATTTTCTTATTTCTCCAGTGTAACGTGAGACGTACAAATTTATCATATATTCTAAATTGCAAAACAAAAAACCAGAAGCTTTGTATGGTATATATTGAAATTATTTCCTGTTTCGGTTGTTATATAATATATATACAGTCAAACCTGTATTAAGAGGTCACCTTTGAGACAAAGAAAATGTGGCCTTAAAAGACAGGTGACCTTTTAATACAGGTGACTGCATGGGCAGGTTTGACTGTATATATAAACTGTAAACTACATACTACTGATATCAGTGAGCTAGTAGAACATCTAATTGTATCCAATATTATTATATAGATAGGTGTGAATTATGGAGATTTATCCGTGAAATAAATTCCGGTATCTCACATGTGAGATATCAGTTTTTTCCCGCCGGAACTACTTTTGCACAACATATAATTGTGGTGGTTACGTCCCTTGTTGTGTTAAGGTAAATACACATACGATTGAAAACTGAAAAAATTTCGTGAAATATTATTGACAACTTTGGCACATAACCGATATGACGTCATATGAAGACTTCCAGTTTGAAACGTAAAGATCAGATGTTATTTGGCTTCGTGTATGCTTCAATTTTGATCAAATTTAACTAAAATAAGTTTTCAAGGTAAGCATTTTAATTATTTTTGTGTATTGTTGTAAATATGACATGTAGGATTTCACATTTTCAAGATGGCAGATCCTTCCAGCTGAACCCCTTAATCATTGCTCGTAGATTCATACGCGTGGAATGAAATATACAAATAATAAAAATAATATATAAGAAATTTTGAAAGTCTATATAATAAACAGTATAACTAAATGATACATTTTGAATATCAAAATAAGACCACTCGTGACCAAATACACATTAATGATTAAACTCGTGAGTGGAACAAGTTCCACCCACTCGGTTAATCCGTATGCGTACTTCGGTCACTCGTGGTCTTATTTTGATATTCAAAATCTACGATTAGTTATACTATTTTTATTTGTAGTTGGAATTTATAAAAAAAAAAAAAATCTAATTCAGGTAAATTTACATATCTTATAAAAAAAATATATAAATACAGAGACATGTGTTGTGCTTACATAAAATTAATAAGTAGGATAACCTTTTCCCCCTACTGTACCTCAAACTGAAAATCAGTGAACCTTGATGTTTTTCCACATGTTCTATCAGCTGTTTATTTTAACATTTAAGCAGTGCACATGAGTGAGGTGTCAGATTTCAGTTATAAACTAGCTGACAAACTATATGCATGTATTTTATGGCCTTGTGCTGTGAGCAGGAAAATGTATTTGGTGTTTTTTACTGAAATTTGTTAGAGTAAACTATGCATAGTTTTTATAGAATAAGAACAGTAAAAGGTCAGGACTTACCTCTGACTTTTATACATCTGAGGTATTCAACCTCTGACTTTTAAACATCTGAGGTATTCAAACATGATCTTGATCAACTGTATTAGTTTTTGCATATTGTCAAGGATCAGATATCTTTCATTCTAAAATGACTCCTTGGTTCTTTTCATTTACAGTCCAACCTGTATTAAGAGCTCACCTTTGGGACAAAGAATAAGTGGCCTTATGAGAGAGATGACCTCTTAAAAGAAGTTCAATTCATATGAAAATTTCTATGACAGGTCAAGAAAAATGTAACTTTTTATACAGGTGACTGTTTAATAGAGGTGACAGCATGGGCAAGTTTGACTGTATTTAGCAACTAAAATTTTCTATTTCAGATAATGAAGGAATCTACAGGATCATTAAGGACAAGATTATCAAACAATTCCAAACCAATCATATGTGTAACTCTCTACAAAGACTTTCTAGCTGTGGGATCTGAAGATTGTACCTGTACATTATATCCTGCTCCCAAAGAAAGAGATTTCTCAAAAAAGTATAAAGATTTGAATACCTAATTAATCTGTATTATAATTCTCATCTACTATCCACTTCTACTACTAGTAGGTTCAAGTCTATAGACAGGGAGGATGGTGAATTATGATGATTAAAATCTGTATAATCATTCAAGCCTACAGACAGGGAGGGTGGTGAATTATGATGATTAAAATCTGTATAATCATTCAAGCCTACAGACAGGGAGGGTGGTGAATTATGATGATTAAAATCTGTATAATCATTCAAGCCTACAGACAGGGAGGGTGGTGAATTATGATGATTAAAATCTGTATAATCATTCAAGCCTACAGACAGGGAGGGTGGTGAATTATGATGATTAAAATCTGTATAATCATTCAAGCCTACAGACAGGGAGGGTGGTGAATTATGATGATTAAAATCTGTATAATCATTCAAGCCTACAGACAGGGAGGGTGGTGAATTATGATGATTAAAATCTGTATAATCATTCAAGCCTACAGACAGGGAGGGTGGTGAATTATGATGATTAAAATCTGTATAATCATTCAAGCCTACAGACAGGGAGGGTGGTGAATTATGATGATTAAAATCTGTATAATCATTCAAGCCTACAGACAGGGAGGGTGGTGAATTATGATGATTAAAATCTGTATAATCATTCAAGCCTACAGACAGGGAGGGTGGTGAATTATGATGATTAAAATCTGTCTAATCATTCAAGCCTACAGACAGGGAGGGTGGTGAATTATGATGATTAAAATCTGTATAATCATTCAAGCCTACAGACAGGGAGGGTGGTGAATTATGATGATTAAAATCTGTATAATCATTCAAGCCTACAGACAGGGAGGGTGGTGAATTATGATGATTAAAATCTGTATAATCATTCAAGCCTACAGACAGGGAGGGTGGTGAATTATGATGATTAAAATCTGTATAATCATTCAAGCCTACAGACAGGGAGGGTGGTGAATTATGATGATTAAAATCTGTCTAATCATTCAAGCCTACAGACAGGGAGGGTGGTGAATTATGATGATTAAAATCTGTATAATCAATCAAGCCTACAGACAGGGAGGGTGGTGAATTATGATGATTAAAATCTGTCTAATCATTCAAGACGACAAAGACCATGTCACATTGCAAGTTTATCAAATTTCTCTTGAAAATCCTGTCTATAGCCCTGAGGTGGATACCTTTGTCATGATGAACTAATACTTTCTCCATGATTGTGTTATTAGTCTTCTACCTGAGTGTATCATCAACATAATCACCAATGGCTTAGTTAGACTAGTTCCAGAGATGATAAGCCAAGTGCCCAAGATATTACCGGCCTAGTCACCAGTGCCCAAGGTATTACTGGCCTAGTCGCCAGTGCTCAAGGTATTACTGGCCTAGTCGCCAGTGCTCAAGGTATTACTGGCCTAGTCACCAGTGTTCAAGGTATTACTGGCCTAGTCGCCAGTGCTCAAGGTATTACTGGCCTAGTCACCAGTGCTCATGGTATTACCGGCCTAGTCGCCAGTGCTCAAGGTATTACTGGCCTATTCACAAGTGCTCAAGGTATTACCGGCCTAGTCACCAGTGCTCAAGGTATTACTGGCCTAGTCACCGGTGCCCAAGGTATTACTGGCCTAGTCACCAGTGCCCAAGGTATTACTGGCCTAGTCACCAGTGCCCAAGGTATTACTGGCCTAGTTACCAGTGCCCAAGGTATTACTGGCCTAGTCGCCAGTGCTCAAGGTATTACTGGCCTAGTCACCAGTGCTCAAGGTATTACTGGCCTATTCACCAGTGCCCAAGGTATTACTGGCCTAGTCGCCAGTGCTCAAGGTATTACTGGCCTATTCACCAGTGCTCAAGGTATTACCGGCCTAGTCGCCAGTGCTCAAGGTATTACTGGCCTAGTCACCAGTGCCCAAGGTATTACCGGCCTAGTCACCAGTGCTCAAGGTATTACTGGCCTATTCACCAGTGCCCAAGGTATTACTGGCCTATTCACCAGTGCCCAATGTATTACTGACCTAGTCACCAGTGCCCAATGTATTACTGGCCTAGTCACCAGTGCCCAAGTTATTACTGACCTAGTCGCCAGTGCTCAAGGTATTACTGGCCTATTCACCAGTGCTCAAGGTATTACCGGCCTAGTCGCCAGTGCTCAAGGTATTACTGGCCTAGTCACCAGTGCCCAAGGTATTACCGGCCTAGTCACCAGTGCTCAAGGTATTACTGGCCTATTCACCAGTGCCCAAGGTATTACTGGCCTATTCACCAGTGCCCAATGTATTACTGACCTAGTCACCAGTGCCCAATGTATTACTGGCCTAGTCACCAGTGCCCAAGTTATTACTGGCCTAGTCGCCAGTGCTCAAGGTATTACTGGCCTAGTCACCAGTGCTCAAGGTATTACTGGCCTAGTCACCAGTGCCCAAGGTATTACTGGCCTATTCACCAGTGCCCAATGTATTACTGACCTAGTCACCAGTGCCCAATGTATTACTGGCCTAGTCACCAGTGCCCAAGTTATTACTGGCCTAGTCGCCAGTGCTCAAGGTATTACTGGCCTAGTCACCAGTGCTCAAGGTATTACTGGCCTAGTCACCAGTGCCCAAGTTATTACTGGCCTAGTTGCCAGTGCTCAAGGTATTACTGGCCTAGTTACCAGTGCTCAAGGTATTACTGGCCTAGTCACCAGTGTTCAAGGTATTACTGGCCTAGTCACCAGTGTCCAAGGTATTACTGGCCTAGTCGCCAGTGCTCAAGGTATTACTGGCCTAGTCACCAGTGCCCAAGGTATTACTGGCCTAGTGACCAGTGTTCAAGGTATTACTGGCCTAGTCACCAGTGTCCAAGGTATTACTGGCCTAGTCGCCAGTGCTCAAGGTATTACTGGCCTAGTCACCAGTGCCCAAGGTATTACTGGCCTAGTCACCAGTGCCCAAGGTATTACTGGCCTAGTCACCAGTGCCCAAGGTATTACTGGCCTAGTCACCAGTGTCCAAGGTATTACTGGCCTAGTCGCCAGTGCTCAAGGTATTACTGGCCTAGTCACCAGTGCCCAAGGTATTACTGGCCTAGTCACCAGTGTTCAAGGTATTACTGGCCTAGTCACCAGTGTCCAAGGTATTACTGGCCTAGTCGCCAGTGCTCAAGGTATTACTGGCCTAGTCACCAGTGCCCAAGGTATTACTGGCCTAGTCACCAGTGCCCAAGGTATTACTGGCCTAGTCGCCAGTGCTCAAGGTATTACTGGCCTAGTCACCAGTGCCCAAGGTATTACTGGCCTAGTCACCAGTGTTCAAGGTATTACTGGCCTAGTCACCAGTGTCCAAGGTATTACTGGCCTAGTCGCCAGTGCTCAAGGTATTACTGGCCTAGTCACCAGTGCCCAAGGTATTACTGGCCTAGTCACCAGTGCCCAAGGTATTACTGGCCTAGTCACCAGTGCCCAAGGTATTACTGGCCTAGTCACCAGTGTCCAAGGTATTACTGGCCTAGTCGCCAGTGCTCAAGGTATTACTGGCCTAGTCACCAGTGCCCAAGGTATTACTGGCCTAGTCACCAGTGTTCAAGGTATTACTGGCCTAGTCACCAGTGTCCAAGGTATTACTGGCCTAGTCGCCAGTGCTCAAGGTATTACTGGCCTAGTCACCAGTGCCCAAGGTATTACTGGCCTAGTCACCAGTGCCCAAGGTATTACTGGCCTAGTCGCCAGTGCTCAAGGTATTACTGGCCTAGTCACCAGTGCTCAAGGTATTACTGGCCTAGTCACCAGTGCCCAAGGTATTACTGGCCTATTCACCAGTGCCCAATGTATTACTGACCTAGTCACCAGTGCCCAATGTATTACTGGCCTAGTCACCAGTGCCCAAGTTATTACTGGCCTAGTCGCCAGTGCTCAAGGTATTACTGGCCTAGTCACCAGTGCTCAAGGTATTACTGGCCTAGTCACCAGTGCCCAAGGTATTACTGGCCTAGTCACCAGTGCTCAAGGTATTACTGGCCTAGTCACCAGTGTTCAAGGTATTACTGGCCTAGTCACCAGTGTCCAAGGTATTACTGGCCTAGTCACCAGTGCCCAAGGTATTACTGGCCTAGTCACCAGTGCCCAAGGTATTACTGGCCTAGTCGCCAGTGCTCAAGATATTACTGGCCTAGTCACCAGTGCCCAAGGTGTTGCTGGCCTAGATTCCACTTAACCCTTACGTTACACTGAGAGACCATATTGGACCAGTTACTGTCTGTATTATTTCAGTGAATACTAACAATCCCTCTAATTGTTTTATAGGATACCATTAAAACCTTATGTGACACTGAGAGGCCATATTGGACCAGTTACCAGTTGTACGTTTAACAGTGATGGTACTAAGCTGGCTACAGCGAGCAGAGATGCTGTAAGTATGATGTAATATTGTTATACCATTAATACCAGTCTATTATTTATATCAATTACTATGTACATGGGCTATATATAGAATAACATTGTGACAGGCGGGTGGTTTTCTTCGAATACTCTGGTTTCCTCCACCAATAGAACTGATAGCCACGATATAACTGAAATATTGTTGAAAGTGGCATTAAACACCATAACCCTAACCTAACCTATAGAATAATGGAGTTTTGAAGTTAGTAAGAAAAAGGGTGTTATTGTTTTGATCAGAAACATTGTAATGTTGTTTGACGTCACACTGATCCAGTATTAGATCATTTCATTGATACTGATAATATCAGTAGATGAAATCAAAGGAAAAATGTATAATTACTGTTTTAATACTTAACTCTTAGTTTTAGGTGTTTTGAAACTTAAATATTGCTTGTGTAATAATTACAGATTTAGTTGAAATAAAGTATAGATTAATAAGATAGGATATGGATGTAAATGAACTTAAGAGACCATCCAACATTTCACTTAAACACAAATTATGATATGCTGAAACACTAAAACATTTTACAGTATACATGTACTGTAAAAATATATTACTAATATTTAATTCAGAATATTTTTTGCATTAATTATTGAACCTTTGTTTTCTTTATTTACATAAAAACCTTCAATATAATGAAGATTATTTTCTGGTGCATGCCTGGTATGACATATAAAAAATAAAGTAATAATCTGTATATATATTTATTAACCTAGGCTGACTATTTCAAAATAATGATAATAAGAAAATATATATATATAAATTTCACTGCACAACTACAAATTTTTCAAAGCATGATGTCTGTTCATCATTACTAATTTACCCAGAATGCAAACTTAATAAATTAACATCGGCATCTGTGTGTTTTTATTTACAGAGTGTAAGAATTTATGATGCCAAGGATTGTCAGATAAACTCAGATCCTGAACCATTACAAATACTGAATGATTGTCATCAAGATTGGATAACTGGCTGTCAATGGTCAAATATAGCAGACATCTTGGTAAATGTGTTTATTTAATTTGCTGCCTTGAAAGTTTATCAATACATGTACCAGTCTGTGCCAAAAATATTTTAGAAGAACTAGCCCAAATGGCAATTTAGAAGAGCTTTTTATATTTTATTAAGAAAATTTTATGCAATTTTTCACTAGCTTAACCAAATGTATACAACAACGAGATCAGGTCCAACCATAGACTATGAAATTATACAACAACGAGATCAGGTCCAACCATAGACTATGAAATTATACAACAACGAGATCAGGTCCAACCATAGACTATGAAATTATACAACAACGAGATCAGGTCCAACCATAGACTATGAAATTATACAACAACGAGATCAGGTCCAACCATAGACTATGATATTATACAACAACGAGATCAGGTCCAACCATAGACTATGAAATTATACAACAACGAGATCAGGTCCAACCATAGACTATGATATTATACAACAACGAGATCAGGTCCAACCATAGACTATGATATTATACAACAACGAGATCAGGTCCAACCATAGACTATGAAATTATACAACAACGAGATCAGGTCCAACCATAGACTATGATATTATACAACAACGAGATCAGGTCCAACCATAGACTATGAAATTATACAACAACGAGATCAGGTCCAACCATAGACTATGATATTATACAACAACGAGATCAGGTCCAACCATAGACTATGATATTATACAACAACGAGATCAGGTCCAACCATAGACTATGAAATTATACAACAACGAGATCAGGTCCAACCATAGACTATGAAATTATACAACAACGAGATCAGGTCCAACCATAGACTATGATATTATACAACAACGAGATCAGGTCCAACCATAGACTATGAAATTATACAACAACGAGATCAGGTCCAACCATAGACTATGATATTATACAACAACGAGATCAGGTCCAACCATAGACTATGATATTATACAACAACGAGATCAGGTCCAACCATAGACTATGAAATTATACAACAACGAGATCAGGTCCAACCATAGACTATGAAATTATACAACAACGAGATCAGGTCCAACCATAGACTATGATATTATACAACAACGAGATCAGGTCCAACCATAGACTATGAAATTATACAACAACGAGATCAGGTCCAACCATAGACTATGATATTATACAGCAACGAGATCAGGTCCAACCATAGACTATGATATTATACAACAACGAGATCAGGTCCAACCATAGACTATGAAATTATACAACAACGAGATCAGGTCCAACCATAGACTATGAAATTATACAACAATGAGATCAGGTCCATCCATAGACTATGAAATTATACAACAACGAGATCAGGTCCAACCATAGACTATGATATTATACAACAACGAGATCAGGTCCAACCATAGACTATGAAATTATACAACAACGAGATCAGGTCCAACCATAGACTATGAAATTATACAACAACGAGATCAGGTCCAACCATAGACTATGATATTATACAACAACAAGATCAGGTCCAACCATAGACTATGAAATTATACAACAACGAGATCAGGTCCAACCATAGACTATGAAATTATACAACAACGAGATCAGGTCCATCCATAGACTATGAAATTATACAACAACGAGATCAGGTCCAACCATAGACTATGATATTATACAACAACGAGATCAGGTCCAACCATAGACTATGAAATTATACAACAACGAGATCAGGTCCAACCATAGACTATGAAATTATACAACAACGAGATCAGGTCCAACCATAGACTATGATATTATACAACAACAAGATCAGGTCCAACCATAGACTATGAAATTATACAACAACGAGATCAGGTCCAACCATAGACTATGATATTATACAACAACAAGATCAGGTCCAACCATAGACTATGATATTATACAACAACGAGATCAGGTCCAACCATAGACTATGATATTATACAACAACAAGATCAGGTCCATCCATAGACTATGAAATTATACAACAACGAGATCAGGTCCAACCATAGACTATGATATTATACAACAACAAGATCAGGTCCAACCATAGACTATGATATTATACAACAACAAGATCAGGTCCAACCATAGACTATGAAATTATACAACAACGAGATCAGGTCCAACCATAGACTATGATATTATACAACAACAAGATCAGGTCCAACCATAGACTATGATATTATACAACAACAAGATCAGGTCCAACCATAGACTATGATATTATACAACAACGAGATCAGGTCCAACCATAGACTATGAAATTATACAACAACGAGATCAGGTCCAACAATAGACTATGAAATTATACAACAACGAGATCAGGTCCAACCATAGACTATGATATTATACAACAACGAGATCAGGTCCAACCATAGACTATAATATTATACAACAACAAGATCAGGTCCAACCATAGACTATGAAATTATACAACAACGAGATCAGGTCCAACCATAGACTATGATATTATACAACAACAAGATCAGGTCCAACCATAGACTATGAAATTATACAACAACGAGATCAGGTCCAACCATAGACTATGATATTATACAACAACAAGATCAGGTCCAACCATAGACTATGATATTATACAACAACAAGATCAAGTCCAACCATAGACTATGATATTATACAACAACAAGATCAGGTCCAACCATAGACTATGATATTATACAACAACGAGATCAGGTCCAACAATAGACTATCATATTATACAACAACAAGATCAGGTCCAACCATAGACTATGATATTATACAACAACGAGATCAGGTCCAACCATAGACTATGATATTATACAACAACAAGATCAGGTCCAACCATAGACTATGATATTATACAACAACGAGATCAGGTCCAACCATAGACTATGATATTATACAACAACAAGATCAGGTCCAACCATAGACTATGATATTATACAACAACGAGATCAGGTCCAACAATAGACTATGAAATTATACAACAACGAGATCAGGTCCAACCATAGACTATGATATTATACAACAACGAGATCAGGTCCAACAATAGACTATGAAATTATACAACAACGAGATCAGGTCCAACCATAGACTATGATATTATACAACAACGAGATCAGGTCCAACAATAGACTATGAAATTATACAACAACGAGATCAGGTCCAACCATAGACTATGATATTATACAACAACGAGATCAGGTCCAACAATAGACTATGATATTATACAACAACGAGATCAGGTCCAACCATAGACTATGATATTATACAACAACAAGATCAGGTCCAACCATAGACTATGATATTATACAACAACGAGATCAGGTCCAACAATAGACTATGATATTATACAACAACGAGATCAGGTCCAACCATAGACTATGAAATTATACAACAACGAGATCAGGTCCAACCATAGACTATGATATTATACAACAACAAGATCAGGTCCAACCATAGACTATGATATTATACAACAACGAGATCAGGTCCAACCATAGACTATGATATTATACAACAACGAGATCAGGTCCAACAATAGACTATGATATTATACAACAACGAGATCAGGTCCAACCATAGACTATGAAATTATACAACAACGAGATCAGGTCCAACCATAGACTATGATATTATACAACAACAAGATCAGGTCCAACCATAGACTATGATATTATACAACAACGAGATCAGGTCCAACAATAGACTATGAAATTATACAACAACGAGATCAGGTCCAACCATAGACTATGATATTATACAACAACGAGATCAGGTCCAACAATAGACTATGAAATTATACAACAACGAGATCAGGTCCAACCATAGACTATGATATTATACAACAACGAGATCAGGTCCAACAATAGACTATGAAATTATACAACAACGAGATCAGGTCCAACCATAGACTATGATATTATACAACAACGAGATCAGGTCCAACAATAGACTATGAAATTATACAACAACGAGATCAGGTCCAACCATAGACTATGATATTATACAACAACGAGATCAGGTCCAACAATAGACTATGAAATTATACAACAACGAGATCAGGTCCAACCATAGACTATGATATTATACAACAACGAGATCAGGTCCAACAATAGACTATGATATTATACAACAACGAGATCAGGTCCAACCATAGACTATGATATTATACAACAACAAGATCAGGTCCAACCATAGACTATGATATTATACAACAACGAGATCAGGTCCAACAATAGACTATGATATTATACAACAACGAGATCAGGTCCAACCATAGACTATGAAATTATACAACAACGAGATCAGGTCCAACCATAGACTATGATATTATACAACAACAAGATCAGGTCCAACCATAGACTATGATATTATACAACAACGAGATCAGGTCCAACCATAGACTATGATATTATACAACAACGAGATCAGGTCCAACAATAGACTATGATATTATACAACAACGAGATCAGGTCCAACCATAGACTATGAAATTATACAACAACGAGATCAGGTCCAACCATAGACTATGATATTATACAACAACAAGATCAGGTCCAACCATAGACTATGATATTATACAACAACGAGATCAGGTCCAACCATAGACTATGATATTATACAACAACGAGATCAGGTCCAACAATAGACTATGAAATTATACAACAACGAGATCAGGTCCAACCATAGACTATGATATTATACAACAACGAGATCAGGTCCAACAATAGACTATGAAATTATACAACAACGAGATCAGGTCCAACCATAGACTATGATATTATACAACAACGAGATCAGGTCCAACAATAGACTATGATATTATACAACAACGAGATCAGGTCCAACCATAGACTATGATATTATACAACAACAAGATCAGGTCCAACCATAGACTATGATATTATACAACAACGAGATCAGGTCCAACAATAGACTATGATATTATACAACAACGAGATCAGGTCCAACCATAGACTATGAAATTATACAACAACGAGATCAGGTCCAACCATAGACTATGATATTATACAACAACAAGATCAGGTCCAACCATAGACTATGATATTATACAACAACGAGATCAGGTCCAACCATAGACTATGATATTATACAACAACGAGATCAGGTCCAACAATAGACTATGATATTATACAACAACGAGATCAGGTCCAACAATAGACTATGATATTATACAACAACGAGATCAGGTCCAACAATAGACTATGATATTATACAACAACGAGATCAGGTCCAACAATAGACTATGATATTATACAACAACGAGATCAGGTCCAACCATAGACTATGATATTATACAACAACGAGATCAGGTCCAACAATAGACTATGATATTATACAACAACGAGATCAGGTCCAACCATAGACTATAATATTGGTATTTGTTACTTCTTCTCTAAGCCTGCAGCATTAAGAAGAAAGAGTAAAGACTTGTTGGCTCAGAATCATGATAATGTGTCAGAGTAGGGCGACATGTCTATCTGGGCTCAGAATCATGATAATGTGTCAGAGTAGGGCGACATGTCTATCTGGGCTCAGAATCATGATAATGTGTCAGAGTAGGGCGACATGTCTATCTGGGCTCAGAATCATGATAATGTGTCAGAGTAGGGCGACATGTCTATCTGGGCTCAGAATCATGATAATGTGTCAGAGTGGAGCGACATGTCTATCCGCAGACTGTTGTTTCATTGAGCTAGCACTATAAAAATCCAACTAAGCATATTGATCTAGTACAAAGCCGACCTCGTCATCATCTCATTGAAAATTAACTTGTTCTCGCCATGATATAGCTGAAAAATTGCTGAGTTGGCATTAAACAACAATCACTCAATGTAATTATTAAGAAATTTTGTCAGTCATTGTATACAAATATGTTTCTTATAGGTGACGTCTTCAATTGATTTTAACCTGAAAGTCTGGGATGTTTCTACTGGCAAAGAGAAGACAACTCTTACAGGTCACATGGCTGGTATCAATTCAATGTCATACAGTGTAAGTGTTTTGACATTTAAAAAAACTAATTCATTCTTATTAAAGGTACAGTGAAACCTGTCTGAACCTCAGCAGGAATTGATAGGTGTAATGTTTATACAAATTAACAAAGATCTCTTACATTTGGACTTTATTTAAAGTTCAGTTTATACAGGATTCCTTCGTATTTGGGGGTTCGGTTTAAACAGGTTTCCCTCTACATGCAAGCCAACATCATTGTGATATATTGTTCTGATAAATTGAGGTATTAGATTTTGAGAGAAAGAAATAGGATAGTTCAATGGAGATAGATAGACCACATTAACCTATCCTCTGTGTCACCTTTTCAAAAGTCAACCAAAAGATTCAGAAATAAAAACTACTTATAGTGTGGCGTCATGCAAAAGTTCATCTGAAAGTTTGTATCTGGTATAAATTAGATTCAATGATGACTTATCCTTCACTTGAATCTTTACATATATAGTTTAAAGTGACAAATGATCCACAATAAATTACAAATTTAATTTTTATACGCCCGTCTCGAGACAGGCCGTATTTTGTGATTGGGTATGGCGGGTGGGCGTTCACACAGGTTTCCGCACAATAACTTTAGTTCTGTATATCAGATCTTTACCAAACCTGGCCACATGATTCCCCTGTGGAAGGGGAAGAACCCTATTTATTTTGGGGTCATTAGGTCAAAGGTCAAGGTCACCGTTACTATAAATATAATTTTTAACAACAGGGTCGTTTCCACATGATAACTTTAGTTCTGTATATTGGATCTTTACCAATCTTGACCACATGATTGCCCTGTGGAAGGGGAAGAATCCTATTTATTTTGGGGTCATTAGTTCAAAGGTCAAGGTCACTGTTACTATAAATAGATTTTTTGACAACAGGGTCATTTCCGCATGGTAACTTTAGTTCTGTATATTGGATCTTTACCAGACTTGACCACATAAGAACCCTATTTATTTTGGGGTCATTAGGTCAAAGGTTAAGGTCACTGTTACTATAAATATCATTTTTGACAACAGGGTTGTTTCCGCACAATAACTTTAGTTCTGTATATTGGATCTTTAACAAACCTGGCCACATGATTCCCATGTGGAAGGGGAAGAACCCTATTTATTTTGGGGTCATTACCATTATACCGTTTGATGATTTATATTGACGGGCGTATTTTGTGATGCACACATTTCTTGTTTTATATAGGTATGAAGTTTTAGATGACATTTAACCAGTATTGTTAAAAACAGTTTTGAAATGAAATGAAATGAAAAATAAAAAATACCACACTATCAAATCAATTCCAAAATCTAATGGAAAACTTGTAGAAACAGAGGCAAACAGGAAAAAATAACTGAGGCAAAATAGATACCTCTAACACATATATACAAAGGGAAAAATAACTGAGGCAAAATAGATACCTCTAACACATGGTTACAACGAGGGAAAATAACTGAGGAAAAATAGATACCTCTAACACATGGTTACAACGGGGAAAAATAACTTGAGGCAAAATAGATACTTCTAACACATATATACAACGGGAAAAAATAACTGAGGCAAAATAGATACTTCTAACACATATATACAACGGGAAAAAATAACTGAGGCAAAATAGATACCTTTAACACATGGTTACAACGGGGAAAAATAACTGAGGAAAAATGGATACCTCTAACACATATATACAATGGGAAAAAATAACTGAGGCAAAATAGATACCTCTAACACATGGTTATAACGGGGAAAAATAACTGAGGCAAAATAGATACCTCTAACACATATATACAACGGGAAAAAATAACTGCAAAGTTATAGCCAGATAAGCATGAATAAATTGTATTTTTTAAATTATGACATTGTATAATTATGTTTCAGTATGGTTGTGTTGTGTCCTGTTGTAGTGATGGTTCTGTTAAAGTTTGGTCTCATAAAGGGACAGAAATCACTACTCTGTATGGTCATACACAGAGGGTCAATAACTGTGACATGGTGGTCAAGGTCACTAAAAACACAGAAGAAGAAGGTAATAATGTTATTTATTATTGTTTTATTTTTAAAGAGGGGATGGAAGGGGGTAAAATCAACTCCTGCTACATCTTGATGAAGGGGGGGATGATATAATCTACTACTCCCACAGCTTGATGAAGGGGGAAAGAGGATATAATCAACTCCTCCCGCAGGTTTCAATCAAGATCCTGAAATCTTAAAAGGATTTTCTTTCCAATTCTTAACAAGGTTACACAGAGTTCAAATCTGATTTATAGTATGGTGAACTGTGGACAAATGGGGAATGATATACCTATTTTGTGTAATGAATTCCTCTTACAATTTTCAACCGAGATACCTGCATCTTTATAGAATGGCTGCATTATTAAAAATTTCAGGAATTTTACTGTAATTTTTTTCATATTTTGATACTTAACTGACAAGAGATTGCTGTCTATATGTGATGTTACGGTTAACATGATTACCTTTAGTGATGTTACGGTTAACATGATTACCTTTAGTGTTGTTACGGTTAACATGATTACCTTTAGTGATGTTACAGTTAACATGATTACCTTTAGTGTTGTTACAGTTAACATGATTACCTTTAGTGATGTTACGGTTAACATGATTACCTTTAGTGATGTTACGGTTAACATGATTACCTTTAGTGTTGTTACGGTTAACATGATTACCTTTAGTGTTGTTACGGTTAACATGATTACCTTTAGTGTTGTTACGGTTAACATGATTACCTTTAGTGTTGTTACGGTTAACATGATTACCTTTAGTGTTGTTACGGTTAACATGATTACCTTTAGTGTTGTTACGGTTAACATGATTACCTTTAGTGTTGTTACGGTTAACATGATTACCTTTAGTGTTGTTACGGTTAACATGATTACCTTTAGTGTTGTTACGGTTAACATGATTACCTTTAGTGTTGTTACAGTTAACATGATTACCTTTAGTGTTGTTACAGTTAACATGATTACCTTTAGTGATGTTACGGTTAACATGATTACCTTTAGTGATGTTACGGTTAACATGATTACCTTTAGTGTTGTTACAGTTAACATGATTACCTTTAGTGATGTTACAGTTAACATGATTACCTTTAGTGTTGTTACGGTTAACATGATTACCTTTAGTGTTGTTACGGTTAACATGATTACCTTTAGTGTTGTTACAGTTAACATGATTACCCTTAGTGCTGTTACGGTTAACATGATTACCTTTAGTGTTGTTACGGTTAACATGATTACCTTTAGTGTTGTTACAGTTAACATGATTACCTTTAGTGTTGTTACAGTTAACATGATTACCTTTAGTGTTGTTACAGTTAACATGATTACCTTTAGTGTTGTTACGGTTAACATGATTACCTTTAGTGTTGTTACAGTTAACATGATTACCTTTAGTGATGTTACAGTTAACATGATTACCTTTAGTGTTGTTACGGTTAACATGATAACCTTTAGTGTTGTTACAGTTAACATGATTACCTTTAGTGTTGTTACAGTTAACATGATAACCTTTAGTGTTGTTACAGTTAACATGATTACCTTTAGTGATGTTACAGTTAACATGATTACCTTTAGTGATGTTACGGTTAACATGATTACCTTTAGTGTTGTTACGGTTAACATGATCACCTTTAGTGTTGTTACGGTTAACATGATTACCTTTAGTGTTGTTACGGTTAACATGATTACCTTTAGTGTTGTTACAGTTAACATGATTACCTTTAGTGTTGTTACGGTTAACATGATTACCTTTAGTGTTGTTACAGTTAACATGATTACCTTTAGTGTTGTTACAGTTAACATGATTACCTTTAGTGCTGTTACGGTTAACATGATTACCTTTAGTGTTGTTACGGTTAACATGATTACCTTTAGTGTTGTTACAGTTAACATGATTACCTTTAGTGATGTTACAGTTAACATGATTACCTTTAGTGTTGTTACAGTTAACATGATTACCTTTAGTGATGTTACGGTTAACATGATTACCTTTAGTGATGTTACAGTTAACATGATTACCTTTAGTGTTGTTACAGTTAACATGATCACCTTTAGTGTTGTTACAGTTAACATGATTACCTTTAGTGATGTTACAGTTAACATGATTACCTTTAGTGTTGTTACAGTTAACATGATTACCTTTAGTGTTGTTACAGTTAACATGATCACCTTTAGTGTTGTTACAGTTAACATGATTACCTTTAGTGATGTTACAGTTAACATGATTACCTTTAGTGTTGTTACGGTTAACATGATTACCTTTAGTGTTGTTACAGTTAACATGATTACCTTTAGTGTTGTTACAGTTAACATGATTACCTTTAGTGTTGTTACGGTTAACATGATTACCTTTAGTGTTGTTACGGTTAACATGATTACCTTTAGTGTTGTTACGGTTAACATGATTACCTTTAGTGTTGTTACGGTTAACATGATTACCTTTAGTGTTGTTACAGTTAACATGATTACCTTTAGTGTTGTTACGGTTAACATGATTACCTTTAGTGTTGTTACGGTTAACATGATTACCTTTAGTGTTGTTACGGTTAACATGATTACCTTTAGTGTTGTTACAGTTAACATGATAACCTTTAGTGTTGTTACAGTTAACATGATTACCTTTAGTGATGTTACGGTTAACATGATTACCTTTAGTGTTGTTACAGTTAACATGATTACCTTTAGTGTTGTTACGGTTAACATGATTACCTTTAGTGTTGTTACAGTTAACATGATTACCTTTAGTGTTGTTACGGTTAACATGATCACCTTTAGTGTTGTTACGGTTAACATGATTACCTTTAGTGTTGTTACAGTTAACATGATTACCTTTAGTGTTGTTACAGTTAACATGATTACCTTTAGTGTTGTTACAGTTAACATGATCACCTTTAGTGTTGTTACGGTTAACATGATTACCTTTAGTGTTGTTACGGTTAACATGATTACCTTAGTGATGTTACAGTTAACATGATTACCTTTAGTGTTGTTACGGTTAACATGATTACCTTTAGTGTTGTTACAGTTAACATGATTACCTTTAGTGTTGTTACGGTTAACATGATTACCTTTAGTGATGTTACGGTTAACATGATTACCTTTAGTGTTGTTACGGTTAACATGATTACCTTTAGTGATGTTACGGTTAACATGATTACCTTTAGTGTTGTTACGGTTAACATGATTACCTTTAGTGTTGTTACGGTTAACATGATTACCTTTAGTGATGTTACAGTTAACATGATTACCTTTAGTGTTGTTACGGTTAACATGATTACCTTTAGTGTTGTTACAGTTAACATGATTACCTTTAGTGTTGTTACAGTTAACATGATTACCTTTAGTGTTGTTACGGTTAACATGATTACCTTTAGTGTTGTTACGGTTAACATGATTACCTTTAGTGTTGTTACGGTTAACATGATTACCTTTAGTGTTGTTACAGTTAACATGATTACCCTTAGTGCTGTTACGGTTAACATGATTACCTTTAGTGTTGTTACGGTTAACATGATTACCTTTAGTGTTGTTACGGTTAACATGATTACCTTTAGTGATGTTACGGTTAACATGATTACCTTTAGTGTTGTTACGGTTAACATGATTACCTTTAGTGTTGTTACAGTTAACATGATTACCTTTAGTGCTGTTACGGTTAACATGATTACCTTTAGTGTTGTTACGGTTAACATGATAACCTTTAGTGTTGTTACGGTTAACATGATTACCTTTAGTGTTGTTACAGTTAACATGATTACCTTTAGTGTTGTTACGGTTAACATGATTACCTTTAGTGTTGTTACAGTTAACATGATTACCTTTAGTGTTGTTACGGTTAACATGATTACCTTTAGTGTTGTTACGGTTAACATGATTACCTTTAGTGTTGTTACGGTTAACATGATTACCTTTAGTGTTGTTACAGTTAACATGATTACCTTTAGTGTTGTTACGGTTAACATGATTACCTTTAGTGTTGTTACGGTTAACATGATTACCTTTAGTGTTGTTACGGTTAACATGATTACCTTTAGTGTTGTTACAGTTAACATGATTACCTTTAGTGTTGTTACGGTTAACATGATTACCTTTAGTGTTGTTACAGTTAACATGATAACCTTTAGTGTTGTTACAGTTAACATGATTACCTTTAGTGTTGTTACGGTTAACATGATTACCTTTAGTGTTGTTACGGTTAACATGATTACCCTTAGTGCTGTTACGGTTAACATGATTACCTTTAGTGTTGTTACGGTTAACATGATTACCCTTAGTGATGTTACGGTTAACATGATTACCTTTAGTGTTGTTACAGTTAACATGATTACCTTTAGTGTTGTTACGGTTAACATGATTACCTTTAGTGTTGTTACGGTTAACATGATTACCTTTAGTGTTGTTACGGTTAACATGATTACCTTTAGTGTTGTTACGGTTAACATGATTACCTTTAGTGTTGTTACGGTTAACATGATAACCTTTAGTGATGTTACGGTTAACATGATAACCTTTAGTGTTGTTACGGTTAACATGATAACCTTTAGTGTTGTTACAGTTAACATGATTACCTTTAGTGTTGTTACGGTTAACATGATTACCTTTAGTGATGTTACGGTTAACATGATTACCTTTAGTGTTGTTACAGTTAACATGATTACCTTTAGTGATGTTACAGTTAACATGATTACTTTTAGTGTTGTTACAGTTAACATGATTACCTTTAGTGCTGTTACAGTTA
Organism: Bathymodiolus brooksi; assembly: GCA_963680875.1. Taxonomy (NCBI): domain Eukaryota; kingdom Metazoa; phylum Mollusca; class Bivalvia; order Mytilida; family Modiolidae; genus Bathymodiolus; species Bathymodiolus brooksi. The sequence goes on from OY804577.1 coordinate 137,535,563, forward strand.
ACATGATTACCTTTAGTGATGTTACAGTTAACATGATTACTTTTAGTGTTGTTACAGTTAACATGATTACCTTTAGTGATGTTACAGTTAACATGATTACCTTTAGTGTTGTTACGGTTAACATGATTACCTTTAGTGTTGTTACGGTTAACATGATTACCCTTAGTGCTGTTACGGTTAACATGATTACCTTTAGTGTTGTTACGGTTAACATGATTACCTTTAGTGTTGTTACAGTTAACATGATTACCTTTAGTGATGTTACAGTTAACATGATTACTTTTAGTGATGTTACAGTTAACATGATTACCTTTAGTGTTGTTACGGTTAACATGATTACCTTTAGTGTTGTTACGGTTAACATGATTACCTTTAGTGTTGTTACGGTTAACATGATTACCTTTAGTGTTGTTACGGTTAACATGATTACCTTTAGTGTTGTTACGGTTAACATGATTACCTTTAGTGTTGTTACGGTTAACATGATTACCTTTAGTGTTGTTACGGTTAACATGATTACCTTTAGTGTTGTTACAGTTAACATGATTACCTTTAGTGTTGTTACGGTTAACATGATTACCTTTAGTGATGTTACGGTTAACATGATTACCTTTAGTGTTGTTACAGTTAACATGATTACCTTTAGTGTTGTTACGGTTAACATGATTACCTTTAGTGTTGTTACGGTTAACATGATTACCTTTAGTGTTGTTACAGTTAACATGATTACCTTTAGTGTTGTTACAGTTAACATGATTACCTTTAGTGTTGTTACGGTTAACATGATTACCTTTAGTGTTGTTACGGTTAACATGATTACCTTTAGTGTTGTTACAGTTAACATGATTACCTTTAGTGTTGTTACGGTTAACATGATTACCTTTAGTGTTGTTACGGTTAACATGATTACCTTTAGTGTTGTTACGGTTAACATGATTACCTTTAGTGTTGTTACGGTTAACATGATTACCTTTAGTGATGTTACGGTTAACATGATTACCTTTAGTGTTGTTACGGTTAACATGATTACCTTTAGTGTTGTTACGGTTAACATGATTACCTTTAGTGTTGTTACGGTTAACATGATTACCTTAGTGATGTTACGGTTAACATGATTACCTTTAGTGTTGTTACGGTTAACATGATTACCTTTAGTGTTGTTACGGTTAACATGATTACCTTTAGTGTTGTTACGGTTAACATGATTACCTTTAGTGTTGTTACGGTTAACATGATTACCTTAGTGATGTTACGGTTAACATGATTACCTTTAGTGATGTTACGGTTAACATGATTACCTTTAGTGTTGTTACGGTTAACATGATTACCTTTAGTGTTGTTACAGTTAACATGATTACCTTTAGTGTTGTTACAGTTAACATGATTACCTTTAGTGTTGTTACGGTTAACATGATTACCTTAGTGATGTTACGGTTAACATGATTACCTTTAGTGTTGTTACGGTTAACATGATAACCTTTAGTGTTGTTACGGTTAACATGATTACCTTTAGTGTTGTTACGGTTAACATGATTACCTTTAGTGTTGTTACAGTTAACATGATTACCTTTAGTGTTGTTACGGTTAACATGATTACCTTTAGTGTTGTTACGGTTAACATGATTACCTTTAGTGTTGTTACAGTTAACATGATTACCTTTAGTGTTGTTACGGTTAACATGATAACCTTTAGTGTTGTTACAGTTAACATGATAACCTTTAGTGTTGTTACGGTTAACATGATAACCTTTAGTGTTGTTACAGTTAACATGATTACCTTTAGTGTTGTTACAGTTAACATGATCACCTTTAGTGTTGTTACAGTTAACATGATTACCTTTAGTGTTGTTACAGTTAACATGATTACCTTTAGTGATGTTACGGTTAACATGATTACCTTTAGTGTTGTTAAGGTTAACATGATTACCTTAGTCTTTGGTTTGACCAGGACTGCACCCATGATTTACCTTAGTCTTTGGTTTGACCAGGACTGCACCCATGATTTACCTTAGTCTTTGGTTTGACCAGGACTGCACCCATGATTTACCTTAGTCTTTGGTTTGACCAGGACTGCACCCATGATTTACCTTAGTCTTTGGTTTGACCAGGACTGCACCCATGATTTACCTTAGTCTTTGGTTTGACCAGGACTGCACCCATGATTTACCTTAGTCTTTGGTTTGACCAGGACTGCACCCATGATTTACCTTAGTCTTTGGTTTGACCAGGACTGCACCCATGATTTACCTTAGTCTTTGGTTTGACCAGGACTGCACCCATGATTTACCTTAGTCTTTGGTTTGACCAGGACTGCACCCATGATTTACCTTAGTCTTTGGTTTGACCAGGACTGCACCCATGATTTACCTTAGTCTTTAGTTTGACCAGGACTGTACCCATGATTTACCTTAGTCTTTGGTTTGACCAGGACTGCACCCATGATTTACCTTAGTCTTTGGTTTGACCAGGACTGCACCCATGATTTACCTTAGTCTTTGGTTTGACCAGGACTGTACCCATGATTTACCTTAGTCTTTGGTTTGACCAGGACTGCACCCATGATTTACCTTAGTCTTTGGTTTGACCAGGACTGCACCCATGATTTACCTTAGTCTTTGGTTTGACCAGGACTGCACCCATGATTTACCTTAGTCTTTGGTTTGACCAGGACTGTACCCATGATTTACCTTAGTCTTTGGTTTGACCAGGACTGCACCCATGATTTACCTTAGTCTTTGGTTTGACCAGGACTGTACCCATGATTTACCTTAGTCTTTGGTTTGACCAGGACTGCACCCATGATTTACCTTAGTCTTTGGTTTGACCAGGACTGCACCCATGATTTACCTTACTATTTATAGTCTTTGGTTTGACCAGGACTGCACCCATGATTTACCTTAGTCTTTTGTTTGACCAGGACTGCACCCATGATTTACCTTAGTCTTTGGTTTGACCAGAACTGCACCCATGATTTACCTTAGTCTTTGGTTTGACCAGGACTGCACCCATGATTTACCTTAGTCTTTGGTTTGACCAGGATTGTGCCCATGATTTACCTTAGTCTTTGGTTTGACCAGGACTGCACCCATGATTTACCTTAGTCTTTGGTTTGACCAGGACTGCACCCATGATTTACCTTAGTCTTTGGTTTGACCAGGACTGCACCCATGATTTACCTTAGTCTTTGGTTTGACCAGGACTGCACCCATGATTTACCTTAGTCTTTGGTTTGACCAGGACTGCACCCATGATTTACCTTAGTCTTTGGTTTGACCAGGACTGCACCCATGATTTACCTTAGTCTTTGGTTTGACCAGGACTGCACCCATGATTTACCTTAGTCTTTGGTTTGACCAGGACTGCACCCATGATTTACCTTAGTCTTTGGTTTGACCAGGACTGCACCCATGATTTACCTTAGTCTTTGGTTTGACCAGGATTGTACCCATGATTTACCTTAGTCTTTGGTTTGACCAGGACTGCACCCATGCTTTACCTTAGTCTTTGGTTTGACCAGGACTGCACCCATGATTTACTTTACTATATATAGTCATTGGTTTGACCAGGACTGCACCCATGATTTACCTTACTATATATAGTCTTTGGTTTGACCAGGACTGCACCCATGATTTACCTTACTATATATAGTCTTTGGTTTGACCAGGACTGCACCCATGATTTACCATACTATTTATAGTCTTTGGTTTGACCAGGACTGCACCCATGATTTACCTTAGTCTTTGGTTTGACCAGGACTGCACCCATGATTTACCTTAGTCTTTGGTTTGACCAGAACTGCACCTATGATTTACCTTAGTCTTTGGTTTGACCAGGACTGCACCCATGATTTACCTTAGTCTTTGGTTTGACCAGGATTGTACCCATGATTTACCTTAGTCTTTGGTTTGACCAGGACTGCACCCATGATTTACCTTAGTCTTTGGTTTGACCAGGACTGCACCCATGATTTACCTTAGTCTTTGGTTTGACCAGGACTGTACCCATGATTTACCTTAATCTTTGGTTTGACCAGGACTGCACCCATGATTTACCTTAGTCTTTGGTTTGACCAGGACTGCACCCATGATTTACCTTAGTCTTTGGTTTGACCAGGACTGCACCCATGATTTACCTTAGTCTTTGGTTTGACCAGGACTGCACCCATGATTTACCTTACTATATATAGTCTTTGGTTTGACCAGGACTGCACCCATGATTTACCTTACTATATATAGTCTTTGGTTTGACCAGGACTGCACCCATGATTTACCTTACTATATATAGTCTTTGGTTTGACCAGGACTGCACCCATGATTTACCTAACTATATATAGTCTTTGGTTTGACCAGGACTGTACCCATGATTTACCTTACTATATATAGTCTTTGGTTTGACCAGGACTGCACCCATGATTTACCTTAGTCTAGAGCATGCTAACCATAACACACCTGATTCAATTTAATGTGATTAATGAGTGAATTAATATTTAATATTTATTGTAGATGAACCAACATCCTGGGCAGACATGGTTGATGCTGCAGAAGCCACTAAGAGTAAGAAACCTAAGCGACCTGCCTTACAAATGGAGGATGTATTAGTGGCTACTTGTGGTGATGATGGAACTGTTAGACTGTGGCAGCCATTACAGGTAGATTATTACTTATCACGAGTCAGTTATATTATATGCCTATTATGGGGTTAGGGTTAGGGTTATGGTGTTTAACGCCACTTTCAACAATATTTCAGTTATATTGTGGCGGTCAATTTTATTGATGGAGGAAACCAGAGTACCCGGAGAAAACCACCGACCTGTCGCAAGTCACTGGCACACTTTATCACATAATGTTGTATCGAGTACACCTCGACATGAACGGGATTCGAACTCATAACTTTAGTGGTGATAGGCACTGATTGCACATGTAGTTGTAAATCCAGCTACCATGTGATCACGATGGCCCTTATGCTTATGTACTCTGAAACTTAATGAAATAAAAACATAGAAGTCGTTGTGCCAAAATTGTTGTCAATTTTACTTTCATGAAAAGAAAGTTTAAACAGTGATGGTCAACAATTTTACCAGTATCAACAAAACAAACAATCACCTCTCAACTAAACTCATTGAACTTGAAATAAAGATCACAACATATGACATTGGAAATCCAGATCCTGGCTTGAGACAGGCATAACAATATGGCAGGGTTAAATTGGTTAATGAAATCTCCAGCCATATGGATGTAAATGAACATGAGAGACTATCCAATGTTACACTTAAATATAAAGTAGAGTAAAGGAGCAGTGCTTTTATAGATTTTGTGTTATTTAGACATGGGGCTACAAAGTGCTAAATATGTCAAGTAATACATGTAGTAATATAGACAAAAAGAGAATTGGGAAAGCCATTGTGTTGAATGTTTAACAAATCTATTATCACTAATAAGGAAGGATTAACATGGTATAGCCATGATATTTTTTTGTGCCTGCTCACCTTGATATCATCCTATTTTTGTCTTATTGTGGTTAGATGTCCATGTTTAGCATCTTTTTTTTCTTTATTAGCATAATTTATGTATAACAACTGATTACTTTTTCATTTTAATTTTATTAAAAGGCAAATGAACTTGCTAGTATGACTGGTCACGATGACAGAGTGTTGAGCGTAGCATCAGACACACAGGGTAGACTGTGTACCAGTTCTCTAGATAAGTCTGTCCGTCTGTGGTCACCACAGTTATCTACAAAGACAGCAGACACAGGACACAATGGATCAGTTACATTTGTAGAATGTATAGATAATGGCAGTGGATTAATAACTGGAAGCAGGTAAACAACCCCAGTCCTCGAAATAAACAATTTTAATTTACTAATCCGAATCAAATTCTTGACTTTATTTTATATATCGTGTCGTGTCATCTGCTTGGCCATGCAATAAAGTCGGTCATTTGTTTTGATTTACAATTCTCGCGCAGCACGAGACCCATGACGTCATTCTGTATATTCATAGCGTACATAAACACAGGGGGAATTCTTTTAAACTTCAAAATTACAAGATGAGATTAAAACAGATAAGATTGAATTGAATAAATTCCATGCAAGTAAAAAAGATCCTTTTTACTAATGTCCTTTTTTCCTGATCATTATGCATGTTAAATATGTTTTAAGCGATGGTGTTTCTAAAGCATTTTTACCTTTCCGGTTTGTTGATGTAATCGTCATCACAGATCATGACCTTTTCTGGAAAGTAGGCCAAGCAAATTGTATTTTAAAATACTTTGAAAATATGATGATTGATCATTCAGATTCCACCATTTTCTAGAAAATGGCTGAGTTTACTGGGAAAATAAATACAAGTGCTCTCCATTAGTCACAAAATGGGAGATTATTTTGCATTTCCACTGCTGCTTTAATAACAAATATACCCCTTACTTCTTGGTGTAATGAAATGATATTTACAGAGAAGATAGAAAAAGAATTAATTTATCAGAAATAATCAAAATTTATAGCATAAATTGAACAGAGAATTAAATTAAACCAGACAGATAAATGAGATTATCTGGGGGAAAAAACCTGTCATTATTACAAATAGCATCAACAAAACTGTATTGTTGCCATTCTGTGATAATAAATGTGATTGAAATAAACAGAAATCAATCATTAATTGTTTTACAAAAATATGGTAGTATGTAGTCAGTTTAATTAATATATTACATTGACAAAAACAAAAACACTAAATTCACTGGATTAAATATTTTATTATATGGGTAAGCAAGTTCAATGTTTGCATCATATAATTAATTTTAAATACTTCAATTTCAAACTATTAAAAAAAAACATCTTTTTTGAAATTCTTCAGACAAAACAATTACACAGAAAAAGCTAAACTACTGTACTTTCTTAATCTGGTTTACTTTTTAAGTTTGGTTGGCCTATGACAAAATCATATGATTTATTTACCACTGACCGGCCTTATGTCACGTTATAAGATGCCATTTCCAAAAAGGGTAGTAAAGCGATATGGGTCAGTGTGTCATTGTTGTCAATCTTTTTCTATGGAACTTTACACATGTGAGCAAAAATAGATGAGGAACATATTTATAAAGAAAAAAATTTTACTTTTCAAACATGAAAAAAATAATCAAACATTTTCCAATGACTGGCCGACTTATTGTCACACGGGGATATATATCTAAATAAAAACTGAAAAATTCACTGGTCCGAACAAAGTTTTACTGGTCTTGGACCAGAGGACCGGTGCTCATTGTGAGGACTGCAACCCAAAAGTTATTTTGTGAAATTTTGACAAAAAAAATGGAAAAAGACATTTTTTTATACCCTGTGACACAAAGGCAGAGATGTATTGTTTTTATTGGCAAGATTGTGCCTGTACAAAGAGTACATGCCATGTGTAGCAAGATTGTGTCTGTACAAAGAGTACATGCCATGTGTAGCAAGATTGTGTCTGTACAAAGAGTACATGTCATGTGTAGCAAGATTGTGTCTGTACAAAGAGTACATGCCATGTGTAGCAAGATTGTGTCTGTACAAAGAGTACATGCCATGTGTAGCAAGATTGTGTCTGTACAAAGAGTACATGCCATGTGTAGCAAGATTTTGTCTGTACAAAGAGTACATGCCATGTGTAGCAAGATTGTGTCTGTACAAAGAGTACATGCCATGTGTAGCAAGATTGTGTCTGTACAAAGAGTACATGCCATGTGTAGCAAGATTGTGTCTGTACAAAGAGTACATGCCATGTGTAGCAAGATTGTGTCAGTACAAAGAGTACATGCCATGTGTAGCAAGATTGTGTCTGTACAAAGAGTACATGCCATGTGTAGCAAGATTGTGTCAGTACAAAGAGTACATGCCATGTGTAGCAAGATTGTGCCAGTACAAAGAGTACATGTCATGTGTAGCTAATCTCTCCCTGATCTTCAGAACTGAACAGATTAGATTGTTTGTGTATCATAAAATAAGAGGTGTGTGATATAGGCTCTGATTTTCAACATATAAAAAGATTAATGAATGATTTATATTCATTTGGAAATGTCAGATTTGTTGTATGACGGTTAGTCACATATAAAGATGAAATATTTCCTGATGAACCTTATATGGCAATGCACATGGCAATGGCACTAGGGGTAAACAGGCATATAATTTCAAACTCTTGAAAATTTTTGAAAATTTTCATGATTATGATGCCCATGGCAAGTTTCATATACTGCTTTTGTGGCTTTATAGCTTGCTCACTTGATAGACAGATTACAGGTAGATATTAGAGTGAGTGAGTGATTGTTGTTTAACACCAATTCAGCAATTTTTTCAGCTATATTGTGGCAGTAGTAGATATTAGAATGTGTGATTCGTATACAAATAAGTTTTTTTATAAATTATATGAGTTTTGTAGTTGTTTAATTTCAAGTTGACAAATAGATTACATCATTGTACCTGATTGATAGATAACAATGCTGAAAATATAGTGGTCAATTCTTAACAATTTCTATTACAGAGATGGCGTTGTTAAGTTTTGGAATGTTACATCAGACGGGTTTGTTTGTGAGAGATCTGTACAGGTAAGATAAATTACTAGTACAGTGAAACCCTCTACCAACTTTTGTGTTCAGAGGAGACACCTGTTTGATTTATACACTTTAAATTAACAAAGATTTCCTACATTGGGACTTTATCTAAAGTTCAGTTTATACAGGTTAAATTAACAAAGATTTACTACATTGGGACTTTATTTAAGGTTCAGTTTATACAGGTTAAATTAACAAAGATTTCCTACATTGGGACTTTATTTAAGGTTCAGTTTATACAGGTTAAATTAACAAAGATTTCCTACATTGAGACTTTATCTAAAGTTCAGTTTATACAGGTTAAATTAACAAAGATTTACTACATTGGGACTTTATCTAAAGTTCAGTTTATACAGGTTAAATTAACAAAGATTTCCTACATTAGGACTTTATTTAAAGTTCAGTTTATACAGGTTAAATTAACAAAGATTTCCTACATTGAGACTTTATCTAAAGTTCAGTTTATACAGGTTAAATTAACAAAGATTTCCTACATTAGGACTTTATCTAAAGTTCAGTTTATACAGGTTAAATTAACAAAGATTTCCTACATTGGGACTTTATTTAAAGTTCAGTTTATACAGGTTAAATTAACAAAGATTTACTACATTGGGACTTTATCTAAAGTTCAGTTTATACAGGTTAAATTAACAAAGATTTACTACATTGGGACTTTATTTAAGGTTCAGTTTATACAGGTTAAGTTAACAAAGATTTCCTACATTGGGACTTTATCTAAAGTTCAGTTTATAAAGGTTAAATTAACAAAGATTTCCTACATTGGGACTTTATCTAAAGTTCAGTTTATACAGGTTAAATTAACAAAGATTTCCTACATTGGGACTTTATTTAAGGTTCAGTTTATACAGGTTAAATTAACAAAGATTTCCTACATTAGGACTTTATCTAAAGTTCAGTTTATACAGGTTAAATTAACAAAGATTTACTACATTAGCACTTTATCTAAAGTTCAGTTTATACAGGTTAAATTAACAAAGATTTCCTACATTGGGACTTTATTTAAGGTTCAGTTTATACAGGTTAAATTAACAAAGATTTCCTACATTGGGACTTTATCTAAAGTTCAGTTTATACAGGTTAAATTAACAAAGACTTTCTACATTGGGACTTTATTTAAGGTTCAGTTTATACAGGTTAAATTAACAAAGATTTCCTACATTGGGACTTTATTTAAGGTTCAGTTTATACAGGTTAAATTAACAAAGATTTCCTACATTAGGACTTTATCTAAAGTTCAGTTTATACAGGTTAAATTAACAAAGATTTCCTACATTGGGACTTTATCTAAAGTTCAGTTTATACAGGTTAAATTAACAAAGATTTCCTACATTGGGACTTTATCTAAAGTTCAGTTTATACAGGTTAAATTAACAAAGATTTACTACATTGGGACTTTATTTAAGGTTCAGTTTATACAGGTTAAGTTAACAAAGATTTCCTACATTGGGACTTTATCTAAAGTTCAGTTTATACAGGTTAAGTTAACAAAGATTTCCTACATTGGGACTTTATCTAAAGTTCAGTTTATAAAGGTTAAATTAACAAAGATTTCCTACATTGGGACTTTATCTAAAGTTCAGTTTATACAGGTTAAATTAACAAAGATTTCCTACATTGGGACTTTATTTAAGGTTCAGTTTATACAGGTTAAATTAACAAAGATTTCCTACATTAGGACTTTATCTAAAGTTCAGTTTATACAGGTTAAATTAACAAAGATTTACTACATTAGCACTTTATCTAAAGTTCAGTTTATACAGGTTAAATTAACAAAGATTTCCTACATTGGGACTTTATTTAAGGTTCAGTTTATACAGGTTAAATTAACAAAGATTTCCTACATTGGGACTTTATCTAAAGTTCAGTTTATACAGGTTAAATTAACAAAGACTTTCTACATTGGGACTTTATTTAAGGTTCAGTTTATACAGGTTAAATTAACAAAGATTTCCTACATTGGGACTTTATTTAAGGTTCAGTTTATACAGGTTAAATTAACAAAGATTTCCTACATTAGGACTTTATCTAAAGTTCAGTTTATACAGGTTAAATTAACAAAGATTTCCTACATTGGGACTTTATCTAAAGTTCAGTTTATACAGGTTAAATTAACAAAGATTTCCTACATTGGGACTTTATCTAAAGTTCAGTTTATACAGGTTAAATTAACAAAGATTTACTACATTGGGACTTTATTTAAGGTTCAGTTTATACAGGTTAAGTTAACAAAGATTTCCTACATTGGGACTTTATCTAAAGTTCAGTTTATACAGGTTAAATTAACAAAGATTTCCTACATTGGGACTTTATCTAAAGTTCAGTTTATATAGGTTAAATTAACAAAGATTTCCAACATTTGGGACTTTATCTAAAGTTCAGTTTATACAGGTTAAATTAACAAAGATTTCCTACATTGGGACTTTATCTAAAGTTCAGTTTATACAGGTTAAATTAACAAAGATTTCCTACATTGGGACTTTATCTAAAGTTCAGTTTATGCAGGTTAAATTAACAAAGATTTACTACATTGGGACTTTATCTAAAGTTCAGTTTATACAGGTTAAATTAACAAAGATTTCCAACATTTGGGACTTTATCTAAAGTTCAGTTTATACAGGTTAAATTAACAAAGATTTCCTACATTAGGACTTTATCTAAAGTTCAGTTTATACAGGTTAAATTAACAAAGATTTACTACATTGGGACTTTATCTAAAGTTCAGTTTATACAGGTTAAATTAACAAAGATTTCCTACATTAGGACTTTATCTAAAGTTCAGTTTATACAGGTTAAGTTAACAAAGATTTCCTACATTGGGACTTTATCTAAAGTTCAGTTTATACAGGTTAAATTAACAAAGATTTACTACATTGGGACTTTATCTAAAGTTCAGTTTATACAGGTTAAATTAACAAAGATTTCCTACATTAGGACTTTATTTAAAGTTCAGTTTATACAGGTTAAATTAACAAAGATTTCCTACATTGGGACTTTATCTAAAGTTCAGTTTATACAGGTTAAATTAACAAAGATTTCCTACATTAGGACTTTATTTAAGGTTCAATTTATACAGGTTAAATTAACAAAGATTTACTACATTGGGACTTTATTTAAGGTTCAGTTTATACAGGTGAAATTAACAAAGATTTCCTACATTAGGACTTTATCTAAAGTTCAGGTTATACAGGTTAAATTAACAAAGATTTACTACATTGGGACTTTATTTAAGGTTCAGTTTATACAGGTTAAATTAACAAAGATTTACTACATTGGGACTTTATTTAAGGTTCAGTTTATACAGGTGAAATTAACAAAGATTTCCTACATTAGGACTTTATCTAAAGTTCAGGTTATACAGGTTAAATTAACAAAGATTTCCTACATTGGGACTTTATTTAAGGTTCAGTTTATACAGGTTAAATTAACAAAGATTTACTACATTGGGACTTTATTTAAGGTTCAGTTTATACAGGTGAAATTAACAAAGATTTCCTACATTAGGACTTTATCTAAAGTTCAGGTTATACAGGTTAAATTAACAAAGATTTACTACATTGGGACTTTATTTAAGGTTCAGTTTATACAGGTTAAATTAACAAAGATTTACTACATTGGGACTTTATTTAAGGTTCAGTTTATACAGGTGAAATTAACAAAGATTTCCTACATTAGGACTTTATCTAAAGTTCAGGTTATACAGGTTAAATTAACAAAGATTTCCTACATTGGGACTTTATTTAAGGTTCAGTTTATACAGGTTAAATTAACAAAGATTTACTACATTGGGACTTTATTTAAGGTTCAGTTTATACAGGTGAAATTAACAAAGATTTCCTACATTAGGACTTTATCTAAAGTTCAGGTTATACAGGTTAAATTAACAAAGATTTCCTACATTGGGACTTTATTTAAGGTTCAGTTTATACAGGTTAAATTAACAAAGATTTACTACATTGGGACTTTATTTAAGGTTCAGTTTATACAGGTGAAATTAACAAAGATTTCCTACATTAGGACTTTATCTAAAGTTCAGGTTATACAGGTTAAATTAACAAACATTTCCTACATTGGGACTTTATTTAAGGTTCAGTTTATACAGGTTAAATTAACAAAGATTTACTACATTGGGACTTTATTTAAGGTTCAATTTATACAGGTGAAATTAACAAAGATTTCCTACATTAGGACTTTATCTAAAGTTCAGGTTATACAGGTTAAATTAACAAACATTTCCTACATTGGGACTTTATTTAAGGTTCAGTTTATACAGGTTAAATTAACAAAGATTTACTACATTGGGACTTTATCTAAAGTTCAGTTTATACAGGTTAAATTAACAAAGATTTCCTACATTAGGACTTTATTTAAAGTTCAGTTTATACAGGTTAAATTAACAAAGATTTCCTACATTGGGACTTTATCTAAAGTTCAGTTTATACAGGTTAAATTAACAAAGATTTCCTACATTAGGACTTTATTTAAGGTTCAATTTATACAGGTTAAATTAACAAAGATTTACTACATTGGGACTTTATTTAAGGTTCAGTTTATACAGGTGAAATTAACAAAGATTTCCTACATTAGGACTTTATCTAAAGTTCAGGTTATACAGGTTAAATTAACAAAGATTTACTACATTGGGACTTTATTTAAGGTTCAGTTTATACAGGTGAAATTAACAAAGATTTCCTACATTAGGACTTTATCTAAAGTTCAGGTTATACAGGTTAAATTAACAAAGATTTACTACATTGGGACTTTATTTAAGGTTCAGTTTATACAGGTTAAGTTAACAAAGATTTCCTACATTGGGACTTTATCTAAAGTTCAGTTTATACAGGTTAAGTTAACAAAGATTTCCTACATTGGGACTTTATCTAAAGTTCAGTTTATAAAGGTTAAATTAACAAAGATTTCCTACATTGGGACTTTATCTAAAGTTCAGTTTATACAGGTTAAATTAACAAAGATTTCCTACATTGGGACTTTATTTAAGGTTCAGTTTATACAGGTTAAATTAACAAAGATTTCCTACATTAGGACTTTATCTAAAGTTCAGTTTATACAGGTTAAATTAACAAAGATTTACTACATTAGCACTTTATCTAAAGTTCAGTTTATACAGGTTAAATTAACAAAGATTTCCTACATTGGGACTTTATTTAAGGTTCAGTTTATACAGGTTAAATTAACAAAGATTTCCTACATTGGGACTTTATCTAAAGTTCAGTTTATACAGGTTAAATTAACAAAGACTTTCTACATTGGGACTTTATTTAAGGTTCAGTTTATACAGGTTAAATTAACAAAGATTTCCTACATTGGGACTTTATTTAAGGTTCAGTTTATACAGGTTAAATTAACAAAGATTTCCTACATTAGGACTTTATCTAAAGTTCAGTTTATACAGGTTAAATTAACAAAGATTTCCTACATTGGGACTTTATCTAAAGTTCAGTTTATACAGGTTAAATTAACAAAGATTTCCTACATTGGGACTTTATCTAAAGTTCAGTTTATACAGGTTAAATTAACAAAGATTTACTACATTGGGACTTTATTTAAGGTTCAGTTTATACAGGTTAAGTTAACAAAGATTTCCTACATTGGGACTTTATCTAAAGTTCAGTTTATACAGGTTAAATTAACAAAGATTTCCTACATTGGGACTTTATCTAAAGTTCAGTTTATATAGGTTAAATTAACAAAGATTTCCAACATTTGGGACTTTATCTAAAGTTCAGTTTATACAGGTTAAATTAACAAAGATTTCCTACATTGGGACTTTATCTAAAGTTCAGTTTATACAGGTTAAATTAACAAAGATTTCCTACATTGGGACTTTATCTAAAGTTCAGTTTATGCAGGTTAAATTAACAAAGATTTACTACATTGGGACTTTATCTAAAGTTCAGTTTATACAGGTTAAATTAACAAAGATTTCCAACATTTGGGACTTTATCTAAAGTTCAGTTTATACAGGTTAAATTAACAAAGATTTCCTACATTAGGACTTTATCTAAAGTTCAGTTTATACAGGTTAAATTAACAAAGATTTACTACATTGGGACTTTATCTAAAGTTCAGTTTATACAGGTTAAATTAACAAAGATTTCCTACATTAGGACTTTATCTAAAGTTCAGTTTATACAGGTTAAGTTAACAAAGATTTCCTACATTGGGACTTTATCTAAAGTTCAGTTTATACAGGTTAAATTAACAAAGATTTACTACATTGGGACTTTATCTAAAGTTCAGTTTATACAGGTTAAATTAACAAAGATTTCCTACATTAGGACTTTATTTAAAGTTCAGTTTATACAGGTTAAATTAACAAAGATTTCCTACATTGGGACTTTATCTAAAGTTCAGTTTATACAGGTTAAATTAACAAAGATTTCCTACATTAGGACTTTATTTAAGGTTCAATTTATACAGGTTAAATTAACAAAGATTTACTACATTGGGACTTTATTTAAGGTTCAGTTTATACAGGTGAAATTAACAAAGATTTCCTACATTAGGACTTTATCTAAAGTTCAGGTTATACAGGTTAAATTAACAAAGATTTACTACATTGGGACTTTATTTAAGGTTCAGTTTATACAGGTTAAATTAACAAAGATTTACTACATTGGGACTTTATTTAAGGTTCAGTTTATACAGGTGAAATTAACAAAGATTTCCTACATTAGGACTTTATCTAAAGTTCAGGTTATACAGGTTAAATTAACAAAGATTTCCTACATTGGGACTTTATTTAAGGTTCAGTTTATACAGGTTAAATTAACAAAGATTTACTACATTGGGACTTTATTTAAGGTTCAGTTTATACAGGTGAAATTAACAAAGATTTCCTACATTAGGACTTTATCTAAAGTTCAGTTTATAAAGGTTAAATTAACAAAGATTTCCTACATTGGGACTTTATCTAAAGTTCAGTTTATACAGGTTAAATTAACAAAGATTTCCTACATTGGGACTTTATTTAAGGTTCAGTTTATACAGGTTAAATTAACAAAGATTTCCTACATTAGGACTTTATCTAAAGTTCAGTTTATACAGGTTAAATTAACAAAGATTTACTACATTAGCACTTTATCTAAAGTTCAGTTTATACAGGTTAAATTAACAAAGATTTCCTACATTGGGACTTTATTTAAGGTTCAGTTTATACAGGTTAAATTAACAAAGATTTCCTACATTGGGACTTTATCTAAAGTTCAGTTTATACAGGTTAAATTAACAAAGACTTTCTACATTGGGACTTTATTTAAGGTTCAGTTTATACAGGTTAAATTAACAAAGATTTACTACATTGGGACTTTATCTAAAGTTCAGTTTATACAGGTTAAATTAACAAAGATTTCCTACATTAGGACTTTATCTAAAGTTCAGTTTATACAGGTTAAGTTAACAAAGATTTCCTACATTGGGACTTTATCTAAAGTTCAGTTTATACAGGTTAAATTAACAAAGATTTACTACATTGGGACTTTATCTAAAGTTCAGTTTATACAGGTGAAATTAACAAAGATTTCCTACATTAGGACTTTATCTAAAGTTCAGGTTATACAGGTTAAATTAACAAAGATTTACTACATTGGGACTTTATTTAAGGTTCAGTTTATACAGGTTAAGTTAACAAAGATTTCCTACATTGGGACTTTATCTAAAGTTCAGTTTATACAGGTTAAGTTAACAAAGATTTCCTACATTGGGACTTTATCTAAAGTTCAGTTTATAAAGGTTAAATTAACAAAGATTTCCTACATTGGGACTTTATCTAAAGTTCAGTTTATACAGGTTAAATTAACAAAGATTTCCTACATTGGGACTTTATTTAAGGTTCAGTTTATACAGGTTAAATTAACAAAGATTTCCTACATTAGGACTTTATCTAAAGTTCAGTTTATACAGGTTAAGTTAACAAAGATTTCCTACATTGGGACTTTATCTAAAGTTCAGTTTATAAAGGTTAAATTAACAAAGATTTCCTACATTGGGACTTTATCTAAAGTTCAGTTTATACAGGTTAAATTAACAAAGATTTCCTACATTGGGACTTTATTTAAGGTTCAGTTTATACAGGTTAAATTAACAAAGATTTCCTACATTAGGACTTTATCTAAAGTTCAGTTTATACAGGTTAAATTAACAAAGATTTACTACATTAGCACTTTATCTAAAGTTCAGTTTATACAGGTTAAATTAACAAAGATTTCCTACATTGGGACTTTATTTAAGGTTCAGTTTATACAGGTTAAATTAACAAAGATTTCCTACATTGGGACTTTATCTAAAGTTCAGTTTATACAGGTTAAATTAACAAAGACTTTCTACATTGGGACTTTATTTAAGGTTCAGTTTATACAGGTTAAATTAACAAAGATTTCCTACATTGGGACTTTATTTAAGGTTCAGTTTATACAGGTTAAATTAACAAAGATTTCCTACATTAGGACTTTATCTAAAGTTCAGTTTATACAGGTTAAATTAACAAAGATTTCCTACATTGGGACTTTATCTAAAGTTCAGTTTATACAGGTTAAATTAACAAAGATTTCCTACATTGGGACTTTATCTAAAGTTCAGTTTATACAGGTTAAATTAACAAAGATTTACTACATTGGGACTTTATTTAAGGTTCAGTTTATACAGGTTAAGTTAACAAAGATTTCCTACATTGGGACTTTATCTAAAGTTCAGTTTATACAGGTTAAATTAACAAAGATTTCCTACATTGGGACTTTATCTAAAGTTCAGTTTATATAGGTTAAATTAACAAAGATTTCCAACATTTGGGACTTTATCTAAAGTTCAGTTTATACAGGTTAAATTAACAAAGATTTCCTACATTGGGACTTTATCTAAAGTTCAGTTTATACAGGTTAAATTAACAAAGATTTCCTACATTGGGACTTTATCTAAAGTTCAGTTTATGCAGGTTAAATTAACAAAGATTTACTACATTGGGACTTTATCTAAAGTTCAGTTTATACAGGTTAAATTAACAAAGATTTCCAACATTTGGGACTTTATCTAAAGTTCAGTTTATACAGGTTAAATTAACAAAGATTTCCTACATTAGGACTTTATCTAAAGTTCAGTTTATACAGGTTAAATTAACAAAGATTTACTACATTGGGACTTTATCTAAAGTTCAGTTTATACAGGTTAAATTAACAAAGATTTCCTACATTAGGACTTTATCTAAAGTTCAGTTTATACAGGTTAAGTTAACAAAGATTTCCTACATTGGGACTTTATCTAAAGTTCAGTTTATACAGGTTAAATTAACAAAGATTTACTACATTGGGACTTTATCTAAAGTTCAGTTTATACAGGTGAAATTAACAAAGATTTCCTACATTAGGACTTTATCTAAAGTTCAGGTTATACAGGTTAAATTAACAAAGATTTACTACATTGGGACTTTATTTAAGGTTCAGTTTATACAGGTTAAGTTAACAAAGATTTCCTACATTGGGACTTTATCTAAAGTTCAGTTTATACAGGTTAAGTTAACAAAGATTTCCTACATTGGGACTTTATCTAAAGTTCAGTTTATAAAGGTTAAATTAACAAAGATTTCCTACATTGGGACTTTATCTAAAGTTCAGTTTATACAGGTTAAATTAACAAAGATTTCCTACATTGGGACTTTATTTAAGGTTCAGTTTATACAGGTTAAATTAACAAAGATTTCCTACATTAGGACTTTATCTAAAGTTCAGTTTATACAGGTTAAATTAACAAAGATTTACTACATTAGCACTTTATCTAAAGTTCAGTTTATACAGGTTAAATTAACAAAGATTTCCTACATTGGGACTTTATTTAAGGTTCAGTTTATACAGGTTAAATTAACAAAGATTTCCTACATTGGGACTTTATCTAAAGTTCAGTTTATACAGGTTAAATTAACAAAGACTTTCTACATTGGGACTTTATTTAAGGTTCAGTTTATACAGGTTAAATTAACAAAGATTTCCTACATTGGGACTTTATTTAAGGTTCAGTTTATACAGGTTAAATTAACAAAGATTTCCTACATTAGGACTTTATCTAAAGTTCAGTTTATACAGGTTAAATTAACAAAGATTTCCTACATTGGGACTTTATCTAAAGTTCAGTTTATACAGGTTAAATTAACAAAGATTTCCTACATTGGGACTTTATCTAAAGTTCAGTTTATACAGGTTAAATTAACAAAGATTTACTACATTGGGACTTTATTTAAGGTTCAGTTTATACAGGTTAAGTTAACAAAGATTTCCTACATTGGGACTTTATCTAAAGTTCAGTTTATACAGGTTAAATTAACAAAGATTTCCTACATTGGGACTTTATCTAAAGTTCAGTTTATATAGGTTAAATTAACAAAGATTTCCAACATTTGGGACTTTATCTAAAGTTCAGTTTATACAGGTTAAATTAACAAAGATTTCCTACATTGGGACTTTATCTAAAGTTCAGTTTATACAGGTTAAATTAACAAAGATTTCCTACATTGGGACTTTATCTAAAGTTCAGTTTATGCAGGTTAAATTAACAAAGATTTACTACATTGGGACTTTATCTAAAGTTCAGTTTATACAGGTTAAATTAACAAAGATTTCCAACATTTGGGACTTTATCTAAAGTTCAGTTTATACAGGTTAAATTAACAAAGATTTCCTACATTAGGACTTTATCTAAAGTTCAGTTTATACAGGTTAAATTAACAAAGATTTACTACATTGGGACTTTATCTAAAGTTCAGTTTATACAGGTTAAATTAACAAAGATTTCCTACATTAGGACTTTATCTAAAGTTCAGTTTATACAGGTTAAGTTAACAAAGATTTCCTACATTGGGACTTTATCTAAAGTTCAGTTTATACAGGTTAAATTAACAAAGATTTACTACATTGGGACTTTATCTAAAGTTCAGTTTATACAGGTGAAATTAACAAAGATTTCCTACATTAGGACTTTATCTAAAGTTCAGGTTATACAGGTTAAATTAACAAAGATTTACTACATTGGGACTTTATTTAAGGTTCAGTTTATACAGGTTAAGTTAACAAAGATTTCCTACATTGGGACTTTATCTAAAGTTCAGTTTATACAGGTTAAGTTAACAAAGATTTCCTACATTGGGACTTTATCTAAAGTTCAGTTTATAAAGGTTAAATTAACAAAGATTTCCTACATTGGGACTTTATCTAAAGTTCAGTTTATACAGGTTAAATTAACAAAGATTTCCTACATTGGGACTTTATTTAAGGTTCAGTTTATACAGGTTAAATTAACAAAGATTTCCTACATTAGGACTTTATCTAAAGTTCAGTTTATACAGGTTAAATTAACAAAGATTTACTACATTAGCACTTTATCTAAAGTTCAGTTTATACAGGTTAAATTAACAAAGATTTCCTACATTGGGACTTTATTTAAGGTTCAGTTTATACAGGTTAAATTAACAAAGATTTCCTACATTGGGACTTTATCTAAAGTTCAGTTTATACAGGTTAAATTAACAAAGACTTTCTACATTGGGACTTTATTTAAGGTTCAGTTTATACAGGTTAAATTAACAAAGATTTCCTACATTGGGACTTTATTTAAGGTTCAGTTTATACAGGTTAAATTAACAAAGATTTCCTACATTAGGACTTTATCTAAAGTTCAGTTTATACAGGTTAAATTAACAAAGATTTCCTACATTGGGACTTTATCTAAAGTTCAGTTTATACAGGTTAAATTAACAAAGATTTCCTACATTGGGACTTTATCTAAAGTTCAGTTTATACAGGTTAAATTAACAAAGATTTACTACATTGGGACTTTATTTAAGGTTCAGTTTATACAGGTTAAGTTAACAAAGATTTCCTACATTGGGACTTTATCTAAAGTTCAGTTTATACAGGTTAAATTAACAAAGATTTCCTACATTGGGACTTTATCTAAAGTTCAGTTTATATAGGTTAAATTAACAAAGATTTCCAACATTTGGGACTTTATCTAAAGTTCAGTTTATACAGGTTAAATTAACAAAGATTTCCTACATTGGGACTTTATCTAAAGTTCAGTTTATACAGGTTAAATTAACAAAGATTTCCTACATTGGGACTTTATCTAAAGTTCAGTTTATGCAGGTTAAATTAACAAAGATTTACTACATTGGGACTTTATCTAAAGTTCAGTTTATACAGGTTAAATTAACAAAGATTTCCAACATTTGGGACTTTATCTAAAGTTCAGTTTATACAGGTTAAATTAACAAAGATTTCCTACATTAGGACTTTATCTAAAGTTCAGTTTATACAGGTTAAATTAACAAAGATTTACTACATTGGGACTTTATCTAAAGTTCAGTTTATACAGGTTAAATTAACAAAGATTTCCTACATTAGGACTTTATCTAAAGTTCAGTTTATACAGGTTAAGTTAACAAAGATTTCCTACATTGGGACTTTATCTAAAGTTCAGTTTATACAGGTTAAATTAACAAAGATTTACTACATTGGGACTTTATCTAAAGTTCAGTTTATACAGGTTAAATTAACAAAGATTTCCTACATTAGGACTTTATTTAAAGTTCAGTTTATACAGGTTAAATTAACAAAGATTTCCTACATTGGGACTTTATCTAAAGTTCAGTTTATACAGGTTAAATTAACAAAGATTTCCTACATTAGGACTTTATTTAAGGTTCAATTTATACAGGTTAAATTAACAAAGATTTACTACATTGGGACTTTATTTAAGGTTCAGTTTATACAGGTGAAATTAACAAAGATTTCCTACATTAGGACTTTATCTAAAGTTCAGGTTATACAGGTTAAATTAACAAAGATTTACTACATTGGGACTTTATTTAAGGTTCAGTTTATACAGGTTAAATTAACAAAGATTTACTACATTGGGACTTTATTTAAGGTTCAGTTTATACAGGTGAAATTAACAAAGATTTCCTACATTAGGACTTTATCTAAAGTTCAGGTTATACAGGTTAAATTAACAAAGATTTCCTACATTGGGACTTTATTTAAGGTTCAGTTTATACAGGTTAAATTAACAAAGATTTACTACATTGGGACTTTATTTAAGGTTCAGTTTATACAGGTGAAATTAACAAAGATTTCCTACATTAGGACTTTATCTAAAGTTCAGGTTATACAGGTTAAATTAACAAAGATTTACTACATTGGGACTTTATTTAAGGTTCAGTTTATACAGGTTAAATTAACAAAGATTTACTACATTGGGACTTTATTTAAGGTTCAGTTTATACAGGTGAAATTAACAAAGATTTCCTACATTAGGACTTTATCTAAAGTTCAGGTTATACAGGTTAAATTAACAAAGATTTCCTACATTGGGACTTTATTTAAGGTTCAGTTTATACAGGTTAAATTAACAAAGATTTACTACATTGGGACTTTATTTAAGGTTCAGTTTATACAGGTGAAATTAACAAAGATTTCCTACATTAGGACTTTATCTAAAGTTCAGGTTATACAGGTTAAATTAACAAAGATTTCCTACATTGGGACTTTATTTAAGGTTCAGTTTATACAGGTTAAATTAACAAAGATTTACTACATTGGGACTTTATTTAAGGTTCAGTTTATACAGGTGAAATTAACAAAGATTTCCTACATTAGGACTTTATCTAAAGTTCAGGTTATACAGGTTAAATTAACAAACATTTCCTACATTGGGACTTTATTTAAGGTTCAGTTTATACAGGTTAAATTAACAAAGATTTACTACATTGGGACTTTATTTAAGGTTCAATTTATACAGGTGAAATTAACAAAGATTTCCTACATTAGGACTTTATCTAAAGTTCAGGTTATACAGGTTAAATTAACAAACATTTCCTACATTGGGACTTTATTTAAGGTTCAGTTTATACAGGTTAAATTAACAAAGATTTACTACATTGGGACTTTATCTAAAGTTCAGTTTATACAGGTTAAATTAACAAAGATTTCCTACATTGGGACTTTATTTAAGGTTCAGTTTATACAGGTTAAATTAACAAAGATTTCCTACATTAGGACTTTATTTAAGGTTCAGTTTATACAGGTTAAATTAACAAAGATTTCCTACATTGGGACTTTATCTAAAGTTCAGTTTATACAGGTTAAATTAACAAAGATTTCCTACATTGGGACTTTATTTAAGGTTCAGTTTATACAGGTTAAATTAACAAAGATTTCCTACATTAGGACTTTATCTAAAGTTCAGTTTATACAGGTTAAATTAACAAAGATTTCCTACATTGGGACTTTATCTAAAGTTCAGTTTATACAGGTTAAATTAACAAAGATTTCCTACATTGGGACTTTATCTAAAGTTCAGTTTATACAGGTTAAATTAACAAAGATTTCCTACATTGGGACTTTATCTAAAGTTCAGTTTATACAGGTTAAATTAACAAAGATTTCCTACATTGGGACTTTATTTAAGGTTCAGTTTATACAGGTTAAATTAACAAAGATTTCCTACATTGGGACTTTATCTAAAGTTCAGTTTATACAGGTGAAATTAACAAAGATTTCCTACATTAGGACTTTATCTAAAGTTCAGGTTATACAGGTTAAATTAACAAAGATTTCCTACATTGGGACTTTATTTAAGGTTCAGTTTATACAGGTTAAATTAACAAAGATTTCCTACATTGGGACTTTATTTAAGGTTCAGTTTATACAGGTTAAATTAACAAAGATTTACTACATTGGGACTTTATTTAAGGTTCAGTTTATACAGGTGAAATTAACAAAGATTTCCTACATTAGGACTTTATCTAAAGTTCAGGTTATACAGGTTAAATTAACAAAGATTTCCTACATTGGGACTTTATTTAAGGTTCAGTTTATACAGGTTAAATTAACAAAGATTTACTACATTGGGACTTTATTTAAGGTTCAGTTTATACAGGTGAAATTAACAAAGATTTCCTACATTAGGACTTTATCTAAAGTTCAGGTTATACAGGTTAAATTAACAAAGATTTCCTACATTGGGACTTTATTTAAGGTTCAGTTTATACAGGTTAAATTAACAAAGATTTACTACATTGGGACTTTATTTAAGGTTCAGTTTATACAGGTGAAATTAACAAAGATTTCCTACATTAGGACTTTATCTAAAGTTCAGGTTATACAGGTTAAATTAACAAAGATTTCCTACATTGGGACTTTATTTAAGGTTCAGTTTATACAGGTTAAATTAACAAAGATTTCCTACATTGGGACTTTATTTAAGGTTCAGCTTATACAGGTTAAATTAACAAAGATTTCCTACATTGAGACTTTATCTAAAGTTCAGTTTATACAGGTTAAATTAACAAAGATTTCCTACATTGAGACTTTATCTAAAGTTCAGCTAATACAGGTTAAATTAACAAAGATTTCCTACATTAGGACTTTATCTAAAGTTCAGCTTATACAGGTTAAATTAACAAAGATTTCCTACATTGGGACTTTATCTAAAGTTCAGTTTATACAGGTTAAATTAACAAAGATTTCCTACATTGGGACTTTATTTAAGGTTCAGCTAATACAGGTTAAATTAACAAAGATTTCCTACATTAGGACTTTATCTAAAGTTCAGCTAATACAGGTTAAATTAACAAAGATTTCCTACATTAGGACTTTATCTAAAGTTCAGGTTATACAGGTTAAATTAACAAAGATTTCCTACATTGGGACTTTATTTAAGGTTCAGTTTATACAGGTTAAATTAACAAAGATTTACTACATTGGGACTTTATTTAAGGTTCAGTTTATACAGGTGAAATTAACAAAGATTTCCTACATTAGGACTTTATCTAAAGTTCAGGTTATACAGGTTAAATTAACAAAGATTTCCTACATTGGGACTTTATTTAAGGTTCAGTTTATACAGGTTAAATTAACAAAGATTTACTACATTGGGACTTTATTTAAGGTTCAGTTTATACAGGTGAAATTAACAAAGATTTCCTACATTAGGACTTTATCTAAAGTTCAGGTTATACAGGTTAAATTAACAAACATTTCCTACATTGGGACTTTATTTAAGGTTCAGTTTATACAGGTTAAATTAACAAAGATTTACTACATTGGGACTTTATTTAAGGTTCAGTTTATACAGGTGAAATTAACAAAGATTTCCTACATTAGGACTTTATCTAAAGTTCAGGTTATACAGGTTAAATTAACAAAGATTTCCTACATTGGGACTTTATTTAAGGTTCAGTTTATACAGGTTAAATTAACAAAGATTTCCTACATTGGGACTTTATTTAAGGTTCAGCTTATACAGGTTAAATTAACAAAGATTTCCTACATTGAGACTTTATCTAAAGTTCAGTTTATACAGGTTAAATTAACAAAGATTTACTACATTAGGACTTTATCTAAAGTTCAGCTTATACAGGTTAAATTAACAAAGATTTCCTACATTGAGACTTTATCTAAAGTTCAGCTAATACAGGTTAAATTAACAAAGATTTCCTACATTAGGACTTTATCTAAAGTTCAGCTTATACAGGTTAAATTAACAAAGATTTCCTACATTGGGACTTTATTTAAGGTTCAGCTAATACAGGTTAAATTAACAAAGATTTCCTACATTAGGACTTTATCTAAAGTTCAGCTAATACAGGTTAAATTAACAAAGATTTCCTACATTAGGACTTTATCTAAAGTTCAGTTTATACAGGTTAAATTAACAAAGATTTACTACATTGGGACTTTATTTAAGGTTCAGTTTATACAGGTGAAATTAACAAAGATTTCCTACATTAGGACTTTATCTAAAGTTCAGGTTATACAGGTTAAATTAACAAAGATTTACTACATTGGGACTTTATTTAAGGTTCAGTTTATAGAGGATTCAGTTTTATTTGGGGTTTCACTGTATATATATAGTTTGTGACTATTTTGGTATTAGTTTGAACTTTGGTTGTTTTGTGACATTTTCAATCATATTTCCGGTATATCCTGCGGTCAGTTCCATTGGTGGAAGAAACTGGATTACCTTGAGGAAATCACCTAACATTCCACAACTCACTGATAAACCTTATTTATATAGTTGTATTGTGTCTTAGCAGGAGTTAAAATGGTGATGATAGGCATTCATTTTATAGATACCAGTAGTTCTGGAACATCTTATCATCTGAGATATATAGACTTCATATGATGGTGCTGCTGAAATCTTACTACATATAAATATAATTTTCTTAGTATTGTTTAGATTTTATCAAGGATTGTCTTAACCTGAATTCTAA
Organism: Bathymodiolus brooksi; assembly: GCA_963680875.1. NCBI lineage: Eukaryota > Metazoa > Mollusca > Bivalvia > Mytilida > Modiolidae > Bathymodiolus > Bathymodiolus brooksi. Next base: position 137,561,432 of record OY804577.1, read on the forward strand.
AGATGCATACATAAAATAATTTGAATCTGAAAATTATTATTTTTGTTTTCAGATTTCCAAGAAATCTGTAAATGCTGTTTGTTACAATAAAACACGACATGGAGGAGACCTGGTTACTGCAGCAGATGATAAACTTGTCATGTGGTCAGTTAAGAAGGATGGCATGAAAATAAAGAGGTATGTACTGTGTAATCATGTGGTCTGTTAAGAAGGATGGCATGAAAATAAAGAGGTATGTACTGTGAAATCACTTTTATTCGTGGGGTACCAATTTTTGTGGTTTTCGTGGGTAGGCTGATCCACGAAATTAAGAATCCAACGAACAATGAAACTTGGGAAGCAGTTTGACATCGATACATAGCCATGCTGTCCTCGAGTGACATTGACTTTCTGGACCAGCTGCATAGGGTACAATTGACAATTTCAATGACGAAATAAGTACGAGCATACCTTTTAATGGGTTATAATCCACATGAACATTTGTGAATGATTTGATTTTGAATGCAAGTGAAAAACAACAGAAATGTTTATTTGTTGAAAGATTTTAGCAACTTCTGGCAATAAAATTTACTTCAAAACCATATACTAATGATGACACACTTCTAAGTGTTATATAAACATTTCTCTATTAAATTATAACACCCTTCAATTAACACATTTGATCATCTTCTTCATACAATTCAATTATGCCTAAGTTAACTGTACAATCTGAGATAAAAGATCGAAAATTTTGAAATAATTTTACAAGTACAATCTAGATCTGTAATTGGAATAAAAATAATGAGAAAACAAACTATATTGTTCTTATTTGATTGTGAAAAACAAAAATTGGAAATAAAATAGAGATTAAATATTTGTAAAATATAAAAACAAATATTGATGGAAATTGCTAATAAAATATTTTCAGGTGATTTTTTTTAATTTTCAAATTCGATAAAATAAATTCTGCTAAATTTACAAATGCCGGAATTTTCTACAACTGTCAAAATGAGGGACAGTGATATGCATAAAATTTTATCTTGTTGATGAATAAAGAATGGAATTCTTTTTGCACTTTTTTTCTTGAGTTTGATGCAGCTGTCTCTTATACTACGGACTGTTGTCTCGCTGACTTTACGACCATGGTCTGAAGTACCTCTCATTAACACTGATTACGATTTATAAAAATAATAATGATTTGCACTGATTATGAAATTCAAAAGCTGACTTTGTTCCGATTCTAAGTTGATATATATGTTAAAAAAAAAATTGAGAAAATGAACATGTTAATATCCACATTCCACTTCTGATTACATAATTCTAGATCTACGGCTCATCTGTCTATGTATTGCAGCTTTTTCGAAGTTTTGCTCCCATTGGAACTTATTATGTTGAAAATATAAAATCCACAAATTTTATTTTGGTTCAAACACAAAATCCACGAATCCACGAACTTGTTTAATTTTTAGCCAAACCACGAATTTGTTCATTTATTTTGGGTTGAAATAGGATCATTCTGAAGTTTTATGATTCAAATATTAAGATGATACATGAATAAATATAACAGTTAGTGTTAAATAATTGACTATGTATAATAACATTTGTGTGTTATCCGAGATCATTTTTGGCTGACAAAAACTTGAAGGAAAAGACTGTCATGGTCGTGATCCTATTGTGTTGGATTTACAACTACATATGCAATCAGTGCCTATCACCACTGATGTTGTGAGTTCGAATCTCGATCAGGGCGAGGTGTACAACATTATGTGATAAAGTTTGTCAGTGACTCACGACAGGTCGGCGATTTTCTCCGGGTCCTCTGGTTTCCTCCACCAATAAAACTGAATCCCACGATATAACTGAAATATTGTTGAAAGTGGCATTAAACACCATAAAACAAACAAACAAATACATAGAATGGTAAAGCAGAATGATTTTGGCGACCTAAGACTCACGAGGATAAAAAAGGTAAATAATTACTACAACACAGAGGGAAAAAAGTGAAATCATCATACAAATACCCTCTGTGGTTTAAATAATGAAATTCATTTGATATATAAATATACATGAAAAATATCAACCATTCAAAATCCAGGATACTCATAAAAGGTGTAATTCAACAAGAAATAATTTTCTTAATTGCATACGTTGCTATAATCTATCTTTTGTGGGTAAATTTTCTCACATTACAATGTAAAATGACAGAAAATTATCTGCACTCAAAATTATTCTGTAAATAATCAAATGCAATTTATATATGTATGAAGAATTACAAGAATCGTTTTTTCCTTATATCTGGCTGGAACCCGCTGCTAAAGCCCATAGTTAGGAGTTGCTTGGTTGAGCCCATAGTTAGGAGTTGCTTGGTTGAGCCCATAGTTAGGAGTTGCTCGGTTGTGCCCATAGTTAGGAGTTGCTTGGTTGAGCCCATAGATAGGAGTTGCTTGGTTGAGCCCATAGTTAGGAGTTGCTCAGTTGAGCCTATAGTTAGGAGTTGCTCAGTTGAGCCCATAGTTAGGAGTTGCTCAGTTGAGCCCACCATAGTTAGGAGTTGCTCAGTTGAGCCCATAGTTAGGAGTTGCTTGGTTGAGCCTATGGTTAGGAGTTGCTCAGTTGAGCCTATGGTTAGGAGTTGCTCAGTTGAGCCTATAGTTAGGAGTTGCTCAGTTGAGCCCATAGTTAGGAGTTGCTCAGTTGAGCCCATAGTTAGGAGTTGCTCAGTTGAGCCCATAGTTAGGAGTTGCTCAGTTGAGCCCATAGTTAGGAGTTGCTTGGTTGAGCCCATATTTAGGAGTTGCTCAGTTGAGCCCATAGTTAGGAGTTGCTCAGTTGAGCCTATAGTTAGGAGTTGCTCAGTTGAGCCTATAGTTAGGAGTTGCTCAGTTGAGCCCATAGTTAGGAGTTGCTTGGTTGAGCTCATAGTTAGGAGTTGCTCGGTTGAGCCCATAGTTAGGAGTTGCTTGGTTGAGCCCATAGTTAGGAGTTGCTTGGTTGAGCCCATAGTTAGGAGTTGCTTGGTTGAGCCCATAGTTAGGAGTTGCTCAGTTGAGCCCATAGTTAGGAGTTGCTTGGTTGAGCCCATAGTTAGGAGTTGCTTGGTTGAGCCCATAGTTAGGAGTTGCTCGGTTGAGCCCATAGTTAGGAGTTGCTCAGTTGAGCCCATAGTTAGGAGTTGCTCGGTTGAGCCCATAGTTAGGAGTTGCTCGGTTGAGCCCATAGTTAGGAGTTGCTTGGTTGAGCCCATAGTTAGGAGTTGCTCAGTTGAGCCTATAGTTAGGAGTTGCTCAGTTGAGCCCATAGTTAGGAGTTGCTTGGTTGAGCCCATAGTTAGGAGTTGCTCGGTTGAGCCCATAGTTAGGAGTTGCTCAGTTGAGCCCATAGTTAGGAGTTGCTCGGTTGAGCCCATAGTTAGGAGTTGCTCGGTTGAGCCCATACTTAGGAGTTGCTTGGTTGAGCCCATAGTTAGGAGTTGCTTGGTTGAGCCCATAGTTAGGAGTTGCTCAGTTGAGCCTATAGTTAGGAGTTGCTCAGTTGAGCCCATAGTTAGGAGTTGCTCAGTTGAGCCCATAGTTAGGAGTTGCTCAGTTGAGCCCATAGTTAGGAGTTGCTTGGTTGAGCCCATAGATAGGAGTTGCTTGGTTGAGCCCATAGTTAGGAGTTGCTCAGTTGAGCCTATAGTTAGGAGTTGCTCAGTTGAGCCCATAGTTAGGAGTTGCTCAGTTGAGCCCACCATAGTTAGGAGTTGCTCAGTTGAGCCCATAGTTAGGAGTTGCTTGGTTGAGCCTATGGTTAGGAGTTGCTCAGTTGAGCCTATGGTTAGGAGTTGCTCAGTTGAGCCTATAGTTAGGAGTTGCTCAGTTGAGCCCATAGTTAGGAGTTGCTCAGTTGAGCCCATAGTTAGGAGTTGCTCAGTTGAGCCCATAGTTAGGAGTTGCTCAGTTGAGCCCATAGTTAGGAGTTGCTTGGTTGAGCCCATATTTAGGAGTTGCTCAGTTGAGCCCATAGTTAGGAGTTGCTCAGTTGAGCCTATAGTTAGGAGTTGCTCAGTTGAGCCTATAGTTAGGAGTTGCTCAGTTGAGCCCATAGTTAGGAGTTGCTTGGTTGAGCTCATAGTTAGGAGTTGCTCGGTTGAGCCCATAGTTAGGAGTTGCTTGGTTGAGCCCATAGTTAGGAGTTGCTTGGTTGAGCCCATAGTTAGGAGTTGCTTGGTTGAGCCCATAGTTAGGAGTTGCTCAGTTGAGCCCATAGTTAGGAGTTGCTTGGTTGAGCCCATAGTTAGGAGTTGCTTGGTTGAGCCCATAGTTAGGAGTTGCTCGGTTGAGCCCATAGTTAGGAGTTGCTCAGTTGAGCCCATAGTTAGGAGTTGCTCGGTTGAGCCCATAGTTAGGAGTTGCTCGGTTGAGCCCATAGTTAGGAGTTGCTTGGTTGAGCCCATAGTTAGGAGTTGCTTGGTTGAGCCCATAGTTAGGAGTTGCTCAGTTGAGCCTATAGTTAGGAGTTGCTCAGTTGAGCCCATAGTTAGGAGTTGCTTGGTTGAGCCCATAGTTAGGAGTTGCTCGGTTGAGCCCATAGTTAGGAGTTGCTCAGTTGAGCCCATAGTTAGGAGTTGCTCGGTTGAGCCCATAGTTAGGAGTTGCTCGGTTGAGCCCATACTTAGGAGTTGCTTGGTTGAGCCCATAGTTAGGAGTTGCTTGGTTGAGCCCATAGTTAGGAGTTGCTCAGTTGAGCCTATAGTTAGGAGTTGCTCAGTTGAGCCCATAGTTAGGAGTTGCTCAGTTGAGCCCATAGTTAGGAGTTGCTCAGTTGAGCCCATAGTTAGGAGTTGCTTGGTTGAGCCCATAATTAGGAGTTGCTTGGTTGAGCCCATAGTTAGGAGTTGCTCGGTTGAGCCCATAGTTAGGAGTTGCTCAGTTGAGCCCATAGTTAGGAGTTGCTCGGTTGAGCCCATAGTTAGGAGTTGCTTGGTTGAGCCTATAGTTAGGAGTTGCTCAGTTGAGCCCATAGTTGGGAGTTGCTCGGTTGAGCCCATAGTTAGGAGTTGCTTGGTTGAGCCTATAGTTAGGAGTTGCTCAGTTGAGCCTATAGTTAGGAGTTGCTCAGTTGAGCCTATAGTTAGGAGTTGCTCAGTTGAGCCCATAGTTAGGAGTTGCTCAGTTGAGTCAATAGTTAGGAGTTGCTCAGTTGAGCCTATAGTTAGGAGTTGCTCAGTTGAGCCTATAGTTAGGAGTTGCTCAGTTGAGCCTATAGTTAGGAGTTGCTCAGTTGAGCCTATAGTTAGGAGTTGCTCAGTTGAGCCCATAGTTAGGAGTTGCTCAGTTGAGCCAATAGTTAGGAGTTGCTCGGTTGAGCCTATAGTTAGGAGTTGCTCAGTTGAGCCTATAGTTAGGAGTTGCTCAGTTGAGCCTATAGTTAGGCTCAGTTGAAACATTCAAAGCTGTTGTCTCCTCTATGAAATACTTATTTATGAAACCTGTAAATAATTTTAACCTTTTTCAATTGTCATGTACAGCCTCAAACATATTCTTCAACTTACTGATGGCAGTCAGTATTTGTTAGAAGTAGAAAAATAGAATTATTACATTTGTTATGACATGTGTATGGTATATGAACTGTCTAAGGTCATCTCTTTCAATTCTAAAATTAGATAAATTTTTATTTTTATTTTACAGGGTTGAAAATGTGATGGTGTTAGAAGAGGGACAATCACCTTTAACATGCTTACTAAAGGTAGCAGGAACAACAACAACCCCCTTCTTCTTCATTGCTGCTGGGTGGAATGGAAAAGTCAAACTGTATAAAGACATCTGTCAACTTCAAAGGTAAGTACATATGTACTACTGTTGCCATGGCAATAATGTATTGTAACATGTATAGTTTTTGACCTGATTAGTTTCATCATAAATTTTGTCAAATAATATTTCGTGATTGTTTTTGTGGGTAAAAATATGTCTATTTCAATGAAAAATGTAATATTGCCATGGTAATTAGTTTTTTTCAGCATGTTCTTTTTAATTCATATGATCTGTCTGAATTTATCATTGAACAAACCTGCTTTAAGACTTTAGTCCTAATTTTGAAAATCCAAATTAGGTCTTAGATTACTATAAATTTGAGCTTTTTAATGAATGCTAGGAAACACTGTTATACCTTTATATTTTACTCATAGCTTTTTGCTTTACTCATTGTCATAATCATAGAAAATTAGAAGTGAAAATACACTTATAACCCTGTCTTGACTGTAATAATTTTTTATTTTAGTAAATGTGTTGTGAACCCTGTGGACTGGATATTAAGCCTGTATCAGTGTAATAAAGACCCAACCTGTATATATGCTACAACTGCAAACGGAATGGTGATCATAATGATTGTAAACTTAGAGAAGGTAAATATATATACATTTGTATATATATTATTACTGTATTCAGTACTAGTGTAACCCTGATTTTGTAAAAGGTGGCATTACAAATTCCAAAATACCAAAATTTTATGTAAATTATTGTCTCTTCTTTTCCTATGTTCCAGTTTCCTTAGCCAAAGCATGATCATACTATTAAAAAAAGACCAAACATGTGAATGCATTTATTTTTTATTTTTTCAAAGGAAGCATTTAAATTTACCTACCCGAACAATATGTACCACTCTTTCTATTTTCTTGAATATATAATAATCACATCAAAAGTTGAGAAAGACAAATTCATCCACAATCCAACCAAACGTAACTTTATTTAGAATTTCTCACGGGAGGTTTGGCGCTTTAAAATCTGATTCAACCCACCATTTCTTTAGAAATGCCTGTACCAAGTCAGGGTCATGTTGATTGATTTTGTCTGTTTATATACTTATGAGTTTTCCCTTTGTAAGATTGTTCAGTAATTTTGTTATTACCCTTATATCCACAGAAAACTACCAGTTTTTACTACTATCATCAAGTAGAAAGAAACTACATTTGCTGTTGTACCATTTTTTTCTTCAGAATGGTAGAATACGGACAATGCAAACGATTACTGTCCCTAACACTGTAGATGTAGATGTTGTTCTACACAAACAACAACCAGTCTGGGTGAATTGTATGGCAGATGATAAAACACTGCAAATCTTCGGAGATTCTAAAGGCCAGATAACAAACAGGAAAACGACAACAGTCAGGGTAAAATAAATATCTTTGTAATCTTTTATAAATTCTAGAAAATTAAATAAAGCACCTTGGCTTGCAAATGGCAATCGTGGTAGTTGGATTTACAACTACCTATGCTATCAGAATGCTGTGAGTTCAAATCCTGCTCAGGCAAGGTGTACTCTATGCAACATTATGTGATAAAGTGACTTGCAGCAGGTCGGTGGATTTCTCAGGTTTCCTCCACCAATAAAACTGACCGCCACAATATAACTAAAATATTGTTGAAAGTGGCGTTAAAGGGAAACTTGGCGATTTTTTACATGTTAGCTAAATATGTTCCTGGTGATATAAAATACATATTCACAAAGTTTTATCGACATATTTCCACAAATAACGAAGCAAATTTGTAATTTTAATTTCTAATTTTTCAACCAGGCTGTGACGTTTTAAACTAAAAATGCATTGTGGGATTGAAATTTAAAGTCTGGGTCGCTGATGTTAAATTCACTTCATTTAAAGCACTCAGAGGACTGTAATTCAAATCTAATAACCGTTGGAAAATTAAATACTGAAGTGAACAGCTACGTACCTTTTTGACAAACAACTATTTTAAATGAACAAAATGTTTCATTTCCTTTATATTTACAACGGAAAGAGTGTTTTACAACAGTCACCTATATTCGCTATATATCGGATCCCTTTTACAATTATGTTCATTTTGTTTTACTGCTAATGTGCTGAAAATTATAATGGATAATTTTGACAACGCGTAACTTGTGTATTGATTTCTAGATTCTGTTTTAATCCCTTTTTTATAATCATTATTCGGCATGCTGTTTACTGTTATTTTGATCTCCGCATGTAGATGTCCGCTTGGGTGTTTTCTAGCCGGAGGGTAAAATTATACAGGTGTAAAATTCAAGGTGACCAGATTAATCAAATGGGAATTTGAATACACACTATTTGCTTTCCAAGACGAGTTGGTAGATCGTTTATTATCTATTAAAGATAAAATATTCTTAAAACATTAGAATAAATATAATGTTGAAATAACAGGAACAATTTATGTTTTAGATGATAAAAAAGTATACACCATCCTTGAAATTATAAGTTTTCATTAAGAGAGGTGCCAAATTGGTCTAACTATATATAGCTGTCTCATCATCATAATTTAACGATCGATGTTCATAAAAGATGTTTTAATTTTAATTTTAAATAAAATGATTATGATTTTACTCAATCATTATTTTAACAGTCGGTGTTCTTTTAACAGTCGGTGTTCATAAAAGATGTTTTAATTAATTTAATTTTAATCAAAGGATTATGATTTTATTCAATCATTATTTTAACAGTCAGTGTTCATAAAAGATGTTTTAATTAATTTAATTTAATCAAATGATTATGATTTTACTCAATCAATATTTCTTTACTTTTCTTTTGTTCAACGCGTGTTGTTTGTTTGGGAACATTTCTATATAAAGCACCGAAATTAACATTTTAGTTATAGCTTAAATATGTCGAGCTCAGGTACGGAAAGTGACTCTAGTGCCTCAAGTGATGTAGATTTCGACGACTATGGAGAGTTCGGTTACCAACTTGAACCAGAATATACGAAAGAAGAACTCGGACAAATGGAAGAGGCAGCGAGTGTCCAACGTCGGGAAATAGAGAACAACCCACGTCAGAACGACACAAATTTGATATCCACTGATATTCATTTAGACAAAATTCGGAAGAGATCATGATCATGAGCGGTATAAACAGATGAAGGGCAGTCAAAAATTAAAAAGAGATTAGGTCACACCAGATTTACTTCTTGTTCTTCGGATTTTGTGCTAAAAACGTTGTCCAGAGCGAGCAAGTGATTTAAAAATGTTAATTTCTTTTCCTTTTTTTGCTTGTCATTTTTGATGAGCGAAACGTAAAATATTATGCGAAAAATATATTTCTTATATTTTTCATGTATTTTCAGAAGCGAGAGACCATATTTTAATTTTAAATATTTTACTCTTCAATAAATTAAGGCAAATAATTCCTGAAGTAAGAAGTGAAATGTGGGATTTACTTATTTTTATCTTCATTCTGAAAACGACAGGTACATTCACACCGGTTCACTCAGCAGGGTACCTAATATTGCATAATGAGTTTAGGTCCACACAGGAAATCGCCAGGCAGAATATACAAGTGTCATTTTACATCCGGTCGACGGGCCTCTGACCGAATACCTGAATACATGTGTCACAATATATGGCCCCAGGAGGGCATATACAAATAATAATTATGATTGATACACAACAACAATACATCAAACTAAATATTCGCAGTGAAATATCAATAATTGTGATGAACAAATTTTTTATGACTATTCTGAGATTAATCAGAAGGGTCCACCAGTTCGAAAGACGTGATTAAAATAAACAAAATATGTTACGCAGAGACATATTATATGTTACGCTTTGTTTTTGTATAATAAACTTATTTATAATACTCATCGTCTGTAATTGTCAAATGAAATCTATTACAAATTATATGTTTACATAATTCTCTCAATTGTATGGCTTCCTACCCTGTAACTTTCTGTGCTTTTAGCTTATGTGTATCTTTATTGTAGTGCATGCACGATCGATTACAAAGTGCGATCTTACTGAATAATGTCATTGAAACAATTTTACCCCGTAGTATAGGCCTTTTTGGATTTTTTTTTAACGAATTCAGGGCATTGTTCCGATGTCCGTTCTTTTTTTAACTTAATTTCGTAGTTCTTCAGTTTTGGAAAAAAATCTTTTGTAAATGTGTCTCATTAAAGACTAACCTTTCCCCCGATTCATTTGTTTTGCCATAATCTATAGAAGCAAAACGTAAATCTGCAAAAAATGATTATGTAATAAATTCATATATTTAGAATAATAAGAAAAATAAAAAGAATTACCATCAAGTTAAACAACCGTACGCCTGACAAGCCATATCGACACTGAATGAGGACCCTGGTTTGTCACGCTTGTTTTGGGGCATGGTGGTATTTAGACGTCACGTGATACTTGGTATTGAGATGCTATCAAAATGGCGACTTCCATGTATCGTTGACAGAATTTTAAAATCGATTTCATTCCCTTATCCAACATAATAAAACGCTAATATACATATAAACATCCATATTTATACATCAGGAAAAACATATAAAAAAATTATTTTTTTGCGAAGTTTCCCTTTAAACACCATAACCCTTATATCCCCTCCTTAGGTTGCAAACTACCAAATAACTATTTAGACAATGTTTAAGAACTAAACTAAACCCTAACATTAGGGTTGCAAAATGTGCAGCCATTATATGCACCCCCTTTTGACCCTGAAAATGTCCAGTTAAAGAGCTAGTTCATGTTTATAATATATTATGTCGGAAGTGTAAGAATTAAATATCAATCATATATATTTTTCAGTGCTTTGAGCATGTTTCATATGCTGAGGGATTTTTAGAACCATTTATCTCCTTTAAACTTCAATAAAGTTTAAAAATGTTATTTGTGTTGTGTTTTAGATTTTGAAAAAAAGTGACTTTTGGTCAAGTTAGGTACATGGGTGCAGCTGGGGTTTAAAAAAATGCCCCCATTCATATTTACAGTATGAAATGAGCAGTTAAGGACTTGAATATGAATCTAAAGTTATTTTTATCAAATGTATAGTAAATATTAACAATTTTGAAAAAAGGTGACTTCTGGTCAAGTTAGGTACATGGGTGAAGCTGGGCTTTAAAAAATGTCCCCATTCATATTTGCAGTATGAAATGATTCTTAAGCACTTGAATATGAATCAAAAGTTTTTTTATCAAGAATTAAAGTACATGTTAACAAAAGATGTTATACATTGATTACAATTGCTATTTCAGGTTCATGGAGATGCTATTACTTGTGTTAAAATAACAGATGATGTAGTGTTTACAGCATCGCTTGACAGAACTGTTAAAGTATGGGATAGAGACATGAAACAGGTAAGATATACAATTAAACTGTACCCAGCCCTTTCCTTCATTCACGACGGTGCCACTAGTGGAGTAGGAACTGCTTACCCTTCCGGAGCACCTGATATTTTACACCACATTAACAACTTAAAATGTAATGTGGATAACATACAACAACAATAAGTATAAACATAAATTTAGTAAGAGTATGGACAGCACAAACTCAATGAAAAAAACAACAAAATAAATTAGGAGACCATTTTATTTTTGATTTCATACCATTAGAACTTGTTATGAACAGCATCTTATCATTTACCAGAATTTATTTTAAACCTTTTCATTTCTCTCTCATGATTTTTAGAATAGTACATCAGTAATACATATTTTTTGGAAGGAAGTTTTAAACATTGATGGTCAACAATGCCACTAATATAAACATTGATGGTCAACAATGCCACTAATATGAACATTGATGGTCAACAATGCCACTAATATAAACATTGATGGTCAACAATGCCACTAATATGAACATTGATGGTCAACAATGCCACTAATATAAACATTGATGGTCAACAATGCCACTAATATAAACATTGATGGTCAACAATGCCACTAATATAAACAAAATGAACAATCACCTCTCACCTCATATCATTGAACATTTAAAAACTATCCCATATGACTTTAGAAATTGAGGTCCTGGCATGGGACAAGCACAAAAATGTGGCAGGGTTAGACTGGTTCGTGAGATCCTAACATTCCCCTCTTGATAACTGGATCTCCAATGACAATACATATATAAACAAATAATGAAAAACCTACACATCACATCCACTCAAAAAGACCACAAATTATCACATGATATTATACTTTACATTTATATTTTCTCTATTTGTCTTTGTTAGCAAGCCGGTCCATATAACAGTCCATATAATGTTTTCTTCTGCATTTTGTCAGAACTCGTTTTTGGTTTTAGATATACAATAACAAAAAATATGTCGTCTTACAGATTGGGTATAATATAACAAATAGTTCATGGCACTTTGGGCCAAATGGTCTTTAGTGCCATGAACTATTTGTTAAATATATGACTAACAACATAAACATGGACAGTACTATAGTGGGGTCTATGAATGCTTGTAGTTATAACACATTTTTGTTTTTAAAAAAAGCTGTTCTTTAAATAATACACATGAAACATACAAATTCTACTGAATTGATTAACACTTGTTTTTGTCGTTTCTAGGTTGGTTTGTTCTTCTGTCAAGCACCAGTAACATCTATGAACATTGTGCAGATTGTTAGGAATCCATTTCCAGTTATTTCTCTAGCTTGCGGTGACCAGTTGGGCAATATTCATTTTCTCACATGGAGAGGTGGAATTTGAACAGTGTAGCATGTGTAGATACTTTTATCAAATTGAGACAAAAAACTTGTGATAACATTTGAGAGAAGCTTTATTTCTTCAAAAGTACTGGTAATATTAGTAAATATATTCTCAGTTGGAGAAGAAGATATATATTACTATGGTAACTTGAAAATGAGGAAATTAATGAATTATTTTTGTAAGAAAACGTTGACTGTTAAAAAACTTCATCTTCATAAAGAAAAAAAAATGTGTTATTTTTTTGTATTTTGACTTATTTATATCATGACTACCTGTATATAGTACACACTATATATTATAATTACTTGTGTATACTACACTATTTATATCAAGACTACCTGTTTATAGTACACAATATATATTATAATTACCTGTGTATAGTACACTATTTATATCATGACTACCTGTATATAGTACACAATATATATTATAATTACCTGTGTATAGTATACTATTTATATCATGACTACCTGTATATAGTACACAATATATATTATAAATACTTGTGTATACTACACTATTTATATCATGACTACCTGTTTATAGTACACAATATATATTATAATTACCTGTGTATAGTACACTATTTATATCATGACTACCTGTATATAGTACACAATATATATTATAATTACCTGTGTATAGTATACTATTTATATCATGACTACCTGTATATAGTACACAATATATATTATAAATACTTGTGTATACTACACTATTTATATCATGACTACCTGTTTATAGTACACAATATATATTATAATGACCTGTGTATAGTACACTATTTATATCATGACTACCTGTATATAGTACACAATATATATTATTATTACCTGTGTATAGTATACTATTTATATCATGACTACCTGTATATAGTACACAATATATATTATAATTACCTGTGTATAGTACACTATTTATATCATAATTACCTGTGTATATAGTACACAATATATATTATAATGACCTGTGTATAGTACACTATTTATATTATGATTACCTTCTACTTGTCTAATTACTGATTGTGATAAAAAGTATAAATTATTTCTGATTTTTGGTGTATTTTACCCACACAGGTTTTTCAGAAGTTTACAACATGGAAATTAGTATTATACATTATAATACTGGTAGTGTTTATTTTTGTTAAGACTTGTCATGTGCAATAATTGTCATGTGATTTTAACTTTTATTTAAAGGTTAATGTTAAATAATCATTTTAAATACTTCAGCAATGTTTTTTCATCAATATCAGAGAGAACTTCATTTCATATACAGGCAGTTGACAAAAATATGGCAAGTGTACAAATACATCCACTGTCTGTTCTTTATAACATTTATTTCCCTCATTTAAAAAAAAAATAAAGTAAAATGACACAAATTTTACAATGTACATTTTTTTTTGTATATCACTGAATATGTTGACAACTGTATGGTATGATTTTTATTTGTATGGAACAAATTCTAACAAAACTGAAATATCTATGATTATTACTATTGGGAGTATTTTGGTCCACTTTTTAAACCTATTTTCTATACATCGTAACCTTCAAATATTTTCTCAACATTAAAATCTTTTCATATTATTGTTTTAGTAGGTACTTCAGGTAGTATTTGTTTTACTTATGTTATAGACAATCTTTATCTTGTGTCATTTTTATGTCTTTTAAAATTGTCCTTGAAGATGGATATATCATAAGCAAATTATTGCTTATTGCATAATAAGAAAAGGGTACTGATAAATTAACAAGGTCAAGGTCTCTCTTACTTATAGACATTATTGATATTGTAATGTCATCATTTTTTTAAACCCATGGACCAATACATGTATGAAACCTTGTTCTATTTCTTAAGTTTTTCAAGATATCTAGCTTAAGAAATATTTTCTCACACTTTTAATTTGATCAACATTTGTGTTATTGAGCCATTGAATCTAGGGGGTTGTTTTTGTGCCATTTTAATACCTGTTGTAATATACTTCAGGTAGATGATTATGGTATACAAACATCCTGTGTTTTCACTTCACCTAATTTACTTAACTTTTCCAACTTTTTACAGATAAATGGGTTTTTTTTTCCCGAGATGTCAGTTGTGACAAATATCTGATATGTCAGTGTAATAAAAACAAATATGTTAAATACTGAAGTTTGGATTATCTTTCTGGTAACCCCAAAAATATAAACACAGGCTTGTTAAATATTGAAGATTTGGTTTATCTTTCTGGTAACTACAAACATATAAACACAGACTTTATTAAGATGATTCCTTGTTATGTTGAAACAACAAATAAATCAATTATAAGTAATATTATCTAATAATAAGAGTTTTATGGTTCATTATTATGTTACTTAATTTAGAGTTGGGGGTGAAAAAAGGGGGGATTCCTTTTATAAGTAATATTATCTAATAATAAGAGTTTTATTGTTCATTATTATGTTACTTAATTTAGAGTTGGGGGTGAAAAAAGGGGGGATTCCTTTTATAAGTAATATTATCTAATAATAAGAGTTTTATGGTTCATCATTATGTTACTTGATTTAGAGTTGGGGTGAAAAAAGGGGGATTCCTTTTTGAACAAATAACTAGAGTTGTAAATGAAAAGGGGGACTACCTTTTTGAACAAATAAGTTGAGTTGGAAATGAAAAAAAAAGAAGGGAGGGGGCTTCCATTTTGAACAAAAATAAGTGAGAAAACTGTTATATTTCTGTTGTTATTCAAAATGGTTGAACTGAAAGGGTCTTATTTGTAGCTTTAGAGGCTTACTTGATCTTTTTGAATATTAGATTATTTGATTGAATCTGGCATGTTTACTAAATATTATGCGATTTGGGCTGGTATTTGTATCATTGTTATAAGAGTTAAATATGTGGTTGAATTCAGAGAGAGAGAGAAAGAGAGAGGGGGGGTGGAGAACGATAATAGCGTGTATGAATTTATGGGAGATTTGTTTGGAGAATGAAAGGGTAATGAATACTTGTTGAATGTCAGAGAGACGGAAGATGAGAGGGAGCAAGTTAAAATGTTTAACATATTTGAGAGATGTTATTAAGTATATCAGACAAGATAATTTTTTAGAAATGAAAATTCAAAAATTCAGAGTATTTGTTTATTTATTATTAACATTTTTGGTTGATTATATCAAAATTACTTTTAAAAGTGGCAAGTTAATAACATGTTTTTGGTTGTATTTCAGATTAATTACAAATAATTATTTTATTTGAACAATTCACCAAGGATATATTTAACAGGTACCAGCTGTGTGATTTCAGCCATCTTCCTTTAAAGGAAGCACTAGAAAATACACGTACATGTATAACTTGTTTTTGTTATTTGTTTATTTTTACATGTTTTAATATTAAATTTTGAAATTAAAGTGAGCATTTTGTTTCTTTTCTACATAAGACATAAAAGAATTACACAAAACTTGTAATGAATTGTAACTACATCAGTGGTGTAATGGATGCCTGTCTCAATTACTGTAGACCAAATCAAAGACTATAAAATAGGTATTTGTTGTTTCTTCTCCCAGTCTCAACATTGCTGTAGACCAAATCAAAGACTATAAAATGGGTATTTGTTGTTTCTTCTCCTGGTCTCAACATTGCTGTAGACCAAATCAAAGACTATAAAATAGGTATTTGTTGTTTCTTCTCCTGGTCTCAACATTGCTGTAGACCAAATCAAAGACTATAAAATAGGTATTTGTTGTTTCTTCTCCTGGTCTCAACATTGCTGTAGACCAAATCAAAGACTATAAAATAGGTATTTGTTGTTTCTTCTCCTGGTCTCAACATTGCTGTAGACCAAATCAAAGACTATAAAATAGGTATTTGTTGTTTCTTCTCCTGGTCTCAACATTGCTGTAGACCAAATCAAAGACTATAAAATAGGTATTTGTTGTTTCTTCTCCTGGTCTCAACATTGCTGTAGACCAAATCAAAGACTATAAAATAGGTATTTGTTGTTTCTTCTCCCGGTCTCAACATTGCTGTAGACCAAATCAAAGACTATAAAATGGGTATTTGTTGTTTCTTCTCCTGGTCTCAACATTGCTGTAGACCAAATCAAAGACTATAAAATAGGTATTTGTTGTTTCTTCTCCTGGTCTCAACATTGCTGTAGACCAAATCAAAGACTATAAAATAGGTATTTGTTGTTTCTTCTCCTGGTCTCAACATTGCTGTAGACCAAATCAAAGACTATAAAATAGGTATTTGTTGTTTCTTCTCCTGTTTTCAACATTGCTGTAGACCAAATCAAAGACTATAAAATAGGTATTTGTTGTTTCTTCTCCTGTTTTCAACATTGCTGTAGACCAAATCAAAGACTATAAAATAGGTATTTGTTGTTTCTTCTCCCAGTCTCAACATTGCTGTAGACCAAATCAAAGACTATAAAATAGGTATTTGTTGTTTCTTCTCCCGGTCTCAACATTGCTGTAGACCAAATCAAAGACTATAAAATGGGTATTTGTTGTTTCTTCTCCTGGTCTCAACATTGCTGTAGACCAAATCAAAGACTATAAAATAGGTATTTGTTGTTTCTTCTCCTGGTCTCAACATTGCTGTAGACCAAATCAAAGACTATAAAATAGGTATTTGTTGTTTCTTCTCCTGGTCTCAACATTGCTGTAAACCAAATCAAAGACTATAAAATAGGTATTTGTTGTTTCTTCTCCTGTTTTCAACATTGCTGTAGACCAAATCAAAGACTATAAAATAGGTATTTGTTGTTTCTTCTCCCGGTCTCAACATTGCTGTAGACCAAATCAAAGACTATAAAATAGGTATTTGTTGTTTCTTCTCCCAGTCTCAACATTGCTGTAGACCAAATCAAAGACTATAAAATAGGTATTTGTTGTTTCTTCTCCTGGTCTTAACATTGCTGTAGACCAAATCAAAGACTATAAAATAGGTATTTGTTGTTTCTTCTCCTGGTCTCAACATTGCTGTAGACCAAATCAAAGACTATAAAATAGGTATTTGTTGTTTCTTCTCCCGGTCTCAACATTGCTGTAGACCAAATCAAAGACTATAAAATGGGTATTTGTTGTTTCTTCTCCTGGTCTCAACATTGCTGTAGACCAAATCAAAGACTATAAAATAGGTATTTGTTGTTTCTTCTCCTGGTCTCAACATTGCTGTAGACCAAATCAAAGACTATAAAATAGGTATTTGTTGTTTCTTCTTCTGGTCTCAACATTGCTGTAGACCAAATCAAAGACTATAAAATAGGTATTTGTTGTTTCTTCTCCCGGTCTCAACATTGCTGTAGACCAAATCAAAGACTATAAAATAGGTATTTGTTGTTTCTTCTCCCGGTCTCAACATTGCTGTAGACCAAATCAAAGACTATAAAATGGGTATTTGTTGTTTCTTCTCCTGGTCTCAACATTGCTGTAGACCAAATCAAAGACTATAAAATAGGTATTTGTTGTTTCTTCTCCCAGTCTCAATTGCTGTAGACCAAATCAAAGACTATAAAATAGGTATTTGTTGTTTCTTCTCCTGGTCTCAACATTGCTGTAGACCAAATCAAAGACTATAAAATAGGTATTTGTTGTTTCTTCTCCCGGTCTCAACATTGCTGTAGACCAAATCAAAGACTATAAAATAGGTATTTGTTGTTTCTTCTCCCAGTCTCAATTGCTGTAGACCAAATCAAAGACTATAAAATAGGTATTTGTTGTTTCTTCTCCTGGTCTCAACATTGCTGTAGACCAAATCAAAGACTATAAAATAGGTATTTGTTGTTTCTTCTCCCGGTCTCAACATTGCTGTAGACCAAATCAAAGACTATAAAATAGGTATTTGTTGTTTCTTCTCCTGGTCTCAATTGCTGTAGACCAAATCAAAGACTATAAAATAGGTATTTGTTGTTTCTTCTCCCAGTCTCAATTGCTGTAGACCAAATCAAAGACTATAAAATAGGTATTTGTTGTTTCTTCTCCCGGTCTCAACATTGCTGTAGACCAAATCAAAGACTATAAAATAGGTATTTGTTGTTTCTTCTCCTGTTTTCAACATTGCTGTAGACCAAATCAAAGACTATAAAATAGGTATTTGTTGTTTCTTCTCCCGGTCTCAACATTGCTGTAGACCAAATCAAAGACTATAAAATAGGTATTTGTTGTTTCTTCTCCCGGTCTCAACATTGCTGTAGACCAAATCAAAGACTATAAAATGGGTATTTGTTGTTTCTTCTCCCAGTCTCAATTGCTGTAGACCAAATCAAAGACTATAAAATAGGTATTTGTTGTTTCTTCTCCCAGTCTCAACATTGCTGTAGACCAAATCAAAGACTATAAAATAGGTATTTGTTGTTTCTTCTCCTGGTCTCAACATTGCTGTAGACCTAATCAAAGACTATAAAATAGGTATTTGTTGTTTCTTCTCCTGGTCTCAACATTGCTGTAGACCAAATCAAAGACTATAAAATAGGTATTTGTTGTTTCTTCTTCTGGTCTCAACATTGCTGTAGACCAAATCAAAGACTATAAAATAGGTATTTGTTGTTTCTTCTCCTGGTCTCAACATTGCTGTAAACCAAATCAAAGACTATAAAATAGGTATTTGTTGTTTCTTCTCCTGGTCTCAACATTGCTGTAGACCAAATCAAAGACTATAAAATAGGTATTTGTTGTTTCTTCTCCCAGTCTCAATTGCTGTAGACCAAATCAAAGACAATAAAATAGGTATTTGTTGTTTCTTCTCCTGGTCTCAACATTGCTGTAGACCAAATCAAAGACTATAAAATAGGTATTTGTTGTTTCTTCTCCCGGTCTCAACATTGCTGTAGACCAAATCAAAGACTATAAAATAGGTATTTGTTGTTTCTTCTCCCAGTCTCAATTGCTGTAGACCAAATCAAAGACTATAAAATGGGTATTTGTTGTTTCTTCTCTGGTCTCAATTGCTGTAGACCAAATCAAAGACTATAAAATAGGTATTTGTTGTTTCTTCTCCCAGTCTCAACATTGCTGTAGACCAAATCAAAGACTATAAAATAGGTATTTGTTGTTTCTTCTCCTGGTCTCAACATTGCTGTAGACCAAATCAAAGACTATAAAATAGGTATTTGTTGTTTCTTCTCCCAGTCTCAACATTGCTGTAGACCAAATCAAAGACTATAAAATGGGTATTTGTTGTTTCTTCTCCCGGTCTCAACATTGCTGTAGACCAAATCAAAGACTATAAAATAGGTATTTGTTGTTTCTTCTCCCGGTCTCAACATTGCTGTAGACCAAATCAAAGACTATAAAATAGGTATTTGTTGTTTCTTCTCCCGGTCTCAATTGCTGTAGACCAAATCAAAGACTATAAAATAGGTATTTGTTGTTTCTTCTCCCGGTCTCAACATTGCTGTAGACCAAATCAAAGACTATAAAATAGGTATTTGTTGTTTCTTCTCCCGGTCTCAACATTGCTGTAGACCAAATCAAAGACTATAAAATAGGTATTTGTTGTTTCTTCTCCCGGTCTCAATTGCTGTAGACCAAATCAAAGACTATAAAATAGGTATTTGTTGTTTCTTCGCTGAGCATGCAAAATAAAGGAGTAAAAGTCTCTGATAAGACTACAAAATAAAGGAGTAAAAGTCTCTGCTAAGACTACAAAATAAAGGAGTAAAAGTCTCTGCTAAGACTACAAAATAAAGGAGTAAAAGTCTCTGCTAAGACTACAAAATAAAGGAGTAAGAGAACAGACTGATTGACACGGAATCAGGATAATTTGTGTCCATGTGGAGCGACATGTCTTGTGTGGATTGTTGTTACAGTAAACTAGAACTATAAATATTCAACTAACCATTTTGTCTGGAACAAAGCGGACATAACCATCGTCTCATCAAATGTAACTTGTTCTTGCTGTGATGCGAAAAGTTTTGCTGAAAAATTGTTCATATGTCGTGAAAAAACTATTACACACTATAATGACTTGTAACAAATCAGGTTACATGGTTAAAATGACAAGATAAACATCTTATTTTGACAAATCACGATATTACTGAAATATTGTTGAAAGTATGGTTAAACACCACAACCTTATAATTAACCTCCCGAAGAAAGAGGGCAGAATTACAGTGAAACTGCCCAATATAAACACATTTAGCATTCAGTTTTATGTTATACACAGACAAGTTAAATTAACAAAGAAATTGAATATGCATTGTGTACATATTTAATCTTATTGTTCTATTGTATTACAGATTTTAAATTTCATTACAATTTTAAATATTTACATAAATTCAACAATAATGCAATGAACAAGATACTTGAGAATGTTAACTTGATAAAGCATAATTAGGAATATCCTGGTTTTTTCACATATCTGATGTCTTACTCTTCTCCTCTGTGATCATGTCTAATTTTATCTGTAAATATAAATACAAAATATACCAGTGAAGTCATTATTGTTTGTGAGTTATCAAGAAGAGTTTGAAGATACCAAAGGGAGGCAATCAGAATCTGCATATCTAAGATACCAAAGGGGCAATCAGAATCTGTATATGGAAAACATCAGAAATCAATCAATCAAGTGGATTGAAGACTTCCTGCTATTCAGGTCTCATACTGTCATCCTTAAAAGAAACTATCCATTAACGACCCTGTTACTTATGAACTTGTTGCTGTCCTATGTTAACTCCTATTTCTCAGTTACATCAAGGTAATTCAATCTAAGACTGGTCTCTCTTATGTATCGAAATATTCAATAAGAATACAAATCTCCTTCAACAAGATCTCAACTTGAAATTCATAGACTAAAGAAACTTCAATTCAAACCAGACAAATGCGAAATCTTAAACACCACTAAAAATGAAAATAAATCTTACTCTGTTTTTCTCAGCAAACCACATAAGCCTTCTCATTTGAAACTCATCAAAGAACACAAAAACTGACACCGTGAGTGCGTGACTAATAATATCTTGATATAACCTGGTTTGGAACAGTTTACGCTTTTCATAAGCCACTTCTACAATTGAATACTCATCAATTTTCTATGACCCACACCCAAAGATCATCAATCCTCTTGTGGCTTACCAACGTAGAGGGGCTCAATTTGTCGTTAACGACTACCAAGCAGTGTATCCAAAAATATCACCGACCAATAACTATGAAATCATGTAGACCAGACGAACAAACACGTTAAAAATAAAACATCTTGCTGTAAAAAAATAGTCAGCCACCTAGCAGTTATTCCATCCGACCCCAACCTTATTCCAATAGGAGCTACTATTGGTGGTCATGACACTAGATATGTCTAACCTCAATGCCAGACCACGACGTCCAGTACTCATTCTACAATAGGAGCTACTATTGGTGGTCATGACACTAGATATGTCTAATCTCACTGCCAGACCACGACGCTCCAGTACTCATTCTACAATAGGAGCTACTATTGGTTGTCATGACACTAGATATGTCTAACCTCACTGCCAGACCACGACGTCCAGTACTCATTCTACAATAGGAGCTACTATTGGTGGTCATGACACTAGATATGTCTAACCTCACTGCCAGACCACGACGTCCAGTACTCATTCTACAATAGGAGCTAATATTGGTGGTCATGACACTAGATATGTCTAACCTCACTGCCAGACCACGACGCTCCAGTACTCATTCTACAATAGGAGCTAATATTGGTGGTCATGACACTAGATATGTCTAACCTCACTGCCAGACCACGACGCTCCAGTACTCATTCTACCTCGCTGTTAACCGACCATGGAATAACCATAAAGGCACTAATGTTTGTATAGTAACTATACATTTTGCAAGTCTTACTCCAGTTTCACAAATAAATGCAATGGGCATAATATCCTCATTTCACATACCATGCAACATGACCTCATGTTGCACTTTTTCGTGTGTCAATACATGTACTAATAAAATCTTGAAATCTTGAGTTTCAAAAAGAAATACAATGGGCTTAATATTCTTATTACACACACACCTTGAATCTTTTCTCTTCTTTCGTGAATAATTTGCAATTCATTCTTCATTTTCAGTATGGAACAGAGCACGTCAAGTTTTACCTTCAACGAATAATTGAATAATAATATTAATAATAATGTATTTCTTCTCCTTTCTGAACAGCATATACATTATATTTCATGCAAGTGTATTTGATAAAGTTTTCAGTTCTTATTTAACCCATTTATATTTAAAATAGCGCTTCCACCGTTCCACGTCGTTTATATTGTTGAAAGTGGCGTTAAACACCATCAAACAAACAAACAATCCATGTCGTGTATATTGTTGAAAGTGGCGTTAAACACCATCAAACAAACAAACAATCCACGTCGTGTATATTGTTGAAAGTGGCGTTAAACACCATCAAACAAACAAACAATCCACGTCGTGTATATCGTTGAAAGTGGCGTTAAACACCATCAAACAAACAAACAATCCACGTCGTGTATATCGTTGAAAGTGGCGTTAAACACCATCAAACAAACAAACAATCCACGTCGTGTATATCGTTGAAAGTGGCGTTAAACACCATCAAACAAATGTATTTCTTCTCCTTTCTGAACAGCATATACATTATATTTCATGCAAGTGTATTTGATAAAGTTTTCAGTTCTTATTTAACCCATTTATATTTAAAATAGCGCTTCCACCGTTCCACGTCGTTTATATTGTTGAAAGTGGCGTTAAACACCATCAAACAAACAAACAATCCACGTCGTGTATATCGTTGAAAGTGGCGTTAAACACCATCAAACAAACAGACAATCCACGTCGTGTATATCGTTGAAAGTGGCGTTAAACACCATCAAACAAACAAACAATCCACGTCGTGTATATTGTTGAAAGTGGCGTTAAACACCATCAAACAAACAAACAATCCACGTCGTGTATATTGTTGAAAGTGGCGTTAAACACCATCAATCAAACAGACAATCCACGTCGTGTATATTGTTGAAAGTGGCGTTAAACACCATCAAACAAACAAACAATCCACGCCGTGTATATTGTTGAAAGTGGCGTTAAACACCATCAAACAAACAGACAATCCACGTCGTGTATATTGTTGAAAGTGGCGTTAAACACCATCAAACAAACAGACAATCCACGTCGTGTATATCGTTGAAAGTGGCGTTAAACACCATCAAACAAACAAACAATCCACGTCGTGTATATCGTTGAAAGTGGCGTTTAACACCATCAAACAAACAAACAATCCACGTCGTGTATATCGTTGAAAGTGGCGTTAAACACCATCAAACAAACAGACAATCCACGTCGTGTATATTGTTGAAAGTGGCGTTAAACACCATCAAACAAACAAACAATCCACGTCGTGTATATTGTTGAAAGTGGCGTTAAACACCATCAAACAAACAAACAATCCACGTCGTGTATATTGTTGAAAGTGGCGTTAAACACCATCAAACAAACAAACAATCCACGTCGTGTATATCGTTGAAAGTGGCGTTAAACACCATCAAACAAACAGACAATCCACGTCGTGTATATTGTTGAAAGTGGCGTTAAACACCATCAAACAAACAAACAATCCACGTCGTGTATATTGTTGAAAGTGGCGTTAAACACCATCAAACAAACAAACAATCCACGTCGTGTATATTGTTGAAAGTGGCGTTAAACACCATCAAACAAACAGACAATCCACGTCGTGTATATTGTTGAAAGTGGCGTTAAACACCATCAAACAAACAAACAATCCACGTCGTGTATATTGTTGAAAGTGGCGTTAAACACCATCAAACAAACAAACAATCCACGTCGTGTATATCGTTGAAAGTGGCGTTAAACACCATCAAACAAACAAACAATCCACGTCGTGTATATTGTTGAAAGTGACGTTAAACACCATCAAACAAACAAACAATCCACGTCGTGTATATCGTTGAAAGTGGCGTTAAACACCATCAAACAACCAGACAATCCACGTCGTGTATATTGTTGAAAGTGGCGTTAAACACCATCAAACAAACAAACAATCCACGTCGTGTATATTGTTGAAAGTGGCGTTAAACACCATCAAACAAACAGACAATCCACGTCGTGTATATCGTTGAAAGTGGCGTTAAACACCATCAAACAAACAAACAATCCACGTCGTGTATATCGTTGAAAGTGGCGTTAAACACCATCAAACAAACAAACAATCCACGTCGTGTATATCGTTGAAAGTGGCGTTAAACACCATCAAACAAACAAACAATCCATGTCGTGTATATTGTTGAAAGTGGCGTTAAACACCATCAAACAAACAAACAATCCACGTCGTGTATATCGTTGAAAGTGGCGTTAAACACCATCAAACAAACAAACAATCCACGTCGTGTATATTGTTGAAAGTGGCGTTAAACACCATCAAACAAACAAACAATCCACGTCGTGTATATCGTTGAAAGTGGCGTTAAACACCATCAAACAAACAAACAATCCACGTCGTGTATATCGTTGAAAGTGGCGTTAAACACCATCAAACAAACAAACAATCCACGTCGTGTATATCGTTGAAAGTGGCGTTAAACACCATCAAACAAATAAACAATCCACGTCGTGTATATTGTTGAAAGAGGCGTTAAACACCATCAAACAAACAAACAATCCACGTCGTGTATATCGTTGAAAGTGGCGTTAAACACCATCAAACAAACAAACAATCCACGTCGTGTATATTGTTGAAAGTGGCGTTAAACACCATCAAACAAACAAACAATCCACGTCGTGTATATCGTTGAAAGTGGCGTTAAACACCATCAAACAAACAAACAATCCACGTCGTGTATATCGTTGAAAGTGGCGTTAAACACCATCAAACAAACAAACAATCCACGTCGTGTATATTGTTGAAAGTGGCGTTAAACACCATCAAACAAACAAACAATCCACGTCGTGTATATTGTTGAAAGTGGCGTTAAACACCATCAAACAAACAAACAATCCACGTCGTGTATATCGTTGAAAGTGGCGTTAAACACCATCAAACAAACAAACAATCCACGTCGTGTATATTGTTGAAAGTGGCGTTAAACACCATCAAACAAACAAACAATCCACGTCGTGTATATTGTTGAAAGTGGCGTTAAACACCATCAAACAAAAAACAATCCACGTCGTGTATATTGTTGAAAGTGGCGTTAAACACCATCAAACAAACAAACAATCCACGTCGTGTATATTGTTGAAAGTGGCGTTAAACACCATCAAACAAACAAACAATCCACGTCGTGTATATCGTTGAAAGTGGCGTTAAACACCATCAAACAAATAAACAATCCACGTCGTGTATATCGTTGAAAGTGGCGTTAAACACCATCAAACAAACAAACAATCCACGTCGTGTATATCGTTGAAAGTAGCGTTAAACACCATCAAACAAACAAACAATCCACGTCGTGTATATTGTTGAAAGTGGCGTTAAACACCATCAAACAAACAAACAATCCACGTCGTGTATATTGTTGAAAGTGGCGTTAAACACCATCAAACAAACAGACAATCCACGTCGTGTATATCGTTGAAAGTGGCGTTAAACACCATCAAACAAACAGACAATCCACGTCGTGTATATCGTTGAAAGTGGCGTTAAACACCATCAAACAAACAAACAAACAATCCACGTCGTGTATATTGTTGAAAGTGGCGTTAAACACCATCAAACAAACAAACAATCCACGTCGTGTATATCGTTGAAAGTGGCGTTAAACACCATCAAACAAACAAACAATCCACGTCGTGTATATCGTTGAAAGTGGCGTTAAACACCATCAAACAAGCAGACAATCCACGTCGTGTATATTGTTGAAAGTGGCGTTAAACACCATCAAACAAACAGACAATCCACGTCGTGTATATTGTTGAAAGTGGCGTTAAACACCATCAAACAAACAAACAATCCACGTCGTGTATATCGTTGAAAGTGGCGTTAAACACCATCAAACAAACAGACAATCCACGTCGTGTATATCGTTGAAAGTGGCGTTAAACACCATCAAACAAACAGACAATCCACGTCGTGTATATCGTTGAAAGTGGCGTTAAACACCATCAAACAAACAGACAATCCACGTCGTGTATATCGTTGAAAGTGGCGTTAAACACCATCAAACAAACAAACAATCCACGTCGTGTATATTGTTGAAAGTGGCGTTAAACACCATCAAACAAACAGACAATCCACGTCGTGTATATCGTTGAAAGTGGCGTTAAACACCATCAAACAAACAAACAATCCACGTCGTGTATATCGTTGAAAGTGGCGTTAAACACCATCAAACAAACAAACAATCCACGTCGTGTATATCGTTGAAAGTGGCGTTAAACACCATCAAACAAACAGACAATCCACGTCGTGTATATCGTTGAAAGTGGCGTTAAACACCATCAAACAAACAAACAATCCACGTCGTGTATATTGTTGAAAGTGGCGTTAAACACCATCAAACAAACAAACAATCCACGTCGTGTATATTGTTGAAAGTGGCGTTAAACACCATCAAACAAACAAACAATCCACGTCGTGTATATTGTTGAAAGTGGCGTTAAACACCATCAAACAAACAAACAATCCACGTCGTGTATATTGTTGAAAGTGGCGTTAAACACCATCAAACAAACAAACAATCCACGTCGTGTATATTGTTGAAAGTGGCGTTAAACACCATCAAACAAACAAACAATCCACGTCGTGTATATCGTTGAAAGTGGCGTTAAACACCATCAAACAAACAAACAATCCACGTCGTGTATATTGTTGAAAGTGGCGTTAAACACCATCAAACAAACAAACAATCCACGTCGTGTATATCGTTGAAAGTGGCGTTAAACACCATCAAACAAACAAACAATCCACGTCGTGTATATCGTTGAAAGTGGCGTTAAACACCATCAAACAAACAGACAATCCACGTCGTGTATATTGTTGAAAGTGGCGTTAAACACCATCAAACAAACAAACAATCCACGTCGTGTATATTGTTGAAAGTGGCGTTAAACACCATCAAACAAACAAACAATCCACGTCGTGTATATTGTTGAAAGTGGCGTTAAACACCATCAAACAAACAAACAATCCACGTCGTGTATATTGTTGAAAGTGGCGTTAAACACCATCAAACAAACAAACAATCCACGTCGTGTATATCATTGAAAGTGGCGTTAAACACCATCAAACAAACAAACAATCCACGTCGTGTATATCGTTGAAAGTGGCGTTAAACACCATCAAACAAACAAACAATCCACGTCGTGTATATTGTTGAAAGTGGCGTTAAACACCATCAAACAAACAAACAATCCACGTCGTGTATATCGTTGAAAGTGGCGTTAAACACCATCAAACAAACAAACAATCCACGTCGTGTATATTGTTGAAAGTGGCGTTAAACACCATCAAACAAACAAACAATCCACGTCGTGTATATCGTTGAAAGTGGCGTTAAACACCATCAAACAAACAGACAATCCACGTCGTGTATATCGTTGAAAGTGGCGTTAAACACCATCAAACAAACAAACAATCCACGTCGTGTATATTGTTGAAAGTGGCGTTAAACACCATCAAACAAACAAACAATCCACGTCGTGTATATCGTTGAAAGTGGCGTTAAACACCATCAAACAAACAGACAATCCACGTCGTTTGGGACCGTCGTGGTAGTGATCGTATGTCAGTTGTATTGACTACGTGTGCAATCAGTGCCTATCTCCGCTAATGTTGTGAGTTCGAATCCCGCTCAATTCGAGGTGTACTCGATACAACACTATGTAATAAAATTTGTCAGTGACTTGCCACAGGTCGGTAGTTTTCTCTGGGTACTCCGGTTTCCTCCACCAATAAAACTGACCGTCACGATATAACTCAAATATTATTGAAAGTGGCGTTGATAACCATAACCATACCCGTCCAAGTCGTTTATCGGGAATGTTCCCAATATTGGTATCAAAACAGTGTGCAATCGATATGAACACGTATAAGAGAAGTCGGTTTGTAGCGGGCGTGGTGAATATTGTCTTTTAGTAAACAATTCGGGAATAAATTTGATTGACGTAATGTTTTGTTATAAATTTAGCGTAGTTCAATTTTCGTCCTCTAATTAGATAATCTGTAAAACATAAAAAATAACCTGATATATTATTTGTTCATGTACATGGAATTAAAAAAATGTCTTAAATATCATTGAATATAATCGTTTGTAACAAATTGTGATTTACCCAAATAGATATTTTATTAAACGAAAATTTGATATTCTTCCGTAAATGGCCGTTTTCGGGTGAAGACGACCGAGGTAAAACGAGTCCACGTGCACTCGTCTTTACTCGTTGTGACATCCAATCAGAACACCTCTAACAAGAAAAAAAATCGTTTAAATATATACATATATACCCTAAGCCGGGAATGTCACATTATATACCCTGTCTGATAGCTGAATAACAGATATATTACGGAATTAACCATTGGGTTTTTTTTTCAAATACAGACTCCAACCGTATTAAATATATTTGTGTCTTTTATTTTATTTTTTTCGTATTTCTAGATGTCCTTTTCCGTACCTTTGACGTCATTCTTCAATGACGTCAAAATATGTGTCACGTCATATTTCATGTATGGGGTTTCTCATGAAGGAAAATACTGTACTTCCAACAAAATATTAGTGAGAAAAGCTCAAATATCAGTAGAAAGCTCCTTAGTTTACCAATCGGTGTCACAAAAGTCAATTTTATGTGATGTGTATTTCATAACGCTCAATTTTATGATACTGATCTGATAATTTATGCAAATTAGTTACTGATCGATGGCGGGGGTCTCTAGGAGTTCGCGATAGTGAAAGTTGTTGGTTTACGGAAGAAATAGGTACTTACATGCGTTGTTGGGAAAGCCCGGGTGATCTTCCACTCGTGATAGAATTTTTCGTTTCTTTTCGCTCGTTTCGCTGCGCTCCACTCGCGAAAATACATAAAATTTCTATCACTCGTGGAAGATCACCCGGTCTTTCCCAAGAACGTATGTAAGAACCTATTATTCTTCCGTTTTCTATGTAAGACAAGCCATAAAGACAGCTGCGCGTGACCTTGTCTTACATGGCAGTGTCAGCCAATCAAATCGGCCGAGTATAATCAATGGAGTCCGCTTCTACGATTGCTGTAGTAATATAAATTGTCGTCTTAGTAGATCTAAACAAGCTTCAAATATAAATTTTACCTGAATTTTAACTGATTTCCCCTAATAGATTTAATGCGGTTTTAAATAAGTGTGTATTTACTGCATTGCACGTGGCGTTGTAATATTTTGTGTAGTAAACATGACATTGACATGCGAATGAATGAATGAAATCGGCATGGCTTTGTTTTTAAGTTGAAACGGAAGAAACAGGTACTTGCACTCGTCCTTATTGAAGATCTGGGATTTCTTCCACTCGTGACAGAAATTCAGCGTCTTTCCACTCGTTCCGCTACGCTCCACTCGTGAAAATACCGAATTTCTCACACTCGTGGAAGAAATCCCAGATCTTCAATAGGGACTCGTGTAAGAACCTATTACTCTTGTATTGTAGGTGATCGTATGTGACTTGAGCCAGAAACATAATTATGTTTGCATTGCCTCATGAACTATTGATACGGAAGCTGGGAAGGGCCACCACAATTTCTTTCTTTTTCTATTAGCAATCTATCATAACAGATTAGTAATATGTTATAACATGTCATAAATCATAGATATTAATCATCTGTTATAGCAACTTGCAATAATTACTAATGTGGCCCTTCCCAGCTTCGGTTACTAGAATTCGTTTAATGAGCTGATGAGAATATTTATTGATTGTTCAAACTGTGCAACTCTCGGATAATCTTATTTTCAATTATTATATAAAAAATCAGTTAATACTTTTCTCTCGTTATATGCAGATTTTCTGTGACTATCTTGTTTGTTAGGTGAACGTCCATTAAAAGCTTGATGTACGTGACCGACGGCAGATGGTCGACATGTACTAGTTATGTCAACCGGGTTTGTTACATCTTCATAAACTTCCGGCTGATATTTGGTTTTCTTGTTTTGGTCTGGTGGAATTAAATAACGCTTTTCTCTCGAAGAACCAACTCCACTCTGTAATACTTCTAACGTATCCAGTGGTCCTTTGAATGTGTATAATTTTCTCCTTGGACTTTTTGGTTTTAGCCCCTGATAACATTCGTGTGTAACTCCAATGATATCATTTTGTGTTTTTTCATCTCTACCCAATTGTCGCTGTTGTGTCGACGGTTTCATTGAATTGTTCATCGTCGGTGATACAAATGGGGCTGTGAATTTTGATCTTTGAGATGCCCGAGAATACATTGTTTTGTCCCCCTGAAATACAAAAATCTAAAATTACATTTTGCCCAAGAGTGCATTTCATATACTGACAAATGTGTGTTAAGCTCGTCTAACCAGAGACCAATTGACTTTTTGTAATCACTTTTGCGTCCATCGTCGGTCTCTGTTAGTTACCAATTCACAATACATCTATGCAACCACTTCATCACTTAAAACGAAACCCTGTTTTTGATTTGGTGAATATATTTTTGGGGATTCACATAAATATTCTTTGTTTCTTTCCAATCCAACATCTAAATGGTCCCCATAATTCGACAATATAGACAATAGATTCGACTAAAATAAAAAAAATGACTCGTTAACGTACTAGGTTTATACCAAGATTTGAGTATTATAAGTGGATAATAAATCGACAAGAACGTTTTAATATCGGAAGTTTCAGAAAACAATATGTGAATCTTTAACTTTAGTCGCTTATATCTACTCACGGAGAGCGAATTCCATGATTGTTTTGGTCGATATACCCCCCATAATCTATACTAGACTATTCATTAAAAAATAGGCTTTTGACTTGCAGTTTCTAGCGCAAGTTGATTTTTATGTCAGACATTGTTTGGTATGGACTATTTCCTTTATTTGGGCAGTTATTCAGGTTTTCTTTTGTGAACACTGATTGGAATTGTTCATTCAATATTTCCGCTTTGCTCTTGTTATCACTTTGTAGGAACCCCATTTTGTTTTTCAATGGTCATGGAGTACATTAATATCTCCCCCGACTAAAATACACTAATTAAACATGACTAATCATGTTTATATAACAATTAACCTATTCAACCTATGCCAACATTTTGTTCTTACCTTTTTATACATATTTTTCAAAATGTTGGCGTAGGTTGAATGAACCAGTCACCGTATTTCAAATATTTTAAAATATAGGCGTAAAGTGACTAATCGTGGTAAAACGGATGTTCTCTCAAAGCCTTTAAAACGTCGTATTAGAATGGGTTATACATGTATGATATATGAAACAAAATTCAAGGGGACATGAGAATTATGTAAAATTAGCTGTTAAACATATGGGGTTTAAGGGTTGGTCTAAAAACAGGACGGGCAATGTTGATACATTTTTAGACATAACTTTTTTATTACATGAGCTTTTTAAAAAATTGAAATTGATTTGTAAAGTAGAAACAAATATCTAACATTTGATATAAAATTTATTTGGAAATATTGAAATATGAATTCAAAATCTTGGTAGGACGTACTTTTTCACGGAACAAAATGGCGAGAAAATTATCAGTGTAGTTGTCTTTGCTTTTAAATTATTCTTTAAACAGTTGTGTATACTTAATCATTGTAATGATCTTGCCCTTAATGGGTCCTCGATTGGAAATAAACACATTTGTATTTGTATTTGTCACATTTGTTTTAAGAGATAAACTGGACGTTTTTTGTGCCTGTCCCAAGCCAGGACCTATATTTCCAACGTCGTAAGTCGTCGTGTTTTTGTGTTTAGTAAATTCAGTTAAGATGAGAAGTGATTGTTTGTTTTATTGATATTGATGCAATTGATGACCACCACTGTTTAAACTTTCGTAAGGAGGAAATATATAGAGTTACTCCCCTTTACATATATTTTTTACTCATAACTTGATACCTGTCTTAAATATAAAAACTGATTATTAAAGCTGAATATATAGCTGTTCATTAGGGAAAATATAGAAAAGATGACCGTTTAGAATTAAAAAAATCTGACCTTTCAATCAATAAGCATATGCGTAATATGCGAAATTTCACACTTTAAAAAAAATGCTGATCACATCCACACCTTTAGTATATATGTAAAAATACATGTGTAAACTGCTAATGATATAATGGTTCTAGCTTAAAAACTGAAAGAGGAAAAAACCAATGGTTGTCGTCGTGAATATCACTAAAATTATACAGCTCACTTGTGGTAATCTGAACCGTTCTGAAGAATAAAATTATACAGCTCACTTGATGTAATCTGAACCGTTCTGAAGAATAAGATTATACAGCTCACTTGATGTAATCTGAACCATTCTGAAGAATAAGATTATACAGCTCACTTGATGTAATCTGAACCGTTCTGAAGAATAAGATTATACAGCTCACTTGATGTAATCTGAACCGTTCTGAAGAATAAGATTATACAGCCCACTTGATGTAATCTGAACCGTTCTGAAGAATAAAATTATACAGCTCACTTGATGTAATCTGAACCGTTCTGAAGAATAAAATTATACAGCTCACTTGATGTAATCTGAACCGTTCTGAAGAATAAGATTATACAGCTCACTTGATGTAATCTGAACCGTTCTGAAGAATAAGATTATACAGCTCACTTGATGTAATCTGAACCGTTCTGAAGAATAAGATTATACAGCTCACTTGATGTAATCTGAACCGTTCTGAAGAATAAAATTATACAGCTCACTTGATGTAATCTGAACCGTTCTGAAGAATAAAATTATACAGCTCACTTGATGTAATCTGAACCGTTCTGAAGAATAAGATTATACAGCTCACTTGATGTAATCTGAACTGTTCTGAAGAATAAGATTATACAGCTCACTTGATGTAATCTGAACCGTTCTGAAGAATAAAATTATACAGCTCACTTGATGTAATCTGAACCGTTCTGAAGAATAAAATTATACAGCTCACTTGATGTAATCTGAACCGTTCTGAAGAATAAAATTATACAGCTCACTTGATGTAATCTGAACCGTTCTGAAGAATAAGATTATACAGCTCACTTGATGTAATCTGAACCGTTCTGAAGAATAAAATTATACAGCTCACTTGATGTAATCTGAACCGTTCTGAAGAATAAAATTATACAGCTCACTTGATGTAATCTGAACCGTTCTGAAGAATAAAATTATACAGCTCACTTGATGTAATCTGAACCGTTCTGAAGAATAAAATTATACAGCCCACTTGATGTAATCTGAACCGTTCTGAAGAATAAAATTATACAGCTCACTTGATGTAATCTGAACCGTTCTGAAGAATAAAATTATACAGCTCACTTGATGTAATCTGAACCGTTCTGAAGAATAAAATTATACAGCTCACTTGATGTAATCTGAACCGTTCTGAAGAATAAGATTATACAGCTCACTTGATGTAATCTGAACCGTTCTGAAGAATAAAATTATACAGCTCACTTGATGTAATCTGAACCGTTTTGAAGAATAAAATTATACAGCTCACTTGATGTAATCTGAACCGTTCTGAAGAATAAAATTATACAGCTCACTTGATGTAATCTGAACCGTTTTGAAGTATAAAATTATACAGCTCACTTGATGTAATCTGAACCGTTCTGAAGAATAAGATTATACAGCTCACTTGATGTAATCTGAACCGTTCTGAAGAATAAGATTATACAGCTCACTTGATGTAACTGAACCGTTCTGAAGAATAAGATTATACAGCTCACTTGATGTAATCTGAACCGTTCTGAAGAATAAGATTATACAGCTCACTTGATGTAATCTGAACCGTTCTGAAGAATAAGATTTTGTGATATTCTGAAATGAATATTGGGGAGCTTTCATGTGCTGTTTTAAATTAACTTTAACAAGTTTTAACAAGTTTATTCAACAACACTCAGACACAAATTTTACTACAAATGTACATCAGGACAGAGTATGTTAATACAACAAATAACATAAAATACATGACAGAATGAACAGGGTATGTAACGTTATAGAAAATTACAGATTTTCTTAATAAAAATTGATACACTTGTCAATAATTGAATATGACAGTTTGAACCCCCCATTTTTTTAATGTTCGGATTTTTATGATAATACCTGGGTATGGATTTGTTTCTAGAATCAAAAATAACATTATTTTCGGAATTAAGTAAAACATGAAATTCATCACCAATGTTTTAAGGCAAAACGTCCCAGTTCGTCAAAAATCATATAATTCGGCGTACTTTTCCTTCAATGCAATATATTTTTACAAAACTGTAAATGTACCCGCTCTACGTCTATAATATTTTCAAAACCCCACACCTCGGAGCCATACAGTAAAATTGGCTCCACAATTCAATAAAATAATTTAAGTTGAAGGTTAATATAGGAATTGGCTGGTGTCTAAATACGTTTACATAGAAAACAATGAACCTCTACCAACTCTAGCCTGATTCACTATTTTTTCCCAATCGTGATGTTTATCATTTTGATAATATTGTAAAGGCAAATTATCGCCCTCTCTAGGAGATATGTGTAATAATTGTATTCGTCATAAAAGATCTGAGTTGTTGTCATTACTTAAAATGTATAGGCTATGGTTAGGGTTATGGTGTTTAACGCCGCTATCAACAATAGTTCAGATATATCGTTTCGGTCAGTTTTATTAGTGGAGGAAACCGAAAGTCACTGAAGAACTTTATCACATAATGTTGTATCGAGTACACCTCACCTGAGTGGGATTCGAACTCAAAACGTTAGTGGTGATAGGCACTGATTGCATCTCGGTATTCATAAATACAACTACCATACGATCACGTTTTATTTTATTTTAGTTTTTTTTATCATTCTTGAATATTATATACCTTTGTGCCTGGTGCTGACCATGCTTATAATGTTCAAATTCTAAAAACTGAAAATACTAGTTCCCATTTTACATATAAGATTTCTAAACAAGAAACGGAATGTAGTACTCATTTTAAAAGATAAAATGACATAGATATGATGGTATAGTATGTTAGGTGTCAAATATTTGTTTTAACTTGGAGAAACATAAAAAGTTGTTTGGTTCCTTTTCATTTAGAATGGGGGTAGTTTTCAAATCCCTTTTAGAACGGACAATCGTATGAATTCATCGGGGGTAGTAAACTACACAATCTTCAATTTGATTCCTATTTTAAGTAATTCAGTGTACATGTACTGGACATATTTTTAGAGGAAAGAAAACTATTATTACTCGTTTGTCTACGTTCAACCCTTCGATCGGTTGAAATTCCTGTATATAATGATGTTTATAATGTATTGTCAAAGTCCTACATATGTCATGTATGTGGTTCAACTCAAAACTCAACATCTGATCCTAATAGTGTTGATTGTTATTGAAAACATATGACGTATAACATTCTTTTCATATCGATTGGATCAACTGCAACAGTTGGGTGAAATTTTGTATTCTTAATTAGGTTTTACACGCAATTGTTGTAGTTTGTAGGCTTTAGACATTCGTCACAAGTTTCATTTAAGTAAACTACGTCATGTAGAATGTTTTGTTGTTGTCTCTGATAATACATGCAAATAAATTTAATTTAATTTCGCCTGATCGAACAGTCACGGTTGTTCTGTTATTTAGTTATTCTCTTCCCATTTCATGTGAAAAGTTGTGATGCCTGAAGTATTTTTCACTCCCAACTTTGTATAAGTGTACGTCATCAAGCATATCTTATTTATCGAATCAAAAGGACCCATGGCAATTTAAAACGTGTATTGTTATGAAATAAATGTTGAATGTCTGAACAATATGGCAAGAGATCACCTTATGTGCAAGAATTGCGACTCAGTTTCCCAACCATAGGATGTAAATTTCTATACAGAATTTTCTGACCGCGGCAGCAAGAGTTTCTTCATGTGCTCTCGAGTTATGCCCCTTGAGACATTTACCACTGCATTTTCTCTGAAACTGGCTTTGTCTAAAATTTGGTGTACAATTGATGCATCTTTATTTTGTTGTTTTCAGATAAAGCCTGTCATACAAGATATGCAGAAAACGATGTTTTAATGGGATTGCTGTTAATAAAGCATTATGGGAATTTATGGCCTTCATGAAATTACCAAATTGAGAAAGAGTTATTTCCCAAACCCCGAAGCCATGATGGTATAATTAAACTGCACTATGCCACAGAGAAGCGTCATACCAAAGTTAAAGGATAAAAATGGGTTTTAAAATATAGAATGCACTTGTGCATATAATCTGGATTAATACAATAATTTACAAATTAACAAATCGCACTAAAGCTGTGTCAGAGATTATAAAAGTTTAAAAAAACCAAAAAGAATAATCTAAAAAAACGTGGGTGAACCCCGTTGCTCCAGAATTGTTTCATATGTGACACCTATCGACACGAACATCATCTGATATGGAAATCGCGTTGGGCAGCATTATACGTAAATCGAACCGAACATCGTTTTTACGAGGAAATCGAAGCGGAAATCATAACACGGAGCTAACAACGAGAAGACAAGTAATTTGACAACATGAACAACACGAACCCCACCAAGACGAGTACAAAACGGGGGGTGACTTCAGGTGCTCCGGAAAGGACAGCAGTTCCTGTCCCATTTGTGGCATCCGTCGTGTTACTCTTATTACAAGTCGTGAATAAGGAAAGGACCAGATTGTGATTACGACAAACGTGGTTATTTGTGACACGGGGCGTTCCGTAACGGTCAACAAGTCATGGTGGCGACCGTAAAACTTTCGAATTGATGAATTCAACTTAACAACTCGGTTTTATTCTTCATTTTACGACATGAACATTAAATGTACACGTACCACACACCCAGCTTTAAATTTACACATACCACACACCCAGTTTGCTTATGTTCGCCAGCTATACACAAACCGCCGTTTACTCATAATTTTCGTTTACTAGCACCAGTTATTTAGTTCGACGTGCTGTATCGCTCCAAATTCAAACAGATATTTTTCGCTACGTGCATATTCCATTGCAGTTATCATGGCTACGTGCAGTATACCATGGGAATAAGTAGTTATTGATTGACATCGACAAATAAATATAGTAAAATAACAGAGTTATTTTTTACTCCGATACAATAGTGAAATATAATAATGACCGTTGTCCCCAAGTAACTATGAAGATAAAGATGTTTGTTTTGCTGAATTGGTCTTTCTCTTCACAACTTATGGGCTCACTAGGTGTTTGATGAACTGCATATGAAAAATTGAATTAGAAGATATGAACCGTATTAGTCATGTACCAACACGCTGACATAAGCAATAACAATGCACAAACTGGTCGTCACATGTCAAAATTAAAAAAAAACGAGTTAAACCGTAATGGTCAACAAAATTAAACTGAGCAATCAAAGCCATACGAACCACTCCCTTGGCAATAGGTAAATTCAAATTTAAAGAAAATAAACGAAACTGAGAAGCCAGTAATTTCATCTGCAAATAAAAACTGCTAACAATGATAATAAACGTTTTATTCAGAAATATTGAACACAATCATGAGTTGAATGCCAGGAAGTTTGAAAGACAACTGAAAGTAGGTTTCAATCAACAAGAGACCCAGTGATGAATTGTAGAAAGACCGTCTAAAAAAGAATTAGGAAAATCTGACCGAATGCGACATAAAAACTTGTCAATTGCAATACATGTATATCGAAAGGTGAAATCTCCATTCAATTCTTCAAAAGTGGAATGGACAACGTCCACAATATACAACGGACAACGTCCACAATACAAATGATGAGCATTCTACATCCATGTCAGAGAGTATATGCTAGCATTGTGAAACTGAAGCATACATAATAATATTTTATTGCACATCAAATCATTCTCGTCCATCTCAGTGGAGCACCCGAGTTCACCCCGGTCCTTAGTGGAGTTCGTGTAGCTCAATCTGTCGTTAGTGCGCAATGGTTTTACTCTTCTTCTTTCTTTTTTTGGCCACACAGTGACATTGTAAATATAATATTGAATGTCCTTCGATTTCCGGTTTCTGATTGTCCCCTTGGTATCTTCAAATTTGTTTATGTTCTATGCACACAAGTTCAGGAAATTTGTATACGGTATATTGTTGAAATCACATTTTGTCTTAAATATGTTGAGCAGTTGTATACAAATCGTGGTAAAAATTATTATTATAATGGTCACTTTATATATCGCTTGTTTTTTGCAAGGCTTGGCTTTAAAATCTTATGAAACATATATTTGAGTATTTCGGTCGGTTACGACGGATCAGAAAACTATCATTCAAATCGCTTATTGTCTCAATCTAGTTAAAATTAGATGTGTGTTGTATCTTTTTTTTTATACACTTAGTATGCGAGCTTAAGCGAGCTCTTTATGGTATAAAATGTGTACTTAGGATTTTTTAACAAACATGGCTGAACATATTATCGAAGAAAACAAAATTCGATGCTTTGTAAACACCGGTTTCCGTGTAACACACTAACACACTCAATTAATGAAAATCTTCTTAACATAAAGCGCAAAGGTGATCCTGAAGTCGCGTACCCTCTCGTACGTCCGATACCACTGAAACCCGGAACCCGTGTGTAATAAAAGTCATTAATTTTTTTATTTATTTAATCTCTTCTGACATACTGACAAGAATTTTTGTTTCTACGCGGAAGTTAACTTTTGAGATTTCGTAAGGAACGATAACTCCAATAAAGGAACGACAGCTCGATTGAATCAATCGTAACTACTCGGCCATTCTCGCTACCTTGCAAATAACCCCGTACGTACATAGTAGAAATTCTTCTTAAATTTATCAAACTTTCATGTAACTGACATGTGAAAAGTAGTGCGATTTATACGCCTAAAGCATACGAGGTTATTTGCAGGGTAGCGAGAATGGCCGAGTAGTTACGATTGCGATTGAATGAGACTAGATTCGGCCCTAAAAATAAGTCGTCCCCAATATATCTCGACACTTTTTGATTCACTGGATGAGCGTGAAATTGCCAGATAATTTTCAGATGCGCGAGCATTCATGGCCGTGCCGGTTTCATATTATTAAATAGTGTATCCGACTTTGATTCTAACATTATACACTTTACAGGAGTTATTCCCCTTTAAGACAGCCATAAAGGTCTCTTTCCATGCAAAGTTCAATGGAAATAACTCCACCAATAAAACTGACCGCCACGACTGATAGTCGAAGTAATATATTATTGCGTAAACGCAGTGCCCGATTTAGATAAAGACGGAGAGGCCCTAGGCTAATCCACTTGTGAGGCCCCTCCCAATTCCCTACCTTCACGACTGGAGGAAGGTGGAAGTGTGTTTAATCAATTTCAATAAAGGCAAAGATGATGAGGGGTGTTTAAAATTCTGCAATATTCTGAAATGGAGTGCAACTGTGTAAGGAAAATTACTGAAGGGTTATTTAGAAAGTACAGAACATTACAAAGTGTGAAAGTCCAATAACAACTTGTTAAAATATTATACACCTTGACCGGAGCTAGGCCCCCTAAATTTTGAGGCCCTAGGCTTCAGCCTATCGAGCCTATAAGTAAATCCGGCACTGGGTAAAAGAAAAGCAGACGGACGGGAATATCGGTTGAATGATTTGGGATGGCCCTTTCCCAGGCAGACGTCATATTACAGCTATATATTAATTATGATCTAACAGTAACTGTTACTCGTTATTGTATACATATTAAATAATACTTTATTGCAAATTACACCCTTCAGGGTCAAGCAAAAACAAGAACAATTTAACATACATACATTATAAACATACAACATCCTTAATTCACATCATATGGTATATGCCGTTCTTTCCTGCTTTTCATTCATTATTTGTTTATGCACTTTTCATTCATCGTTTTTCTTACCAAATTAAGCAGGAAATAGGGATAAAGTACGTCAGAGACCACTCTCCATACTTATCTCATTATAATGTACAGGATTTCTTAAAGATTTAAAATAATTATATAAAAAATATTTTCCCTACTGATAGGCAACTTGGTCTTACGCCATCTAATGACTAGAAATCTCCCATGATTTCAAACATTATCTATACAACCAGGGGCGGATCCAGGATTTCAAGTTAGGGGGAGGCGCACTTAAAAAAATTGCGCCGAGCGGAGGGAGGCGCGAAGATTTTTGGGGTATATCGTGTGAAAAATCACGATTTTACGCCAAAAAATCATCGCCCCCCCCCCCCCCCCCCCACCCCAACAACATACACACATACACACAAACACAAAGTTTGTTGGAAAATTATCTTTCTTAACTCTGGCTGAAGTAAACTGCAATAAACATTTATTTGGGAAAAAGAAAAACAGACGGACGGGCATTTATTTTAAGACAGCGATTAATTTCCAAGCAGGCCACAGCCGCACAGGGGCTTGTTAGTTGTTAGCAGACGGCATACAGCTACTTATTAATATCTAACAGTTACTGTTACTATTTGTTGTATGAACGAAAAATATTTCCTTAAATCACATGTGGATGTTTTTTTCGCTTTTCATTCATTATTTTTCTTACCAAATTAAGCAGGAAATATGTCTAGATAAATACGTCAAAGACGACCCTCCATACTTGTCAACTTTGAACTGTGACCCCGATAAAAGGTAAAAATCAATGACGTCACCGAAATATGTGTTGAGTAACCGACTTCGTTTGAGACGAATTCATAATCAAAACCATGTTTTGAAACAAGTACTCGGATCGTTCAACAAGAAATCTGTTTTATATAATTGTATTGTTTAGTTTTAACGTTTTAAATGAGATAAAGACAACAACTTTAATTCAACTATTCTGATTTTATAGTAATTTTGTACGTGACGTATGTCAGCTGTTGACTTTTGAGTCGAGGATGGGTGAAACAAAGCCCAAAGTTATAATTATTGGTGGAGGGATCTCTGGAATAGCTCTAGGCGATCACCTTTCAAGAAATGGATTTACAGATTTTGTTATTCTTGAAGCATCAGGGAGAACAGGCGGTAGAATATACACCATCAATATTGGTAAGTCTAACTTCGGGAAAATGTGTGTCATGGTTTCATTTCGTGATACTTTATTCTCGTCTGCTGGGACAAACTTGTCATTTTATGAATTAGAAAGTGTAGTGTTTTTTAATTAATAGGACCGTTACAGTCTTTTATTTTAACATAAGATTAATTTTTAATCACTCCTTTATTTTTAAATAATCATAATTATTTCATATATTTAATACGTCTCTATTTTATGTTTGAACTCAGCGACTCGTAACTTTCAGATTTTGTGAATGATTGTGTGAAGGTCACAATAGGACAACTTTATGTCTGGCTATCAACCAATGAAATAACTAGTTATAAATAAATAGTACACAATTTTCAGGGAAACACTAACTTAAGGAAATAAAATTTGTAAAAAAAGGACATTTCAAAATGACCCAACTGTTATAATACAAGTAGGGATACATGTATTACCACAGACAAGGATTTATATAGTAGTCTTACTATATAAATCCTTGCCACAGATAAAAGTATACAAATAAGAAAATAAACTTTGGTAACTAGGACTAGGAGAGGAAAGTGCCCTTTTCAAGACCTTGGGATTGGTTAATTTTTCATGGAATTTTGAGGATTTTTCTTGTGGGTATTCAAGTCATATTGTTTGGTCTTTTGGTTTTTATTATCACAAAATCTCTCACTAAAGCCTCACTTTTTCACTTTTCCTCAAGTTTGAATTTGTAATCACCCAGTTACCAATGACAATAAAGCAGGCATCAAAGGTACATTGTAATCTAATATCTGAAGCAATACCATTTGCACTTTTAATTGATTTGTGTTTTATAAGGACAGAGATTTTTTTCAGTACAATCTAAAGAATGATTGACTGATTGAACGTTAGCAATATTTCAGCTATATCGTGGCGTGGACACATTTTATTATTACCTTAGACACCTATAATGAATGTGTTGTAGATAATGTTAAACTGAATGAATAGTGACAGGTATCAAGAAATTAACTTCATTATATAAGTGTAACCTGCAAGTCAAAGTGTAGAATCTACTTTGGCGGACTCCGGAAGTCAGATATTGTAATAATCAACGGGCATGACCCATAACCTTTCATTTCGTTACCATGCAGATATAACAATAAGGGTTCGGGTTCATGTTGGGGTTCGCTAAAGTAGAAGTACTCCAAGTCTGGACGTTTTGGCATGGCCCAGGAATTGGCATACTACATTTTATGACAACACTTACCAACAAACAGTTTTACTGGCCTGACCGGTGCTTATCGTGAGGACTGATTTTTTAATTTGCATTTATGTTTATATCAATTTATACACTTATAAATATATTCATCTCAGTCAGCTTCATGTCAAAAACTCATATTACCTTGCAGTATTAATTGCCTTGATTGTTCAATTTGGAACAAACTTGTGCTAACCCACTTGCCCGAAGCCTGGAACAAGTAAAACTGGCTTAGGATAAATTTGAATTTGAATTTTGGTATGTAACGCCACTTTCAGCAATATTTAAGCTATATCATGGCGACCAGTTTTAGTGGTGTAGGAAGCAGGAGTACCCGGAGAGAACCACCGACCCTGGACAAGCAACTGGTAAACTTGCGGCTGCGAGTCGAGTGCACCCTTTTTGTAATTTACAAAGCTGGGCGTGAACCCATGCCGTATTGGTGATAGGCTTGTATGAGCTGTTAGATCCAACGACCTAACTCATTGAGCCACCCGGGCCCCTGGCTTCGGATAAATGAAAATTATGAAAGAAGTTCTTTCAATAAATAGAAAATTTTCTAACTTTGGTTTTCGGGCAAGTAGATGAAAAGAAAATAAAGCAAAGACTGCTAACCAGTACTCCGATAGGTACATGTATCAGAGTTCACGAAATTGTTATAATGACTGACACAAGATTGGTATTTTGCAATAGAAAATTAATGAGGACTGATATTTTTTTTAACTCGGATCACCAAACCCATATGCAATTTCGCAAACCCTGATGTATGTTTCGTGGTAGTAGCATAGATCAACCATTTTTGGTGAACACATGCATCCTGTCTGGAGACCTCATTGAGTCATTTTATCACTTGTAAATATATGTGTGTCCAGTGTTCAGGTTCGGATGAGATGACCCAGGGGTTTGGGTGATAGATTGTCTAAATTGACACATTTTTCACCCTTGTCTAAAATTATTCACCCATGGCATGATGTATAGGCCTAGCTAGAATAGGTCAGTCCCCAGTTTATTTTAAGCCCTGGCTTATACCTTAACTGATTTACTAAAGGCCTTAAAAATCTAGCTCGGTCAACAGTGGTGACTGGTGATATGTTTTTGCCACTAAAAAGTCTTGATGGTCACAATATACTTGGAAATTGCTAAAATGCATTGAAGTTAAGTTTTTGTGATAATGCCTGTTACCAATACTAATTTGGTACAGAATGTTGGTCAGAGCCATGGCGGGGAGTCTAATTTCTCATTTAAGTACATGTACATGTATTCTTTTAAATGACTTGCAGGTACACTGTACATGTATGAGAAATGGTAAATTACAAGTCTTGAGAGATGCATTACAATTTATAATTATTTCTATTCCAAGGCTGTTTTCAGGTACCCTGGTAAACTGTTCCGAAAGTAAAGATTATAATGCACTATATTTTAACCACATCAAATTTTGAACATCCAAACAAAGAACTCCTGAATATTTTCTTGCTTGTTCTGTTTATATTGTATATACAGTATCTATATTGAAATGATATACTGTACAGTCAAACCTTCCCATGCGGTCACCTGTATTAAAAGGTCACCTTTTTCTTGTCCTATCACAGAAAATTTCATATGAATTGAACTTTTTAAAAGAACACCTTTTGTGACCTCTTAATGCAGGTTTGTTTATACTGCAGTGCAGTACATGTATATTATAAGCTTTACATGGAGAACTGTGTCAATTTGAAATGCAAAATGTCGCATTCATACTTTTTTTAATTTATGTTACAGATGGTGATGGTCGAAAAGCAGAAATGGGAGCCAATTGGATACATGGTATAGAAAGAAACCCCATCTTCAAACTAGCTGATGACAATAATTTGTTAGAATTGAGGCATGGCAATAAAGGGCTGCGTCATAAAACTGCTTTCAAGACAGAAGATGGGGATGAAATTACTGAAAAAATTGTAAATCAAGTGAATCTTGCATACGGACAATTAATCATCCAAGCAGAAGATTTTTATCAAAATGGAATACCAACAATGGAAGAAAATGATAGTGTTGGGGCATTCTTAGAACGTGAATATGAAGATACTCTAGAACGGTACACCAACGGTGACCGACATATAAGGGAACTATTGTTTGACCAACGCAAAAGGTTAGAGTGTTGTATATCTGGCTGTGATTCCCTTGCAGATGTGTCGTTGAGTGAATTTGGAAGTTACGAAGAATTGCCAGGTGTTCACTACA
Organism: Bathymodiolus brooksi; assembly: GCA_963680875.1. Taxonomy (NCBI): domain Eukaryota; kingdom Metazoa; phylum Mollusca; class Bivalvia; order Mytilida; family Modiolidae; genus Bathymodiolus; species Bathymodiolus brooksi. The sequence goes on from OY804577.1 coordinate 137,606,325, forward strand.
CAATTCCACCTGGATTCAATACTGTTTTAGAAATCCTAAAAAGTAGTATCCCAAAGGACAATATTTTACTCAATCATCCTGTCAAGTGTATACGATGGAATAAACAATTCCCAGATCCTGAAAAAGACCAATATGAATGTTGTGTTGAGTGTGAAAATGGGGAAAAATTCTATGCAAATCATGTAATATGTACAGTTTCACTAGGTGTATTAAAAGCAGCTTGTGATAGGATGTTTAGCCCACCATTGCCTAAAGTAAAGCATGATGCCATAGATGCAATAGGATTTGGAATTGTTGACAAAGTGATTATTCAATTTGATGAACCTGTGACAGAGCCTGAATTATTTCGTATGGAACTTGTTTGGGACAATGATCTCGTTGAAATAAATGATCTGCGACACACATGGTATCGTAAAATATACTCCTTTGAGGTGGTTCATGACAATGTGTTAGTAGGTAAGTTGTGATGAAATTTGGAAAGTTGAGGTGAACACTAGTACTGGGTATGGTATGTGGGGGGACCTTTTATAGAAACAACATGTATTTGTACCTTTCATTATGTCAGTGTATATTATATTTGTGGGAGTATTGAAGATCTGAAATGTTCTATTTCATTGACGCCTTTGTCCTTTGTTTAAAAGGTCACCACCTGCTCTCTGTGGTCATGGTATATCACAGGAGTGTTGTACATACATTATAATGTCATTGACTCGGCTTTTTTAAAGTCAAGTGTTAATAGTTGAAAGTATCAGCCATTGTAGATTATTACAACTAACAAGATGATCAAAAAACTATTTTTTTTTGTTTTTATTAAATATTGGAAGATATAATCATATATGAACCCTCATTTTGTGTTATTTCACTGGGCAGATTGAAAACATGTAAAATATCATGATCAGATGAAAACAATGTGAATGTTTAGTATGAAAGAAAGTACCGGTATTTCTAAAAAAAAAAAAAAAAAAAAATCCTATTTGAACTAAATGTACATTGTACATATTGAATTGAATGGGTGGGGCTTAATCATTTAAATATTGGTTATTCTAATAGCAGAATTATGTGCTGATAAAAGAATGTGTAGTATTTAAATGCAATTACAGATTTCATCAATACACAGTGTAGTGTGATGTGTGTACATTATTGAAATATACAAAAAAGGTATGTTTCATGTATACTGCCCCAACTGGGTGTCTAAATTTGCCTTCAGGGCAAATAATATACAATACAGGTATACATGTAGATGTACAAATGTAAGTTTTGTAACACAAAACTTCATTTTTTATACCAATTTTTTTATACCAATGTCTGACTGTCCGTCCGTCCGTTTCACATGTCACGCTCTAACTTAAGAACCCCATGGCCAAATTTCACAGAGTTATTGGAATTGATGGTCTTACGGTCTCTATACTTTATGGTGAAATTTCGAATTTTCATTCCAGAGTTATGGGACTTTATTAATAAAATTGTACGTGATTTTAAGGCAATTTTTCGTATGTCGCGCTGTAAATTGAGAACCCCTTTGCCAAATTCACTTCAAACTTCGCATAGTTATTGGAATTGATAGTCTTATGATCTGTATACTTTTTGGTGAAATTTCAATTTTTCATTCCCGAGTTATGGGACTTTCAGTGTTCGACGTTAAGTGGTAACCCGAAGCCCGTGTCTAGTAAAAATTCTATCTGTCTAGTTGTATGGTGTTGCTGGTGGCCCAATTGGTCTAGTGAATTTGAAAGTTGCCAAGTGCAGCTATGACTCGACGAAAATTTTGAATCGTTAATGTGATAAATTTTCTTTTATTTTCATCCAAAAATAGTCGCCGACTTGTTTACTCATAAAAATGGCCTTAACCTAATAACTGGTACTTCAAATATAGCGATTCGTGGGTACTTACGCATTTTCATTTCGGCAACCAGTCGTAAGATGCATCTAAATCCCATCGCATTTCGACAGGCAATAAAGTACAACGAGTCATCGTGTGCAAAGGTATTTGTTGATCATTAAATGTTCAAATTTGAAAATAATCTTTAACAAGATATAATTTTAACTTTTTATGCCTAAAAATAAAGAAAATCAATATATTTTACCACTTTCCCCAGTATGAATTGTTACGGATAGTGCTCTGTCATTATGACTTGTGTTGGTTTTTAGTTGTTTATGGTTTCAATAAATCAACATGGACTTGAATTGGCAAGACGGTGCTATTCCGGGGAAGAAATTGAAAAAGCCCTCTAGAACACCAGAGGAGGTGTCACAGGCTAAAAAACAATATGAACAGAAAAGATCAAATGAAAATTTGTTTCTTCTTTTTCTGGTAAAAATATCTTCAGTCTAGTGTGCACTGATTCGGTCTAGTAACTTTAGCAAGTCACTGGCCCAGATGTCTAGTAGTTAAAAAAGTTTTGGCGAACACAGGACTTTATTCATTAAATTGTAGACGATTTTTCGTATGTCACACTGTAAATTGAGAACCCCTTGGCCAATTCACTTCAAACATAGCATAGTTATTGGAATTGATAGTCTTATGGTCTGTATACTTTTTGGTGAAATTTAGATTTTTCATTCAAGAGTTATGGGAAAGAAAGTCTACAAATATTGTATGAATGTTGACGACAGGCGTATCGTGCGCTCTTGGCGCAGCTGTTTATTAATATGGTTAGCTGCTTGTAAATTACTTATTAGTTCTTCTGATGAATATACATGTAGCTTAAATATTGACCACTGGACATTAAACAACAATTAATTAATCAATCAGTATACCCTGTATGTAATTCTGAATTCAAGCATGATGATCTGATCAAACTGTTGCAATGATGTACAGGATACATGCTGCACATTTCTATATGGACTTACCAGCCAGGACAAAATCATGTCTTCTCAGAGATGAGGGACAATTGTAAATTACATGATTTTTTTGTACCTGTATGTACAAAATGCAGCATAGACCACAAGAAGTTGAAGTTGATTCCAAACCATAAAAAATAGAGAAAAATCAAAGCCTGTGTTCTTAGAATGAAAGGTTCCCCGTCTTTACTCATTTCATGTACACGTATGTAATAAAGCCAGCATTTTAGATGCTGGAAGAAAATACAAAATATATATCATCAAAATGCAAAATTAAAAGATATTGTTTCAATTATCAATATGTAGCGAAAACCAAATTTAATACCTCCAGATAAAACTGCCACAGTGGTCCATATCCAGTAGTAGTACCCTTTACATACATATTGTTATAATCCACAATACATGTGAGGATGATGTGTATTTAATTTTAAGAAATGATGAAGATAAAACCTTTATTGGAGAGAAAAAAAATTGAAATTTTCCAGGAGTATTTGAATTAAAATATTGCTGCAATACTGGGTACAATGTATAGCATCTTCGCTAGCCAAGGGTTATGATCCGCTCTACTCATCTTTACCCTTGGCATCGTTTGACTCGAGATTATGATATGGCTGATTTTCAAGCGAAGATTTGTGAAAAATTTAAGATAAACTCATTGACAGACAATCAGAGCAAATCTATAACGGCTATTATAGACGGAAAAGATGTCTTTGTTGGCACGAAGACAGGAAGTGGAAAGTCATAAAGGCAATCCCAAAAGTGGCGCAGCGTTCTAAAATCAAGCCAGTTCCAGGAAAAAATGAAAGCTATAGTCGTTGATGAGGCTCATACTGTTATTCAATGGTAAGCTAGTGCTTTTATTTCAAACTGACAACATTATTTTATATGTACACACATTTTTATTTTGTTGACATTTTTCCTACAAAACATGTGCTTTTTGTAAAGCGCGTTCTGATTGGTTGCAGCTACCACTAGCTGCATTACATATAAACCGTCACCGTGTGACCTCGAAAATCCGTCTAGCGATGCCAAGAGTGAAGATGAGTAGAGCGGATCGTAACCATTGGCTAGCGAAGATGAATGTATAGATACATTTTTTTGTAGTTTGGTTTAGCTAAGTTAAACAAAGGTTTAACCTACATGTACATGTACATTATGAAAATTTATGATGATCAGTAATTCCACCAATATCAACAAAACAACAATCAACTCTCACCTGAACTCACTGAACATAAAAAAAGACCATTACTTATATGATGTTGCAGATATGTAGATACAAAAATGTATCCATAAAAAAGGCATATGTCAGATGTTGCCCTTACTTTATTACTTTTATTTTTATTAATGTTTATTTTATTTTATTTTTTTGGTCATGTCATGTCACCTTTTAATAATGATGGTTTCAAGTTTAAGATTCAAAATGTAGGTCTGTTGCCTTAATGGTAATAAATAAGGAATTTAGCCATTTACATATTATTATTTAAAGTTTCAGTTTCATGTCACTTGTATGCATGACATCATTCCAGGGAGTGCTCTGTCGCCAAGTCTGTGAAAATGGAGCCAAAATTTCATTGAATTTTAAAGTAAACTTTTCATACTGACGTACATTGTAAATCCTAAATTTGAACTTGTGTCTAGTGTCTGTGACTTTATAAAATAGTTATCAGAATTCAGAAAATAAGGTCTGCTAATAGTAATGGATCCCACAGAAATTTCAGTTAATTGCTAATATACTTTTTACAATTAATTTGTCTGTAATTCTTGAATTGTATTTAAACATGTATTTGACCCATTTTGAAATGCAATTAAAGATTACATTGTATACATCTTTAATTTATTATCCCCTCGCCAACGAAGTTGCGAAGGGATATAGTAACGCTTCCGTCCTTCCGTAACATCCTTGTGAACACTCTAGAATCAACATCCTTCAATGGATTTTGACCAAACTTGGTACATACTTAGTCCTTAAGAGAATCTGGAACCCTATTGATTTTCAAGGTCATAGGTCTCAAAGGTCAAGGTCACCGGGTCAAATTTTTACCGCATAACATCTTTGTGAACACTCTAGAATCAACATCCTTCAATGGATTTTGACCAAACTTGGTACATACTTAGTCCATAAGAGAATCTGGAACCCTATTGATTTTCAAGGTCATAGGCCTCAAAGGTCAAGGTCACTGGGTCAAATTTTTACCGCATAACATCTTTGTGAACACTCTAGAATCAACATCCTTCAATGGATTTTGACCAAACTTGGTACATACGTACTTAGTCCTTAAGAGAATATGTGACCAAACTTGGTACATACTTAGTCCTTAAGAGAATCTGGAACCCTATTGATTTTCAAGGTCAAAGGTCAAGGTCACCGGGTCAAATATTTACCACATAACATCCTTATGAACACTCTAGAATCAACATCCTTCAATGGATTTTGACCAAGCTTGGTACATACCGGTACTTAGTCCTTATATGGATTAAGAGAATCTGGAACCCTATTGATTTTTCAAGGTCAAGGTTATCGGGTCAAATTTTTACCACGTAACATCCTTGTAAACACTCTAGAATCAACATCCTTCAATGTATTTTGACCAAACCTGGTGCATGTACATACCGGTACTTATTCCTTAAGAGAATCTGGAATCCTATTGATTTTCAAGGTCACCGGGTCAAATTTTTAGGTGAGGGGATACGCCACGCTTTGCGTTGCCCTTGTTGTAATATATTTTTGTACCATGTGACATTTTGGTAATACCTGTATATGTAAATTTTAATATTTTCACAATTTATCAAATCCACAATTTATTTACACTCATAATACATTGTGCATGTGTTATTCTTGTTTTTTTCTTACTTTTTAAGATATTTTTGTCTTTATTTTGTCACAAATCTGTTTTATGATTTAAATGACAATACATATTGAATTGAATTGAATTAATGATTTGTACATGTACATTTGTACCTGTACAGTACAATGTACATATATGTATTATTATATACAGTCAAATCTGCTCATGTTGTCACCTTTATTAAGGAGTCACATGTATAAAAAGGTCACCTTTTTCTTGTCCTGTCATATGAATTGAACCTCTTTTAAGAGGTCACCTGTCTTATGAATCAACTTTTTCTTTGTCCCATAGGTGACCTCCTACAGCTTTGACTCAAACTGTATACAGGTACAGGGTACGGTATACAGTATATACATATTATGTATATAAGCTAACATTTTTGAACTTCTTTATCATTTGGATTTAAATACTGGTATATTGATTTTGAAGGAACATTACCTGGAAATTATATTTGCAGGAAGATCTATGTTAGTATGTATAATACTAAAACAACTCAGTGTTTATTCTTAAAATTTTAGAAATTAGCCATATATAATATTACTTCTTTTTTTAGAGAGGGTTAAAGACTTATTTTCATTTAAAAATTACAACAAAAACACAGTTTGGATATAAATTGAACTTAGATAAAAGGTGAAATTTGCAGTGAACTGTATTTTTTGTTGATCTTTACAGGTACAAAATGTAAATGACACCTGCAAAATTACAATCCATAACTCCTGATCAGCAATTGTTAAGGTCATAAAGAGATTATAATCACTACAGGTGGTCTTGTCACCTGTAAATATTACCTGTGGTAGCACAATGATTATTACATTTAAATGCAAACAGAAATTGTGTTGCAATGGAAAAAAAACATGCTGAAATATAAACTGGGATTTTCACTGACACTCGGGTCTTGAAACAAAAATTTGTAATTGGTAAATTTATAACATCGTGAAAGCCCAGAGCAATACTTGCATTTACATAATTATAATAAAATCAAGTGAATAACCAATGAATATTAGAATATATACTATTTTATTTAAATTTCTAAGCAAGCAACTAGCAAAGCTCAGATCTAGGGCTAGATCATACACATAATTTAATTTTTTGGCTCCATTATTTTGAAATTGTGGACTGAATTTTGCTATTAAAGATTTTTTTTAGCACCAATAATAATATCCTACATGTACATGTAGATAGGATTTATGAACCCATGCATAATGTTATCCCTTGTTAAGTGCAAATTATCCTAGATAGAATTGTGGAAGGCAGAGCTACACATGTACTGCATGTATCCCTGGTTAAACATTAATAATCCTGCATTTGTTGACAATGTTGTGTAAATTTAAAAAGTTTGACAGCGATCGACAATCTCACCAACCTCAACTTCAACTTCATGTACAGTGTACTGTGTATAAAATACATTTTTCAACCTGCATAATTGGACATTGGAATAAGCTTATTCCTACATGTACTTTAGCAAGCAATTTCTAGTCTAACCTCAAAGGCTCATTAAATTTAACCTGGATTAGTCTTTTTTTTTTTTTGGGAGTATTTTGAGACCTTCAAGACTGTCAATATTGTTTTTATCTGTGACATCATAATGTGTTTGACATCACACTCACTGATAATTTTTAATATCAGAATCTGTTCATTGATACTGACAATATCACCCAGTGTGATCATGAGATGAAAGGAAAAACAATAAATGTATATATATATATATATATATATATATATATTTTTATACAAAAGTAAAATTTTGGTCCCTGCAAAGTAGCAAAACTAGCATTTAGTTTACCTATAATAGAGTATCAGATAACTCTATGATTGGCTATATATATATACAATGTATATCTAAATAAAATCATCTGAGTGTTCATATTCAACTTCAAATCTACAACACTGCACACGTATTTTAATATACCTAGAATGGAATGGGCTGTCATGACCTACACCCTTTTATGACACACCCAGTTAGGTCAAATTTTATTCACAATATTAATAATTTGCATTTGATTTCAGTAAACATTTTCCCTATCACTTCAATGTGTCATTTTTGTAATGATCACCCAAATTATATGCCAAGCAAATAATGAAAAAAAAAACCAACTTCATTTTGCAGGATTTTTATTTTTGTTGTTGATGAAATAATCAATCTTGTTCAAAAAGTTAAGGAAGTCAATTTGTAAGATGTCTCAAGTTTTTGCTTAAGTACTCAATTTGTTTGACCTTCAATTATCTCCACCTTCAGTCAGGCAGTCATTAAGGTTTCATTTTGTTTAAAGCATTTAATATGAATTGAAAAGCATGTAAAAATGTACAGCAGCTTTGTATCAAATTTACAGCAAAAGAAATCAATGCAAGATTTAAACTATCACATGCCCTATAGGACAACCTCTTTATTCTAAGCTTTCTCTAAATTTGCCCTTGGATTGACAGGAAACCTGGTAGATTAATGTATCAATATAATTGATCACTGAAGCAGTTAATTTTCCATGCCATGTTCTAGAACTGTATGTCTGTCTCCTGATAGAATGGCTTGGTTTAATTATGGTAAATTGAGCAGGCTGGACATATTACCATAATTTTTAAAGGTGCTAGGAGGACATTTTAAGACAGCTAAAGTATAAAAGGTGTAGGGTTCAGTGTCCGGTCAGTCTGCAGTCAATGGGTCATTCTATGACTTCTGTATTGATTAAGTGCATGGCTGAAGCAAATGCCTTCATACTAGAGGTTTTTATGTGCTTAATTTGAATGATCGGTCAATAAACTTTGCACAAAGCTAACTATGATAACCTTGGGCTAAAAGATGATGTTGCTTTTGATTGGGGAAAAAAAATCATTTTATGATCAAAGAAATCTTGATGAGATTTTGCTGCTGAAATTTCAGTTATAATCACATTGATGTCAAAGCTATATATAGCTAAGAAAGGGAAAAATTATATTTTTAATATGATACATGTTTAATTATTGTATATTAACTATATAGAGTTGTTCAGGGTTAATTTTGATTTTTATTAAAAATTATGTAAATTTTACCATCATTGTAAATTATAATAAGTATCCAGTATACATGTACTTTGCTGATTTTAATTTTGTTACATAAAAAGTGGAAGGGGCCCCGGGACTATTTCAAATATGTTTCATTATAAGTATTACTACATATTTGTGCATGTACATGTACATGTAGTATGCACCGACACAATAGCACATGTAGTAACATAAAAAAAACTTTGAATTGGATATTAAATTTGAAAGATACAGGTACATTGTACATTTGTGTATTTTTTTAAATCACATAGCATGTGCATGTTTTATGTGAAATTTAGTTAATTTACAATGCATGCTCATGATACTGTACACATTAGATATGGGTATTCTACTGTTCATGCAAATACATGTACATGTACATCAATGACATTGTTACATGTACAAAATGTATATAATGCAGTATTTAAGTGAATCTAACTGTAATTCTAATTACTATCTTATGACTTATATTTCAACAGTTTAAAAGAATTGCTTATTATTGTTTAATTATAGGATGGTTAAGTGGTAAAGAAGCTCTGTACATGGAGTCATTGACAGAAGAACAAATTGGCCAAGACATTGTTGAAGCTCTAAAAAAATTCCTTAATAAGAAAGACATTCCACAACCAAGAAAAATTATCAGGTACATGTAACACACATGTTTAACATTAACTCATCAACTTAGGTGTAATACCTGCACAATGCATTGTTTACTTTACGTTGTAATGCTAAGTGTCATGGTAATACAGAAAATCAGACAAATAATATACAGGATCATTGTACATGTACATTTTGTATGTGGTCATACCTGTATATCATTTATTGCAATTTGACCTTATTTTGGTTATGTCAGCATTATAATATTGCTAATTATAGTTTATAGATTTAAAAAATCTACTTAGATTACAATTTATCCTGCAATCAGTACATTTGCTGTACAAATATGCTATACGAATAAATTTTTGCTTTATTCGTACTAGACGAATAAACTGTTCAGCCTACGAATAAACTTTCCTGGTACCCTGTAGCTATGTACAGCGGAGGGTGCAGACAAGTATGAAACTGGTACTAATGTAGCGCGGACCACGAAGAAGACACCCTTGACAACATTTATGAAAGGCGAGGAATGACGCTTGTTTCTGTCCTTTTTTAGTTCACTATTGCCATCACTTGGCGTCCGTCGTCTGTTGTCTGTCGTCTGTAAACTTTTCACATTTCAAGCTTCTTCTCCGAAACCACTTGGCCGATTGGAACCAAACTTAGCAGGAATGTTCCTTGGATGGTCCTCTACAAAGTTACTGTTTTTCGTTCCAGTCGGATATTCAATATGGCTGCCGGGGCCAATAATATGCTCTGATTGGCTGAAATTTCAAAGATCTTCTTCTCTGAAACTAATGAACTGACTGAACCCAAACTGTAAATGAATGATCATTGGAATGTCCTTTACCAAGTTTCTGTTTTTTATGCCGATCAGAAATCCAAGATGGCCGCCATCGCAGGACATAGATTAACATTGGACCCTATGGGAAAATGTTCAAATGCCTTCTTTTCAGAAACTACAAATATGATTAAAGCCAAACTGTACATGAATTTTCATTGGACGGTCTTCTACAATCTCAAGGTTTTTTGTTCCGGTATGAAATTCAAAATGGCGGCTACGGCAGGACTTAGTTTAACATTGGACCCTATGGGAAAAATGTTTCGAAATGCTTTTCTCTGAAACCACTTGGACAGTTGAAACCAAACTGCCCAGGAATGATCATTGGAAGGTCCTCTACAAAGTTTATGTTTTTTATGTCGACCGGAAATCCAAGATGGCCACCATCGCAGGACATAGATTAACATTGGACCCTATGGGAAAATGTTCAAATGCCTTCTTCTCAGAAACTACAAATATGATTAAAGCCAAACTGTACATGAATGTTCATTAGATGGTCCTCTACAAACTTTACGTTTTTTGTTCCGATATGAAATTCAAAATGGCGGCTACGGCAGGACTTAGTTTAACATTGGACCCTATGGGAAAAATGTTTCAAAACGCTTCTTCTCTGAAACCACTTGGACAATTGAAACCAAACTGCCCAGGAATGATCATTGGAAGGTCCTCTACAAAGTATATGTTTTTTATGTCGATCGGAAATCCAAGATGGCTGCCACCGCAATACATAGATTAACATTGGACCCTATAGGAAAATGTTCAAATGCCTTCTTCTCAGAAACTACAAATATTATTAAAGCCAAACTGTACATGAATGTTCATTGGATGGTCCTCTACAAACTTTACGTTTTTTGTTCTGATATGAAATTCAAAATGGCGGCTACGGCAGGACTTAGTTTAACATTGGACCCTATGGGGAAAATGTTTCAAAACGCTTCTTCTCTGAAACCACTAGGACAGTTGAAACCAAACTGCCCAGGAATGATCATTGGAAGGTTCTCTACAAATTTTATGTTTTTTATGCCGATCGGAAATCCAAGATGGCCGCCACCGCAATACATAGATTAACATTGGACCCTATGGGAAAATGTTCAAATGCCTTCTTCTCAGAAACTACAAATAATATTAAAGCCAAACTGTACATGAATGTTCATTGGATGGTCCTCTACAAACTTTACGTTTTTTGTTCCGGTATGAAATTCAAAATGGCGGCTACGGCAGAACTTAGTTTAACATTGGACCATATGGGAAAAATGTTTCAAAACGCTTCTTCTCTGAAACCACTTGGACAATTGAAACCAAACTGCCCAGGAATGATCATTGGAAGGTCCTCTACAAAATTTTTGTTTTTTATGTCGATCGGAAATCCAAGATGGCCGCCACCGCAATACATAGATTAACATTGGACCCTATGGGAAAATGTTCAAATGCCTTCTTCTCAGAAACTACAAATATTATTAAAGCCAAACTGTACATGAATGTTCATTGGATGGTCCTCTACAAACTTTACGTTTTTTGTTCCGATATGAAATTCAAAATGGCAGCTACGGCAGGACTTAGTTTAACATTGGACCCTATGGGGAAAATGTTTCAAAACGCTTCTTCTCTGAAACCACTAGGACAGTTGAAACCAAACTGCCCAGGAATGATCATTGGAAGGTTCTCTACAAATTTTATGTTTTTTATGCCGATCGGAAATCCAAGATGGCCACCATCGCAATACATAGATTAACATTGGACCCTATGGGAAAATGTTCAAATGCCTTCTTCTCAGAAACTACAAATATTATTAAAGCCAAACTGTACATGAATGTTCATTGGATGGTCCTCTACAAACTTTACGTTTTTTGTTCCGATATGAAATTCAAAATGGCAGCTACGGCAGGACTTAGTTTAACATTGGACCCTATGGGGAAAATGTTTCAAAACGCTTCTTCTCTGAAACCACTAGGACAGTTGAAACCAAACTGCCCAGGAATGATCATTGGAAGGTTCTCTACAAATTTTATGTTTTTTATGCCGATCGGAAATCCAAGATGGCCGCCACCGTAATACATAGATTAACATTGGACCCTATGGGAAAATGTTCAAATGCCTTCTTCTCAGAAACTACAAATATTATTAAAGCCAAACTGTACGTTTTTTGTTCCGATATGAAATTCAAAATGGCGGCTACGGCAGGACTTAGTTTAACATTGGACCCTATGGGAAAAATGTTTCAAAACGCTTCTTCTCTGAAACCACATGGACAATTGAAACCAAACTGCCCAGGAATGATCATTGGAAGGTCCTCTACAAAGTTTATGTTTTTTATGTCGACCGGAAATCCAAGATGGCCACCACCGCAATACATAGATTAACATTGGACCCTATGGGAAAATGTTCAAATGCCTTCTTCTCAGAAACTACAAATATGATTAAAGCCAAACTGTACATGAATGTTCATTGGATGGTCCTCTACAATCTTTACGTTTTTTGTACCGATATGAAATTCAAAATGGCGGCTACGGCAGGACTTAGTTTAACATTGGACCCTATGGGAAAAATGTTTCAAAACGCTTCTTCTCTGAAACCACTTGGACAATTGAAACCAAACTGCCCAGGAATGATCATTGGAAGGTCCTCTACAAAGTTTATATTTTTTATGTCGATCGGAAATCCAAGATGGCCACCACCGCAATACATAGATTAACATTGGACCCTATGGGAAAATGTTCAAATGCCTTCTTCTCAGAAACTACAAATATTATTAAAGCCAAACTGTACATGAATGTTCATTGGATGGTCCTCTACAAACTTTACGTTTTTTGTTCCGATATGAAATTCAAAATGGCGGCTACGGCAGGACTTAGTTTAACAATGGACCCTATGGGGAAAATGTTTCAAAACGCTTCTTCTCTGAAACCACTTGGATAATTGAAACCAAACTGCCCAGGAATGATCATTGGAAGGTCCTCTACAAGGTGTGTGTTTTTTATGCCGATCGGATATCCAAGATGGCCACCACCGCAGGACATAGATTAGCATTGGACCCTATTGGAAAATGTTCAAATGCCTTCTTCTCAGAAACTACAAATATGATTAAAGCCAAACTGTACATGAATGTTCATTGGATGGTCCTCTACAAACTTTACGTTTTTTGTTCTGATATGAAATTCAAAATGGCGGCTACGGCAGGACTTGTTTAACATTGGACCCTATGGGAAAAATGTTTCAAAACGCTTCTTCTCTGAAACCAAACTGCCCAGGAATGATCATTGGAAGGTCCTCTGTTTTTTATGCCGATCGGAAATCCAAGATGGCTGCCACCACAGGTCATAGTATTAACACAGGACCATATCGGGAAAATACAGAAATATCTTCTTCTCTGAAGCTATTGCACTGATTGAACCTAAACTATGCATCAATCATTGGAAGGTCCTTTACAAACTTTGTGTTTTTGATGTTGATCGTAATTCCAAGATGACTACCACTGCAGGACATAGTTTTTACATAGGACCAATTGGTTTTTTTTATAACCAGGTGAATGATACAGGATCTTGAGAGCCTCTGGTGTTTAAATCTGACAAGTTTTCCGACTTTTTTGACATTGCAGGATAAACACAATATACGTACATTGTCGTTAAATATAAGATTTATTTGTACTCGCTGTGAAACAGGCCTGAAAAGCTCGCCAAAGGCTCGCTATTCTGCCTGTTTCTAAAGCTCGTACAAATAAATTTTATATTTACCGACAATGTACCTATATTGTATATGTATATGACTTTTACTCCTGCTTGTTGCAGGGTGTACTTGATACAATTTACAAACTTGTGTAGATAAATCAGAGGTTAGTGGTTTTCTCAAGGTTATTCAGTTTCCAACAGCAACAAAACAGCTAGCATTTAGAACTGATATATTGTTGAAAGAAGCATTAAAATGTTTTACATGTACATCCATAATCCCATATTAATTAAATACACAAAATTCAATATCAATTTTGGACTCTTGTTAAAGATCCAGATTGTAGACTGAGGACAGACATGTGGCTTAAGCCAAGCATTTTTACTAGCACTTCTTGTAATCCTTAGAAAGTTTTTAAATACACAAAATATTCACAAGCAAGTTTGCTATTCTTCTAGTCCTCCAAACTCCATCTTTCTAGTTGTGTTGACTAAAGAGTAAGTGTGAAGGGGTGAAACTTAACAGAAGCCCAGTAACCCAAGACTGATATTAATGTTCAGACTCTATCTCAGGCAGTTACTGATATCTTGAATAATGATATATCATGTGTAAAGTCAATTGTTGGGGGCCCCAAGAATGTTTGCTAGGCTGCTAAAACTGTTATTTTAGGTAGCCCAGCTAAAAGGCTAAGTTTTGTCCTTGCAGAACATTTTATCATTTCATTTAAAGAACTTTAGATTTTTACCATGATCTGAAGTAATCTTGATTACTAGTAGAAACAGATTAGATGATGACACAAACAGGTGAATCACTATATGTAAAATATTGATAATTATTGGGCAATAGATCAATGAATCATAAAATACTTGTGTAGAAAAGTTTAAATCACTGCTATGATTAATGTAGGCTTTACATGTCTTAATAAAACTGATATTTAAGCTGTTTAGATACAACTTATTCTATATTAAGTACTTCTTCACTACATGTGCACATACATTTTACATATTTTCAGTTACATAATTTACATAAAACCTTAATTCTTTTTCATTCAGTTGTTACAGGAAGAGGCAATTATATACAAAAATTCCTCAGTCACCTTGCCAAGCTATACTAACTAGACAAATAAATTTGTAAACATTGTACTTTTAAAATTGTTGCACTTTTATAGATATAATTAGGCTAAGTTAAGATCCACAAGCTGAATATTTTGTATATAGTATATATACATTGTATATATGTATTAGGACTTGATGTGTGATTGCATATAAAAATTAGGTTACTGTGATCTTGACTTGATATTAAGGTTAAATAATTATTTGATCTTGTCCAGTCATGTTTTTTTGTCATAAGGATCACATTATGTACAGTACCGCTGCACTGATATTAGGACATGTCTGAGTGGTACAGTATATAAAAATGAGGTCACTGTGACTGAAAAACCAATAATATGCATGTACAAAATGCAAATGTATAAATGTAGAATCAAAACTACTGATGTACATGTGTGGACAGTGATTTTGTTTGCTTCAATTTACTTGTGAATATCGGCTGTTTCCCCTGGAGAAAGTTTCCCAATTATCGTAAAAAAATGCTTTGTATCTTCCCAATTAGACTACCGGGTATTATTTTCCCTCAATGGTGAATCATGATGAGAGTTTGAAAATTTGGTGTTCATTTCCTGTTGTTATTATTTTGATGTCTCAAATCGCTTTTGTGACCATGACGAATCACCACAATGTTTGCATTCTTAGTGCCATTTCCTATTTCGTTAAAACGCAGATAACATGCGGGTCGTAATTTTGTCTCTTGACACACAATTTTGAGGGAAAAACAGTTAATATACGTTTCAGTTCATTGTTCCAAAATCACTCTTGAGGGTTTTTTTTATCAAAGAAGTTAATCCACTATGAAAAGCTGTTGATAGTATAAAATGTACATGTTTGTTAAAAAGAAGGGGTACCTGTAAAATGCGAAACGAAATCGAAACGAAATTCACCGAAACGAAACGAAATAAATCGAAACGAAATTGACCAAAACGAAACGAAACGGAATAATTCAAAATGAAATAAAACCTATTTTAACGAAAGAATTTCTTGGGGGAATACAAGACAAAAATTAAACGAAAAAAATAGAGAAAGTATCATTTAAGCGTAGAAAAGGATAGTAGAAAAGTTCATTGTTTTCCAGCCAATCCAGGTTATATTTTAAAAAAATCGTTCTTCATCTAGCAATGACGAACTGATTGATTCATCGATTGTTGACTGCTAAACGCCACATCAGTGATATTCCAGCTATACTGTGCCGAATGAGAAAATGAAAATGACTGTTACGTGGGGGGATATTACTTCCTACATGTATATACATGGTGATGTTCTGACAATCGGGGTCCTATTATTGATTATATGTCTGGCATGGGGTAATCTTTTTGTCACAAATGGCTGAAAAGGGGTATATGTTTTTGCTTGGATTATTCTTCAAAAATTGAGGCTTAAAGAGGCTTTAGTTAGACAACAGTCTTGAGATTGGGTCTAAAATTGGCATCAGAATCCGTATGTACAGGGGTCGGGGTCCAGCGGCCCCGGAAGACCCCCCACCATTGTGTAAGGTAGGCCGGGTACTGTTACTTGAGAATGCTTATTAGTGCCGCTTCGAAATAAATGCAAAATTACCGTTGTTGTTTAATTATTCAATTATTTATATATGTATTTTTTTCAGTTTTTGCCCGTGAGAATTTTTTTCATTGTTTTCTTAAAGTTTACCCCTTGCTAACGATGATATAAACAACATATATTCATATTCAAATATGCAACAAATTATGGCTTCTATTATTACATTTTTGTATAAGAAAGACTGTCGAGATAAAAAGATATTTTAAATCGGTGACCAATCTGGCAAAATTTAAACGGTATACTGCACAAAACGGTACACTCATCTTGCAAAACTACATGTTAAATTTCTTTTTTAAGATTTGGGGACCGGCCATTTAACTTGAAGAGGGGAGGGGACATGCACATAGGAAGGGGCTGCGAGGAGTGCGAGCGCCACCTCTCCCTTAATTTTAGCAAGAAGTAAAAAAGAATCAAGTTTAGACACAATACTTGGGAATTTTACGTCTATATGACCTGAAAACTTAACAAGCATGAAATGTTATATTTGTTTCTAACATATACCCAGCCAAATAACTGAAAAAATTAATTACTTTTGGTTAATTACTTTTTTCTTCCAAGCTTCAGAATCGGAAAATTTTATAGAAAAAATTACATGCCCCCCTCCCCCCTTTTCAAGTTAAATGGTAGTTCCCTTTGTAGCTTAGTTGGGTTGAATACATGCAACTGGTTCGTTATTCGGTTTTTACTTTGGCTGAAAATAAAGTAAAATGAAGAAAAGATGTGAAAATTATGTCAGTTTGATTTAGAATCAAGGAGACATCACTGAAATACCGCATCTTTATGGGTATACCTGTAAAATGCGAAACGAAACGAAATAAATCGAAACGAAATTCACCGAAAAGAAACGAAATTTACCTCGTTTCGTTTCGTTTCTGTAAATTTCGTTTCGTTTCGTTTCGCATTTTACAGGTACCCAAAAAGAAGAGGTATAAATTGATGATAGGTAAACGTACAGGCAGTTTTTGGTCTCTTTCAAGCTTTATATTATGCCTTCTACAGATGACAACATCACTCTGGTTGCTGAAATCAACCAGTGATTGCCTCTTCATCCACTGTACAGGTATATGTGATGTACATGTGTGCATATATAAAGAGTACAGGTTTCCGTAATTAGGATGGCCTCATTTACCTCTAATTAACTGACTCAAATTCATCTTTTTATCAAATCTTCAATAAAAGAGGGACTTATTTGCTGAGTGATGGCACATCATTTCAGGGTTTATGGTGTTTAATGCCACTTTCAACAATATTTCAGTTATAGCATTTTATGGAATATATACTACATGTAGTAATAAGCTGAAGTGTTACATATTTTCCTCAAACCAGATTGTTTTGTTTTCAAGTTAAAAGCAATGACAGAAAGATGTTATATGGCTTCCATGTCCTTTCAAATGTTAATTTATACCAGAAGATATTATGACCGTTGTTCAGCATTGACAAGGTTTCTTTGACCCCATTTTGACTTGTAAATCTATATAATAATTACTAAAAGAAAAATTCCCTGAAATCGCTGAAGGGAAAATTGTAGTATTTTTATTATATACATATCATTTTGAGAGGAAATATTTATACAAGGCAGTATGAAGGGGCAAACATCTCTTTAACTTCCATTAAATAATGAAATACATGTAAAACCTGGCTTAGCAAAAAATTGTCTTTTGTATTTCAAACATTACATGAAAAAGATTCAGAGATACTTGCAACTCGTCTTAAGTCCTGGACCTGGCCTTATCATTTGTGTTGGCCGGCATGGGACTATAATAAAATTGTATGTTACATATTATGTATACCTTGTAATAGTAGTCCACAGTGGGGGAGGAGGAGGAGGAGGGGTGTAAATTATCTGTTTCATTTTATTCAAGGTATAAAAACACTGATCCTCCTTCACATGACGAGTACATGTCTAATTGTAACAATTTCAAACTTTATTTCTTCTATGATTGATAAAACATGAATATTTGGCCATCAGTTATAATATCTGAATTATTGAAATACATTTTGTAATTGTGAATGAGTACAGTTCATGTACTTAACAAAATAAATTATATAAGGTTCAATGAAATATAGAATTTAGGGTCATCATATACTTACACTCCATGTAGTCAAACTATCCCTCAACACACCAAGTGACTAATGGTGTACACTACTGGTTATAAGGTCATTTCTCATCAACTAGACATGCTACATTAATTGAAGTATTTTAAGATTTACTTTGCACAATCAAATACACAGTTAAAAACTTGGTTTGTGGAATCGTTAATATCTCATACAGATTGTTTGATATGGCTGATCGATGCTCATACAATTTTAATAATTTTAATCGTTCTAATATAATACTAGACATTTCAGAAATATCTACTTCTAACGGCCGAAATCAAATATCTACTTCTACCAAATACCAAAATTATGTCAGAGTTTTCAAAATTATATAAATCAGGTGTCGTAAGATGAAATTGAACATACAGGATAATACAGTGTACTGAGTAAGATTTTCTGACCAATACCGACTTGTCTTTGTACATTTAAAATAATTAAAAATAATAATACTGACTCATGATTTATAAACTAAACTGACTTTTCTGATGAGACATCAAAATTTACCATGCCCAGTAGTTTTATCTTAAAATTTATTTATTCATGATTGTGACCTATAGCTCCAGGCCATTTATAACCAGCCATTTTTGTTTCTTTGTTTTCTCCAAATGTTCTTTTATCCATTAAAATAGCCCTTTTAGATGTGTCTGGGTTTTTGTACATAATTGTCTGAATACATTATTTATATGTTTAAAAATAGAAGTTGTGTTTATTTTAGAGATTGGAAAGAATAAAAAATAAAGTGCTTCAGGAATTTGGAATGGAGATTATTTGCTTAAATTTTACCTATAGCAAGAAACTGAATGTACAGAAAATTCTCAACAAATCCCTCGAAAAAATCCAAAATGTCAAATATCACATGTAGATGTAACAACTTCCTTGGAGGGCTCATGTACAACATGTACAAGCACATCAAGCTAAATTCAGACAAAGCATTCTTTTTAAATATGCTTCCTTTACTCAAAGTTAGGCTAGACAGATTATTTCTTGAGAAATAGAACTGTCATCAGACCACTATTAGAATATGTGAATGTAGTGTAGAACCCTTGTAATGTTCACTTGATTAACACTTTAGAAATGGTTCAAATTGAAGTGATGCAGATCATACATTTTGTATATGGATCATGCATATATACCAATAAAATATGTTTAAAATAGATTCCTCAAAATATTATAGTACTGGCCTCGGTTTCATTCAAAAATATAAAAAATTCTCTTCACAGACCACCTCACCCCTTTTTCTGTTTTATATATATATATATATATATATATACAGAACTATCACTGGCTGATATATTAAAGTTATTGGTATCAGTATGGATCACAAGAAGAAGAAAAAATAATTGTTTAAGTGTCTTCTATTATTTTCATTTGCAATTAAACATAATTTCTCTGCACCTGAACAGCAGAAGCATTGAATGACCATGTCATGTGAATTCAAACTAGTTGAACAGTTTGAAATCTAAAAATGGTGTCATTTAATTGATGAAATAAAGAAATATTTGTAGTTTAATTTCATAAATGATCATATACATTTTGTATAGGAACATGTATAGCTTAAGGGTAAATACATAAATATCATTTGGTAAACTAAAATAACTTTGTTGTACCTCATGAGTACATATTTATTAGTCTGGTCACAATTACAAAGTTTTCAAATGTAAAGCACATGTTCTTTGATGCCAGATAAGCAATTTTTCAGCTATATAGTGGCGAGAACAAATTACATAGGATGAGATGGTAATGATGTTCGCTTTATACTAAACCAACTTGCTTAGTTGGATTTATATAGTGCCAGCTCACTGAAACAACAGTCTGTGGCATGGTAAGACATGTCGTTTCACTCTGACACATTATCCTGATTCCGTGCCAACCAGTCTTTGCTCTTTCTCCTTAATGCTTCGTGCATAGCAGAGAAGCAAGAAATACCAAAATTTTTAGTCTTTGGTTTGACCTGACCAGTGCTCAAACCCACTATCTACCACACTGAGCATGCTAACCATTACACCACTGATGCTGTTCTATTTCATGTAAAGATATGCAATTACTTTCCATTGATTATCTAAGGTCAGTATGTAACATAATCCCATGTTAACCCTCTAAAGTACTAAAATCGTCAGTGTCAGATGGCAGCATAAATATTTGTCTGATATCACATTTATAATTATGCTGATTATGTTATGAGGCTGGTCAGTGTTATCATCAGAAAGTACATGTATCACTATAAATAACATATTTTTGAAAGGGTGACAGTATATTGTAACCAAAGAAGTCATTGTCAACTGAGACGAAGCCGATGTTCACAATGTATAATTATATTTTGATTCTGTAAACTGTTAGCGTTTCATAATAATAAAAAAAAAATGGATAATAAAAATACCTATTCATCTGCAGCACATGATGAAATATTCAAGAAACAACAAAAAAACGTCCTTGTGTTATATGTGATTATCTCTCATGTTTGAGAGGGTGACAGATTAATACATTATCACCCACTCCAGAAGGTGACATACTAAAATGTCACCTTGTGAACCAATGAATATGCAGGATTTCCATGCAAATTTACATGAAATATGATAATAAAATTTATTACATAATGACTGTACATATCCGTACTTTAGCTAAGTAAAGTCTAGAAGTCAATAAATAATGGTATTCACCTGCTGAAAGTGGTATGATGTCATAAGTCTTATAGTCTTATAGTATATGTAATAAAACAATTACATACTTTTGTATCAGTGAATATGAGTTTTTATTGACCTGCAAAACCAATATTGACACTCAGCCTTCGGCTTCGGTCAATAAAAACTCATATTCACTTCTACAAAAGTCTGTAATTGTATAATATATACTGAGAACAATGATGACACCTGTAATATAATACAACCTAAAATTTTGCCATCCAATAAAATCAAATTTTTAATCAGGATCCTACCAAGATCTCTTTATACATTGTATCTGTTTTTATTACTAGTCACATGTTTTTGTGCTAAGCTTCATGGCAGCTTCAATACATGTATTAGTACAGAAAACCAAGCAATTGGTATCAGACTGGACAAATTTTGAGTATTATTAATATACATATTGTAGGGCTGTCATCCTTGGTCGTCAATGGTTTCTATGCAATAATTTTTGTTCTACTTGACAAATCCTTATAACATTTTAGCACAATAATTGGTGGCACAGAAAAATTAAAAAGATTTTCTTATAATTATTTGCTTAGCTAAGTGAAAAGTGAAAAAGATGTGATTTTATGTTTAGGTCTAACACCTTGTACATAAACAACTAAATATGTTATATGACATATGAGCTTCTGACATGATTTACATTTCTATATCAACTCCATTTGTTACTTATGACAGATTAAGGTCACAACTTCTATTATTATCCTACTGGACTAAGCATACAGTTTAAAGTTCACAACTGGGGTCCTCAAAAAGGATTTCATTCTTAACCAGAAAGTATTTACCAGATCAGTTATAGCATATCTCATGAAAGTAAAAGACATGAAGTTGGGTGCCGTAGGGCAAGCCACTACAATATCTATTGTATAAAATGTCTTTATTGTTATATATTACATTGTACAAGTAGAATATATTTGACCCATACATGTACTTTTCTATCAATATGGTGAATACATAGTGATCAACAAAGGGGAGGACAGGTGATGGGTAAACAAATATAGTTTTAGGGTGCTTGCTAATATACTGTAAACCACATGGAGAAGACACTTCTCAATTATAAGATAAGATAAGAAAACTTTATTTTGATTCGGCACATAATAAAACAGTACAACATAAGCTCTAAGGAGCTTTTTACCGAATATACATTAACAATAAAACAACACAAGTCACATGCAAAGTTACAAACTAAAATAAGCTAAGACATAAAAAGGAGGACTGTGTATAGATCTGAACAAGAACCCATGTGGCAAGTGCCTCTTTGGACTCTTGTTCAAGATCCATACACAGATGCTCCAACATAAAGCAGCATTTAAAAAAGAAGCAGCAGGTAAAAAAAAAAAATAATAATACTGAATACTTAAAACTGGTACCAACAATCAGTAAAAGCAGCACTGTCTAACTAAAATATCAAAGAATATAAAATTTTCAAGCCAAACTAAAAAAAAATAATAATTAAAAAAAATAAAAAATAAAAAAATATAAGCAAACCAGAAGCAAAATTTTAATCATCTACATGCAGAACAGTGACATTTGGACCCATTCCAGGACTGCAAAAGACTCTTGAATTGAGAGAAGCTATTTTCAGTCCCGAAATGATCTGGGACTGGGAGGCTGTTCCACAATGTAGGTGCAGCAAATCTGAAAGTGTTTTTACCGTACTGTGCATACTGCATATAGATGCTGGCCAGGGACCAGGTGGCAATGCCTCGCTGGGTTGCCACCGGCATCTGCATGCAGCATGACATAATAAAGCAGAAAATTAAGCATGTTTGGATAAAAAATCTAAAATAATATTTTGAATTTTTTAAATGCACAAGGTTATGGAGACATGATGGCGACAGTTTATTCATAATCTTAAATGTTTCCAGGGCCATAGTTCTCATTCTACGAATCTGCAAGGAAGGCACCTTTGCTTTTTTCAATAAATTATCATATCGTATTGTAATCCTCATACACAAAACGAAGTGCTCTTTCTTGCACTTTTTCTATCTTTTTGGAATTTTTCTCCATACAAAAATGCCAGGCCAAAGGGCAAAAGTTAAAATTACTAAGAATACTTTTGTGGTAAAAAGATGGTGAAGTGCTTCCAATTAACATGATGTTGATCAGGGCAAGAAGAATCACTGTATTACACACATTCATTGGACATACATGTATAATATATATGTAGCCAATACTTTTAAGGTTGATATTGAGGACAACCTATAAATCCAATATATTTTGCATAATTAATGGTACTATTTATTGAAGGAGCTACATGTAGGATCCAGCCATTGGTTTGTATTGATTCCTATAAATATACAACACCAATATTTTATATAAGTAATAATAGTGGGAATATAGCTAGGTATACACAAATCAACAAAGATATATACAATGTATACATGTTATGTAAATATTAGATTTCTCACTACCAAACATTTGACCACTAATTCTTTACACAAATAAAAGTTCACCATTATCAAAGAAATTCACCATGTTTATAACCCACTTCTAACTATGACCTAGAAATTGGATTACCTGGTCATTTGAATTTCAAATTTTTAAATGTTCAGTTTGGTTTTGTCCTATTTACTGGACCACATGTACTGTGTAAAGTGAGGCATAGATTATGATTAATAATACATGTACATGTATGTTTCAGATTAATTAGATTGCTGGAAAATATCACTTCCTTATCAGGCGTTCCTCATTGACTGTTTTTGTTAACATGATGTATACAAATGTAAGGGTTAAAATTGAAGGTTTGTAATGTCATGGCCGTTGAGGGAGAATTGTCTATTTACAGGATGTAGTAAACAGTCTTTATTTGGTATTGATTTTCCACCTACGTAGGGGATTAAGTAACTAACCAGAGAAATCACCATATAAAACATGTTAAATATAAAACAAAGATTATCACACATATTTGTGGCATCTGTCTGGGTGTGGGTTTGCTTGATTCCACGGTGAAGTTTAAATGAATTTGTACAATTTGTACCGTGTTCTTTTGTCCTGGCACTCTGTGTGTATAATCTATATTTCTCGTTCAGTACATTCTCATTGATAAAAACTCTGGAAAATCAATTAAAATTGAATTTTGTAGAATCATGACTAATAGAGGTATATAAAGGTATCTGTTAATGTGTGGTAGACATATTGAGTTTGAATTCTTTTCTGTATCTTTCAATACTATATTTTTGTAGATTACAAACAGATCCAATAAACCCTCCACTTAAAGAGGCATTTTCCATCTGTAGTTTAATTTAGTTTAAACATATTTTATTTGCATAAAGTTGCAAATGGGATTGGACACAAGTTATGACTGTAAATCTGTTGATTCTGATGGAATCTATACTTGGTATAGTTTCATAGGAAATATTTTTAAGGAATTAGATCTTGAAATCACAGATTTTGAAAATTTCACCAGACCTTTTGTCTATATAAAACATTCACTGAAGAAAAAAATTAAGAAAGTGATAAATGACTCATATAGTAAAAAAATGTTAGAAAAACTCAATGAAACTTCCAAACTGTATATACAGGTTCGGAGGTATACAGTAAAATAAAATCAGAGTTAAAACTTGAAAACTATTTATTATTTTTATTATCATCAAATTGTAATTTTCTATGTTTTCTATGTTTTGTTTGTTTGTACTTGTATTTGCTTGACCCACATGGGTGTATTATGCAAATAAAGAATAATATATTCTGATAAGTTGCTACATGTACACTGTACAATGTACTTGAATTCTTTTTAAATCTCATGTCAATCCTTTTCCTGTTTACAACCACAATCTGTTTTTTAACTTTGTTTGATGTAATAGATACAGTACTATATGAGAAGTGTACATTAGGAGTGTTTTCTCTTGATGGAGTACTTAGGACAAGTGTCCAAGATTTGGTGTGCACCTGAATATGGGTACTGAATTAGAGTCCAGACGCTTATAATTTACAATATTAGTACCATCACAGCATCAGTTTCTTTTGCTCTCATAGTACTGTCTTATATTTAAATAAAAATGAAATTGTGCCACGATCCTTTCTTTTCTTTCTAAGTGACTTATTGTAAATGCATGCTAGCCAAGTGCACCTTTCAATTTTTTAAGCTTTCCTGTATCAGTAGTCCATGTTAGGTATTGTGATCACTTTTTGTCTGTCAAAAGTTTTTTTCTGCATCCTGTAGATTTACAAGTTTCATTTTTTTCTCTCAGAAATGACTGTAACAAATGGCATCAACCATTGTAGAAATATTACTTGGATGGTCCTCAACATTAATTGTGATATTCATTTCATTTGGAAATTAAAAATGAATGCTCTAGGCACGGCCATCTTAACAAGCATTTTAGGCCCCCGTGCAAAGCAGTGCACTGGGACCCATACATTTTTGTACCTATACAACCACTCGTAGGAATAAAAATGTAAATTGTCGATAGAATTAAACATACAGTATATTTATTGCATTGGTAGATTCAACAAAATTAGTATTTAAACATTAAAAAAACATGCCGTACACAGCATACATAGATTAGCATGGGCCCCTATGCTCGTGGGGCCCCCGGGCAACTGCCCAACATGCCCATGCGTTAAAGACAGCACTGGCTCTAGGGCAATACTGCTTTCTGATTTGCTGAAATTTTAAAAGTCTTGATACAGTTTTACCACATGTGTGTGGGATTTCTTACATGGTAGGAATGTTCCTTATATATGACTCTAAAAAAAACATCTGTATTTTTGTTGATCTGAAATCCTGGATGGTCATCAATAGGAGACAAAGTTTTAGCGTCATAAAAATCATTGTTTTCTGAAACCATTGAAATATTTGAATAAATTTTTGTTGGATTGTTACTTCGATGCCGATGGCCCTTTGCAAAATGTTGATTGGAAATCCAAGATGGCTGCATCCGAAGGACAAAGCTTTTGCATTAAACTATATACATCGTATATATATATATATATAAATTAGAAAATAAATAAAAGTCAGTTGTCAATGTCAAGATTGATCAAAAGATCCATAGAAAACGACAAAACCATGGTAAAAAGACATGGACATACAATTCATAAAGACTGAACACTGGTACATGTAACTTAAAAATAGTAATATGAACCCTAACCCTTGTGATGAACTCAGATGCTCTAGAAGGGGAGAGAATTCCTGTTCCAACAGTGGCTGCTTCACCGATTTAAAAAAAATATATTTCTTAAAAATAAGAAACATGATTGAACCCAAAGTAGTACATCAAAATATTTAGTAAACTGATTTAGTAAGAGATGAGTTAAAGAACAAAAGTTAACACAGACCTGTATAGTATTACTGAAGGAGTTCAGCCTACACATACTAACAATAGATTCCAGTCTACTAGAACTATATAAGGACATAAGACAGTTCTGTTAACCCAACAAACTAACAACTCATCAGATCTGAACTCAACTTGAAGAACTGAACAATCACATCATTCTGTGCTGGCAACATTTGGACATTCAAATTCAACATTTGAAAATTTTGGACAACTCAATTCAGTGCTTTTCGGACTATTCTATTTAAGTGATTTTGGACAATTCTCAAAAGACAGTCACATTGCTTTATTTAATAGTGCATACTTTATTTTATTTGGATTTTATTTTTTTGGCATTTAATTTCAAATATTATTATTTATTAAATTTGTTGAACTTTTCACCAGTATTTACTGTTCCATTTGTCTGACTTAAGTCTAATAATAGACTGACCCCCTTTGCCTTGGGTCAAGCATGCTCATCTGACCCATAGTGACTGACATATGCCTGGTTAGTCAGACTATGTATAGGAGAATGTCCAAGTAACTCTCCATTCCTTAAAAATAATGGAGCCGAGGCCCATTGTTTTTAAGGAATGGAGAGATACGAGGACATTCTCCAACTTAAAATCCACCCATTGTACTTTATTAATTTTATTAATTATTAATCGTGTAACAAAAAAAAAGTCTGTGTATAGTATCTAAAGTACAAAGAGAACAATAACTCCATTCCTTAAAAATAATGGAGAGTTTAGACAATAGATTTACATCACAGGTGGATTTTGATTAATGTTAAGGGAGACCAGATTTTTTTGTTTTCTTGGAGAATCTATTTCATAAGGAAGACTAGATGATGATTTTTTACCTGCTGGGACAGATTATTAAATGGCAAGACCAGATTTTCTGACTGGACAGACTATTTAAAAGACTGCAAATGTATTTGAGTAAAACATTAGAGTATTGAAAATACACATGTACACCTCAGAGTCATGTACACCTCATGTGGATTAATGTTGTATAACTTTTGGTGATTTTTTTTTACATTAGTATTTAATGTTGTATATGGCTGACAAGTTTCTTTAATCCAGTAGCCAATCTTAAGAAAATAAAATTGTCATGCACCATATGATATATAGAATGGTAACATATATTTAACCCTACAGTGTAAACACAATAAAAATGTTTATCCCTCTACATAAACAATCAATTCTACCAAAGTCATTAACTGTATGTATTATTACACAATATATTTGTCTGAATGTCAATGAACTGGTAATAATGTTTTTTTGTAATTCATCAATATAAGATCAATTTTGCAGAATTTTTGTTGAGGGTACCACTTCCCCTGTTAATATTTGTTGATTGGAGGTACCAGAGAATAGATGATTATTGGGTTTAAATAACTGGTGTGTGAGGCGTAGATAACTAACTGATCTAGATATTGGACATTGTATTGAGTTCAAAGCCTTGTTTCTGACCTTTGTATCTTTTACCGATTGTCACATGGCAATTGGTAAACAAGTGTTGTTTTCGATTATCTTGTTGTGAAAGGTGAATGGGTAAAATAAAATTTAAAATTGAATATTATTGCAAGATATGAAATGCAGATTTGTTATCAGTGAACACACAAGCAAACACTGTGACACACTATTTTGTCATTTTTACTTGATTGCCTGTAGGAATCACAGAATATTATATATTTCACCACCAAGAAATTCTAATACACATATACAGTTGTAGATGATGATGGATTCTTCTCATTTTATCATAACTTATTGACAGTCCTTTGTGGTTGCCATGACTACCACTAATATACTTCTTAATTTTATCATAATGATAAAGCTGAAATATTCTGGAAAATTTATGTACATGTTTCATTAACATTAATAAGTTCTCATTTTTCTCCAGAAAATTGAGTGTTTGTCATTATCCCAAAGGGGACAAGTAGATTGAAATAAATTAATTGATATAGATGAAATACTGTCCATTTATTAACATGCTCAAAATGGATTATGAACAGGTACCTAGCCAGGATTATTTAAAGGGGAGGGGTTGATAGACTCACAAAGCAAGTTGGTCTTGTGTTCCGACGGTCAAAATCTGGAATCTAAAATCCTCTTTTAGTCTTAGTTCAACCGAAATCTCCACTCCTTAGTCTTTAAAAGTATGAACATGTGATAAACATGGACAAGTGTTTTTTTTGTGTGAAATATATTTTGAACATCTGAATCTGTTTCTACTTGTATTACTTTTATTAACCAGTATTTGAACTCTGATTGGAATAGTTATAAATGCACTAAGAAATGTATAATCTATATAACCTGTGTGTTGGTTACTCTTTAACATTGTAAATGTATTTACTTTGTTGAGATAAATCAAAGTGGCTATTTACATATACTCTATTATGTTGAACCATGTCCAGATCAATTCTAAGAATAAAGGTTCGATTAGATTAAGTCAAAAATGTAAACATACGAATGTAGATATTTAGTTTAAATTTGACCCATATATTTGCATCTCTATTTTCATGCTAATATTTATAGAGATTGAGGCAAGTCATATGAAGGGAATAATTATACCTTTTTTTAAAGTAGAAACCCTAAAAAAGAGTTGAAAAAAAAGCTATAATCTTTACAACATGGTGGAAAATTTCAGATGTTTCTTAATCACATTCTTAATAACCTGTGTGAGGTAGAATATAGATTTGTGTTGGTCTAAAGCTATTAATTGTTAATTCATTCTCTATAGTTCTATATAAATCTCCAGAGGGGTATATATAATTGAAGTAGGTAAGAAAGTAAAATGTGGACACCAAAATACAAGTAGCTGAATATTTGTATGAAGCTAGATACCCGTAATGTGCTGATGTGTCAATAAACAACACTTATTTCATTTGATAGTGACACTTGACCCAAAGATGACATCACAATATTACAAAACTGTTTGTGTTACAATTTTATTTGCCGAGTTGTCCTTAAAACAATAAGAACTCAGCTTGTGCATCTGCAATGCCATCTTCATGTTTTGTATTCCTTTGCAGGACCAGATGGGGAAATAACCCTTACACAAGAGGATCGTACAGCTTCCTTAAAGTTGGAGCAGCAGCTACTGACGTAGAAGTTCTAGCAGAACCTTTGATGGGATCAGAATCTGATAAGGTAACAATATTTACCAGTCTTTATCCACAAAGTTCAGAAATATCCAATATAGAATAGATACAGTATCTATTTATCATATAAAAAATGATGAAAATGACTTATCTGCCATCCATAAACCAGAGGCTTTCATGAGTGTGGTGATACATGATTGATTGCAGAGGTTTTTTGCTTATTTCCCTTATGATCCTATGAGTTTGGATTAGTAGTACCAATGTGTACTTAAAACAATACACCTGATGCTGATTATCATGGATCTAAACCATTTGGTGGTCATTCATACTTAGTTTTGGTTCTTCGCTGGTTTGAGAGCTTTTATTGCATCTTATTGACTCAATTTGTGTTAAATAATGTCCCATTGTGGTGGCAATCTTAAATATTTAAATCTTCACTAAAAAAAAATTATATATGTGGTCTTAAGTAGTTAATTAGTTTCTGAGAGAACTTTAAATAATTTTCTATTTGTTTCTGGTAGATGTTGACAATGTTCTATTAGTTTCTGACAGATCTTAAAACAATTTTCATATGTTAAACTATATTTAGTCATGATAACAATTTTGGAGTTAAAATCATTGCCCAAACTTGTGATACACGACTTGTCTAATTATCATTCATGTACTGTTTGGGTTCAAACAATTCAGTGGTTTCTGAGTAATATATTTTGACATTTTCTTATGAATTATGTTCATTTGTGGTAGCTATCTTTGATTTCTACTAACTATATATTAATCATAAATTGATTTTAATTTTGTTTCAGCCTCAAGTGTGTTTTGCAGGTGAGGCAACCCATCACTGTCACTACTCAACAACTCATGGGGCATTGCTGACTGGTTTGAGAGAAGCTAAACGACTGTTAGATTTGTACAAATGATGAAAGTTTATATGTAGTCTACTAGATGTTGTATCATTGACACAAATTCACTTCATATCTATGGTGCAAAAATATCTTGTATATCTTTCATATATTGAGTTATTTCTAAATTTCCATTTGTTTTCTACTTGTTGAACTATACTTTTTCCTTTGGCTCTGTATTTGTGGGTTGGTAAGCATGTGTGTGTGTGTGTATGGATGTATGTATTTCAGCAATTTTGTCTTTGTAATAATTTCAATGAAATGTGAATGAGGAGGAAGGGGTAGGGGGGGGGGGGGGGACAAAAATGGTATGAACTACACAGACAATGATACAGATAAAAATATGTAGATTCCCTAGTGAAATAAACATTTATTGTCAGATTTCATGTTTGGCAGTAACTTCACATTTGAAAAAATTGTCTGTTGTACACCATAAAAGATATACAATTTGTTATGCCCTGTACATAAAGTGGTATAGACTCTAAATAATGAAAAAAATAATAAAACTGATCACTAATCTGTTGATTTAATCTAAATATGACATCCATGACCAATATAGCCACACTGTTTACTCACTGATGTGATACATATTAATGACCCTCTCTACAAACAGTGCTATATGTTGGTTTAATATAAATAATAGCAATTTGTGGCATTTTCAAACAGTGATTCAGTCTATATATATGAATAAAGAAAGAAAAAATCTCTTGTAGCCACATGTATTTAGATAATAAAAATAAATGTGTAAATTGACTGGTATTTTATAAAAAACAAAAAACTTCAGGCAGCAAGAAAATGTTTGGTTTTTTTTAACATTGGAAATTTTCATGATTTTGTTGCAATATTTTTTATCCTAAACATGACCTCAATTGATGTCATAGAAACCTTTGTAAACATGTTTTAGAAAACAAAATGTCAATACTTTCCTTTAAACTTATACAAATGTTTTTGTTTAACAAATTTTTGATAATGTCAATACAAATGTTTTTGTTTAACAAATTTTTGATAATGTCAATGAGTATTTCTTTATACTCATGATCGTCTCCCCTAGGCCAGCGTAGTTGACCTATAGGGATCACACTGTCTGTCAACACCAGACTTCATAGGATTTAACTGAAATGTACCACATTACTTATTATAACCAACTGGTGTACACCTTTTTAGTATCCTTATATTTCTTTTCTCTAGATTCCCAGATGTCAATCTGTGTTCAGTTTCAACTGTGTTGTTTTACATGCCAATAGTGGACATGTAACATACGTAAAGAACCTGTTAATTATATTTAGATCAAAGTGAAACTTTCCTCTTGTAGTGTTTTAGTACTGTTTTACTTAAGAATCGTTACAGTCCTAAGCTGTTATACATTGAAAATATAACTAAATAAATATGCTACATTACAAGTATTGATAAAGAACATATAATGAACACAAAACCAACATACAGGATCTTTTTATAAACCAACCTGTTTGGTATAAATGTTAATATATGTATCTTTTATAACACTGTCTCAAATCATCACTTATTGTTTTAATGTAGAAAATAACTGAATTTGAGAGAAGAATATATTGATAAAATATCATTATAGGCTTTCTGACAATGTAAACAGCATTTAACAACCTGTATTGTAAGACACAAGATAGTTTACTAATTATTACAGTCAGTTTGTTTTTTAATTGAACACTCAGGAATTTATTGTATGGTTATTATCAGAAATATTATTGTAATATGGACTTCTCAAGAGGGAACTGTTTTGTAGTGTTGTTTAATGATATAGTTCCTGAGCTGTCAGGGGAGATAACTATAGAACAGTTCCTGGGGGAGAAGTTCATAATGTTTTAGTTCATAATATTATAATAAAAAATGTCAAATAGAATACATGAAGGACATTGCTTAATAGATTACCTTTAATGAGGCTCACATACAGGTGATATAAATGTCTCTGATGGTACTATATTTGGTATAATACTGTTGTTAAGACATGATTTATAATGTTCAAATTTAGTTCATGGGGATTGTCCAATAGAAATAATTGATTACTTACAAAAACGTATGTTATAAACTAAATTTATCCTGGGATTACATGTATATGATTGCTTTAATGAGTTCCCCCCCCCCCCCCATTGTTATTGTCCCAACTACAACACAGTTAACCAGTCTAAGGGAGATAATTCAAATGTCAGTAATGTAGTATTTAGATATCTTATTGACGTATACTTTGTATTCTATTGTTGTTTTATATAAAACAGACAAGGACTACAAAGACTTTCTAGGTATACAAAGATTAATTGTATCATTTAGTCCATATTGTTAATGATCAGGGATATCTAATTCAATATTTCCACCCAAAGTAGAAGTGCAGAAAAAAATCTTGATCTTCCATATTATTTTGTAAAAAAAAGAAAAGATACTTTTGCAAATGGAATCTGAAATAATGAGGCCCTTAGTACTAATTTTTATTGTGATGTCTATATTCTGATGGTTTGAAAACTAGCCCATGGGAGACAACTTCATCAATGCAAACACACACTTTACATTAGAATTTTGTATTTGGCATTCATTTCACACATAAATATATATATATATATATATATATATATATATATTTAAACAGATCAAAATTCATCAACATGTATCTGTACACACATTTTGAACTTGTACATCAAGCTGCTCTAGTGTATCAGTTTTACTACTGCCGAGCCTATTTCTGATTGGTTGTTATTTCTTGTTGCCTGTTTTTCTCAGTGGAATTTATTTATTTATTTTCGTACTACCTCATACAAACTATTGTTCAATAAATCTTTTTGTGCAATGATAAAAGTTCTACGATGATATCAGTTAAATACACTTGACTTTTAGTAAAGCATGGGTATTTTATAATTAAGCTGTAAGTGTGTTTGTCTAGGAAGCTATTTATATTGTTGAATTGTTAAATGATGTGTTAGAAAATTGACATGCATGAAAAATATCTGCAACATATTCATAATTATTGGAGAGTGTATTTTTTGTTGTGTCATTTTCTCCTCCAGTTTTGAATACCTCCAGTAGTGTCAGGATATTTCTGCCCATAATTAAACATTTTGTTGTTTTGTTGAACCTTGATATAAAAATTTGCATTGATTTGAAACATTTAACTTTTTTTGTGCACACACAGACATGATGAAGAGCTACAAGTTAAAATCTAAATCTGGTTGATTGGACATTGACAAAAATATAGCTTTTAGCTGACATTAAATTTATTTTTAGTTCTCAAGAAATAAAAACATTTTCTAACATTTGGTAGTATTTACCATATTTTAATTTAGAAATGAAATATGAATTTCATGTAATTCTTTCTTTTTGGTTGCTTTTTGCATCTTGAAAACAAACTGGGGGGAGTTACTCACATAGAAACCAATTTTCCTCACAAAAAATCAATGAAGTTGCCATCATTTATTTTTTATTTTTATTTTTGGTGACTTTATGATTAAACAGGGGGAAAGCAGTTTTAGTACAAAATTTGTATGTACTTTTGGATGATAAATATATATTCTTGTTTAGCCATTTTGAATTTTATTCTATATACATTTATGTAATTTGTTGTTAATTCAAGGTTATTTCAAATTCAACGTAAACGGCCACTATTTTTGGTCTTTTATTGAGTTTAGAATGGTGGCACAGCGATTTATACAATACCTCAAATATTAACAGACGGGGCTTTAAATAGCATATACTGTGTTCTATATATCAAAACATTACACCATTCAACATATCACTAAATTATTGTTCTTCGTTTAAGTTGAGGAAGACAGATTGTTTTGCTGGTTCTTTAAGTTAGGTAATTGTACAATTTAATAACTTGCCAATTTGGATGCCACAAGACATATCTTATATTCACGTTCATATTCATTTTTGAAATAACTTTTTGTAAATTATTGCGTAGAATAATTAAATAGAGAAAAGGATACTTCACTGAAAGAAACACCCAAAACATTAAAGCTTTAAATTGGGTTTGTAAAAGAAAACTTTGAAAGAATTGATAGAACAATTAAATAAAGGACAATATTTTTTTTTAGAATGAAAATGTAAGTCAATGATAGTATTAATTAAAACAAATCAAAAAATTGTTTCAAATTTGTGATGCCATTTGTTGCCCATACAATAAATCTACATAAAAGTTGATATAGTAAAGGGCGATAGAATTCCTTTATATTTTTTTTAAGCATAAACATCTTGAAAAAGTTTTTACAACTAGCTTATATGGAAGGGAGACCCGATCTGACATTGGTTCATTATATTCCACTGAACTGTTAGTTGCTCTAAAGTTGGATAAGACGGCACACCACAGGCACCAAAATATCTGGTACAACCAGCGTAGTTTGCTCTCTGTATACTACTGAATTTGACTAAAACTTTCTCGTCTTGCTAAATAAGTGAAAAAAAATCTAATTCCTTTAAAAAAGAAAACAATTAAGAGACTTGTCACAATCATAAGGATGTCATTGTTAAAACAAGAATATCTGTTTGATTGGACTTATTGTATAAGAATATTCATAACTGCAGATGTTTATAAAAAATATTGGAAGAGATTGAATTGATCATGAACACCATCAGTATGATAGAATTGACCTTGAACACCACTAGTTTGGTGGTTTTTATTACAGTAGATATTGAGTGACACCTTACATAATCTGGTCTATCTACACTAACTGTACAACAACCAGCACAGAAGTCATTATAGACATTCGGCTGTCTTAATACTTCAGACACAGGACACAGTGTAAATGAGTTGTAAAAGACAAATGTTATATAGACATTCAGCTGTCTTAATACTTCAGACACAGGACACAGTGTAAATGAGTTGTAAAAGACAAATGTTATATAGACATTCAGCTGTCTTAATACTTCAGACACAGGACACAGTGTAAATGAGTTGTAAAAGACAAATGTTATATAGACATTCAGCTGTCTTAATACTTCAGACACAGGACACAGTGTAAATGAGTTGTAAAAGACAAATGTTATATAGACATTCAGCTGTCTTAATACTTCAGACACAGGACACAGTGTAAATGAGTTGTAAAAGACAAATGTTATATAGACATTCAGCTGTCTTAATACTTCAGACACAGGACACAGTGTAAATGAGTTGTAAAAGACAAATGTTATATAGACATTCAGTTGTCTTAATACTTCAGACACAGGACACAGTGTAAATGAGTTGTAAAAGACAAATGTTATATAGACATTCAGCTGTCTTAATACTTCAGACACAGGACACAGTGTAAATGAGTTGTAAAAGACAAATGTTACATTTTCATGTGTGGTGTTTTGTTGTATTTTGGTAGTTGGTGTATACTAAGTAAGGTATGAGTTATTGATAGTTATTGATCATTTTATATATTTAATGTCATTTTCCTAGTCAGTCATTGGTATATATCGTAGTTATCTAGAATTTTGCTAATATTCGGAACTTGTATTACTCATAACTAACATGATTCCATAACACGTCATCGGCAGTTTGTTTTTTGTTTTGTTTTTAATTTTCTTTGATAAATAGTCTTGTGCTTTGATTAGATATTAGGCATGTCTTGGATGGATTCAGCATTCTAGAATTGTTGCCAAAATTTGCCAGTTAGTATTTTGACAGATATGAATTAACTTGGCATTGGAAGCTTTAACGGGAAGGTAAACATGTATGCAAATTATTTTTTTTTTTAATTATTTTTTTTTGTACCTTTGAATATAAGATGCAACTTGGAATAAAATGTGATACAATTTTGCCTAGAAAATCATTGGCACAGAAAAATATTTTGTAAAGCTGAACAAAGCTTGACAACTCTGATGTTGTGTTTTTGGTATTGAACAAGGAATCACAGACTATTTATATGTTGCCAAGTGAAGTAATGAATTTTGTGCAATTAATTTTTATTTATGATTAAAATCTTATGAATGATTCCTGTTGAATAGAAGCATTTTCATGAATGAAAAGTTAATTTATTCACCTGGACGTGTACCTGTTGAAATGAATGATGTTTCTGCTCAATGGTCATCACAGAAAGTTCTGGATTTTACTTGGTGTTGCAATTTTTCAAGCTTATTATTTTATAAAATTGTCATTTGTTTTCACACTTTATTGTTTATGATTTTATTGTGTTTCATATTTGTTTTAGCAATCTAAACATAGAGAGAGAAAGACTTCATGTTAAAATTAGTTTGCCATTTTAAATATGCTACCGTCCATTGGATTAATATCACACCATGCAAGGAACATCATTTTATTCTGACCTTGTTGAGGAGTTTTACTAAACAGTTTAAGCTTAAATACTTTTGAATTAAATTTTCAAAAATAATTTGAAGTTGATAATGGCTGGATATATTCTATCTTTTAAAAATGATCTGTGAAATTATCAGTACAAACAAAATTGTTGTATTCAAGGATAGGAGTTTGGTGTTATTGATGTTTAACACCACTTTCACAATATTCCAGTTATATCATGGTGGTCAATTTTATAGGTGTAAGAAACTGAAGTTTCTGCAGAAAATCACAGAACTATGGCAAGTCATTGACAAACTATCACATAATGTTGTATCAAGTACACCTCACCATGGGAGATAATCACAACTTAAGAGGTGATACACACCGATTTCAGATGTAGGTATAAATCTAATTACCATACGATCACAGACATAATGCCCCACATGGTATTGGGAGTTTGTGGTAAAATATAAATCAAACATGATATATTTTTAAGGTGTAAATTCTATTGAGTTTTGACCATAATGAAGATAAGTCATCAATGACCCTGTAACATTTTACAGATAACAACATGTGAGATATGCACATCCAGTGCCTACATTTTTATGTATTTATCATTTTGAGAGATTTTTTATATACAACTGAAATTATAATGACCCACAGACTTGCCAAACATTGAGACAAATGTGATTGTGAGACTTATTACCTGGAGATTCTATAAACATTGGCTAGTTTTCACTTGGAATTTAAAATTCAGAAGAATTTGGGTGGGGTTTTTTTTGGCATGTTTTTGATTTTTTGATTTTTGATTATTATTTTTTTTTAAGATTATCAATTAAAAAAAAATAAAAAGAGAAGGTATAAAAATAATATGTTAAATTAAGTATCTACTATTTGTATATTTGATTATATTCCAAAAGTACTCAAACTATTTGAACACAATTTCAACTAAAATTGTACTTTATTGTACACTGTAATGTGTTTTTATACAGCATTGGCCATCCAACAACATCTTATAAGGCACACAGTTTTAGTGGTTGACATGTCTGTTTTGGTGTAGTTTATGATGTATGGAAGACCTAGATTGCTCAGTGCTGATCATCAGCATCCATATTGTCATATTGAAATGTTCTGAGTATTAAATAAAGTATAATAAAGTTTGTATTTTGTTGTATGATTACCCTTCATTTCTTTTATAAAATATGTCCTGGAAAGTTTTAAGACAGGAGATCAGATTGCTGAAATTTTGAATATTTGATGCGTTGTCTGTTGTCTGTAAACTGTATATTTTGATCATCTCCTTTGCCCAACTATTCTGTTAATTGGAATTAAGGTTTGTGGGAATTATATTTTTGAGTTTTACTCATTTTTGTCTTGATTCACAATGTAGACCTACAGCAAAACTTAATTCCCTTGGAAATCTTTAACATTGTCAATATTGAATTGAAAATTTCTCAATTGTTAGGTATATTTTAATCATTGCCTTATGTGGTGTGAACATCAAAATTGTTAACACTCCATGAATTGTTTCCTGTCAGGAAAAACCCTCTGCTTCGTTTTCACATTTCTGGATGTTCACCACAAATGGAGGTATTTTAATATTCCATTCCAAGATGCCAAAGCATGTGATTTGGGGCTGTGCCATTAAATATAGGGTTAGGGTCTTTAATGCCACTTTCAACAATATTTCAGTTATATTGTGGCCGTCGGTTTTTTGGTAGAGGAAACCGGAGAAAACCACTGACCTGCCGCAAGTCACTGACAAACTTTATCACTTAATGTTGTATCGAGTACACCTCGCCATGAGTGGATTCGATCTCACAACGTTAGTAGAGTGGTGCTGATTGTATAGGTTGTAAATCCAACGACCATCACAATTACGGCCATGACGCCCCCACCCCCATTAAATATACAAGCTTCATTCCAAGATACCAAAGCAACATATATTTTTCTGAGTTGTTCAATTAAATAAACAAGCACCATTCAAGATGCCAAAACAAGTTTTTCACTGGCCAGAACATTGCTATACTGGGCACAAACCCTAGAATTACTGATGCGTTGTGAAATGTAAGCTTCATACACCTATGCTACTATAATATTGCTACTGATGATTGGGAAAGTGAAGTAATCCTATTTGCGATATAGTTTTTTAGCTCACCTTGCCAAAGGCAATGTGAGCTTTTGTCCGTCGTCCGTTAACTTTTCACATTTTAATCTTCTCTGAAACCCCTCAGCCAAATGAACTGAAACTTGGTAGGAAGCATCTATGGAAGGTCCTTTATAAAGATTGCTCATTTTGTTCCGATCCATTAACAAACATAGCCGTCGCAGGCAATTCTTGTTTCTGATTGGCCGATTTTTAAAAATCTCCTCTGAAACTGCTTGGCCAAATGAACCGAAACTTGGTAGGAAGCAGACTTGGGGTCAATTACTTTCAGATGTAATCGATTACATTACAATTACCCTGCAATTATCATGATTACATTACATTACGATTACACCAATTTTCAAATGTAATCGATTAAATTACAATTTGTAGATGTAATCGAGTACATTACTGATTACATTTAATGTCATGACAACCAATATATTAGTGTTTTATGTTATTTTGTCTCATGTGCATCTGTCCAATATCTCTTATTTTTTTTAATGTATTTCTTACTCGGAGCTATAAATTACAATTCAGTTTTAATGTGATCATTACATGCAATAACATACAGTACATTTGTACATTGCAAATTATAAACAGCAATTCTCATTTTCCTTTTTTTCATAAAATATGTTGTGTCTTATACTATGACCAATATTCATTCCATCTTATACTATATATAATAATATATATCAAATAATTTCAAACATCCTGTCAAAAGTTTGTTGTGGATAATAAACTAGCAGTTAACTTGTGCCACAGATAAAATTTGTAATTAAGGTCTTATTTATGACACCAAATTATGTAACAATCACCATTACTAAATTTCACACCATTTCAATGTGTGTCCTTGATATATAATTCAGAAGATAAAAAAACAAGTCATTCTGATTCTAAAAACCTACTTAAAAATATGCATAATTTCTCAGTCTAAATATGAAAACTAAATCCTTAATTTATGTAAATGGGTTTAATAAAATATCCATTACAAGTAGTAACCCACAAATAATGAAAATTATCATATAATCCAATATTAAAAGGAAAATCAGCACCAAAATAAATGCAGAAATATCACATACACAAAAACATGTATCTCTGAATATCAGATACAAGCCCCATTGGAATATTCTTTACAAAAAAATCCCAAATTTTACAAATACAGTGTATTACAACTTGCTATTTATCAGTTAATTATGTCTCCCCTTCGAACGAAGGGAGACATATTGTTTTAGTCTGATTTTTACATGTAATCTAAAAAATGGCCGATTACAGATTACATCCGATTACATGAAAAAATGTAATCGATTACAACTGATTACGAATACCCCATGTCTGGTAGGAAGCATCTATGGAAGGTCCTCTATAAAGATTGCTCATTTCGTGCTGATCCGTTAACCAAATGGCCACCACAGGCCATTCTTGTTTCTGTTTGGTTGATTTCTAAAAAATCTTCTCCTCTGAAACCACTTTCTCAAATGAACTGAAATTTGGTAGGAAGCATCTATGGAAGGTCCTCTATAAAGATTGCTCATTTCGTTCCGATCCATTAACAAACATGGCTGCCACAGGTCATTCTTGTTTCTGATTGGCTGATTTCTAAAAAATCTTCTCCTCTGAAACCGCCTGGCCAAATGAATTAAAACTTGGTAGGGAGCATCCTTGGAAGGTTCTCTATAAAGATTGCTCATTTAGTTCCGATCCATTAACAAACATGGCCACCACAGACAATTCTTGTTTCTGATTGGTTGCTTTCTAAAAAATCTTCTCCTGTGAAACCGCTTTGCCAAATGAACCGAAACTTGGTAGGAAGCATATATGGAAGGTTCTCTATAAAGATGCTCATTTAGTCCCGATCCATTAACAAACATGGCCACCACAGGCAATTCTTGTTTCTGATTGGTCAATTTCTAAAAATCTTCTACTCTGAATCAACTTGGCTAAATGGACCGAAACATGGTAGGAAGCATCTATGGAAGGTCCTCTATGGGAATTGCTCATTCCATTTTGATCCGTTAACAAATATTGCCGTCGTAGGCAATTTTTGTTTCTTATTGGTCGATTTCTAAAACAGCTTTTCCTCTGAAACCGCTTGGCCAAATGATATGAAACTTGGTAAGAAGCATCTATAGAAGGTCCTCTATAGAGATTGCTCATTTCGTCTTGATCCATTAACAAACATGGCTGCCACAGGCAATTCTTGTTTTAGATTGGTTGATTTCTAAAAATCTTCTTCTCTGAAACTGCTTGGCCAAAATGAGCTGAAATTTGGTGAGAAGCACCTATGGAAGGTTCTGTATTAAGTTTCCTCAAAGCAGAATGAAAGGTGAGCGACACAGGCTCAGCTCAGCCCTTAGGTTTTTTTTTTATCTCCTGTTGTAAATTCCAATGTGAACGTCAAGATAAGAAGCAAACCTAGAAGTATCCATTGTTATAAGCACATTTGGATCAATGATATGCAAATAATCACCGAATTGAGCATTGTTCTAACGGAAGCTTTTGTCCTTTTTTAGCTCACCTTGCCAAAGGCAATGTGAGCTTTTGCCATCACTTGGCATCCGTCGTCTGTTAACTTTTCACATTTTAATCTTATC
Source organism: Bathymodiolus brooksi (assembly GCA_963680875.1). Taxonomy (NCBI): domain Eukaryota; kingdom Metazoa; phylum Mollusca; class Bivalvia; order Mytilida; family Modiolidae; genus Bathymodiolus; species Bathymodiolus brooksi. Next base: position 137,647,810 of record OY804577.1, read on the forward strand.
TTCTGAAACCACTTGGCCAAATGAACCGAAACTTGGTAGGAAGCATCTATGGAAGGTCCTCTATAAAGATTGCTCATTTCTTTCCGATCCATTAACAAACATGGCTGCCACAGGTCATTCTTGTTTCTGATTGGCTGATTTCTAAAAAATCTTCTCCTCTGAAACCGCCTTGCCAAATGAATTAAAACTTGGTAGGAAGCATCCTTGGAAGGTTCTCTATAAAGATTGCTCATTTAGTTCCGATCCGTTAACAGACATGGCCGCCACAGGCCATTCTTGTTTTTGATTGGTTGATTTCTAGAAAAATATTCTCCTCTGAAACCGCTTTCCCAAATGAACTGAAATTTGGTAGGAAGCATCTATGGAAGGTCCTCTATAAAGATTGCTCATTTTGTCCCGATCCATTGACAAACATGGCTGTCACAGCCAATTCTTGTTTCTGATTGGCCGATTTTTTTAAATCTTCTCCTCTGAAACCGCTTGGACAAATGAACCGAAACTTGGTAGGAAGCATCTATGGAAGGTCCTCTAAAAAAAAGTGCTCATTTCGTCCTGATCCGTTAACAAACATGGCCACCACAAGCCATTTTTTTTATCACCAGTTGTTTTGGGCTTTATCTTTATCACCAGTTGTTTCTGGTGTTATCTTTATCACTAGTTGGTTTCTAGTTTATCTTTATCACCAGTTGTTTCTGTTTTTACCTTATCACCAGTTGCTTCTGGTTTTATCTTTATCACCAGTTGTTTCTAGTTTTATCCTTATCACCAGTTGTTTCTAGTTTATCTTTATCACAAGTATGTTTTTGGTTTCTCTTTATCACCTGTTGTTTCTAGTTTTATCCTTATCACCAGTTGTTTCATGTTTATCTTTTTCACCAGTTGTTTCTAGTTTATCTTTATCACCAGTTGTTTCTGGTTTAACTTTGTCACCAGTTCTTTCTGGTTTTATCTTTATCATCAGTTGTTTTGGGCTTTATCTTTATCTCAAGTTGTTTCTGGTTTATCTTTATCTCAAGTTGTTTCTGGTTTATCTTTATCACCAGTTGTTTCATGTTTATCTTTATCACCAGTTGTTTCTGGTTTTATCTTTATCATAGGGGAACGACCATTTAACTTGAAGGGGGGGGGATGGTTATGGTTTTTTTCTAAAAAAATATTCTGATTCCCAATGTTGCTGAAAAAAATATTTTGATTTTGGTGGAGGAAAAAAAAATAATCTGATTCAGAGCTTTTGTCATATAACCTAATGTTGTATTGTGGAAAAATATTTCGCGCTTTGCGCGACAAAAAAAATAAATATTCAAACTCTTGTGTTGTCGGAAAATAAATTTCTGAATGAAACAAAAAACCATACCCCCGCCCCCCTTCAAGTTAAAAGGTCAGTCCCTAGGTTGTTTTGGGCTTTATCTTTATCACCAGTTGTTTCTAGTTTATCTTCATAACCAGTTGTTTCTGGTTTATCTTTATAACCAGTTGTTTCTAGTTTATCTTTATAACCAGTTGTTTCTGGTTTATCTTTATAACCAGTTGTTTCTGGTTTTATCTTTATAACCAGTTGTTTCTGGTTTATCTTTATAACCAGTTGTTTCTAGTTTATCTTTATAACCAGTTGTTTCTGGTTTATCTTTATAACCAGTTGTTTCTAGTTTATCTTTATAACCAGTTGTTTCTGGTTTATCTTTATAACCAGTTGTTTCTGGTTTTATCTTTATAACCAGTTGTTTCTGGTTTATCTTTATAACCAGTTGTTTCTAGTTTATCTTTATAACCAGTTGTTTCTGGTTTATCTTTATAACCAGTTGTTTCTAGTTTATCTTTATAACCAGTTGTTTCTGGTTTTATCTTTATAACCAGTTGTTTCTTCTTCTTCTTCTGTAAGTGCAGAACTCATGGTTGAGTATAATCACACTGTTCATATGACACAATAAAACTGCCCCCCCCCCCATGTACAATTAAAATGTCTAGTATATACAATTAAAAACAGAAGGAGTAGTTCTATGGTACAATGGTGGTGTTGGCCAGGGCCTGTCGGAAACCCTCCAGGGAAGTCATGCTGGCCAGTTGCTGAGGTAGTGTGTTCCATGTCCTGATAGCACTCAGGAAGAAGGAGTACTGCATGGTTATTGTTCTGGTGTGTGGTTGAAGGAACCTGATGTTATGTCCTCTAGTGATGGCGCCAGTTGGAATGAGGAACGGTTCTGGTGGTATATCAACAAGATTGTTTACGATCTTAAATAGTAAAATTGTCTTAATACGTGCTCTTCTGAGCCTAAGTTCTTCCCAACCTAGTTGTGACATCATGTTGGTGACACTGCTAGTTTGTCGGTAGCAGGGACGGATCCAGGATTTCAAGTTAGGGGGGGGGGGGGCGCACTTAAAAAAATTGCGCCGAGCGGAGGGAGGCGTGAACATTTTTGGGGTATTTCGTGTGAAAATTCACGATTTTACGCCAAAAAAGCAGATTACAGAATCTCCCTCCTACCCCTAACCTCCAATTCTAAAAATAAAACCGTGGTGAGCAAACTACATTGTATGTCAAATTTGTAGTTTAAGTTTCACTTCAATCCATTGAGTGGTTATTTAGGGGTTGCGGGTTGCAGAATCATCCTCCTACCTCCTCCGCCCGGCCTTCAATGAAAAATCTAAAAACCATTGTGCACAACTACAATGTATTTCAAGTACATTATATAGTTTAAGTCAATCAATTGCGTGGTTACAGTCAGGGGAGTTGCGAATTGCAGAAATCTTACAGACGGACGGACGAACGGAAGGACGGACAGACGCACATCAAGTGTTTGAGCAACGGGTGTAAAAACCTCATTACACAGTTGTACATATTAATTCCGGCATTACAAATAAATTGTAGTCAGAATTTTTTGTTAAAAATGTGTAAAAATATTGTATAATATAAACGTACCCAGACAAAGGATGTGTTCACACTTTCTTGTGCAGATACCTCGGGCAGATGCAGAGATTGTTACAAATAAATTGCCGCTAATTTTTATTTTATTAATATGTTACTTTTGTATTTTAATGTACAATATACCAACGCGTATTTTTACTGATTTTTACTTGAAAAGTAAAAGGCAACATTTTCGGGTATTTGTATACAAATCAAACTTATATTTTGTTTTCATATGAAATTGCAGAATTTCGAATTCAAGAACTATTTGAACCATTATTTAAAGAGAAGTGACCATTTTCTTGGGACACTCAAGTTTCTACACACTGTCTCAGTTTCATCATCTGATTCACTCGTTATAGGTTTTCGTTGTATGTTTTATAAATGAGATCAATTGTTAAATTAATTATTCGAAGTATTGATTGAATTTACTTTTTAGTTTACCTTTGACTTTTCTCGTCTCGTCGAGGAATAAGAAATGTATCCAATCTTGCTTGTTTTCTTGGCCTAGAATTTTCGTCCATTTTATAATTTCTAAATAGCACGTGTACATGTAGTTGTAAAATTGACTGCAGAAATAATGTTTAATTAGCGTGAGAAAATAGTTGATGTCTGGTACCTCGGAACCAATCAGAATGGAATAATCTTTGAACTACTGACGGCGAATACATATATGAATCAGCGAGCACATCCAACTTGTATTTACAATGTGTAAGAATATTTTACTACAGGTCACGAGTTAACCATTCATGAAAAAGTTATTTATTGAACTGCTTAATTAACGTTGTATAACATATGCTTTGCGAATTTTAGGGGGGGGGGGGGGGCGCACGCCCCATACGCCCCCTCTAAATCCGCCACTGGGTAGTTGTTCATGACAAATCTTGTCCCTCTTCGTTGAACTCTTTCTAGTGCATTGATGTTCCTCTGGGTAGGTGGATCCCAGACTGCAGCAGCATACTCGATCGTTGGGCGGACGAAGGTGGTAAATGCTCGTTCCTTAGCTGACTGGGGGCAAGTGTCGATGTTTCTCCTTAAGAAAGCTAAGGTGCTATTTGCTTTTTAAGTGATGGGTGTTTCAAGAGAGGTTTTTAGAGATGTTAAGGCCTAGGTATTTCGTAGAATCAACATGTTGGAGTATGTGTCCAGGTATGGTGTAGTCATGGTGTAGTGGTTTACGTTTCTTAGTGATGGTCAATACTTCACATTTGTCTGGGTTGAACTGCATCTGCCACTGTTGTTCCCATTTGATTAAGTTGTCTAGGTCTTCTTGAAGTTGGGTACAGTCAGAGGTGGAACTGACCTTCCTATACATGAGGCAGTCGTCAGCGAAAGGACGGGTCTGAGATCTTGCGTAGCCTGGCATGTCGTTGATGTATACAAGGAAGAGCAAGGGTCCTAAGACCGTTTCTTGTGGAACTCCAGATGCAACAGGATTTGTTGATGACGAATTTCCTTCCAGTACAACAGTCTGGGTACGGTCTGAAAAGAAATCCTGAATCCATGAGAGATTGTTGTTTCGTACTCCATAATGACCAAGTTTCATTAATAGTCGGTTGTGGGGGACCTTATCAAAGGCCTTAGAGAAGTCCAGTAAGATACCGTCTATCTGGTCGCCAGAGTCAAGTGCCTTTGCTAAGTCATGGATAGTTAGGACTAGCTGGGTATCACATGATCTTCTCTTGCGGAAGCATGTTGTTCGTCTGAGAGGATGTTGGTGTTTTCTAGGTGGGTAAGAACACTGCTGTGGATTATGTGTTCCATGATTTTACAACATATCGATGTTAATGATATAGGCCTTTTTAAATACAGGTGTGACTAGCTGTTTTCCAGTCAGATGGGATTTTACTCTGGTTAATGGATGCTTGGAATATAAACGTGAGTGCTGGTGCTATCTCTTTGGCTGTTTCTGGTTTTATCTGATCACAAGATTTCCAGTTTTATCTTTATCACCAGTTGTTTCTAGTTTATCTTTATCACCAGTTTTTCTGGTTTTATCTTTATCACCAGTTGTTTCTGGTTGTATCTCTATCACCAGTTTTTTTTCCTTGGTTTATCTTTATCATCAGTTGTTTCTAGTTTTCTCTTTATCACCAATTGCTTCTGGTTTTATCTTTATCACCAGTTGTTTCTGGTTTTATCTTTATCACCAGTTGTTTTTGGTTTTATCTTTATCACCAGTTGTTTTTAGTTTATTTTTTATCACCAGTTGTTTTTAGTTTATTTTTATCACCAGTTGTTTCTGGTTTTATCTTTATCACCAGTTGTTTTTAGTTTATTTTTATCACCAGTTGTTTCTGGTTTTATCTTTATCACCAGTTGTTTTTAGTTTATTTTTATCACCAGTTGTTTCTGGTTTTATCTTTATCACCAGTTGTTTTTAGTTTATTTTTATCACCAGTTGTTTCTGGTTTTATCTTTATCACCAGTTGTTTTTAGTTTATTTTTATCACTAGTTGTTTCTGGTTTGATCTTTATCACCAGTTGTTTCTGGTTTGATCTTTATCACCAGTTGTTTCTGGTTTGATCTTTATCACCAGTTGTTTCTGGTTTTATCTTTATCACCAGTTGTTTTTAGTTTATTTTTATCACCAGTTGTTTCTGGTTTGATCTTATCGCTTGTTTTTATAATCTGATCACCCTGTGTTTATGGTTTTATCTTATCACCATTTTGTTATGGTGTAATCTTAATCACCAGTTGTTTCTGGTGTAATCTTAATCACCAGTTGTTTCTGGTGTAATCTTAATCACCAGTTGTTTCTGGTTTTCCTGTGTCATCTATTGTAGGTTTTATTTAGTAAACAGTATATTCTCAATACAATAAATAATAAATAAAAACCTGGAATATAAATAAGATTGCTAAAATATCCACTTAAAACACAAAAATGGACGGTTGAACTTAGTGAGTAAACTTAAATATATAAAACTTTGTCAACTCTGCAAATTTCGTTGGTTTTCCATCTTGAGATGTAATATATATGTCACGTGATAATAGTAGTGTATTACAGGGACAAATGGGTTGTATTTCATGTCCTTGTACCTTGTTTCGATTTCAAAAAAGGATTACATTTTTATTACAAAATCACCTTTATTTATGTTAATTTTAATTTATGCAATTACCTACTGTTATTAAAGAGGACAAAGTACTCGTATTTCTGACCATCCTTACTTACTATGACAGAATGAGGACAAGGACCTCATTTATAATAAGTCATAAGATACCTATGTTTAACTTATACTCTTTACTTCAAGTTAACGTTTTGCTTAGTTAACGATGAGAAGATAGTGTGATATATTGTATACTCTTTAGATATATGAGAAATACCGTCATCATTTTACGTCTCCGTCTTATGTAATGTTCTACTATTACTCATAAATTCATGTAAATTTCAACTTTTAATGATCCCAATTTCCTGTTCTTTATTTTGATGTAAGTTTTATAGCCTACATATTTTGAAAGGCAATGTCATATGTTGTCGAAGTCTGTTCCCCTTATTGCACTCTTAGATAGGAATTGGGTATAATTTAACATTGGATCCTATGAGTAAAAAACAATAAAGTCCTCTTAGAAACTGCAATACTGACCGAAAACGTTGTAAACGGATGATTACTGGAGGACAAAGAGACCCAAAAATGGCCGATAATGCGGAGTGACAGATTAACATAACTCTTTTTTTTCAGAAAATAGTTTCAGTAGTTAACCTGTAACCACATGAAAGATTCAAAGGGTACCAGCTAGGAGCCGTCGTGGTCGTGGTCGCATGATAGTTGGATTTACAACTACTTGTGTAATCAGTACATATCACCACTAACGTTGTGAATTTCGAATCCTGCACAGACAAGGTGTACTCGATACAACATTATGTGATAAAGTGTGTACTCCTCTACCAATAAAACTGACCGCCACGATATAAATGTAATATTGTTGAAAGTGGTGTTTATCATCATAAGCCTCAACCACCACAAATGGTGTCAAAAGTATCGGACTGAAGATAACAAATTTGCCGACTGCCATGCGTCACACACAAAAAAAGATTTACGTAAATTCTCACCGTTAAGTTTTGCTTCTGTCCTTATAAAAGAATAATTAATAAAATAATTTTTTTTAAATCAGCAAAAACATATTAATTATTAATACATTTAAACGTAAGTTCCATTCAAACATCAAAGTTACTCCCCTATGATTTTTAACACAGAAATGTAATGCATTTTCTGATAAGAATATCATTAAAAAGGAACAATGAATTAAAAAATATCAAAAAGAGCTCTTAATATATTTTCATCGCGTTAATCAAATAAAACAGAAAATAAACAAAAATCTAAATATAGCTTATTTCCTCGTTCATCTTCAGGAATAAATTATACTCTTATTGTTTGATAACTGCAGCTGGTACTAGAAAATTGCTCATGATATATATTTTTTCTCAAAATATTAAAGATTTTTTTTTCTGAAAAGGAAAGAGGTTTTTAAAACACGTCATATAGTATTTTTATTTTTTTTAAATAAAGTAACTGAAAAAAACACATACATTTCGTTGTCTTTAAATATTTCCAAACGAAATAGAAAAAAAGAAAGCTCAAATTTGTATGAATATTAACAAGAGGCCCAACTGAGCCTGTACTACTCACTTTGTTATCATGGTTATACAAATGTACATGTAATTTGAATGATTTTATAAACAGTAAAAAAGCACAAAAACAAACAACAGTGCTCGGTCACTCCGGATGTTGCCGAGTTCAATTGCTGCTCATTTAGTGGGAGACTTCTGGTGTTCGGAGCGGCAGCTGGGTTGTGACTACATCTGTCAGTGTGTCCACAACTGCTATCTGACTTGCAAGTGGTTTAGTTTCGCGCGGCACCATCTGCGATCTCTCACCTTGTTCCATTGACAAGGCCTACTCAAACACCTGCAGATAAATCTGAATGTAGGACTTGCCAGATAATGTCTATTGAAACATGAAACCGCCTTCGGGGCTTCACTCCGACATTTTGTCGTGGCTACTTCCCTTAGCTTTTCACTATCCCTAGTTACCAACAACACTGTGACTGTTTATCCATAGCTGGGTGGAAGTGTGACAAGTTCTAGGATACAGGTCTGAGACTTTCCTAGGATATTAATCAAAGCTAGAGTTAAAAAATATTTTGAAATCAAATTGTTCTCTACCATATCACAGAAATGTACGGTTGCTAGGTACATTTGTACTTTTCCAACAAATAATAGGTCTGAAGTCTTCCAGGATATTTACCAAAGTTGGAATTATATTTGTTTTAAATCAAATTGTTCAACTTCAAACAATCAAGGTTCTGTTGGTTTCAGAAATATATGGTTGGGAACTTTTCCAAAAAATAAGAAGCCCAGTCAAAGAACTGGTCCCTATAATACTATGTACAAACTGATTGCTATTGTACTGAATATTGGGAATGAAAATGAAAATAGATCCCTCCTCCAACTTTTTGCTAACAGTCTTTGATATCATCCACCTTGCCAATATCTCACACCATAAATCTGCTAAGGCTATGTTTCCACCTCATCATATAGATTAATATGTTCCTATCATTTCATATTTCTACACTTCACCTATTGCACCCAAAATTAAACTACAGGCGTGTATTGCACGATTTCAGTATCGATGAGCTCCAAGCTAAACCATCTGATTGTTTTCGCCACAATTCTCCATTCAAATATAGTCCAACTGTTCACAGAAGATTTGAGCATGATAGATTAGAAGGAAAGGTTATGTAAACGAACATGAGAGACTATCCAACATTACATTTAGACATAAATTAAAGTAAACGAAGATGAGAGACCATCCAACATTACATTTAGACATAAATTAAAGTAAATGAACATGAGAGACCATCCAACATTACATTTAGACATAAATTAAAGTAAACGAACATGAGAGACTATCCAACATTACACTTAGACACAAATTAAAGTAAATGAACATGAGAGACTATCCAACATTACACTTAGACATAAATTAAAGTAAATGAACATGAGAGACTATCCAACATTACATTTAGACATAAATTAAAGTAAATGAACATGAGAGACTATCCAACATTACACTTAGACATAAATTAAAGTAAATGAACATGAGAGACTATCCAACATTACACTTAGACACAAATTAAAGTAAATGAACATGAGAGACTATCCAACATTACATTTAGACATAAATTAAAGTAAATGAACATGAGAGACTATCCAACATTACACTTAGACATAAATTAAAGTAAATGAACATGAGAGACTATCCAACATTACACTTAGACATAAATTAAAGTAAATGAACATGAGAGACTATCCAACATTACACTTAGACACACATTAAAGTAAATGAACATGAGAGACTATCCAACATTACATTTAGACATAAATTAAAGTAAATGAACATGAGAGACTATCCAACATTACACTTAGACATAAATTAAAGTAAATGAACATGAGAGACTATCCAACATTACACTTAGACACAAATTAAAGTAAACGAACATGAGAGACTATCCAACATTACATTTAGACATAAATTAAAGTAAACGAAGATGAGAGACCATCCAACATTACATTTAGACATAAATTAAAGTAAATGAACATGAGAGACCATCCAACATTACATTTAGACATAAATTAAAGTAAACGAACATGAGAGACTATCCAACATTACACTTAGACACAAATTAAAGTAAATGAACATGAGAGACTATCCAACATTACACTTAGACATAAATTAAAGTAAATGAACATGAGAGACTATCCAACATTACATTTAGACATAAATTAAAGTAAATGAACATGAGAGACTATCCAACATTACACTTAGACACAAATTAAAGTAAATGAACACGAGAGACTATCCAACATTACATTTAGACATAAATTAAAGTAAATGAACATGAGAGACTATCCAACATTACACTTAGACATAAATTAAAGTAAATGAACATGAGAGACTATCCAACATTACATTTAGACATAAATTAAAGTAAATGAACATGAGAGACTATCCAACATTACACTTAGACACAAATTAAAGTAAATGAACATGAGAGACTATCTAACATTACATTTAGACATAAATTAAAGTAAAGGAACAGCTTGTAGTAAGAAAGGATATGAATGTAAATGAACATGAGAGATTATCCAACATTACATTTAGACATAAATTAAAGTAAAGGCACAGCTAGTGTACTTATTTATGTTCTACATTTTTCACATCACAGTAGGGTCTTCAACAATGACCAAAACTCATACCCCAAAACATATACAGCTACTACTTAATAAAAGAGGAAATCATTGATAACTAATTCCTGTCTTCTTTTTGTGTTTCCAGGAACGACGAGAATTATATTATTTCCTTACTGTACTGGATATCAAAATTACACAAGTGTCCATATCGCGGGAGCTGTTCAGTGTTATTATAAGCATCTTTCTAAACGTTGAACATCTATTCTTACAACAATCAAAATGGGTCTCCAGGGGTATCACGATACCAGCCGTTCTAGAAGTGGTATTAATAAACAAAAATTCTAGATCTCAGTATTTTTGTGAAAGCATTAAAACATTTTATTTCTCCACCTTATATACCACCATTCTACACTAAAATCTAGACAGTTTCTGCTATATAGAACAGCTTAAAGAAAACAAAAGGGTAGCCAGAAGTCGTAATTCCAAGGACAGACAATTCAATGGCCAAAAGAAAAAGGACAAATAGACAAATAAAAGTCAACACAAAACTAGAGATTGAGCAATATGAATCCCAATAAAAAAAACATTTGTCAATTCAGGTGCTCCGGAAGGACAGTTTCTGCTCCACTAGTGACACTAGCTGTATTACACCTGTTACACACCTAGATATAAGTAATTAATGAAGAAGTGATTACAACAAACAGAACATAGCCTTGGTCATTTGTGACACAGATAAGGTTAACCAAGTCATGGTGGCAGCTGAAAACCTGACTTCAAATTACTAGCAACTCTTGGTTCTGTATCATCCTTGTTAGCAGCAACCCTCTATCATGGAAATCCTGATGAGAACCACAAGCTCTGGAATATCATATCAACTGAGCGATATATAATCCATATGCAGGTACTACTACAATGAATTTTTAATTTCTGAATTGCATTTCTTTTCTAATTTTCCTAAAACTTACAAAATATGTTTTTTTCGTTTTCGATTTAAATGAAAATTAATCTATGAGAATCAATTTCCAGTTACAAATTATTTTTTCATCTCAATCAGAAACTGGGTTTTACATGTGGGAAATGTGGTATTTCACAGTTTTGTCACTTGTGAAAGTCAGAATAAAACTAGAGGCTCAGGTGAGCCTGTAACGCTCACCTGACATAAATAAGCCCTCTTAAGAATGTCTGCATGCCGAATACATCTAAGTTTTACTATTCAAATCCCATAGGGTTTTACAATGTATGCTAAAACTATGTCTGCTCATGGCAGCCATCTTGGATGGAGGTCGTGGTCACCGGACACAATTTTGAAAGTATACTACCCAAGGACCATCCATGCCATGTTTGCTTTAAATTGGCTGACTGGTTTCAGAGAAGACTTTTAAACAATTTTCCCATAGGTCCTATGTTAAAACTATGTCCACTGACGGCGGCCAATTTGGACCAAGATCGGGGTCATTGAACACAATGTTGGCAGTTGACCACCTAAGGACCATCAATGACATGTTTGCTATATTGGCTGACTGGTTTCAGAGGAGAAGATTTTAAAACATTTTTATCCCCATAGGGTCTTATGTTAAAACTATGACTGCTGAAGGTGGCCATCTTGGATGGAGGTCAGGGTCACCGGACACAATTTTGAAAATTGACCACATAAGGACCATCCATGCCATGTTTGCATTAAATTGGCTTACTGGTTTCAGAGGAGAAGATTTTTAAACATATTTCCCATAGGGTTCTATGTTAAAACTATGTCTGCTGATGGTGGCCATCTTGGATGGAGGTCTTGGTCACTGGATACAATTTTGAAAGTTGACCATTTAAGGACCATTCATGCCATGTTTGCTTTAAATTGGCTAACTGGTTTCAGAGGAAAAAAAAATTAAACATTTTCCCCATAGGGTCCTATGTTAAAACTATGTCCGCTGACGGCGGCCATCTTGGATGGAGGTCAGGGTCACAGGACGTAATTTTGAAAGTTGACCACCTAAGGACCATTCATGCCATGTTTGCTTTAAATTGACTTACTGGTTTCAGAGGAGAAGACTTTTAAACATTTTTTCCATAGGGTTCTATGTTAAAACTAAGTCGAGTCATGGCAGCCATCGTGAATTTCTGATCGGCAAACGATTCACAAATTTAGTACAGGACCACCCAATGATCATTCCTGCAAAGTCACAATTCAATTGGCTTGGTGGTTTCTGACAAGAAGATTTTTAAAATTTCAGCCAATGAGAACACATTATGGACTCTGGCAGCCATGTTGGATTTCAAATCAGCACCAAAAACACAAATCTGGTAGAGGACCATCCACTGAACATTTCTGGAAAGTTTGGTTCAATTCTGTTCAGTGGTTTCAGAGAAGAAGATTTAAATGTGAAAAGCTAACGGACGGAGACGACAGATGCTTACCCATGACAAAAGCTCACATGGCCTATGGCCAGGTGAGCTAAAACGATGTGATACAAAAATTGTAATTCAATATACAAAAGACAAAACACTATCTCCCATACCTTAGCATGACCCTGCACTAGTGTACAACAAAGAACAAATTTTAGAATAACAACCTCAAGATTAATTTAGAAATAAAATTCCTATGTCTTTAATCAGATAAGACCAATGAGACAAAATAATTGTTTTGACCTAAAAAGAAGGTTATATCTATGTTTTGTTATGAAAAGAAAGTTTAAACAATGATGGTCAACTATTCCATCAATATCAACAAAACAAACAAATAAACAGTGATGGTCAACAATTCCACCAATATCAACAAAACAAACAAATAAACAGTGATGGTCAACCATTCCACCAATATCAACAAAACAAACAAATAAACAGTGATGGTCAACAATTCCACCAATATCAACAAAACAAACAAATAAACAGTGATGGTCAACAATTCCACCAATATCAACAAGACAACAAATAAACAGTGATGGTCAACTATTCCACCAATATCAACAAAACAAACAAATAAACATGATGGTCAACTATTCCATCAATATCAACAAAACAAACAAATAAACAGTGATGGTCAACAATTCTAGCAATATCAACAAAACAAACAAATAAACAGTGATGGTCAACAATTCTACCAATATCAACAAAACAAACAAATAAACAGTGATGGTCAACAATTCCACCAATATCAACAAAACAAACAAATAAACAGTGATGTCAACAATTCCACCAATATCAACAAAACAAACAAATAAACAGTGATGGTCAACTATTCCACCAATATCAACAAAACAAACAAATAAACAGTGATGGTCAACAATTCTACCAATATCAACAAAACAAACAAATAAACAGTGATGGTCAACAATTCTACCAATATCAACAAAACAAACAAATAAACAGTGATGGTCAACAATTCTACCAATATCAACAAAACAAACAAATAAACAGTGATGGTCAACAATTCCACCAATATCAACAAGACAACAAATAAACAGTGATGGTCAACTATTCCACCAATATCAACAAAACAAACAAATAAACATGATGGTCAACTAGTCCATCAATATCAACAAAACAAACAAATAAACAGTGATGGTCAACAATTCTAGCAATATCAACAAAACAAACAAATAAACGGTGATGGTCAACAATTCTACCAATATCAACAAAACAAACAAATAAACAGTGATGGTCAACAATTCCACCAATATCAACAAAACAAACAAATAAACAGTGATGTCAACAATTCCACCAATATCAACAAAACAAACAAATAAACAGTGATGGTCAACCATTCTACCAATATCAACAAAACAAACAAATAAACAGTGATGGTCAACAATTCCACCAATATCAACAAAACAAACAAATAAACAGTGATGGTCAACAATTCCACCAATATCAACAAAACAAACAAATAAACAGTGATGGTCAACAATTCCACCAATATCAACAAAACAAACAAATAAACAAAGAACAAATTTTAGAATAACAACCTCAAGATTAATTTAGAAATAAAATTCCTATGTCTTTAATCAGATAAGACCAATGAGACAAAATAATTGTTTTGACCTAAAAAGAAGGTTATATCTATGTTTTGTTATGAAAAGAAAGTTTAAACAATGATGGTCAACTATTCCATCAATATCAACAAAACAAACAAATAAACAGTGATGGTCAACAATTCCACTAATATCAACAAAAAAACAAATAAACAGTGATGGTCAACAATTCCACCAATATCAACAAAACAAACAAATAAACAGTGATGGTCAACAATTCCACCAATATCAACAAAACAAACAAATAAACAGTGATGGTCAACAATTCCACCAATATCAACAAGACAAACAAATAAACAGTGATGGTCAACTATTCCATCAATATCAACAAAACAAACAAATAAACAGTGATGGTCAACAATTCTAGCAATATCAACAAAACAAACAAATAAACAGTGATGGTCAACAATTCCACCAATATCAACAAAACAAACAAATAAATAGTGATGGTCAACTATTCCATCAATATCAACAAAACAAACAAATAAACAGTGGTGGTCAACAATTCTACCAATATCAACAAAACAAACAAATAAACAGTGATGGTCAACAATTCCACCAATATCAAGAAAACAAACAAATAAACAGTGATGGTCAACAATTCTACCAATATCAACAAAACAAACAAATAAACAGTGATGGTCAACAATTCCACCAGTATCAACAAAACAAACAAATAAACAGTGATGGTCAACAATTCCACCAATATCAACACAACAAACAAATAAACAGCGATGGTCAACAATTCCACCAATATCAACAAAACAAACAAATAAACAGTGATGGTCAACAATTCTACCAATATCAACAAAACAAACAATTAAACAGTGATGGTCAACAATTCCACCAATATCAACAAAACAAAACAAATAAATAGCGATGGTAAACAATTCTACCAATATCAACAAAACAAACAAATAAACAGTGATGGTCAACAATTCTACCAATATCAACAAAACAAACAAATAAACAGTGATGGTCAACAATTCCACCAATATCAACAAAACAAACAAATAAACAGTGATGGTCAACAATTTCACCAATATCAACAAAACAAACAAATAAACAGTGATGGTCAACAATTCCACCAATATCAACAAAATAAACAAATAAACAGTGATGGTCAACCATTCCACCAATATCAACAAAACAAACAAATAAACAGTGATGGTCAACCATTCCACCAATATCAACAAAACAAACAAATAAACAGTGATGGTCAACCATTCCACCAATATCAACAAAACAAACAAATAAACAGTGATGGTCAACAATTCTACCAATATCAACAAAACAAACAAATAAACAGTGATGGTCAACTATTTCACCAATATCAACAAGACAAACAAATAAACAGTGATGGTCAACAATTCCACCAATATCAACAAGACAAACAAATAAACAGTGATGGTCAACCATTCCACCAATATCAACAAAACAAACAAATAAACAGTGATGGTCAACCATTCCGCCAATATCAACAAAACAAACAAATAAACAGTGATGGTCAACAATTCTACCAATATCAACAAAACAAACAAATAAACAGTGATGGTCAACAATTCCACCAATATCAACAAAACAAACAAATAAACAGTGATGGTCAACAATTCTACCAATATCAACAAAACAAACAAATAAACAGTGATGGTCAACAATTCTACCAATATCAACAAAACAAACAAATAAACAGTGATGGTCAACAATTCTACCAATATCAACAAAACAAGCAAATAAACAGTGATGGTCAACAATTCCACCAATATCAACAAAACAAACAAATAAACAGTGATGGTCAACAATTCTACCAATATCAACAAAACAAGCAAATAAACAGTGATGGTCAACAATTCCTCCAATATCAACAAAACAAACAAATAAACAGTGATGGTCAACAATTCCACCAATATCAACAAAACAAACAAATAAACAGTGATGGTCAACAATTCCACCAATATCAACAAAACAAACAAATAAATAGTGATGGTCAACAATTCTACCAATATCAACAAAACAAACAATTAAACAGTGATGGTCAACAATTCTACCAATATCAACAAAATAAACAAATAAACAGTGATGGTCAACAATGAAGATCAACAAAAAGTATTCAGTTGGATGGAGTTTTCAAGGTTTGAAAAACTAAATTTATTCCTGTAGCTTCTCATGCCTCTCATTAGCAGCTTTCATCACAAATGTAAAAAAAATATCCTCCTTGAAAATAATAATAATAATAATAATAATAAAAGAAATGATGTAAATATCTTTTAATAACAAATATCACAGAATTTCAATATCACATGATTTACTTATAATAAACATACAATATCACATGATTTACTTATAATAAACATACAAATGCTGCTGTATATATAACTACACAATATATATCTGATACCAATACCAAGAATTAGTGGTTAAAACTGAAATAGGATCAGAAAATTGTTGTAACAGGTTTTTTCCGTGTGTAATTGGAATTGGACAGGCGTGCTAAATATTTGTGGGGGTGGGGGTGGAAGGGCAAATAATAATTAAAAAATTTAAAGATGGGCATAATTTGTTTCATTTTTAATTTTTTTACTATAGAATCCTACAAAATATCATAGAATTATGTTATAAAATAGCTTGAATTCATAAATAACTGAAGGTTTATTAGAAGCTATGACTACCAGTATGGCACAGAGTTGGTTCAAAGGTGTCTTATTTCAGCAAGTTTTACTGTAATCTAATGTAAAAACAATATCCTGTCACTAACATTAAAACAATACTGTCAAAATAAAACAAAACTGGTCTTCAAAATATCAAAAAATTTACATTGCACATAAAATAATCAATTTCTCAGCAGTAAAGAATTTGACACCTTTTTTTCTCAAGAAATCTCATGGAATGCACATCTACAAAAAATGTAGTAATAAATATATCCTGATAAAAATGTATCATTAATTAGGATTAGCAATTCAAAAAACACAGCAGACTTCATTAATATTTGGCAACCATGACAACAAGCTTTATGACATTTTATAAAATAACAAAACACACCCGATGTTTAATGAAGAATACAATAAAAAAAAATCACCAAACAAAAAAAAAAAAAAAAAAAAAAATTACATTCACATTTCGAATGATTTATGCATTTTTTCGGCATAAAAGGAAATACTGCTTCTTTTTTAGACAAAAATAATTATAGCATCACTAAACACAACAGAATTTTAATACTTTTGAGAGTATTAAAAAAAATACAATAATCGATGCATACAAAAATAGTTTATAAAATTAATTTGCATTAAAGAATTGCCATTGATCAGAAAGGTTTAACATTGATGATATTGTAGATATCACGTTCATTCACCTGGATTCTTCCATATTTTACTTCTCTTATGAGAAAAAAAAATTCCATTAAAGTGGTAACTTAATCCTATAGGATCCATTAACAATCTTCTTCATCCTGATAAATATGTCTGTCACATGATATTAGAAATAACTGTAGTCTATAAGATCATAATGGCAAAGCTTTCATCAAAAGACGTAAACTACATGTATATATCCTTAATTAATCTATATAATTATTATGTATTTCATATATTAATTATGAATTAAATGACACAGTTACTGGTAATGTACATTGATATTAGAAGTAGACTACCAGGGCATTCAATATTTTTCAAGTGTACCAGTACTTCACTTTTCACAGCCGGTACTTTCTTTTTATTAAAATTTGAACAATTTCATGAATATCTTATACAACACTCTTTAAAATCAGGAGGTACCATTTTTTAGGCAGGTAAAAGTACCTGGTACCGCCCCTTATTGAAAGGCCTGGTCTACAGTACTAACAAGTTGTATTTATTAGGAAACACTGAAGTCTGACGTCAGTGAATCACTGTGGAATACTGTGTTACCATGTTGATTGCTAGTGTTTATAGATACCTACATTTAAGACCATGTCATTGTACTGCAGGTTTTAATTTGGTGGTGTTTCACCATAATTCACAGTGATAGACTGTTAACACTGAAATATCACCAGACAGAGTGAACACTGAAATATCACCAGACAGAGTGAACACTGAAATATCACCAGAGGGTGAACACTGAAATATCACCAGAGGGTGAACACTGAAATATCACCAGACAGAGTGAACACTGAAATATCACCAGAGGGTGAACACTGAAATATCACCAGACAGAGTGAACACTGAAATATCACCAGACAGAGTGAACACTGAAATATCACCAGACAGAGTGAACACTGAAATATCACCAGAGGGTGAACACTGAAATATCACCAGCCAGAGTTAACACTGAAATATCACCAGACAGAGTGAACACTGAAATATCACCAGAGGGTGAACACTGAAATATCACCAGACAGAGTGAACACTGAAATATCACCAGACAGAGTGATTATCAACAGAAACTTATTACACTTAAACAATGTTTAATGGTTTGTAGAATTGCTTTAATGAAAGAAACTGACTAAATATCAACGAACAATAACAACAAGTAACCATGACAACCAATTAATATATTCTGCCAAATACAATTTGTTAGCCATTTTGAAGAAACGTGTAACAGACAGTTTTTGTCTTGTACTTTTAAGGCAAAATATATGAATATGGAATATGATTATTTTTCTATAAAATAGAGGAATTAGAAGAATAGTTGGCAGAAAATACAATGTTTTCAGAAATAAAAAAACTGAAACCAGTCAAACATATCTAAATATATTACATTATGTACATACACTGTGAATGCATGTGGAAAATTTTAACTTTTCTTGAAAACCATTTTTAAATTATGGACATTATATTAATAAAATATAGTAAATACAGGTATGACATCAAATATATATGATACAGAAGTACAACATACACAATGTAAATATAAAATAATCTCAAAATAGAAAGTCAGCAGTCATGTATATGTGACTTAGGGGTATCAATTTTGCCTCTTTCTATGATTTGTTGAAAATATTTTAGAATTGTTCTGACAGTGTGGTATTTTAGATGTTCTGACAGTGTGGTATTTTAGAACTGTTCTGACAGTGTGGTATTTTAGAACTGTCCTGACAGTGTGGTATTTTAGAACTGTTCTGACAGTGTGGTATTTTAGAACTGTTCCGACAGTGTGGTATTTTAGAACTGTTCTGACAGTGTGGTATTTTAGAACTGTTCTGACAGTGTGGTATTTTAGAACTGTTCTGACAGTGTGGTATTTTAGATGTTCTGACAGTGTGGTATTTTAGAATTGTTCTGACAGTGTGGTATTTTAGAACTGTTCTGACAGTGTGGTATTTTAGAACTGTTCTGACAGTGTGGTATTTTAGAATTGTTCTGACAGTGTGGTATTTTAGAACTGTTCTGACAGTGTGGTATTTTAGAACTGTTCTGACAGTGTGGTATTTTAGAACTGTTCCGACAGTGTGGTATTTTAGAATTGTTCTGACAGTGTGGTATTTTAGAATTGTTCTGACAGTGTGGTATTTTAGAATTGTTCTGACAGTGTGGTATTTTAGAACTGTTCTGACAGTGTGGTATTTTAGATGTTCTGACAGTGTGGTATTTTAGAATTGTTCTGACAGTGTGGTATTTTAGAACTGTTCTGACAGTGTGGTATTTTAGAACTGTTCTGACAGTGTGGTATTTTAGAACTGTTCTGACAGTGTGGTATTTTAGAACTGTTCCGACAGTGTGGTATTTTAGAACTGTTCTGACAGTGTGGTATTTTAGAATTGTTCTGACAGTGTGGTATTTTAGAACTGTTCCGACAGTGTGGTATTTTAGAACTGTTCTGACAGTGTGGTATTTTAGAATTGTTCTGACAGTGTGGTATTTTAGAATTGTTCTGACAGTGTGGTATTTTAGAACTGTTCTGACAGTGTGGTATTTTAGAATTGTTCTGACAGTGTGGTATTTTAGAACTGTTCTGACAGTGTGGTATTTTAGAACTGTTCTGACAGTGTGGTATTTTAGAACTGTTCTGACAGTGTGGTATTTTAGAATTGTTCTGACAGTGTGGTATTTTAGAATTGTTCTGACAGTGTGGTATTTTAGAATTGTTCTGACAGTGTGGTATTTTAGAACTGTTCTGACAGTGTGGTATTTTAGAACTGTTCCGACAGTGTGGTATTTTAGAATTGTTCTGACAGTGTGGTATTTTAGAATTGTTCTGACAGTGTGGTATTTTAGAATTGTTCTGACAGTGTGGTATTTTAGAACTGTTCTGACAGTGTGGTATTTTAGATGTTCTGACAGTGTGGTATTTTAGAATTGTTCTGACAGTGTGGTATTTTAGAACTGTTCTGACAGTGTGGTATTTTAGAACTGTTCTGACAGTGTGGTATTTTAGAACTGTTCTGACAGTGTGGTATTTTAGAACTGTTCCGACAGTGTGGTATTTTAGAACTGTTCTGACAGTGTGGTATTTTAGAATTGTTCTGACAGTGTGGTATTTTAGAACTGTTCCGACAGTGTGGTATTTTAGAACTGTTCTGACAGTGTGGTATTTTAGAATTGTTCTGACAGTGTGGTATTTTAGAACTGTTCTGACAGTGTGGTATTTTAGAACTGTTCTGACAGTGTGGTATTTTAGAATTGTTCTGACAGTGTGGTATTTTAGAACTGTTCTGACAGTGTGGTATTTTAGAACTGTTCTGACAGTGTGGTATTTTAGAACTGTTCTGACAGTGTGGTATTTTAGAATTGTTCTGACAGTGTGGTATTTTAGAATTGTTCTGACAGTGTGGTATTTTAGAACTGTTCTGACAGTGTGGTATTTTAGAACTGTTCTGACAGTGTGGTATTTTAGAACTGTTCTGACAGTGTGGTATTTTAGAACTGTTCTGACAGTGTGGTATTTTAGAACTGTTCTGACAGTGTGGTATTTTAGAATTGTTCTGACAGTGTGGTATTTTAGAACTGTTCTGACAGTGTGGTATTTTAGAACTGTTCTGACAGTGTGGTATTTTGGAACTGTTCTGACAGTGTGGTATTTTAGAACTGTTCTGACAGTGTGGTATTTTAGAACTGTTCCGACAGTGTGGTATTTTAGAATTGTTCTGACAGTGTGGTATTTTAGAATTGTTCTGACAGTGTGATATTTTAGAATTGTTCTAACAGTGTGGTATTTTAGAACTGTTCTGACAGTGTGGTATTTTAGATGTTCTGACAGTGTGGTATTTTAGAACTGTTCTGACAGTGTGGTATTTTAGAACTGTTCTGACAGTGTGGTATTTTAGAACTGTTCTGACAGTGTGGTATTTTAGAATTGTTCTGACAGTGTGGTATTTTAGAACTGTTCTGACAGTGTGGTATTTTAGAACTGTTCTGACAGTGTGGTATTTTAGAACTGTTCTGACAGTGTGGTATTTTAGAACTGTTCTGACAGTGTGGTATTTTAGAATTGTTCTGACAGTGTGGTATTTTAGAACTGTTCTGACAGTGTGGTATTTTAGAACTGTTCTGACAGTGTGGTATTTTAGAACTGTTCTGACAGTGTGGTATTTTAGAACTGTTCTGACAGTGTGGTATTTTGGATGTTCTGACAGTGTGTTATTTTAGAACTGTTCTGACAGTATGGTATTTTGGATGTTCTGACAGTGTGGTATTTTAGAACTGTTCTGACAGTGTGGTATTTTAGAACTGTTCTGACAGTGTGGTATTTTAGAACTGTTCTGACAGTATGGTATTTTAGAACTGTTCTGACAGTATGGTATTTTGGATGTTCTGACAGTGTGGTAATTTAGAACTGTTCTGACAGTATGGTATTTTGGATGTTCTGACAGTGTGGTATTTTAGAACTGTTCTGACAGTGTGGTATTTTAGAACTGTTCTGACAGTGTGGTATTTTAGAACTGTTCTGACAGTGTGGTATTTTAGAACTGTTCTGACAGTGTGGTATTTTAGAACTGTTCCGACAGTATGGTATTTTGGAACTGTTCTGACAGTATGGTATTTTAGAACTGTTCTGACAGTGTGGTATTTTAGAACTGTTCTGACAGTATGGTATTTTGGATGTTCTGACAGTGTGGTATTTTAGAACTGTTCTGACAGTGTGGTATTTTAGAACTGTTCTGACAGTATGGTATTTTGGAACTGTTCTGACAGTGTGGTATTTTATTGTTTGTTTTTCATTTAAATATTGTGGTTGAAGACTAAAAATAAAATAAGAAGTTTACATTGGTATGAATTAATAATCTGTATTATAGAACACTGTATAAACAATAAATAGTA
Source organism: Bathymodiolus brooksi (assembly GCA_963680875.1). Lineage (NCBI taxonomy): Eukaryota > Metazoa > Mollusca > Bivalvia > Mytilida > Modiolidae > Bathymodiolus > Bathymodiolus brooksi. The sequence continues at coordinate 137,670,155 of OY804577.1, forward strand.
AAGTTGATCCTATTTATTTATCTTTAGAAACACAAACTCTTGTTATCTGTGAATTACAGATCCATGTTTGTTTACTGCCTAAATACACCAGTTTCATATCTACATTTGTTTATTACTATCACTGGGTCGATACCTCTGCTGGTAAAATATTAGTCCCTGAGGATATCCTCCTCCCCCCCCCCCCCCCCCCCCCCCCCCCCCCCCCCCCCCCGTGGTCAGTGCTTCAGCACTAACATGGATTAGTAGATATATTTTTTATATTGAAATTTCCAGTTCCTAAATCACGTATTTATAATTAAAACTAAGGCTGTCCTCCCTGAGGCATAGGTGACCTTAGCTGACTTTGGTTATTCTATTTATGCCCATTGGTTTTCATGCTCCCAATTCAAGGCCTTTTAGATATTTTGGCTTTGAGTGTACTTGAAATGTGTCATGCACACTGAATTTGATATCTATGTTTTATGACATATTATGGTTATATTTATTGATACGATGAATGTTGAGACAAAAAAATAATGAACATTTAATGAAAGATTTAAAACAATTACAACAGAAATATATATACATTGTACATATACAACAAATAGCAGTTTAGTTCTGCACTAATGCTAACAACATTTTGACAAATTGAGGAAAATATGCACTTTAACTTTGGTTTTTTTAGTCCCTTTGGCTAACATTAAAATAACTATCGGGTACATTATAGTAAGACAAATGTTTTAAAGCATCAAGTAAATATTTCTTTATATATGTAATAAATAAAATTGTCAAATCAATCTAAAACATTCTTGTTCTGTTGAATCTTGTAGCACTATTGGATTTTTGGGGATGTAAATTACTTTTCTCTGGGGGTTGAAATGTAAATGATTTAGAAGAGGATGATTCAGCTTCAATATTATACTGGATGACCATTATGATTTACAATGAAAAGGATAAATAAATAAAAATAATATATACCAATTTTAGATTACATGCACCTCAAAAATTCATTAGCATTCTGTCAAAGTTATAAAATTGTTCTTCAACATAATGATATAGTTTTTTCTAAGTAGCATTTTATGAAAAGAAAGTTTTAAACAGTGATGATAAACAATTTTATCAACATCAACTAAAAGAACAATCACCTCTCACCTTAACTCATTGAACATATAAAAGACAATGACATATGAAGATGGGAATCCAAGTCTTGTCTTGGGACAGGCACACAAATGTGGCAGGGTTAAATGGCTTCATAGGATTCCAACCCTTCCCTTTTGATAATAGGATCTCCAATTGCAACACATACATAAACAAACAATATAAATCCTGCACAGATTAGCTTCCACTCAAAAACACCACATACTATATCACAAAAATGAATGGAAACAGTACAATAGCAGAGTCAATGAATGCTTGTAGTTAACTGAATACAAACTAGGAAGGTATGATCCGTTGGTTAAAAACCATTACTCTTAGGACAAAAATGTATCACCCATGCCTAAACATGGAAACCACATATGTGACTTTTTACAGTTGTAGATGTGTTGACACACACATACATATATATGTATATAGTGAACTTATCAAAATGATTGGTGCAAAAACCTTTTCAATCTTCTAAAACCTGAATCGCCATCCTAGTTTCAATACATTTGAAAAGGCAGCGTGTTCTTAAGTCAATTTGTGTCTTTTGAATGCTTTATTACTACAATATTTGACTAGTATAAATAAGTCTATATAACACCATGCTGTGTAATGTTCTGAAGTCTTGCACAAATATCTGGGTCATATTCATAACACTGAAAATACACAAAACATGATGATGTTTATCAATGGAAGAAACTGAAAATATTTTGTGGATAATATTGAAATTTGAGAAACTTCAATACAAGATTTTAATTGTATGACTGAATCAGTGTACATTTGGTATATAATTTGAGAATATTTCAACAAAACTTTCAGTTTTCCAAATGCTTTATTTAACAAAGATTTTAATACATTAGAAGCTCACTTTAGGTATAAATTAATATGTCGTACAAGATGTATTATCAAATAAACCATGACTTCTAAAAATTATATCTTAAATAATACAAATGTACATACCTTTGAGTAATATTTCTTAGCTTCTTCTGGACATTTTTTAACCCCATGACCTTCGTGTAGACATCGAGCATAATAAAAACAGCCTAAAGCTATACCTTTAGATATAAAACTAGGTAAACAGCCAGTTTCTCTGGCAAGTAAAGGTACGTCATGAAACTGGGCCACTCTGAAATTAACAAGAAATAAAAGTGAGTGAGTGATTGATTGTTGTTTAATGCAAAGTAAACAATTTTCATGATATAACATGGCAGGAATATGTTTACTTATTTAATGAGATATCATGATGTCTGTTTTCAACTAAACCAACAAAAGTGTGAGGACATGTCACTCCACTCTGACACATTATTCTGACTCCCACCAGTCTTAGTTCTTACCTCCTAATGCTGTATGCTAAGTAAAGAAGCAGCCATTACCAGTTTCTTAGTCCATGAACCAAGTGGGAATCAAATCATTGATCCACCACACAAGAAACAGCACATTAACTATTATAACACCACCCTGAGTGGAGATAGCAAATATAAATATAGAGGCAAATCCAACTACCATACAATCATGACCACAGAGACCCCCTTATGCCAAGGGAGATAACAAGTGATATTGTATAATATTGATAGGTTAATTCCTATCTGCAATACAAACATATAACAATAACATGTACCTTTCTACTTTGGTACAAGTATTATCAACCACAAAATATAGGTCAAGTTCCAATTTTATGGCCAATACCATTCAAGAGTTATGCCATATGACAAAAGGAAATCAGCAGAAACAATGGTTTCCAACTCATCTGAAAATTATTGTTCATCTTTTTCTACTCCCCACATGTTCTATGTGACATATTTTGTTTGTTTACATTTTAAGGGAGCATCTGTTAGCTATGCCAAGTGACTTAGCAGGTGAAATATAATGATCAGTGATCCCTGTGTGTTAGCCATGTGTTCAGGAAATAATAATAAAACTATTACAACAAAGCCACAAACCCTGTGAGTTAACAATGCTCAGGAAATAATAATAAAACTATTACAACAAAACCACAAACCCTGTGAGTTAACAATGCTCAGGAAATAATAATAAAACTATTACAACAAAGCCACAAACCCTGTGAGTTAACAATGCTCAGGAAATAATAATAAAACTATTACAACAAAACCACAAACCCTGTGAGTTAACAATGCTCAGGAAATAATAATAAAACTATTACAACAAAGCCACAAACCCTGTGAGTTAACAATGCTCAGGAAATAATAATAAAACTATTACAACAAAACCACAAACCCTGTGAGTTAACAATGCTCAGGAAATAATAATAAAACTATTACAACAAAGCCACAAACCCTGTGAGTTAACAATGCTCAGGAAATAATAATAAAACTATTACAACAAAGCCACAAACCCTGTGAGTTAACAATGCTCAGGAAATAATAATAAAACTATTACAACAAAGCCACAAACCCTGTGAGTTAACAATGCTCAGGAAATAATAATAAAACTATTACAACAAAGCCACAAACCCTGTGAGTTAACAATGCTCAGGAAATAATAATAAAACTATTACAACAAAGCCACAAACCCTGTGAGTTAACAATGCTCAGGAAATAATAATAAAACTATTACAACAAAGCCACAAACCCTGTGAGTTAACAATGCTCAGGAAATAATAATAAAACTATTACAACAAAGCCACAAACCCTGTGAGTTAACAATGCTCAGGAAATAATAATAAAACTATTACAACAAAGCCACAAACCCTGTGAGTTAACAATGCTCAGGAAATAATCATAAGACTATTACAAACCTTGAAGCTAAATCAGCTGCTTTGGTATATAGTTTTCTCCTGTAATAATGGCCGACTAGATTACCCATTGCATAAACATTACCACAATCTGAGGATTCCTTCAAACAAATATATGCTGCATCCATGTCTTGTTTTACACCAATTCCAAACTCATACATAATACCTAAACAACCTGCAATAACAAATAGTCAACCTTCAATTACAAATGATTAACATGCAATAACAAATAGTCAACCTTCAATTACAAATGATTAACATGCAATAACAAATAGTCAACCTTCAATTACAAATGATTAACATGCAATAACAAATAGTCAATCTTCAATTACAAATGATTAACATGCAATAACAAATAGTCAACCTTCAATTACAAATGATTAACATGCAATAACAAATAGTCAACCTTCAATTACAAATGATTAACATGCAATAACAAATAGTCAACCTTCAATTACAAATGATTAACATGCAATAACAAATAGTCAACCTTCAATTACAAATGATTAACATGCAATAACAAATAGTCAATCTTCAATTACAAATGATTAACATGCAATAACAAATAGTCAACCTTCAATTACAAATGATTAACATGCAATAACAAATAGTCAACCTTCAATTACAAATGATTAACATGCAATAACAAATAGTCAATCTTCAATTACAAATGATTAACATGCAATAACAAATAGTCAACCTTCAATTACAAATGATTAACATGCAATAACAAATAGTCAACCTTCAATTACAAATGATTAACATGCAATAACAAATAGTCAACCTTCAATTACAAATGATTAACATGCAATAACAAATAGTCAATCTTCAATTACAAATTATCAAAATGATTTCATTTCCATATCCCCTATACCACCCTCTCCAAGGACATTACTCCTACCACCCTATTTTGATCACAAAAAATAGTAGAATGTGTCCATAGAACATGGATGCCCCTGCTTCCATGTCAGGTAGGTCAACAGGAGTTAACTTTAGAATCATAAAAAGAATATTAACCAAATTCATACATGACCTGTGTATTGTGGTCATAAACATTGTTTAATATTTCAAATTATTTGCATAAGCAGAAATAATAATTTTGAACAGAAAACTGAGATTTTTTTTTGTCAAATCAAAGAGGCATAACTCCAGAACAAAAAAGTGCAAAATTTTGAAAATGAAATTGGCCTATCTTTTATGGTCCCCACCTTTGTGTATAGAGTTGCTTATTAGCAACTTAAGTTACTGAGCAGAAACCAAATGTGGGATGCTTGGACATGGGCAAAACTTCATGTGGATGCCTAGCAGGGGAGGCATAAAAATATTACCTTGAGATTCAATGCTTCCATTACCACATGCCTCTGAGTGCCAGAAGAAAGCTTTCTTCAGATTTTTGGTATCTGGTCTAGAGTAATACATTCCTAATATAGTCTGAGCTATCAAACTTCCTTTAGGATTGCCATCATCAGCTGCTAATAACCAGTATCTGAAATTATTAATATTGTCTAAGTTATCAAGAAACCAGTATCTGAAATTATCAATATTGTCTAAGTTATCAAAAAACAGTATCTGAAATTATAAATATTGTCTAAGTTATCAAAAAAACAGTATCTGAAATTATAAATAGTGCTTAAGTTATCAAGAAACCAGTATCTGAAATTATAAATATTGTCTAAGTTATCAAGAAACCAGTATTTAAAATTATTAATATTGTCAAAGTTATCAAGAAACCAGTATCTGAAATTATTAATATTATTATACTTTATCATAGAAACCAAGCAAGAAATAATTAAGATATTTTAAAGTTTTATTCCATGGAACAAGAAATAACTCATTATTCCCACAGCAAACTGCACGTAAGTAAAATAACTGTGAGGGAATCTGCACGAAGCACAAAATAACTGCTTGAAATTGGCACGCTTTTGCACGTCGAACCAATAACTAGTTATTTCCCTCAGCACGTTGAACCAATAACTAGTTATTTCCCTCAGCACGTCGAACCAATAACTAGTTATTTCCCTCAGCACATCGAACCAATAACTAGTTATTTCCCTCATATTAGTTCAGTATAATAATACAGTTATGTCCTTCATGAGGAGGACCTCGGGGAAAATAACCCTTTCTCAATTTAATAATTATGGATATTAACTTCGGACCTCGGGAAAATAACCCTTTCTCAATTTAATAATTATGCATATTAACTTCTCGTGAAGGACATAACTGTATTATTATACTGAACTAATATGAGGGAAATAACTAGTTATTGGTTCAACGTGCTGAGGGAAATAACTAGTTGGCTCGACGTGCAAAAGCGTGCCAATTTCAAACAGTTATCAGTTATTTTGTGATACGTGCAGATTCTCTCACAGTTATTTGACCTACGTGCAGTTTGACACAGGAATAATGAGTTATTTCTTGTTCCATGGAATAAAACCTTCAAATATCTTAATTATTTCTTGCTTGGTTTCTATAGTAAAGTATAATAATATAGGTTATATATAGAAAACTTAACTCGCAGTTGATGGGTGGATCTGGCTTTCATGCAGTACTGTCATCTCTATGATCACAGAAATCCAAATGTTTACTGGTTATAGATATGCATACAGAAAACTAGCCAATTTATGAGGTGAGAACTTTATATGGGAAACCAGAGGCTCACAATGGCATGTATCACTCACCTGATAACCATTCTAATAAATTAACAAATTATCTGCATTTGTAATTATTTAAACAGTAGGTAATAATAAGAGATTATTACATGACATTTTCCATATCGGCCCTGGTATTAGCCCGAGACTCCCATATCAAGCCCGACAGCGAATCTGGAGGGCTGATATGGGTCGAGGGTTGATACCAGGGACGATATGGAAAATTTCATGTCATAATCTTTTTATCACATATTTTACATTGACCTTTTCCAAGCATTGACGAGGGTGCGGGTGGCTCAATGAGTTAGGTAGTTGGATTACCTAGCAACTCATACAAGCCTATCACCAATACGGCGTGGGTTCTCGCCCGGCTTTGTAAATTACAAAAACGGGTTCACTCGACTCACAGCCGCAAGTGATAAACGTTACCAGTTGCTTGCCCATGGTCGGTGGTTCTCTCCGGATACTCCGGCTTCTTCCACCACTAAAACTGGTCGCCATGATATAGCTGAAATATTGCTGAAAGTGGCGTTAACCTCCACAAATCAAATCAAATCAAATTAAGCATTGACTTTTATATTGCAAAAAAGATCTTTGAACTGACAAATTGCGAAAATAAATCCTTAAGAGAGTTGTCTTTGTTCAACTTGCAAATACTTTTGCTTCGAGTCTGGTTTAAAAAATATACCAAACAATGCCGATCTGTACAATGACGTTAGAAACTGTTTGTAAAATCTACCCAAGACGTTGACATTTGAATGGCAATTCCTATTCAACATCACTATACATTTGAGCTAATTATTCCGTTTCAAGTTATTTAAACTTTATTCCAATATGCTGAAATGTGTTAATTTGGTTGAAATACGATTTTATGCATATCTTTATGCATCATCTTTCCTTGTACTTTGACATATAATCTTTGAGACCACTGCGCAGATACCGGAAGTTGAATTAGGGGGCAAATACGGATATATGAGGGCAAATACGGATATTTGAGGGCACTTGCCATGCCCACCAGGAAATATAACGTTTGAAATTCCCGCGCGTGAGTTATATTGCCCGGTGATGATTTCCGGTTTAAACCAATCTATTGTAAACAGAAGACAAAGATAAAAACGTTCGCAACCTATATTTAATTTTAATAACAGCACATGTACTGTTAATGTTTATTATCAGAACTGTTAGACTACTTGAAATTTCTTGCTGTTTGTCTCATTTAGTATGTCTATTCACACTTATTTTTTTTAGTTTTGATTAATTATTTTACTATTAAAATATAATATAACAAATATTCGATGTGACTGTGGTCAATATACAAGAACATTTTCCCTCAGTACCTTGGCGTAGGGCAATATAACACATCCATACATATCAAGGTACCTTGGGAAAATATTCTTGTATATTGACCACAGTCACATAAAATATTTGTATAATGTAGATATTGGTTTCCAAAACAACATCAGTCAAAAAAAGATTTACCTCTCAGCCTCATCATCAGACTGTCGTTTGACTCCATAACCTTCAAAATAAGCTCTTCCGAGATTATACTGTGCCGCTCGTTTCATGTGCTGTGCTTGTCGAGTATCAGAATGTGCAATCTTTGTCAGATATTCTACTGCACATTTCTGAAACAAACAAAAATGGCCATCTGAATTTTCCATTGCAATCGTATTAACACAGAAAAGTATTTGAAGATAAAACAATCATTGCACAGATGATACATCATAAAGTTAAGGAAATAAAAAAATGACTCTCTGTCATAATGTTCACTTTAGAAGGGCCCAGGTGGCTCAATAAGTTAGGTAATTGAATTACCTAACAACTCAGACAAGCTTTTCACCAATATGGCGTGGGTTCATGCCTGGCTTTGTAAATTACAAAAAAGGGTGCACTCGATCCGCAAGTGATAAAGTTTACCAGTTTCTTGCCCATGGTCGGTGGTTCTCTCTGGGTACTCCGGCTTCTTCCACCACTAAAACTGGTCACCATGATATAGCTGAAATATTGCTGAAAGTGGCGTTAAACACCAAAAATAAAAAAAAATCAATTCACTTTAGATTTACTATCAAAAGCTATGTTTATTAAAGCGACCACCTGCACACTTCAAGACTTTGCTTAACGATGAAGAAATGTATGTTTGCTTTTTTTTAAATTTAAATTTAAAATTGATCTTTTTTTTCAAATTCAACATATAATAATCAAGAGTTACATATGAGTGAGCGACATTCCTAACTACAGTGTACTCTTGTTTTAATCATCACCAGACATAAGGTCAGTCTAAATTATGATGAACAAAACAAATGATACAATACAACCATGGTGCTCCATAAAATCAATCTTTTATTCACTTTGGAATATGAAGCTATTAAATTACATTAAATGTACAATTTTATCTATATACAGTTTGTTTGGAGAAGTGCAATTGTATGTCTAAAACTGAAAGTCATATCAATTTATAATAAAATACATAGTGCATAAACAATCATGTGTATTTAATGTATGTAAAATATTGATATTAAGTTAGAACTTCTAATAAAACATTAAACTAGTTCTATATAGTATTTTTGTTTTTATTTTACAGTATGTGTTTATTTTATATAAAGTAGTGATTAGTAAATTATTAAATTCTGAAAAATATTTAAAAATAGTTAAAAACTAGAGGTCTGTATTGCTCACTCTTTTATTCATTCACTGCTTGGGTTCACTCAAGTTTGCAATTTGAGTTCATACTACACAAAGGTCATATGTCAAACACCGCCCTTAGTAGCAGCCATCTTGGATTTCTGATCAACACAAACAATGAAAACTGTGTATAGGCCAATGAATATTCATATACATTTTGGCTTCAAACAAGATTATTTTTTGGGATGAGAAAAACTTTTTCCAAGAGGTTCCTAAGTTAAACTTTGTCCTTTTGTGGCAGTGATCTTGGATTACAGATCAACACAAAAATCCCACACATTTTTTGCATAGACGACAATCCAAGGGAACATTCCAGCCAAGTTTTCTTTCAAATGGTTCATTGATTTCAGAGAATAATAATTCTTATGTTTAATTTGTTCTGTGATGCCTGCCATTTTAATATGGATTTCTGATCCACATAAAAATAATTGAAAGGAACCATCTAATAATTATTTATTGTAGCAGATGAAAATGAGAAGTTCAATTGTTTTTAATTGAGTTATTGCCCTTTGTATATGAATTGTAAAGTTGGACAAATATTACATTTTTTAAGAGAGTAATATTATTTCTTCTAATTAACAATAAAAATAAAGGTATTAGTGTCTAACCGTTAAGTATATTTTCTGCTAGAATTATTGAACAGTTAATTTAATACGAAACTGTTACTTACAATTTAAATATGTCTTTTTTTCATAGTTTTATATCAGTTACTGATAAAGGGAGATAAATAAATTTGGTTAAGTTAAATACTTACAAGTACAAAGAAGTTATGAAAATAGAGATAAGATAAATATTGATAAATCATACTTATGATTTTGTTTTCTCTTCTTATTCTTCTGATATTTAATGTATCTTAAGTGTTGCCGAAGTGTTGTATACAATATATTGTACTAGTAATTTCTATTTTTACAAATTCTAATTATTCAATGATGAAGGAAACTGAATTTTGAAGTGTATAATAAACTAATGAAAACTATTTTTTTGTTTTTCATTCATACCTGTACTGTTACATTATACACAGTTTGAGTTGTTTTTCATTCATACCTGTACTGTTACATTATACACAGTTTGAGTTGTTTTTCATTCATACCTGTACTGTTACATTATACACAGTTTGAGTTGTTTTTCATTCATACCTGTACTGTTACATTATACACAGTTTGAGTTGTTTTTCATTTATACCTGTACTGTTACATTATACACAGTTTGAGTTGTTTTTCATTCATACCTGTACTGTTACATTATACACAGTTTGAGTTGTTTTTCATTCATACCTGTACTGTTACATTATACACAGTTTGAGTTGTTTTTCATTCATACCTGTACTGTTACATTATACACAGTTTGAGTTGTTTTTCATTCATACCTGTACTGTTACATTATACACAGTTTGAGTTGTTTTTCATTCATACCTGTACTGTTACATTATACACAGTTTGAGTTGTTTTTCATTTATACCTGTACTGTTACATTATACACAGTTTGAGTTGTTTTTCATTCATACCTGTACTGTTACATTATACACAGTTTGAGTTGTTTTTCATTCATACCTGTACTGTTACATTATACACAGTTTGAGTTGTTTTTCATTCATACCTGTACTGTTACATTATACACAGTTTGAGTTGTTTTTCATTCATACCTGTACTGTTACATTATACACAGTTTGAGTTGTTTTTCATTCATACCTGTACTGTTACATTATACACAGTTTGAGTTGTTTTTCATTTATACCTGTACTGTTACATTATACACAGTTTGAGTTGTTTTTCATTCATACCTGTACTGTTACATTATACACAGTTTGAGTTGTTTTTCATTCATACCTGTACTGTTACATTATACACAGTTTGAGTTGTTTTTCATTTATACCTGTACTGTTACATTATACACAGTTTGAGTTGTTTTTCATTCATACCTGTACTGTTACATTATACACAGTTTGAGTTGTTTTTCATTCATACCTGTACTGTTACATTATACACAGTTTGAGTTGTTTTTCATTTATACCTGTACTGTTACATTATACACAGTTTGAGTTGTTTTTCATTCATACCTGTACTGTTACATTATACACAGTTTGAGTTGTTTTTCATTTATACCTGTACTGTTACATTATACACAGTTTGAGTTGTTTTTCATTCATACCTGTACTGTTACATTATACACAGTTTGAGTTGTTTTTCATTCATACCTGTACTGTTACATTATACACAGTTTGAGTTGTTTTTCATTCATACCTGTACTGTTACATTATACACAGTTTGAGTTGTTTTTCATTTATACCTGTACTGTTACATTATACACAGTTTGAGTTGTTTTTCATTCATACCTGTACTGTTACATTATACACAGTTTGAGTTGTTTTTCATTCATACCTGTACTGTTACATTATACACAGTTTGAGTTGTTTTTCATTTATACCTGTACTGTTACATTATACACAGTTTGAGTTGTTTTTCATTCATACCTGTACTGTTACATTATACACAGTTTGAGTTGTTTTTCATTTATACCTGTACTGTTACATTATACACAGTTTGAGTTGTTTTTCATTCATACCTGTACTGTTACATTATACACAGTTTGAGTTGTTTTTCATTCATACCTGTACTGTTACATTATATACAGTTTGAGTTTGTAAGTTTCTAGTTTCCACGAATAATTATTTATTCATTTTCTAATAGGGTCATTTACTAAACTTTGTGTACTGGTGCAGTGGTGGTTGCCATCATTGATTTCCAATGAATTAAAAATTTTAGCGAATCAGAAAGCATAAAATTGACCCTAGCAGCCATGTTGAATTTCCATATGGAAAAATCAAATAAAATGTTGAGAACCACACAAATAGTACTTCTGTCAAGTTTGGTTTCATTTTGACAGAGAAGATTGAAATGTGAAAATCTAATGGACAACAGAAGATGACAGATGAACAGTAGGTGATGAAAATACCAGCTGACATGGACGTTTGGTTCAGGTGACAAAATACCAGCTCACATGGACGTTTGGTTCAGGTGACAAAATACCAGCTGACATGGACGTTTGGTTCAGGTGACAAAATACCAGCTGACATGGACGTTTGGTTCAGGTGACAAAATACCAGCTGACATGGACGTTTGGTTCAGGTGACAAAATACCAGCTCACATGGACGTTTGGTTCAGGTGACAAAATACCAGCTCACATGGACGTTTGGTTCAGGTGACAAAATACCAGCTGACATGGACGTTTGGTTCAGGTGACAAAATACCAGCTCACATGGACGTTTGGTTCAGGTGACAAAATACCAGCTCACATGGACGTTTGGTTCAGGTGACAAAATACCAGCTCACATGGACGTTTGGTTCAGGTGACAAAATACCAGCTCACATGGACGTTTGGTTCAGGTGACAAAATACCAGCTCACATGGACGTTTGGTTCAGGTGACAAAATACCAGCTCACATGGACGTTTGGTTCAGGTGACAAAATACCAGCTCACATGGACGTTTGGTTCAGGTGACAAAATACCAGCTCACATGGACGTTTGGTTCAGGTGACAAAATACCAGCTCACATGGACGTTTGGTTCAGGTGACAAAATACCAGCTCACATGGACGTTTGGTTCAGGTGACAAAATACCAGCTCACATGGACGTTTGGTTCAGGTGACAAAATACCAGCTCACATGGACGTTTGGTTCAGGTGACAAAATACCAGCTCACATGGACGTTTGGTTCAGGTGACAAAATACCAGCTCACATGGACGTTTGGTTCAGGTGACAAAATACCAGCTCACATGGACGTTTGGTTCAGGTGACAAAATACCAGCTCACATGGACGTTTGGTTCAGGTGACAAAATACCAGCTCACATGGACGTTTGGTTCAGGTGACAAAATACCAGCTCACATGGACGTTTGGTTCAGGTGACAAAATACCAGCTCACATGGACGTTTGGTTCAGGTGACAAAATACCAGCTCACATGGACGTTTGGTTCAGGTGACAAAATACCAGCTCACATGGACGTTTGGTTCAGGTGACAAAATACCAGCTCACATGGACGTTTGGTTCAGGTGACAAAATACCAGCTGACATGGACGTTTGGTTCAGGTGACAAAATACCAGCTGACATGGACGTTTGGTTCAGGTGACAAAATACCAGCTGACATGGACGTTTGGTTCAGGTGACAAAATACCAGCTGACATGGACGTTTGGTTCAGGTGACAAAATACCAGCTCACATGGACGTTTGGTTCAGGTGACAAAATACCAGCTCACATGGACGTTTGGTTCAGGTGACAAAATACCAGCTCACATGGACGTTTGGTTCAGGTGACAAAATACCAGCTCACATGGACGTTTGGTTCAGGTGACAAAATACCAGCTCACATGGACGTTTGGTTCAGGTGACAAAATACCAGCTCACATGGACGTTTGGTTCAGGTGACAAAATACCAGCTCACATGGACGTTTGGTTCAGGTGACAAAATACCAGCTCACATGGACGTTTGGTTCAGGTGACAAAATACCAGCTCACATGGACGTTTGGTTCAGGTGACAAAATACCAGCTCACATGGACGTTTGGTTCAGGTGACAAAAGATCCACATGGTTGCCAGTAGGTGATGAAAATACCAGCTCACATGGACGTTTGGTTCAGGTGACAAAATACCAGCACACATGGACGTTTGGTTCAGGTGACAAAAGATCCACATGGTTGCCAGTAGGTGATGAAAATACCAGCTCACATGGACGTTTGGTTCAGGTGACAAAATACCAGCTCACATGGACGTTTGGTTCAGGTGACAAAATACCAGCTCACATGGACGTTTGGTTCAGGTGACAAAATACCAGCTCACATGGACGTTTGGTTCAGGTGACAAAATACCAGTTCACATGGACGTTTGGTTCAGGTGACAAAATACCAGCTCACATGGACGTTTGGTTCAGGTGACAAAATACCAGCTGACATGGACGTTTGGTTCAGGTGACAAAATACCAGCTCACATGGACGTTTGGTTCAGGTGACAAAATACCAGCTGACATGGACGTTTGGTTCAGGTGACAAAATACCAGCTCACATGGACGTTTGGTTCAGGTGACAAAATACCAGCTCACATGGACGTTTGGTTCAGGTGACAAAATACCAGCTCACATGGACGTTTGGTTCAGGTGACAAAATACCAGCTCACATGGACGTTTGGTTCAGGTGACAAAATACCAGCTCACATGGACGTTTGGTTCAGGTGACAAAATACCAGCTCACATGGACGTTTGGTTCAGGTGACAAAATACCAGCTCACATGGACGTTTGGTTCAGGTGACAAAATACCAGCTCACATGGACGTTTGGTTCAGGTGACAAAATACCAGCTCACATGGACGTTTGGTTCAGGTGACAAAAGATCCACATGGTTGCCAGTAGGTGATGAAAATACCAGCTCACATGGACGTTTGGTTCAGGTGACAAAATACCAGCTCACATGGACGTTTGGTTCAGGTGACAAAATACCAGCTCACATGGACGTTTGGTTCAGGTGACAAAATACCAGCTCACATGGACGTTTGGTTCAGGTGACAAAATACCAGCTCACATGGACGTTTGGTTCAGGTGACAAAATACCAGCTCACATGGACGTTTGGTTCAGGTGACAAAATACCAGCTCACATGGACGTTTGGTTCAGGTGACAAAATACCAGCTCACATGGACGTTTGGTTCAGGTGACAAAATACCAGCTCACATGGACGTTTGGTTCAGGTGACAAAATACCAGCTCACATGGACGTTTGGTTCAGGTGACAAAATACCAGCTCACATGGACGTTTGGTTCAGGTGACAAAATACCAGCTCACATGGACGTTTGGTTCAGGTGACAAAATACCAGCTCACATGGACGTTTGGTTCAGGTGACAAAATACCAGCTCACATGGACGTTTGGTTCAGGTGACAAAATACCAGCTCACATGGACGTTTGGTTCAGGTGACAAAATACCAGCTCACATGGACGTTTGGTTCAGGTGACAAAATACCAGCTCACATGGACGTTTGGTTCAGGTGACAAAATACCAGCTCACATGGACGTTTGGTTCAGGTGACAAAATACCAGCTCACATGGACGTTTGGTTCAGGTGACAAAATACCAGCTCACATGGACGTTTGGTTCAGGTGACAAAATACCAGCTCACATGGACGTTTGGTTCAGGTGACAAAATACCAGCTCACATGGACGTTTGGTTCAGGTGACAAAATACCAGCTGACATGGACGTTTGGTTCAGGTGACAAAATACCAGCTCACATGGACGTTTGGTTCAGGTGACAAAATACCAGCTCACATGGACGTTTGGTTCAGGTGACAAAATACCAGCTCACATGGACGTTTGGTTCAGGTGACAAAATACCAGCTCACATGGACGTTTGGTTCAGGTGACAAAATACCAGCTGACATGGACGTTTGGTTCAGGTGACAAAATACCAGCTGACATGGACGTTTGGTTCAGGTGACAAAATACCAGCTGACATGGACGTTTGGTTCAGGTGACAAAATACCAGCTGACATGGACGTTTGGTTCAGGTGACAAAATACCAGCTCACATGGACGTTTGGTTCAGGTGACAAAATACCAGCTCACATGGACGTTTGGTTCAGGTGACAAAATACCAGCTCACATGGACGTTTGGTTCAGGTGACAAAATACCAGCTCACATGGACGTTTGGTTCAGGTGACAAAATACCAGCTCACATGGACGTTTGGTTCAGGTGACAAAATACCAGCTCACATGGACGTTTGGTTCAGGTGACAAAATACCAGCTCACATGGACGTTTGGTTCAGGTGACAAAATACCAGCTCACATGGACGTTTGGTTCAGGTGACAAAATACCAGCTCACATGGACGTTTGGTTCAGGTGACAAAATACCAGCTCACATGGACGTTTGGTTCAGGTGACAAAAGATCCACATGGTTGCCAGTAGGTGATGAAAATACCAGCTCACATGGACGTTTGGTTCAGGTGACAAAATACCAGCACACATGGACGTTTGGTTCAGGTGACAAAAGATCCACATGGTTGCCAGTAGGTGATGAAAATACCAGCTCACATGGACGTTTGGTTCAGGTGACAAAATACCAGCTCACATGGACGTTTGGTTCAGGTGACAAAATACCAGCTCACATGGACGTTTGGTTCAGGTGACAAAATACCAGCTCACATGGACGTTTGGTTCAGGTGACAAAATACCAGCTCACATGGAGGTTTGGTTCAGGTGACAAAATACCAGCTCACATGGACGTTTGGTTCAGGTGACAAAATACCAGCTCACATGGACGTTTGGTTCAGGTGACAAAATACCAGCTCACATGGACGTTTGGTTCAGGTGACAAAATACCAGCTCACATGGACGTTTGGTTCAGGTGACAAAATACCAGCTCACATGGACGTTTGGTTCAGGTGACAAAATACCAGCTCACATGGACGTTTGGTTCAGGTGACAAAATACCAGCTCACATGGACGTTTGGTTCAGGTGACAAAATACCAGCTCACATGGACGTTTGGTTCAGGTGACAAAATACCAGCTCACATGGACGTTTGGTTCAGGTGACAAAATACCAGCTCACATGGACGTTTGGTTCAGGTGACAAAATACCAGCTCACATGGACGTTTGGTTCAGGTGACAAAATACCAGCTCACATGGACGTTTGGTTCAGGTGACAAAATACCAGCTCACATGGACGTTTGGTTCAGGTGACAAAATACCAGCTCACATGGACGTTTGGTTCAGGTGACAAAATACCAGCTCACATGGACGTTTGGTTCAGGTGACAAAATACCAGCTCACATGGACGTTTGGTTCAGGTGACAAAATACCAGCTCACATGGACGTTTGGTTCAGGTGACAAAATACCAGCTCACATGGACGTTTGGTTCAGGTGACAAAATACCAGCTCACATGGACGTTTGGTTCAGGTGACAAAATACCAGCTCACATGGACGTTTGGTTCAGGTGACAAAATACCAGCTCACATGGACGTTTGGTTCAGGTGACAAAATACCAGCTCACATGGACGTTTGGTTCAGGTGACAAAATACCAGCTCACATGGACGTTTGGTTCAGGTGACAAAATACCAGCTCACATGGACGTTTGGTTCAGGTGACAAAATACCAGCTCACATGGACGTTTGGTTCAGGTGACAAAATACCAGCTCACATGGACGTTTGGTTCAGGTGACAAAAGATCCACATGGTTGCCAGGGACAGTTATATACTTTTTTGAATTTTGTTTCTTTTAATATGCATAAACCTTAAATTGCTTCATACCTAGAAGAGATGATTTTGAATTTCCAATTCTGAACTTTCCATTTATTTTATTATCCCAGTAGCACCTGCATAATGGAGTATATCTCTCAGTTGATTTGATATTTCAGAGCTTGTGGTTCCTTTAATGATTTGATATTTCAGAGCTTGTGGTTCCTATAATGATTTTCTTAGTAGAAAGTAACTGCCAACAAAGAAGCTATTGAACCAATGGTTACTAGTGGTTTAGTTGAGGTCATCACATCAAATATTTTACGGTCGCCACCATGACTTGGCTTTGTAACGAGAGTAACATGACAGGTGTCACTTGTGGAGCAGGAACTGCTTACCCTACTGGAACACCTGACTTAACCTCTGGTTTTTTAGTGGGGTTACTCAATCTTTAGTTTTCTGTGTAGTGTTTTGTAGATGATTAGTTGGCATATTAATATAGTCCACATAGATTTATAATTCAATCAGAACTATAGTCTGTATAGACTTATAGTCCAGAATATATGGTAAGTGCATTTTATCTATAAATATTAACAAGAAGACTTATGTTAGCATTTTTCTACATTGCAGTTTTTTGCATATTATTAATCTTGCTTAAATTATGGAATTTTACAAACCTTACAGTAATCCTGAAATATTACAATTATAACTATAAACAGTAGGTTAATAATTCTAATTACAATATCTTAAGGATTATCTCCCCTCCCATAATGAAGACAAGTTTATTGAGGTTCCATATTGTCAGTTTTTGCAAAATACCTAAAATGTAAATTTCTAGTTTTGAGTTTGACTACCAGTACTTCTGGTCATTTTAGATGGAGGAGTGTGATATATATGATAGAGGACTATCCCATCTAAACTTCGTTTAGATTAACATATTTTGCTGGTGATTTCTGAGAAGGTTTTTGTATGATTTTTTGATAAAACAGACCCAATATGTATAATTAACAAACATTTTATTTTAATTTCCAAGAAATACCAGGAATAAATACAATGTATTTTTAAAAACATAATCAAGTGGCTAACTGAATTAATGTTTTCAAATTATATTCATTCATGTTTAAAAAGCAGACACTTGGAAAAAAAATATTTAGAGTACCGTTAACACTGACCATCCATGATCCTTTTATTGTAGTTAAACGTCAAGTGAGCAGTATTGCAGCCTATATTCATGACGAAAAATAGAATCTCTAAAAGAAAAATTGTCACAAACATGTCCTAACTCAAAAGTAATAAATGATTTCTATCTTACTTCATCAGCCTCTCCACCGACTCCATCATACAACATACTAGACAACATGTACAACGACTGGTAATCAAAATCTTTGGATCTATCAAAATAAGTACGAGCTTTCTCAAACATTTCCTGAAACAAAAATCAGACAAGATAACGAAAATTGTTTAATGTCAAGTGATAACTATCAGCAATCAAAACTTAAACATATTGTGCAGTTCATTTTTCTATGTCTGCTTGTACTATGCATTCATTAATAATGTGGCACAACAAACTAAGCTATCTATAATGTTAGGTCAATGAGGTAACAACCAGTACAGGAAATTATTGGAAGTTTATTAATTTTCCTTTGATCCCATTGATTACCACTGTCACAGACTGACTATAATACTGACAATTACCACTGTCACAGACTGACTCTAATACTGACAATTATCACTGTCACAGACTGACTCTAATACTGACAATTACCACTGTCACAGACTGACTCTAATACTGACAATTACCACTGTCACAGACTGACTCTAATACTGACAATTATCACTGTCACAGACTGACTCTAATACTGACAATTATCACTGTCACAGACTGACTCTAATACTGACAATTACCACTGTCACAGACTGACTCTAATACTGACAATTACCACTGTCACAGACTGACTCTAATACTGACAATTATCACTGTCACAGACTGACTCTAATACTGACAATTATCACTGTCACAGACTGACTCTAATACTGACAATTACCACTGTCACAGACTGACTCTAATACTGACAATTATCACTGTCACAGACTGACTCTAATACTGACAATTATCAGTCAGTGTGAAGTCAAACACATAATGTCTTAATTACAGATAAAAACAACAACATCAGTTTTGGAGGTCTCAACAAACATTATCACTAGACTGACTAGTATCACAGCCTCAACGGATCAGTTTTCTGCTACATGTATTACAACTGTCTCAAACTCTCAATCAGAATCTTAATAATTACTGTCGTTAATATTCTATATTTACAACACAAATGTCACAAAGGATACTTATATTTATTAACATGGATTGTTAAACAACATGGTTTGATCTTTAGGAATGTGTCTACTCCTAACATTTTGAGCCAACTAGACATTCTTCCTCACATTTTTACATCACTCTTTTTTATACAAGCTAACAAAAAACTATGGCAAAATGTTCTAATAAAAAAAAATTACATGAATCTTTTTTGTGCAGTTATTTCTATTTCGCCAAATTCTAAATCTACAATACTGGTAATTTAAATATGACAAATAAAATAAGTAGTGGTCGTATTAACTCATGAAAGTATGTAGCACAGGAATGAGCTATAACCTTATATGGTCATGAGTGACTATTGTATTGATTTAACAAACGTGCATATTATAAAATTACTCGTTAGCTGTCTTATTGAAGATAAATGTTCAGATAAGTCATCTTTATTCCCATGTTACTGCTGTTTTTTTTATCTTTTTTTTTACGATTTCTTATTAGTAGATTAATAAATAAATGTGTTTTACCTGCTCATGATAAAAAAGTCCGAGTTGGAAGTAAGCTTTCTTGTCACCATTTTTGATCCTCTCTAACAGAATAGTCTCCACCTTCTCCATGAGTTCTTCCTCTGTAAGGTTTCCATACCCAGGTTTATCTTTGGTTTCTTGAGCAATGTCAATCAAAATACTTTTCTCCTTGGTGAATGACACTTTCTCTGCAGACAAGACCCCCTTTATCTCCATCTGTAAAAAAATTAATAAATTTTGTCAAAATATTGTTTGGGATATACCTGGAGAATTTCTATAATATGGTTCAAAACAAAAAGACCATACAAAACTATAGTTCAATCGCTTGGTGAGACTTTGGACAAAACTACATCACTGACAGTGTTCTTAACACTACAATATTGGCAGATATATTTCTTTCATTCTGAAAGTACAAAAATAAATTGTCATCACTATACCAGGGGCTCCCAGGAGCCTGTATTGCTCATCTGACTTACAAAAATGAATTTTTTTGGTGGTCCCTTCCGTTTTCCACAACGTGACAGTGAAATGTGAAACTCTTACATCTGATGATGGATGCAAAGTTATGACCCTTTAAGGCTTTGAGTCAGGTGAACTAATACTAGAGGCTCAGTGGGCAGAGTCTGTGTCACTCATCTTTCAATCTGCTTTGAGGAAACTTAATACAGAACCTTCCATACATGTAGATGTTTCCTACCAAGTTTCGGTTCATATGGCTAAGCAGTTTCAAAGGAGAAGATTTTTCAGAAATTGACCAATCAAAAACAAGAATTGCATGTGGTGGCCATGTTTGCAAACCGATCGGGACGAAATGAACAATCTTCATAGAGGACATTCCATAGATGCTTCCTACCAAGTTTCGGTGGTAGCCATGTTTGTTAACCGATCGGGACGAAATGAGCAATCTTCATAGAGGACCTTCCATAGATGCTTCCTACCAAGTTTTAGTTCATTTGGCCAAGCGGTTTCAGAGGAGAAGATTTAAAAAAATCGGCCAATCAGAAACAAGAATTGCCTGTGGTGGCCATGTTTGTTAATGGATCGGGATAAAATGAGCAATCTTTATAGAGGACCTTCCATAGATGCTTCCTACCAAGTTTCAGTTCATTTGGCTCAGGGGTTTCAGAGGAGAAGATTAAAATGTGAACAGTTAACGGACGACAGACGCCAAGTGATAGCAAAAGCTCACATTGCCTTTGGCAAGGTGAGCTAAAAATGAAGTTTCTCTAGGCATCTTCTTTCTTCTTCTTTTGGTATACAGTATACCATCGACCTCTGATGATTACATACTGTTATCTATGCAATCTATGCCTATCACCACTTTGACTGTTATAATATAACTGAAATATTATTAACAGCAACTTGAAACACCCATAGTCACATTATATTGTGGAAAGTAACAATAAACATAAATAACTGTAACCCTAAAGATAAATTAACTATAGAAAGCTGTAAGAGATAGATTAACAACATAATACAGTGAAAAAAATCAACATTATATTTTACCTGAAATATTGTATCCAAAACAAAATATACAAATATGCAGCATAAATCTTGTAACATACAACAGTTCCTTATAAATATTTAATAGGGTATAAATCAAAACTGTTAGTTTTCTTAAATCAAGATTTCAGTCAATAAAATCTTTATAGAGAATCACATTAGTTTAAATTCATAAATTTTCTTCTTTAAATGTGATATGTCAAGTATAGCAACCTAATAATCTAAGGTAATTTCATGATATGGATTTTTAATGAAATTTAAATTTATTGGAATTTACTTTGCCTTTTAAATTTAAAAGTCAATATTTACCTGAACACATTTTAACAATAAAGTGTTACAGAATAAATTTCTATTGTAACTATCATTAGCTGTGTAACTTTTAACATTTGCATGCTTATTGAATTCTAATGATTTTTAAATGTCTACAGTAGTTATGAACAAAAAAATGTGTTTGTTTTTATTTTTAATATACATTATCTGTAATTAACCATGATTATGCAGTCACTCATCATGAACAATAATGTAATTGTTTGAAAGTTAAAATTTTCACCAAAAAATGTAATATGCATTGTTATGACAATATTATTAAGAAAAAAAGGTCCAATAATGTGCTTGTGAATCAGTCATAAATTTTTAAAATGGCAAATTTCCAAATCTATTTAGAAAATAAAGAAATCATTTATATTTTTTTGTTAATGCATTATATTTTATTTAGGTTTATATTTATCCTGCAATAATTACATTAGATGTAGAATAAAAGTATACAAATAAATTGTTTCTTGATTCTTGTAGAGAAAACAGTTAGAAACGACAACAGTATAACGTGCATGTGACCAATGGCACCATATATAGGAAATGATTGGAATAATGCATGGTTCTGGTCTTTTCAATAAAATTAGCAGTTGATGCATGCTTTTTAAAGTTTCTTTCATAAAGTCACATAAATTAATAAAAGATCCAAAAAAATTACAAAAAACCAATTACAGTAAAACCTAACCATGTGGTCAGCTTTATTCAACAGTCACCTCTATTCAACAGTCACCTGTAAACCTAACCATGTGGTCAGCTTTATTCAACAGTCACATCTATTCAACAGTCACCTGTAAACCTAACCATGTGGTCACTTCTATTCAACAGTCACCTGTAAACCTAACCATGTGGTCACTTCTATTCAACAGTCACCTGTATTCAACAGTCACCTCTATTCAACAGTCACCTCTATTCAATGGTCACCTACATTCACCTGTATTCAACAGTCACATCTATTCAACAGTCACCTGTATTCAACGGTCACCTCTATTCAATGGTCACCTCTATTCAACAGTCACCTGTATTCAACAGTCACCTCTATTCAACAGTCACCTCTATTTAAGTCACCTGTATTGAACAGTCACCTGTATTCAATGGTCACCTGTATTGAACAGTCACCTGTATTGAACAGTCACCTCTATTGAACAGTCACTTCTATTCAACAGTCACATCTATTCAACAGTCACCTGTATTATAAGTATTTTCTGTTAATTAAGATTCGTAACTATTGATACATGTATATATTTATTCAAGTAAAGGAAGAGAGCTTTAATTGCTGTTCTGCATTTCACAGTCAACAATGAGCAAATCGCATGCCCTAAAATGAGTGTGAAACGGTCCTAGCTATATAAAGTCTGCAGTTGAGTACTCTTTACTTCTGCTGATAAATGCTGCATCTGGGCATCTTTGTCATTTTGATGTTACTTGGTGTATTTATAGAATTTAATATCCCAGACGTGGGATTTGATTTTTTATTAAACACACCACATCAATTAGACAAGTAAAAAAATTATATATGCATAATGTACAGCATGAGGACAAAAGTGATTCCGTTTCTGCCATCTTCCCTATATATTTCATATAAAACCATTTATTTTCATAACATTCTCATGAAGTCAATCCGTATCTGATTTTCATGAAATTTTCAGCATTAAATACAGAAATAAATAGTTTCTTCTTCGTATAATTTGCAAATAATTTTATTTCTACTTTCTCTTAAGAATTGATTTAAAAACAAAGTTTAATTTTTTCACCAAATCTTACTATATAATCATATAAAATTGTGACGTCAAGAATTTACATTTGTGTTTAAATCATAAATGCTTGCAAATAAAAGTTCGAAAAAATTACATGAAGATATTAAGATAAACTCTAATTAATTCTGTTTTTAAAGATGAAAATTTCATGAAAATCGGCTAAGGAATGACTTCATGAGAATGTTATGAAAACAAGTGGTTTTATATGAAATATAAGGGAAGATGGCGGAAACGGAATAACTTTTGTCCACATGCTGTATGTAGTCATCCTAAAATATTTGTCTGATTCATACCATTAAGATTATCGAAACATCAGAATATTGATGATTTCTAAAAGCCAACCTCTTGTTAAGAGGTCATTTTTGAAATTTTATAATTTTCTTGCATGATAGTTACATGTATATGAATTAATTTTTTTATTCTATAAAATCAATTAGGAAATTTTATGAATCCCTATTTAGTGCAAATTCTTAAAGGGAGAGTGCCTGAAAGTTTGATAATTCTTTTTTTTTTGCATTGAAAGTTAATATATACCTTAAAAACATGAGTTAGAGTATAAATCGTCATTCGACGAGGTTCGACCAAAATGTGTACTTTCGTTGTTTTTTGTGTGCGGCTTGTTTCCCATCATCATTAATTATGCATGTCCTAATTTCCAAACTACATGTGCAATAGCACTGATGTTTACACCTCAGCATGAGTTTGAACTTTCAACGCTTCTTCAATTCCATCCAACAGTCATGTTGGTGGCCTATGTTAATTCTTGTTTTATTATAAT
Source organism: Bathymodiolus brooksi (assembly GCA_963680875.1). Classification (NCBI taxonomy): domain Eukaryota; kingdom Metazoa; phylum Mollusca; class Bivalvia; order Mytilida; family Modiolidae; genus Bathymodiolus; species Bathymodiolus brooksi. Next base: position 137,694,757 of record OY804577.1, read on the forward strand.
TCCCCAAAACTTCTTTCCTGATTCTTTTTCTAGCAAAATCAATTAAAATTCTCGTACGACCGTGTGCAGGTTTTCCATCGAGAGACATTTCCCCCCCCCCCAACAACATACTTTATGCATCAGCATGTGTTGTAAAAGGTCACCTAAAGTAATATGAACAGGGGTGTATATCGCCGTACAGACAGGAATTTATGTTCATAAAATGAAAGAATGGACTTTTTACTTTAAAACTCTATAATAAGTGTTAATTTATGTTTTTAATGTACTTGTAAAAAATATCTCGACAAAAAAAATCACCAAAATCAACGACGTTATACCTGAGGACAAAGGTAAAATCTTTTTGGACTGTTTTAAAGTAATTACTTCCTACTTTTCTTGTTTTTGTGTAATTTTCAAGAGAGAATGTTTAAGCATTGATTGGTTAACAATTCATCAATATCACTGATGTAGTTTTCATTATTATATATGAGTAGTCAGACTTGTACAGTTCTTGTTATGCAGCTTCTTTCCATTGTTTAAAACACAGCATGTCTTTTAAAAACAAAGACAACAAATACAGATAGAGGACAAATGCATCTCAACGTTTCAGATTTTCCTAATATATTGTATATTTCATATAACACTAAAATTTTTCAAATAATTATAGGCTGAGGCCAATTCACGTTGGATTTTGATAATTGTTTTATAAACAAAACCATAAAAGTATGTAATTTATAGCGATAATTTGCTAGCAATTTTTGGATGCCTGAATTTAAAATCATCGTGATTTGAACATAGACTTAAATAATTTGTCTACAAAAGTACTATCATTATATTGTGTTTCTGATAAAATAAATTCAGTTTTGTGTTTAACTTGTGTTTTCTCAAAACGTTTAGCTTATAAAACTATACTGATATTACCCATAGAAACTACATTGATTTTGCTTTTGTTGATTCAAATATTATTAAAATTGGACATGAATTAACTTCGGAATAATTTTTTGAAAAATTGTAGCTTCATATAAAATATATAGGGAAAATTGGAAGTGTCCGAATACTTTTGTCCGCTGTCTGTAGACAGAGCATTTCCATCCTAAGGTATCACATTTGGTGCTAATAAATGTTCTTTTTATTATTTTCTTAAGTCATATTAACATAATGGTTCATGATATTCATAGTGAGGATTAAACATTAAGCATCTCGCTGTGAGGATGTAATAAAACAAACTCTACCGGTTGAAGCTCCTCCTGTCACTACAGGTGGTAATCAGTATAGGCAATGAATATGTACCTGTTTCCTCTTAAAAATTTACCTACATTTGTATTCACCAATTTGATTATTTATTTATCTTCGAGTCGTTCCAGCCCCAAGCCTTTCCGGCCCCAGACGATCCGGCCTCAGTTTTTCATTATTATTATCATTGTGTTTATATGTCTTTTTTTTTTTTTTTTTTATAAATATATAATATATTTTAGGTTTTGTAATATTCGGAAAGAAATAAAAAGCTGACAACTATCTATATTCTATATTTCAATGAAATTACCGTTGTGAGTTCAATAGTGTAATTTTATGAATGATTTGATGAAAAATAAACAAAACAATGAGTTTTCACTTTTTTGTTTATTGATGACATATTTTATACGATAATAAGACTACAAACTTAACACTACAAAAAGTTCCCAAAAAGCACTAACATTAACACTGTAATGCTAGCACTAGCACATGATCTTAGATAAGTTTAGTCCGATTCAGAGGATGCTGAAGTACGAGATACTGATGGCGTAAAGAGGTTGCCAACTTCACACAGAAACTCAGACGTGCAGAGTCTTTTCCTCGTAAAGCTCTCGTAGATAGGTTCTATATTGGAACAAGATATAACTTCAATATTGTTGAAATAAATTTTAAAGTATAGCAACATGGAACATTATTTCACTATTTTGCCAATCCAAATAAATTAAGCTTGTTTTCAATATGCTTTAAAATGAGAAAATGAGAGATTTCACAATTTAAAAATAAAGTTAAAATTATCTGAGTTGCAAAGACGATGTTGCCATCGGAAACAGCCATCGCACTCTAAGGCATACTGTCTCGGTCTAACGTGAATCTTGCATACAACACAAGGATACATAGCCATCGTTGAAGACTTTTTCCTAATTAATCCTCTGCTTGTACAATAAAATGGCTTGGGTTTTGAGTTCTTTTTTCTGTGATTACAATATTAATTAATCCTAATCATATTACCAATATAATATAAATGAAGAACAATAGACTATAATTAAGCGTTAATGATCTTGAAGATTTTGTTTGGACAAGGCTTTCTTTTTAATTTCTTTTATGTTAAAAGAAAGTGAAAAACATCAAAGAAAAATATTAATATAATAATAACTTTAACTTAATAACTTAACCTCTAAGCATGTAAATGTGTTGTAATATAGTGTATTCATGATATTTTATATTGGGGCCGAAACGACTATGTTATTTGGGGCCGGATCGACGGGTATTGAGGCCGCATCGACCTGCTTCCATTTATTTTGTCAGGTATTTTTCCCATGTACATGGATATTAGATCATTGTTACCTGTATATCAAGGACGTAAAAAGAGAAAATGTATTTGTAACAGGACTAAATACATGTATAACTTATAAGCTTAACCAAGAAGGATTTTCCAGTGCATCAAAGCTGAAGAAGTTGTGGGCATGTTGTTTTCAACAATTACATGTAAGGAGTGGCATTAACCATGGACATATATGAAGCACTCATCTGCATCTTGAATGTGAACTGTGGTCAGTGTAGATTTAATTAGATTTAATTTTTTTTTAGATTAGATTAAATTTAAAGATCTTTTGCCAGTGGCAGTGCTGGCTGTGCAAGCCAGTACTGCCACTGCGACTGGCAGAAGATCTTCATTTATAATGCATTCAATTTTCAATTCAAATATTTTATTGAATAAATGCATAAATACAATATCCAATGGGATTGCACATCAGGCATAGCCTATGTAAGTGCTCTCCCTCAATAACTAAGGACATCAAGTATAATGATAAGAATAATTTATTTATTTACATTGTAATTAGTGCACAAACAATTTTTACTTAGGAGAAATTCAAAATTTTGTAATAATTTTAAAAGGTAACTAGTTAACTCGTACCACTGTCAACTCGTACCATCGTCAACTCGTACCACTTCCAACTCATACCACTGCAAACTCGTACCAATTCGAACTCGTACCAATGCAAACAAAGTTTAATAATAATTAATTAATTGGCTTTTAATATTTGCTTTATTTTTTTTTAATGACAGTTGAAAGCAGTTTCAAAATAATTATGATTAATTGATTTCTTTTGATCTTTATATTATTATTTAATTAGGTGATCATGTTTTCTTAAAATGTAAGTCCTCTTTGAACTATAATTAAATTAACTAATTATCTATTTAATGAGACGATTGGATTTTGAGTTTGATTTTAACGTGATAGCTTGGAATTTGTTGTGTTCAACACACAAAGCCAACCCTTGTTATAAAATGTCATTCATTGGTGGTGTGCTTCACAACCAAAATGAGCGATGTCAGTTGTATATGGTGCCACGCTCCTGTAAAACCCTATCAAGAGCCAGAGGCATCACAGAAAGTGTGGAAATATGGGATACGTTCAATATAATTACGATGCTGGTACGAGTTTACAGTGGTACGAGTTTACATTGGTACGAATTTACATTGGTAATAGTTGATTTCCTGTGGTACGAGTTTGCAATGGTACGAGTTGACTATAACACATTTTAAAACTGTCCATTTATTCATTATAATTGTGAAATTTGCCAATTTAGAGTGTGAATAAGTTAACTTGTAATTAATATATTCTTCTGTATATTAAGGATACATATGTACATGTATATATAGGCACATAAGAAGGCATATCCATACATATGCATACATAAAATGATATAGAGCAACGTCGGCAATTTTCGTCCGGAGGCAGTTTTCGTCCACTTTTTATTATTGCAGGATTTTTAAACATATTAAGCAAAGTTTCCGGTAAATGTGCACGAGCGCATATGCAATTGGCAGCAAGGTACGTAAAGATGAAGTCTTGGTAATTTGTAATCCTTATACAAAAAGTGAGCAGCATATGTACATTGATATGTTTTTTTCGCCACGCGATAATGGCGTCTTACGATACATGTTAAAAAAGATACCCCCATTTCTCAACAGTCATTCGCTCATTTGATAAGTTCATTCACGCCAAACCACACAGGGTTCATCGATAGTATCCAACAGAATAAAACTGATATGAATACTTCCTGCTTAAGCACATCTTTATTAAATTTATTCGAGTTAGATACTATTTTCATTTCTCTCTACCATTCGTCTATTTTCGTCCAGTAAATGGAGTTGTATGTGCATTTCATTCACAAACTTTGAGTTTGATGCCATTGTTTACATCTAAAAATGACATCACGGACAGGCAATAGACGACCGATTAAATGTTGCCATGTCGTTTTTTATATAAAGCCGGACATTTCTGTAAAAATAAAACAAAAATAAAAATGAGCTTTTTCGGAAGGGTTTATAGGAATAACACAAATCTGGCCAACTCCCTTTCACATCACATAGAAAGAAAAATAAGAGAAGTATTAGATGATTCAATGATTTAATGAAATAGCTTCCACACTGGCAGTTAGATTTGATTATACTTTTTTATTTAACAAATTAATCGTTAAAACTTAACATTGATGGAAATGCGAAACAGACCGTTTGAATTTAACATTTTGGTAGTTTATTTAAAGTGGACGAAAATAGTCGAAGTGGACGAAAACTGCCGATTCATCATCAAGTTTTTAAAAGAAGTTAATGATTTGTGGAGGAAAAAGTTCAAACCTTTTCAATAAAGGAACAAATTGTTTACTATCGATAGAAAATAAATATCAAAATATTGTATTACGTTTCATTCACTTATGACGTTATATTAGAAAACCCGTTAAGTGGACGAAAACTGCCGACGTTGCTCTACACATGTACACATAAATGTCATAATTTCTTAAAGATAAATATAGATAAACATCTTAAAAATTATAACGCATTACAGAGAAGACAAATCTTTACAATTATCAGAAAGTTAGAAACGTGCATACACAATAACTGTTTTATACCTTTGAATGTATAATTATATTAGTTTTTTCATTACATTTCAAACCAAAACAATAAATATTGGTCTGTCAAACAGCGTGCCTGGCGACAAAGTTCATGACCTTTTACAGTTAATCACAGGGCTGCACATAAAAAATATAACATCGAATAAATATATAAAATATATTTCCTAGTTTTATATAGAAAAGCAATCAATTTGATCGTTTTATAATTTATGTATTTCATCATATTTTCGTTTGTGTATAGTGGAAAATATATTCATCATAACAAAATTTACTGCGGAACATCCGGATGTAACATTCATTGCAGATGACACATGTCAAAATAATCAAAGTGTTTAACGTTGTTTGTTGATAAAAAAAGAGGATGTGCTTCTTACTTATTGGTAGTTTGCAAAAAATTTACATTTAAATTCAAAATCAAACGTTAATTGTAGAGCATTTATGCATGTGCATTGAAAAATGTTCGGTACATACAGGGTCAGAGTCTAAAACTAAAAGTAAAAGTAAAGAAGAGGTTGTAAAATTTTGTTTGTAATGTCCACAGCTCAGGCTTTCGAGACGATTCGTCCATAGAGACATAGTCTATTCGGCCATGATTCGTCCATAGAGACATAGTCTATTCGGCCATGCTTTTTATAATGAGATATATACCTAATAGTAATAGCATCATTGTTTTGTAGTATTCCAGTGATCTGGAAAGAGGAAATGATTATGGGCCATTGCGGCCCCATCATCACAACATTCAATGGGCCATTTCAGTGTTGTTTATGTAAAGACTAAAATATTTTATGGGCCTTTTAATTTTTGTATGGGGCATCTACACAGAATTACAAAACTGTATGTATCAAACGGCCCATGGCCCCTGCCTTTCCCAATCGCTGAGTATTCTTAAGAATTCTTAGTAGTTTACATGGTTGTAGAAAAAGGTTTTCGCACCGATATTTAAAGCATCTAGCTGTATGATAATGTCATATGGACGATGTACATTCTCTATCCAGAGTTGTCGTTCCTGCTATCACATTGTGATGAAGTGGTGGCTCTAAGAGCAATAGAGTAAGCAGGATAATTATTTATTGTATTCTATACAATGTTTCATAGAGATTCTCGTTGATTTAGCTTAATATGTTTGTGTTAGTTTGTTGATAAATAAAATTATTTGAATTTGTTGTGAATATGCAAAGGGAAATAACTGTATCTATTTCCATTATCCAGGAAGGGAAAAAAGTCTGTATATGTCAGTTTGATATGAAGGTCTGGATGGGAGTTTACAGAATAGAGAATAATGGTCTTAAAATGAATAAATAGAGGAAAATGGCCAATCAAAATTAGATATTGTGCCAATGTTAGAATCATTGAATTTGAGGACTGAGCAGTTATCTCTCTTTAACACAATAATAATGAGATTTGAATATCTATATAATTAAGAATCCACGCAATCAATTTAATTAATAACTAAATAACTATATAAATTTTCTCAAATAATAAGAAAAGTTTGCATCAGCTTGTGGTAAGCTTGGATAAAAATAACTCGTATGAAGTCATTTCGTGTGTTGATAACAATCACACAATGCAGGAGATAGTGAGATCAAAGAATAAATAATTGCTAATTATCATGAAGTAATGAACATAATAACATAATTACATTTTATTGTCTTACAATTAACAAATCGATCTACAATATCTAGTTTATATTGATCATTAATCATAAAATGTTTTAAAAAATTGATATTCCAAAATTTCATGATTAATATCAAAAAATTTATAATATAAATAAAATAAAACTTAAATTTTGAGCTTAGAACTTGTCAAAAACCGTATTAAATATTCCATGGCCGAATAACTTTATTTCTATGGCCGAACTGGTAGTGTGTCCGAATTGACTATGGCCGAATCGACCTGCACCCGTCCGCAGGGGCTTGTTACAATTTTTTTTTAATCCCTCGACTACTCTTAAAAAACCACAAGGGAGAAATCTCAAATGTCAACCAGTGTATTAAAGGAAGACGTTGCTAGACAACATTGTCATATGTAAATAAAAGTTGGAGAAAACCGAAAGGACAATCATGAATGGACAATCCAGAGATTATACTGGCAACATTGTATATGCATTCCATCCTTAGATATGCCTAACCATAAACAGAGTTATTATTGAAAGTGTAGCAAAAGTAATGAAGTGAGATACACAACTCAGCATCTCATTAGAAACAAAGGCCATGCAATGCTAAATCTCTGTAGAGAGATTCTATGAATCTCATTAGAAACAAAGGCCATGCAATGTTAAATCTCTGTAGAGAGATTCTAGGCATCTTATTAGAAACAAAGGCCATGCAATGCTAAATCTCTGTAGAGAGATTCTAGGCATCTCATTAGAAACAAAGGCCATGCAATGTTAAATCTCTGTAGAGAGATTCTAGGCATCTCATTAGAAACAAAGGCCATGCAATGCTAAATCTCTGTAGAGAGATTCTAGGCATCTCATTAGAAACAAAGGCCATGTAATGCTAAATCTCTGTAGACAGATTCTAGGCATCTCATTAGAAACAAAGACCATGCAATGCTAAATCTCTGTAGAGAGATTCTAGGCATCTCATTAGAAACAAAGGCCATGCAATGTTAAATCTCTGTAGAGAGATTCTAGGCATCTCATTAGAAACAAAGGCCATGTAATGCTAAATCTCTGTAGAGAGATTCTAGGCATCTCATTAGAAACAAAGGCCATGTAATGCTAAATCTCTGTAGAGAGATTCTAGGCACTCATTAGAAACAAAGGCCATGTAATGTTAAATCTCTGTAGAGAGATTCTAGGCACTCATTAGAAACAAAGGCCATGTAATGTTAAATCTCTGTAGAGAGATTCTAGGCATCTCATTAGAAACAAAGGCCATGCAATGCTAAATCTCTGTAGAGAGATTCTATGCATCTCATTAGAAACAAAGGCCATGCAATGCTAAATCTTTGTAGAGAGATTCTAGGCATCTCATGAGAAACAAAGGCCATGCAATGCTAATTCTCTGTAGAGAGATTCTAGGCATCTCATTAGAAACAAAGGCCATGCAATGCAGAGAGATTCTAGGACATTATTCATTCATTTATTCAAATTGTCAAGGGAAAATATATAACATGGACCATTTATCTTTTGATCCAAATGTACTGATTTTAAGCGTTTTATATGAAATATATCATAAAAATGTTGACAGGACTGTTGGGACCTTCAAATTCATAACAAATTGCATGAAATACATTCCTCAGTAGCTATAGGCAAGACTCTTTTTTCTTACAATCAAAATCGCAAGGAACAAATAGTTTTGTGACCAGATATTGTATTGGTCATTGTAGATTTACACAGTTATTTATTAAATAATGAGGAACGATTAGAATGTATTCTGTGTAATTCCAATTATTCATTGAAACATTTTAATCGACTCCATAGATGTTGCTGATACATTTTGTATTCGTCAAGATGTTGCTGATGCAGTTTGTATTCGTCAGACATTCTACAATGTCAACATTTATCTGATTTCTTTACAAATATCGCACATGACACAATTTTTGAATTAAAAAGAAGTTTAAATGGATAATATAGATGTTAAGACCCGATCTAATTAAATGTCAAATCTCTAAATTTTGGAAAGTATAGTGACTTTTTTGAAAGAGTAGATAGCTTTCAATAGTCCATGATAGATAACAGTTTTGTCAATGATTGATTTATTCTACAGGATAATGGCCAGTGATTCTGGAGCAGACGGTAAAAGATTACTAAGGAAGTCCTCATCTAGCAAGATGGGGCTGAAAGAAAAAATTGTACAGATTTATGAAATTTTCTTCCAGGTACAAATTCAATTTTTATGTTTTGAATATGATATTCTGTAACTTGTGGGTCGATGAAAAATATTAATTTTTGTGTTATACAATGTGCACCTATTGACCGTAAAAAGGAGTTGGTGAAAAAAATGTTTTGTGTTATATGCTTGGCTGACATGTATTTACTGTAGCCAGTGTAGAGAGGGTGTATAATTTGTGTTTTTTGCCTATTGACTGTAGAGAGGATGTATACATTTTGTGTGATACACCCATTGACTGTATGGAGGGTGAATAAATGTTTTTGTTTTATACACCTACTGAATAGGGAGGGTGTATTTCTTACCGGCATATTTTATTATCTTTTTAATAATGAAAGATATAAGGATAACCAGTGTTGGGTATCAATGTTACATGTATTTTGTTCTAAACAAGCATGAAATACTTAATAAACCTAGCATTTCTATTTTCAGTTTGTTTCGGAGACTTAACACAATACATATTTTATATCCTGTTAATAAAGTTCTGCCATAAGTCAAAAGAAATGTTCAATCAATGTTACCATTGGATACAAGAACAACAACAGTATAAACAGATATAAAAAGAACAATAAAGTTGTTTTTGAATGTGTGACTTATATAATTCTCTTATTATATTGTAGAAGTTTTTGTACTACATGTACATGTATTACTATATATATACTATACGATTTAAAAGTTTTTCTGTTGATTTTAGGGAGATGATCCTTCCACAGACAAGCCAAATTTTTGGGATGAATTTTTCCTTCTTAAGGTAAATACCTATACACATCTTTGTGTCAAATATCACAGATGTCTTGAAGTCGCTGTCAAGTTCCACATTTTTTGCACATATTCTATGTAGATTTAACACAGTTTATTCCAACATGTTTGAATCGAATACATTGTGTGTTGAACACATTTTCAAACACTATATATTGCAAATAAGTTGAAATTTACCTTGAATAAGCTTAAGTCTATCTTATCTTGAGGGTCAAATAAATCTATGAGAAATATGAAAACAAAATTTCCCAAATTTTTAATTCCATCTGCACCAATACATAAAATACATGTATTCCATCTGCCTTGATATAAAAAACAAATGTGACATTGTACTATATGTAAACAATATGCTTGTTTCGAATCATTTCCATTCCATCAAAAGTTTGTTATTTTCGTCTGCCAGACCACATGATTTTGATGGAATGTTAGGCTCTGGACTTCCGGTGTCAATGTACACAATGAAAACTCCAATTGATATGCAGCGTTTTAACGTTCCACAACTTAAAAATTCTTAACATTTTCTGTAAAAGACAGATATCAATTAAATTATTTTATTTATATCAAAGACTTCAATGCAGAGACAATTACTTCTTTAAAATTAAATTTGTTTTCATCCTTTATTTACTGTTGTCAGCATCATGAAAGGAAAACGATCTGTCTTGATATATTTCTGTTATCAGACAGACAGTGGGGTACCGAACACCAGTATTTACTCAGCCGTTTTCTTGGCATCTCTATATTGCAATTGCTTATAATCTACCACATCTACGACTATGATATGTTGATGTTGTCATAGAAATAGCGTATACACTGGAAGTCGTCTTGCCCAACATTTCAGACATCAAGACACGAAAAGGACGGAACATGATCGGAATTGACATGATTCGAAACAACCATATTAAAATGCTAAAAATACATTAATACGCTCCCTTTATGGGAGTGTTAATGGTAGAAGTATGAATAGGTACTATGGCACTTCAAAATCTTCAACAAAATGACTGCCAAACCGGAAATAAATTAAAAGAAAAATCATGTGACCTAAACCGAAACTCTAGTCGATTTTTTTTCAAATAAAAATGAAACAATGTTCGGTAGTGCATACAAATTCTATCCGGAGTTTGGAGTTTTAGGTGGTGTTATTTTTAAGCTTGATATTTTGTAAACAGGAAGAAAAATTACTGTTCATTGGGAGCGTTACAGGTTGCACCTGCCTCATATTAAACTATACAGCCAATAGTAAATGTGTCAAAAACATCTTAAAAATATTATTTATAAAGGTTATGATTTATCAATGATAGTAGACTTGTTGAGGTATGTTTTATAAAGGTTATGATTTATCAATGATAGTAGACTTGTTGAGGTATGTTTTATAAAGGTTATGATTTATCAATGATAGTAGACTTGTTGAGGTATGTTTTATAAAGGTTATGATTTATCAATGATAGTAGACTTGTTGAGGTATGTTTTATAAAGGTTATGATTTATCAATGATAGTAGACTTGTTGAGGTATGTTTTATAAAGGTTATGATTTATCAATGATAGTAGACTTGTTGAGGTATGTTTTCTGTATTAAAAGAGAGTTTATCTGCTTTGATATGTTCATTTGTCCTATGATACTACTACTAGAGAATGTATTATTTATCAAGTTTGACATACAAATGTTCATTTGTTTTGTTGTATTACAGGTCAATTTTGGGCACATCGAGACAGAATTTGACAAGTTATCTAGTGAAGCTCTTCTGGCATTGAAGGTAATATTGTAAAAGTACTAATTTTGGCTTCTTTCGAGGAGGACACCAGACAGCGAAAAATTGTAACAAAAGATTACTTATGTCAGTCCTTGATAGTAGTAACTTCAACCCAGCATGTTAACTTTTCGTATTCTTTACATGATCAATCTGGAGTATTTCTATCAAGTGTGTTTTGTGAACTTTTTATTTTGTACAAAACGTATACTATATATTTAATTATTGGTATTTTTATGTAAAGTTGAAGTGTTTTCCGGTATTTGTTTTCATTGTGTATCTGATTGTCTCCCGTGTAACCATACAATTCAATTTTATTTATAGTTTTCAGGCCAACCGATCATGTCAAACTGTTTTATGATCATGACCTCCTAGTATAATTAAGACATACATAAATGTACATTTCAAGAACAAAATTTAATTACAAAATTACAAAATATACTGCCATAATTACAGGTACACTGAGTGTCAATAGTAGAAATAAAATGTTAAAATCACAGTGTGCATCAAAGCGTGAAATCATACTGTAAATGTGAAACAGATAATTAGGGTAATGATAGTCGGCAATTGTCAACACATTCTTTTATACATGTTTTTTCCCACCCCCTAATTAAAGTTTCTTTTGTTACTTGCTGGAATGCAGGTACGATCCAAGATGCATGAATGGGTTTGATAGTAGACAGTTTTATATCAATTTTATCATCACTTGCTGCTTTTCCCAATTTCATTCCTTTACTAAGTTCATCAGAATACCAGTTTATAAAGGAATTTTTAATTTTCCTTTCAAAATCGTCATTACCAGATACATCTAGTGGTTGCAGTTCACCAGTGCACGATGCAGGGACAAATCTTATTTTAATATCATTGACGTCTAGCTTGTCTTTGAACGAATCCATTCTGTGTGCAGCAAACACGTCAAATAAGCACAGCACTTTCTGATCGTTATGGTTAAGAGGATATTCTTCAACATAAGGGATAAGCACATTTTCTGCATACTCTTGCATGGTTTGTTCATTACTCCAATGATTTTCCGAGTGTGTTACATTCCAACCTTCAGGAAATTTGTATTTCGGGTGGCACAAGTCCGGTTGACCGAAAAGTACATTCTTTTTTGCTTTTGCGCAATAAGAAATATGTGAAAAAAGGTACCCACGAATTTGTCCAGTTGGGAGAAACCGCGAAAATTGAATACAGCGAAAATTGATATAATATTCTCACATTTTTTTGAAAAGTAGATGAATTTTTATAAATAAGTTTAACATCAAATATTTAAGAATGTTTATTTATATTGCTAATGGAAAGCCATTTGCAACACATGATCCCCATATCTAATGATAGAAAATGCACCATTCACATAATAATGTTAATAACCAGTGATATCGTATCATTTCATTTTATTCAGGTTTTTTTTTTTATTTCACTATCAGGAAGAGAAAAATCAAGGAATTACTTTTTTTAATGCTGGAATGAAATTGTGGTATGATATCCACATTTCTTGGAAGTTTTGTTTTATATTAATATGATTTCTTTTGTATTTGTAGGAGAATTTGAATATGTTGTTTTACAAGGCTGTACAGACTTTAAAAGAAGAAAATCCCATTAGAGTTATAAATGCATTACATGTTAGTAATTATTTTATGATCAAGGTCATGACATGAATATTTTATGTCTAGCATAATCATAGTAGTAAAATTTGGTATCAATAATGAGATGAGAACAATCTTGTAATGTACAATGTATACTCTCCAAAAATAGAAATACAAAAACTTTTACATTTTAATATCCACCACCACATCGAGATGTGCATGCAAAAATATTTTCCATATTTATTTCTAGTTAGAAGTCTGTTGTTTGTACAAAGCTAACCATGTTATGAAATAAAGTTAGAACAGTGATGGTCAATAATTCCACCAATATCAACAAAGCAAACAACCACCTATCATCTCAAATCATTGAACTTGACCATGACATATGGTATTGGAAATCCAGTTCCTGGCTTAGAACAGGCACAAAAATGTGATGGAGTTTAATCAGTTAATGAGATCCTAACACCATCCTTAATAATTGTAACTCCAATGTACAGATATAAACAAATGTACAGATTCCCTTCAACTCAAAAAGACCACACACTATCACAAAATAAACTACAACACAAAGGTAGAATCTGTACCTGTATTTATTGAATTGTGTTTAATACTTTGTATTATACTGCATTATGTAAGTTTTCCTTTGAAATTCAAGAAAGTAGCCTGTCTGATACAAGATCATGTTGTGGTGATACTTTTTCATGACATCATGGTATTGGAATGCAGAAAAAGACATCCAACATAAACAAAAAGATTGTTCAATGTACATTCCTTTGACAGATTGATTTATCACGAATTCAGTCATATTCCCATTTACAAGCACATCGTTTTTATATTTCCAGCAACTGTATGGTCCAGTACATGAACAATTTTCCACATTTTTCAGAAAGAATTGTAGTCAAAGATTATTTAGTGACATTGAAAGCAATTGAACAGTGAACGTGACATTTTTGAGGTCATGCACAAAATGTAGTCCCTCTCTAAGTATTTGTTAATTTTAATTTCAATTCATGTTTATTGTTTAAATTGTGGTTTTATTGAAATGTTAGATAATCTCATTACATGCACAGAGTATTGGTACAAGACTTTGTATCAGGTCTTGCCTGTCGTGTGAAATAACCTCATTATTACTCGTCACTGTCACGACTCGTAGTGATACAGGCTCGACCTGATACAAAGTCTTGTACCTACACACTATGTATGTAATGGATATATATTTTTGAATATAAATTTGTTTTTCAGACATTGTGTGCTTTGATTCGAGGTGTGTTTAAAAAGAGTGTTGGTGATTTTGGTTTTGATGTCATCAATATATTGATTGGCTTTGATTCAGCAGAATCGGTGATGCAGGTAACCTTAGTAACCAAAATGAATAAAAGGCTTCTCAAAAGATGTTTAATATTATAGCTACTCTCTGCATGTTGAAGATGTGCATATGGTTATGATTAAGTTTGATACAATTTTTCACAAAATTCCAGATTGTTGAGGTTTATAAGGTTTTTCATGAAGAACTTATAGTAGACTTAGATATTCAACTTGCCTGTATACTAAAAAGTCCCCTATTGAGTACATCAGAAGTGTCTTACAGTCACAGACATTAACATTAGGAATACAATTTTAATTTATACTGATATTAGTTAACAATTATTATTTACAAGACTGAGACAGAGTAACACAATTCTAGTTTAATATTAAAACTGACCATGCTTGATCTTGTTTCTAGTTTAATGTTAAAACTGACCATGCTTGATCTGGTTTCTAGTTTAATATTAAAACTGACCATGCTTGATCTTGTTTGTAGTTTAATATTAAAACTGACCATGCTGGATCTTGTTTCTAGTTTAATATTAAAACTGACCATGCTGGATCTTGTTTGTAGTTTAATATTAAAACTGACCATGCTTGATCTTGTTTCTAGTTTAATATTAAAACTGACCATGCTTGATCTTGTTTCTAGTTTAATATTAAAACTGACCATGCTTGATCTTGTTTCTAGTTTAATATTAAAACTGACCATGCTTGATCTTGTTTCTAGTTTAATATTAAAACTGACCATGCTTGATCTTGTTTCTAGTTTAATATTAAAACTGACCATGCTGGATCTTGTTTCTAGTTTAATATTAAAACTGACCATGCTGGATCTTGTTTCTAGTTTAATATTAAAACTGACCATGCTTGATCTTGTTTCTAGTTTAATATTAAAACTGACCATGCTGGATCTTGTTTCTAGTTTAATATTAAAACTGACCATGCTGGATCTTGTTTCTAGTTTAATATTAAAACTGACCATGCTTGATCTTGTTTCTAGTTTAATATTAAAACTGACCATGCTTGATCTTGTTTCTAGTTTAATATTAAAACTGACCATGCTGGATCTTGTTTCTAGTTTAATATTAAAACTGACCATGCTGGATCTTGTTTCTAGTTTAATATTAAAACTGACCATGCTTGATCTTGTTTCTAGTTTAATATTAAAACTGACCATGCTGGATCTTGTTTCTAGTTTAATATTAAAACTGACCATGCTGGATCTTGTTTCTAGTTTAATATTAAAACTGACCATGCTTGATCTTGTTTCTAGTTTAATATTAAAACTGACCATGCTTGATCTTGTTTCTAGTTTAATATTAAAACTGACCATGCTTGATCTTGTTTCTAGTTTAATATTAAAACTGACCATGCTGGATCTTGTTTCTAGTTTAATATTAAAACTGACCATGCTGGATCTTGTTTCTAGTTTAATATTAAAACTGAGCATGCTTGATCTTGTTTCTAGTTTAATATTAAAACTGACCATGCTGGATCTTGTTTGTAGTTTAATATTAAAACTGACCATGCTGGATCTTGTTTCTAGTTTAATATTAAAATTGACCATGCTGGATCTTGTTTCTAGTTTAATATTAAAACTGACCATGCTTGATCTTGTTTCTAGTTTAATATTAAAACTGACCATGCTGGATCTTGTTTCTAGTTTAATATTAAAACTGACCATGCTGGATCTTGTTTCTAGTTTAATATTAAAACTGACCATGCTGGATCTTGTTTCTAGTTTAATATTAAAACTGACCATGCTGGATCTTGTTTCTAGTTTAATATTAAAACTGACCATGCTGGATCTTGTTTCTAGTTTAATATTAAAACTGACCATGCTGGATCTTGTTTCTAGTTTTAATATTAAAACTGACCATGCTGGATCTTGTTTCTAGTTTAATATTAAAACTGACCATGCTTGATCTTGTTTCTAGTTTAATATAAAAACTGACCATGCTGGATCTTGTTTCTAGTTTAATATTAAAACTGACCATGCTTGATCTTGTTTCTAGTTTAATATTAAAACTGACCATGCTTGATCTTGTTTCTAGTTTAATATTAAAACTGACCATGCTTGATCTTGTTTCTAGGTTAATATTAAAACTGACCATGCTGGATCTTGTTTCTAGTTTAATATTAAAACTGACCATGCTGGATCTTGTTTCTAGTTTAATATTAAAACTGACCATGCTTGATCTTGTTTCTAGTTTAATATTAAAACTGACCATGCTTGATCTTGTTTCTAGTTTAATATTAAAACTGACCATGCTTGATCTTGTTTCTAGTTTAATATTAAAACTGACCATGCTTGATCTTGTTTCTAGTTTAATATTAAAACTGACCATGCTGGATCTTGTTTCTATTTTTAATTTGTAGACAATGGTGGAGAACTTAAATAGAATTTTAATAGAAGAATATCCAGTTATATTGAAACATCAAGTCTTAAAATTTCTTCAGGTTTTAGCAACTGTAAGTAAAAAATTGTTAGGATGTTGATTTTTTATAAGTAATTATCTTTTATGAAAAAAGATGAATATCTAATTTTGAAAATTGAATATACATTGTATTGTCTGAAATTTCTGCTGAGTATGGAATAAACATTAGAGAATACCGAAGGGGCAATGAAAAATGGACAATCCAGAGAAACTGGCAACATAGGGTACACAAGACGAAGGAAAACACACAATATGTATTGTACACCACTGTGTGCAAAAAAACACAAATAACGTAAATAAGACATGAGCCCTCCTACAAACAACTGGAGGAAAAGCCGAACCGAACATTGTTTTTATGCAGAAATCTTAATGGACATTACAACACTGAACTCAGAATTTCTTGCATATTGATATAAAGAATTGGTGATGAATTTTAGGATTCAGCCCTTTAAGTAAATTCAGTATTTACAATTGTCTCCAGTGAATTAAGTAAATTCAGTATTTACAACTGTCTCTAGTGAATTATGTAAATTCAGTATTTACAACTGTCTCCAGTGAATTATGTAAATTCAGTATTTACAACTGTCTCCAGTGAATTATGTAAATTCAGTATTTACAACTGTCTCCAGTGAATTATGTAAATTCGGTATTTACAACTGTCTCCAGTGAATTATGTAAATTCAATATTTACAACTGTCTCCAGTGAATTACATTTCTCAACTAGAGATGACCTTTTTTCTTCATTTTAATCTTGTATCTTGGCAAGTGGATTAAAATGAAAAATTAAACTATCAGGAATGTAAACTGGCATCAAAGACAAGTTGCATGTTTCAAATTAATGGTAAATGTTTATAAACAGTGAAGTTATACTTTAGGTTTAATTTTTTGACAAAAATCATATTTAATGAAAACTAAAATTGTGATTGAAAAGCAAGATGTATATTATAGTTTTCTTCTTTTTTTTTCAGGCTACAGATAATATTAGTCAAAATACACTCCTAGAATATATTCTAATAAATAGTGTGTTTGAGGCCTTAATACAAGTAAGTAAATTAATGTTGTTTATATATAAAGATTAGTAAATATTAAAGAGAGAACTAGCATACTACATCGACATAATTTGTAAGTAAGAGTGGCTAATAAGGGCCTATTTTGTATTTTTGGTGTGTAATTCAGACGACAGCTGTTTAATGAATGACATTTCTTTATATAAAAGATGAAAATGTAGTAAAATGCTGGATTGTATTTATGTCAGATGTAATAATAATACAACATGGTAATGTTGGCCTTCAGGATATTTACCTTGTCAAAAAACAGCATCAATATGAATCCACCATTTCTATACTTTGATACAGTTTTTTAATTGTATAACAACAAAATACATTAAAATAAAACGTACAGATGACTAGAAGTTGAGGGTCCACAGGAGCTGTTCAGATAGTTGAGAAGGATTAAGATTGACAAAGAGAAGACAAATTTTCTTAGATTTTTCCAGGGTAAGCAAATGATGGGAAATAGAAATGAATACTATTTATCTGGATTTTATTTCTAGTTTATAGTACTACATAAAGTACAATAGTAATTTGGTCATTTCTAATTGTATTTTATTTTTCAGATTTTAGGTAATGGTGCATTAAGACAGATATTAGGCCATGAAACTGTTCTAGTCTTAACTTTGTTTGTACAGTACAGAAAATATGAGGTATATTTAATACAATAATGTAGGTACAGTCAAACCTGTCGTAACGGTCACCTTTGTATAATAGTCACCTGCTCATAACGGTCACTTTCATGCTCTCCTGGTGCATTTCACTATATATTTTAATTATACCCCCCGCTCCCCGAAGGGGGAGCGGGGTATACTGTTTTACCTCTGTCCGTCCTTCCGTCCGTCCAAGAAATGTTTCGTCGCATTTTTCTCAGTAACTGTTGATGGCAGAAATCTGATATTTGGTCACAAGCGTCATATAGGTATACCATATTGTGGGTAGCGTTTTTGGACCCGTCAGATTCCTACTTCCTGTTTGCCAACTTAGTTGGTTTTTCTACACATTGAACATATATGCACATTTTTCGTCACATTTTTCTCAGCGACTATTGATGGCAGGAATCTGATATTTGGTCACAAGCTTCATATAGGTACCCCCATATCGTGGGAAGCGTTTTTGGACCCATCAGATTCCTACTTCCTGTTTGCCGACTTAGTTGGTTTTTATACACATTGAACATATATGCACATTTTTCGTCACATTTTTCTCAGCAACTACTGATGGCAGAAATCTGATATTTGGTCACAATCTTCATATAGGTACCCCATATCGTGGGAAGCATTTTTGGACCCGTCCAGATTCCTACTTCCTGTTTGCCGAAGAGCGGGGGTATCATAAGTGAGCATTAGCTCACAGTTCATCTTGTTCGATATAGCTGTCACCTGTTCAATGTGGTCAGCGGTCGCCATTTATTAGTAATTTTCTGCATAAATTCATTTTAGAAATAATACCGGAAGTGATTTCGGAAGATCAGTATTTTTCTCAAATGTACTAAAAATCCAGAGGTATTACAAAATATATTGCTTAATTTAATTAACTAAATAAACAAACACTATTCATTTTGTGAGTAGTAAATTACATAAAGGAAAGTTTATACCCGGGGGTTATTGGAGATATTTATTCATTATGACGAGAGTAGAAATTCACTCACCAAAAATATTTTGTGTCTAGTGCATCATGTCAAAATCATCAACATTCGTAAATAGGAAAGCTTTGAAATTAGATGACAAAGTGAAAGTTATAAATCGTTGTGATGGTGGCAAAAGTTGTTGGGCTGTGGGCGAGGAGATGGGTGTTGGTCGTACCCAGAAAATGAACATTCTTTAAAGAAAACGTGAGATTCAATCGACAAGTTTGAAAACAATGTTTCCAGTTCAACATCATGTTACTGGAAATTGTACTTTTGTTAATTAAATATCTTTCTTTATTTATTTGTATGTTTTATTCAAATCATATAAATGTAAACAAGAGTAACATTACGACAGGAACAAAATAACATACAAAACATGTAATCAAAGATGTTTATTTACAATTAATGACGTAGATTATTTCGTGGAATAATCAAACCCCTTCATATAAAGGTCACCTGTATATAGTGGTTATTTTGTCAATCTCCCCCAGGTGACCACTATAGACAGATTTGACTGTAATTAATTACAACTGAAGTAGGAAAGGTTATGAGTGTAAATGAACATGAGAGACTATAAAAACCTTACACCCAGATGCAAATTAAAGTCAAGAATGAGTGCTTTTATTGCTGTTCTACATTTCTCAGTGACAGTAGGGGCTTTACTAATGAGTATAACTTATATCCTATAATGAGTGTTAAACAGCACTTAACCTGTAGGTGGGTGGTACTATTTACTTCTGTCTATAGACTACATCTGGGCATCTTTTACCGAGGGTAACAACAGATAAGTTTCCAAGAAATTATATGACTCAGAATGTCATCCTGTATATAAAAGTTGTTTAATTTTGAAGAAAGTTACCTGACAAAAGTTTACAAATAACACAATAAAACAGTGAATTACCTATTAGATCCTAACCATTTCATTTAAGGAATGAAAATTGTTGAAAAATGTATTTTTGAATATTTGTTATTTGTATGAAACAATTAATGTATGTTGTTCTTGATTTCAGTCTGCAAACCAGTACATTGTTAAGTTGTCTATTTTGGATGATGAACTAGCTCTTACTGTAAGTTTTAAAACAGCTAACCTGAATGGTCATTTGACCTCTTGTTATGGTCATTTGACCTCTTGACCTCTTGTTATCACTTTTGTGTCCATTGCCATCATTGTCTGTTTACATTTTTTTTTTCTACATTTCAATTAGGGACTGTTGTGGTCATGATCGTATTGTAGTTGGATTTACAACTACCTGTGCAATCTGCCTATCACCACTAACAATGTGAGTTTGAACCCTGTTCATGGCAAGGTGTACTTGATACAACTTTAGGTGATAAAGTTTGTCAGTGACTTGCGACAGGTCAGTGGTTTTCTCCGGGTCCTCTGGTTTCCGTCACCAATAAAACTGACCACCACGATATAACTGAAATATTATTAAAAGTGGCATTAAACAGCATGAACCCCTGAACCTGAAATTTAGCATGTCTGCCAGGGCCAATAATGGGTTCTGATTGACTAAGTTTTAAAAATCTTCTCAGAAACCTCTGGCCAGATTGGATTGTGATATTGAAGGAATTTTCATTATATTGTCCGGTACTTATTTTGGGGTTTTGGCACCAATGAGAGACTCTAAAATGCCCACCATCACATGACTTAGTTGTTAACTTATAACCCTATGGGAAAATGAATTTTGGCCATTGTGCTGTATGTCCTTCTTCGATTTATAGATTCTGATTGCGCCATTGATATCTTCAAACTCATCTAAGAAAATCTTCTATATCAGATATGGAGGAAGAAGCTATAACAAATAAACGTTAGAGAATACCGAAAGGGCAATCAAAAATGGACAATCGAGAGAAACTGACAACATAGGGTACACAAGATGAAGACAAACAAAACAAAAACACAGCACAATATGTGTTTGACACCTCTATGCACAAGCAAACTCAAATAACGTAAATAAGACATGAGCCCTCCCACAAACAACTGGAGGTTAAGAAGAACCGAACATCGTTTTTATGCAGAAATCGTAACAGACATCTCAACATGTAACTGAGAACGTAAAAACACAAAATAGGACAACACAAAAAAGTAAAAAGATGAGCAACACGGACTCCACCAAAAAAAACCAGGAAGAACTAAGGTGCTGATGAAGGGTAAGTAGTTCCTGCCTCTTATAAGACATCCACCATGTTACTCATATATACAGTCAATATGTGCAACAAACACAAATAACATATTGAATATATAGAAGATATCAAGATGGTGTCAATTTTGGACCAAATTTCACAGGTTTTCGATTAAATAATGTAAGTTCCCTGTAAACAATTCATTATTAGTTTCTGCACATTAGTTTTGAATATGAATATTTCTGGTGAAAACATGATAAACATAGAAAAAAGGTGATTACTTAATGCTTAAATCATTATTTAGCTGAAGGTAATTTCAAACGTTTGATCATTGTTATATGCCATAATTGATAAAAAAATATATCTATTAATTTTTATTTTTTAGGGTTATGCTCAAGTAGTACACAATGCCCTGTATGATTTCAACAGGTATGTTAAAAAACATAATTCTACAAAACTAGGTCCAAATTTCACAGAATATTAACATTAATTTTCATACAAAACCTATGCTAGGCTAAATGAAAGTAGCCATTTTTTTACTATATTTGTTTTATCAAGTGAATATTAAGTAATATAAGGCAGGACTGATATGAAATAGGAAGATGCCATATACTTGTTAATTTATTTTCTAGATTGTGCTTATATTTTTGTTATATTTTTATGATCATTTACTGTATTAATTTCTTTTATGTATTTTTTTTTAAATCAAGAAATTATAAGTAAAAATAAATAAATTCATTTTATTTAGTCACATGTCATTTTATACGTGTTTTGATTGGTTTAAAAAGTTGAGGTTATTTGTATATGTACTGAATCTGAAAATAGACGTCGTTCTCAAGGCGGTGCGTGCCGTTGTCATCAGGTGATTTTCTTTAAATGAGGCACCTTTGGGGTTATTTAAATTTATTTCCGATTATTTGCCTTATTTTGGAAAAATAAATATATTTTTCAATATCATAACAAAAAAACGTTTGAATTAATTTATAAGGATTGATCGAAATTATTTGTTCGGTTCATTCGAAATAACCTCAATCAGGTTGTACACACCCTTGCGTAACCCGTATGCGGGTTACACAGTGTGTTCAACCTGATTGAGGTTATTTCTTCATGAACCGATCAAAAATGGCGATCAATCCTTAAATGTTTTTTGATTAAAAGGAATTTGTTGAATAGATTCATCTTCCTGTGGATGTGTTTTATTTTTTTATAGATCATATGCAGCCAGGAACATAGAGCCACAAGGAGGATGGTTTTCTGCTTTAGCTTCAATGGTTTGTATAGTGAAACTTTTCAAACACAAAAATTAATGAACAGGCATTTATCTTAGAAGATGAAGCATTCACCATAATCATCAGCAAAAAGTACTTTTCACAATAAAAATCAACTTGACATTTGGAGTTCATCTGCTTTGATAACAATCCAGTGTAATATGTTGTGTTTTTTTTATCTTCAGTGAGTTTATGTGAACTTGACATTTGGAGTTCATCTGCTTTGATAACAATCCAGTGTAATATGTTGTGTTCTTTTTTTTTTTTTTTATCTTCAGTGAGTTTATGTGAATGGTGCTTTGTTTTTTTTTTGTACTGGTGGTCAGAATATCTCTTTTATAATTCTCTTTTTGTAATGACATTTGGTTATTCAGATGGGTATCATGTCTATGCGTAACAAGTTTGTGGGAGACATGTCTCATGTAGTCACAAGATTACCCCATTCATCATTATGTATAAACCAGGAAGGTCATTACGCAAATATAAGGGTCAAGTTTAAATATATGTAATTGTCGGGCCATCTTCAAAATGGGTATGAATAAAAATGGTATTTTTCAATAGTTTTAACATTTTTCCTTGTATTTGGTCTTAAGTATTGAATAAGTAAGATAAATATATATTCTATATATTGCTATTGATATTACTGACATATATTACAAAATATTTATAATTTTTGGCAATTTATAATCAAATATACAATTTTGCAAAGGGAGATAAAAAAAAAAAATCAAAGGGAGATAATCACAATCATGTACTTGTCTTTCAGTAAAATTTCTGCTTTGAAAAAAACAACTTATGTAATTTGTCAATCCTTTTTTTTTTCTCCAATGCCACCCGTATATATATTTTATCATGGAAAAGATTTCTAATATTCAGTTCAAAACAGGCTGTCATATATTTGTCAATAAATCTGACAGTGCCACATAAGATCTTGAATGTTAGTTATTAATGTGTTACTTCTTTCTACTATATCTAGACAAACAAAATAAAGCGAAGGATGTTTGTAGCATGTCACTTGTTAAATTATTACAGAGCAATAGTAAATAAAAATGATAGAAAAATGTATTCAGGGGAGATAATAAAAATCTAAGAAAATTTCTGAAAAAATGTTTTGAAATAAATTAAAAACCTGTCATCATGTAAAGTAAATTTACATTGAAGAGGATTTTTATGCTCACCTGTCCAAAGGCCAAGTGATTGTTAGTATCACTTGGCATCCGTCTGTCCATTTTACATCGTAAGTCATTGTAGTTAACTTTTCCACATTTTAACCTTCTCCTGCAAAACTGCACAACTAAATGGAACCAAGATTGACAGGAATGGTCTTTTGGATGAAAAGATTAAGATTGTACTTATAAAGTTGATGGGCAATGAGACCCCATAGTCTATGATTCCAAAGACATTGTGATCAAAGTTTGACTACAATGGGGAAATTAAAATAACACTTCATCTTAATGTAAATACAATTGTATTTTGTATGAAGGAACATTGTGATATGAAGATTCTATTTTGTACCAAAGAATGTTTAGTGGTTATTGATTTCTAAATATTTTAATTATTTAATGAATGTTGAAATATTCAGTGTGAACCAGATAGAGTGAATTCTGTCTAAACTGAACCCTGAATAAACCAGAATCCTGTACCAACAGAACTTTAAATAATGTCCCAAGTTAGGAAATCTTTGTTAATTTAACCTGTATAACCAAATATTTGTCTATTCTGAACACAAAAGTTGGTCCCAATGAGGTTCGGTTTAGACACGTTTCACTCTACAAAAAAAAGACTTTTAATTTTGCATAAATTACCCTAAATAGATTTAAAAAACCAACAACAATAATATAGATTTTTGTTTCAGGTTGGTAATATGTTTGTTGCTGATGAAAAACAGATAGCTGCTGTCAGGTATTGTGATTATATCAAATGTATACAATAGATAAAGCACTCCCTAGTTATACAGCCACCTTTTGGGCCACACAAATTTATTTTGGTGGTAAACAAGGGTGTCGGTATAATGGGACCTGGAGAACCGAACTATCTTCTGAACGTATAATATGATCATGGTTACAAGGGAATTTAAAACTTATGTTGTTATTTTCTATAAGCCCTGCTCCTTGTTGCCAGTGAATTTGTATTTGCCACTAACAAATCCCCCAACTTACGTGGGCAACTCTTTAAATATAATACTGTTATTCTTAAGTATATTTATAATAACCAAATTTATCTTGTACGGTCAAAAACTTGTGTTGTATTGTTATTTTAACATGCCGACTATAAATAAAACTTATCTTATCTTATCTTATGAAGATTTATCACAGAAAAAAACCAATTGAAAATTAGTCTATTAAGAAACCTTTATTTTATGTTATATAAATAAACCAGAAATGGAATTTTAACTTCATTGATATAGCTTAGCTTGCGGTATATAGGTTATAATTATAAAACAAGAAATAAAGAATAGTTTTTTCATGGCCTTTGTTATTATATGTATATTAAATTGTGTATGTTTTTATTATTTGCAGAGCAAATGATTCCATTTTGTTAGCTTTATATGAGGCCATTCATCTCAACAGAAACTTTATCACAGCTCTTACACATGTAAGCTATATCTTAGTATATAATGGATACAGTTGTTATACAGGGGTCGGTCTGTTTGTAAGCTGTACCATATGACTTTACAATCACATGATTTCAAACCTATAAAAGGGACATTCGTTGTCGTGATCGTATGGTACTAGGAACTACCTATGCCATCGGTATCTATCACCATTAATCTTGTGACTTCGAATGCCGCTCAGACGATACAACATTATGTGATAAAGTTTGTCAGTGACTTGCGGCAGGTCGGTGGTTTTCTCTGGGCACTCCTGTTTCTTCCACCAATTAAACTGACTGCCACAATATAACTGAAATATTGTTGAAAGTGGCATTAAACACCATAAACCAAACCAACCGACCAATCATACCTATACACAGTTGTTGGGGACATATTAAAGATGAACACTGGGACTTTGTTATGATGATGATGGTATATTATACATTTATTTCCCTTGCATAAGGGAGATGTGAAGATTTGTTCACCCGAGAAATATGACTATTTCGAGGGTGAACAAATTTTCATATCTCCCTTATGCAAGGGAAATGAATGTTTTATTCCACCAGGCCAACGTTTTGGTGAATTCTGCCAAATGAAATCTTTTGGCCATCTTTGTTTACAAAATTATTATTTCGGAACATCTCTGGAGTTATCTTTACTAACATGGAATACCGTTATATGACCAAAGCGTTAAATCTTGAGAATTTCGAATAAGGGAAATACGATGTTGTTGAGAGGGAAATGCGATGTTTTGATAAATGTCACGTGGGATTGTTTCGACCAATCAAATTTCTATATTAGTAGAATAAATATTATAGAGTGGAATAATACAGAATAATGTCTATTGAAACTGGGCTATTAATCTACAACATTTTCAGTATACCATACTTATTTCGTGTAATCAACTTTTCTTATAGGCTACAGCCACACAAATTCAAACTTATACACCATAGTTATAAACATATTGAAGATGTACATGTTACTTTTAAATGATAATAATCAAATTTTTACAGAAATAATGACTATTTATTAAAATCATATTTTGTGTAATAAACTCCTGTGTATTCTGCAAGAATATATTTTAAAAGAAAAAATATAATTTGAAAGTAATACATTTGTTGTGACATACAGGTAGTTAATATTATCATGTAACTTTAATACCTATGCTGATATCTCATGGTTCTCTATATAAGTTATATTTTTGTTATATTTATTTCAGACTTTAACTCCATCAACACCAGCCACACCCCAAACATCTGTCCTCACACCTGGAAATCCATTAATTAATCAAGGTGAGATTCATCTATCTATAGTTTTACTTTATCATACATACATGTATTTATATTTAAGTTAATTTTATGCCATTAATTTTTAGATTTACTATTATCTACAGAAAACTCAACAAAGCAAACGTTGTTTCTAAGCTAACAGAAATTTACCTTGAATATATATTTTTATGTTTCAACTAGTCAGAAAAATGATAAACTAAGCTTGAATATATATTTTTTATTTCAACTAGTCAGAAAAATGATAAACTAAGCTTGAATATATATTTTTTATTTCAACTAGTCAGAAAAATGATAAACTAAGCTTGAATATATATTTTTTATTTCAACTAGTCAAAAAAATGATAAACTAAGCTTGAATATATATTTTTATGTTTCAACCTATAGTCAGAAAAATGATAAACTAAGCTTAAATATATTTTTTTTATTTCAACTAGTCAGAAAAATGATAAAATAAGCTTGAATATATATTTTTTATTTCAACTAGTCAGAAAAATGATAAAATAAGCTTGAATATATATTTTTATGTTTCAACTAGTCAGAAAAATAATAAAGTTTTATGTTGACCTTTGCTTTGTGGTGCTAGTTCTGTGGTTGTATCATAGATGGATCACCTTAAGATGGATCACCTTATTGTCTTCTGTATAAATAACAAATACTGTGTTATAGGCTATATATATAATTATGTTTGTTAATTTTACTTTTCATAATAATAATTTATTTTCACAGCACCTCCAAATGACTCGACATTATTAGAACCAACCTGTCAGCCCACAAATTTACTTGTTACATTCTTAGAGTATAGTTCTATAGTGATGCAAGATACCAAAGGTGAGAACTGCTTTATCTCTCAAACTAATGAGTCGCTACAGGAAAACCTGTCTAAACTGAACTTCCTGGAAACAACTTTTGTGTTCAGAATAGACAGGTGTTTAGTTTATACAGGTTAAATTAAGAAAGATTTCCTACATCAGGACTTTATTTAATGTTAGGTTTATACAGGATTCCAGTTTATTCAAGGTTCAGTTTAGACAGGTTTATACAGGATTCCACTTTATTCAAGGTTCAGTTTAGACAGGTTTATACAGGATTCCAGTTTATTCAAGGTTCAGTTTAGACAGATTTATACAGGATTCCAGTTTATTCAAGGTTCAGTTTAGACAGATTTATACAGGATTCCAGTTTATTCAAGGTTCAGTTTAGACAGGTTTATACAGGATTCCAGTTTATTCAAGGTTCAGTTTAGACAGATTTATACAGGATTCCAGTTTATTCAAGGTTCAGTTTAGACAGATTTATACAGGATTCCAGTTTATTCAAGGTTCAGTTTAGACAGGTTTAAACAGGATTCCAGTTTATTCAAGGTTCGGTTTAAACAGGATTCCAGTTTATTCAAGGTTCGGTTTAGACAGGTTTAAACAGGATTTCAGTTTATTCAAGGTTCGGTTTAAACAGGATTCCAGTTTATTCAAGGTTCGGTTTAGACAGGTTTAAACATGATTCCAGTTTATTCAAGGTTCGGTTTAGACAGGTTTAAACAGGGTTCCAGTTTATTCAAGGTTCGGTTTAGACAGGTTTAAACAGGGTTCCAGATTATTCAAGGTTCGGTTTAGACAGGGTTCCAGTTTATTCAAGGTTCGGTTTAGACAGGTTTAAACAGGGTTCCAGTTTATTCAAGGTTCGGTTTAGACAGGTTTAAACAGGGTTCCAGTTTATTCAAGGTTCGGTTTAAACAGGGTTCCAGTTTATTCAAGGTTCGGTTTAGACAGGTTTAAACAGGGTTCCAGTTTATTCAAGGTTCGGTTTAGACAGGTTTAAACAGGGTTCCAGTTTATTCAAGGTTCGGTTTAGACAGGTTTATACAGGATTCCAGTTTATTCAAGGTTCGGTTTAGACAGGTTTCATTGTATATTAATTAATATTACATAATCAGATTATGTTTATTACTGTCCATGTTTATTTAATCACCAATATTTTGTTCATTTTACAATCAGATTCATCATGTATATGTAAATCGCTCGGCTGAGGTGTACTCGATACAACATTATGTGATAAAGTTTGTCTGACTTGCGGAAGGTCAGTGTTTTCTCTGGGTACACCGGTTTCCTCCACCAATAAAACTAACCGACATGACATGGCTGAAATATTATTGAAAGTGGCGTTAAGCACCATACCCCTGACCCTGTATATGTAAATAATAAAGAAACTCTATAATACCTTCAAAGCACAAAATTATCAGATATCTGTAAAGAATAATGTGACATGGACAACTTGTATCTATTTAAGAATTGAATGCAATCATTTGCAGTTTTTATTTACCGAAGAACATTTTTTATGCAGCTCGGTAGTACATCATATAAAAATATACTTCTGTCAATGCTTTCACAACTCTATAAAACTACAAAATTTACATTCAATACTTATAATTACATTTTTATATTATCAAATACAATTAAAATTATTATTATATTATTTTGATATTCCACACATTCAACTGTTGTGTGTAGTTCTTATTTTTTATGACGTTCAAGAGAGGTCACGGTAGGCGTGGTTGAATCATTGTGCACTTCATTGACCGATGAAGTTACAATTTCGATGTCACATGTCCACCTTTTGACCAATCACATGGAGCTTTCTAAATGAAATGGACACATAATGTAATTAATTATATAGATATAAAAAGTATACATGATTGACTGTTGTTTAATTTTGTTAAAAGGAGTGATGATTTTTTTTCAGTTATTTAACTGATTTCAGCTATTTTCCTCTGAAAGTTTTTTTCCGAAAGTTGCAGGACATGGTCAGAACAGGACCTTTTGTAGGGGGTGTAGATGGTTTCAGCTATTTTTCATTGTTTTTCATTTATTTTATTTTCTAACCAGATTCATCCCTGTTGAAGAGTTTGTAATGGACGGGATAATAAATGTTACCATTGTTCATTACGGAGCACTGGAGAAAGTGAAAATAAATACTATTTCTATAGTCCAGGGTTTACTTAAGGTTAAAAGTATAAACATTTTGTAAGACAATGTCAGATATAAAATATAATAAAACTTTTTCTCATGGCTAGAGAAATCATTTTACATTTGTTATTTGTAGATGAAATCCAACACAACAATGCCAAACTGTGTTTAATTATACTGACATGTATATCTGAGGTAAGTCATGTTAGGTATGTTTATACATACAATAGTCCTCCTCTTATAACGAGGGCCCGGTGGCTCAGTGAGTTAGGTAGTTTGATTACCTAACAACTCATACAAGACTCGCCAATACGGCGTGGGTTCGTGCCCGGCTTTGTAAATTACAAAAAAGGGTGCACTCGACTCACAATCGCAAGTGATAAAGTATACCAGTTGCTTGCCCATGGTCGTTGGTTCTCTTTGGGTACTCCGGCTTCTTCCACCACTAAAACTGGTCGCCACGATATAGCTGAAATATTGCTGAAAGTGGCATTAAGACACCCAAAAAATCAAATCAAATCCTCTTATAACGCAAAATGTCTTTATAAGAAGGATGACCTCTCTTGAGGGAGCACTTTAGTAGTATTGCATCAGAAATCTGGCCTGATAAGATGGTCTTTGTTGGGAGTGGCCTGATGAGGGAGGAGGTTTGGGAGTGGTCTGATGAGGGAGGAGGTTTGGGAGTGGTCTGATGAGGGAGGAGGCTTGGGAGTGGTCTGATGAGGGAGGAGGCTTGGGAGTGGTCTGATGAGGGAGGAGGTTTGGGAGTGGTCTGATGAGGGAGGAGGTTTGGGAGTGGTCTGATGAGGGAGGAGGCTTGGGAGTGGTCTGATGAGGGAGGAGGTTTGGGAGTGGCCTGATGAGGGAGGGGGTTTGGGAGTGGCCTGATGAGGGAGGAGGTTTGAGTTTGGGATGTTTTATTTACAAATATCCAGCCAGAATTTTAGACCTAATGTATGTAGGATTGTGTGTTACACATAAAAGTTCAAGCTAGCTATATACAGTATTATGTATCTGGAACACTAAATTATTATTGTTATTTTATTATGTATTTTAAACTAAAGTAGCAACTGACCTTTTGAAACCTGATTTTTTTTATTTGCCTGTCATCAGACAGGACATATTATAGTATACCCCTGTTAGTGTGTCTGTCTGTCTGACTGTATGTTTGTCTGACAGACTTATCATGTTGAAAGCCAGCTCTTCTTTGCATTGCTTAGTTTTCTTCAAACTTTTCAAGATTATTAGAAATTGTGTTTTGGAGGTCTGTATAGTTTTTTTTTGGGACAATTTCCGCTAGTCATTCCTGAGTTATATGACTTAAAGCCATGAAAAAGTGTGTGTTTGTATCATGTCATGCACTAATCTCCACTTTACCTTGACCAATATTGTTCCACAGAATATTAGGAATGGTGGCCTGAGGGTCTTGATACCTTTTGATGAAGAAAATAATATATATTAAGATATTTTCGAAATTAATTGAATTTAAGTTCATTTACATTAGCTTTATAGATCATCCCTGATCCTAAGGAATGTATTTTACCTAATGTTACAGGTAAACTGAAACTGCATTAAGTACCAAATATTATTTTTAGAACAAGGTATTTTTGTTTGTAGTGGAAAAGTTTATAGATATTTGTCAGTTTTTGTTGATTCATGTGTATTTTTTGTCCAGGATATGTTTATTCTAATAATAGATATAAAGATTCATTAATATATGACTATTTTATATTTATATAGGATCAGTATGCTAATTCACTCATGCATGACCTCAATATGAACTTTCAAGTGCCATTACATAGAATGGTAAGTATATAACACAAACTATAATTTTATTATAATTTTAAAGACAGTACATGTACATATTGGAAATGTATTATTTTAAATATTCATGCAAACACATCTTGAACTTGCAAGTGAAATTACCTAAATTTGTATAAATTTAGTTGTGAACTCTTTACCTTGAAAAATTCAAATATTTGACCAATTACCACAAAAATCTTGCTAAATTGACAATATTGTGTTAGTAATCTTGCTGCAGATTGAATATTTTATTTATTGAAAAAGTGCAAAAACATGACCAACCACTATGTTAAATTCATATTTTTCTATCGACAATTTAATTTGCAGCCGATGAGACACAGAAAAATGAAGGTAGAGAAGGACACTCCCTCTAGACCATTAGTTTGTGCAGTATTAGGTAAGTATTATTTATTGAAAATAATGGGTTTGGGTTATATTTCAGTTATATCGTGGCGGTCAGTTTTATTAGTGGAGGAAACCGGAGTACCCAGAAAAGACCACTGAATTGTCGTAAGTCACTGACAAACTTTATCACATAATGTTGTATCCAGTATACCTCGCCATAAACGGGATTCGAACTTATCACTTTAGTGGTGATAGGCAATGATTGCACAGGTAGTTGTAAATCCAACTACCATACGATCACGACCATGACGGGCCCCTGCCGACTTCTTGTTTTTAGTCCCCTACCGGCGAAAGCCGAAGGGGGCTATAGTTTTAGGTTCCGTCTGTCCGTCCGTCACATTAAAATTTTAAGTTGTCCGGACTTTTTTTTTATGTCCTTTGATATATTGACTTGATATTTGGTATGTGGCTATATCTAGATGAGTTACAGTTTAGGTTCGAATTTCGTTCTGGTCGAATTATTTTTGGCTGAGTTATGGCCCTTGAACTTGTATTTTTTGTTCAAATTTTAAGTTGTCCGGACTATTTTTTGACGTCCTTTGATATATTGACTTGATATTTGGTATGTGGCTATATCTAGATGAGTTACAGTTTAAGTTCGAATTTCGTTCCAGTCTAATGATTTTTGGCTGAGTTATGGCCCTTGAACTTATATTTTAAAATCTAATCACTGCAAGGTGATACTTCTAATATTTTAGGTCCTCTGATTTTTGCGGCTGGTAGGGGACAATGTATTGCTATGTGCAATACTCTCAGAATTCTTGTTGTCAAATAATGTTGTTTGATAATAGTTGATTTTTATGTAATAATTATCTTAATAATGTACTAATATGAAAAGAAAGTTTAAACAGTGGTTGTCAACAATTCCACCAATATCAACAAAACAAAAGAAAGTTTAAACAGTGGTTGTCAACAATTCCACCAATATCAACAAAACAAAAGAAAGTTTAAACAGTGGTTGTCAACAATTCCACCAATATCAACAAAACAAAAGAAAGTTTAAACAGTGGTTGTCAACAATTCCACCAATATCAACAACGCAAAAGAAAGTTTAAACAGTGGTTCTCAACAATTCCAAATATTGCTAAAGTTGGCGTTAAACACCAATCAATCAATCAATCAATCAATCAATCAATCAATCAATCAATCAATCAATCAATCAATCAATCAATCAATCAATCAATCAATCAATCAATCAATCAATCAATCAATCAATCAATCAATCAATCAATCAATCAATCAATCAATCAATCAATCAATCAATCAATCAATCAATCAATCAATCAATCAATCAATCAATCAATCAATCAATCAATCAATCAATCAATCAATCAATCAATCAATCAATCAATCAATCAATCAATCAATCAATCAATCAATCAATCAATCAATCAATCAATCAATCAATCAATCAATCAATCAATCAATCAATCAATCAATCAATCAATCAATCAATCAATCAATCAATCAATCAATCAATCAATCAATCAATCAATCAATCAATCAATCAATCAATCAATCAATCAATCAATCAATCAATCAATCAATCAATCAATCAATCAATCAATCAATCAATCAATCAATCAATCAATCAATCAATCAATCATTCCACCAATATCATTCCACCAATATCAATGAAACAAACAACTACATCAACCATTGAACACAAGAAAGACCTTGACATGAGGCATTGGTAATGCAGGTCCTGTCTTGGAACAGGCACAAAATTGATTTGAGGTTAAATCCATTAATGGGATCCAGCTCCCTTTCTGATAATTGGATCTCCAACAGCAATACAGATATATACAAACAATAATAATCATGGACAGATTTTCGTCCATTCACATACTATCACAAAAGCTAATGACAACATAAACATGAACAATATAATGAATGTTTGTAGTTACGGTTAACATTAATGTTAGGGTTAGGTCTGTAGTAATGTTTGTAGTTACGGTTAACATTAATGTTAGGGTTAGGTCTGTAGTATGTGTTATTTGTAGTTACGGTTAACATTAATGTTAGGGTTAGGTCTGTAGTAATGTTTGTAGTTACGGTTAACATTAATGTTAGGGTTAGATCTGTAGTATGTATTATTTGTAGTTACGGTTAACATTAATGTTATGGTTAGGTCTGTAGTATGTGTTATTTGTAGTTTCGGTTAACATTAATGTTAGGGTTAGGTCTATAGTATGTGTTATTTGTAGTTACGGTTAACATTAATGTTAGGGTTAGGTCTGTAGTAATGTTTGTAGTTACAGTTAACATTAATGTTAGGATTAGATCTGTAGTAATGTTTGTAGTTACGGTTAACATTAATGTTAGGGTTAGGTCTGTAGTATGTGTTATTTGTAGTTACGGTTAACATTAATGTTAGGGTTAGGTCTGTAGTATGTGTTATTTGTAGTTACTGTTAACATTAATGTTAGGGTTAGGTCTGTAGTATGTGTTATTTGTAGTTTCGGTTAACATTAATGTTAGGGTTAGGTCTATAGTATGTGTTATTTGTAGTTACGGTTAACATTAATGTTAGGGTTAGGTCTGTAGTAATGTTTGTAGTTACAGTTAACATTAATGTTAGGATTAGATCTGTAGTAATGTTTGTAGTTACGGTTAACATTAATGTTAGGGTTAGGTCTGTAGTATGTGTTATTTGTAGTTACGGTTAACATTAATGTTAGGGTTAGGTCTGTAGTATGTGTTATTTGTAGTTACGGTTAACATTAATGTTAGGGTTAGGTCTGTAGTAATGTTTGTAGTTATGGTTAACATTAATGTTAGGGTTAGGTCTGTAGTAATGTTTGTAGTTACGGTTAACATTAATGTTAGGGTTAGGTCTGTAGTAATGTTTGTAGTTACGGTTAACATTAATGTTAGGGTTAGGTCTGTAGTATGTGTTATTTGTAGTTACGGTTAACATTAATGTTAGGGTTAGGTCTGTAGTATGTGTTATTTGTAGTTACGGTTAACATTAATGTTAGGGTTAGGTCTGTAGTAATGTTTGTAGTTATGGTTAACATTAATGTTAGGGTTAGGTCTGTAGTAATGTTTGTAGTTACGGTTAACATTAATGTTAGGGTTAGGTCTGTAGTAATGTTTGTAGTTACGGTTAACATTAATGTTAGGGTTAGGTCTGTAGTATGTGTTATTTGTAGTTACGGTTAACATTAATGTTAGGGTTAGGTCTGTAGTAATGTTTGTAGTTACGGTTAACATTAATGTTAGGGTTAGGTCTGTAGTATGTGTTATTTGTAGTTACGGTTAACATTAATGTTAGGGTTAGGTCTGTAGTAATGTTTGTAGTTACGGTTAACATTAATGTTAGGGTTACGTCCGTAGTATGTGTTATTTGTAGTTACGGTTAACATTAATGTTAGGGTTAGATCTGTAGTATTGTTTGTAGTTACGGTTAACATTAATGTTAGGGTTAGGTCTGTAGTATGTGTTATTTGTAGTTACTGTTAACATTAATGTTAGGGTTAGGTCTGTAGTATGTGTTATTTGTAGTTACTGTTAACATTAATGTTAGGGTTAGGTCTGTAGTAATGTTTGTAGTTACGGTTAACATTAATGTTAGGGTTAGGTCTGTAGTAATGTTTGTAGTTACGGTTAACATTAATGTTAGGGTTAGGTCTGTAGTATGTGTTATTTGTAGTTACGGTTAACATTAATGTTAGGGTTAGGTCTGTAGTATGTGTTATTTGTAGTTACGGTTAACATTAATGTTAGGGTTAGGTCTGTAGTATGTGTTATTTGTAGTTACGGTTAACATTAATGTTAGGGTTAGGTCTGTAGTATGTGTTATTTGTAGTTACTGTTAACATTAATGTTAGGGTTAGGTCTGTAGTAATGTTTGTAGTTACGGTTAACATTAATGTTAGGGTTAGGTCTGTAGTAATGTTTGTAGTTACGGTTAACATTAATGTTAGGGTTAGGTCTGTAGTATGTGTTATTTGTAGTTACGGTTAACATTAATGTTAGGGTTAGGTCTGTAGTATGTGTTATTTGTAGTTACGGTTAACATTAATGTTAGGGTTAGGTCTGTAGTATGTGTTATTTGTAGTTACGGTTAACATTAATGTTAGGGTTAGGTCTGTAGTATGTGTTATTTGTAGTTACGGTTAACATTAATGTTAGGGTTAGGTCTGTAGTAATGTTTGTAGTTACGGTTAACATTAATGTTAGGGTTAGGTCTGTAGTATGTGTTATTTGTAGTTATGTTTAACATTAATGTTAGGGTTAGGTCTGTAGTAATGTTTGTAGTTACGGTTAACATTAATGTTAGGGTTAGGTCTGTAGTATGTGTTATTTGTAGTTACGGTTAACATTAATGTTAGGGTTAGGTCTGTAGTATGTGTTATTTGTAGTTACGGTTAACATTAATGTTAGGGTTAGGTCTGTAGTATGTGTTATTTTATTATAAAAAGATCTCTTTTAAAAGTAATTGTATTGAGTAAAAGAAGTGTACACTGGTTCATTATATAAATGATCGAATTACAAAATATTATAAGATTGTACAGTTATCACTTCTATAATGACTTATTACAGATCTTATGGTAGAGTTTATAATGAGTCATATGATGAAGACATTCCCGTTAGAGTTATATCTGTAAGTAGTTTCAAGCTGTATCGGTTTTGTAATAGTTTGCCTGCTCTCCTCGAGTGCAGAGTTCGTGGGGTTAAGCCCCAGTTGTGTCAAACCAAAGACTATAAAATTGATATTTGTTGCTTCTCTACTAAGTAGACATCATTAAGGAGTAAGGCTCGGTAACGGGATAATGTGTGAGTGAAGCGACATGTCTCACCGCGGACTGTTGTCTCAGTAAGCTAGCACTATAAGAATCCAATTACGCGTGTTGATCTAGTAGAAACCAGACATCATTATCATCTCGTCCAATGTAACTTGTTCTTGCCATGATATAGCTGGGGCCATCATGATCGTGATTGTATGGTAGTTGGATTTACAACTATATGTGCAATCAGTGCCTATCACCACTAAAGTTGTGAGTTTGAACCCTGTTCACAGTGATGTGTACTCAATACAACATTATGTGATAAAGTTTGTCAGTGACTTGCGACAGGTCAGTGGTCTTCTCTGGGTACTCCGGTTTCCTCCACTAATAAGACTGGCTGCCATGATATAACTGAAATATTGTTGAAAGTGGCATTAAACACCATAAACCAAACCATGATATAGCTGAAATATCACTCACTTTAAGTAGTTTAATGATTTACATCTTGGTCATTTAGTAATATACTTTTGTTACAGTAGCATAAAAACCATTACGATTTTTCCGTAAATTTTCCGAATTTCGGGCCAAAATTACGGTGTTGCGGTCAACAGTCTACTTGTTACGGATTTCCGATTATTGCCGGCCCGGAACCGTTACCCATTTAAATATCATTGTGATCATTTAGACGCTTCATTGTTTGTTAAAATCGCGTAAAGATAAGCGTTCGAGGGATTCCGATTATTAAATACTTTTGGATTTCTCGAGACTGTCTATAGTAGAAAATGATCTATCCATTTCTTGTTCGATCCCAAGTAGTTAATGAGCACAGCACGTTTTTGTCAATTTCACGATGTCTGAGGGAACAAGTGAAGCTTCTGCAGCGAAGAAAAGGAAACTGGGACAAAGAATATTGTATTGAGTTCCCTTGCCTTATCAAATCTACACAGGAACATTATGGCCTATTGCAAATATTTCAAACAAGACTTTTCCATTCAGCACGGTAGTTGGGATGATTGTCGGCACCACAATGTAGTACGATTATGGTAAAATTTTATTAAAAATTATGATTACTGAAAAAAGTCACAAATTACTGACATCTCAAATTTTTCTTACTGATTGCACCAAAAAGGGGTTGGCATCTATGCAGTAGCCCCTCTCTCTTATAATGATTTACATCTTGGTCATTTAGTAGTATACTTTTGTTACAGTAGCCCCACTCTCTTATAATGATTTACATCTTGGTCATTTAGTAGTATACTTTTGTTACAGTAGCCCCACTCTCTTATAATGATTTACATCTTGGTCATTTAGTAGTATACTTTTGTTACAGTAGCCCCCCTCTCTCTTATAATGATTTACATCTTGGTCATTTAGTAGTATACTTTTGTTACAGTAGCCCCTCTCTCTTATAATGATTTACATCTTGGTCATTTAGTAGTATACTTTTGTTACAGTAGCCTCTCTCTCTTATAATGATTTACATCTTGGTCATTTAGTAGTATACTTTTGTTACAGTAGCCCCCCTCTCTCTTATAATGATTTACATCTTGGTCATTTAGTAGTATACTTTTGTTACAGTAGCCCCTCTCTCTCTTATAATGATTTACATCTTGGTCATTTAGTAGTATACTTTTGTTACAGTAGCCCCTCTCTCTTATAATGATTTACATCTTGGTCATTTAGTAGTATACTTTTGTTACAGTAGCCCCTCTCTCTCTTATAATGATTTACATCTTGGTCATTTAGTAGTATACTTTTGTTACAGTAGCCCCTCTCTCTCTTATAATGATTTACATCTTGGTCATTTAGTAGTATACTTTTGTTACAGTAGCCCCTCTCTCTCTTATAATGATTTACATCTTGGTCATTTAGTAGTATACTTTTGTTACAGTAGCCCCTCTCTCTCTTATAATGATTTACATCTTGGTCATTTAGTAGTATACTTTTGTTACAGTAGCCCCTCTCTCTTATAATGATTTACATCTTGGTCATTTAGTAGTATACTTTTGTTACAGTAGCCCCTCTCTCTTATAATGATTTACATCTTGGTCATTTAGTAGTATACTTTTGTTACAGTAGCCCCTCTCTCTTATAATGATTTACATCTTGGTCATTTAGTAGTATACTTTTGTTACAGTAGCCCCTCTCTCTCTTATAATGATTTACATCTTGGTCATTTAGTAGTATACTTTTGTTACAGTAGCCCCTCTCTCTTATAATGATTTACATCTTGGTCATTTAGTAGTATACTTTTGTTACAGTAGCCCCTCTCTCTCTTATAATGATTTACTTCTTGGTCATTTAGTAGTATACTTTTGTTACAGTAGCCCCTCTCTCTCTTATAATGATTTACATCTTGGTCATTTAGTAGTATACTTTTGTTACAGTAGCCCCCCTCTCTCTTATAATGATTTACATCTTGGTCATTTAGTAGTATACTTTTGTTACAGTAGCCCCTCTCTCTTATAATGATTTACATCTTGGTCATTTAGTAGTATACTTTTGTTACAGTAGCCCCCCTCTCTCTTATAATGATTTACATCTTGGTCATTTAGTAGTATACTTTTATTACAGTAGCCTCTCTCTCTTATAATGATTTACATCTTGGTCATTTAGTAGTATACTTTTGTTACAGTAGCCCCTCTCTCTCTTATAATGATTTACATCTTGGTCATTTAGTAGTATACTTTTGTTACAGTAGCCCCTCTCTCTTATAATGATTTACATCTTGGTCATTTAGTAGTATACTTTTGTTACAGTAGCCCCTCTCTCTCTTATAATGATTTACATCTTGGTCATTTAGTAGTATACTTTTGTTACAGTAGCACCTCTCTTATAATGATTTACATCTTGGTCATTTAGTAGTATACTTTTGTTACAGTAGCCCCTCTCTCTCTTATAATGATTTACATCTTGGTCATTTAGTAGTATACTTTTGTTACAGTAGCACCTCTCTCTTATAATGATTTACATCTTGGTCATTTGGTAGTATACTTTTGTTACAGTAGCCCCTCTCTCTCTTATAATGATTTACATCTTGGTCATTTAGTAGTATACTTTTGTTACAGTAGCCCCTCTCTCTCTTATAATGATTTACATCTTGGTCATTTAGTAGTATACTTTTGTTACAGTAGCCCCTCTCTCTCTTATAATGATTTACATCTTGGTCATTTAGTAGTATACTTTTGTTACAGTAGCCCCTCTCTCTCTTATAATGATTTACATCTTGGTCATTTAGTAGTATACTTTTGTTACAGTAGCCCCTCTCTCTCTTATAATGATTTACATCTTGGTCATTTAGTAGTATACTTTTGTTACAGTAGCCCCTCTCTCTTATAATGATTTACATCTTGGTCATTTAGTAGTATACTTTTGTTACAGTAGCCCCTCTCTCTTATAATGATTTACATCTTGGTCATTTAGTAGTATACTTTTGTTACAGTAGCCCCTCTCTCTTATAATGATTTACATCTTGGTCATATAGTAGTATACTTTTGTTACAGTAGCCCCCCTCTCTTATAATGATTTACATCTTGGTCATTTAGTAGTATACTTTTGTTACAGTAGCCTCTCTCTCTTATAATGATTTACATCTTGGTCATTTAGTAGTATACTTTTGTTACAGTAGCCCCTCTCTCTTATAATGATTTACATCTTGGTCATTTAGTAGTATACTTTTGTTACAGTAGCCCCTCTCTCTCTTATAATGATTTACATCTTGGTCATTTAGTAGTATACTTTTGTTACAGTAGCCCCTCTCTCTCTTATAATGATTTACATCTTGGTCATTTAGTAGTATACTTTTGTTACAGTAGCCCCTCTCTCTTATAATGATTTACATCTTGGTCATTTAGTAGTATACTTTTGTTACAGTAGCTCCTCTCTCTTATAATGATTTACATCTTGGTCATTTAGTAGTATACTTTTGTTACAGTAGCCCCTCTCTCTCTTATAATGATTTACATCTTGGTCATTTAGTAGTATACTTTTGTTACAGTAGCCCCTCTCTCTTATAATGATTTACATCTTGGTCATTTAGTAGTATACTTTTGTTACAGTAGCCCCCCTCTCTCTTATAATGATTTACATCTTGGTCATTTAGTAGTATACTTTTGTTACAGTAGCCTCTCTCTCTTATAATGATTTACATCTTGGTCATTTAGTAGTATACTTTTGTTACAGTAGCCCCCCTCTCTCTTATAATGATTTACATCTTGGTCATTTAGTAGTATACTTTTGTTACAGTAGCCCCTCTCTCTTATAATGATTTACATCTTGGTCATTTAGTAGTATACTTTTGTTACAGTAGCACCTCTCTCTTATAATGATTTACATCTTGGTCATTTGGTAGTATACTTTTGTTACAGTAGCCCCTCTCTCTCTTATAATGATTTACATCTTGGTCATTTAGTAGTATACTTTTGTTACAGTAGCCCCTCTCTCTCTTATAATGATTTACATCTTGGTCATTTAGTAGTATACTTTTGTTACAGTAGCCCCTCTCTCTCTTATAATGATTTACATCTTGGTCATTTAGTAGTATACTTTTGTTACAGTAGCCCCTCTCTCTCTTATAATGATTTACATCTTGGTCATTTAGTAGTATACTTTTGTTACAGTAGCCCCTCTCTCTCTTATAATGATTTACATCTTGGTCATTTAGTAGTATACTTTTGTTACAGTAGCCCCTCTCTCTTATAATGATTTACATCTTGGTCATTTAGTAGTATACTTTTGTTACAGTAGCCCCTCTCTCTTATAATGATTTACATCTTGGTCATTTAGTAGTATACTTTTGTTACAGTAGCCCCTCTCTCTTATAATGATTTACATCTTGGTCATTTAGTAGTATACTTTTGTTACAGTAGCCCCCCTCTCTTATAATGATTTACATCTTGGTCATTTAGTAGTATACTTTTGTTACAGTAGCCTCTCTCTCTTATAATGATTTACATCTTGGTCATTTAGTAGTATACTTTTGTTACAGTAGCCCCTCTCTCTTATAATGATTTACATCTTGGTCATTTAGTAGTATACTTTTGTTACAGTAGCCCCTCTCTCTCTTATAATGATTTACATCTTGGTCATTTAGTAGTATACTTTTGTTACAGTAGCCCCTCTCTCTCTTATAATGATTTACATCTTGGTCATTTAGTAGTATACTTTTGTTACAGTAGCCCCTCTCTCTTATAATGATTTACATCTTGGTCATTTAGTAGTATACTTTTGTTACAGTAGCTCCTCTCTCTTATAATGATTTACATCTTGGTCATTTAGTAGTATACTTTTGTTACAGTAGCCCCTCTCTCTCTTATAATGATTTACATCTTGGTCATTTAGTAGTATACTTTTGTTACAGTAGCCCCTCTCTCTTATAATGATTTACATCTTGGTCATTTAGTAGTATACTTTTGTTACAGTAGCCCCCCTCTCTCTTATAATGATTTACATCTTGGTCATTTAGTAGTATACTTTTGTTACAGTAGCCTCTCTCTCTTATAATGATTTACATCTTGGTCATTTAGTAGTATACTTTTGTTACAGTAGCCTCTCTCTCTTATAATGATTTACATCTTGGTCATTTAGTAGTATACTTTTGTTACAGTAGCCCCCCTCTCTCTTATAATGATTTACATCTTGGTCATTTAGTAGTATACTTTTGTTACAGTAGCCCCTCTCTCTTATAATGATTTACATCTTGGTCATTTAGTAGTATACTTTTGTTACAGTAGCCCCCCTCTCTCTTATAATGATTTACATCTTGGTCATTTAGTAGTATACTTTTGTTACAGTAGCCCCCCTCTCTCTTATAATGATTTACATCTTGGTCATTTAGTAGTATACTTTTTTTACAGTAGCCTCTCTCTTTTATAATGATTTACATCTTGGTCATTTAGTAGTATACTTTTGTTACAGTAGCCCCTCTCTCTTATAATGATTTACATCTTGGTCATTTAGTAGTATACTTTTGTTACAGTAGCCCCTCTCTCTTATAATGATTTACATCTTGCTCATTTAGTAGTATACTTTTGTTACAGTAGCCTCTCTCTCTCTTATAATGATTTACATCTTGGTCATTTAGTAGTATACTTTTGTTACAGTAGCCCCTCTCTCTTATAATGATTTACATCTTGGTCATTTAGTAGTATACTTTTGTTACAGTAGCCCCTCTCTCTCTTATAATGATTTACATCTTGGTCATTTAGTAGTATACTTTTGTTACAGTAGCCCCTCTCTCTCTTATAATGATTTACATCTTGGTCATTTAGTAGTATACTTTTGTTACAGTAGCCTCTCTCTCTCTTATAATGATTTACATCTTGGTCATTTAGTAGTATACTTTTGTTACAGTAGCCCCTCTCTCTCTTATAATGATTTACATCTTGGTCATTTAGTAGTATACTTTTGTTACAGTAGCCTCTCTCTCTCTTATAATGATTTACATCTTGGTCATTTAGTAGTATACTTTTGTTACAGTAGCCCCTCTCTCTCTTATAATGATTTACATCTTGGTCATTTAGTAGTATACTTTTGTTACAGTAGCCCCTCTCTCTTATAATGATTTACATCTTGGTCATTTAGTAGTATACTTTTGTTACAGTAGCCTCTCTCTCTTATAATGATTTACATCTTGGTCATTTAGTAGTATACTTTTGTTACAGTAGCCCCTCTCTCTCTTATAATGATTTACATCTTGGTCATTTAGTAGTATACTTTTGTTACAGTAGCCCCTCTCTCTTATAATGATTTACATCTTGGTCATTTAGTAGTATACTTTTGTTACAGTAGCCCCCCCTCTCTTTTATAATGATTTACATCTTGGTCATTTAGTAGTATACTTTTGTTACAGTAGCCCCTCTCTCTTATAATGATTTACATCTTGGTCATTTAGTAGTATACTTTTGTTACAGTAGCCCCTCTCTCTCTTATAATGATTTACATCTTGGTCATTTAGTAGTATACTTTTGTTACAGTAGCCCCCCTCTCTCTTATAATGATTTACATCTTGGTCATTTAGTAGTATACTTTTGTTACAGTAGCCCCCCTCTCTCTTATAATGATTTACATCTTGGTCATTTAGTAGTATACTTTTGTTACAGTAGCCCCTCTCTCTTATAATGATTTACATCTTGGTCATTTAGTAGTATACTTTTGTTACAGTAGCTCCTCTCTCTTATAATGATTTACATCTTGGTCATTTAGTAGTATACTTTTGTTACAGTAGCCCCTCTCTCTCTTATAATGATTTACATCTTGGTCATTTAGTAATATACTTTTGTTACAGTAGCACCTCTCTCTTATAATGATTTACATCTTGGTCATTTAGTAGTATACTTTTGTTACAGTAGCCCCCCTCTCTCTTATAATGATTTACATCTTGGTCATTTAGTAGTATACTTTTGTTACAGTAGCCCCTCTCTCTCTTATAATGATTTACATCTTGGTCATTTAGTAGTATACTTTTGTTACAGTAGCCCCCCTCTCTCTTATAATGATTTACATCTTGGTCATTTAGTAGTATACTTTTGTTACAGTAGCCCCCCTCTCTCTTATAATGATTTACATCGTGGTCATTTGGTAGTATACTTTTGTTACAGTAGCCCCCCTCTCTCTTATAATGATTTACATCTTGGTCATTTAGTAGTATACTTTTGTTACAGTAGCCCCTCTCTCTCTTATAATGATTTACATCTTGGTCATTTAGTAGTATACTTTTGTTACAGTAGCCCCCCTCTCTCTTATAATGATTTACATCTTGGTCATTTAGTAGTATACTTTTGTTACAGTAGCCCCCCTCTCTCTTATAATGATTTACATCTTGGTCATTTAGTAGTATACTTTTGTTACAGTAGCCCCTCTCTCTCTTATAATGATTTACATCTTGGTCATTTAGTAGTATACTTTTGTTACAGTAGCCCCTCTCTCTCTTATAATGATTTACATCTTGGTCATTTAGTAGTATACTTTTGTTACAGTAGCCCCTCTCTCTTATAATGATTTACATCTTGGTCATTTAGTAGTATACTTTTGTTACAGTAGCCCCTCTCTCTTATAATGATTTACATCTTGGTCATTTAGTAGTATACTTTTGTTACAGTAGCCCCTCTCTCTCTTATAATGAT
The DNA here is from genome assembly GCA_963680875.1 of Bathymodiolus brooksi. NCBI lineage: Eukaryota > Metazoa > Mollusca > Bivalvia > Mytilida > Modiolidae > Bathymodiolus > Bathymodiolus brooksi. Next base: position 137,739,539 of record OY804577.1, read on the forward strand.
TTACATCTTGGTCATTTAGTAGTATACTTTTGTTACAGTAGCCCCTCTCTCTTATAATGATTTACATCTTGGTCATTTAGTAGTATACTTTTGTTACAGTAGCCCCCCTCTCTCTTATAATGATTTACATCTTGGTCATTTAGTAGTATACTTTTGTTACAGTAGCCCCTCTGTCTTATAATGATTTACATCTTGGTCATTTAGTAGTATACTTTTGTTACAGTAGCCCCTCTCTCTTATAATGATTTACATCTTGGTCATTTAGTAGTATACTTTTGTTACAGTAGCACCTCTCTCTTATAATGATTTACATCTTGGTCATTTAGTAGTATACTTTTGTTACAGTAGCCCCCCTCTCTCTTATAATGATTTACATCTTGGTCATTTAGTAGTATACTTTTGTTACAGTAGCCCCTCTCTCTCTTATCATTATTTACATCTTGGTCATTTAGTAGTATACTTTTGTTACAGTAGCCCCCCTCTCTCTTATAATGATTTACATCTTGGTCATTTAGTAGTATACTTTTGTTACAGTAGCCCCCCTCTCTCTTATAATGATTTACATCTTGGTCATTTAGTAGTATACTTTTGTTACAGTAGCCCCTCTCTCTCTTATAATGATTTACATCTTGGTCATTTAGTAGTATACTTTTGTTACAGTAGCCCCTCTCTCTTATAATGATTTACATCTTGGTCATTTAGTAGTATACTTTTGTTACAGTAGCCCCTCTCTCTTATAATGATTTACATCTTGGTCATTTAGTAGTATACTTTTGTTACAGTAGCCCCTCTCTCTTATAATGATTTACATCTTGGTCATTTAGTAGTATACTTTTGTTACAGTAGCCCCTCTCTCTCTTATCATTATTTACATCTTGGTCATTTAGTAGTATACTTTTGTTACAGTAGCCCCCCTCTCTCTTATAATGATTTACATCTTGGTCATTTAGTAGTATACTTTTGTTACAGTAGCCCCCCTCTCTCTTATAATGATTTACATCTTGGTCATTTAGTAGTATACTTTTGTTACAGTAGCCCCTCTCTCTCTTATAATGATTTACATCTTGGTCATTTAGTAGTATACTTTTGTTACAGTAGCCCCTCTCTCTTATAATGATTTACATCTTGGTCATTTAGTAGTATACTTTTGTTACAGTAGCCCCTCTCTCTTATAATGATTTACATCTTGGTCATTTAGTAGTATACTTTTGTTACAGTAGCCCCTCTCTCTTATAATGATTTACATCTTGGTCATTTAGTAGTATACTTTTGTTACAGTAGCCCCTCTCTCTTATAATGATTTACATCTTGGTCATTTAGTAGTATACTTTTGTTACAGTAGCCCCTCTCTCTTATAATGATTTACATCTTGGTCATTTAGTAGTATACTTTTGTTACAGTAGCCCCTCTCTCTTATAATGATTTACATCTTGGTCATTTAGTAGTATACTTTTGTTACAGTAGCCCCCCTCTCTCTTATAAGGCCACACCTTCTGCAATGAAGAAAACCAAGAAGTGGCCATATAAGAGGAGTGACATCTCTTTATATGATATGTTTCCAATTATGTTTTAATAATATAATTATTTTGTTGCTATGTATTTTAACTTGTACACTTATTACCATTGACAGGAAGTGTTTAGGTATCACCCACAGAGTCCTATGTTATCAGAAGAAGTGTCGAGTTAGAATACAGTATCCTTGGAAAGAACTGTGGACAGGTAAATAATCTGACCTCTAGGTACTTGTACTCTAGTTTTGTTATCATACTCCAGCATTGTCCAATCAAAACGAAGTATTTATTTGATACAGTGTTCTGATTGGCTGTTTTTTTCAAGAATGAGTACAAAACTTGTGTTCAAAATGTTAAATGCCCGTAAGACCTGATTTAGTGTTTTTTTTCTTGTATGTGAAAATAATTGATCAGTCAAATAGAAAATAATCTATTGTGAAAAAAACCCCATATTAAGTATGATTTTTCAGCATGTGATGTTGACCAGCAAACAATATCGTCTAATTTGGCTTTATTATTAAAATAAAACGTCTTATATTTGAATAGTTGTAGGATTGTCCTAAAGGTATCATATGAATGTAACTTATATTGTACTGTTCCAGAGTTTTTTTTTTAAAATGACAATTTTTGTGGATTTTACTCTCTAAAACTTTAGCTTGCATTGACCAGCTAGAGGCTATACTGTGATGCACTTAGGGTATAGCTTTTAGTTTAATAATAACTAGAAATGGGGGCATCTGTGACCTATGGACACATCATTCTTTAATTGTGTTTTATTTTCAGCATTAATAAACTTACTCAAGTTCATATTGTCCAATGAGGGAAGTTTGGTCAAGAGACATAACAATATATTTCATCTTAGTTCAAAGGTAGCGTATATTTTTACCCTTTTTGCTTAAAAATTTAGAACTACATAGAAACCTGTCTAAACCGAGTCTGTAAGGGACCAACTTTTGTGTTCGGAATAGACAGGTGTTTGGATTATACAGGTTAGATTAACAAAGATTTCCTACATTGAGACATTATGTAAAGTTCAGTTTATACAGGATTCCTGTTTATTCAGGGTTTGGGTTAGACAGGTTTATAAAGGATTCCTGTTTATTCAGGGTTTGGGTTAGACAGGTTTATACAGGATTCCTGTTTATTCAGGTTTTGGGTTATACAGGTTTATACAGGATTCCTGTTTATTCAGGGTTTGGGTTAGACAGGTTTATACAGGATTCCTGTTTATTCAGGGTTTGGGTTAGACAGGTTTATACAGGATTCCTGTTTATTCAGGGTTTGGGTTAGACAGGTTTATACAGGATTCCTGTTTATTCAGGGTTTGAGTTAGACAGGTTTATACAGGATTCCTGTTTATTCAGGGTTTGGGTTAGACAGGTTTATACAGGATTCCTGTTTATTCAGGGTTTGAGTTAGACAGGTTTATACAGGATTCCTGTTTATTCAGGGTTTGGGTTAGACAGGTTTATACAGGATTCCTGTTTATTCAGGGTTTGAGTTAGACAGTTTTCACTGTATCTAATAGCTCTGTAATAACCAGATGAATGAACTGACAAAACTACGTTTATTAGTTCACCTGGACCAAAGGTCCAGGTGAACTATTGCCATCACTTGGCGTCCGTCGTCTGTAAACTTTTCACATTTCAAGCTTCTTCTCCGAAACCACTGGGCCGATTGGAACCAAACTTAGCAGGAATGTTCCTTGGATGGTCCTCTACAAAGTTACTATTTTTCGTTCCAGTCGGATATTCAATATGGCTGCCAAGGCCAATAATATGCTCTGATTGGCTGAAATTTCAAAGATCTTCTTCTCTGAAACTAATGAACTGACTGAACCTAAACTGTACATGAATAATCATTGGAATGTCCTTTACAAAATTACTGTTTTTTATGCCGATCGGAAATCCAAGATGGCTGCCACCGCAGGACATAGATTAACATTGGACCCTATGGGAAAATATTCAAATGCCTTCTTCTCAGAAACTACAAGTATGATTAAAGCCAAACTGTACATGAATGTTCATTAGATGGTCCTCTACAAACTTTAGGTTTTTTGTTCCGGTATGAAATTCAAAATGGCGGCTACGGCAGGACTTAGTTTAACATTGGACCCTATGGGAAAAATGTTTCAAAATGCTTTTTCTCTGAAACCACTTGGACAGTTGAAACCAAACTGCCCAGGAATGATCATTGGAAGGTCCTCTACAAATTTTCTATTTTTTATGCCGATCGGAAATCCAAGATGGCTGCCACCGCAGGACATAGATTAACATTGGACCCTATGGGAAAATATTCAAATGCCTTCTTCTCAGAAACTACAAATATGATTAAAGCCAAACTGTACATGAATGTTCATTAGATGGTCCTCTACAAACTTAAGGTTTTTTGTTCCGGTATGAAATTCAAAATGGCGGCTACGGCAGGACTTAGTTTAACATTGGACCCTATGGGAAAAATGTTTCAAAATGCTTTTTCTCTGAAACCACTTGGACAGTTGAAACCAAACTGCCCAGGAATGATCATTGGAAGGTCCTCTACAAATTATCTGTTTTTTATGCCGATCGGAAATCCAAGATGGCCACCACCGCAATACATAGATTAACATTGGACCCTATGGGAAAATATTCAAATGCCTTCTTCTCTGAAACTACAAATATGATTAAAGCCAAACTGTACATGAATGTTCATTGGATGGTCCTCTACAATCTTAAGGTTTTTTGTTCCGATATGAAATTCAAAATGGTGGCTACGGCAGGACTTAGTTTAACATTGGACCCTATGGGAAAAATGTTTCAAAATGCTTCTTCTCTGAAACCACTTGGACAGTTGAAACCAAACTGCCCAGGAATGATCATTGGAAGGTCCTCTACAAATTTTTTGTTTTTTATGCCGATCGGAAATCCAAGATGGCCACCACCGCAGGACATAGATTAACATTGGACCCTATGGGAAAATATTCCAATGCCTTCTTCTCTGAAACTACAAATATGATTAAAGCCAAACTGTACATGAATGTTCATTGGATGGTCCTCTACAATCTTAAGGTTTTTTGTTCCGATATGAAATTCAAAATGGTGGCTACGGCAGGACTTAGTTTAACATTGGACCCTATGGGAAAAATGTTTCAAAATGCTTCTTCTCTGAAACCACTTGGACAGTTGAAACCAAACTGCCCAGGAATGATCATTGGAAGGTCCTCTACAAATTTTTTGTTTTTTATGCCGATCGGAAATCCAAGATGGCTGCCACCGCAGGACATAGATTAACATTGGACCCTATGGGAAAATATTCAAATGCCTTCTTCTCAGAAACTACAAATATGATTAAAGCCAAACTGTACATGAATGTTCATTAGATGGTCCTCTACAAACTTAAGGTTTTTTGTTCCGGTATGAAATTCAAAATGGCGGCTACCGCAGGACTTAGTTTAACATTGGACCCTATGGGAAAAATGTTTCAAAATGCTTTTTCTCTGAAACCACTTGGACAGTTGAAACCAAACTGCCCAGGAATGATCATTGGAAGGTCCTCTACAAATTTTTTGTTTTTTATGCCGATCGGAAATCCAAGATGGCCACCACCGCAATACATAGATTAACATTGGACCCTATGGGAAAATATTCAAATGCCTTCTTCTCAGAAACTACAAATATGATTAAAGCCAAACTGTACATGAATGTTCATTGGATGGTCCTCTACAATCTTAAGGTTTTTTGTTCCGATATGAAATTCAAAATGGCGGCTACGGCAGGACTTAGTTTAACATTGGACCCTATGGGAAAAATGTTTCAAAACGCTTCTTCTCTGAAACCACTTGGACAGTTGAAACCAAACTGCCCAGGAATGATCATTGGAAGGTCCTCTACAAATTTTCTGTTTTTTATGCCGATCGGAAATCCAAGATGGCTGCCACCGCAGGACATAGATTAACATTGGTCCCTATGGGAAAATATTCAAATGCCTTCTTCTCAGAAACTACAAATATGATTAAAGCCAAACTGTACATGAATGTTCATTAGATGGTCCTCTACAAACTTTAGGTTTTTTGTTCCGGTATGAAATTCAAAATGGCGGCTACGGCAGGACTTAGTTTAACATTGGACCCTATGGGAAAAATGTTTCAAAATGCTTTTTCTCTGAAACCACTTGGACAGTTGAAACCAAACTGCCCAGGAATGATCATTGGAAGGTCCTCTACAAATTTTTTGTTTTTTATGCCAATCGGAAATCCAAGATGGCCACCACCGCAATACATATATTAACATTGGACCCTATGGGAAAATATTCAAATGCCTTCTTCTCTGAAACTACAAATATGATTAAAGCCAAACTGTACATGAATGTTCATTGGATGGTCCTCTACAATCTTAAGGTTTTTTGTTCCGATATGAAATTCAAAATGGTGGCTACGGCAGGACTTAGTTTAACATTGGACCCTATGGGAAAAATGTTTCAAAATGCTTCTTCTCTGAAACCACTTGGACAGTTGAAACCAAACTGCCCAGGAATGATCATTGGAAGGTCCTCTACAAATTTTTTGTTTTTTATGCCGATCGGAAATCCAAGATGGCTGCCACTGCAGGACATAGATTAACATTGGACCCTATGGGAAAATATTCAAATGCCTTCTTCTCAGAAACTACAAATATGATTAAAGCCAAACTGTACATGAATGTTCATTAGATGGTCCTCTACAAACTTTAGGTTTTTTGTTCCGGTATGAAATTCAAAATGGTGGCTACCGCAGGACTTAGTTTAACATTGGACCCTATGGGAAAAATGTTTCAAAATGCTTTTTCTCTGAAACCACTTGGACAGTTGAAACCAAACTGCCCAGGAATGATCATTGGAAGGTCCTCTACAAATTATCTGTTTTTTATGCCGATCGGAAATCCAAGATGGCCACCACCGCAATACATAGATTAACATTGGACCCTATGGGAAAATATTCAAATGCCTTCTTCTCTGAAACTACAAATATGATTAAAGCCAAACTGTACATGAATGTTCATTGGATGGTCCTCTACAATCTTAAGGTTTTTTGTTCCGATATGAAATTCAAAATGGTGGCTACTGCAGGACTTAGTTTAACATTGGACCCTATGGGAAAAATGTTTCAAAATGCTTCTTCTCTGAAACCACTTGGACAGTTGAAACCAAACTGCCCAGGAATGATCATTGGAAGGTCCTCTACAAATTTTTTGTTTTTTATGCCGATCGGAAATCCAAGATGGCCACCACCGCAATACATAGATTAACATTGGACCCTATGGGAAAATATTCAAATGCCTTCTTCTCAGAAACTACAAATATGATTAAAGCCAAACTGTACATGAATGTTCATTAGATGGTCCTCTACAAACTTTAGGTTTTTTGTTCCGGTATGAAATTCAAAATGGCGGCTACGGCAGGACTTAGTTTAACATTGGACCCTATGGGAAAAATGTTTCAAAATGCTTTTTCTCTGAAACCACTTGGACAGTTGAAACCAAACTGCCCAGGAATGATCATTGGAAGGTCCTCTACAAATTTTTTGTTTTTTATGCCAATCGGAAATCCAAGATGGCCACCACCGCAATACATATATTAACATTGGACCCTATGGGAAAATATTCAAATGCCTTCTTCTCTGAAACTACAAATATGATTAAAGCCAAACTGTACATGAATGTTCATTGGATGGTCCTCTACAATCTTAAGGTTTTTTGTTCCGATATGAAATTCAAAATGGTGGCTACGGCAGGACTTAGTTTAACATTGGACCCTATGGGAAAAATGTTTCAAAATGCTTCTTCTCTGAAACCACTTGGACAGTTGAAACCAAACTGCCCAGGAATGATCATTGGAAGGTCCTCTGCAAATTTTCTGTTTTTTATGCCGATCGGAAATCCAAGATGGCTGCCACTGCAGGACATAGATTAACATTGGACCCTATGGGAAAATATTCAAATGCCTTCTTCTCAGAAACTACAAATATGATTAAAGCCAAACTGTACATGAATGTTCATTAGATGGTCCTCTACAAACTTTAGGTTTTTTGTTCCGGTATGAAATTCAAAATGGTGGCTACCGCAGGACTTAGTTTAACATTGGACTCTATGGGAAAAATGTTTCAAAATGCTTTTTCTCTGAAACCACTTGGACAGTTGAAACCAAACTGCCCAGGAATGATCATTGGAAGGTCCTCTACAAATTTTATGTTTTTTATGCCGATCGGAAATCCAAGATGGCCACCACCGCAATACATAGATTAACATTGGACCCTATGGGAAAATATTCAAATGCCTTCTTCTCAGAAACTACAAATATGATTAAAGCCAAACTGTACATGAATGTTCATTGGATGGTCCTCTACAATCTTAAGGTTTTTTGTTCCGATATGAAATTCAAAATGGCGGCTACGGCAGGAGTTAGTTTAATATTGGACCCTATGGGAAAAATGTTTCAAAATGCTTCTTCTCTGAAACCACTTGGACAGTTGAAACCAAACTGCCCAGGAATGATCATTGGAAGGACCTCAACAAATTTTCTTTTTTTTATACCGATCGGAAATCCAAGATGGCCGCCACCGCAGGACATAGATTAACATTGGACCCTATGGGAAAATATTCAAATGCCTTCTTCTCAGAAACTACAAATATGATTAAAGCCAAACTGTACATGAATCTTCATTAGATGGCCCTCTACAAACTTTACGTTTTTTGTTCTGGTATGAAATTCAAAATGGCGGCTACGGCAGGACTTAGTTTAACATTGGACCCTATTGGAAAAATGTTTCAAAATGCTTCTTCTCTGAAACCACTTGGACAGTTGAAACCAAACTGCCCAGGAATGATCATTGGAAGGTCCTCTACAAATTTTCTGTTTTTTATGCCGATCGGAAATCCAAGATGGCTGCCACCGCAGGACATAGATTAACATTGGACCCTATGGGAAAATATTCAAATGCCTTCTTCTCAGAAACTACAAATATGATTAAAGCCAAACTGTACATGAATGTTCATTAGATGGCCCTCTACAAACTTTAGGTTTTTTGTTCCGGTATGAAATACAAAATGGCGGCTACGGCAGGACTTAGTTTAACATTGGACCCTATGGGAAAAATGTTTCAAAATGCTTCTTCTCTGAAACCACTTGGACAGTTGAAACCAAACTGCCCAGGAATGATCATTGGAAGGTCCTCTACAAATTTTCTGTTTTTTATGCCGATCGGAAATCCAAGATGGCCGCCACCACAGGACATAGATTAACATTGGACCCTATGGGAAAAATGTTTCAAAATGCTTCTTCTCTGAAACCACTTGGACAGTTGAAACCAAACTGCCCAGGAATGATCATTGGAAGGTCCTCTACAAATTCTTTGTTTTTTATGCCGATCGGAAATCCAAGACGGCCGCCACCGCAGGCCATAGATTAACATTGGACCCTATGGGAAAATATTCAAATGCCTTCTTCTCAGAAACTACAAATATGATTAAAGCCAAACTGTTCATGAATGTTCATTGGATGGTCCTCTACAATCTTAAGGTTTTTTGTTCCGATATGAAATTCAAAATGGCGGCTACGGCAGGACTTAGTTTAACATTGGACCCTACGGGAATAATGTTTCAAAATGCTTCTTCTCTGAAACCACTAGGACAGTTGAAACCAAACTGCCCAGGAATGATCATTGGAAGGTCCTCTACAAACTTTACGTTTTTTGTTCTGATATGAAATTCAAAATGGCGGCTACGGCAGGACCTAGTTTAACATTGGACCCTATTGGGAAAATGTTTCAAAATGCTTCTTCTCTGAAACCACTAGGACAGTTGAAACCAAACTGCCCAGGAATGATCATTGGAAGGTCCTCTACAAATTTTCTGTTTTTTATACCGATCGGAAATACAAGATGGCCGCCACCGCAGGGCATAGATTAACATTGGACCCTATGGGAAAATATTCAAATGCCTTCTTCTCAGAAACTACAAATATGATTAAAGCCAAACTGTACATGAATGTTCATTGGATGGTCCTCTACAATCTTAAGGTTTTTTGTTCCGATATGAAATTCAAAATGGCGGCTACGGCAGGACTTAGTTTAACATTGGACCCTATGGGAAAAATGTTTCAAAATGCTTCTTCTCTGAAACCACTTGGACAGTTGAAACCAAACTGCCCAGGAATGATCATTGGAAGGTCCTCTACAAATTTTCTGTTTTTTATGCCGATCGGAAATCCAAGATGGCTGCCACCGCAGGACATAGATTAACATTGGACCCTATGGGAAAATATTCAAATGCCTTCTTCTCAGAAACTACAAATATGATTAAAGCCAAACTGTACATGAATGTTCATTGGATGGTCCTCTACAAACTTTACGTTTTTTGTTCTGATATGAAATTCAAAATGGCGGCTACGGCAGGACCTAGTTTAACATTGGACCCTATTGGGAAAATGTTTCAAAATGCTTCTTCTCTGAAACCACTAGGACAGTTGAAACCAAACTGCCCAGGAATGATCATTGGAAGGTCCTCTACAAAGTTTCTGTTTTTTTATGCCGATCGAAAATTCAAGATGGCCACCACCGCAGGACATAGATTAACATTGGACCCTATGGGAAAATGTTCAAATGCCTTCTTCTCAGAAACTACAAATATGATTAAAGCAAAACTGTACATGAATGTTCATTGAATGGTCCTCTACAAACTATACGTTTTTTATTCCGATATGAAATTCAAAATGGCGGCTACGGCAGGACTTAGTTTAACATTGGACCCTATGGGAAAAATGTTTCAAAACGTTTCTTCTCTGAAACCACTTGGATAATTGAAACCAAACTGACCAGGAATGATCATTGGAAGGTCCTCTACATGGTGTGTGTTTTTTATGCCGATCGGAAATCCAAGATGGCCACCACCGCAATACATAGATTAACATTGGACCCTATGGGAAAATGTTCAAATGCCTTCTACTCAGAAACTACAAATATGATTAAAGCCAAACTGTACATGAATGTTCATTGGATGGTCCTCTACAAACTTTACGTTTTTTGTTCTGATATGAAATACAAAATGGCGGCTACCGCAGGACTTAGTTTAACATTGGACCCTATGGGAAAAATGTTTCAAAACGCTTCTTCTCTGAAACCACTTGGACAGTTGAAACCAAACTGCCCAGGAATGATCATTGGAAGGTCCTCTACAAAGTTTCTGTTTTTTATGCCGATCGGAAATCCAAGATGGCTGCCACCACAGGTCATAGTATTAACACAGGGGAAAATACAGAAATATATTCTTCTCTGAAGCTATTGCACTGATTGAACCTAAATTGTGCATCAATCATTGGAAGGTCCTTTACAAACTTTGTGTTTTTTATGTTGATCGTAATTCCAAGATGACTACCACTGCAGGACATAGTTTTTACATAGGACCAATTGTTTTTTTTTATTACCAGGTGAACGATACAGGCTCTTGAGAGCCTCTGGTTTTATAACCAGGTGAACGATACAGGCTCTTGAGAGCTTCTGGTTGTTAAATTATTATCATTGTAATATGTTATATCTGATTATCATTTAATTTCTTTTATTCAACACTTTGTTTCAGATAATGAATATATTCAACACCTTTATCACATATGGAGATACCTTCCTACCAAATCCTAACAGCTATGATGAATTGTATTATGAAATCATCAGAATGCATCAAGTGTTTGATAACATTTACTCTATGGGTAAGTTTATAATCTTGATACATATTATTATTCTATAATCCTGATACATATTATTATTCTGCAATCAGATAAGAAAAGTTTGAAGATACCAAAGGGATAATCAGAAGCTATAAATTGAAGAAGGACAGACAATACAATGGCCAAATGGAAAAGGAGAAAAGGACAAACAATGATAAACAGAAACCTAAAGATTGTGCAGTGCTAACCCCCACAAACCACCGGTGTGAACTTTGGTGCTTGTAAAGTGTAAATAGTTCAATCTCCACTAGTGGCATCTGTGATGTTACCATTGTCAAATATCTGTGATTAAAGCATTTCTTTTTATGAAATCTGAATCCCTTTTATTTTTATCCCAGTAAATTTAGACAAAAAAGTGAAAAATATAATCTATGTAAATTACATATTACATGTATTGATGTTTGTATCAGTTTTTGAGTCAAGGCCAAACACCAAGCAATCTTTTTATATCTTTATTGTATCATATGTTTTTTACAAAGTTCAGTATCTATTATATTTCAGCATTACGGTACACAACAAATGACGGAGAAAGTAAAGACTCGGCTGCCAGACTGACCAATCATCTTGTTAATATCAGGTAATTAAAGTGAAGAACCTCGTTTTAAAATGCAAAAGTTTTCTATCAATAAAATCTCAACATTGTAAATCTTGGAGAAATTATCTAATAATAGAGGTAAAAGTACAAAAATCACAACCCAGATAGATAAAACAAAACCATTGAAACAGTCAAAAGTCACCACCCCCAAAACACATCACAACAAAATAGTGTAAGGATATTTTGCTCTACAGTATACATTAGACTCCTTGTGTATTATTATGACATATATCAACATAGTATGTTACATCTTAGATTGACAGTGTCATATTGTAATAATATAGTTCCTCTCCTATAAGGCTCCTCTCACTAAAGGCCATCACTCTTTTCAGATTTCAGATGCACTGGGATAATAAAATACTTCTAAATTATTTCCCTCAAGAGAAGCCACTCCTTTTATATGACTAGTTTTTTCATTACAGTTGGGTAGCCTTATAAGAGAGTTACTGTACAACAAGTACCATAGCCATAACAATGGCAAATCTTAATTGTTGAATACAATGTCTGACGTCTGACAAATATATCATGTATTTTACTGTTGTCAGATTTTGAGAACTGTATAATCAAATAGTAAGAAAGCATATGGATGTTAATGAACTTGAGAGACTATCTAACTATGCACTTGGACATAAATTAAAGTAATGGAGACCATTTCTTTATTTCACATTTACAGGAGGGTCTTCAATAAAGAACCCTGCTGATACTCTGAAATGAGCATTAAATAACCCCTAATCTACAGTGGAGTGGCATTCTTTACTTAAACAATCCCTAGTCTACAGTTGAGTGGCATTCTTTACTTCTGTAGATAAATCCAGTCTTGTATATATTATGGTAAAGTAGAATATAATATTATTATTTTGTGATTATTTCAGAGCTATAGTTAATCACTTCACACCAAAAGTTGATGCCTGGGCAGCATCTCAACAGTTGTCTTCCCTGACTGAAGAACAGGTTTGTTATTACAATCTGAAAGTTACAAACATAATTTGTTATTTTTATGCACAGGTGTAGGGATATGGTGGGGGTAATTGATATTTAGCCATGTCCGTACATCCATCTTCCGTCACATCCATTCTGCATTTATTTGGTCTGGAACCATTAAAGGAAGGTCCAAGATTGATTTAGACTTTGGTACTTTTTCCGTTTTGGAGGTAGACTTGTTTTCTTAAGCTGGAAGAGGGGCCATCCATATCTATTGTTTATAAGATAATTGTTCTTTATCTTCAGATTTTAATGACTGATGTACATGATTTTCTAAAATTAAAATACATTAAACTACAGGACATTTTTCATCTAAAATTTGAAATTCTGATTTTACTGCATATTATCAAAAACAGAAAATTGAGTGGTTAAAGTGAAAGGTAATTAATATTTTTGTACAAGTTGATAAGGAAATAAAATTAATAACCCAATTCTTAATGTTTAATCACAAAATCGAGAATTCAACTTTTTTTTCAGCCATTCATGTAGACTTTATTCTGTATGACATCTATTGGTATTTACTCTGATATGTCATGTACTTTGTGAACACATATTTCAGTTAACTGTATCGGTGGTGTAATGGTTAGCATGCTCTCATTGAATGTGGTAGATCGTGGGTTTGAGCCGTGGTGTAATGGTTAACATGCTCTCATTGAATGTGGTAGATCGTGGGTTTGAGCCGTGGTGTAATGGTTAGCATGCTCTCATTGAATGTGGTAGATCGTGGGTTTGAGCCGTGGTGTAATGGTTAGCATGCTCTCATTGAATGTGGTAGATTGTGGGTTTGAGCCGTGGTGTAATGGTTAACATGCTCTCATTGAATGTGGAAGATCGTGGGTTTGAGCCGTGGTGTAATGGTTAGCATGCTCTCATTGAATGTGGTAGATCGTGGGTTTGAGCTGTGGTGTAATGGTTAACATGCTCTCATTGAATGTGGTAGATCGTGGGTTTGAGCCATGGTGTAATGGTTAGCATGCTTTCATTGAATGTGGTAGATCGTGGATTTGAGCCGTGGTGAATGGTTAGCATGCTCTCATTGAATGTGGTAGATCGTGGGTTTGAGCCATGGTGTAATGGTTAACATGCTCTCATTGAATGTGGTAGATCGTGGGTTTGAGCCGTGGTGTAATGGTTAGCATGCTCTCATTGAATGTGGTAGATCGTGGGTTTGAGCCGTGGTGTAATGGTTAGCATGCTCTCATTGAATGTGGTAGATCGTGGGTTTGAGCCGTGGTGTAATGGTTAACATGCTTTCATTGAATGTGGTAGATCGTGGATTTGAGCCGTGGTGTAATGGTTAGCATGCTCTGATTGAATGTGGTAGATCGTGGGTTTGAGCCGTGGTGTAATGGTTAGCATGCTCTCATTGAATGTGGTAGATCGTGGGTTTGAGCCATGGTGTAATGGTTAGCATGCTCTCATTGAATGTGGTAGATCGTGGGTTTGAGCCGTGGTGTAATGGTTAGCATGCTCTCATTGAATGTGGTAGATCGTTGGTTTGAGCCGTGGTGTAATGGTTAGCATGCTCTGATTGAATGTGGTAGATCGTGGATTTGAGCCGTGGGTTAATGGTTAGCATGCTCTGATTGAATGTGGTAGATCGTGGATTTGAGCCGTGGGTTAATGGTTAGCATGCTCTGATTGAATGTGGTAGATCGTGGAGCCTGGTCATGTATAACCAAAGACTATAAAGTAGGTGTTTGCTGCTTCCTTAAGCATGCAGCATTTAGGGGTAAGAGACTGGCTTAGAGGTAGGATAATTACATTACAGGTATTAGAGGTTATTAGAGCTAATTATGACACGCTATCACTCTGAGGTGGCGTTAAATAACAATCACTCACATTTCATTTTTACATTACAGGTATTAGAAGTTGTTAGAGCTAATTATGACACGCTAACGTTAAAACTACAAGACAGTTTAGATCAGTTTGAGAGATACTCAGAGAAACCTAGAGAGATGGGATATTTTACACAACTGGTAAACATATACATTATTATTGTCTAAAATATCTGTATTTATGATGAATAATTATAATACTGGTTATCATTGGTCGCTATAGATTTTGAAATTTTAACATAAAGGACTTAAAATACAGGGGTCGGTTGTTGAACTTGTGATTAAACTAATCATATGATTAGCCCTAATTACATTTTTAATTCCTAATCACATACTTAGCTAATGCAATAATAAAATTCTGTTGCTGAACTGATTTTAATCATATGTATTAACTAATCATATTTAATCATTACATTAGCTATGTGATTAGGAATTAAAAATGTAATTAGGTCTAATCATATGATTAGCTTAATCATAAGTTCAACAACGGACCCCAGATTGTGTTGCTGGTTTCAACTTAGAAAACCATTTTGATCAACAGGTTTTAATAGGGTTGTAGATGTATAATTTAGTTCACATGATGCACTCCTGGATTAACCTTCATCAGGTACGCTGAAGGTGAAAATATTGGAAAGACAAATAATTGTAAAGTTTATTAGAGCAAGAAAACCAAAGGTCATAAACAGGAGAGACAAATTCTGCTGAGGTCAACTATGTCTGACAGAGATGGACCTTAATTTTAATAATTGCATTATATAGTTACTGTAAATTTCAATAATGAATATATCTTATAAATCATGTCAGTGCAGAAGCACTGACTACCCAGCAGATTAATTTATTGTTTATGTCACTTTTTAAAATTTTTCATCTATATCATGCTTTAGTGGTGGATAATTTTAATAAGATATTGGTTTTTTTTAACATAATAAAAAAATCATTACTTTGGACACATTTCATTTTTTTAGGTACGGTCTATAACAGTGGAAGTAAGAAAAACAACAAACAGTATTTGGAGTACACAGACAGAGGTTCTTCACAGTTTATCTTCCATTACATAAATTATATAAATGTTTTAGCACTCATGTTTTAATTGATAAAGCCATAATATATTTATTTTCATTATGTATCAACTGTCTGTCTTAATTTGACACTGTTGAACAAGCCATGTCAACAATTTAGTGTTTAAGGTGGTGTGGACATTGTATTGAGGTAGTCCACCTCTTATAAGGCCACTCTCAACAAAGACAACCTCATCTAAACATGCCAGTTTTCAGGTGTACTGAGAATATTAAAATACTAGGTAATTGTTCGTTTTATTGATATTGGTGGAAATGATGACTGTCACTATGTAAGCTAATCTGTTACATTGTATGTGTTATTTATTGAGCAGTAGAAATATAACAAAGCTTCCTGCTTTTGTAGTAATCAGAATTCATTTTTGTACAATCAGTAACCATCATTTATTTATTAAGTAACTCGGTTATCTTTCACTAATTCCATCATTCCACTCAGACTTTGTGCTAACCCACTTGCCGGAAGCCAGGGACAAGTAAAACTGGATTCGGACAAGTGAAAATTATGAAAGAATTTGTTTGAATGAATATAATTTTTTTTTCCTAAATTTGGCTTTTGGGCAAGTAAGTGAAAAAAAATAAGACAAAGACTGATCCTACCATGTTGAATATAAAAAGTCACAAATTAAGTACTAGGCATCATTAAATGAAAGGTTTGTAAAACATTATCATATAATGTCAGACATTTGACTTAAAAATGTTTATTACAGAATTTGAGGTAAAATGGTCATTTAAAAAAAATAAGTAATTGAAAGATTGAAAATTCCTGATAATTCTTAAGAGAGCTGATTAATGAGTGCTTCCAAATTACTAAAAAAAAAAATGTTTCGTTTAAGCATATTTTATATTTTATTGACAAAAATGTCAAATAATTGTAATCATTTTCAAGAGTATTCTAAATGTTATTTGTATATAAGTGTTGTATTTCTATTGAACTTGAGATAAGCAAGAAAACAATCTTGTATATATTATGTAAAAGTTGAGAATTTTTAATCATAAGATGATTTCTTTAATATTGTGTTGTATATAAAACATATATGGTCTTTTTCATGTTCAGTGAGTTGAGATGAGAGGTGATTGTTTGTTTTATTTATTTTTTCAAAATAAGGCAAATAATCGGAAATAAATTTAAATAATCCCAAAGGTTATTTAAAGAAAATCACCTGATGACAACGGCACACAATGCCTTGAAAACGATGTCTATATTAAGATTCCATTCATTGACAAATAACCTCAACTTTTTAAACCAATCAAAACATGTATAAAATGACATGTGACTAAAATTAATTTATTCAAAGAGGTAATGATTTTAATCAGATATTTTCACAGAATTGTTGTAAATAATTGTATTCTGTATAACTGTATAATGAGAACATATTTTGTTCAGATAACTTCACCTATAGATACCAGTACTTCACTATTTACAGGTGGTACTTTTTTTTATTATTAAAATTGGAACAATTTTCATGAATATCTTCAACAGTCTTTAAAATCAGGAGGTACCAAAGACCATTTTAGGTGGGTTAAAGTACCTGGTACCTCCCCTTATTGAAAGACCTGAGGTACCATCCTGAATCTTTAAAACTTGATATGTTGTTTTGTACATCTAATAAATATGTTAATGTCATTATGGAAAATTATTTAAATAAAATTATATATGTTGATTTTTAAGCAAACTTCTGTGGGAAAGGTGAAATTTAACATTCAGTTACTGTATGTCTAGTGACATGATCCAAGCCTACATTAGAAATGTATAAACCACTAGATGATCCATGTTATATTGGTTGAGGGATATTATTAAACTCAACCAGAATTTGCAACCTGACCTTATAGTCTACAAGGTGTTAAACCTCAAGATGCAAACTGAAATTTGTAAAAAAGTCAAAGACTTTTTGATGTCAGGAAACAAAAATCTACTTTAGTGTCAAAATTTAAGAAATAAGAATCTGCTATATTTTCTGAAATAAGAAAGAAATACTTTTATAGTGTCAGTCAATACTTGAAATAGGTTGCAGGACTTTGTTTTATGTATAATATTCTGTGTTTTATAATTACGAGAAATGTTGTGCAATAATAAACGAGTTTTAAACATTGTAGAAAACATGCCAGTTAGAGATTATAGGTGACTTAATTTTATGAAAATATGTCAGAGAATATATCTGACCTAATTTTATGAAATCGTGTCAGTTAGAGAATATAGCTGACCTAATTTTATGAAAACATGTCAGAGAATATAGCTGACCTAATTTTATGAAAACATGTCAGAGAATATACCTGACCTAATTTTATGAAATCGTGTCAGTTAGAGAATATAGCTGACCTAATTTTATGAAAACATGTCAGAGAATACAGCTGACCTAATTTTATGAAAACATGTCAGAGAATATACCTGACCTAATTTTATGAAATCGTGTCAGTTAGAGAATATAGCTGACCTAATTTTATGAAAACATGTCAGAGAATATAGCTGACCTAATTTTATGAAAACATGTCAGAGAATATAGCTGACCTAATTTTATGAAATCGTGTCAGTTAGAGAATATACCTGACCTAATTTTATGAAATCGTGTCAGTTAGAGAATATAGCTGACCTAATTTTATGAAAACATGTCAGAGAATATAGCTGACCTAATTTTATTTGTTATGTTGTTTTAGTTGTCATATAGATGTGTATGTTGAGATACTGTAAAATGTTTATTAAAGACAGATTTATAAAGTTCTGGTTTTACTGTTTATTTAAGAAATAAATCCACCAACCCATGTTAAAAAGACATTTTGGCTTCCCTGAATTATTTCGATTCTGATATGTCTAACAGTACTAACAAGGTAGTATACTTTGATTGGAAGACGGTAATTTATATTTACGTTTGTGGACAATGTCGCACACAATTTATGCTGCTAAATTCGAGCAGACGATAATAATTTATGTTGCTAAATTCGAGCAGACGATAATTCATCAACATGTTCTTTTACCACAGGAAAGTGTATTGATGGATGCTAAAAGTGTATTGATGGAGCATCCGTAACAATGATATTGTGTTTGCATGTTTTTATTGCACATCTCTTATCAAATTTGGATATGTTGATTATTTTCAGTGAATATAGATGTTTAAAAGTTAACAACCCTGTAAATAATTTTATTTTGTGATTTTATCACCTGGCTTAAATGTGTACCGTGCATGTACTAAATGATATTTTTTCATCGATTTGATCGCCTGGTTGTTTCCAAAACAAAAGAAGGACGTCATATTAGAATTATAGAATAACCTACAGTAAAACAAAGTCACTGTTCTGATTGGACAACTTTGGTGTAATATGAAAATTTATTGGAAAGTTTTATGACAAGAAATTGTATTGTTAGAGCTTAAAGTAAACCGCAACTATTAATAACTAATGAAGGTAATATGGCAAAACTAGAATAATACTGGCAGCAATTGTTAATGGGATGTGAAGTTAAAGACAAGAATATCCCTGTTGTTGTCCTTGCAGACAAAGCCCCTAACATTATCGTTTTTGGATGTAAGTCATTTTATATACTAAAGTAATAATTTTTTGATTAGAATAACAAAAAATCTAAATATCTTTTAAACTATAGATTTTTGAACAGCAAAATAAACGAGAGTTTTATTTAGAATTAGGAATGCTAACTAAAAATGTTACAGTAATGCTTCTTATTGTTTTGGCTGAAGCTGCACTCGGATGAAATGTTGTATTTTGGCCCTATTTTGTTGTCATTTTTCCATTGGGAGTAGATGTACCTTATAGAAGAGCCATCCGTTCGTCAGGTATCTTACCTGTAAAATCTTTCTCTCAGCCACGTGTACTTTAGACGAACCTGACCAGCATTTCTCTCATAAATTATTGTTATATTTTGCATTTTTTGTAAAATGGGTAAACAGTCTGACTTATCTCCGGAATGCCAAAAGTTTGTTAAAAAGTTGTTTGCCTTTTTTAGTAAGGAAAAGGCAACGAAGAAGCCAATTGTCTCATTTGATATGGTATATCAAAAGACATCTAAAGCTTTGGGTGTGTCTTACACTTCAGTGCACCGTATTATGAATGGTAAGAGGCCTTGTAAGTCAAATAGACCCAAAGAAAGAGCTAAAATTTTGGACGACTTTGATCATTGTGTTATTAAAAGAACAATCCACGGTTTATATTCACAGAAAATTGCTCCGACCGTCTCAATAATATATAAGGAAATAAAAGATTCTATTCAAATATCAAAGTTTAAACTTACTCTAACTCTCATTGATCTTGAATATACTTATTAAAAAATAGGTGATAATCGAAGAGTTTTGTACGATCAAGTGTCTATTATCAATGATGGGCGTAATTATCTGAGAAAGATCAAATCTTTTAGGGAAGCAGTGTATGATATCGTGTACATGGATGAAACAAAATCACTGCACAGATTATATGTGGCTTCCGAATGATGGGTCTGATGCCCCAAAAATACCCTCGGGTAAAGGCAAACGTTTGATTGTTTTGCATGCAGGTACGCGAAGTGAGGGTTTGATTGATGGCTGCGATTTAGTGTTTCTGGCCAAATCAAAGAATGGTGACTCACCAGGAGATGAATAGTGTTGTCTTTCTTGAGTGGTTTGAAAATCAATTGATGCCTGCTCTGAAAAATCCTAGCTTGGTTGTGTTAGATAATACAAGTTATCACAATGTTAAAACAGAAGATACGGTGTGCCCACATTTTAGTCAGAAAAAAGCTGTTCTCCAAAACTATCTTACACAACACAACATTCCTTTTTCTGCTACTGATACCAAAAAAGTATTAACCAGTAGTTTATAAAACAGATAAAATTGCTAATTTACACGGACATGAAGTATTAAGAACTCCCGTTCGACACTGTGAACTTGACCCGATAGAATTAAAATGGGTGATAGTCAAAGGTTTCATGGCTAAAAACAATACCACCTACCGATTAAAAGATGTTAAAGAACTCACATGCGCCTCTTTCGGAAAAATTACAAAAGATGTGTGGACAAAAGCAAAAGAACATGCGGTCAAAATTGAAAAAGAATACTGCAAAGAAAACTATAGATAGAAGTGGCATACAACCTATTATCATTGATTTTTGTGATGATGACTCGGATGACGTACGGGTTGAAGTATAATCATATTAAGTATAATAGACAGAAAAAATGTAAAAATCGAATAAATATCACGTTAAAGCCAATGCTAAAAATATTTGGAACATGTGTCTGCCAATTTATTAAGGTTTAAGAACAGTTGTAACTGTTGAAACTATCTGGGGTCAGATGAATTATTTAACTTATATTGATTATAACACAAAACAACTTGACACAAACCTAAAAAAAAAAAGAAAAACAGCAACCGAAAACCAAACGCAAAACGGACCTCGTATTCATGAAAAGTCAAAACAAACAAACACAAAGGTCGAAACATCTGATACCTGTTTTGGATAAGCATTTCGAAGTGGAATAGGTTAAATATATATTTCCAAACTTTTAGCTCACGTTTGATTTGAAAGATATAACTTGGTTTAGTCGAATAGTTACGTAAACAATTGCAAGTATCAATGATTCATCAATAATTTTTGCAGTTTTTAGGTATTTTTTTTACCATTGTTAAGTTGAAGGTTTGGTAAAAAATAGCTCAAAAATGAGTGCTCAATGTCATAATCTATCCCTCCCCCCAAAAAAAAAATCAATCCTCCAATTGATCTCTGAGGTTCTATAATTTAAAAATGTACTAATTTTACGAGCATTTTTTAATTAGGAAGTTGCACAATCTCAAAACTCATTTTTCGTTCCGTTTCTTGCATGTATATAAATTAAAAATGTCATACAGAATCGAACAAAACGACAATGATATATTCTTCATATTATATGATATATGAAGACTTATTTATTCACTATTAAAAACAGAAGTGCTATATATTTAGTGAAAAATAGAAATAATGAAATGTCCCAGTCCAAGCAATTTTTACAGGTAAAAATCAATGAACTCAATAGTGTGTGTAGGAGATGGGTGACGGGCTCTACGGAGAACAATGGAATCTTTCGGGTGACCGTAGAGTGCCTATTGTCCTCGGGGATTTAAGCCCACGGCCGCAGGCTGTTCTCTTTTATAGACTTATTCCCTCCGTATTTCAAAAAACTTTGTCAAAATATACACCCAAAAACTCCTTTAAAATGCGATTTTTCTATATGACCAGGGCCAAATACGTTCACTTTCTGGTCTGCAAACTTCCAAATTAAATTAGCACCCTTGATTCTCTACCCAACTCTCGTTTATACTTCTACTTTAAAATCTACAGTTTAAAAGATATTTCAAATTTTTGTTATTCTAATAAAAAGATTATTACTTTAGTATACTACTTGATGAAGAAATTAAGTATTGACAAATCATTTTGCAACCTAATAATTGCAGCATAGCCAGACTACACTTTCAAAAGTAGAAATTCTAGACAATAATAGGTCTGTTTTGTTTTCCTATGAAATCTTAGTCAAAGATAATTGGACTTCGAAACTGTTAAACTCTCATGAACATATACACCTAAAATTCATTCCAGTATAAATCAAATTTGCATTTTTCGTTCTATTGTATTTTTTATTTTTTTTTATTCGTCTTCATATTCTGAACAAATATGTTATTATTATGTAATTAATGCTGTTCTGATTATATGTAAATTGATGTAACTAGCGGAGAAGACATTTCTAAGTTGTAAAACTTGTGTCTGATCCATTTGTTGTTATTATGAACAATAAAATAAGTTTAAATCAAACCTAAAATTCATTCCAGTAGAAATCATTCTTCATGAACATATACATCTAGAGCATATTCTAATATATATCTACAAGTGGACAACAAAACACAAGTATCTTTGACCAGGATTACGTGGCGTATAGTAATCAATCGTAAATAAAATATTTTTATTTGGCATATATGAAATACAGAAATTTTGTATATGATTAATATAATATAATTAACTGTTCAAATTATATAAATATTAATTTTTACTGTTAAAAAATAATCAATTGATACACGCTACCGCACTAATCAAATATAACACATTGGACTTCACCGATCGTCATCACAAGTAGAATGCTCCAATTACATTTAAGAATAATCTCCATGATAAACGTCATCCCACTGATTTTAATACTACTGCAACACATATGCGTCCGAGCATTTTTTACTAAAATGTTCTCTGTATGAAAGGTTAAGAAATGATTTATTTGTTAACCTGTCTTGTCATTTGAATATTAATAATCTACTCTTTGGTGATTCTAACCTCCCAGATTGTGAAAATGAAAGTAATTTCCTTGTAATTCAAGATTTTATAATATCTAAACGTTTTACACCATAGAATATAAATGTATCTTGCTTTTACTTGCTTTTACTTGTTGCGTAATATCTGTCACTTTATTGTTCATTGTACAATTTGTCACCCTTTCACTTCATATGCTTATTTAAACAAATGTGTGTATTATTAATGTGCATGTTTCCTATCCATCTTATATGTATTTTTCTTTTTGGTATCTGGGAGAAGAATTTATATAAGTGCTGCGTCACTTGTTTTCTGATCCCTATGTATGTACTATTGTTATAACTAATGCAATTTATTCAATAAATATCGTATGATCATCCATCTGTAGCTAAATGACTCCGACTATCCTCGTACACCAATTCCTTGATATCGTCCTTTCCATTCGCCTCCTTGTACTTGTAATAACTAAAAAAACCTGAAAGATAAAAACTCAAGAGCAGAAAATTTGTCAAAGTATATTTCACGGGGCGGGAAAAATATAGGGTGGGTTTTTTGGAAACCAATGCGGGAATGACATGGACTTAAAGCATGGAAAATTATTCTCATTAAACAACCAATGAAATTATTGGATTTAGAAAAACATTATGATACCAATCAGAGGCTCGTTATGGACATGTAAAAGTCCAAGATAGCTTCGTTTATTCGATACCCATCACGATTCGACCAAACAAAATGTCAGGGACGGATTCAGGAGGGGGGGGGGGGGGGGGCACCCGGCGGGCGCCCCCCTAAAATTGGAAAAAATATGATTTTTTTTGGCGTAAAATCGTGATTTTTCACATGAAATACCCCAAAAATTTCGCGCGCCCCTCCTAAAATTGGAAAAATATGATTTTTTGGCGTAAAATCGTGATTTTTCACACGAAATACCCCAGAAATTTTCCCGCCTCCCTCCGCTCGGTGCAATTTTTTTAAGTGCGCCCCCCCTAACCTGAAATCCTGGAACCGCCCCTGAATGTTTAACATTATTTGGCGCCAATCATTTACGTTTTATAAATATCACGATGCAACGTGTGGACTAAATTAGATGTCTGTGTTTTTATGCAGAAATGATCTCCTTTTGCTACTGAGTACCTAAATTGCATAAGTGTCCTACATACAGCGGTATGTTTCTGGGTCTGCCATATGCTCCACAAAACCTCTTTCCAAATTATTAACATCTATTCTATTGGCGGTAAAAAACGGGCTTTAGAGTTGCTGGGACACTAGCTACTCCAGGGATGATGTGCATCAGATGTGGATTCAGAAACATTCTCAAGATCTGTTAGAGTATATACGATCCAGGTCTATCTCCTCATTCATTGGCATTAAAACATTTGATGTGTCTACCCTTTATACAACTATTCCTCACTATAGATTACAATGTATAGGATAGATTCGACGAATAAATTGAACTTTGTTTCATAAAACTGATTGACCAATATTTTAGAAAAATCTTATTTTATTAAAACAAAAATCTCTGATTCTAGTAAAAATGTCTCTGAAGTTGACATGATCAAAATTCATGTGTATTCAATTGACAGCATGATTGTTATGTTTGGAAGACAGTAGACTTTGTGCTATGGGTAGTTACTGTACCCCTCTTCTCGTCCACATGTTCCTTTATTCTATGAAGCAGACTACGATAATTATTCAGTGAAAGGAAATAATCTTCTGCATAGTAGATATATATTATAGAACATATACAGTCAAACCAGCCTTAAAGGGCACCTCTATATAACAAATCACTGTCACTATAAAGGGCAGATTTAATTTTTCTCATTAATGAATAGTGCATATAATTTTAACCTCTATATAAAAGGGCAACTGCTTATAAAGGTCACATTTTCAGGTTCCCTTGAGTGGTCTTTAAATACATGATTTCATTGATAGAGGGTTACTGCTAACATGGAAGCTACAGAACTAAGGGTTCTTAGTGGTAAAGTTGAAGTCATCACTGAGAACCCTTTACGATCTCCATTTGAATGGTTAACCGTTACAAAATATATGTGTCAAAGATGACCGCATATATGTTCCGCTTGTCATAGTGTCAATTACGTATTTTCCTCGTTCATAACATATTATTTCTAATATCAGTAACACATCGGCTGCCACTAGTAGAGCAGGAACAGCTCACCCTTCAGGTTCACCTTACTTCACCACATGTTTTATTGTAATGTGTGTTGACGACGGGTGCCACTAGTAGAGCAAGAACAGCTCATCCTTCAGGTTCACCTTACTTCACCACATGTTTTATTGTAATGTGTGTTGATGACGGGTGCCACTAGTAGAGCAGGAACAGCTCACCCTTCAGGTTCACCTAACTTCACCACATGTTTTATTGTAATGTGTGTTGACGACGGGTGCCACTAGTAGAGCAAGAACAGCTCATCCTTCAGGTTCACCTAACTTCACCACAGGTTTTAGTGGAAGGTGTGTTGACGGGTGCCACTAGTAGAGCAAGAACAGCTCATCCTTCAGGTTCACCTAACTTCACCACAGGGTTTATTGTAATGTGTGTTGACGACGGGTGCCACTAGTAGAGCTGGAACAGCTCATCCTTCAGGTTCACCTAACTTCACCACAGGGTTTATTGTAATGTGTGTTGACGACGGGTGCCACTAGTAGAGCTGGAACAGCTCATCCTTCAGGTTCACCTAACTTCACCACATGTTTTAGTGTAATGTGTGTTGACGACGGGTGCCACTAGTAGAGCAGGAACAGCTCACCCTTCAGGTTCACCTAACTTCACCACAGGTTTTAGTGTAATGTGTGTTGACGGGTGCCACTAGTAGAGCAAGAACAGCTCACCCTTCAGGATCACCTAACTTCACCACATGTTTTATTGTAATGTGTGTTGACGACGGGTGCCACTAGTAGAGCAAGAACAGCTCATCCTTCAGGATCACCTAACCTCGCCACATGTTTTAGTGTAATGTGTATTGACGACGGGTGCCACTAGTAGAGCAGGAACAGCTCACCCTTCAGGTTCACCTAACTTCACCACATGTTTTAGTGTAATGTGTGTTGACGACGGCTGCCACTAGTAGAGCAGGAACAGCTGCCCCTTCAGGATCACCTAACTTCACCACAGATTGTATTGTAATGTGTGTTGACGACGGGTGCCACTAGTAGAGCAGGAACAGCTCACCCTTCAGGTTCACCTAACTTCACCACATGTTTTAGTGTAATGTGTGTTGACGACGGGTGCCACTAGTAGAGCAGGAACAGCTCACCCTTCAGGATCACCTAACTTCACCACAGGTTTTATTGTAATGTGTGTTGACGACGGGTGCCACTAGTAGAGCAGGAACAGCTCACCCTTCAGGTTCACCTAACTTCACCACAGGTTTTATTGTAATGTGTGTTGACGACGGGTGCCACTAGTAGAGCAGGAACAGCTCACCCTTCAGGATCACCTAACTTCACCACATGTTTTATTGTAATGTGTGTTGACGACGGGTGCCACTAGTAGAGCAGGAACAGCTCACCCTTCAGGTTCACCTAACTTCACCACAGGTTTTATTGTAATGTGTGTTGACGACGGGTGCCACTAGTAGAGCAAGAACAGCTCACTCTTCAGGTTCACCTAACTTCACCACAGGTTGTATTGTAATGTGTGTTGACGACGGGTGCCACTAGTAGAGCAGGAACAGCTCACCCTTCAGGTTCACCTAACTTCGCCACATGTTTTAGTGTAATGTGTGTTGACGACGGGTGCCACTAGTAGAGCAGGAACAGCTCACCCTTCAGGATCACCTAACTTCACCACAGGTTTTATTGTAATGTGTGTTGACGACGGGTGCCACTAGTAGAGCAGGAACAGCTCACCCTTCAGGATCACCTAACTTCACCACATGTTTTAGTGTAATGTGTGTTGACGACGGGTGCCACTAGTAGAGCAGGAACAGCTCACCCTTCAGGTTCACCTAACTTCACCACAGGTTTTATTGTAATGTGTGTTGACGACGGGTGCCACTAGTAGAGCAGGAACAGCTCACCCTTCAGGTTCACCTAACTTCACCACAGGTTTTATTGTAATGTGTGTTGACGACGGGTGCCACTAGTAGAGCAAGAACAGCTCACTCTTCAGGTTCACCTAACTTCACCACAGGTTGTATTGTAATGTGTGTTGACAACGGGTGCCACTAGTAGAGCAGGAACAGCTCACCCTTCAGGTTCACCTAACTTCGCCACATGTTTTAGTGTAATGTGTGTTGACGACGGGTGCCACTAGTAGAGCAGGAACAGCTCACCCTTCAGGATCACCTAACTTCACCACAGGTTTTATTGTAATGTGTGTTGACGACGGGTGCCACTAGTAGAGCAGGAACAGCTCACCCTTCAGGATCACCTAACTTCACCACATGTTTTAGTGTAATGTGTGTTGACGACGGGTGCCACTAGTAGAGCAGGAACAGCTCACCCTTCAGGTTCACCTAACTTCACCACAGGTTTTATTGTAATGTGTGTTGACGACGGGTGCCACTAGTAGAGCAGGAACAGCTGCCCCTTCAGGTTCACCTAACTTCGCCACATGTTTTAGTGTAATGTGTGTTGACGACGGGTGCCACTAGTAGAGCAGGAACAGCTGCCCCTTCAGGTTTACCTAACTTCACCACATGTTTTAGTGTAATGTGTGTTGACGACGGGTGCCACTAGTAGAGCAGGAACAACTCACCCTTCAGGTTCACCTAACTTCGCCACATGTTTTAGTGTAATGTGTGTTGACGACGAGTGCCACTAGTAGAGCAAGAACAGCTCACCCTTCAGGTTCACCTAACATCGCCACATGTTTTAGTGTAATGTGTGTTGACGACGGGTGCCACTAGTAGAGCAGGAACAGCTCACCCTTCAGGTTCACCTAACTTCGCCACATGTTTTAGTGTAATGTGTGTTGACGACGGGTGCCACTAGTAGAGCAGGAACAGCTCACCCTTCAGGTTCACCTAACTTCACCATAGGTTTTATTGTAATGTGTGTTGACGACGGGTGCCACTAGTAGAGCAGGAACAGCTCACCCTTCAGGTTCACCTAACTTCACCACAGGTTTTATTGTAATGTGTGTTGACGACGGGTGCCATTAGTAGAGCAGGAACAGCTCACCCTTCAGGTTCACCTAACTTCGCCACAGGTTGTATTGTAATGTGTGTTGACGACGGGTGCCACTAGTAGAGCAGGAACAGCTCACCCTTCAGGTTCACCTAACTTCACCACAGGTCTTAGTGTAATGTGTGTTGACGACGGGTGCCACTAGTAGAGCTGGAACAGCTCACCCTTCAGGATCACCTAACTTCACCACAGGGTTTATTGTAATATGTGTTGACGGGTGCCATTAGTAGAGCAGGAACATCTCACCCTTCAGGATCACCTAACTTTACCACATGTTTTAGTGTAATGCGTGTTGATCAATCATTAGTTATCTTTTGTGTGAACCATCATTTGAACTGCTTATCATTTCATAGCACCCGGGTTCACCGCGGTTTTTTGTGGGGTTCGTGTTACTCGATCTTTAGTTTTTTGTGTATATGTTTTAGATCGTTGTTTGTCCTTTAGTCCTTTTTTTTTAACAATGTGTTGTCGGTCCTTCGATTTACGGATTCTGATTACCCCTTTGGTATCGTCAAACTCTTCTTGTCGTTGTAATCCTTTTTGTTTCGGCCATTATATTGTCTTCTATTCTTTTGACTATGACTTCTAATTATCCCTTTGATATCTTCAATTTTTTTTAATGAAAATTATACATTTGACAAATCCAAAAGTATCATCCAATTTTCATTTGAAATACATCATTCCTCGTTTGCTCTATTGTTAGTTAAAGTTTCAGAAAAACAGAACGAGGTCAGTTGAATAATTTAAAGAACATGTTTATTGCCTTGTCACGATTTTCAATTTGTCTGCAATAAGCTGAGATTTGGAAGTGCAGTAGAGCATGTCTATGCATATATAAGAAGTAATTTTGTCTTAAATATCTAATATTTCGGAAATATTGTTAAATTTGAAGTGATTAATGACGTAAATGTGGAATTAATTTGCATTTTTATTTAGAAAAAAAAATCACATTTCAATCATCTGTATATAATCAGTAATGATATCTTCAGTCTTATTCAGTACACTTGCACTTGCATTGAGATATTAAAACATTTGTATGTTCTGATTAATTGGAATGAAGTAGTATATGGGCACAGCCAAAACCATATTTGTGGAGGTGGTGCGAGGTGGTGCTACCGGAAGTCACATGACCAGAGGTGACGTCAGTTGAAGAGTGAAATGATATGGAAATTATGGAAGAACAGTAAGTAGAATAGTGAAAAGATAGGGAAAAAAGTACGTGAAAATGAAATGTTTTATAACGTCATGTACTAGAAAAACAACTAACTGATATTTCAAACGTTGCGGTTTGAAAAAGTACGGGAAAATGAAATGTTTTATAAGTCATGTACTAGAAAAGCAAGTAACGTTGCATTTTAAACGTTGCGGTTTGAAAAAGTACGGGAAAATGAAATGCTTTATAACGTCATGTACTAGAAAAGCAAGTAACGTTGCATTTCAAACGTGGTTTGAAAAAGTATGGCAAAAATGTACGGGAAAATGAAATGTTATAAAACGTCATGTACTAGAAAAGCAAGTAACGTTGCATTTCAAACGTTGCGGTTTGAAAAAGTACGGGAAAATGAAATGCTTTATAACGTCATGTACTAGAAAAGTAGATTGAATAGTGAAATGATATGATTGATTGATTGTTGTTTAGCATCCAGCGAGCAATTTTTCAGCTATATCCAGGACGAGAACATTTAAAAATGTAAACGCCACGGGACTCGAAACAAGGAAAGATGATGGGTAGGGACGGATAATTTTGCCAGTGCAACAGGTCTCTTATGGACCACTCATCATGAGCATATTGCTCATAATGAGCTGTTACACTGGGTTCTTTAACGTGCGGAGAGGGTGGCAATCTCTCAACACGGGACCTCGGTTTTATTTACGTCTCATCCGCAGGACGGGTTGGTTGTGAATTTTTACATCCCGCACAACCGACGGACGCCCCTTCAAGCCGAAGAAGCTCTCGGTCCCATTTCTATACCCCGGGGTTCCCGCGGGGTTTGAAATGATATGGAAAATACAGAAGAAAAGTAAGTTGAATAGTGAAAAGACATGGAAATTATGGAAGAAAAGTAAGTTGAATAGTGAAAAGACATGAAAATTATGGAAGAAAGCCAAGTTGAATTGTGAAAAGATATGGAAAATATGGAAGAAAGCCAAGTTGAATAGTGAATTGATTTGTAAAATATGGAAGAAAAGTAGGTTGAATTGTGAAAAAGATATGGAAAATACGGAAGAAAAGTAGGTTGAATAGTGATAAGATATGGAAAAATATGGAAATTACAGAAGAAAATTGTGAAATGATATGGAAAATGCGGAAGAAAGGTAGGTTGAAATGTGAAAAGATATGGAAATTATGGAAGAAAAGTAAGTTGAATAGTGAAATGATTTGGAAAATATGGAAGAAAGACAAGCCGAATAGTGATAAGATATGGAAAATACAGAAGAAAATTGTGAAAAGATATGAAAAATATGGAAGAAAAGTAAGTTGAAATGTGAAATGATATGGAAAATATGGAAGAAAATTAAGTTGAATAGTGAAATGATTTGGAAAATATGGAAGAAAAGTAAGTTGAATAGTGAAAAGATTTGAACAATATGGAAGAAAGGTAAGTTCAATAGTGAAATGATATGGAAAATATGGTAGAAAAGTAAGTTGAAATGTGAAAAGATATGGACAACATGGAAGAAAAGTAAGTTGAATAGTGAAATGATATAGAAAATACAGTAGAAAATTGTGAAATGATATGGAAAATGCGGAAGAAAGGTAGGTTGAAATGTGAAAAGATATGGAAATTATGGAAGAAAATTAAGTTGAATAGTGAAATGATTTGGAAAATATGGAAGAAAAGTAAGTTGATTAGTGAAAAGATTTGAACAATATGGAAGAAAGGTAAGTTGAATAGTGAAATGATATGGAAAATATGGTAGAAAAGTAAGTTGAAATATGAAAAGATATGGACAGCATGGAAGAAAGGCAAGTTGAATAGTGAAAAGATATGGAAAATATGGAAGAAAAGTAAGTTGAATAGTGAAATGATATGGAAAATATGGAAGAAAAGTAAGTTGAAATGTGAAATGATATGGAAAATATGGAAGAAAGACCAGTTGAATAGTGAAAAGATATTAAAAATATCGAAGAAAATTAAGTTGAATAGTGAAAAGATTTGGAAAATACGGAAGAAAGGCAGTCGAAAAGTGAAAAGATTTGGAAAATACAGAAGAAAAGTAGGTTGAATAGTGAAATGATATAGAAAATATGGAAGAAAAGTAAGTTGAGTAGTGAAAAGATATGGAAAATATGGAAGAAAATTAGGTTGAATAGTTAAATGATATGGAAAATATGGAAGAAAAGTAAGTTGAGTAGTAAAAAGATATGGAAAATATGGAAGAAAGATAAGTTGAATAGTGAAATGATTTAAACAATAGGGAAGAAAAGTAAGTTGATTAGTGAAAAGATATGGAAATTTTGGAAGAAAAGTAAGTTGAAATTTGAAAAGATATGAAAAATAGGGAAGAAAAGTAGGTTGAATAGTGAAAAGATATGGAAAAATATGGAAGAAAGGCAAGTTGAATAGTCAAAGGATATGAAAAGTATGGAAGAAAAGTAGGTTGAAGAGTGAAAAGATATATAAAAATATGGAAGAAAGGCAAGTTGAATAGTGAAAAGATATGGACAATATGGAAGAAAGGCAAGTTGAATAGTAAAAAGATATGGAAAATAGGGAATAAAAGTAAGTTGAATAGTGAAAAGATATTAAAAATATGGAAGAAAAGTAAGTTGAATAGTGAAATGATATGGAAAATATGGAAGAAAAGCAAGTCGAAAAGTGAAACGATATGGACAATATGGAAGAAAAGCAAGTTGAAAAGTTAAAAGATTTGGAAAATATGGAAGAAAAGTAAGTTGAATAGTGAAAAGATAGGGAAAATATGGAAGAAAAGTAAGTTGAATAGTGAAATGATATGGAAAATACAGAAGAAAAGTAAGTTGAATAGTGAAAAGATATGGAAATTATGGAAGAAAAATAGGTTGAATAGTGAAATGATATGGAAAAATATGGAAGAATGGCAAGTTGAATAGTGAAATGATATAGAAAATATGGAAGATTTCTGTGTTAGTCATAATTACACCCAAAGAGAACTCATCCTCCGCCGCCTCCGTCCTCCTCCTCCTTCTTCTTCGCCGCCGCCGCCGCAGCCCTCCTCCTCCTTCCTCTATACATGTATATACAATGTTTTTCAGAATTGAGAAGAATCATCCTGGAATTTTTTTTTTTGCTAGAGACTATGCAAGTAGGGATCAAATTTACCATTTCATTCATTTGACTCTTAGGTCAGTTAGTATCTCCACAGTGAGAACGCGGACGTGATAGACTACTTGGAGTACATAGCGAATATATCCGAAAACACTGTAGGTGAAAACCATTATTGAAATATATTATAAAATATGAAAATAAAATGGCGGGAAAGGGGCAGATAACCAGGGCTAGAAAACGATAGACGCGGACATCATAGAGAACACCCCCAACTTCCAGTTTCAGGGGAATACCTAAGGCCCCACTAGGGCGGATATTGCGCAACTTTCGGTTGCGCATGCGCACACTCAATATCATTTCCGGTAGGCCTGTCAGTCATGCGCAATGACACATTTTGTACTACTACTATAGTAAGAAAAAAGCGCGGGGAAAAGCCGGGTATGCGCAGAACATACTTCCGGTAACTTCCGGACAGGGCCGCTTCCGGTCACGTAACTGACGTCACTTCCGGTCACGTGACTTCCGCACCACCTCTGCAAATATGGTTTGGCTGTGCCCATATACTACTGAGTGAAAACAACAAAATTCATCTGGATGATTTATAGATATAACTGATTGAGAGAAAGACTATATAATTCCTGCCAATATGACTGGAGGAAGGACTGTTCACGTAATGGTAATATAAACATACTACCAATATAATCTTAAAAATAACTATGCAGTGAATATATATTACTTGGTAAAGTACTTGTTACTAAAATGAATTTGATTAACTATTAAATAGGTCTCTGTTACGTAAACATTAGTTAATAAAACCTAAGTTTTTTGTATGAAATATTGAAGATACCAAAGTGGAATTTAGAAGGCATAAATCAAAGAAGGACAGACAATACAGTGTCCAAATGAAAATGGACAAAAAGACTATGATCTACAAAACACTACACAGAAAAATAAAGGTTGAGCAACACGAAGAGCACAACAATCGGTGGTGAACTGAAGGAGGCTGTTTCTGCTCCACTAGTGGCACCTGTCGTATTACTCCTATCAATATTCCGCTGACGAAACACGTAACATATCATATTTGTGACGCAGATATTTCGTCACAGTTAAGTAAGTCATGCTGGCAACCGTACAACTTGTAAAATGATGACTTCAATTAACCACTAGGAACCCTTGATTTAGTAGATTCCTTGATAGCTGCAACCCTCTATCAAATAATAAGAACTACAAGCTCTGGAACATCGTTTCAATTGAGAGATGTATACTCCATATGCTGGTGCTGCTGGAATGTTGCTACTTCTAAATGAAAAACTCACAATACAAAATTGAAACCATCCCTTTGTTCTTAAACGGCCTTATTGTCAATTTTCTAGCTGTAAGACGAGTTTGAAGATACCAAAGGGGTAATCAGAATCCGTATATCGAAGAAGAACAGATAATACAATGGCCAAAAGAAAAAGTACAAAAGGACAAACAACGATCTAGAAGTAACGCAGTGTATGAAAATTTTTCCAAACTTACACAATTTAAGATAGATTTCGATTAATTTAATATTACATGATATTAATTACACGATTATTAGTTGTTCTTAGAAACAAACGTTAGTGAAAGCCGAAAGGCCAACCAAGAAGGGACAACCCAGAGACATAAGTAACGCTGGACACAAGACACAGAAAGAAGGGGGAAAACATATCACAGAAAACTATAAAGGTGAGCAACACAGACTAAAACTGGGTGGTTGAACATGTACAGTTCATGTTTCTAATCAGACATCCTCCATATATAATCAAGTCTGATAAAGATCTTGTAGCTGATAAAAGATACAAACAAATCTGCACAATTTTGAAAAATGTATATTTCGATCACCTAGGTCATGATGACGACAGCATAAGTTTTGTAGCGACGATTTCAACTTAGGAGCGACGTAGTTTGAGTAGCATTTGCGTCTATCCTGAAAATCACTGCATTGGACTTAAGCCCTAGCATAACGCCGTTGCTGCCTGAATATTGCTATCGACGAATGGGAAGTTGACTATTGGAAAAGTGAGGTCATCACGTGTGCCGTAGAGTGTTGTTTTTAATCTGCCTCCCCTTGTCGATGTCAAGGTAAAGGTCAAGGTAAGTTGTAATTATTTTGTTATTAAAAGAAAAATGTAAACTAATACATTTTTAAACAAATATTCTGGACATAAATATCTTTTAAGATTAAGCCAAACATAGCTCACAAGGTCTTTGAATTCCACTCTTTATCCGACAATATCTCCTCCATCGAAAGCAGCTGCTGTCATTAATATATATGTTATTTCAAAAATGCTAAATATCTACATGTAATGATATAATTTTGTTGTTAATCACTCGGGACATTGAATTAAGGTTCTTAGTTATCTGTGTAAATTTGAAATTTATGTCACTCAACCGTATTTCGTCGATAATTCAAATCCAAATCTCCAAAACCACTCGACGAACTTAAACCCAAATTGTGTTGGACGTATCCTAGGATGGTCACCATACATATGGCCATGTTCTACATCCAAAATACTGCTATTAATTAAAACAACCCTTTATAGCATAAAACGACAAGACAATGGTAAATTTGCTTTAATTTATTTTCTTATGTTTACTTTCCTGATATAATGGAACTTGAATAACTAACTCCTGTAAAATATAAATAAAATAGTATTTAATGGCATTAATATGCCATGAATTCAAAGCCGTATCTTATTCATGTCCAATCACATAGACGTATCCATATAATTACAATTATGTACCATTAAAAATGTTTGTAATTTGCATATTCGACAGCGATATGTAAGGATTTTTCGTCGCTGATGGAAATTCCTCAAAATATTGGATCATTGTAGTTTGATCAGACCATTTTTGAAGGAGTTGCAGCCCTTTTTGGCGCACCATATTTCACTAAAAGGTTTATAGGTACAACTCCTACAACATATCTAACTGAAATTCCTCCAATTATATTATATTCATTTTTTGACTATGATTGCTTATTACCATATGGAGAATAGCACACCTGTAAGTCCATTGATTGGACAATTTTGAAAGAGTTATTGTTCTTTTCCTCAAATGACAAAAGAATATGATTGAGGCATATTTTGCATATCTTAAAGGTAAATTGCAAATTGTAATATATATATATATTTTCACCATTCTTAACAATAAAAAAAAGAAAAAAAACCATTTACGAAACCAGAAATAAAACTGTAGACTATCATTGTATTTTTTTACGTGTCGTTGGTAGAATGTGAGAAATGAGTACTATTGTACTATGCATTTGGATGTAAGCTGAAAATTAAACTTCATTAAGGTTAATTACAAAACAAAAACAAGCTTACCATGGGGTGCCTTAATTTTTATATTGATAGCAGCATTATGAACACTGCTGTCTGAATCAAATACAATTTTGAATCCTTCAGTACTGATCTCCATGACGTCATCATTGCAGAGTGACGTCACCAATTTGTTTGCATCCTGGTTCTGTCCTCTATATATTTGGATACGTAAATGAGAACAAGCAATCTTATCATCAGTGTGGTATGTCAACACAGCAGCCTGATGAAAAATATTCAAATGACTCTATAAATAGCTAACATGTTTAACTTCCCACTACATTTCCATGCGATAATTGATTTCAATCGTGAATGTTTATTTGTGTTATGGGAGAAAGTTTGAAGATACCAAACATCAAAAGCCGCAAATCGATATATTTTAGTATAAAGTAAAAAAAATTTGTTCTCCTGTATGATTTCTATTCCGCATTCAATTCATAATCGGAAATTCAGTTTTAGATACACAACCTACAATACGTTCGTCAGCAGGAAACGAATTACTTCCGTCTATAATTGTGTTTGATATTGTCTTGAAATACAAAGTCAAACCATGCATCTAATGAGTTGTGAGACTGTAGCACCAATAAAATTAAAAAAATAAATTTATCTGGATAATCATATTACAAGACCAATCTGCACAACTCAGGCTAAAGGGTGCTGTGAATCAGATGTGGATTCTGAAGAACTCTAAAGATATTTTAGAGTACATACAATCAAGGTCACTCTCCTCCTACACAACTATTCCCCATCCAAAACTAAGACAGATTAAAAGAATTAGTCCAACTGTGTTTCATAAAAAAAGAATGGCCAACGTAAATACGAATACCTTGTCTTAGGAAAGGACAAATCGATTCTGCCAAAAACTTCTCTGAAACTGATATCATCAAAATGCTTGAATTTTCTTTATTGACAGCATATTTGTTATGCTTGGTGTACAAACTGTACTCTTTTTCTCGCCGACATGTTACTTTATTCGTAGGACGCAGACTTCATACAGTGGCTTCTCAAGAAAAGGAAAAGAAGCTAACCCGATCTTTTGATTTCACGTTCCGCAATATAGATGATGTCCTTTCACTAAATAAGTTTTACGGTCTCCGCCATGACTCGGTTATATAATATTTGTATCACAAATGATCCGGATATGATCCACCTATCTCAATCACTTCCCGGTCCTTTCTCAATTCATGATTTATCACCGGGTTTGTAGCTAGCGTAACACGACGGGTGCCACTAGAGGAGCAGAAACTGCTTACCATTCCGGAGCACCTGAGTTCACCCCGGGTTTTAGTGGGATTGTGTTGCTTGTTCTTTAGTTTTCCGTGTAGTGGTTTGTAGATAGTTGCTTGTTCTTTTGTCCTTGATCATTTGGCCATTGCACTGTCAGTCCTTCTTCGACTTACTTATTCTGATTGCCCGTGTGGTATCTTCAGACTCATCTAAGAAAATCTTCTATATCAGATATGAAGGAAGAAGCTATAACAACCTTCATTGTCGAGATTTAAAAACCAGACCAATTTCAAATCCCTAAAACAAAGCCTAATTATATATCTTATGATGAAAAATAATAGAAACAGAATAACCCTAGCCACTGTAAAGATTATTATTTTACCTCTCCGCGATGATTTGGATAAACACCGATTTCACCATGGGAATGACCATTTATTCCGGAAATATGTACCATGTTACCACTTTCATAGATAGCTGAAAGTAATTAAGATAAGGGATTGCGCAATAATAAGTGTCTGGAAATATATTAGCACCTTTTCGTAAGAAATATTGGCTGGAGTAAATTTCATTAGATATAAAATAAATAGAATGTGAAATAATCTTCACTCTCTGTGGCTCGGAATATAAAATCTGTGTAGTATTTTGTAGATACGGCTTTTTATTACCTCTTTGGTATCGTCAAATGCTTGGAATCATCTGGCGCCTTGGTAGTTCTAAGGTAATATATATTTTTGGAATCATCTTGCGCCTTGGTAGTTCAAAGATAATATATATTTTTGGAATCATCTGACGCCTTGGTAGTTCAAAGATAATATATATTTTTGGAATCATCTGACGCCTTGGTAGTTCTAAGATAATATATATTTTTGGAATCATCTGGCGCCTTGGTAGTTCTAAGGTAATATATATTTTTGGAATCATCTGGCGCCTTGGTAGTTCTAAGATAATATATATTTTTGGAATCATCTGGCGCCTTGGTAGTTCTAAGATATTATTTATTTTTGGAATCATCTGGCGCCTTGGTAGTTCAAAGATAATATATATTTTTGGAATCATCTGGCGCCTTGGTAGTTCAAAGATAATATATATTTTTGGAATCATCTGGCGCCTTGGTAGTTCTAAGATAATATATATTTTTGGAATCATCTGGCGCCTTGGTAGTTCAAAGATAATATATATTTTTGGAATCATCTGGCGCCTTGGTAGTTCAAAGATAATATATATTTTTGGAATCATCTGACGCCTTGGTAGTTCAAAGATAATATATATTTTTGGAATCATCTGGCGCCTTGGTAGTTCTAAGGTAATATATATTTTTGGAATCATCTGGCGCCTTGGTAGTTCTAAGATAATATATATTTTTGGAATCATCTGGCGCCTTGGTAGTTCTAAGATATTATTTATTTTTGGAATCATCTGGCGCCTTGGTAGTTCAAAGATAATATATATTTTTGGAATCATCTGGCGCCTTGGTAGTTCAAAGATAATATATATTTTTGGAATCATCTGGCGCCTTGGTAGTTCTAAGATAATATATATTTTTGGAATCATCTGGCGCCTTGGTAGTTCAAAGATAATATATATTTTTGGAATCATCTGGCGCCTTGGTAGTTCAAAGATAATATATATTTTTGGAATCATCTGACGCCTTGGTAGTTCAAAGATAATATATATATTTTGGAAACACCTGGCGCCTTGGTAGTTCTAAGGTAATATATATTTTTGGAATCATCTGGCGCCTTGGTAGTTCTAAGATAATATATATTTTTGGAATCATCTGGCGCCTTGGTAGTTCTAAGATAATATTTATTTTTTGGAATCATCTGGCGCCTTGGTAGTTCTAAGATAATATATATTTTTGGAAACATCTGGCGCCTTGGTAGTTCAAAGATAATATATATTTTTGGAATCATCTGGCGCCTTGGTAGTTCAAAGATAATATATATATTTTGGAAACACCTGGCGCCTTGGTATTTCAAAGATAATATATATTTTTGGAATCATCTGGCGCCTTGGTAGTTCTAAGATAATATATATTTTTGGAATCATCTGGCGCCTTGGTAGTTCTAAGATAATATTTATTTTTTGGAATCATCTGGCGCCTTGGTAGTTCTAAGATAATATATATTTTTGGAAACATCTGGCGCCTTGGTAGTTCAAAGATAATATATATTTTTGGAATCATCTGGCGCCTTGGTAGTTCAAAGATAATATATATTTTTGGAATCATCTGGCGCCTTGGTAGTTCAAAGATAATATATATTTTTGGAATCATCTGGCGCCTTGGTAGTTCTAAGATAATATATATTTTTGGAATCATCTGGCGCCTTGGTAGTTCAAAGATAATATATATTTTTGGAATCATCTGGCGCCTTGGTAGTTCAAAGATAATATATATTTTTGGAATCATCTGGCGCCTTGGTAGTTCTAAGATAATATATATTTTTGGAATCATCTGACGCCTTGGTAGTTCTAAGGTAATATATATTTTTGGAATCATCTGGCGCCTTGGTAGTTCTAAGATAATATATATTTTTGGAATCATCTGGCGCCTTGGTAGTGCTAAGATATTATTTATTTTTGGAATCATCTGGCGCCTTGGTAGTTCAAAGATAATATATATTTTTGGAATCATCTGGCGCCTTGGTAGTTCTAAGATAATATATATTTTTGGAATCATCTGGCGCCTTGGTAGTTCAAAGATAATATATATTTTTGGAATCATCTGGCGCCTTGGTAGTTCAAAGGTAATATATATTTTTGGAATCATCTGGCGCCTTGGTAGTTCAAAGGTAATATATATTTTTGGAATCATCTGGCGCCTTGGTAGTTCAAAGATAATATATATTTTTGGAATCATCTGGCGCCTTGGTAGTTCAAAGATAATATATATTTTTGGAATCATCTGGCGCCTTGGTAGTTCAAAGGTAATATATATTTTTGGAATCATCTGGCGCCTTGGTAGTTCAAAGGTAATATATATTTTTGGAATCATCTGGCGCCTTGGTAGTTCAAAGATAATATATATTTTTGGAATCATCTGGCGCCTTGGTAGGTCAAAGATAATATATATTTTTGGAATCATCTGACGCCTTGGTAGTTCTAAGATAATATATATTTTTGGAATCATCTGACGCCTTGGTAGTTGAAAGATAATATATATTTTTGGAATCATCTGACGCCTTGGTAGTTCAAAGATAATATATATTTTTGGAATCATCTGGAGCCTTGGTAGTTCAAAGATAATATATATTTCAACTCAAAGATAATATAAACACCGGGATCGACCATATTTGTTCGATATGGTATGATATTTCCCCTCGTGCTCTCTTAGGCTTTTATCTCAAAACTGGTGTGTAATGTCTCAATTATGGAGGAGACGGAGCACTTGTCTAGTTTATACGTTTACGTACACAATATTAGAAAACATAAATAAATTATCTACTTTGACGGGGAGGTAGATCAGGAAGATAATAACATTTCCCTTGGTCGATGAAACGAAATAGTTCATTAATTTTTCCTCATAAAACATACATTGTAGAGATTTACAAGAAAATGAGATTTTAATTGCCTATATTGGCATGAATTCAAAACGAAATTTTCGACCAAACAGCCAGTACGGATACACTAAATATATCGAGCTAAGATTAGAGGTTCCGGAAGAGTCAGTTCGGATACATTGACAGGGCCTAATATCAGGTGTTCCGGTAGATTCAGTACGGATACACTAAAAAGGCGTTTGACCTCTGAAAGGTATCTATACTAATGTCAAACATCCTACAAAACAAAATCATTCTTTGATTGCACAGTTAAGCTTTGGAAATGAGGGATAATGCAAAACGTTTCATGACATCAACGGCATTGAAAAAGGGCTTTTGACTCTTAACGGTAATATGCATTCCCACTCTCTGATAAGTATCTAATATATTTATTTAGTATACACTGGAGAACACGTATCTTTTTCTATAACATTAACCGTTTCGTTGGCTGTATGTAATCATTGACTGATTGGTTGTAGTATAGCATCAAATACCTAAACAAAATCATTAGATAGGTATGAACAATAAAAGGAGACTGGTCCTAATTCTATACTGGTCCCTTCATGGGAAAAGTTTGAAGATAACACAGGGGTAATCAGAAGCCGTAAATCAGACAAACAATACAATGGCCAAAAGAATACACAATGATCTAAAATAGAAAAGTAAAGATTGAGCAACACGAACCGCACTAAAAACCGTGAGTGCAATCAGGTTATCCGGACGAGTAGACAGGTCCTGATCCATTAGTAACACCCATCATGTTACATTTTTACACTTGTAATAAGTCATGACAAAAGAGATGATTTCAATTTTCTATTTTTACGTAGCAACATTCCAGCAGCACCTGCATATGGAATACATATCTCTCAGTTTATCCTATTTTCCAGAGCTTGTGCTTCCTATCACGATAGAGGACTGCTGCTAATAAGGAATCCATTGAACCTAGTGGTTAAAGTTACGTCATCACATCGACAGTTTTACAGTCGCCACCATGCATGTCCTGGTTAACAG
This sequence comes from Bathymodiolus brooksi, assembly GCA_963680875.1. Classification (NCBI taxonomy): domain Eukaryota; kingdom Metazoa; phylum Mollusca; class Bivalvia; order Mytilida; family Modiolidae; genus Bathymodiolus; species Bathymodiolus brooksi. The sequence goes on from OY804577.1 coordinate 137,781,038, forward strand.
TAATATAATATCTGCGTCAAAAATGACCACGGATGTTTTCCTATTGTCGTCACAATCCGGTCCCTCCCTCATTCATGATTCATGCATCTCCGGAATTGCTACAAGGGAAACATGACAGGTACCACATCTGGAGTAGGAACTGCTCATCCGTCGGAACACCTGGGTTAACCCCCAGTTTTTAGTGGGGTTCATGTTGCTCGATCTCTATTTTTGTGTAGTGTTTTCTTTGATTATTGTTTGTCCTTTTGGCTGTTTTCTGTTGACCATTGTATTGTCTGTCCATCTTTGATTTAAGGCTTTTGATATCTTAAAACTGTTCTCATGTAATTAACTTTCTTCTACATCTGCTGCTTATTCCATTTAAAAAGATATTGATTTATGATCATAAATACTTACAGATAGCATGATCCAATGTCACCACACCGAATACTAAAACCTATTTCTTGATCGATACTTACATAGAGCATGTCCTAATGTCACCAAACAGAATAACGGAAGAAATTTCATCATTACTATTTTGTCTTGAAACACAACGTCGAGTTAATACCGAATTACCAAAGTAGGAAGATAGTTTAAAGTCTGATTTCATATCAGTTGTTAATTTAGGACAACTTTTGATCCCGTCCATATGTAATAATTCCCATAGTGTCACTTTATGTTAAACATTTGGTTTCAAATATATCTATATGCGTACTTGTAGTGTACATTACCAGTTCCGCGATAAAGCAGTGTTTATGTCGTAATCTACAATGATATGCGTTTAAAAAAAGTTAAATATAGCAAAGTGGGTAATCAGAAGCCATGAATCGAAGAAAGACAGACAACACAAAAATCAAGAGAAAACGAACAAAGACAGACAACACAAACTAACAAAAGGATAAACAATGATCTACAAAATACTACTGGTACACAGAAAACTAAAGATTGAACAATGATCTACAAAATACTACTGGTACACAGTAAACTAAATATTGAACAATGATCTACAAAATACTACTGGTACACAGTAAACTAAAGATTGAACAATGATCTACAAAATACTACTGGTACACAGTAAACTAAAGATTGAACAATGATCTACAAAATACTACTGGTACATAGTAAACTAAAGATTGAACAATGATCTACAAAATACTACTGGTACACAGTAAACTAAAGATTGAACAATGATCTACAAAATACTACTGGTACACAGTAAACTAAAGATTGAACAATGATCTACAAAATACTACTGGTACACAGTAAACTAAAGATTGAACAATGATCTACAAAATACTACTGGTACACAGAAAACTAAAGATTGAACAATGATCTACAAAATACTACTGGTACACAGTAAACTAAATATTGAACAATGATCTACACAATACTACTGGTACACAGTAAACTAAAGATTGAACAATGATCTACAAAATACTACTGGTACACAGTAAACTAAAGATTGAACAATGATCTACAAAATACTACTGGTACACAGTAAACTAAAGATTGAACAATGATCTACAAAATACTACTGGTACACAGTAAACTAAAGATTGAACAATGATCTACAAAATACTACTGGTACACAGTAAACTAAAGATTGAACAATGATCTACAAAATACTACTGGTACACAGTAAACTAAAGATTGAACAATGATCTACAAAATACTACTGGTACACAGAAAACTAAAGATTGAACAATGATCTACAAAATACTACTGGTACACAGTAAACTAAATATTGAACAATGATCTACAAAATACTACTGGTACACAGTAAACTAAAGATTGAACAATGATCTACAAAATACTACTGGTACACAGTAAACTAAAGATTGAACAATGATCTACAAAATACTACTGGTACACAGAAAACTAAAGATTGAACAATGATCTACAAAATACTACTGGTACACAGAAAACTAAAGATTGAACAATGATCTACAAAATACTACTGGTACACAGGAAACTAAAGATTGAACAATGATCTACAAAATACTACTGGTACACAGGAAGCTAAAGATTGAACAATGATCTACAAAATACTACTGGTACACAGAAACCTAAAGATTGAACAATGATCTACAAAATACTACTGGTACACAGGAAACTAAAGATTGAACAATGATCTACAAAATACTACTGGTACACAGAAAACTAAAGATTGAACAATGATCTACAAAATACTACTGGTACACAGGAAACTAAAGATTGAACAATGATCTACAAAATACTATTGGTACACAGAAAACTAAAGATTGAACAATGATCTACAAAATACTACTGGTACACAGAAAACTAAGGATTGAACAATGATCTACAAAATACTACTTGTACACAGGAAACTAAAGATTGAACAATGATCTACAAAATACTACTGGTACACAGGAAACTAAAGATTGAACAATGATCTACAAAATACTACTGGTACACAGGAAACTAAAGAATGAACAATGATCTACAAAATATTACTGGTACACAGAAAACGAAAGATTGAACAATGATCTACAAAATACTACTGGTACACAGAAAACTAAAGATTGAACAATGATCTACAAAATACTACTGTTACACAGAAAACTAAAGATTGAACAATGATCTACAAAATACTACTGGTACACAGAAAACTAAAGATTGAACAATGATCTACAAAATACTACTGGTACACAGAAAACTAAAGATTGAACAATGATCTACAAAATACTACTGGTACACAGGAAACTAAAGATTGAACAATGATCTACAAAATACTACTGGTACACAGGAAGCTAAAGATTGAACAATGATCTACAAAATACTACTGGTACACAGAAACCTAAAGATTGAACAATGATCTACAAAATACTACTGGTACACAGGAAACTAAAGATTGAACAATGATCTACAAAATACTATTGGTACACAGAAAACTAAAGATTGAACAATGATCTACAAAATACTACTGGTACACTGAAAACTAAAGATTGAACAATGATCTACAAAATACTACTTGTACACAGGAAACTAAAGATTGAACAATGATCTACAAAATACTACTGGTACACAGGAAACTAAAGATTGAACAATGATCTACAAAATACTACTGGTACACAGGAAACTAAAGATTGAACAATGATCTACAAAATACTACTGGTACACAGAAAACGAAAGATTGAACAATGATCTACAAAATACTACTGGTACACAGAAAACTAAAGATTGAACAATGATCTACAAAATACTACTGGTACACAGAAAACTAAAGATTGAACAATGATCTACAAAATACTACTGGTACACAGAAAACTAAAGATTGAACAATGATCTACAAAATACTACTGGTACACAGAAAGCTAAAGATTGAACAATGATCTACAAAATACTACTGGTACACAGAAAACTAAATATTGAACAATGATCTACAAAATACTACTGGTACACAGAAAACTAAAGATTGAACAATGATCTACAAAATACTACTGGAAAACAGAAAACTAAAGATTGAACAATGATCTACAAAATACTACTGATACACAGAAAACTAAAGGTTGAACAATGATCTACAAAATACTACTGGTACACAGAAAACTAAAGATTGAACAATGATCTACAAAATACTACTGGTACACAGAAAACTAAAGATTGAACAATGATCTACAAAATACTACTGGTACACAGGAAACTAAAGATTGAACAATGATCTACAAAATACTACTGGTACACAGGAAGCTAAAGATTGAACAATGATCTACAAAATACTACTGGTACACAGAAAACTAAAGATTGATCAATGATCTACAAAATACTACTGGTACACATGAAACTAAAGATTGAACAATGATCTACAAAATACTGCTGGTACACAGAAAACTAAAGATTGAACAATGATCTACAAAATACTACTGGTACACAGGAAACTAAAGATTGAACAATGATCTACAAAATACTACTGGTACACAGAAAACTAAAGATTGAACAATGATCTACAAAATACTACTGGTACACTGAAAACTAACGATTGAACAATGATCTACAAATACTACTGGTACACAGGAAACTGAAGATTGAACAATGATCTACAAAATACTACTGGTACACATGAAACCTAAAGATTGAACAATGATCTACAAAATAATACTGGTACACAGAAAACTAAAGGTTGAACAATGATCTACAAAATACTACTGGTACAGAAAACTAAAGATTGAACAATGATCTACAAAATACTACTGGTACACAGAAAAATAAAGATTGAACAATGATCTACAAAACTCTACTGGTACACAGAAAACTAAAGATTGAACAATGATCTACAAAATACTACTGGTACACAGAAAACTAAAGATTGAACAATGATCTACAAAATACTACTGGTACAGAAAACTAAAGATTGAACAATGATCTACAAAATACTACTGGTACACAGAAAGCTAAAGATTGACCAATGATCTACAAAATGCTACTGGTACACAGAAAACTAAAGATTGAACAATGATCTACAAAATACTACTGGTACACAGAAAACTAAAGATTGAACAATGATCTACAAAATACTACTGGTACACAGAAAACTAAAGATTGAGCTATGATCTACAAAATACTACTGATACACAGAAAATTAAAGATTGAACAATGATCTACAAGATACTACTGGTACATAGAAAACTAAAGATTGAACAATGATCTACAAAATAATACTGGTACGCAAAAAACTAAAGATTGAACAATGATCTACAAAATAATACTGGTACAGAAAACTAAAGATTGAACAATGATCTACAAAATACTACTGGTACACAGAAAGCTAAAGATTGACCAATGATCTACAAAATGCTACTGGTACACAGAAAACTAAAGATTGAACAATGATCTACAAAATACTACTGGTACACAGAAAACTAAAGATTGAACAATGATCTACAAAATAATACTGGTACACAGAAAACTAAAGATTGAACAATGATCTACAAAATACTACTGGTACACAGAAAACTAAAGATTGAACAATGATCTACAAAATACTACTAGTACACTGAAAACTAAAGATTGAACAATGATCTACAAATAACACTGGTACACACAAAACTAAAGATTGAACAATGATCTACAAAACACTACTGGTACACACAAAAATAAAGATTGAACAATAATCTACAAAATACTACTGTTATACAGAAAACGAAAGGTTGAACAATGATCTACAAAATACTACTGGTACACAGAAAACAAAAGATTGAACAATGATCTACAAAATACTACTGGTACACAGAAAACTAAAGATTGAACAATGATCTACAAAACACTACTGGTACACAGAAAACTAAAGATTGAACAATGATCTACAAAATACTACTGGTACACAGAAAACTAAAGATTGAGCAATGATCTACAAAATACTACTGGTACACAGAAAACGAAAGATTGAACAATGATCTACAAGATACTACTGGTACATAGAAAACTAAATATTGAACAATGATCTACAAAATACTACTGGTACAGAAAACGAAAGATTGAATAATGATCTACAAAATACTACTGGTACACAGAAAACTAAAGATTGAACAATGATCTACAAAATACTACTGGTACACAGTAAACTAAAGATTGAACAATGATCTACAAAATACTACTGGTACACAGAAAACTAAAGATTGAACAATGATCTACAAAATACTACTGGTACACAGTAAACTAAATATTGAACAATGATCTACAAAATACTACTGGTACACAGTAAACTAAAGATTGAACAATGATCTACAAAATACTACTGGTACACAGTAAACTAAAGATTGAACAATGATCTACAAAATACTACTGGTACACAGAAAACTAAAGATTGAACAATGATCTACAAAATACTACTGGTACACAGAAAACTAAAGATTGAACAATGATCTACAAAATACTACTGGTACACAGGAAACTAAAGATTGAACAATGATCTACAAAATACTACTGGTACACAGGAAGCTAAAGATTGAACAATGATCTACAAAATACTACTGGTACACAGAAACCTAAAGATTGAACAATGATCTACAAAATACTACTGGTACACAGGAAGCTAAAGATTGAACAATGATCTACAAAATACTACTGGTACACAGAAACCTAAAGATTGAACAATGATCTACAAAATACTACTGGTACACAGGAAACTAAAGATTGAACAATGATCTACAAAATACTACTGGTACACAGAAAACGAAAGATTGAACAATGATCTACAAAATACTACTGGTACACAGGAAACTAAAGATTGAACAATGATCTACAAAATACTACTGGTACACAGAAAACTAAAGATTGAACAATGATCTACAAAATACTACTGGTACACAGAAAACTAAAGATTGAACAATGATCTACAAAATACTACTGGTACACAGAAAGCTAAAGATTGAACAATGATCTACAAAATACTACTGGTACACAGAAAACTAAATATTGAACAATGATCTACAAAATACTACTGGTACACAGAAAACTAAAGATTGAACAATGATCTACAAAATACTACTGGAAAACAGAAAACTAAAGATTGAACAATGATCTACAAAATACTACTGATACACAGAAAACTAAAGGTTGAACAATGATCTACAAAATACTACTGGTACACAGAAAACTAAAGATTGAACAATGATCTACAAAATACTACTGGTACACAGAAAACTAAAGATTGAACAATGATCTACAAAATACTACTGGTACACAGGAAACTAAAGATTGAACAATGATCTACAAAATACTACTGGTACACAGGAAGCTAAAGATTGAACAATGATCTACAAAATACTACTGGTACACAGAAAACTAAAGATTGATCAATGATCTACAAAATACTACTGGTACACATGAAACTAAAGATTGAACAATGATCTACAAAATACTGCTGGTACACAGAAAACTAAAGATTGAACAATGATCTACAAAATACTACTGGTACACAGGAAACTAAAGATTGAACAATGATCTACAAAATACTACTGGTACACAGAAAACTAAAGATTGAACAATGATCTACAAAATACTACTGGTACACTGAAAACTAAAGATTGAACAATGATCTACAAATACTACTGGTACACAGGAAACTGAAGATTGAACAATGATCTACAAAATACTACTGGTACACATGAAACCTAAAGATTGAACAATGATCTACAAAATAATACTGGTACACAGAAAACTAAAGGTTGAACAATGATCTACAAAATACTACTGGTACAGAAAACTAAAGATTGAACAATGATCTACAAAATACTACTGGTACACAGAAAAATAAAGATTGAACAATGATCTACAAAACTCTACTGGTACACAGAAAACTAAAGATTGAACAATGATCTACAAAATACTACTGGTACACAGAAAACTAAAGATTGAACAATGATCTACAAAATACTACTGGTACAGAAAACTAAAGATTGAACAATGATCTACAAAATACTACTGGTACACAGAAAGCAAAAGATTGACCAATGATCTACAAAATGCTACTGGTACACAGAAAACTAAAGATTGAACAATGATCTACAAAATACTACTGGTACACAGAAAACTAAAGATTGAACAATGATCTACAAAATACTACTGGTACACAGAAAACTAAAGATTGAGCTATGATCTACAAAATACTACTGATACACAGAAAATTAAAGATTGAACAATGATCTACAAGATACTACTGGTACATAGAAAACTAAAGATTGAACAATGATCTACAAAATAATACTGGTACGCAAAAAACTAAAGATTGAACAATGATCTACAAAATAATACTGGTACAGAAAACTAAAGATTGAACAATGATCTACAAAATACTACTGGTACACAGAAAGCTAAAGATTGACCAATGATCTACAAAATGCTACTGGTACACAGAAAACTAAAGATTGAACAATGATCTACAAAATACTACTGGTACACAGAAAACTAAAGATTGAACAATGATCTACAAAATAATACTGGTACACAGAAAACTAAAGATTGAACAATGATCTACAAAATACTACTGGTACACAGAAAACTAAAGATTGAACAATGATCTACAAAATACTACTAGTACACTGAAAACTAAAGATTGAACAATGATCTACAAATAACACTGGTACACACAAAACTAAAGATTGAACAATGATCTACAAAACACTACTGGTACACACAAAAATAAAGATTGAACAATAATCTACAAAATACTACTGTTATACAGAAAACGAAAGGTTGAACAATGATCTACAAAATACTACTGGTACACAGAAAACAAAAGATTGAACAATGATCTACAAAATACTACTGGTACACAGAAAACTAAAGATTGAACAATGATCTACAAAACACTACTGGTACACAGAAAACTAAAGATTGAACAATGATCTACAAAATACTACTGGTACACAGAAAACTAAAGATTGAGCAATGATCTACAAAATACTACTGGTACACAGAAAACGAAAGATTGAACAATGATCTACAAGATACTACTGGTACATAGAAAACTAAATATTGAACAATGATCTACAAAATACTACTGGTACAGAAAACGAAAGATTGAATAATGATCTACAAAATACTACTGGTACACAGAAAACTAAAGATTGAACAATGATCTACAAAATACTACTGGTACACAGTAAACTAAAGATTGAACAATGATCTACAAAATACTACTGGTACACAGAAAACTAAAGATTGAACAATGATCTACAAAATACTACTGGTACTCAGTAAACTAAATATTGAACAATGATCTACAAAATACTACTGGTACACAGTAAACTAAAGATTGAACAATGATCTACAAAATACTACTGGTACACAGTAAACTAAAGATTGAACAATGATCTACAAAATACTACTGGTACACAGAAAACTAAAGATTGAACAATGATCTACAAAATACTACTGGTACACAGAAAACTAAAGATTGAACAATGATCTACAAAATACTACTGGTACACAGGAAACTAAAGATTGAACAATGATCTACAAAATACTACTGGTACACAGGAAGCTAAAGATTGAACAATGATCTACAAAATACTACTGGTACACAGAAACCTAAAGATTGAACAATGATCTACAAAATACTACTGGTACACAGGAAACTAAAGATTGAACAATGATCTACAAAATACTACTGGTACACAGAAAACTAAAGATTGAACAATGATCTACAAAATACTACTGGTACACAGGAAACTAAAGATTGAACAATGATCTACAAAATACTATTGGTACACAGAAAACTAAAGATTGAACAATGATCTACAAAATACTACTGGTACACAGAAAACTAAGGATTGAACAATGATCTACAAAATACTACTTGTACACAGGAAACTAAAGATTGAACAATGATCTACAAAATACTACTGGTACACAGGAAACTAAAGATTGAACAATGATCTACAAAATACTACTGGTACACAGGAAACTAAAGAATGAACAATGATCTACAAAATATTACTGGTACACAGAAAACGAAAGATTGAACAATGATCTACAAAATACTACTGGTACACAGAAAACTAAAGATTGAACAATGATCTACAAAATACTACTGTTACACAGAAAACTAAAGATTGAACAATGATCTACAAAATACTACTGGTACACAGAAAACTAAAGATTGAACAATGATCTACAAAATACTACTGGTACACAGAAAACTAAAGATTGAACAATGATCTACAAAATACTACTGGTACACAGGAAACTAAAGATTGAACAATGATCTACAAAATACTACTGGTACACAGGAAGCTAAAGATTGAACAATGATCTACAAAATACTACTGGTACACAGAAACCTAAAGATTGAACAATGATCTACAAAATACTACTGGTACACAGGAAACTAAAGATTGAACAATGATCTACAAAATACTATTGGTACACAGAAAACTAAAGATTGAACAATGATCTACAAAATACTACTGGTACACTGAAAACTAAAGATTGAACAATGATCTACAAAATACTACTTGTACACAGGAAACTAAAGATTGAACAATGATCTACAAAATACTACTGGTACACAGGAAACTAAAGATTGAACAATGATCTACAAAATACTACTGGTACACAGGAAACTAAAGATTGAACAATGATCTACAAAATACTACTGGTACACAGAAAACTAAAGATTGAACATTGATCTACAAAATACTACTGGTACACAGAAAACTAAAGATTGAACAATGATCTACAAAATACTACTGGTACACAGAAAACTAAAGATTGAGCTATGATCTACAAAATACTACTGATACACAGAAAATTAAAGATTGAACAATGATCTACAAGATACTACTGGTACATAGAAAACTAAAGATTGAACAATGATCTACAAAATAATACTGGTACGCAAAAAACTAAAGATTGAACAATGATCTACAAAATAATACTGGTACAGAAAACTAAAGATTGAACAATGATCTACAAAATACTACTGGTACACAGAAAGCTAAAGATTGACCAATGATCTACAAAATGCTACTGGTACACAGAAAACTAAAGATTGAACAATGATCTACAAAATACTACTGGTACACAGAAAACTAAAGATTGAACAATGATCTACAAAATAATACTGGTACACAGAAAACTAAAGATTGAACAATGATCTACAAAATACTACTGGTACACAGAAAACTAAAGATTGAACAATGATCTACAAAATACTACTAGTACACTGAAAACTAAAGATTGAACAATGATCTACAAATAACACTGGTACACACAAAACTAAAGATTGAACAATGATCTACAAAACACTACTGGTACACACAAAAATAAAGATTGAACAATAATCTACAAAATACTACTGTTATACAGAAAACGAAAGGTTGAACAATGATCTACAAAATACTACTGGTACACAGAAAACAAAAGATTGAACAATGATCTACAAAATACTACTGGTACACAGAAAACTAAAGATTGAACAATGATCTACAAAACACTACTGGTACACAGAAAACTAAAGATTGAACAATGATCTACAAAATACTACTGGTACACAGAAAACTAAAGATTGAGCAATGATCTACAAAATACTACTGGTACACAGAAAACGAAAGATTGAACAATGATCTACAAGATACTACTGGTACATAGAAAACTAAATATTGAACAATGATCTACAAAATACTACTGGTACAGAAAACGAAAGATTGAACAATGATCTACAAAATACTACTGGTACACAGAAAACTAAAGATTGAACAATGATCTACAAAATACTACTGGTACACAGAAAACTAAAGGTTGAACAATGATCTACAAAATACTACTGGTACACAGAAAACTAAATATTGAACAATGATCTACAAAATACTACTGGTACACAGAAAACTAAAGGTTGAACAATGATCTACAAAATACTACTGGTACACAGAAAATTAAAGATTGAACAATGATCTACACAATACTACTGGTACAGAAAAATAAAGATTGAACAATGATCTACAAAATACTACTGGTACAGAAAACTAAAGATTGAACAATGATCTACAAAATACTACTGGTACACAGAAAATTAAAGATTGAACAATGATCTACAAAATACTATTGGTACATAGAAAACAAAGATTGAACAATGATCTACAAAATACTATTGGTACATAGAAAACTAAAGATTGAACAATGATCTACAAAATACTATTGATACATAGAAAATTAAAGATTGAACAATGATCTACAAAATACTACTGGTACACAGAAAACTAAAGATTGAACAATGATCTACAAGATACTACTGGTACAAAGAAAATTAAAGATTGAACAATGATCTACAAAATACTACTGGTAGAGAAAACGAAAGATTGAACAATGATCTACAAAATACTACTGGTACACAGAAAACTAAAGATTGAACAATGATCTACAAAATACTATTGGTACACAGAAAACTAAAGGTTGAACAATGATCTACAAAATACTACTGGTACACAGAAAATTAAAGATTGAACAATGATCTACAAAATACTACTGGTACACAGAAAACTAAAGGTTGAACAATGATCTACAAAATACTACTGGTACACAGAAAACTAAAGGTTGAACAATAATCTACAAAATACTACTGGTACACAGAAAATTAAAGATTGAACAATGATCTACAAAATACTACTGGTACAGAAAAATAAAGATTGAACAATGATCTACAAAATACTACTGGTACAGAAAACGAAAGATTGAATGATCTACAAAATACTACTGGTACACAGAAAATTAAAGATTAAACAATGATCTACAAAATACTATTGGTACATAGAAAACAAAAGATTGAACGATGATCTACAAAATACTATTGGTACATAGAAAACTAAAGATTGAACAATGATCTACAAAATACTATTGGTACATAGAAAATTAAAGATTCAACAATGATCTACAAAATACTACTGGTACACAGAAAACTAAAGATTGAACAATGATCTACAAAATACTACTGGTACACAGAAAACTAAAGATTGAACAATGATCTACAAAATACTACTGGAAAACAGAAAACTAAAGATTGAACAATGATCTACAAAATACTACTGATACACAGAAAACTAAAGGTTGAACAATGATCTACAAAATACTACTGGTACACAGAAAACTAAAGATTGAACAATGATCTACAAAATACTACTGGTACACAGAAAACTAAAGATTGAACAATGATCTACAAAATACTACTGGTACACAGGAAACTAAAGATTGAACAATGATCTACAAAATACTACTGGTACACAGGAAGCTAAAGATTGAACAATGATCTACAAAATACTACTGCTACACAGAAAACTAAAGATTGATCAATGATCTACAAAATACTACTGGTACACATGAAACTAAAGATTGAACAATGATCTACAAAATACTGCTGGTACACAGAAAACTAAAGATTGAACAATGATCTACAAAATACTACTGGTACACAGGAAACTAAAGATTGAACAATGATCTACAAAATACTACTGGTACACAGAAAACTAAAGATTGAACAATGATCTACAAAATACTACTGGTACACTGAAAACTAAAGATTGAACAATGATCTACAAATACTACTGGTACACAGGAAACTGAAGATTGAACAATGATCTACAAAATACTACTGGTACACATGAAACCTAAAGATTGAACAATGATCTACAAAATAATACTGGTACACAGAAAACTAAAGGTTGAACAATGATCTACAAAATACTACTGGTACAGAAAACTAAAGATTGAACAATGATCTACAAAATACTACTGGTACACAGAAAAATAAAGATTGAACAATGATCTACAAAACTCTACTGGTACACAGAAAACTAAAGATTGAACAATGATCTACAAAATACTACTGGTACACAGAAAACTAAAGATTGAACAATGATCTACAAAATACTACTGGTACAGAAAACTAAAGATTGAACAATGATCTACAAAATACTACTGGTACACAGAAAGCTAAAGATTGACCAATGATCTACAAAATGCTACTGGTACACAGAAAACTAAAGATTGAACATTGATCTACAAAATACTACTGGTACACAGAAAACTAAAGATTGAACAATGATCTACAAAATACTACTGGTACACAGAAAACTAAAGATTGAGCTATGATCTACAAAATACTACTGATACACAGAAAATTAAAGATTGAACAATGATCTACAAGATACTACTGGTACATAGAAAACTAAAGATTGAACAATGATCTACAAAATAATACTGGTACGCAAAAAACTAAAGATTGAACAATGATCTACAAAATAATACTGGTACAGAAAACTAAAGATTGAACAATGATCTACAAAATACTACTGGTACACAGAAAGCTAAAGATTGACCAATGATCTACAAAATGCTACTGGTACACAGAAAACTAAAGATTGAACAATGATCTACAAAATACTACTGGTACACAGAAAACTAAAGATTGAACAATGATCTACAAAATAATACTGGTACACAGAAAACTAAAGATTGAACAATGATCTACAAAATACTACTGGTACACAGAAAACTAAAGATTGAACAATGATCTACAAAATACTACTAGTACACTGAAAACTAAAGATTGAACAATGATCTACAAATAACACTGGTACACACAAAACTAAAGATTGAACAATGATCTACAAAACACTACTGGTACACACAAAAATAAAGATTGAACAATAATCTACAAAATACTACTGTTATACAGAAAACGAAAGGTTGAACAATGATCTACAAAATACTACTGGTACACAGAAAACAAAAGATTGAACAATGATCTACAAAATACTACTGGTACACAGAAAACTAAAGATTGAACAATGATCTACAAAACACTACTGGTACACAGAAAACTAAAGATTGAACAATGATCTACAAAATACTACTGGTACACAGAAAACTAAAGATTGAGCAATGATCTACAAAATACTACTGGTACACAGAAAACGAAAGATTGAACAATGATCTACAAGATACTACTGGTACATAGAAAACTAAATATTGAACAATGATCTACAAAATACTACTGGTACAGAAAACGAAAGATTGAACAATGATCTACAAAATACTACTGGTACACAGAAAACTAAAGATTGAACAATGATCTACAAAATACTACTGGTACACAGAAAACTAAAGGTTGAACAATGATCTACAAAATACTACTGGTACACAGAAAACTAAATATTGAACAATGATCTACAAAATACTACTGGTACACAGAAAACTAAAGGTTGAACAATGATCTACAAAATACTACTGGTACACAGAAAATTAAAGATTGAACAATGATCTACACAATACTACTGGTACAGAAAAATAAAGATTGAACAATGATCTACAAAATACTACTGGTACAGAAAACTAAAGATTGAACAATGATCTACAAAATACTACTGGTACACAGAAAATTAAAGATTGAACAATGATCTACAAAATACTATTGGTACATAGAAAACAAAGATTGAACAATGATCTACAAAATACTATTGGTACATAGAAAACTAAAGATTGAACAATGATCTACAAAATACTATTGATACATAGAAAATTAAAGATTGAACAATGATCTACAAAATACTACTGGTACACAGAAAACTAAAGATTGAACAATGATCTACAAGATACTACTGGTACATAGAAAATTAAAGATTGAACAATGATCTACAAAATACTACTGGTAGAGAAAACTAAAGATTGAACAATGATCTACAAAATACTACTGGTACACAGAAAACTAAAGATTGAACAATGATCTACAAAATACTATTGGTACACAGAAAACTAAAGGTTGAACAATGATCTACAAAATACTACTGGTACACAGAAAATTAAAGATTGAACAATGATCTACAAAATACTACTGGTACACAGAAAACTAAAGGTTGAACAATGATCTACAAAATACTACTGGTACACAGAAAACTAAAGGTTGAACAATAATCTACAAAATACTACTGGTACACAGAAAATTAAAGATTGAACAATGATCTACAAAATACTACTGGTACAGAAAAATAAAGATTGAACAATGATCTACAAAATACTACTGGTACAGAAAACGAAAGATTGAATGATCTACAAAATACTACTGGTACACAGAAAATTAAAGATTAAACAATGATCTACAAAATACTATTGGTACATAGAAAACAAAAGATTGAACGATGATCTACAAAATACTATTGGTACATAGAAAACTAAAGATTGAACAATGATCTACAAAATACTATTGGTACATAGAAAATTAAAGATTCAACAATGATCTACAAAATACTACTGGTACACAGAAAACTAAAGATTGAACAATGATCTACAAAATACTACTGGTACAGAAAACTAAAGATTGAACAATGATCTACAAAATACTACTGGTACAGAAAACGAAAGATTGAAGAATGATCTACAAAATACTATTGGTACATAGAAAACTAAAGATTGAACAATGATCTACAAAATACTACTGGTACACAGAAAACTAAAGATTGAACAATGATCTACAAAATACTACTGGTACACAGAAAACTAAAGATTGAATGATCTACAAAAAACTACTGGTACAGAAAATTAAAGATTGAACAATGATCTACAAAATACTATTGGTACATAGAAAACTAAAGATTGAACAATGATCTACAAAATACTATTGGTACACAGAAAACTAAAGATTGAACAATGATCTACAAAATACTACTGGTACACAAAAAACGAAAGATTGAACAATGATCTACAAAATAATACTGGTACACAGAAAACTAAAGATTGAACAATGATCTACAAAATACTACTGGCACACAGAAAACGAAAGATTGAATAATGATCTACAAAACACTACTGGTACACAAAAAAATAAAGATTGAACAATGATCTACAAAATACTACTGGAAAACAGAAAACTAAAAATTGAACAATGATCTACAAAATACTACTGATACACAGAAAACTAAAGGTTGAACAATGATCTACAAAATACTACTGGTACACAGAAAACTAAAGATTGAACAATGATCTACAAAATACTACTGGTACACAGAAAACTAAAGATTGAACAATGATCTACAAAATACTACTGGTACACAGGAAACTAAAGATTGAACAATGATCTACAAAATACTACTGGTACACAGAAAATTAAAGATTGAACAATGATCTACAAAATACTATTGGTACATAGAAAATTAAAGATTGAACAATGATCTACAAAATATTACTGGTACATAGAAAACTAAAGATTGAACAATGATCTACAAAATACTACTGGTACACAGAAAACGAAAGATTGAACAATGATCTACAAAATACTACTGGTACACAGAAAACTAAAGATTGAACAATGATCTACAAAATACTATTGGTACAGAAAACTAAAGATTGAACAATGATCTACAAAATACTACTGGTACACAGAAAACGAAAGATTGAAGAATGATCTACAAAATACTACTGGTACACAGGAAACTAAAGATTGAACAATGATCTACAAAATACTACTGGTACACAGGAAACTAAAGATTGAACAATGATCTACAAAATACTACTGGTACACAGAAAACGAAAGATTGAACAATGATCTACAAAATACTACTGGTACACAGAAAACTAAAGATTGAACAATGATCTACAAAATACTACTGGTACACAGGAAACTAAAGATTGAACAATGATCTACAAAACACTACTGGTACACTGAAAACTAAAGATTGAACAATGATCTACAAAATACTACTTGTACACAGGAAACTAAAGATTGAACAATGATCTACAAAATACTACTGGTACACAGGAAACTAAACATTGAAGAATGATCTACAAAATACTACTGGTACACAGGAAACTAAAGATTGAACAATGATCTACAAAATACTACTGGTACACAGAAAACGAAAGATTGAACAATGATCTACAAAATACTACTGGTACACAGAAAACTAAAGATTGAACAATGATCTACAAAATACTACTGTTACACAGAAAACTAAAGATTGAACAATGATCTACAAAATACTACTGGTACACAGAAAACTAAAGATTGAACAATGATCTACAAAATACTACTGGTACACAGAAAACTAAAGATTGAACAATGATCTACAAAATACTACTGGTACACAGGAAACTAAAGATTGAACAATGATCTACGAAATACTACTGGTACACAGGAAGCTAAAGATTGAACAATGATCTACAAAATACTACTGGTACACAGAAACCTAAAGATTGAACAATGATCTACAAAATACTACTGGTACACAGGAAACTAAAGATTGAACAATGATCTACAAAATACTGCTGGTACACAGAAAACTAAAGATTGAACAATGATCTACAAAATACTACTGGTACACAGGAAACTAAAGATTGAACAATGATCTACAAAATACTATTGGTACACAGAAAACTAAAGATTGAACAATGATCTACAAAATACTACTGGTACACTGAAAACTAAAGATTGAACAATGATCTACAAAATACTACTTGTACACAGGAAACTAAAGATTGAACAATGATCTACAAAATACTACTGGTACACAGGAAACTAAAGATTGAACAATGATCTACAAAATACTACTGGTACACAGGAAACTAAAGATTGAACAATGATCTACAAAATACTACTGGTACACAGAAAACGAAAGATTGAACAATGATCTACATAATACTACTGGTACACAGAAAACTAAAGATTGAACAATGATCTACAAAATACTACTGGTACACAGAAAACTAAAGATTGAACAATGATCTACAAAATACTACTGGTACACAGAAAACAAAAGATTGAACAATGATCTACAAAATACTACTGGTACACAGAAAGCTAAAGATTGAACAATGATCTACAAAATACTACTGGTACACAGAAAACTAAATATTGAACAATGATCTACAAAATACTACTGGTACACAGAAAACTAAAGATTGAACAATAATCTACAAAATACTACTGGAAAACAGAAAACTAAAGATTGAACAATGATCTACAAAATACTACTGATACACAGAAAACCAAAGGTTGAACAATGATCTACAAAATACTACTGGTACACAGAAAACTAAAGATTGAACAATGATCTACAAAATACTACTGGTACGCAGAAAACTAAAGATTGAACAATGATCTACAAAATACTACTGGTACACAGGAAACTAAAGATTGAACAATGATCTACAAAATACTACTGGTACACAGGAAGCAAAAGATTGAACAATGATCTACAAAATACTACTTGTACACAGAAAACTAAAGATTGATCAATGATCTACAAAATACTACTGGTACACATGAAACTAAAGATTGAACAATGATCTACAAAATACTGCTGGTACACAGAAAACTAAAGATTGAACAATGATCTACAAAATACTACTGGTACACAGGAAACTAAAGATTGAACAATGATCTACAAAATACTACTGGTACACAGAAAACTAAAGATTGAACAATGATCTACAAAATACTACTGGTACACTGAAAACTAACGATTGAACAATGATCTACAAATACTACTGGTACACAGGAAACTGAAGATTGAACAATGATCTACAAAATACTACTGGTACACATGAAACTAAAGATTGAACAATGATCTACAAAATAATACTGGTACACAGAAAACTAAAGGTTGAACAATGATCTACAAAATACTACTGGTACACAGAAAACTAAAGATTGAACAATGATCTACAAAATACTACTGGTACACAGAAAAATAAAGATTGAACAATGATCTACAAAACTCTACTGGTACACAGAAAACTAAAGATTGAACAATGATCTACAAAATACTACTGGTACACAGAAAACTAAAGATTGAACAATGATCTACAAAATACTACTGGTACAGAAAACTAAAGATTGAACAATGATCTACAAATTACTACTGGTACACAGAAAGCTAAAGATTGACCAATGATCTACAAAATGCTACTGGTACACAGAAAACTAAAGATTGAACAATGATCTACAAAATACTACTGGTACACAGAAAACTAAAGATTGAACAATGATCTACAAAATACTACTGGTACACAGAAAACTAAAGATTGAGCTATGATCTACAAAATACTACTGATACACAGAAAACTAAAGATTGAACAATGATCTACAAAATACTACTGGTACACAGAAAACTAAAGATTGAGCTATGATCTACAAAATACTACTGATACACAGAAAATTAAAGATTGAACAATGATCTACAAGATACTACTGGTACATAGAAAACTAAAGATTGAACAATGATCTACAAAATAATACTGGTACGCAAAAAACTAAAGATTGAACAATGATCTACAAAATAATACTGGTACAGAAAACTAAAGATTGAACAATGATCTACAAAATACTACTGGTACACAGAAAGCTAAAGATTGACCAATGATCTACAAAATGCTACTGGTACACAGAAAACTAAAGATTGAACAATGATCTACAAAATACTACTGGTACACAGAAAACTAAAGATTGAACAATGATCTACAAAATAATACTGGTACACAGAAAACTAAAGATTGAACAATGATCTACAAAATACTACTAGTACACTGAAAACTAAAGATTGAACAATGATCTACAAATAACACTGGTACACAGAAAACTAAAGATTGAACAATGATCTACAAAACACTACTGGTACACACAAAAATAAAGATTGAACAATAATCTACAAAATACTACTGTTATACAGAAAACGAAAGGTTGAACAATGATCTACAAAATACTACTGGTACAGAAAACAAAAGATTGAACAATGATCTACAAAATACTACTGGTACACAGAAAACTAAAGATTGAACAATGATCTACAAAACACTACTGGTACACAGAAAACTAAAGATTGAACAATGATCTACAAAATACTACTGGTACACAGAAAACTAAAGATTGAGCAATGATCTACAAAATACTACTGGTACACAGAAAACTAAAGATTGAACAATGATCTACAAGATACTACTGGTACATAGAAAACTAAATATTGAACAATGATCTACAAAATACTACTGGTACAGAAAACGAAAGATTGAACAATGATCTACAAAATACTACTGGTACACAGAAAACTAAAGATTGAACAATGATCTACAAAATACTACTGGTACACAGAAAACTAAAGGTTGAACAATGATCTACAAAATACTACTGGTACACAGAAAACTAAAGGTTGAACAATGATCTACAAAATACTACTGGTACACAGAAAACTAAAGGTTGAACAATGATCTACAAATACTACTGGTACAGAGAAAATTAAAGATTGAACAATGATCTACACAATACTACTGGTACAGAAAAATAAAGATTGAACAATGATCTACAAAATACTACTGGTACAGAAAACTAAAGATTGAATGATCTACAAAATACTACTGGTACACAGAAA
This sequence comes from Bathymodiolus brooksi, assembly GCA_963680875.1. NCBI lineage: Eukaryota > Metazoa > Mollusca > Bivalvia > Mytilida > Modiolidae > Bathymodiolus > Bathymodiolus brooksi. The sequence continues at coordinate 137,801,887 of OY804577.1, forward strand.
ATTAAAGATTGAACAATGATCTACAAAATACTATTGGTACATAGAAAACAAAGATTGAACAATGATCTACAAAATACTATTGGTACATAGAAAACTAAAGATTGAACAATGATCTACAAAATACTATTGATACATAGAAAATTAAAGATTGAACAATGATCTACAAAATACTACTGGTACACAGAAAACTAAAGATTGAACAATGATCTACAAGATACTACTGGTACATAGAAAATTAAAGATTGAACAATGATCTACAAAATACTACTGGTAGAGAAAACGAAAGATTGAACAATGATCTACAAAATACTACTGGTACACAGAAAACTAAAGATTGAACAATGATCTACAAAATACTATTGGTACACAGAAAACTAAAGGTTGAACAATGATCTACAAAATAATACTGGTACACAGAAAATTAAAGATTGAACAATGATCTACAAAATACTACTGTTACACAGAAAACTAAAGGTTGAACAATGATCTACAAAATACTACTGGTAAACAGAAAACTAAAGGTTGAACAATGATCTACAAAATACTACTGGTACACAGAAAATTAAAGATTGAACAATGATCTACAAAATACTACTGGTACAGAAAACGAAAGATTGAATGATCTACAAAATACTACTGGTACACAGAAAATTAAAGATTAAACAATGATCTACAAAATACTATTGGTACATAGAAAACTAAAGATTGAACAATGATCTACAAAATACTATTGGTACATAGAAAACTAAAGATTGAACAATGATCTACAAAATACTATTGGTACATAGAAAATTAAAGATTCAACAATGATCTACAAAATACTACTGGTACACAGAAAACTAAAGATTGAACAATGATCTACAAAATACTACTGGTACAGAAAACTAAAGATTGAACAATGATCTACAAAATACTACTGGTACAGAAAACGAAAGATTGAAGAATGATCTACAAAATACTATTGGTACATAGAAAACTAAAGATTGAACAATGATCTACAAAATACTACTGGTACACAGAAAACTAAAGATTGAACAATGATCTACAAAATACTACTGGTACACAGAAAACTAAAGATTGAACAATGATCTACAAAATACTATTGGTACATAGAAAAATAAAGATTGAACAATGATCTACAAAACACTACTGGTACACACAAAAATAAAGATTGAACAATAATCTACAAAATACTACTGTTATACAGAAAACGAAAGGTTGAACAATGATCTACAAAATACTACTGGTACAGAAAACAAAAGATTGAACAATGATCTACAAAATACTACTGGTACACAGAAAACTAAAGATTGAACAATGATCTACAAAATACTACTGGTACACAGAAAACTAAAGATTGAACAATGATCTACAAAATACTACTGGTACACAGAAAACTAAAGATTGAGCAATGATCTACAAAATACTACTGGTACACAGAAAACGAAAGATTGAACAATGATCTACAAGATACTACTGGTACATAGAAAACTAAATATTGAACAATGATCTACAAAATACTACTGGTACAGAAAACGAAAGATTGAACAATGATCTACAAAATACTACTGGTACACAGAAAACTAAAGATTGAACAATGATCTACAAAATACTACTGGTACACAGAAAACTAAAGGTTGAACAATGATCTACAAAATACTACTGGTACACAGAAAACTAAATATTGAACAATGATCTACAAAATACTACTGGTACACAGAAAACTAAAGGTTGAACAATGATCTACAAAATACTACTGGTACACAGAAAACTAAAGATTGAACAATGATCTACAAAATACTACTGGTACACAGAAAACTAAAGGTTGAACAATGATCTACAAAATACTACTGGTACACAGAAAACTAAAGGTTGAACAATGATCTACAAAATACTACTGGTACACAGAAAACTAAAGGTTGAACAATGATCTACAAATACTACTGGTACAGAGAAAATTAAAGATTGAACAATGATCTACACAATACTACTGGTACAGAAAAATAAAGATTGAACAATGATCTACAAAATACTACTGGTACAGAAAACTAAAGATTGAATGATCTACAAAATACTACTGGTACACAGAAAATTAAAGATTGAACAATGATCTACAAAATACTATTGGTACATAGAAAACAAAGATTGAACAATGATCTACAAAATACTATTGGTACATAGAAAACTAAAGATTGAACAATGATCTACAAAATACTATTGATACATAGAAAATTAAAGATTGAACAATGATCTACAAAATACTACTGGTACACAGAAAACTAAAGATTGAACAATGATCTACAAGATACTACTGGTACATAGAAAATTAAAGATTGAACAATGATCTACAAAATACTACTGGTAGAGAAAACGAAAGATTGAACAATGATCTACAAAATACTACTGGTACACAGAAAACTAAAGATTGAACAATGATCTACAAAATACTATTGGTACACAGAAAACTAAAGGTTGAACAATGATCTACAAAATAATACTGGTACACAGAAAATTAAAGATTGAACAATGATCTACAAAATACTACTGGTACACAGAAAACTAAAGGTTGAACAATGATCTACAAAATACTACTGGTAAACAGAAAACTAAAGGTTGAACAATGATCTACAAAATACTACTGGTACACAGAAAATTAAAGATTGAACAATGATCTACAAAATACTACTGGTACAGAAAACGAAAGATTGAATGATCTACAAAATACTACTGGTACACAGAAAATTAAAGATTAAACAATGATCTACAAAATACTATTGGTACATAGAAAACAAAAGATTGAACAATGATCTACAAAATACTATTGGTACATAGAAAACTAAAGATTGAACAATGATCTACAAAATACTATTGGTACATAGAAAATTAAAGATTCAACAATGATCTACAAAATACTACTGGTACACAGAAAACTAAAGATTGAACAATGATCTACAAAATACTACTGGTACAGAAAACTAAAGATTGAACAATGATCTACAAAATACTACTGGTACAGAAAACGAAAGATTGAAGAATGATCTACAAAATACTATTGGTACATAGAAAACTAAAGATTGAACAATGATCTACAAAATACTACTGGTACACAGAAAACTAAAGATTGAACAATGATCTACAAAATACTACTGGTACACAGAAAACTAAAGATTGAACAATGATCTACAAAATACTATTGGTACATAGAAAACTAAAGATTGAACAATGATCTACAAAACACTACTGGTACACACAAAAATAAAGATTGAACAATAATCTACAAAATACTACTGTTATACAGAAAACGAAAGGTTGAACAATGATCTACAAAATACTACTGGTACAGAAAACAAAAGATTGAACAATGATCTACAAAATACTACTGGTACACAGAAAACTAAAGATTGAACAATGATCTACAAAATACTACTGGTACACAGAAAACTAAAGATTGAACAATGATCTACAAAATACTACTGGTACACAGAAAACTAAAGATTGAGCAATGATCTACAAAATACTACTGGTACACAGAAAACGAAAGATTGAACAATGATCTACAAGATACTACTGGTACATAGAAAACTAAATATTGAACAATGATCTACAAAATACTACTGGTACAGAAAACGAAAGATTGAACAATGATCTACAAAATACTACTGGTACACAGAAAACTAAAGATTGAACAATGATCTACAAAATACTACTGGTACACAGAAAACTAAAGGTTGAACAATGATCTACAAAATACTACTGGTACACAGAAAACTAAATATTGAACAATGATCTACAAAATACTACTGGTACACAGAAAACTAAAGGTTGAACAATGATCTACAAAATACTACTAGTACACAGAAAATTAAAGATTGAACAATGATCTACACAATACTACTGGTACAGAAAAATAAAGATTGAACAATGATCTACAAAATACTACTGGTACAGAAAACTAAAGATTGAACAATGATCTACAAAATACTACTGGTACACAGAAAATTAAAGATTGAACAATGATCTACAAAATACTATTGGTACATAGAAAACAAAGATTGAACAATGATCTACAAAATACTATTGGTACATAGAAAACTAAAGATTGAACAATGATCTACAAAATACTATTGATACATAGAAAATTAAAGATTGAACAATGATCTACAAAATACTACTGGTACACAGAAAACTAAAGATTGAACAATGATCTACAAGATACTACTGGTACATAGAAAATTAAAGATTGAACAATGATCTACAAAATACTACTGGTAGAGAAAACGAAAGATTGAACAATGATCTACAAAATACTACTGGTACACAGAAAACTAAAGATTGAACAATGATCTACAAAATACTATTGGTACACAGAAAACTAAAGGTTGAACAATGATCTACAAAATACTACTGGTACACAGAAAATTAAAGATTGAACAATGATCTACAAAATACTACTGGTACACAGAAAACTAAAGGTTGAACAATGATCTACAAAATACTACTGGTACACAGAAAACTAAAGGTTGAACAATGATCTACAAAATACTACTGGTACACAGAAAATTAAGGATTGAACAATGATCTACAAAATACTACTGGTACAGAAAAATAAAGATTGAACAATGATCTACAAAATACTACTGGTACAGAAAACGAAAGATTGAATGATCTACAAAATACTACTGGTACACAGAAAATTAAAGATTAAACAATGATCTACAAAATACTATTGGTACATAGAAAACAAAAGATTGAACAATGATCTACTAAATACTATTGGTACATAGAAAACTAAAGATTGAACAATGATCTACAAAATACTATTGGTACATAGAAAATTAAAGATTCAACAATGATCTACAAAATACTACTGGTACACAGAAAACTAAAGATTGAACAATGATCTACAAAATACTACTGGTACAGAAAACTAAAGATTGAACAATGATCTACAAAATACTACTGGTACAGAAAACGAAAGATTGAAGAATGATCTACAAAATACTATTGGTACATAGAAAACTAAAGATTGAACAATGATCTACAAAATACTACTGGTACACAGAAAACTAAAGATTGAACAATGATCTACAAAATACTACTGGTACACAGAAAACTAAAGATTGAATGATCTACAAAAAACTACTGGTACAGAAAATTAAAGATTGAACAATGATCTACAAAATACTATTGGTACACAGAAAACTAAAGATTGAACAATGATCTACAAAATACTACTGGTACACAAAAAACGAAAGATTGAACAATGATCTACAAAATAATACTGGTACACAGAAAACTAAAGATTGAACAATGATCTACAAAATACTACTGGTACACAGAAAACGAAAGATTGAACAATGATCTACAAAACACTACTGGTACACAAAAAAATAAAGATTGAACAATGATCTACAAAATACTACTGGAAAACAGAAAACTAAAAATTGAACAATGATCTACAAAATACTACTGATACACAGAAAACTAAAGGTTGAACAATGATCTACAAAATACTACTGGTACACAGAAAACTAAAGATTGAACAATGATCTACAAAATACTACTGGTACACAGAAAACTAAAGATTGAACAATGATCTACAAAATACTACTGGTACACAGGAAACTAAAGATTGAACAATGATCTACAAAATACTACTGGTACACAGAAAATTAAAGATTGAACAATGATCTACAAAATACTATTGGTACATAGAAAATTAAAGATTGAACAATGATCTACAAAATACTACTGGTACATAGAAAACTAAAGATTGAACAATGATCTACAAAATACTACTGGTACACAGAAAACGAAAGATTGAACAATGATCTACAAAATACTACTGGTACACAGAAAACTAAAGATTGAACAATGATCTACAAAATACTATTGGTACAGAAAACTAAAGATTGAACAATGATCTACAAAATACTACTGGTACAGAAAACGAAAGATTGAAGAATGATCTACAAAATACTACTGGTACACAGGAAACTAAAGATTGAACAATGATCTACAAAATACTACTGGTACACAGGAAACTAAAGATTGAACAATGATCTACAAAATACTATTGGTACACAGAAAACGAAAGATTGAACAATGATCTACAAAATACTACTGGTACACAGGAAACTAAAGATTGAACAATGATCTACAAAATACTACTGGTACACTGAAAACTAAAGATTGAACAATGATCTACAAAATACTACTTGTACACTGAAAACTAAAGATTGAACAATGATCTACAAAATACTACTGGTACACAGGAAACTAAAGATTGAAGAATGATCTACAAAATACTACTGGTACACAGGAAACTAAAGATTGAACAATGATCTACAAAATACTACTGGTACACAGAAAACGAAAGATTGAACAATGATCTACAAAATACTACTGGTACACAGAAAACTAAAGATTGAACAATGATCTACAAAATACTACTGTTACACAGAAAACTAAAGATTGAACAATGATCTACAAAATACTACTGGTACACAGAAAACTAAAGATTGAACAATGATCTACAAAATACTACTGGTACACAGAAAACTAAAGATTGAACAATGATCTACAAAATACTACTGGTACACAGGAAACTAAAGATTGAACAATGATCTACGAAATACTACTGGTACACAGGAAGCTAAAGATTGAACAATGATCTACAAAATACTACTGGTACACAGAAACCTAAAGATTGAACAATGATCTACAAAATACTACTGGTACACAGAAAACTAAAGATTGAACAATGATCTACAAAATACTACTGGTACACAGAAAGCTAAAGATTGAACAATGATCTACAAAATACTACTGGTACACAGAAAACTAAATATTGAACAATGATCTACAAAATACTACTGGTACACAGAAAACTAAAGATTGAACAATGATCTACAAAATACTACTGGAAAACAGAAAACTAAAGATTGAACAATGATCTACAAAATACTACTGATACACAGAAAACTAAAGGTTGAACAATGATCTACAAAATACTACTGGTACACAGAAAACTAAAGATTGAACAATGATCTACAAAATACTACTGGTACACAGAAAACTAAAGATTGAACAATGATCTACAAAATACTACTGGTACACAGGAAACTAAAGATTGAACAATGATCTACAAAATACTACTGGTACACAGGAAGCAAAAGATTGAACAATGATCTACAAAATACTACTGGTACACAGAAAACTAAAGATTGATCAATGATCTACAAAATACTACTGGTACACATGAAACTAAAGATTGAACAATGATCTACAAAATACTGCTGGTACACAGAAAACTAAAGATTGAACAATGATCTACAAAATACTACTGGTACACAGGAAACTAAAGATTGAACAATGATCTACAAAATACTACTGGTACACAGAAAACTAAAGATTGAACAATGATCTACAAAATACTACTGGTACACTGAAAACTAACGATTGAACAATGATCTACAAATACTACTGGTACACAGGAAACTGAAGATTGAACAATGATCTACAAAATACTACTGGTACACATGAAACTAAAGATTGAACAATGATCTACAAAATAATACTGGTACACAGAAAACTAAAGGTTGAACAATGATCTACAAAATACTACTGGTACAGAAAACTAAAGATTGAACAATGATCTACAAAATACTACTGGTACACAGAAAAATAAAGATTGAACAATGATCTACAAAACTCTACTGGTACACAGAAAACTAAAGATTGAACAATGATCTACAAAATACTACTGGTACACAGAAAACTAAAGATTGAACAATGATCTACAAAATACTACTGGTACAGAAAACTAAAGATTGAACAATGATCTACAAAATACTACTGGTACACAGAAAGCTAAAGATTGACCAATGATCTACAAAATGCTACTGGTACACAGAAAACTAAAGATTGAACAATGATCTACAAAATACTACTGGTACACAGAAAACTAAAGATTGAACAATGATCTACAAAATACTACTGGTACACAGAAAACTAAAGATTGAGCTATGATCTACAAAATACTACTGATACACAGAAAACTAAAGATTGAACAATGATCTACAAAATACTACTGGTACACAGAAAACTAAAGATTGAGCTATGATCTACAAAATACTACTGATACACAGAAAATTAAAGATTGAACAATGATCTACAAGATACTACTGGTACATAGAAAACTAAAGATTGAACAATGATCTACAAAATAATACTGGTACGCAAAAAACTAAAGATTGAACAATGATCTACAAAATAATACTGGTACAGAAAACTAAAGATTGAACAATGATCTACAAAATACTACTGGTACACAGAAAGCTAAAGATTGACCAATGATCTACAAAATGCTACTGGTACACAGAAAACTAAAGATTGAACAATGATCTACAAAATACTACTGGTACACAGAAAACTAAAGATTGAACAATGATCTACAAAATAATACTGGTACACAGAAAACTAAAGATTGAACAATGATCTACAAAATACTACTAGTACACTGAAAACTAAAGATTGAACAATGATCTACAAATAACACTGGTACACAGAAAACTAAAGATTGAACAATGATCTACAAAACACTACTGGTACACACAAAAATAAAGATTGAACAATAATCTACAAAATACTACTGTTATACAGAAAACGAAAGGTTGAACAATGATCTACAAAATACTACTGGTACAGAAAACAAAAGATTGAACAATGATCTACAAAATACTACTGGTACACAGAAAACTAAAGATTGAACAATGATCTACAAAACACTACTGGTACACAGAAAACTAAAGATTGAACAATGATCTACAAAATACTACTGGTACACAGAAAACTAAAGATTGAGCAATGATCTACAAAATACTACTGGTACACAGAAAACTAAAGATTGAACAATGATCTACAAGATACTACTGGTACATAGAAAACTAAATATTGAACAATGATCTACAAAATACTACTGGTACAGAAAACGAAAGATTGAACAATGATCTACAAAATACTACTGGTACACAGAAAACTAAAGATTGAACAATGATCTACAAAATACTACTGGTACACAGAAAACTAAAGGTTGAACAATGATCTACAAAATACTACTGGTACACAGAAAACTAAAGGTTGAACAATGATCTACAAAATACTACTGGTACACAGAAAACTAAAGGTTGAACAATGATCTACAAATACTACTGGTACAGAGAAAATTAAAGATTGAACAATGATCTACACAATACTACTGGTACAGAAAAATAAAGATTGAACAATGATCTACAAAATACTACTGGTACAGAAAACTAAAGATTGAATGATCTACAAAATACTACTGGTACACAGAAAATTAAAGATTGAACAATGATCTACAAAATACTATTGGTACATAGAAAACAAAGATTGAACAATGATCTACAAAATACTATTGGTACATAGAAAACTAAAGATTGAACAATGATCTACAAAATACTATTGATACATAGAAAATTAAAGATTGAACAATGATCTACAAAATACTACTGGTACACAGAAAACTAAATATTGAACAATGATCTACAAAATACTATTGGTACATAGAAAACTAAAGATTGAACAATGATCTACAAAATACTATTGGTACACAGAAAACTAAAGATTAAACAATGATCTACAAAATAATACTGGTACACAGAAAATTAAAGATTGAACAATGATCTACAAAATACTACTGGTACACAGAAAACTAAAGATTGAACAATGATCTACAAAATACTACTGGTAAACAGAAAACTAAAGGTTGAACAATGATCTACAAAATACTACTGGTACACAGAAAATTAAAGATTGAACAATGATCTACAAAATACTACTGGTACAGAAAAATAAAGATTGAACAATGATCTACAAAATACTACTGGTACAGAAAACGAAAGATTGAATGATCTACAAAATACTACTGGTACACAGAAAATTAAAGATTAAACAATGATCTACAAAATACTATTGGTACATAGAAAACAAAAGATTGAACAATGATCTACAAAATACTATTGGTACATAGAAAACTAAAGATTGAACAATGATCTACAAAATACTATTGGTACATAGAAAATTAAAGATTCAACAATGATCTACAAAATACTACTGGTACACAGAAAACTAAAGATTGAACAATGATCTACAAAATACTACTGGTACAGAAAACTAAAGATTGAACAATGATCTACAAAATACTACTGGTACAGAAAACGAAAGATTGAAGAATGATCTACAAAATACTATTGGTACATAGAAAACTAAAGATTGAACAATGATCTACAAAATACTACTGGTACACAGAAAACTAAAGATTGAACAATGATCTACAAAATACTACTGGTACACAGAAAACTAAAGATTGAACAATGATCTACAAAATACTATTGGTACATAGAAAACTAAAGATTGAACAATGATCTACAAAACACTACTGGTACACACAAAAATAAAGATTGAACAATAATCTACAAAATACTACTGTTATACAGAAAACGAAAGGTTGAACAATGATCTACAAAATACTACTGGTACAGAAAACTAAAGATTGAACAATGATCTACAAAATACTACTGGTACACAGAAAACTAAAGATTGAACAATGATCTACAAAATACTACTGGTACACAGAAAACTAAAGATTGAGCAATGATCTACAAAATACTACTGGTACACAGAAAACGAAAGATTGAACAATGATCTACAAGATACTACTGGTACATAGAAAACTAAATATTGAACAATGATCTACAAAATACTACTGGTACAGAAAACGAAAGATTGAACAATGATCTACAAAATACTACTGGTACACAGAAAACTAAAGATTGAACAATGATCTACAAAATACTACTGGTACACAGAAAACTAAAGGTTGAACAATGATCTACAAAATACTACTGGTACACAGAAAACTAAATATTGAACAATGATCTACAAAATACTACTGGTACACAGAAAACTAAAGGTTGAACAATGATCTACAAAATACTACTGGTACACAGAAAATTAAAGATTGAACAATGATCTACACAATACTACTGGTACAGAAAAATAAAGATTGAACAATGATCTACAAAATACTACTGGTACAGAAAACTAAAGATTGAACAATGATCTACAAAATACTACTGGTACACAGAAAATTAAAGATTGAACAATGATCTACAAAATACTATTGGTACATAGAAAACAAAGATTGAACAATGATCTACAAAATACTATTGGTACATAGAAAACTAAAGATTGAACAATGATCTACAAAATACTATTGATACATAGAAAATTAAAGATTGAACAATGATCTACAAAATACTACTGGTACACAGAAAACTAAAGATTGAACAATGATCTACAAGATACTACTGGTACATAGAAAATTAAAGATTGAACAATGATCTACAAAATACTACTGGTAGAGAAAACGAAAGATTGAACAATGATCTACAAAATACTACTGGTACACAGAAAACTAAAGATTGAACAATGATCTACAAAATACTATTGGTACACAGAAAACTAAAGGTTGAACAATGATCTACAAAATACTACTGGTACACAGAAAATTAAAGATTGAACAATGATCTACAAAATACTACTGGTACACAGAAAACTAAAGGTTGAACAATGATCTACAAAATACTACTGGTACACAGAAAACTAAAGGTTGAACAATGATCTACAAAATACTACTGGTACACAGAAAATTAAGGATTGAACAATGATCTACAAAATACTACTGGTACAGAAAAATAAAGATTGAACAATGATCTACAAAATACTACTGGTACAGAAAACGAAAGATTGAATGATCTACAAAATACTACTGGTACACAGAAAATTAAAGATTAAACAATGATCTACAAAATACTATTGGTACATAGAAAACAAAAGATTGAACAATGATCTACAAAATACTATTGGTACATAGAAAACTAAAGATTGAACAATGATCTACAAAATACTATTGGTACATAGAAAATTAAAGATTCAACAATGATCTACAAAATACTACTGGTACACAGAAAACTAAAGATTGAACAATGATCTACAAAATACTACTGGTACAGAAAACTAAAGATTGAACAATGATCTACAAAATACTACTGGTACAGAAAACGAAAGATTGAAGAATGATCTACAAAATACTATTGGTACATAGAAAACTAAAGATTGAACAATGATCTACAAAATACTACTGGTACACAGAAAACTAAAGATTGAACAATGATCTACAAAATACTACTGGTACACAGAAAACTAAAGATTGAATGATCTACAAAAAACTACTGGTACAGAAAATTAAAGATTGAACAATGATCTACAAAATACTATTGGTACACAGAAAACTAAAGATTGAACAATGATCTACAAAATACTACTGGTACACAAAAAACTAAAGATTGAACAATGATCTACAAAATAATACTGGTACACAGAAAACTAAAGATTGAACAATGATCTACAAAATACTACTGGTACACAGAAAACGAAAGATTGAACAATGATCTACAAAACACTACTGGTACACAAAAAAATAAAGATTGAACAATGATCTACAAAATACTACTGGAAAACAGAAAACTAAAAATTGAACAATGATCTACAAAATACTACTGATACACAGAAAACTAAAGGTTGAACAATGATCTACAAAATACTACTGGTACACAGAAAACTAAAGATTGAACAATGATCTACAAAATACTACTGGTACACAGAAAACTAAAGATTGAACAATGATCTACAAAATACTACTGGTACACAGGAAACTAAAGATTGAACAATGATCTACAAAATACTACTGGTACACAGAAAATTAAAGATTGAACAATGATCTACAAAATACTATTGGTACATAGAAAATTAAAGATTGAACAATGATCTACAAAATACTACTGGTACATAGAAAACTAAAGATTGAACAATGATCTACAAAATACTACTGGTACACAGAAAACGAAAGATTGAACAATGATCTACAAAATACTACTGGTACACAGAAAACTAAAGATTGAACAATGATCTACAAAATACTATTGGTACAGAAAACTAAAGATTGAACAATGATCTACAAAATACTACTGGTACAGAAAACGAAAGATTGAAGAATGATCTACAAAATACTACTGGTACACAGGAAACTAAAGATTGAACAATGATCTACAAAATACTACTGGTACACAGGAAACTAAAGATTGAACAATGATCTACAAAATACTATTGGTACACAGAAAACTAAAGGTTGAACAATGATCTACAAAATACTACTGGTACACAGAAAATTAAAGATTGAACAATGATCTACAAAATACTACTGGTACACAGAAAACTAAAGGTTGAACAATGATCTACAAAATACTACTGGCACACAGAAAACTAAAGGTTGAACAATGATCTACAAAATACTACTGGTACACAGAAAATTAAGGATTGAACAATGATCTACAAAATACTACTGGTACAGAAAAATAAAGATTGAACAATGATCTACAAAATACTACTGGTACAGAAAACGAAAGATTGAATGATCTACAAAATACTACTGGTACACAGAAAATTAAAGATTAAACAATGATCTACAAAATACTATTGGTACATAGAAAACAAAAGATTGAACAATGATCTACAAAATACTATTGGTACATAGAAAACTAAAGATTGAACAATGATCTACAAAATACTATTGGTACATAGAAAATTAAAGATTCAACAATGATCTACAAAATACTACTGGTACACAGAAAACTAAAGATTGAACAATGATCTACAAAATACTACTGGTACAGAAAACTAAAGATTGAACAATGATCTACAAAATACTACTGGTACAGAAAACGAAAGATTGAACAATGATCTACAAAATACTATTGGTACATAGAAAACTAAAGATTGAACAATGATCTACAAAATACTACTGGTACACAGAAAACTAAAGATTGAACAATGATCTACAAAATACTACTGGTACACAGAAAACTAAAGATTGAATGATCTACAAAAAACTACTGGTACAGAAAATTAAAGATTGAACAATGATCTACAAAATACTATTGGTACACAGAAAACTAAAGATTGAACAATGATCTACAAAATACTACTGGTACACAAAAAACTAAAGATTGAACAATGATCTACAAAATAATACTGGTACACAGAAAACTAAAGATTGAACAATGATCTACAAAATACTACTGGTACACAGAAAACGAAAGATTGAACAATGATCTACAAAACACTACTGGTACACAAAAAAATAAAGATTGAACAATGATCTACAAAATACTACTGGAAAACAGAAAACTAAAAATTGAACAATGATCTACAAAATACTACTGATACACAGAAAACTAAAGGTTGAACAATGATCTACAAAATACTACTGGTACACAGAAAACTAAAGATTGAACAATGATCTACAAAATACTACTGGTACACAGAAAACTAAAGATTGAACAATGATCTACAAAATACTACTGGTACACAGGAAACTAAAGATTGAACAATGATCTACAAAATACTACTGGTACACAGAAAATTAAAGATTGAACAATGATCTACAAAATACTATTGGTACATAGAAAATTAAAGATTGAACAATGATCTACAAAATACTACTGGTACATAGAAAACTAAAGATTGAACAATGATCTACAAAATACTACTGGTACACAGAAAACGAAAGATTGAACAATGATCTACAAAATACTACTGGTACACAGAAAACTAAAGATTGAACAATGATCTACAAAATACTATTGGAAAAGAAAACTAAAGATTGAACAATGATCTACAAAATACTACTGGTACAGAAAACGAAAGATTGAAGAATGATCTACAAAATACTACTGGTACACAGGAAACTAAAGATTGAACAATGATCTACAAAATACTACTGGTACACAGGAAACTAAAGATTGAACAATGATCTACAAAATACTACTGGTACACAGAAAACGAAAGATTGAACAATGATCTACAAAATACTACTGGTACACAGGAAACTAAAGATTGAACAATGATCTACAAAATACTACTGGTACACTGAAAACTAAAGATTGAACAATGATCTACAAAATACTACTTGTACACTGAAAACTAAAGATTGAACAATGATCTACAAAATACTACTGGTACACAGGAAACTAAAGATTGAAGAATGATCTACAAAATACTACTGGTACACAGGAAACTAAAGATTGAACAATGATCTACAAAATACTACTGGTACACAGAAAACGAAAGATTGAACAATGATCTACAAAATACTACTGGTACACAGAAAACTAAAGATTGAACAATGATCTACAAAATACTACTGTTACACAGAAAACTAAAGATTGAACAATGATCTACAAAATACTACTGGTACACAGAAAACTAAAGATTGAACAATGATCTACAAAATACTACTGGTACACAGAAAACTAAAGATTGAACAATGATCTACAAAATACTACTGGTACACAGGAAACTAAAGATTGAACAATGATCTACGAAATACTACTGGTACACAGGAAGCTAAAGATTGAACAATGATCTACAAAATACTACTGGTACACAGAAACCTAAAGATTGAACAATGATCTACAAAATACTACTGGTACACAGGAAACTAAAGATTGAACAATGATCTACAAAATACTGCTGGTACACAGAAAACTAAAGATTGAACAATGATCTACAAAATACTACTGGTACACAGGAAACTAAAGATTGAACAATGATCTACAAAATACTATTGGTACACAGAAAACTAAAGATTGAACAATGATCTACAAAATACTACTGGTACACTGAAAACTAAAGATTGAACAATGATCTACAAAATACTACTTGTACACAGGAAACTAAAGATTGAACAATGATCTACAAAATACTACTGGTACACAGGAAACTAAAGATTGAACAATGATCTACAAAATACTACTGGTACACAGGAAACTAAAGATTGAACAATGATCTACAAAATACTACTGGTACACAGAAAACGAAAGATTGAACAATGATCTACATAATACTACTGGTACACAGAAAACTAAAGATTGAACAATGATCTACAAAATACTACTGGTACACAGAAAACTAAAGATTGAACAATGATCTACAAAATACTACTGGTACACAGAAAACTAAAGATTGAACAATGATCTACAAAATACTACTGGTACACAGAAAGCTAAAGATTGAACAATGATCTACAAAATACTACTGGTACACAGAAAACTAAATATTGAACAATGATCTACAAAATACTACTGGTACACAGAAAACTAAAGATTGAACAATGATCTACAAAATACTACTGGAAAACAGAAAACTAAAGATTGAACAATGATCTACAAAATACTACTGATACACAGAAAACTAAAGGTTGAACAATGATCTACAAAATACTACTGGTACACAGAAAACTAAAGATTGAACAATGATCTACAAAATACTACTGGTACACAGAAAACTAAAGATTGAACAATGATCTACAAAATACTACTGGTACACAGGAAACTAAAGATTGAACAATGATCTACAAAATACTACTGGTACACAGGAAGCAAAAGATTGAACAATGATCTACAAAATACTACTGGTACACAGAAAACTAAAGATTGATCAATGATCTACAAAATACTACTGGTACACATGAAACTAAAGATTGAACAATGATCTACAAAATACTGCTGGTACACAGAAAACTAAAGATTGAACAATGATCTACAAAATACTACTGGTACACAGGAAACTAAAGATTGAACAATGATCTACAAAATACTACTGGTACACAGAAAACTAAAGATTGAACAATGATCTACAAAATACTACTGGTACACTGAAAACTAACGATTGAACAATGATCTACAAATACTACTGGTACACAGGAAACTGAAGATTGAACAATGATCTACAAAATACTACTGGTACACATGAAACTAAAGATTGAACAATGATCTACAAAATAATACTGGTACACAGAAAACTAAAGATTGAACAATGATCTACAAAATACTACTGGTACACAGAAAACTAAAGATTGAACAATGATCTACAAAATACTACTGGTACAGAAAACTAAAGATTGAACAATGATCTACAAAATACTACTGGTACACAGAAAGCTAAAGATTGACCAATGATCTACAAAATGCTACTGGTACACAGAAAACTAAAGATTGAACAATGATCTACAAAATACTACTGGTACACAGAAAACTAAAGATTGAACAATGATCTACAAAATACTACTGGTACACAGAAAACTAAAGATTGAGCTATGATCTACAAAATACTACTGATACACAGAAAACTAAAGATTGAACAATGATCTACAAAATACTACTGGTACACAGAAAACTAAAGATTGAGCTATGATCTACAAAATACTACTGATACACAGAAAATTAAAGATTGAACAATGATCTACAAGATACTACTGGTACATAGAAAACTAAAGATTGAACAATGATCTACAAAATAATACTTGTACGCAAAAAACTAAAGATTGAACAATGATCTACAAAATAATACTGGTACAGAAAACTAAAGATTGAACAATGATCTACAAAATACTACTGGTACACAGAAACTAAAGATTGACCAATGATCTACAAAATGCTACTGGTACACAGAAAACTAAAGATTGAACAATGATCTACAAAATACTACTGGTACACAGAAAACTAAAGATTGAACAATGATCTACAAAATAATACTGGTACACAGAAAACTAAAGATTGAACAATGATCTACAAAATACTACTAGTACACTGAAAACTAAAGATTGAACAATGATCTACAAATAACACTGGTACACAGAAAACTAAAGATTGAACAATGATCTACAAAACACTACTGGTACACACAAAAATAAAGATTGAACAATAATCTACAAAATACTACTGTTATACAGAAAACGAAAGGTTGAACAATGATCTACAAAATACTACTGGTACAGAAAACAAAAGATTGAACAATGATCTACAAAATACTACTGGTACACAGAAAACTAAAGATTGAACAATGATCTACAAAACACTACTGGTACACAAAAAACTAAAGATTGAACAATGATCTACAAAATACTACTGGTACACAGAAAACTAAAGATTGAGCAATGATCTACAAAATACTACTGGTACACAGAAAACTAAAGATTGAACAATGATCTACAAGATACTACTGGTACATAGAAAACTAAATATTGAACAATGATCTACAAAATACTACTGGTACAGAAAACGAAAGATTGAACAATGATCTACAAAATACTACTGGTACACAGAAAACTAAAGATTGAACAATGATCTACAAAATACTACTGGTACACAGAAAACTAAAGGTTGAACAATGATCTACAAAATACTACTGGTACACAGAAAACTAAATATTGAACAATGATCTACAAAATACTACTGGTACACAGAAAACTAAAGGTTGAACAATGATCTACAAAATACTACTGGTACACAGAAAATTAAAGATTGAACAATGATCTACACAATACTACTGGTACAGAAAAATAAAGATTGAACAATGATCTATAAAATACTACTGGTACAGAAAACTAAAGATTGAATGATCTACAAAATACTACTGGTACACAGAAAATTAAAGATTGAACAATGATCTACAAAATACTATTGGTACATAGAAAACAAAGATTGAACAATGATCTACAAAATACTATTGGTACATAGAAAACTAAAGATTGAACAATGATCTACAAAATACTATTGATACATAGAAAATTAAAGATTGAACAATGATCTACAAAATACTACTGGTACACAGAAAACTAAAGATTGAACAATGATCTACAAGATACTACTGGTACATAGAAAATTAAAGATTGAACAATGATCTACAAAATACTACTGGTAGAGAAAACGAAAGATTGAACAATGATCTACAAAATACTACTGGTACACAGAAAACTAAAGATTGAACAATGATCTACAAAATACTATTGGTACACAGAAAACTAAAGGTTGAACAATGATCTACAAAATAATACTGGTACACAGAAAATTAAAGATTGAACAATGATCTACAAAATACTACTGGTACACAGAAAACTAAAGGTTGAACAATGATCTACAAAATACTACTGGTAAACAGAAAACTAAAGGTTGAACAATGATCTACAAAATACTACTGGTACACAGAAAATTAAAGATTGAACAATGATCTACAAAATACTACTGGTACAGAAAAATAAAGATTGAACAATGATCTACAAAATACTACTGGTACAGAAAACTAAAGATTGAATGATCTACAAAATACTACTGGTACACAGAAAATTAAAGATTAAACAATGATCTACAAAATACTATTGGTACATAGAAAACAAAAGATTGAACAATGATCTACAAAATACTATTGGTACATAGAAAACTAAAGATTGAACAATGATCTACAAAATACTATTGGTACATAGAAAATTAAAGATTCAACAATGATCTACAAAATACTACTGGTACACAGAAAACTAAAGATTGAACAATGATCTACAAAATACTACTGGTACAGAAAACTAAAGATTGAACAATGATCTACAAAATACTACTGGTACAGAAAACGAAAGATTGAAGAATGATCTACAAAATACTATTGGTACATAGAAAACTAAAGATTGAACAATGATCTACAAAATACTACTGGTACACAGAAAACTAAAGATTGAACAATGATCTACAAAATACTACTGGTACACAGAAAACTAAAGATTGAACAATGATCTACAAAATACTATTGGTACATAGAAAACTAAAGATTGAACAATGATCTACAAAACACTACTGGTACACACAAAAATAAAGATTGAACAATAATCTACAAAATACTACTGTTATACAGAAAACGAAAGGTTGAACAATGATCTACAAAATACTACTGGTACAGAAAACAAAAGATTGAACAATGATCTACAAAATACTACTGGTACACAGAAAACTAAAGATTGAACAATGATCTACAAAATACTACTGGTACACAGAAAACTAAAGATTGAACAATGATCTACAAAATACTACTGGTACACAGAAAACTAAAGATTGAGCAATGATCTACAAAATACTACTGGTACACAGAAAACGAAAGATTGAACAATGATCTACAAGATACTACTGGTACATAGAAAACTAAATATTGAACAATGATCTACAAAATACTACTGGTACACAGAAAACTAAAGATTGAACAATGATCTACATAATACTACTGGTACACAGAAAACTAAAGATTGAACAATGATCTACAAAATACTACTGGTACACAGAAAACTAAAGATTGAACAATGATCTACATAATACTACTGGTACACAGAAAACTAAAGATTGAACAATGATCTACAAAATACTACTGGTACACAGAAAACTAAAGATTGAACAATGATCTACAAAATACTACTGGTACACAGAAAACTAAAGATTGAACAATGATCTACAAAATACTATTGATACATAGAAAATAAAAGATTGAACAATGATCTACAAAATACTACTGGTACACAGAAAACTAAAGATTGAACAATGATCTACAAGATACTACTGGTACATAGAAAATTAAAGATTGAACAATGATCTACAAAATACTACTGGTAGAGAAAACGAAAGATTGAACAATGATCTACAAAATACTACTGGTACACAGAAAACTAAAGATTGAACAATGATCTACAAAATACTATTGGTACACAGAAAACTAAAGGTTGAACAATGATCTACAAAATACTACTGGTACACAGAAAATTAAAGATTGAACAATGATCTACAAAATACTACTGGTACACAGAAAACTAAAGGTTGAACAATGATCTACAAAATACTACTGGTACACAGAAAACTAAAGGTTGAACAATGATCTACAAAATACTACTGGTACACAGAAAATTAAGGATTGAACAATGATCTACAAAATACTACTGGTACAGAAAAATAAAGATTGAACAATGATCTACAAAATACTACTGGTACAGAAAACGAAAGATTGAATGATCTACAAAATACTACTGGTACACAGAAAATTAAAGATTAAGCAATGATCTACAAAATACTATTGGTACATAGAAAACAAAAGATTGAACAATGATCTACAAAATACTATTGGTACATAGAAAACTAAAGGTTGAACAATGATCTACAAAATACTATTGGTACATAGAAAATTAAAGATTCAACAATGATCTACAAAATACTACTGGTACACAGAAAACTAAAGATTGAACAATGATCTACAAAATACTACTGGTACAGAAAACTAAAGATTGAACAATGATCTACAAAATACTACTGGTACAGAAAACGAAAGATTGAAGAATGATCTACAAAATACTATTGGTACATAGAAAACTAAAGATTGAACAATGATCTACAAAATACTACTGGTACACAGAAAACTAAAGATTGAACAATGATCTACAAAATACTACTGGTACACAGAAAACTAAAGATTGAATGATCTACAAAAAACTACTGGTACAGAAAATTAAAGATTGAACAATGATCTACAAAATACTATTGGTACACAGAAAACTAAAGATTGAACAATGATCTACAAAATACTACTGGTACACAAAAAACGAAAGATTGAACAATGATCTACAAAATAATACTGGTACACAGAAAACTAAAGATTGAACAATGATCTACAAAATACTACTGGTACACAGAAAACGAAAGATTGAACAATGATCTACAAAACACTACTGGTACACAAAAAAATAAAGATTGAACAATGATCTACAAAATACTACTGGAAAACAGAAAACTAAAAATTGAACAATGATCTACAAAATACTACTGATACACAGAAAACTAAAGGTTGAACAATGATCTACAAAATACTACTGGTACACAGAAAACTAAAGATTGAACAATGATCTACAAAATACTACTGGTACACAGAAAACTAAAGATTGAACAATGATCTACAAAATACTACTGGTACACAGGAAACTAAAGATTGAACAATGATCTACAAAATACTACTGGTACACAGAAAATTAAAGATTGAACAATGATCTACAAAATACTATTGGTACATAGAAAATTAAAGATTGAACAATGATCTACAAAATACTACTGGTACATAGAAAACTAAAGATTGAACAATGATCTACAAAATACTACTGGTACACAGAAAACGAAAGATTGAACAATGATCTACAAAATACTACTGGTACACAGAAAACTAAAGATTGAACAATGATCTACAAAATACTATTGGTACAGAAAACTAAAGATTGAACAATGATCTACCAAATACTACTGGTACAGAAAACGAAAGATTGAAGAATGATCTACAAAATACTACTGGTACACAGGAAACTAAAGATTGAACAATGATCTACAAAATACTACTGGTACACAGGAAACTAAAGATTGAACAATGATCTACAAAATACTACTGGTACACAGAAAACGAAAGATTGAACAATGATCTACAAAATACTACTGGTACACAGGAAACTAAAGATTGAACAATGATCTACAAAATACTACTGGTACACTGAAAACTAAAGATTGAACAATGATCTACAAAATACTACTTGTACACTGAAAACTAAAGATTGAACAATGATCTACAAAATACTACTGGTACACAGGAAACTAAAGATTGAAGAATGATCTACAAAATACTACTGGTACACAGGAAACTAAAGATTGAACAATGATCTACAAAATACTACTGGTACACAGAAAACGAAAGATTGAACAATGATCTACAAAATACTACTGGTACACAGAAAACTAAAGATTGAACAATGATCTACAAAATACTATTGGTACAGAAAACTAAAGATTGAACAATGATCTACAAAATACTACTGGTACAGAAAACGAAAGATTGAAGAATGATCTACAAAATACTACTGGTACACAGGAAACTAAAGATTGAACAATGATCTACAAAATACTACTGGTACACAGGAAACTAAAGATTGAACAATGATCTACAAAATACTACTGGTACACAGAAAACGAAAGATTGAACAATGATCTACAAAATACTACTGGTACACAGGAAACTAAAGATTGAACAATGATCTACAAAATACTACTGGTACACTGAAAACTAAAGATTGAACAATGATCTACAAAATACTACTTGTACACTGAAAACTAAAGATTGAACAATGATCTACAAAATACTACTGGTACACAGGAAACTAAAGATTGAAGAATGATCTACAAAATACTACTGGTACACAGGAAACTAAAGATTGAACAATGATCTACAAAATACTACTGGTACACAGAAAACGAAAGATTGAACAATGATCTACAAAATACTACTGGTACACAGAAAACTAAAGATTGAACAATGATCTACAAAATACTACTGTTACACAGAAAACTAAAGATTGAACAATGATCTACAAAATACTACTGGTACACAGAAAACTAAAGATTGAACAATGATCTACAAAATACTACTGGTACACAGAAAACTAAAGATTGAACAATGATCTACAAAATACTACTGGTACACAGGAAACTAAAGATTGAACAATGATCTACGAAATACTACTGGTACACAGGAAGCTAAAGATTGAACAATGATCTACAAAATACTACTGGTACACAGAAACCTAAAGATTGAACAATGATCTACAAAATACTACTGGTACACAGGAAACTAAAGATTGAACAATGATCTACAAAATACTGCTGGTACACAGAAAACTAAAGATTGAACAATGATCTACAAAATACTACTGGTACACAGGAAACTAAAGATTGAACAATGATCTACAAAATACTATTGGTACACAGAAAACTAAAGATTGAACAATGATCTACAAAATACTACTGGTACACTGAAAACTAAAGATTGAACAATGATCTACAAAATACTACTTGTACACAGGAAACTAAAGATTGAACAATGATCTACAAAATACTACTGGTACACAGGAAACTAAAGATTGAACAATGATCTACAAAATACTACTGGTACACAGGAAACTAAAGATTGAACAATGATCTACAAAATACTACTGGTACACAGAAAACGAAAGATTGAACAATGATCTACATAATACTACTGGTACACAGAAAACTAAAGATTGAACAATGATCTACAAAATACTACTGGTACACAGAAAACTAAAGATTGAACAATGATCTACAAAATACTACTGGAAAACAGAAAACTAAAGATTGAACAATGATCTACAAAATACTACTGATACACAGAAAACTAAAGGTTGAACAATGATCTACAAAATACTACTGGTACACAGAAAACTAAAGATTGAACAATGATCTACAAAATACTACTGGTACACAGAAAACTAAAGATTGAACAATGATCTACAAAATACTACTGGTACACAGGAAACTAAAGATTGAACAATGATCTACAAAATACTACTGGTACACAGGAAGCAAAAGATTGAACAATGATCTACAAAATACTACTGGTACACAGAAAACTAAAGATTGATCAATGATCTACAAAATACTACTGGTACACATGAAACTAAAGATTGAACAATGATCTACAAAATACTACTGGTACACAGAAAACTAAAGATTGAACAATGATCTACAAAATACTACTGGTACACTGAAAACTAACGATTGAACAATGATCTACAAATACTACTGGTACACAGGAAACTGAAGATTGAACAATGATCTACAAAATACTACTGGTACACTGAAAACTAACGATTGAACAATGATCTACAAATACTACTGGTACACAGGAAACTGAAGATTGAACAATGATCTACAAAATACTACTGGTACACATGAAACTAAAGATTGAACAATGATCTACAAAATAATACTGGTACACAGAAAACTAAAGATTGAACAATGATCTACAAAATACTACTGGTACACAGAAAACTAAAGATTGAACAATGATCTACAAAATACTACTGGTACAGAAAACTAAAGATTGAACAATGATCTACAAAATACTACTGGTACACAGAAAGCTAAAGATTGACCAATGATCTACAAAATGCTACTGGTACACAGAAAACTAAAGATTGAACAATGATCTACAAAATACTACTGGTACACAGAAAACTAAAGATTGAACAATGATCTACAAAATACTACTGGTACACAGAAAACTAAAGATTGAGCTATGATCTACAAAATACTACTGATACACAGAAAACTAAAGATTGAACAATGATCTACAAAATACTACTGGTACACAGAAAACTAAAGATTGAGCTATGATCTACAAAATACTACTGATACACAGAAAATTAAAGATTGAACAATGATCTACAAGATACTACTGGTACATAGAAAACTAAAGATTGAACAATGATCTACAAAATAATACTTGTACGCAAAAAACTAAAGATTGAACAATGATCTACAAAATAATACTGGTACAGAAAACTAAAGATTGAACAATGATCTACAAAATACTACTGGTACACAGAAACTAAAGATTGACCAATGATCTACAAAATGCTACTGGTACACAGAAAACTAAAGATTGAACAATGATCTACAAAATACTACTGGTACACAGAAAACTAAAGATTGAACAATGATCTACAAAATAATACTGGTACACAGAAAACTAAAGATTGAACAATGATCTACAAAATACTACTAGTACACTGAAAACTAAAGATTGAACAATGATCTACAAATAACACTGGTACACAGAAAACTAAAGATTGAACAATGATCTACAAAACACTACTGGTACACACAAAAATAAAGATTGAACAATAATCTACAAAATACTACTGTTATACAGAAAACGAAAGGTTGAACAATGATCTACAAAATACTACTGGTACAGAAAACAAAAGATTGAACAATGATCTACAAAATACTACTGGTACACAGAAAACTAAAGATTGAACAATGATCTACAAAACACTACTGGTACACAAAAAACTAAAGATTGAACAATGATCTACAAAATACTACTGGTACACAGAAAACTAAAGATTGAGCAATGATCTACAAAATACTACTGGTACACAGAAAACTAAAGATTGAACAATGATCTACAAGATACTACTGGTACATAGAAAACTAAATATTGAACAATGATCTACAAAATACTACTGGTACAGAAAACGAAAGATTGAACAATGATCTACAAAATACTACTGGTACACAGAAAACTAAAGATTGAACAATGATCTACAAAATACTACTGGTACACAGAAAACAAAAGGTTGAACAATGATCTACAAAATACTACTGGTACACAGAAAACTAAATATTGAACAATGATCTACAAAATACTACTGGTACACAGAAAACTAAAGGTTGAACAATGATCTACAAAATACTACTGGTACACAGAAAATTAAAGATTGAACAATGATCTACACAATACTACTGGTACAGAAAAATAAAGATTGAACAATGATCTATAAAATACTACTGGTACAGAAAACTAAAGATTGAATGATCTACAAAATACTACTGGTACACAGAAAATTAAAGATTGAACAATGATCTACAAAATACTATTGGTACATAGAAAACAAAGATTGAACAATGATCTACAAAATACTATTGGTACATAGAAAACTAAAGATTGAACAATGATCTACAAAATACTATTGATACATAGAAAATTAAAGATTGAACAATGATCTACAAAATACTACTGGTACACAGAAAACTAAAGATTGAACAATGATCTACAAGATACTACTGGTACATAGAAAATTAAAGATTGAACAATGATCTACAAAATACTACTGGTAGAGAAAACGAAAGATTGAACAATGATCTACAAAATACTACTGGTACACAGAAAACTAAAGATTGAACAATGATCTACAAAATACTATTGGTACACAGAAAACTAAAGGTTGAACAATGATCTACAAAATAATACTGGTACACAGAAAATTAAAGATTGAACAATGATCTACAAAATACTACTGGTACACAGAAAACTAAAGGTTGAACAATGATCTACAAAATACTACTGGTAAACAGAAAACTAAAGGTTGAACAATGATCTACAAAATACTACTGGTACACAGAAAATTAAAGATTGAACAATGATCTACAAAATACTACTGGTACAGAAAAATAAAGATTGAACAATGATCTACAAAATACTACTGGTACAGAAAACTAAAGATTGAATGATCTACAAAATACTACTGGTACACAGAAAATTAAAGATTAAACAATGATCTACAAAATACTATTGGTACATAGAAAACAAAAGATTGAACAATGATCTACAAAATACTATTGGTACATAGAAAACTAAAGATTGAACAATGATCTACAAAATACTATTGGTACATAGAAAATTAAAGATTCAACAATGATCTACAAAATACTACTGGTACACAGAAAACTAAAGATTGAACAATGATCTACAAAATACTACTGGTACAGAAAACTAAAGATTGAACAATGATCTACAAAATACTACTGGTACAGAAAACGAAAGATTGAAGAATGATCTACAAAATACTATTGGTACATAGAAAACTAAAGATTGAACAATGATCTACAAAATACTACTGGTACACAGAAAACTAAAGATTGAACAATGATCTACAAAATACTACTGGTACACAGAAAACTAAAGATTGAACAATGATCTACAAAATACTATTGGTACATAGAAAACTAAAGATTGAACAATGATCTACAAAACACTACTGGTACACACAAAAATAAAGATTGAACAATAATCTACAAAATACTACTGTTATACAGAAAACGAAAGGTTGAACAATGATCTACAAAATACTACTGGTACAGAAAACAAAAGATTGAACAATGATCTACAAAATACTACTGGTACACAGAAAACTAAAGATTGAACAATGATCTACAAAATACTACTGGTACACAGAAAACTAAAGATTGAACAATGATCTACAAAATACTACTGGTACACAGAAAACTAAAGGTTGAACAATGATCTACAAAATACTACTGGTACACAGAAAACTAAATATTGAACAATGATCTACAAAATACTACTGGTACACAGAAAACTAAAGGTTGAACAATGATCTACAAAATACTACTGGTACACAGAAAATTAAAGATTGAACAATGATCTACAAAATACTATTGGTACATAGAAAACAAAGATTGAACAATGATCTACAAAATACTATTGGTACATAGAAAACTAAAGATTGAACAATGATCTACAAAATACTATTGATACATAGAAAATAAAAGATTGAACAATGATCTACAAAATACTACTGGTACACAGAAAACTAAAGATTGAACAATGATCTACAAGATACTACTGGTACATAGAAAATTAAAGATTGAACAATGATCTACAAAATACTACTGGTAGAGAAAACGAAAGATTGAACAATGATCTACAAAATACTACTGGTACACAGAAAACTAAAGATTGAACAATGATCTACAAAATACTATTGGTACACAGAAAACTAAAGGTTGAACAATGATCTACAAAATACTACTGGTACACAGAAAATTAAAGATTGAACAATGATCTACAAAATACTACTGGTACACAGAAAACTAAAGGTTGAACAATGATCTACAAAATACTACTGGTACACAGAAAACTAAAGGTTGAACAATGATCTACAAAATACTACTGGTACACAGAAAATTAAGGATTGAACAATGATCTACAAAATACTACTGGTACAGAAAAATAAAGATTGAACAATGATCTACAAAATACTACTGGTACAGAAAACGAAAGATTGAATGATCTACAAAATACTACTGGTACACAGAAAATTAAAGATTAAGCAATGATCTACAAAATACTATTGGTACATAGAAAACAAAAGATTGAACAATGATCTACAAAATACTATTGGTACATAGAAAACTAAAGATTGAACAATGATCTACAAAATACTATTGGTACATAGAAAATTAAAGATTCAACAATGATCTACAAAATACTACTGGTACACAGAAAACTAAAGATTGAACAATGATCTACAAAATACTACTGGTACAGAAAACTAAAGATTGAACAATGATCTACAAAATACTACTGGTACAGAAAACGAAAGATTGAAGAATGATCTACAAAATACTATTGGTACATAGAAAACTAAAGATTGAACAATGATCTACAAAATACTACTGGTACACAGAAAACTAAAGATTGAACAATGATCTACAAAATACTACTGGTACACAGAAAACTAAAGATTGAATGATCTACAAAAAACTACTGGTACAGAAAATTAAAGATTGAACAATGATCTACAAAATACTATTGGTACACAGAAAACTAAAGATTGAACAATGATCTACAAAATACTACTGGTACACAAAAAACGAAAGATTGAACAATGATCTACAAAATAATACTGGTACACAGAAAACTAAAGATTGAACAATGATCTACAAAATACTACTGGTACACAGAAAACGAAAGATTGAACAATGATCTACAAAACACTACTGGTACACAAAAAAATAAAGATTGAACAATGATCTACAAAATACTACTGGAAAACAGAAAACTAAAAATTGAACAATGATCTACAAAATACTACTGATACACAGAAAACTAAAGGTTGAACAATGATCTACAAAATACTACTGGTACACAGAAAACTAAAGATTGAACAATGATCTACAAAATACTACTGGTACACAGAAAACTAAAGATTGAACAATGATCTACAAAATACTACTGGTACACAGGAAACTAAAGATTGAACAATGATCTACAAAATACTACTGGTACACAGAAAATTAAAGATTGAACAATGATCTACAAAATACTATTGGTACATAGAAAATTAAAGATTGAACAATGATCTACAAAATACTACTGGTACATAGAAAACTAAAGATTGAACAATGATCTACAAAATACTACTGGTACACAGAAAACGAAAGATTAAACAATGATCTACAAAATACTACTGGTACACAGAAAACTAAAGATTGAACAATGATCTACAAAATACTATTGGTACAGAAAACTAAAGATTGAACAATGATCTACCAAATACTACTGGTACAGAAAACGAAAGATTGAAGAATGATCTACAAAATACTACTGGTACACAGGAAACTAAAGATTGAACAATGATCTACAAAATACTACTGGTACACAGGAAACTAAAGATTGAACAATGATCTACAAAATACTACTGGTACACAGAAAACGAAAGATTGAACAATGATCTACAAAATACTACTGGTACACAGGAAACTAAAGATTGAACAATGATCTACAAAATACTACTGGTACACTGAAAACTAAAGATTGAACAATGATCTACAAAATACTACTTGTACACTGAAAACTAAAGATTGAACAATGATCTACAAAATACTACTGGTACACAGGAAACTAAAGATTGAAGAATGATCTACAAAATACTACTGGTACACAGGAAACTAAAGATTGAACAATGATCTACAAAATACTACTGGTACACAGAAAACGAAAGATTGAACAATGATCTACAAAATACTACTGGTACACAGAAAACTAAAGATTGAACAATGATCTACAAAATACTACTGTTACACAGAAAACTAAAGATTGAACAATGATCTACAAAATACTACTGGTACACAGAAAACTAAAGATTGAACAATGATCTACAAAATACTACTGGTACACAGAAAACTAAAGATTGAACAATGATCTACAAAATACTACTGGTACACAGGAAACTAAAGATTGAACAATGATCTACGAAATACTACTGGTACACAGGAAGCTAAAGATTGAACAATGATCTACAAAATACTACTGGTACACAGAAACCTAAAGATTGAACAATGATCTACAAAATACTACTGGTACACAGGAAACTAAAGATTGAACAATGATCTACAAAATACTGCTGGTACACAGAAAACTAAAGATTGAACAATGATCTACAAAATACTACTGGTACACAGGAAACTAAAGATTGAACAATGATCTACAAAATACTATTGGTACACAGAAAACTAAAGATTGAACAATGATCTACAAAATACTACTGGTACACTGAAAACTAAAGATTGAACAATGATCTACAAAATACTACTTGTACACAGGAAACTAAAGATTGAACAATGATCTACAAAATACTACTGGTACACAGGAAACTAAAGATTGAACAATGATCTACAAAATACTACTGGTACACAGGAAACTAAAGATTGAACAATGATCTACAAAATACTACTGGTACACAGAAAACGAAAGATTGAACAATGATCTACATAATACTACTGGTACACAGAAAACTAAAGATTGAACAATGATCTACAAAATACTACTGGTACACAGAAAACTAAAGATTGACCAATGATCTACAAAATACTACTGGTACACAGAAAACTAAAGATTGAACAATGATCTACAAAATACTACTGGTACACAGAAAGCTAAAGATTGAACAATGATCTACAAAATACTACTGGTACACAGAAAACTAAATATTGAACAATGATCTACAAAATACTACTGGTACACAGAAAACTAAAGATTGAACAATGATCTACAAAATACTACTGGAAAACAGAAAACTAAAGATTGAACAATGATCTACAAAATACTACTGATACACAGAAAACTAAAGGTTGAACAATGATCTACAAAATACTACTGGTACACAGAAAACTAAAGATTGAACAATGATCTACAAAATACTACTGGTACACAGAAAACTAAAGATTGAACAATGATCTACAAAATACTACTGGTACACAGGAAACTAAAGATTGAACAATGATCTACAAAATACTACTGGTACACAGGAAGCAAAAGATTGAACAATGATCTACAAAATACTACTGGTACACAGAAAACTAAAGATTGATCAATGATCTACAAAATACTACTGGTACACATGAAACTAAAGATTGAACAATGATCTACAAAATACTGCTGGTACACAGAAAACTAAAGATTGAACAATGATCTACAAAATACTACTGGTACACAGGAAACTAAAGATTGAACAATGATCTACAAAATACTACTGGTACACAGAAAACTAAAGATTGAACAATGATCTACAAAATACTACTGGTACACTGAAAACTAACGATTGAACAATGATCTACAAATACTACTGGTACACAGGAAACTGAAGATTGAACAATGATCTACAAAATACTACTGGTACACATGAAACTAAAGATTGAACAATGATCTACAAAATAATACTGGTACACAGAAAACTAAAGATTGAACAATGATCTACAAAATACTACTGGTACACAGAAAACTAAAGATTGAACAATGATCTACAAAATACTACTGGTACAGAAAACTAAAGATTGAACAATGATCTACAAAATACTACTGGTACACAGAAAGCTAAAGATTGACCAATGATCTACAAAATGCTACTGGAACACAGAAAACTAAAGATTGAACAATGATCTACAAAATACTACTGGTACACAGAAAACTAAAGATTGAACAATGATCTACAAAATACTACTGGTACACAGAAAACTAAAGATTGAGCTATGAACTACAAAATACTACTGATACACAGAAAACTAAAGATTGAACAATGATCTACAAAATACTACTGGTACACAGAAAACTAAAGATTGAGCTATGATCTACAAAATACTACTGATACACAGAAAATTAAAGATTGAACAATGATCTACAAGATACTACTGGTACATAGAAAACTAAAGATTGAACAATGATCTACAAAATAATACTGGTACGCAAAAAGCTAAAGATTGAACAATGATCTACAAAATAATACTGGTACAGAAAACTAAAGATTGAACAATGATCTACAAAATACTACTGGTACACAGAAACTAAAGATTGACCAATGATCTACAAAATGCTACTGGTACACAGAAAACTAAAGATTGAACAATGATCTACAAAATACTACTGGTACACAGAAAACTAAAGATTGAACAATGATCTACAAAATAATACTGGTACACAGAAAACTAAAGATTGAACAATGATCTACAAAATACTACTAGTACACTGAAAACTAAAGATTGAACAATGATCTACAAATAACACTGGTACACAGAAAACTAAAGATTGAACAATGATCTACAAAACACTACTGGTACACACAAAAATAAAGATTGAACAATAATCTACAAAATACTACTGTTATACAGAAAACGAAAGGTTGAACAATGATCTACAAAATACTACTGGTACAGAAAACAAAAGATTGAACAATGATCTACAAAATACTACTGGTACACAGAAAACTAAAGATTGAACAATGATCTACAAAACACTACTGGTACACAAAAAACTAAAGATTGAACAATGATCTACAAAATACTACTGGTACACAGAAAACTAAAGATTGAGCAATGATCTACAAAATACTACTGGTACACAGAAAACTAAAGATTGAACAATGATCTACAAGATACTACTGGTACATAGAAAACTAAATATTGAACAATGATCTACAAAATACTACTGGTACAGAAAACGAAAGATTGAACAATGATCTACAAAATACTACTGGTACACAGAAAACTAAAGATTGAACAATGATCTACAAAATACTACTGGTACACAGAAAACTAAAGGTTGAACAATGATCTACAAAATACTACTGGTACACAGAAAACTAAATATTGAACAATGATCTACAAAATACTACTGGTACACAGAAAACTAAAGGTTGAACAATGATCTACAAAATACTACTGGTACACAGAAAATTAAAGATTGAACAATGATCTACACAATACTACTGGTACAGAAAAATAAAGATTGAACAATGATCTACAAAATACTACTGGTACAGAAAACTAAAGATTGAATGATCTACAAAATACTACTGGTACACAGAAAATTAAAGATTGAACAATGATCTACAAAATACTATTGGTACATAGAAAACAAAGATTGAACAATGATCTACAAAATACTATTGGTCCATAGAAAACTAAAGATTGAACAATGATCTACAAAATACTATTGATACATAGAAAATTAAAGATTGAACAATGATCTACAAAATACTACTGGTACACAGAAAACTAAAGATTGAACAATGATCTACAAGATACTACTGGTACATAGAAAATTAAAGATTGAACAATGATCTACAAAATACTACTGGTAGAGAAAACGAAAGATTGAACAATGATCTACAAAATACTACTGGTACACAGAAAACTAAAGATTGAACAATGATCTACAAAATACTATTGGTACACAGAAAACTAAAGGTTGAACAATGATCTACAAAATAATACTGGTACACAGAAAATTAAAGATTGAACAATGATCTACAAAATACTACTGGTACACAGAAAACTAAAGGTTGAACAATGATCTACAAAATACTACTGGTAAACAGAAAACTAAAGGTTGAACAATGATCTACAAAATACTACTGGTACACAGAAAATTAAAGATTGAACAATGATCTACAAAATACTACTGGTACAGAAAAATAAAGATTGAACAATGATCTACAAAATACTACTGGTACAGAAAACGAAAGATTGAATGATCTACAAAATACTACTGGTACACAGAAAATTAAAGATTAAACAATGATCTACAAAATACTATTGGTACATAGAAAACAAAAGATTGAACAATGATCTACAAAATACTATTGGTACATAGAAAACTAAAGATTGAACAATGATCTACAAAATACTATTGGTACATAGAAAATTAAAGATTCAACAATGATCTACAAAATACTACTGGTACACAGAAAACTAAAGATTGAACAATGATCTACAAAATACTACTGGTACAGAAAACTAAAGATTGAACAATGATCTACAAAATACTACTGGTACAGAAAACGAAAGATTGAAGAATGATCTACAAAATACTATTGGTACATAGAAAACTAAAGATTGAACAATGATCTACAAAATACTACTGGTACACAGAAAACGAAAGATTGAACAATGATCTACAAAATACTACTGGTACACAGAAAACTAAAGATTGAACAATGATCTACAAAATACTATTGGTACATAGAAAACTAAAGATTGAACAATGATCTACAAAACACTACTGGTACACACAAAAATAAAGATTGAACAATAATCTACAAAATACTACTGTTATACAGAAAACGAAAGGTTGAACAATGATCTACAAAATACTACTGGTACAGAAAACAAAAGATTGAACAATGATCTACAAAATACTACTGGTACACAGAAAACTAAAGATTGAACAATGATCTACAAAATACTACTGGTACACAGAAAACTAAAGATTGAACAATGATCTACAAAATACTACTGGTACACAGAAAACTAAAGATTGAGCAATGATCTACAAAATACTACTGGTACACAGAAAACGAAAGATTGAACAATGATCTACAAGATACTACTGGTACATAGAAAACTAAATA
The DNA here is from genome assembly GCA_963680875.1 of Bathymodiolus brooksi. Lineage (NCBI taxonomy): Eukaryota > Metazoa > Mollusca > Bivalvia > Mytilida > Modiolidae > Bathymodiolus > Bathymodiolus brooksi. The sequence goes on from OY804577.1 coordinate 137,837,219, forward strand.
TTGAACAATGATCTACAAAATACTACTGGTACAGAAAACGAAAGATTGAACAATGATCTACAAAATACTACTGGTACACAGAAAACTAAAGATTGAACAATGATCTACAAAATACTACTGGTACACAGAAAACTAAAGGTTGAACAATGATCTACAAAATACTACTGGTACACAGAAAACTAAAGGTTGAACAATGATCTACAAAATACTACTGGTACACAGAAAACTAAAGGTTGAACAATGATCTACAAAATACTACTGGTACACAGAAAATTAAAGATTGAACAATGATCTACACAATACTACTGGTACAGAAAAATAAAGATTGAACAATGATCTACAAAATACTACTGGTACAGAAAACTAAAGATTGAATGATCTACAAAATACTACTGGTACACAGAAAATTAAAGATTGAACAATGATCTACAAAATACTATTGGTACATAGAAAACAAAGATTGAACAATGATCTACAAAATACTATTGGTACATAGAAAACGAAAGATTGAACAATGATCTACAAAATACTATTGATACATAGAAAATTAAAGATTGAACAATGATCTACAAAATACTACTGGTAGAGAAAACGAAAGATTGAACAATGATCTACAAAATACTACTGGTACACAGAAAACTAAAGATTGAACAATGATCTACAAAATACTATTGGTACACAGAAAACTAAAGGTTGAACAATGATCTACAAAATAATACTGGTACACAGAAAATTAAAGATTGAACAATGATCTACAAAATACTACTGGTACACAGAAAACTAAAGGTTGAACAATGATCTACAAAATACTACTGGTACACAGAAAACTAAAGGTTGAACAATGATCTACAAAATACTACTGGTACACAGAAAATTAAAGATTGAACAATGATCTACAAAATACTACTGGTACAGAAAAATAAAGATTGAACAATGATCTACAAAATACTACTGGTACAGAAAACGAAAGATTGAATGATCTACAAAATACTACTGGTAAACAGAAAATTAAAGATTAAACAATGATCTACAAAATACTATTGGTACATAGAAAACAAAAGATTGAACAATGATCTACAAAATACTATTGGTACATAGAAAACTAAAGATTGAACAATGATCTACAAAATACTATTGGTACATAGAAAATTAAAGATTCAACAATGATCTACAAAATACTACTGGTACACAGAAAACTAAAGATTGAACAATGATCTACAAAATACTACTGGTACAGAAAACTAAAGATTGAACAATGATCTACAAAATACTACTGGTACAGAAAACTAAAGATTGAAGAATGATCTACAAAATACTATTGGTACATAGAAAACTAAAGATTGAACAATGATCTACAAAATACTACTGGTACACAGAAAACTAAAGATTGAACAATGATCTACAAAATACTACTGGTACACAGAAAACTAAAGATTGAATGATCTACAAAAAACTACTGGTACAGAAAATTAAAGATTGAACAATGATCTACAAAATACTATTGGTACATAGAAAACTAAAGATTGAACAATGATCTACAAAATACTATTGGTACACAGAAAACTAAAGATTGAACAATGATCTACAAAATACTACTGGTACACAAAAAACGAAAGATTGAACAATGATCTACAAAATAATACTGGTACACAGAAAACTAAAGATTGAACAATGATCTACAAAATACTACTGGTACACAGAAAACGAAAGATTGAACAATGATCTACAAAACACTACTGGTACACAAAAAAATAAAGATTGAACAATGATCTACAAAATACTACTGGAAAACAGAAAACTAAAGATTGAACAATGATCTACAAAATACTACTGATACACAGAAAACTAAAGGTTGAACAATGATCTAAAAAATACTACTGGTACACAGAAAACTAAAGATTGAACAATGATCTACAAAATACTACTGGTACACAGAAAACTAAAGATTGAACAATGATCTACAAAATACTACTGGTACACAGGAAACTAAAGATTGAACAATGATCTACAAAATACTACTGGTACACAGAAAATTAAAGATTGAACAATGATCTACAAAATACTATTGGTACATAGAAAACTAAAGATTGAACAATGATCTACAAAATAATACTGGTACACAAAAAACTAAAGGCTGAACAATGATCTACAAAATACTACTGGTACAGAAAATTAAAGATTGAACAATGATCTACAAAATACTACTGGTACACAGAAAACTAAAGATTGAACAATGATCTACAAAATACTATTGGTACAAAAAACTAAAGATTGAACAATGATCTACAAAATACTACTGGTACACAGAAAACTAAAGATTGAACAATGATCTACAAAATACTATTGGTACAGAAAACTAAAGATTGAACAATGATCTACAAAATACTACTGGTACACAGAAAACTAAAGATTGAACAATGATCTACAAAATACTACTGGTACAGAAAACTAAAGATTGAACAATGATCTACAAAATACTACTGGTACACAGAAAGCTAAAGATTGACCAATGATCTACAAAATGCTACTGGTACACAGAAAACTAAAGATTGAACAATGATCTACAAAATACTACTAGTACACAGAAAACTAAAGATTGAACAATGATCTACAAAATACTACTGGTACACAGAAAACTAAAGATTGAGCTATGATCTACAAAATACTACTGATACACAGAAAACTAAAGATTGAACAATGATCTACAAAATACTACTGGTACACAGAAAACTAAAGATTGAGCTATGATCTACAAAATACTACTGATACACAGAAAATTAAAGATTGAACAATGATCTACAAGATACTACTGGTACATAGAAAACTAAAGATTGAACAATGATCTACAAAATAATACTGGTACGCAAAAAACTAAAGATTGAACAATGATCTACAAAATAATACTGGTACAGAAAACTAAAGATTGAACAATGATCTACAAAATACTACTGGTACACAGAAACTAAAGATTGACCAATGATCTACAAAATGCTACTGGTACACAGAAAACTAAAGATTGAACAATGATCTACAAAATACTACTGGTACACAGAAAACTAAAGATTGAACAATGATCTACAAAATAATACTGGTACACAGAAAACTAAAGATTGAACAATGATCTACAAAATACTACTAGTACACTGAAAACTAAAGATTGAACAATGATCTACAAATAACACTGGTACACAGAAAACTAAAGATTGAACAATGATCTACAAAACACTACTGGTACACACAAAAATAAAGATTGAACAATAATCTACAAAATACTACTGTTATACAGAAAACGAAAGGTTGAACAATGATCTACAAAATACTACTGGTACAGAAAACAAAAGATTGAACAATGATCTACAAAATACTACTGGTACACAGAAAACTAAAGATTGAACAATGATCTACAAAACACTACTGGTACACAAAAAACTAAAGATTGAACAATGATCTACAAAATACTACTGGTACACAGAAAACTAAAGATTGAGCAATGATCTACAAAATACTACTGGTACACAGAAAACTAAAGATTGAACAATGATCTACAAGATACTACTGGTACATAGAAAACTAAATATTGAACAATGATCTACAAAATACTACTGGTACAGAAAACGAAAGATTGAACAATGATCTACAAAATACTACTGGTACACAGAAAACTAAAGATTGAACAATGATCTACAAAATACTACTGGTACACAGAAAACTAAAGGTTGAACAATGATCTACAAAATACTACTGGTACACAGAAAACTAAATATTGAACAATGATCTACAAAATACTACTGGTACACAGAAAACTAAAGGTTGAACAATGATCTACAAAATACTACTGGTACACAGAAAATTAAAGATTGAACAATGATCTACACAATACTACTGGTACAGAAAAATAAAGATTGAACAATGATCTACAAAATACTACTGGTACAGAAAACTAAAGATTGAATGATCTACAAAATACTACTGGTACACAGAAAATTAAAGATTGAACAATGATCTACAAAATACTATTGGTACATAGAAAACAAAGATTGAACAATGATCTACAAAATACTATTGGTACATAGAAAACTAAAGATTGAACAATGATCTACAAAATACTATTGATACATAGAAAATTAAAGATTGAACAATGATCTACAAAATACTACTGGTACACAGAAAACTAAAGATTGAACAATGATCTACAAGATACTACTGGTACATAGAAAATTAAAGATTGAACAATGATCTACAAAATACTACTGGTAGAGAAAACGAAAGATTGAACAATGATCTACAAAATACTACTGGTACACAGAAAACTAAAGATTGAACAATGATCTACAAAATACTATTGGTACACAGAAAACTAAAGGTTGAACAATGATCTACAAAATAATACTGGTACACAGAAAATTAAAGATTGAACAATGATCTACAAAACACTACTGGTACACAGAAAACTAAAGGTTGAACAATGATCTACAAAATACTACTGGTAAACAGAAAACTAAAGGTTGAACAATGATCTACAAAATACTACTGGTACACAGAAAATTAAAGATTGAACAATGATCTACAAAATACTACTGGTACAGAAAAATAAAGATTGAACAATGATCTACAAAATACTACTGGTACAGAAAACGAAAGATTGAATGATCTACAAAATACTACTGGTACACAGAAAATTAAAGATTAAACAATGATCTACAAAATACTATTGGTACATAGAAAACAAAAGATTGAACAATGATCTACAAAATACTATTGGTACATAGAAAACTAAAGATTGAACAATGATCTACAAAATACTATTGGTACATAGAAAATTAAAGATTCAACAATGATCTACAAAATACTACTGGTACACAGAAAACTAAAGATTGAACAATGATCTACAAAATACTACTGGTACAGAAAACTAAAGATTGAACAATGATCTACAAAATACTACTGGTACAGAAAACGAAAGATTGAAGAATGATCTACAAAATACTATTGGTACATAGAAAACTAAAGATTGAACAATGATCTACAAAATACTACTGGTACACAGAAAACTAAAGATTGAACAATGATCTACAAAATACTACTGGTACACAGAAAACTAAAGATTGAACAATGATCTACAAAATACTATTGGTACATAGAAAACTAAAGATTGAACAATGATCTACAAAACACTACTGGTACACACAAAAATAAAGATTGAACAATAATCTACAAAATACTACTGTTATACAGAAAACGAAAGGTTGAACAATGATCTACAAAATACTACTGGTACAGAAAACAAAAGATTGAACAATGATCTACAAAATACTACTGGTACACAGAAAACTAAAGATTGAACAATGATCTACAAAATACTACTGGTACACAGAAAACTAAAGATTGAACAATGATCTACAAAATACTACTGGTACACAGAAAACTAAAGATTGAGCAATGATCTACAAAATACTACTGGTACACAGAAAACGAAAGATTGAACAATGATCTACAAGATACTACTGGTACATAGAAAACTAAATATTGAACAATGATCTACAAAATACTACTGGTACAGAAAACGAAAGATTGAACAATGATCTACAAAATACTACTGGTACACAGAAAACTAAAGATTGAACAATGATCTACAAAATACTACTGGTACACAGAAAACTAAAGGTTGAACAATGATCTACAAAATACTACTGGTACACAGAAAACTAAAGGTTGAACAATGATCTACAAAATACTACTGGTACACAGAAAACTAAAGGTTGAACAATGATCTACAAAATACTACTGGTACACAGAAAATTAAAGATTGAACAATGATCTACACAATACTACTGGTACAGAAAAATAAAGATTGAACAATGATCTACAAAATACTACTGGTACAGAAAACTAAAGATTGAATGATCTACAAAATACTACTGGTACACAGAAAATTAAAGATTGAACAATGATCTACAAAATACTATTGGTACATAGAAAACAAAGATTGAACAATGATCTACAAAATACTATTGGTACATAGAAAACTAAAGATTGAACAATGATCTACAAAATACTATTGATACATAGAAAATTAAAGATTGAACAATGATCTACAAAATACTACTGGTAGAGAAAACGAAAGATTGAACAATGATCTACAAAATACTACTGGTACACAGAAAACTAAAGATTGAACAATGATCTACAAAATACTATTGGTACACAGAAAACTAAAGGTCGAACAATGATCTACAAAATAATACTGGTACACAGAAAATTAAAGATTGAACAATGATCTACAAAATACTACTGGTACACAGAAAACTAAAGGTTGAACAATGATCTACAAAATACTACTGGTACACAGAAAACTAAAGGTTGAACAATGATCTACAAAATACTACTGGTACACAGAAAATTAAAGATTGAACAATGATCTACAAAATACTACTGGTACAGAAAAATAAAGATTGAACAATGATCTACAAAATACTACTGGTACAGAAAACGAAAGATTGAATGATCTACAAAATACTACTGGTAAACAGAAAATTAAAGATTAAACAATGATCTACAAAATACTATTGGTACATAGAAAACAAAAGATTGAACAATGATCTACAAAATACTATTGGTACATAGAAAACTAAAGATTGAACAATGATCTACAAAATACTATTGGTACATAGAAAATTAAAGATTCAACAATGATCTACAAAATACTACTGGTACACAGAAAACTAAAGATTGAACAATGATCTACAAAATACTACTGGTACAGAAAACTAAAGATTGAACAATGATCTACAAAATACTACTGGTACAGAAAACGAAAGATTGAAGAATGATCTACAAAATACTACTGGTACACAGAAAACTAAAGATTGAATGATCTACAAAAAACTACTGGTACAGAAAATTAAAGATTGAACAATGATCTACAAAATACTATTGGTACATAGAAAACTAAAGATTGAACAATGATCTACAAAATACTATTGGTACACAGAAAACTAAAGATTGAACAATGATCTACAAAATACTACTGGTACACAAAAAACGAAAGATTGAACAATGATCTACAAAATAATACTGGTACACAGAAAACTAAAGATTGAACAATGATCTACAAAATACTACTGGTACACAGAAAACGAAAGATTGAACAATGATCTACAAAACACTACTGGTACACAAAAAAATAAAGATTGAACAATGATCTACAAAATACTACTGGAAAACAGAAAACTAAAGATTGAACAATGATCTACAAAATACTACTGATACACAGAAAACTAAAGGTTGAACAATGATCTAAAAAATACTACTGGTACACAGAAAACTAAAGATTGAACAATGATCTACAAAATACTACTGGTACACAGAAAACTAAAGATTGAACAATGATCTACAAAATACTACTGGTACACAGGAAACTAAAGATTGAACAATGATCTACAAAATACTACTGGTACACAGAAAATTAAAGATTGAACAATGATCTACAAAATACTATTGGTACATAGAAAACTAAAGATTGAACAATGATCTACAAAATAATACTGGTACACAAAAAACTAAAGGCTGAACAATGATCTACAAAATACTACTGGTACAGAAAATTAAAGATTGAACAATGATCTACAAAATACTACTGGTACACAGAAAACTAAAGATTGAACAATGATCTACAAAATACTATTGGTACAAAAAACTAAAGATTGAACAATGATCTACAAAATACTACTGGTACACAGAAAACTAAAGATTGAACAATGATCTACAAAATACTATTGGTACAGAAAACTAAAGATTGAACAATGATCTACAAAATACTACTGGTACAGAAAACGAAAGATTGAAGAATGATCTACAAAATACTCTTGGTACATAGAAAACTAAAGATTGAACAATGATCTACAAAATACTACTGGTACACAGAAAACTAAATATGAATGATCTACAAAATACTACTGGTACAGAAAATTAAAGATTGAACAATGATCTACAAAATACTATTGGTACATAGAAAACTAGAGATTGAACAATGATCTACAAAATACTATTGGTACACAGAAAACTAAAGATTGAATAATGATCTACAAAATAATACTGGTACAAAGAAAACTAAAGATTGAACAATGATCTACAAAATACTACTGGTACACAGAAAACTAAAGATTGAACAATGATCTACAAAGTACTACTGGTACACAGAAAACTAAAGATTGAACAATGATCTACAAAACACTACTGGTACACAAAAAAATATAGATTGAACAATGATCTACAAAATACTAATGGTACACAGAAAACGAAAGGTTGAACAATGATCTACAAAATACTACTGGTACAGAAAACTAAAGATTGAACAATGATCTACAAAATACTACTGGTACACAGAAAACTAAAGATTGAACAATGATCTACAAAACACTACTGGTACACAGAAAACTAAAGATTGAACAATGATCTACAAAATAATACTGGTACACAGAAAACTAAAGATTGAACAATGATCTACAAAATACTACTGTTACACAGAAAACGAAATATTGAACAATGATCTACAAGATACTACTGGTACATAGAAAACTAAAGATTGAACAATGACCTACAAAATAATACTGGTACACAAAAAACTAAAGGCTGAACAATGATCTAAAAAATACTACTGGTACAGAAAATTAAAGATTGAACAATGATCTACAAAATACTACTGGTACACAGAAAACTAAAGATTGAACAATGATCTACAAAATACTATTGGTACAAAAACTAAAGATTGAACAATGATCTACAAAATACTACTGGTACACAGAAAACTAAAGATTGAACAATGATCTACAAAATACTATTGGTACAGAAAACTAAAGATTGAACAATGATCTACAAAATACTACTGGTACAGAAAACGAAAGATTGAAGAATGATCTACAAAATACTCTTGGTACATAGAAAACTAAAGATTGAACAATGATCTACAAAATACTACTGGTACACAAAAAACTAAATATGAATGATCTACAAAATACTACTGGTACAGAAAATTAAAGATTGAACAATGATCTACAAAATACTATTGGTACATAGAAAACTAGAGATTGAACAATGATCTACAAAATACTATTGGTACACAGAAAACTAAAGATTGAATAATGATCTACAAAATAATACTGGTACAAAGAAAACTAAAGATTGAACAATGATCTACAAAATACTACTGGTACACAGAAAACTAAAGATTGAACAATGATCTACAAAGTACTACTGGTACACAGAAAACTAAAGATTGAACAATGATCTACAAAACACTACTGGTACACAAAAAAATATAGATTGAACAATGATCTACAAAATACTAATGGTACACAGAAAACTAAAGGTTGAACAATGATCTACAAAATACTACTGGTACAGAAAACTAAAGATTGAACAATGATCTACAAAATACTACTGGTACACAGAAAACTAAAGATTGAACAATGATCTACAAAACACTACTGGTACACAGAAAACTAAAGATTGAACAATGATCTACAAAATAATACTGGTACACAGAAAACTAAAGATTGAACAATGATCTACAAAATACTACTGTTACACAGAAAACGAAAGATTGAACAATGATCTACAAGATACTACTGGTACATAGAAAACTAAAGATTGAACAATGATCTACAAAATAATACTGGTACACAAAAAACTAAAGGCTGAACAATGATCTACAAAATACTACTGGTACAGAAAATTAAAGATTGAACAATGATCTACAAAATACTACTGGTACACAGAAAACTAAAGATTGAACAATGATCTACAAAGTACTACTGGTACACAGAAAACTAAAGATTGAATAATGATCTACAAAATACTACTGGTACATAGAAAACTAAAGGTTGAACAATGATCTACAAAATACTACTGGTACACAGAAAACTAAAGGTTGAACAATGATCTACAAAATACTACTGGTACACAGAAAATTAAAGATTAAACAATGATCTACAAAATACAACTGGTACAGAAAAATAAAGATTGAACAATGATCTACAAAATACTACTGGTACAGAAAACTAAAGATTGAATGATCTACAAAATACTACTGGTACACAGAAAATTAAAGATTGTACAATGATCTACAAAATACTATTGGTACATAGAAAACAAAAGATTGAACAATGATCTACAAATTACTATTGGTACATAGAAAACTAAAGATTGAACAATGATCTACAAAATACTACTGGTACACAGAAAACTAAAGATTGAACAATGATCTACAAAATACTATTGGTACATAGAAAACTAAAGATTGAACAATGATCTACAAAATACTATTGGTACATAGAAAATTAAAGATTGAACAATGATCTACAAAATACTACTGGTACAGAAAATTAAAGATTGAACAATGATCTACAAAATACTACTGGTACACAGAAAACTAAAGATTGAACAATGATCTACAAAATACTATTGGTACAAAAAACTAAAGATTGAACAATGATCTACAAAATACTACTGGTACACAGAAAACTAAAGATTGAACAATGATCTACAAAATACTATTGGTACAGAAAACTAAAGATTGAACAATGATCTACAAAATACTACTGGTACAGAAAACGAAAGATTGAAGAATGATCTACAAAATACTCTTGGTACATAGAAAACTAAAGATTGAACAATGATCTACAAAATACTACTGGTACACAGAAAACTAAATATGAATGATCTACAAAATACTACTGGTACAGAAAATTAAAGATTGAACAATGATCTACAAAATACTATTGGTACATAGAAAACTAGAGATTGAACAATGATCTACAAAATACTATTGGTACACAGAAAACTAAAGATTGAATAATGATCTACAAAATAATACTGGTACAAAGAAAACTAAAGATTGAACAATGATCTACAAAATACTACTGGTACACAGAAAACTAAAGATTGAACAATGATCTACAAAGTACTACTGGTACACAGAAAACTAAAGATTGAACAATGATCTACAAAACACTACTGGTACACAAAAAAATATAGATTGAACAATGATCTACAAAATACTAATGGTACACAGAAAACGAAAGGTTGAACAATGATCTACAAAATACTACTGGTACAGAAAACTAAAGATTGAACAATGATCTACAAAATACTACTGGTACACAGAAAACTAAAGATTGAACAATGATCTACAAAACACTACTGGTACACAGAAAACTAAAGATTGAACAATGATCTACAAAATAATACTGGTACACAGAAAACTAAAGATTGAACAATGATCTACAAAATACTACTGTTACACAGAAAACGAAAGATTGAACAATGATCTACAAGATACTACTGGTACATAGAAAACTAAAGATTGAACAATGATCTACAAAATAATACTGGTACACAAAAAACTAAAGGCTGAACAATGATCTACAAAATACTACTGGTACAGAAAATTAAAGATTGAACAATGATCTACAAAATACTACTGGTACACAGAAAACTAAAGATTGAACAATGATCTACAAAGTACTACTGGTACACAGAAAACTAAAGATTGAATAATGATCTACAAAATACTACTGGTACATAGAAAACTAAAGGTTGAACAATGATCTACAAAATACTACTGGTACACAGAAAACTAAAGGTTGAACAATGATCTACAAAATACTACTGGTACACAGAAAATTAAAGATTAAACAATGATCTACAAAATACAACTGGTACAGAAAAATAAAGATTGAACAATGATCTACAAAATACTACTGGTACAGAAAACTAAAGATTGAATGATCTACAAAATACTACTGGTACACAGAAAATTAAAGATTGTACAATGATCTACAAAATACTATTGGTACATAGAAAACAAAAGATTGAACAATGATCTACAAATTACTATTGGTACATAGAAAACTAAAGATTGAACAATGATCTACAAAATACTACTGGTACACAGAAAACTAAAGATTGAACAATGATCTACAAAATACTATTGGTACATAGAAAACTAAAGATTGAACAATGATCTACAAAATACTATTGGTACATAGAAAATTAAAGATTGAACAATGATCTACAAAATACTACTGGTACAGAAAATTAAAGATTGAACAATGATCTACAAAATACTACTGGTACACAGAAAACTAAAGATTGAACAATGATCTACAAAATACTATTGGTACAAAAAACTAAAGATTGAACAATGATCTACAAAATACTACTGGTACACAGAAAATTAAAGATTGAACAATGATCTACAAAATACTATTGGTACAGAAAACTAAAGATTGAACAATGATCTACAAAATACTACTGGTACAGAAAACGAAAGATTGAAGAATGATCTACAAAATACACTTGGTACATAGAAAACTAAAGATTGAACAATGATCTACAAAATACTACTGGTACACAGAAAATTAAAGATTGAACAATGATCTACAAAATACTATTGGTACATAGAAAACTAAAGATTGAACAATGATCTACAAAATACTACTGGTACAGAAAACTAAAGATTGAATAATGATCTACAAAATACTATTGGTACATAGAAAACTAAAGATTGAACAATGATCTACAAAATACTATTGGTACACAGAAAACTAAAGATTGAACAATGATCTACAAAATACTACTGGTACACAAAAAACGAAAGATTGAACAATGATCTACAAAATAATACTGGTACACAGAAAACTAAAGATTGAACAATGATCTACAAAATAATACTGGTACACAGAAAACGAAAGATTGAACAATGATCTACAAAACACTACTGGTACACAAAAAAATAAAGATTGAACAATGATCTACAAAATACTACTGGAAAACAGAAAACTAAAGATTGAACAATGATCTACAAAATACTACTGATACACAGAAAACTAAAGGTTGAACAATGATCTACAAAATACTACTGGTACACAGAAAACTAAAGATTGAACAAAGATCTACAAAATACTACTGGTACACAGAAAACTAAAGATTGAACAATGATCTACAAAATACTACTGGTACACAGGAAACTAAAGATTGAACAATGATCTACAAAATACTACTGGTACACATAAAATTAAAGATTGAACAATGATCTACAAAATACTATTGGTACATAGAAAACTAAAGATTGAACAATGATCTACAAAATAATACTTGTACACAAAAAACTAAAGGCTGAACAATGATCTACAAAATACTACTGGTACACAGAAAATTAAAGATTGAACAATGATCTACAAAATACTACTGGTACACAGAAAACTAAAGATTGAACAATGATCTACAAAATACTATTGGTACAAAAAACTAAAGATTGAACAATGATCTACAAAATACTACTGGTACACAGAAAACTAAAGATTGAACAATGATCTACAAAATACTATTGGTACAGAAAACTAAAGATTGAACAATGATCTACAAAATACTACTGGTACAGAAAACGAAAGATTGAAGAATGATCTACAAAATACTCTTGGTACATAGAAAACTAAAGATTGAACAATGATCTACAAAATACTACTGGTACACAGAAAACTAAAGATGAATGATCTACAAAATACTACTGGTACAGAAAATTAAAGATTGAACAATGATCTACAAAATACTATTGGTACATAGAAAACTAAAGATTGAACAATGATCTACAAAATACTATTGGTACACAGAAAACTAAAGATTGAATAATGATCTACAAAATACTACTGGTACAAAGAAAACTAAAGATTGAACAATGATCTACAAAATACTACTGGTACACAGAAAACTAAAGATTGAACAATGATCTACAAAATACTACTGGTACACAGAAAACTAAAGATTGAACAATGATCTACAAAACACTACTGGTACACAAAAAAATATTGATTGAACAATGATCTACAAAATACTAATGGTACAGAGAAAACGAAAGGTTGAACAATGATCTACAAAATACTACTGGTACAGAAAACTAAAGATTGAACAATGATCTACAAAATACTACTGGTACACAGAAAACTAAAGATTGAACAATGATCTACAAAACACTACTGGTACACAGAAAACTAAAGATTGAACAATGATCTACAAAATAATACTGGTACACAGAAAACTAAAGATTGAACAATGATCTACAAAATACTACTGTTACACAGAAAACGAAAGATTGAACAATGATCTACAAGATACTACTGGTACATAGAAAACTAAAGATTGAACAATGATCTACAAAATAATACTGGTACACAAAAAACTAAAGGCTGAACAATGATCTACAAAATACTACTGGTACAGAAAATTAAAGATTGAACAATGATCTACAAAATACTACTGGTCCACAGAAAACTAAAGATTGAACAATGATCTACAAAATACTACTGGTACACAGAAAACTAAAGATTGAATAATGATCTACAAAATACTACTGGTACATAGAAAACTAAAGGTTGAACAATGATCTACAAAATACTACTGGTACACAGAAAATTAAAGATTGAACAATGATCTACAAAATACAACTGGTACAGAAAAATAAAGATTGAACAATGATCAACAAAATACTACTGGTACAGAAAACTAAAGATTGAATGATCTACAAAATACTACTGGTACACAGAAAATTAAAGATTGTACAATGATCTACAAAATACTATTGGTACATAGAAAACAAAAGATTGAACAATGATCTACAAATTACTATTGGTACATAGAAAACTAAAGATTGAACAATGATCTACAAAATACTACTGGTACACAGAAAACTAAAGATTGAACAATGATCTACAAAATACTATTGGTACATAGAAAACTAAAGATTGAACAATGATCTACAAAATACTATTGGTACATAGAAAATTAAAGATTGAACAATGATCTACAAAATACTACTGGTACAGAAAATCAAAGATTGAACAATAATCTACAAAATACTACTGGTACACAGAAAACTAAAGATTGAACAATGATCTACAAAATACTATTGGTACAAAAAACTAAAGATTGAACAATGATCTACAAAATACTACTGGTACATAGAAAATTAAAGATTGAACAATGATCTACAAAATACTATTGGTACAGAAAACTAAAGATTGAACAATGATCTACAAAATACTACTGGTACAGAAAACGAAAGATTGAAGAATGATCTACAAAATACACTTGGTACATAGAAAACTAAAGATTGAACAATGATCTACAAAATACTACTGGTACACAGAAAATTAAAGATTGAACAATGATCTACAAAATACTATTGGTACATAGAAAACTAAAGATTGAACAATGATCTACAAAATACTACTGGTACAGAAAACTAAAGATTGAATAATGATCTACAAAATACTACTGGTACAAAGAAAACTAAAGATTGAACAATGATCTACAAAATACTACTGGTACACAGAAAACTAAAGATTGAACAATGATCTACAAAATACTACTGGTACACAGAAAACGAAAGATTGAACAATGATCTACAAAATACTACTGGTACAGAAAATTAAAGATTGAACAATGATTTACAAAATACTACTGTTACACAGAAAACGAAAGATTGAACAATGATCTACAAAATACTACTGGTACATAGAAAACTAAAGATTGAGCAATGATCTACAAAATACTATTGGTACACAGAAAACTAAAGATTGAACAATGATCTACAAAATACTACTGGTACATAGAAAACTAAAGATTGAGCAATTATCTACAAAATACTATTGGTACACAGAAAACTAAATATTGAACAATGATCTACAAAATACTACTGGTACACAGAAAACTAAAGATTGAGCAATGATCTACAAAATACTACTGGTACACAGAAAACTAAAGATTGAACAATGATCTACAAGATACTACTGGTACACAGAAAACTAAAGATTGAACAATGATCTACAAAATACTACTGGTACATAGAAAACTAAAGATTGAACAATGATCTACAAAATAATACTGGTACACAAAAAACTAAAGGCTGAACAATGATCTACAAAATACTACTGGTACAGAAAATTAAAGATTGAACAATGATCTACAAAATACTACTGGTACACAGAAAACTAAAGATTGAATAATGATCTACAAAATACTACTGGTACATAGAAAACTAAAGGTTGAACAATGATCTACAAAATACTACTGGTACACAGAAAACTAAAGGTTGAACAATGATCTACAAAATACTACTGGTACACAGAAAATTAAAGATTGAACAATGATCTACAAAATACAACTGGTACAGAAAAATAAAGATTGAACAATGATCTACAAAATACTACTGGTACAGAAAACTAAAGATTGAATGATCTACAAAATACTACTGGTACACAGAAAATTAAAGATTGTACAATGATCTACAAATTACTATTGGTACATAGAAAACTAAAGATTGAACAATGATCTACAAAATACTACTGGTACACAGAAAACTAAAGATTGAACAATGATCTACAAAATACTATTGGTACATAGAAAACTAAAGATTGAACAATGATCTACAAAATACTACTGGTACAGAAAACTAAAGATTGAACAATGATCTACAAAATACTACTGGTACATAGAAAACTAAAGATTGAGCAATTATCTACAAAATACTATTGGTACACAGAAAACTAAAGATTGAACAATGATCTACAAAATACTACTGGTACACAGAAAACTAAAGATTGAGCAATGATCTACAAAATACTACTGGTACACAGAAAACTAAAGATTGAACAATGATCTACAAGATACTACTGGTACACAGAAAACTAAAGATTGAACAATGATCTACAAAATACTACTGGTACATAGAAAACTAAAGATTGAACAATGATCTACAAAATAATACTGGTACACAAAAAACTAAAGGCTGAACAATGATCTACAAAATACTACTGGTACAGAAAATTAAAGATTGAACAATGATCTACAAAATACTACTGGTACACAGAAAACTAAAGATTGAATAATGATCTACAAAATACTACTGGTACATAGAAAACTAAAGGTTGAACAATGATCTACAAAATACTACTGGTACACAGAAAACTAAAGGTTGAACAATGATCTACAAAATACTACTGGTACACAGAAAATTAAAGATTGAACAATGATCTACAAAATACAACTGGTACAGAAAACTAAAGATTGAACAATGATCTACAAAATACTACTGGTACAGAAAACTAAAGATTGAACAATGATCTACAAAATACTACTGGTACACAGAAAACTAAAGATTGAACAATGATCTACAAAATACTATTGGCACATAGAAAACTAAAGATTTAACAATGATCTACAAAATACTACTGGTACACCGAAAACTAAAGATTGAACAATGATCTACAAAATACTACTGGTACACAGAAAACTAAAGATTGAACAATGATCTACAAAATACTACTGGTACACAGAAAACTAAAGATTGAACAATGATCTACAAAATACTACTGGTACACAGAAAACTAAAGATTGAACAATGATCTACAAAATACTACTGGTACATAGAAAACTAAAGATTGAGCAATGATCTACAAAATACTATTGGTACACAGAAAACGAAAGATTGAACAATGATCTACAAAATACTACTGGTACATAGAAAACTAAAGATTGAGCAATGATCTACAAAATACTATTGGTACACAGAAAACTAAAGATTGAACAATGATCTACAAAATACTACTGGTACATAGAAAACTAAAGATTGAGCAATGATCTACAAAATACTATTGGTACACAGAAAACTAAAGATTGAAATATGATCTACAAAATACTACTGGTACACAGAAAACTAAAGATTGAGCAATGATCTACAAAATACTACTGGTACACAGAAAACTAAAGATTGAACAATGATCTACAAGATACTACTGGTACACAGAAAACTAAAGATTGAACAATGATCTACAAAATACTACTGGTACATAGAAAACTAAAGATTGAACAATGATCTACAAAATAATACTGGTACACAAAAAACTAAAGGCTGAACAATGATCTACAAAATACTACTGGTACAGAAAATTAAAGATTGAACAATGATCTACAAAATACTACTGGTACACAGAAAACTAAAGATTGAATAATGATCTACAAAATACTACTGGTACATAGAAAACTAAAGGTTGAACAATGATCTACAAAATACTACTGGTACACAGAAAACGAAAGGTTGAACAATGATCTACAAAATACTACTGGTACACAGAAAATTAAAGATTGAACAATGATCTACAAAATACAACTGGTACAAAAAAATAAAGATTGAACAATGATCTACAAAATACTACTGGTACAGAAAACTAAAGATTGAATGATCTACAAAATACTACTGGTACACAGAAAATTAAAGATTGTACAATGATCTACAAATTACTATTGGTACATAGAAAACTAAAGATTGAACAATGATCTACAAAATACTACTGGTACACAGAAAACTAAAGATTGAACAATGATCTACAAAATACTATTGGTACATAGAAAACTAAAGATTGAACAATGATCTACAAAATACTACTGGTACAGAAAACTAAAGATTGAACAATGATCTACAAAATACTACTGGTACACAGAAAACTAAAGATTGAACAATGATCTACAAAATACTATTGGTACATAGAAAACTAAAGATTTAACAATGATCTACAAAATACTACTGGTACACAGAAAACTAAAGATTGAACAATGATCTACAAAATACTACTGGTACACAGAAAACTAAAGATTGAACAATGATCTACAAAATACTACTGGTACACAGAAAACTAAAGATTGAACAATGATCTACAAAATACTACTGGTACACAGAAAACTAAAGATTGAACAATGATCTACAAAATAATACTGGTACAGAAAACTAAAGATTGAACAATGATCTACAAAATACTATTGGTACATAGAAAACAAAAGATTGAACAATGATCTACAAAATACTATTGGTACACAGAAAACTAAAGATTGAACAATGATCTACAAAATACTATTGGTAAACAGAAAACGAAAGGTTGAACAATGATCTACAAAATACTATTGGTACATAGAAAACAAAAGATTGAACAATGATCTACAAAATACTATTGGTACACAGAAAACGAAAGGTTGAACAATGATCTACAAAATACTACTGGTACAGAAAACTAAAGATTGAACAATGATCTACAAAATACTACTGGTACACAGAAAACTAAAGATTGAACAATGATCTACAAAATACTATTGGTACACAGAAAACTAAAGGTTGAACAATGATCTACAAAATAATACTGGTACACAGAAACTTAAAGATTGAACAATGATCTACAAAATACTACTGGTACACAGAAAACTAAAGGTTGAACAATGATCTACAAAATACTACTGGTACACAGAAAACTAAAGGTTGAACAATGATCTACAAAATACTACTGGTACACAGAAAATTAAAGATTGAACAATGATCTACAAAATACTACTGGTACAGAAAAATAAAGATTGAACAATGATCTACAAAATACTACTGGTACAGAAAACGAAAGATTGAATGATCTACAAAATACTACTGGTACACAGAAAATTAAAGATTAAACAATGATCTACAAAATACTATTGGTACATAGAAAACAAAAGATTGAACAATGATCTACAAAATACTATTGGTACATAGAAAACTAAAGATTGAACAATGATCTACAAATACTATTGGTACATAGAAAATTAAAGATTCAACAATGATCTACAAAATACTACTGGTACACAGAAAACTAAAGATTGAACAATGATCTACAAAATACTACTGGTACAGAAAACTAAAGATTGAACAATGATCTACAAAATACTACTGGTACAGAAAACGAAAGATTGAAGAATGATCTACAAAATACTATTGGTACATAGAAAACTAAAGATTGAACAATGATCTACAAAATACTACTGGTACACAGAAAACTAAAGATTGAACAATGATCTACAAAATACTACTGGTACACAGAAAACTAAAGATTGAATGATCTACAAAAAACTACTGGTACAGAAAATTAAAGATTGAACAATGATCTACAAAATACTATTGGTACATAGAAAACTAAAGATTGAACAATGATCTACAAAATACTATTGGTACACAGAAAACTAAAGATTGAACAATGATCTACAAAATACTACTGGTACACAAAAAACGAAAGATTGAACAATGATCTACAAAATAATACTGGTACACAGAAAACTAAAGATTGAACAATGATCTACAAAATACTACTGGTACACAGAAAACGAAAGATTGAACAATGATCTACAAAACACTACTGGTACACAAAAAAATAAAGATTGAACAATGATCTACAAAATACTACTGGAAAACAGAAAACTAAAGATTGAACAATGATCTACAAAATACTACTGATACACAGAAAACTAAAGCTTGAACAATGATCTACAAAATACTACTGGTACACAGAAAACTAAAGATTGAACAATGATCTACAAAATACTACTGGTACACAGAAAACTAAAGATTGAACAATGATCTACAAAATACTACTGGTACACAGGAAACTAAAGATTGAACAATGATCTACAAAATACTACTGGTACACAGAAAATTAAAGATTGAACAATGATCTACAAAATACTATTGGTACATAGAAAACTAAAGATTGAACAATGATCTACAAAATAATACTGGTACACAAAAAACTAAAGGCTGAACAATGATCTACAAAATACTACTGGTACAGAAAATTAAAGATTGAACAATGATCTACAAAATACTACTGGTACACAGAAAACTAAAGATTGAACAATGATCTACAAAATACTATTGGTACAAAAAACTAAAGATTGAACAATGATCTACAAAATACTACTGGTACACAGAAAACTAAAGATTGAACAATGATCTACAAAATACTATTGGTACAGAAAACTAAAGATTGAACAATGATCTACAAAATACTACTGGTACAGAAAACGAAAGATTGAACAATGATCTACAAAATACTCTTGGTACATAGAAAACTAAAGATTGAACAATGATCTACAAAATACTACTGGTACACAGAAAACTAAAGATGAATGATCTACAAAATACTACTGGTACAGAAAATTAAAGATTGAACAATGATCTACAAAATACTATTGGTACATAGAAAACTAAAGATTGAACAATGATCTACAAAATACTATTGGTACACAGAAAACTAAAGATTGAATAATGATCTACAAAATACTACTGGTACAAAGAAAACTAAAGATTGAACAATGATCTACAAAATACTACTGGTACACAGAAAACTAAAGATTGAACAATGATCTACAAAATACTACTGGTACACAGAAAACTAAAGATTGAACAATGATCTACAAAACACTACTGGTACACAAAAAAATATAGATTGAACAATGATCTACAAAATACTAATGGTACACAGAAAACGAAAGGTTGAACAATGATCTACAAAATACTACTTGTACAGAAAACTAAAGATTGAACAATGATCTACAAAATACTACTGGTACACAGAAAACTAAAGATTGAACAATGATCTACAAAACACTACTGGTACACAGAAAACTAAAGATTGAACAATGATCTACAAAATAATACTGGTACACAGAAAACTAAAGATTGAACAATGATCTACAAAATACTACTGTTACACAGAAAACGAAAGATTGAACAATGATCTACAAGATACTACTGGTACATAGAAAACTAAAGATTGAACAATGAGCTACAAAATAATACTGGTACACAAAAAACTAAAGGCTGAACAATGATCTACAAAATACTACTGGTACAGAAAATTAAAGATTGAACAATGATCTACAAAATACTACTGGTACACAGAAAACTAAAGATTGAACAATGATCTACAAAATACTACTGTTACACAGAAAACTAAAGATTGAATAATGATCTACAAAATACTACTGGTACATAGAAAACTAAAGGTTGAACAATGATCTACAAAATACTACTGGTACATAGAAAACTAAAGGTTGAACAATGATCTACAAAATACTACTGGTACACAGAAAATTAAAGATTGAACAATGATCTACAAAATACAACTGGTACAGAAAAATAAAGATTGAACAATGATCTACAAAATACTACTGGTACAGAAAACTAAAGATTGAATGATCTACAAAATACTACTGGTACACAGAAAATTAAAGATTGTACAATGATCTACAAAATACTATTGGTACATAGAAAACAAAAGATTGAACAATGATCTACAAATTACTATTGGTACATAGAAAACTAAAGATTGAACAATGATCTACAAAATACTACTGGTACACAGAAAACTAAAGATTGAACAATGATCTACAAAATACTATTGGTACATAGAAAACTAAAGATTGAACAATGATCTACAAAATACTATTGGTACATAGAAAATTAAAGATTGAACAATGATCTACAAAATACTACTGGTACAGAAAATTAAAGATTGAACAATGATCTACAAAATACTACTGGTACACAGAAAACTAAAGATTGAACAATGATCTACAAAATACTATTGGTACAAAAAACTAAAGATTGAACAATGATCTACAAAATACTACTGGTACATAGAAAACTAAAGATTGAACAATGATCTACAAAATACTACTGGTACAGAAAACGAAAGATTGAAGAATGATCTACAAAATACTATTGGTACATAGAAAACTAAAGATTTAACAATGATCTACAAAATACTACTGGTACACAGAAAACTAAAGATTGAACAATGATCTACAAAATACTACTGGTACACAGAAAACTAAAGATTGAACAATGATCTACAAAATACTACTGGTACACAGAAAACTAAAGATTGAACAATGATCTACAAAATACTACTGGTACACAGAAAACTAAAGTTTGAACAATGATCTACAAAATACTACTGGTACAGAAAACTAAAGATTGAACAATGATCTACAAAATACTATTGGTACATAGAAAACAAAAGATTGAACAATGATCTACAAAATACTATTGGTACACAGAAAACTAAAGATTGAACAATGATCTACAAAATACTATTGGTACACAGAAAACGAAAGGTTGAACAATGATCTACAAAATACTATTGGTACATAGAAAACAAAAGATTGAACAATGATCTACAAAATACTATTGGTACACAGAAAACGAAAGGTTGAACAATGATCTACAAAATACTACTGGTACAGAAAACGAAAGATTGAATGATCTACAAAATACTACTGGTACAGAATACTAAAGATTGAACAATGATCTACAAAATACTACTGGTACAGAATACTAAAGATTGAATGATCTACAAAATACTACTGGTACACAGAAAACTAAAGATTGAATAACACAAACCCCACTAAAAACCATTTAGTTGCTTTGCTTGTTTCTTAGACCAGTCGTATATTAGTACTAACTACAGCTGCACAAGTGTGGATCAACAAGTAAAAATGACACAGGGATAGACCACTAAGTAAAACCTGACACAGGGATAGAACACTAAGTAAAACCTGACACAGGGATAGAACACTAAGTAAAACCTGACACAGGGATAGACCACTAAGTAAAACCTGACACAGGGATAGACCACTAAGTAAAACCTGACACAGGGATAGACCACTAAGTAAAACCTGCACAGGGATAGAACACTAAGTAAAACATGACACATGGATAGAACACTAAGTAAAACCTGACACAGGGATAGACCACTAAGTAAAACCTGACACAGGGATAGAACACTAAGTAAAACATGACACATGGATAGACCACTAAGTAAAACATGACACAGGGATAGAACACTAAGTAAAACATGACACAGGGATAGACCACTAAGTAAAACCTGACACAGGGATAGACCACTAAGTAAAACATGACACAGGGATAGAACACTAAGTAAAACATGACACATGGATAGACCACTAAGTAAAACCTGACACAGGCATAGACCTCTAAGTAAAACCTGACACAGGGATAGACCTCTAAGTAAAACCTGATACAGGGATAGACCACTAAATAAAACCTGACACAGGGATAAAGCACTAAGTAAAACCTGACATAGGGATAGACCACTAAGTAAAACCTGACACAGGGATAGACCACTAAGTAAAACCTGACACAGGGATAGAACACTAAGTAAAACATGACACATGGATAGACCACTAAGTAAAACCTGACACAGGGATAGACCTCTAAGTAAAACCTGATACAGGGATAGACCACTAAATAAAACCTGACACAGGGATAAAGCACTAAGTAAAACCTGACATAGGGATAGACCACTAAGTAAAACCTGACACAGGGATAGACCACTAAGTAAAACCTGACACAGGGATAGACCACTAAGTAAAACCTGACAGAGGGATAGAACACTAAGTAAAACCTGACATAGGGATAGACCACTAAGTAAAACCTGACACAGGGATAGACCACTAAGTAAAACCTGACACAGGGATAGACCACTAAGTAAAACATGACACAGGGATAGACCACTAAGTAAAACCTGACACAGGGATAGACCACTAAGTAAAACCTGACAAAGGGATAGACCACTAAGTAAAACCTGACACAGGGATAGAACACTAAGTAAAACCTGACAGAGGGATAGACCACTAAGTAAACCCTGACACAGGGATAGAACACTAAGTAAAACCTGACATAGGGATAGACCACTAAGTAAAACCTGACACAGGGATAGACCACTAAGTAAAACATGACACAGGGATAGACCACTAAGTAAAACCTGACACAGGGATAGACCACTAAGTAAAACCTGACACAGGGATAGAACACTAAGTAAAACCTGACACAGGGATAGACCACTAAGTAAACCCTGACACAGGGATAGAACACTAAGTAAAACCTGACATAGGGATAGACCACTAAGTAAAACCTGACACAGGGATAGAACACTAAGTAAAACATGACACAGGGATAGACCACTAAGTAAAACCTGACACAGGGATAGACCACTAAGTAAAACCTGACACAGGGATAGAACACTAAGTAAAACATGACACATGGATAGACCACTAAGTAAAACCTGACACAGGCATAGACCTCTAAGTAAAACCTGACACAGGGATAGACCTCTAAGTAAAACCTGACACAGGGATAGGACACTAAGTAAAACCTGACACATGGATAGACCACTAAGTAAAACATGACACAGGGATAGAACACTAAGTAAAACATGACACAGGGATAGAACACTAAGTAAAATCTGACACAGGGATAGAACACTAAGTAAAACCTGACACAGGGATAGAACACTAAGTAAAATCTGACACAGGGATAGACCACTAAGTAAAACATGACACAGGGATAGAACACTAAGTAAAATCTGACACAGGGATAGAACACTAAGTAAAACATGACACAGGGATAGACCACTAAGTAAAACCTGACACAGGGATAGAACACTAAGTAAAACCTGACACAGGGATAGAACACTAAGTAAAATCTGACACAGGGATAGACCACTAAGTAAAACATGACACAGGGATAGACCACTAAGTAAAACCTGACACAGGGATAGACCTCTAAGTAAAACATGACACAGGGATAGACCACTAAGTAAAACATGACACAGGGATAGACCACTAAGTAAAATCTGACACAGGGATAGACCACTAAGTAAAACCTGACATAGGGATAGAACACTAAGTAAAACATGACACAGGGATAGACCACTAAGTAAAACCTGACACAGGGATAGACCACTAAGTAAAACCTGACACAGGGATAGACCACTAAGTAAAACCTGACACAGGGATAGACCACTAAGTAAAACCTGACACAGGGATAGAACACTAAGTAAAATCTGACACAGGGATAGAACACTAAGTAAAATCTGACACAGGGATAGACCACTAAATAAAATCTGACACAGGGATAGACCTCTAAGTAAAACATGACACAGGGATAGACCACTAAGTAAAACATGACACAGGGATAGACCACTAAGTAAAACCTGACACAGGGATAGACCTCTAAGTAAAACCTGATACAGGGATAGACCACTAAGTAAAACCTGACACAGGGATAGACCACTAAGTAAAACCTGACACAGGGATAGACCTCTAAGTAAAACATGACACAGGGATAGACCACTAAGTAAAACCTGACACAGGGATAGACCACTAAGTAAAATCTGACACAGGGATAGAACACGAAGTAAAATCTGACACAGGGATAGAACACTAAGTAAAACCTGACACAGGGATAGACCTCTAAGTAAAACATGACACAGGGATAGACCACTAAGTAAAACCTGACACAGGGATAGACCACTAAGTAAAACCTGACACAGGGATAGACCACTAAGTAAAATCTGACACAGGGATAGAACACTAAGTAAAATCTGACACAGGGATAGACCTCTAAGTAAAACCTGACACAGGGATAGACCTCTAAGTAAAACCTGACACAGGGATAGACCACTAAGTAAAACCTGACACAGGGATAGACCACTAAGTAAAACCTGACACAGGGATAGAACACTAAGTAAAACCTGACACAGGGATAGAACACTAAGTAAAACATGACACAGGGATAGAACACTAAGTAAAACATGACACAGGGATAGAACACTAAGTAAAACATGACACAGGGATAGAACACTAAGTAAAATCTGACACAGGGATAGAACACTAAGTAAAATCTGACACAGGGATAGACCTCTAAGTAAAACCTGACACAGGGATAGACCACTAAGTAAAACCTGACACAGGGATAGAACACTAAGTAAAATCTGACACAGGGATAGACCACTAAGTAAAACATGACACAGGGATAGACCACTAAGTAAAACCTGACACAGGGATAGACCACTAAGTAAAACCTGACACAGGGATAGAACACTAAGTAAAACCTGACACAGGGATAGAACACTAAGTAAAACATGACACAGGGATAGAACACTAAGTGAAACCTGACACAGGGATAGAACATTAAGTAAAATCTGACACAGGGATAGAACACTAAGTAAAATCTGACACAGGGATAGACCTCTAAGTAAAACCTGACACAGGGATAGACCACTAAGTAAAACATGACACAGGGATAGAACACTAAGTAAAACCTGACAGAGGGATAGACCTCTAAGTAAAACCTGACACAGGGATAGACCACTAAGGATAAAATGACACATACAAAAAACATAAGTTAAAGAATGGATGCAATGTATAAATACATGCATGAAATCACGCACATACTAAATTACATTGAGATAGCTTTATATTACTAATAGTCTTTGACAGGAGATTAGATAGCTTTATATTACTAATAGTGTTTGATAGGAGATTAGATAGCTTATATTACTAATAGTCTTTGATAGGAGATTAGATAGCTTTATATTACTAATTGTCTTTGATAGGAGATTAGATAACTTTATATTACTAATAGTCTTTGAGAGGAGATTAGATAGCTTTATATTACCAATAGTCTTTGATAGGAGATTAGCTAACTTTATATTACTAATAGTCTTTGAGAGGAGATTAGATAGCTTTATATTACTAATAGTCTTTGATAGGAGATTAGATATCTTTATATTACTAATAGTCTTTGATAGGAGATTAGATAGCTTTATATTACTAATAGTCTTTGATAGGAGATTAGATAGCTTTATATTACTAATAGTCTTTGATAGGAGATTAGATAGCTTTATATTACTAATAGTCTTTGATAGGAGATGATATAGCTTTATATTACTAATAGTCTTTGATAGGAGATTAGCTAGCTTTGTATTACTAATAGTCTTTGATAGGAGATTAGATAGCTTTATATTACTAATAGTCTTTGATAGGAGATTATATAGCTTTATATTACTAATAGTCTTTGATAGGAGATTAGATAGCTTTATATTACTAATAGTCTTTGATAGGAGATTAGATATATTACTAACTGTCTTTGATAGGAGATTAGATAGCTTTATATTACCCAATAGTCTTTGATAGGAGATTAGATAGCTTTATATTACTAATAGTCTTTGATATGAGATTATATAGCTTTATATTACTAATAGTCTTTGATAGGAGATTAGATAGCTTTATATTACTAATAGTGTTTGATAGGAGATTAGATAACTTTATATTACTAATAGTCTTTGATAGGAGATTAGATAGCTTTATATTACTAATAGTGTTTGAATGGAGATTAGATAGCTTTATATTACTAATAGTCTTTGATAGGAGATTAGATAGCTTTATATTACTAATAGTCTTTGATAGGAGATTAGATAGCTTTATATTACTAATAGTCTTTGATAGGAGATTAGATAGCTTTATATTACTAATAGTCTTTGATAGGAGATTAGATAGCTTTATATTACTAATAGTCTTTGATAGGAGATTAGATAGCTTTATATTACTAATAGTCTTTGATAGGAGATTAGATAACTTTATATTACTAATAGTCTTTGATAGGAGATTAGATAGCTTTATATTACTAATAGTCTTTGATAGGAGATTAGATAGCTTTATATTACTAATAGTCTTTGATAGGAGATTAGATAGCTTTATATTACTAATAGTCTTTGATAGGAGATTAGATACTTTATATTACTAATAGTCTTTGATAGGAGATTAGATAGCTTTATATTACTAATAGTCTTTGATAGGAGATTATATAGCTTTATATTACTAATAGTCTTTGATAGGAGATTAGATAGCTTTATATTACTAATAGTCTTTGATAGGAGATTAGATAGCTTTATATTACTAATAGTCTTTGATAGGAGATTAGATAGCTTTATGTTACTAATAGTCTTTGATAGGAGATTAGATAGCTTTATATTACTAATAGTCTTTGATAGGAGATTAGATAGCTTTATATTACCTAATAGTCTTTGATAGGAGATTAGATAGCTTTATATTACTAATAGTCTTTGATAGGAGATTATATAGCTTTATATTACTAATAGTCTTTGATAGGAGATTAGATAGCTTTATATTACTAATAGTCTTTGATAGGAGATTAGATAACTTTATATTACTAATAGTCTTTGATAGGAGATTAGATAGCTTTATATTACTAATAGTCTTTGATAGGAGATTAGATAGCTTTATATTACTAATAGTCTTTGATAGGGGATTAGATAGCTTTATATTACTAATAGTCTTTGATAGGAGATTAGATAGCTTTATATTACTAATAGTGTTTGACAGGAGATTAGATAGCTTTATTTTACTAATAGTCTTTGATAGGAGATTAGATAGCTTTATATTACTAATAGTCTTTGATAGGAGATTAGATAACTTTATATTACTAATAGTCTTTGATAGGAGATTAGATAGCTTTATATTACTAATAGTGTTTGATAGGGGATTAGATAGCTTTATATTACTAATAGTCTTTGACAGGAGATTAGATAGCTTTATATTACTAATAGTCTTTGATAGGAGATTAGATAGCTTTATATTACTAATAGTCTTTGATAGGAGATTAGATAACTTTATATTACTAATAGTCTTTGATAGGAGATTAGATAGCTTTATATTACTAATAGTCTTTGATAGGAGATTAGATAGCTTTATATTGCTAATAGTCTTTGATAGGAGATTAGATAGCTTTATATTACTAATATTCTTTGAGAGGAGATTAGATAGCTTTATATTACCAATAGTCTTTGATAGGAGATTAGATAACTTTATATTACTAATAGTCTTTGAGAGGAGATTAGATAGCTTTATATTACTAATAGTCTTTGATAGGAGATTAGATAGCTTTATATTACTAATAGTCTTTGATAGGAGATTAGATAGCTTTATATTACTAATAGTCTTTGATAGGAGATTAGATAGCTTTATATTACTAATAGTCTTTGATAGGAGATTAGATAGCTTTATATTACTAATAGTCTTTGATAGGAGATTATATAGCTTTATATTACTAATAATCTTTGATAGGAGATTAGATAGCTTTATATTACTAATAGTCTTTGATAGGAAATTAGATAACTTTATATTACTAATAGTCTTTGATAGGAGATTAGATAGCTTTATATTACTAATAGTGTTTGATAGGAGATTAGATAGCTTTATATTACTAATAGTCTTTGATAGGAGATTAGATAGCTTTATATTACTAATAGTCTTTGATAGGAGATTAGATACTTTATATTACTAATAGTCTTTGATAGGAGATTAGATAGCTTTATATTACTAATAGTCTTTGATAGGAGATTATATAGCTTTATATTACTAATAGTGTTTGATAGGAGATTAGATAACTTTATATTACTAATAGTCTTTGATAGGAGATTAGATAGCTTTATATTACTAATAGTGTTTGATAGGAGATTAGATAGCTTTATATTACTAATAATCTTTGATAGGAGATTAGATAGCTTTATATTACTAATAGTCTTTGATAGGAGATTAGATACTTTATATTACTAATAGTCTTTGATAGGAGATTAGATAGCTTTATATTACTAATAGTCTTTGATAGGAGATTAGATAGCTTTATATTACTAATAGTCTTTGATAGGAGATTAGATAGCTTTATATTACTAATAGTCTTTGATAGGAGATTAGATAGCTTTATATTACTAATAGTCTTTGATAGGAGATTAGATAGCTTTATATTACCTAATAGTCTTTGATAGGAGATTAGATAGCTTTATATTACTAATAGTCTTTGATAGGAGATTATATAGCTTTATATTACTAATAGTCTTTAATAGGAGATTAGATAGCTTTATATTACTAATAGTGTTTGATAGGAGATTAGATAACTTTATATTACTAATAGTCTTTGATAGGAGATTAGATAGCTTTATATTACTAATAGTCTTTGATAGGAGATTAGATAGCTTTATATTACTAATAGTCTTTGATAGGAGATTAGATAGCTTTATATTACTAATAGTCTTTGACAGGAGATTAGATAGCTTTATATTACTAATAGTCTTTGATAGGAGATTAGATAGCTTTATATTACTAATAGTCTTTGATAGGAGATTAGATAGCTTTATATTACTAATAGTCTTTGATAGGAGATTAGATAGCTTTATATTACTAATAGTCTTTGATAGGAGATTAGATAGCTTTATATTACTAATAGTCTTTGATAGGAGATTAGATAGCTTTATATTACTAATAGTCTTTGATAGGAGATTAGATAGCTTTATATTACTAATAGTCTTTGACAGGAGATTAGATAGCTTTACATTACTAATAGTCTTTGATAGGAGATTAGATAGCTTTATATTACTAATAGTCTTTGATAGGAGATTAGATAACTTTATATTACTAATAGTCTTTGATAGGAGATTAGATAGCTTTATATTACTAATAGTGTTTGATAGGAGATTAGATACTTTATATTACTAATAGTCTTTGATAGGAGATTAGATAGCTTTATATTACTAATAGTCTTTGATAGGAGATTAGATAGCTTTATATTACTAATAGTCTTTGATAGATTATATAGCTTTATATTACTAATAGTGTTTGATAGGAGATTATATAGCTTTATATTACTAATAGTCTTTGATAGGAGATTAGATAGCTTTATATTACTAATAGTCTTTGATAGATTATATAGCTTTATATTACTAATAGTGTTTGATAGGAGATTATATAGCTTTATATTACTAATAGTCTTTGATAGGAGATTAGATAGCTTTATATTACTAATAGTCTTTGATAGGAGATTGGATAGCTTTATATTACTAATAGTCTTTGATAGGAGATTTTGATTACATTGAGATAGCTTTATATTACTAATAGTCCTTGATTGGAGATTTTGATAAGAAATATGATAAGCCACCAACGTGTTATCACCATTGTGGACGTGAAAAAAAAGGCACAACATGAAAATCACCAAAACAATGGAGACCATTCACCCATTTTCCCCCCAGGTGGTGTCGCTGTACCAAAGGTGGTTAGGAAAACGTTTGTTTTCCGATAAACGCTTGTAACCAATGTAATCAAATGGCAATACCTACGTGGTGTCCTTGATCTGAAGCATTGCGTAATATGACGGTAGGCACAGTCTATAGAGAGGACGGAAGTGAACATAATAGATTTTAATTTGATATTTCCAATACCTTTTTTTCTAGTTTATTTCACAGTGACCGGTAACAAGCATAGCCTATAGGGCCCAATGCCTGCAATGGCAATATAAAATTGCATGTACGTGTTTTTTTTTTTACCTCATTTGGTGTCTAATGACGTAAAATTGCACACGAATTTTTTTTACTTCATTTGTTGTCGAATGACATAAAATTGCACACGAGTTTTCAGATTAAATTGAACCAGATTGAAAATTGTACACGTATTTTTTTCACACTGTATAACGGGGTCTAACCATGCAAATTTGCGTAATTGCTTTTGCTTCAAAAACAATGCAAGAAGAGTTTTAAGATCCCCAAGCGCAAGGGCAGGCAATACAAAAGAAAAAGGACAATCACTGATCTACAAAACACTACACAGAAAACTAATCATTTCCATCACAGCGATATATTTTTTCACAGGAAACAAAAATCAGATTTGTATTTTTTGGACATAAAAAAAAATCAGTAATTTCCCTTCAAATTTTTATCATAAATTTCTCGTTGAGAACTGTAGGGCCGGATTAATGATATTTTTGCATCTTTCGTGTCAATTTATTTTGTTTCTTTAAAATTTCACCACATAATTAATATTTTTTTTTCTTCAGAAAAATACATCCTAAAAGTTAAATGGCATGAATGTGTGTCTCGGCCGCGTCCATGCAGCTTCGTATAATACGAACCGCATCGATGGCGTAATGGTTAGAGTGCTCGCCTCGAGTGCGGTAGATCGTGGGTTCAAGGCCCGGTCGGGTCATACCAAAGACAATACAAATTGATATTTGTTGCTTCTCTGGTAAGCACGCAGCATTAAGGAGAAAGAGCAAAGACTGGTCGGCTCGGAATCAAGATAATGTGTTCAAGTGAGGAGACATTTCTATCTGCGGACTGTTGTATTAGTGAGCTAGCACTATAAAAATCCAACTCAGTGTGTTGGTCTAGTACAAAGCGGACCTCATCATCATCTCATTGAAAATTAACTTGTTCTCGCCATGATATAGCTGAAAAATTGCCGCATTGGCGTTAAGCAACAACAATCACTCGTATAATACGTGTCCGGATTTCAAGAACCTTATGCAAGAAAGTTCAACACTTTAATTATTGCTTCTGATTCGCGGATTTGTCCCGATAAGATTGATCCTTAAAAAGTAAACCTTCAAAGAGATAAGTTGCATTTTAATGCTTGGTGCTTTAACCATTCATATGATTTTCTTCTATCATCATATGTAGCACTATCATGTAATTTAATGAACACTGCCCAAATATATTTTGTATTTAGTGTAGAGGTTGTTAAATAGCTTGTATTACCGTTGAAATGAAACAGTACACTTCTTGTTTTGTGACGGTCAATTTTATTCGGCCCGTTTTATTGGTGGAGGAAACCGGAGTTCCCTGAAAAAACCACCGACCTGCCTCAAGTCACTGACAAACATTATCACATAGAAATCACATTAGTATTATTACCAATTAATAATAGTCAAGCGACTGTTGATGAAAAATAAAATCCACACATGACTGTTGATGAAAATAAAATGTACACATGACTGTTCATGAAAAAAAATCAACATTATCTATAATACGACCCAGGTATTCACGTTTGAATTTTTTTTTATCAAAATCTTCAGAATGTTTGATGCCTTTATTTGAATGGCTTAAGATAAAGCTGAAATCGTAAAATTTTTAATTTTGCTTTTTTCAATTTTCGCAAAATTAGAGCCCACGCGAACAGTTTGACTAAAAAATTAACACCCCTTCGGAAATAACCACTTAAATAGTAGATTAATAAATGTAGATATTTATATTTGAGACAGAATATGTTTTTAGCAACATGTTGGAGATCAGTGAGTAATTGTTGTTCACGGCAATTTTTCAGCTATATCACGACGAGAACAAGTTAATTTCCAATGAGATGAAGATGAGGGTCCTAACATGCTTAGTTTTTTTTTTAATAATATATATATATATCTTAAAAATGATATAGGGGTGCATATTTTTTAATTAATAAAGTTATATGTCTTAAAGACAAGCCACTGTGGTTGGAATCCGGAACAGAACAGTACATAACATTCGCCAAGAATAATTAATGTACGTGAAATTGATCGAAATTATTTGATTCTAACCATTAATAAACGATTATTTACCATGAAAGTAGAAAATCACGATACAACAAAACTAGGAAACCAACACGAAAATCTTTTAAAAAGGGAAATACAAAGAATGTGAACAAATATCAAAATTTGTTTAACAACGTACGTACACGTGTACTATAGTTTCCTTATTCAACAGTTATTGTACGTATGCTATGCGTATTTACTAATTACACAATTATTGAAAATATTGATTTTGGCTCATGGAGAACATAAGGAAAAATTAATAAGAATGTATTCAATTTTATTTTATATTCGCATTCACAGTTAGTAACAGGTGCCCGTGACTCAGATACGATTGCAACGTTGTCCTTGTCTTATTTCAACGTAATGACGTGATCACTTTAGTAATTTAGTAACATGTCAGAAGATGGTTACAACTTATGATGCATTTGTTGTTAACTTGAGGAATATTGTTATACAAATAAAAAATAATTATTGTTGGATAATTAGATAGAAATTGTGTTTGAAATAATAGTTTACATAGGTTACAAACGTCTAAGCGATAATAAAACGCTCCGCTAACCACCGTTGGTACTCGAGCGACACCTGTTGAGTAAATTTGGGTGAATGTTCTCCATTATTATAACATGGATTGACAAAGGATGAACCCATGGTCATTTATTTAATAAAACAATTATTATATAGATATACGTTTTATCTGGGGATTCCACTGTGCTGGTAATATAAATGAAAATACTGATATCACGTAAATCTATTTAACCATATATAATCATAATTACATATCATTTATACAACTGTAATCAAATATATTCCTTCATCTATGATAAGTATAGAGACCGGAAACAAATTTGCCTAATAAACGTGTTATTACAATGATTTTGTTTTCCAATCTTCTATATTGAAATGCATTTGTTGATATTTTAATTGAGGCGAAAATGAACATTATTCAAGCTTCGTTTGTAAACGGTAAGAAATAAATATTTTACATTTTTAAAAGTAATTGTTTTCATATGCATATATTATGATTTTTTTATGGGAATTAATCTTGATGTAACTTTAATACCTGTATTTAAAATGTATCCATGTGTGTTTTTTATTTGTTGTCAGTACTTAGTAATAAAAATGTAAATATGTAAAATTCATTAAAGCTACGGTCACTCTCTCTAGTCGTGGGTGACCTTAACCGAGCTAGGTTTTTCCGTTTAGACCCTTTGGTTTACTACCTCCTGACGTTTAGACCCTTTGGTTTACTACCTCCTGAAGTTTAGACCCTTTGGTTTACTACCTCCTGACGTTTAGACCCTTTGCTTTACTACCTCCTGACGTTTAGACCCTTTGGTTTACTACCTCCTGACGTTTAGACCCTTTGGTTTACTACCTCCTGACGTTTAGACCCTTTGGTTTACTACCTCCTGACGTTTAGACCTTTTGGTTTTCTACCTCCTGACGTTTAGACCCTTTGGTTTACTACCTCCTGACGTTTAGACCCTTTGGTTTACTACCTCCTGACGTTTAGACCCTTTGGTTTACTACCTCCTGACGTTTAGACCCTTTGGTTTACTACCTCCTGACGTTTAGACCCTTTGGTTTACTACCTCCTGACGTTTAGACCTTTTGGTTTACTACCTCCTGACGTTTAGACCCTTTGGTTTACTACCTCCTGACGTTTAGACCCTTTGGTTTACTACCTCCTGACGTTTAGACCCTTTGGTTTACTACCTCCTGACGTTTAGACCCTTTGGTTTACTACCTCCTGACGTTTAGACCCTTTGGTTTACTACCTCCTGACGTTTAGACCCTTTGGTTTACTACCTCCTGACGTTTAGACCTTTTGGTTTACTACCTCCTGACGTTTACACCCTTTGGTTTACTACCTCCTGACGTTTAGACCCTTTGGTTTACTACCTCCTGACGTTTAGACCCTTTGGTTTACTACCTCCTGACGTTTAGACCCTTTGGTTTACTACCTCCTGACGTTTAGACTTTTTGGTTTACTACCTCCTGACGTTTAGACCTTTGGTTTACCACCTCCTGACGTTTAGACCCTTTGGTTTACTACCCCCTGACGTTTAGACCTTTTGGTTTACTAACTCCTGACGTTTAGACCTTTTGGTTTACTACCTCCTGACGTTTAGACCCTGTGGTTTACTACCTCCTGACGTTTAGACCCTTTAGTTTACTACCTCCTGACGTTTAGACCCATTGGTTTACTACCACCTGACGTTTAGACCCTTTGGTTTACTACCTCCTGACGTTTAGACCCTTTGGTTTACTACCTCCTGACGCTTAGACCCTTTGGTTTACTACCTCCTGACGTTTAGACCCTTTGGTTTACTACCTCCTGACGTTTAGACCCTTTGGTTTACTACCTCCTGACGTTTAGACCTTTTGGTTTACTACCTCCTGACGTTTAGACCCTTTAGTTTACTACCTCCTGACGTTTAGACCCTTTGGTTTACTACCTCCTGACGTTTAGACCCTTTGGTTTACTACCTCCTGACGTTTAGACCTTTTGGTTTACTACCTCCTGACGTTTAGACCCTTTGGTTTACTACCTCCTGACGTTTAGACTCTTTGGTTTACTACCTCCTGACGTTTAGACCCTTTGGTTTACTACCTCCTGACGTTTAGACCCTTTGGTTTACTACCTCCTGACGTTTAGACCCTTTGGTTTACTACCTCCTGACGTTTAGACCCTTTGGTTTACTACCTCCTGATGATTAGACCTTTTGGTTTACTACCTCCTGACGTTTAGACCCTTTGGTTTACTACCTCCTGACGTTTAGACCCTTTGGTTTACTACCTTCTGACGTTTAGACCCTTTGGTTTACTACCTCCTGACGTTTAGACCTTTTGGTTTACTACCTCCTGACGTTTAGACCCTTTGGTTTACTACCTCCTGACGTTTAGACCCTTTGGTTTACTACCTCCTGACGTTTAGACCTTTTGGTTTACTACCTCCTGACGTTTATACCCTTTGGTTTACTACCTCCTGACGTTTAAACCATTTGGTTTACTACCTCCTGACGTTTAGACCCTTTGGTTTACTACCTCCTGACGTTTAGACCCTTTGGTTTACTACCTCCCAAAGACTTTTAAATTATTTGGTTTTCCAATCTTGTGACTCCTAGTGTATCTGATGAAGGTTATTCAAGAAACACGCCGTTTACATTAAATTAGAAAATGACGTTTTTTATTAGAGGGTATGACATGTTCCTGGGATAACATTCAATACTATTGTTGTATAAAACGTAGATATATAATTTTACACACGACAAGTTTCTGTAAGAACCTCCATCAGAAACGCTCGTAATCAACAAAAAATAAATTCCAGTCGAAAAAGCAAAACATTGTACAGTTGATATTTGTTACTCCTTGTTGTGGTATTTGACAACAGTAAACCAATACCCTTCTATAAACAGTTGATATTTGTTACTCCTTGTTGTGGTATTTGACAACAGTAAACCAATACCCTTCTATAAACAGTTGATATTTGTTGCTCCTTGTTGTGGTATTTGACAACAGTAAACCAATACCTTTCTATAAACAGTTGATATTTGTTACTCCTTGTTGTGGTATTTGACAACAGTAAACCAATACCCTTCTATAAACAGTTGATATTTGTTGCTCCTTGTTGTGGTATTTGACAACAGTAAACCAATACCCTTCTATAAACAGTTGATATATGTTACTCCTTGTTGTGGTATTTGACAACAGTAAACCAATACCCTTCTATAAACAGTTGATATATGTTACTCCTTGTTGTGGTATTTGACAACAGTAAACCAATACCCTTCTATAAACAGTTGATATTTGTTGCTCCTTGTTGTGGTATTTGACAACAGTAAACCAATACCCTTCTATAAACAGTTGATATATGTTACTCCTTGTTGTGGTATTTGACAACAGTAAACCAATACCCTTCTATAAACAATTGATATTTGTTGCTCCTTGTTGTGGTATTTGACAACAGTAAACCAATACCCTTCTATAAACAGTTGATATTTGTTACTCCTTGTTGTGGTATTTGACAACAGTAAATCAATACCCTTCTATAAACAGTTGATATTTGTTGCTCCTTGTTGTGGTATTTGACAACAGTAAACCAATACCCTTCTATAAACAGTTGATATTTGTTACTCCTTGTTGTGGTATTTGACAACAGTAAACCAATACCCTTCTATAAACAGTTGATATTTGTTGCTCCTTGTTGTGGTATTTGACAACAGTAAACCAATACCCTTCTATAAACAGTTAATATATGTTACTCCTTGTTGTGGTATTTGACAACAGTAAACCAATACCCTTCTATAAACAGTTGATATATGTTACTCCTTGTTGTGGTATTTGACAACAGTAAACCAATACCCTTCTATAAACAGTTGATATATGTTACTCCTTGTTGTGGTATTTGACAACAGTAAACCAATACCCTTCTATAAACAGTTGATATTTGTTACTCCTTGTTGTGGTATTTGACAACAGTAAACCAATACCCTTCTATAAACAGTTGATATTTGTTGCTCCTTGTTGTGGTATTTGACAACAGTAAACCAATACCCTTCTATAAACAGTTGATATTTGTTGCTCCTTGTTGTGGTATTTGACAACAGTAAACCAATACCCTTCTATAAACAGTTGATATTTGTTACTCCTTGTTGTGGTATTTGACAACAGTAAACCAATACCCTTCTATAAACAGTTGATATATGTTACTCCTTGTTGTTGTATTTGACAACAGTAAACCAATACCCTTCTATAAACAGTTGATATATGTTACTCCTTGTTGTGGTAGTTGACAACAGTAAACCAATACCCTTCTATAAACAGTTGATATATGTTACTCCTTGTTGTGGTATTTGACAACAGTAAACCAATACCCTTCTATAAACAGTTGATATATGTTACTCCTTGTTGTGGTATTTGACAACAGTAAACCAATACCCTTCTATAAACAGTTGATATTTGTTGCTCCTTGTTGTGGTATATGACAACAGTAAACCAATACCCTTCTATAAACAGTTGATATTTGTTACTCCTTGTTGTGGTATTTGACAACAGTAAACCAATACCCTTCTATAAACAGTTGATATTTGTTGCTCCTTGTTGTGGTATTTGACAACAGTAAACCAATACCCTTCTATAAACAGTTGATATTTGTTGCTCCTTGTTGTGGTATTTGACAACAGTAAACCAATACCCTTCTATAAACAGTTGATATTTGTTGCTCCTTGTTGTGGTATTTGACAACAGTAAACCAATACCCTTCTATAAACAGTTGATATTTGTTGCTCCTTGTTGTGGTATTTGACAACAGTAAACCAATACCCTTCTATAAACAGTTGATATTTGTTGCTCCTTGTTGTGGTATTTGACAACAGTAAACCAATACCCTTCTATAAACAGTTGATATTTGTTGCTCCTTGTTGTGGTATTTGACAACAGTAAACCAATACCCTTCTATAAACAGTTGATATATGTTACTCCTTGTTGTGGTATTTGACAACAGTAAACCAATACCCTTCTATAAACAGTTGATATTTGTTACTCCTTGTTGTGGTATTTGACAACAGTAAACCAATACCCTTCTATAAACAGTTGATATTTGTTGCTCCTTGTTGTGGTATTTGACAACAGTAAACCAATACCCTTCTATAAACAGTTGATATATGTTACTCCTTGTTGTGGTATTTGACAACAGTAAACCAATACCCTTCTATAAACAGTTGATATTTGTTGCTCCTTGTTGTGGTATTTGACAACAATAAACCAATACCCTTCTATAAACAGTTGATATTTGTTACTCCTTGTTGTGGTATTTGACAACAGTAAACCAATACCCTTCTATAAACAGTTGATATTTGTTACTACTTGTTGTGGTATTTGACAACAGTAAACCAATACCCTTCTATAAACAGTTGATATATATGTTACTCCTTGTTGTGGTATTTGACAACAGTAAACCAATACCCTTCTATAAACAGTTGATATTTGTTACTCCTTGTTGTGGTATTTGACAACAGTAAACCAATACCCTTCTATAAACAGTTGATATTTGTTACTCCTTGTTGTGGTATTTGACAACAGTAAACCAATACCCTTCTATAAACAGTTGATATATGTTACTCCTTGTTGTGGTATTTGACAACAGTAAACCAATACCCTTCTATAAACAGTTGATATTTGTTGCTCCTTGTTGTGGTATATGACAACAGTAAACCAATACCCTTCTATAAACAGTTGATATTTGTTACTCCTTGTTGTGGTATTTGACAACAGTAAACCAATACCCTTCTATAAACAGTTGATATTTGTTACTCCTTGTTGTGGTATTTGACAACAGTAAACCAATACCCTTCTATAAACAGTTGATATTTGTTGCTCCTTGTTGTGGTATTTGACAACAGTAAACCAATACCCTTCTATAAACAGTTGATATTTGTTGCTCCTTGTTGTGGTATTTGACAACAGTAAACCAATACCCTTCTATAAACAGTTGATATTTGTTGCTCCTTGTTGTGGTATTTGACAACAGTAAACCAATACCCTTCTATAAACAGTTGATA
Source organism: Bathymodiolus brooksi (assembly GCA_963680875.1). Lineage (NCBI taxonomy): Eukaryota > Metazoa > Mollusca > Bivalvia > Mytilida > Modiolidae > Bathymodiolus > Bathymodiolus brooksi. The sequence goes on from OY804577.1 coordinate 137,877,902, forward strand.
TTTGTTGCTCCTTGTTGTGGTATTTGACAACAGTAAACCAATACCCTTCTATAAACAGTTGATATTTGTTGCTCCTTGTTGTGGTATTTGACAACAGTAAACCAATACCCTTCTATAAACAGTTGATATATGTTACTCCTTGTTGTGGTATTTGACAACAGTAAACCAATACCCTTCTATAAACAGTTGATATTTGTTACTCCTTGTTGTGGTATTTGACAACAGTAAACCAATACCCTTCTATAAACAGTTGATATTTGTTGCTCCTTGTTGTGGTATTTGACAACAGTAAACCAATACCCTTCTATAAACAGTTGATATATGTTACTCCTTGTTGTGGTATTTGACAACAGTAAACCAATACCCTTCTATAAACAGTTGATATTTGTTGCTCCTTGTTGTGGTATATGACAACAGTAAACCAATACCCTTCTATAAACAGTTAATATTTGTTGCTCCTTGTTGTGGTATATGACAACAGTAAACCAATACCCTTCTATAAACAGTTGATATATGTTACTCCTTGTTGTGGTATTTGACAACAGTAAACCAATACCCTTCTATAAACAGTTGATATATGTTACTCCTTGTTGTGGTATTTGACAACAGTAAACCAATACCCTTCTATAAACAGTTGATATGTGTTGCTCCTTGTTGTGGTATTTGACAACAGTAAACCAATACCCTTCTATAAACAGTTGATATATGTTACTCCTTGTTGTGGTATTTGACAACAGTAAACCAATACCCTTCTATAAACAGTTGATATTTGTTGCTCCTTGTTGTGGTATTTGACAACAGTAAACCAATACCCTTCTATAAACAGTTGATATTTGTTGCTCCTTGTTGTGGTATTTGACAACAGTAAACCAATACCCTTCTATAAACAGTTGATATTTGTTGCTCCTTGTTGTGGTATTTGACAACAGTAAACCAATACCCTTCTATAAACAGTTGATATTTGTTGCTCCTTGTTGTGGTATTTGACAACAGTAAACCAATACCCTTCTATAAACAGTTGATTTTTGTTGCTCCTTGTTGTGGTATTTGACAACAGTAAACCAATACCCTTCTATAAACAGTTGATATTTGTTGCTCCTTGTTGTGGTATTTGACAACAGTAAACCAATACCCTTCTATAAACAGTTGATATTTGTTGCTCCTTGTTGTGGTATTTGACAACAGTAAACCAATACCCTTCTATAAACAGTTGATATTTGTTGCTCCTTGTTGTGGTATTTGACAACAGTAAACCAGTACCCTTCTATAAACAGTTGATATATGTTACTCCTTGTTGTGGTATTTGACAACAGTAAACCAATACCCTTCTATAAACAGTTGATATTTGTTACTCCTTGTTGTGGTATTTGACAACAGTAAACCAATACCCTTCTATAAACAGTTGATATTTGTTGCTCCTTGTTGTGGTATTTGACAACAGTAAACCAATACCCTTCTATAAACAGTTGATATATGTTACTCCTTGTTGTGGTATTTGACAACAGTAAACCAATACCCTTCTATAAACAGTTGATATTTGTTGCTCCTTGTTGTGGTATATGACAACAGTAAACCAATACCCTTCTATAAACAGTTAATATTTGTTGCTCCTTGTTGTGGTATATGACAACAGTAAACCAATACCCTTCTATAAACAGTTGATATATGTTACTCCTTGTTGTGGTATTTGACAACAGTAAACCAATACCCTTCTATAAACAGTTGATATATGTTACTCCTTGTTGTGGTATTTGACAACAGTAAACCAATACCCTTCTATAAACAGTTGATATTTGTTGCTCCTTGTTGTGGTATTTGACAACAGTAAACCAATACCCTTCTATAAACAGTTGATATATGTTACTCCTTGTTGTGGTATTTGACAACAGTAAACCAATACCCTTCTATAAACAGTTGATATTTGTTGCTCCTTGTTGTGGTATTTGACAACAGTAAACCAATACCCTTCTATAAACAGTTGATATATGTTACTCCTTGTTGTGGTATTTGACAACAGTAAACCAATACCCTTCTATAAACAGTTGATATTTGTTGCTCCTTGTTGTGGTATATGACAACAGTAAACCAATACCCTTCTATAAACAGTTAATATTTGTTGCTCCTTGTTGTGGTATATGACAACAGTAAACCAATACCCTTTTATAAACAGTTGATATATGTTACTCCTTGTTGTGGTATTTGACAACAGTAAACCGATACCCTTCTATAAACAGTTGATATATGTTACTCCTTGTTGTGGTATTTGACAACAGTAAACCAATACCCTTCTATAAACAGTTGATATTTGTTGCTCCTTGTTGTGGTATTTGACAACAGTAAACCAATACCCTTCTATAAACAGTTGATATATGTTACTCCTTGTTGTGGTATTTGACAACAGTAAACCAATACCCTTCTATAAACAGTTGATATTTGTTGCTCCTTGTTGTGGTATTTGACAACAGTAAACCAATACCCTTCTATAAACAGTTGATATTTGTTGCTCCTTGTTGTGGTATTTGACAACAGTAAACCAATACCCTTCTATAAACAGTTGATATTTGTTGCTCCTTGTTGTGGTATTTGACAACAGTAAACCAATACCCTTCTATAAATAGTTGATATTTGTTGCTCCTTGTTGTGGTATTTGACAACAGTAAACCAATACCCTTCTATAAACAGTTGATTTTTGTTGCTCCTTGTTGTGGTATTTGACAACAGTAAACCAATACCCTTCTATAAACAGTTGATATTTGTTGCTCCTTGTTGTGGTATTTGACAACAGTAAACCAATACCCTTCTATAAACAGTTGATATTTGTTGCTCCTTGTTGTGGTATTTGACAACAGTAAACCAATACCCTTCTATAAACAGTTGATATTTGTTGCTCCTTGTTGTGGTATTTGACAACAGTAAACCAATACCCTTCTATAAACAGTTGATATTTGTTACTCCTTGTTGTGGTATTTGACAACAGTAAACCAATACCCTTCTATAAACAGTTGATATATGTTACTCCTTGTTGTGGTATTTGACAACAGTAAACCAATACCCTTCTATAAACAGTTGATATTTGTTGCTCCTTGTTGTGGTATTTGACAACAGTAAACCAATACCCTTCTATAAACAGTTGATATATGTTACTCCTTGTTGTGGTATTTGACAACAGTAAACCAATACCCTTCTATAAACAGTTGATATTTGTTGCTCCTTGTTGTGGTATTTGACAACAGTAAACCAATACCCTTCTATAAACAGTTGATATTTGTTACTCCTTGTTTTGGTATTTGACAACAATAAACCAATACCCTTCTATAAACAGTTGATATTTGTTACTCCTTGTTGTGGTATTTGACAACAGTAAACCAATACCCTTCTATAAACAGTTGATATTTGTTACTACTTGTTGTGGTATTTGACAACAGTAAACCAATACCCTTCTATAAACAGTTGATATTTGTTACTCCTTGTTGTGGTATTTGACAACAGTAAACCAATACCCTTCTATAAACAGTTGATATTTGTTACTCCTTGTTGTGGTATTTGACAACAGTAAACCAATACCTTCTATAAACAGTTGATATTTGTTACTCCTTGTTGTGGTATTTGACAACAGTAAACCAATACCCTTCTATAAACAGTTGATATATGTTACTCCTTGTTGTGGTATTTGACAACAGTAAACCAATACCCTTCTATAAACAGTTGATATTTGTTGCTCCTTGTTGTGGTATATGACAACAGTAAACCAATACGCTTCTATAAACAGTTGATATTTGTTACTCCTTGTTGTGGTATTTGACAACAGTAAACCAATACCCTTCTATAAACAGTTGATATTTGTTACTCCTTGTTGTGGTATTTGACAACAGTAAACCAATACCCTTCTATAAACAGTTGATATTTGTTGCTCCTTGTTGTGGTATTTGACAACAGTAAACCAATACCCTTCTATAAACAGTTGATATTTGTTGCTCCTTGTTGTGGTATTTGACAACAGTAAACCAATACCCTTCTATAAACAGTTGATATTTGTTGCTCCTTGTTGTGGTATTTGACAACAGTAAACCAATACCCTTCTATAAACAGTTGATATTTGTTGCTCCTTGTTGTGGTATTTGACAACAGTAAACCAATACCCTTCTATAAACAGTTGATATTTGTTGCTCCTTGTTGTGGTATTTGACAACAGTAAACCAATACCCTTCTATAAACAGTTGATATATGTTACTCCTTGTTGTGGTATTTGACAACAGTAAACCAATACCCTTCTATAAACAGTTGATATTTGTTACTCCTTGTTGTTGTATTTGACAACAGTAAACCAATACCCTTCTATAAACAGTTGATATTTGTTGCTCCTTGTTGTGGTATTTGACAACAGTAAACCAATACCCTTCTATAAACAGTTGATATATGTTACTCCTTGTTGTGGTATTTGACAACAGTAAACCAATACCCTTCTATAAACAGTTGATATTTGTTGCTCCTTGTTGTGGTATATGACAACAGTAAACCAATACCCTTCTATAAACAGTTAATATTTGTTGCTCCTTGTTGTGGTATATGACAACAGTAAACCAATACCCTTCTATAAACAGTTGATATATGTTACTCCTTGTTGTGGTATTTGACAACAGTAAACCAATACCCTTCTATAAACAGTTGATATATGTTACTCCTTGTTGTGGTATTTGACAACAGTAAACCAATACCCTTCTATAAACAGTTGATATTTGTTGCTCCTTGTTGTGGTATTTGACAACAGTAAACCAATACCCTTCTATAAACAGTTGATATTTGTTGCTCCTTGTTGTGGTATTTGACAACAGTAAACCAATACCCTTCTATAAACAGTTGATATTTGTTGCTCCTTGTTGTGGTATTTGACAACAGTAAACCAATACCCTTCTATAAACAGTTGATATTTGTTGCTCCTTGTTGTGGTATTTGACAACAGTAAACCAATACCCTTCTATAAACAGTTGATTTTTGTTGCTCCTTGTTGTGGTATTTGACAACAGTAAACCAATACCCTTCTATAAACAGTTGATATTTGTTGCTCCTTGTTGTGGTATTTGACAACAGTAAACCAATACCCTTCTATAAACAGTTGATATTTGTTGCTCCTTGTTGTGGTATTTCACAACAGTAAACCAATACCCTTCTATAAACAGTTGATATTTGCTGCTCCTTGTTGTGGTATTTGACAACAGTAAACCAATACCCTTCTATAAACAGTTGATATTTGTTGCTCCTTGTTGTGGTATTTGACAACAGTAAACCAATACCCTTCTATAAACAGTTGATATTTGTTGCTCCTTGTTGTGGTATTTGACAACAGTAAACCAATACCCTTCTATAAACAGTTGATATTTGTTGCTCCTTGTTGTGGTATTTCACAACAGTAAACCAATACCCTTCAATAAACAGTTGATATTTGCTGCTCCTTGTTGTGGTATTTGACAACAGTAAACCAATACCCTTCTATAAACAGTTGATATTTGTTACTCCTTGTTGTGGTATTTGACAACAGTAAACCAATACCCTTCTATAAACAGTTGATATTTGTTACTCCTTGTTGTGGTATTTGACAACAGTAAACCAATACCCTTCTATAAACAGTTGATATTTGTTACTACTTGTTGTGGTATTTGACAACAGTAAACCAATACCCTTCTATAAACAGTTGATATTTGTTACTCCTTGTGGTATTTGACAACAGTAAACCAATACCCTTCTATAAACAGTTGATATTTGTTACTCCTTGTTGTGGTATTTGACAACAGTAAACCAATACCCTTCTATAAACAGTTGATATTTGTTACTCCTTGTTGTGGTATTTGACAACAGTAAACCAATACCCTTCTATAAACAGTTGATATATGTTACTTCTTGTTGTGGTATTTGACAACAGTAAACCAATACCCTTCTATAAACAGTTGATATTTGTTGCTCCTTGTTGTGGTATTTGAGAACAGTAAACCAATACCCTTCTATAAACAGTTGATATTTGTTGCTCCTTGTTGTGGTATTTGACAACAATAAACCAATACCCTTCTATAAACAGTTGATATTTGTTGCTCCTTGTTGTGGTATTTGACAACAGTAAACCAATACCCTTCTATAAACAGTTGATATTTGTTGCTCCTTGTTGTGGTATTTGACAACAGTAAACCAATACCCTTCTATAAACAGTTGATATTTGTTACTCCTTGTTGTGGTATTTGACAACAGTAAACCAATACCCTTCTATAAACAGTTGATATTTGTTACTCCTTGTTGTGGTATTTGACAACAGTAAACCAATACCCTTCTATAAACAGTTGATATTTGTTGCTCCTTGTTGTGGTATTTGACAACAGTAAACCAATACCCTTCTATAAACAGTTGATATTTGTTACTCCTTGTTGTTGTATTTGACAACAGTAAACCAATACCCTTCTATAAACAGTTGATATTTGTTGCTCCTTGTTGTGGTATTTGACAACAGTAAACCAATACCCTTCTATAAACAGTTGATATATGTTACTCCTTGTTGTGGTATTTGACAACAGTAAACCAATACCCTTCTATAAACAGTTGATATTTGTTGCTCCTTGTTGTGGTATATGACAACAGTAAACCAATACCCTTCTATAAACAGTTAATATTTGTTGCTCCTTGTTGTGGTATATGACAACAGTAAACCAATACCCTTCTATAAACAGTTGATATATGTTACTCCTTGTTGTGGTATTTGACAACAGTAAACCAATACCCTTCTATAAACAGTTGATATATGTTACTCCTTGTTGTGGTATTTGACAACAGTAAACCAATACCCTTCTATAAACAGTTGATATTTGTTGCTCCTTGTTGTGGTATTTGACAACAGTAAACCAATACCCTTCTATAAACAGTTGATATTTGTTGCTCCTTGTTGTGGTATTTGACAACAGTAAACCAATACCCTTCTATAAACAGTTGATATTTGTTGCTCCTTGTTGTGGTATTTGACAACAGTAAACCAATACCCTTCTATAAACAGTTGATATTTGTTGCTCCTTGTTGTGGTATTTGACAACAGTAAACCAATACCCTTCTATAAACAGTTGATTTTTGTTGCTCCTTGTTGTGGTATTTGACAACAGTAAACCAATACCCTTCTATAAACAGTTGATATTTGTTGCTCCTTGTTGTGGTATTTGACAACAGTAAACCAATACCCTTCTATAAACAGTTGATATTTGTTGCTCCTTGTTGTGGTATTTGACAACAGTAAACCAATACCCTTCTATAAACAGTTGATATTTGCTGCTCCTTGTTGTGGTATTTGACAACAGTAAACCAATACCCTTCTATAAACAGTTGATATTTGTTGCTCCTTGTTGTGGTATTTGACAACAGTAAACCAATACCCTTCTATAAACAGTTGATATTTGTTGCTCCTTGTTGTGGTATTTGACAACAGTAAACCAATACCCTTCTATAAACAGTTGATATTTGTTGCTCCTTGTTGTGGTATTTGACAACAGTAAACCAATACCCTTCTATAAACAGTTGATATTTGTTACTCCTTGTTGTGGTATTTGACAACAGTAAACCAATACCCTTCTATAAACAGTTGATATTTGTTACTCCTTGTTGTGGTATTTGACAACAGTAAACCAATACCCTTCTATAAACAGTTGATATTTGTTACTACTTGTTGTGGTATTTGACAACAGTAAACCAATACCCTTCTATAAACAGTTGATATTTGTTACTCCTTGTGGTATTTGACAACAGTAAACCAATACCCTTCTATAAACAGTTGATATTTGTTACTCCTTGTTGTGGTATTTGACAACAGTAAACCAATACCCTTCTATAAACAGTTGATATTTGTTACTCCTTGTTGTGGTATTTGACAACAGTAAACCAATACCCTTCTATAAACAGTTGATATATGTTACTTCTTGTTGTGGTATTTGACAACAGTAAACCAATACCCTTCTATAAACAGTTGATATTTGTTGCTCCTTGTTGTGGTATTTGAGAACAGTAAACCAATACCCTTCTATAAACAGTTGATATTTGTTGCTCCTTGTTGTGGTATTTGACAACAATAAACCAATACCCTTCTATAAACAGTTGATATTTGTTGCTCCTTGTTGTGGTATTTGACAACAGTAAACCAATACCCTTCTATAAACAGTTGATATTTGTTGCTCCTTGTTGTGGTATTTGACAACAGTAAACCAATACCCTTCTATAAACAGTTGATATTTGTTACTCCTTGTTGGGGTATTTGACAACAGTAAACCAATACCCTTCTATAAACAGTTGATATTTGTTACTACTTGTTGTGGTATTTGACAACAGTAAACCAATACCCTTCTATAAACAGTTGATATTTGTTGCTCCTTGTTGTGGTATTTGACAACAGTAAACCAATACCCTTCTATAAACAGTTGATATTTGTTACTCCTTGTTGTGGTATTTGACAACAGTAAACCAATACCCTTCTATAAACAGTTGATATATGTTACTCCTTGTTGTGGTATTTGACAACAGTAAACCAATACCCTTCTATAAACAGTTGATATTTGTTACTCCTTGTTGTGGTATTTGACAACAGTAAACCAATACCCTTCTATAAACAGTTGATATTTGTTGCTCCTTGTTGTGGTATTTGACAACAGTAAACCAATACCCTTCTATAAACAGTTGATATTTGTTGCTCCTTGTTGTGGTATTTGACAACAGTAAACCAATACCCTTCTATAAACAGTTGATATATGTTACTCTTTGTTGTGGTATTTGACAACAGTAAACCAATACCCTTCTATAAACAGTTGATATTTGTTGCTCCTTGTTGTGGTATTTGACAACAGTAAACCAATACCCTTCTATAAACAGTTGATATTTGTTGCTCCTTGTTGTGGTATTTGACAACAGTAAACCAATACCCTTCTATAAACAGTTGATATATGTTACTCCTTGTTGTGGTATTTGACAACAGTAAACCAATACCCTTCTATAAACAATTGATATTTGTTGCTCCTTGTTGTGGTATTTGACAACAGTAAACCAATAACCTTCGATAAACAGTTGATATATGTTACTCCTTGTTGTGGTATTTGACAACAGTAAACCAATACCCTTCTATAAACAGTTGATATTTGTTGCTCCTTGTTGTGGTATATGACAACAGTAAACCAATACCCTTCTATAAACAGTTGATATTTGTTGCTCCTTGTTGTGGTATATGACAACAGTAAACCAATACCCTTCTATAAACAGTTGATATTTGTTACTCCTTGTTGTGGTATATGACAACAGTAAACCAATACCCTTCTATAAACAGTTGATATTTGTTGCTCCTTGTTGTGGTATTTGACAACAGTAAACTAATACCCTTCTATAAACAGTTGATATGTGTTGCTCCTTGTTGTGGTATTTGACAACAGTAAACCAATACCCTTCTATAAACAGTTGATATTTGTTGCTCCTTGTTGTGGTATTTGACAACAGTAAACCAATACCCTTCTATAAACAGTTGATATATGTTACTCCTTGTTGTGGTATTTGACAACAGTAAACCAATACCCTTCTATAAACAGTTGATATATGTTACTCCTTGTTGTGGTATTTGACAACAGTAAACCAATACCCTTCTATAAACAGTTGATATTTGTAGCTCCTTGTTGTGGTATTTGAGAACAGGAAACCAATACCCTTCTATAAACAGTTGATATTTGTTGCTCCTTCTTGTGGTATTTGACAACAGTAAACCAATACCCTTCTATAAACAGTTGATATTTGTTGCTCCTTGTTGTGGTATTTGACAACAGTAAACCAATACCCTTCTATAAACAGTTGATATTTGTTGCTCCTTGTTGTGGTATTTGACAACAGTAAACCAATACCCTTCTGTAAACAGTTGATATTTGTTGCTCCTTGTTGTGGTATTTGACAACAGTAAACCAATACCCTTCTATAAACAGTTGATATATGTTACTCCTTGTTGTGGTATTTGACAACAGTAAACCAATACCCTTCTATAAACAGTTGATATATGTTACTCCTTGTTGTGGTATTTGACAACAGTAAACCAATACCCTTCTATAAACAGTTGATATATGTTACTTCTTGTTGTGGTATTTGACAACAGTAAACCAATACCCTTCTATAAACAGTTGATATATGTTACTCTTTGTTGTGGTATTTCACAACAGTAAACCAATACCCTTCTATAAACAGTTGATATATGTTACTCCTTGTTGTGGTATTTGACAACAGTAAACCAATACCCTTCTATAAACAGTTGATATATGTTACTCTTTGTTGTGGTATTTGACAACAGTAAACCAATACCCTTCTATAAACAGTTGATATTTGTTGCTCCTTGTTGTGGTATTTGACAACAGTAAACCAATACCCTTCTATAAACAGTTGATATATGTTACTCCTTGTTGTGGTATTTGACAACAGTAAACCAATACCCTTCTATAAACAGTTGATATTTGTTGCTCCTTGTTGTGGTATTTGACAACAGTAAACCAATACCCTTCTATAAACAGTTAATATTTGATGCTCCTTGTTGTGGTATTTGACAATAGTAAACCAATACCCTTCTATAAACAGTTGATATTTGTTGCTCCTTGTTGTGGTATTTGACAACAGTAAACCAATACCCTTCTATAAACAGTTGATATTTGTTGCTCCTTGTTGTGGTATTTGACAACAGTAAACCAATACCCTTCTATAAACAGTTGATATTTGTTGCTCCTTGTTGTGGTATTTGACAACAGTAAACCAATACCCTTCTATAAACAGTTGATATTTGTTGCTCCTTGTTGTGGTATTTGACAACAGTAAACCAATACCCTTCTATAAACAGTTGATATTTGTTGCTTCTTGATGTGGTATTTGACAACAGTAAACCAATACCCTTCTATAAACAGTTGATATTTGTTACTCCTTGTTGTGGTATTTGACAACAGTAAACCAATACCCTTCTATAAACAGTTGATATATGTTACTCCTTGTTGTGGTATTTGACAACAGTAAACCAATACCCTTCTATAAACAGTTGATATTTGTTGCTCCTTGTTGTGGTATTTGACAACAGTAAACCAATACCCTTCTATAAACAGTTGATATTTGTTGCTCCTTGTTGTGGTATTTGACAACAGTAAACCAATACCCTTCTATAAACAGTTGATATGTGTTGCTCCTTGTTGTGGTATTTGACAACAGTAAACCAATACCCTTCTATAAACAGTTGATATTTGTTGCTCCTTGTTGTGGTATTTGACAACAGTAAACCAATACCCTTCTATAAACAGTTGATATATGTTACTCCTTGTTGTGGTATTTGACAACAGTAAACCAATACCCTTCTATAAACAGTTGATATATGTTACTCCTTGTTGTGGTATTTGACAACAGTAAACCAATACCCTTCTATAAACAGTTGATATTTGTTGCTCCTTGTTGTGGTATTTGAGAACAGTAAACCAATACCCTTCTATAAACAGTTGATATTAGTTGCTCCTTCTTGTGGTATTTGACAACAGTAAACCAATACCCTTCTATAAACAGTTGATATTTGTTGCTCCTTGTTGTGGTATTTGACAACAGTAAACCAATACCCTTCTATAAACAGTTGATATTTGTTGCTCCTTGTTGTGGTATTTGACAACAGTAAACCAATACCCTTTTGTAAACAGTTGATATTTGTTGCTCCTTGTTGTAGTATTTGACAACAGTAAACCAATACCCTTCTATAAACAGTTGATATTTGTTGCTCCTTGTTGTGGTATTTGACAACAGTAAACCAATACCCTTCTATAAACAGTTGATATTTGTTACTCCTTGTTGTGGTATTTGACAACAGTAAACCAATACCCTTCTATAAACAGTTGATATATGTTACTCCTTGTTGTGGTATTTGACAACAGTAAACCAATACCCTTCTATAAACAGTTGATATATGTTACTCCTTGTTGTGGTAGTTGACAACAGTAAACCAATACCCTTCTATAAACAGTTGATATATGTTACTCTTTGTTGTGGTATTTGACAACAGTAAACCAATACCCTTCTATAAACAGTTGATATATGTTACTCTTTGTTGTGGTATTTCACAACAGTAAACCAATACCCTTCTATAAACAGTTGATATTTGTTACTACTTGTTGTGGTATTTGACAACAGTAAACCAATACCCTTCTATAAACAGTTGATATTTGTTACTCCTTGTGGTATTTGACAACAGTAAACCAATACCCTTCTATAAACAGTTGATATTTGTTACTCCTTGTTGTGGTATTTGACAACAGTAAACCAATACCCTTCTATAAACAGTTGATATTTGTTACTCCTTGTTGTGGTATTTGACAACAGTAAACCAATACCCTTCTATAAACAGTTGATATATGTTACTTCTTGTTGTGGTATTTGACAACAGTAAACCAATACCCTTCTATAAACAGTTGATATTTGTTGCTCCTTGTTGTGGTATTTGAGAACAGTAAACCAATACCCTTCTATACACAGTTGATATTTGTTGCTCCTTGTTGTGGTATTTGACAACAATAAACCAATACCCTTCTATAAACAGTTGATATTTGTTGCTCCTTGTTGTGGTATTTGACAACAGTAAACCAATACCCTTCTATAAACAGTTGATATTTGTTGCTCCTTGTTGTGGTATTTGACAACAGTAAACCAATACCCTTCTATAAACAGTTGATATTTGTTACTCCTTGTTGTGGTATTTGACAACAGTAAACCAATACCCTTCTATAAACAGTTGATATTTGTTACTCCTTGTTGTGGTATTTGACAACAGTAAACCAATACCCTTCTATAAACAGTTGATATTTGTTGCTCCTTGTTGTGGTATTTGACAACAGTAAACCAATACCCTTCTATAAACAGTTGATATATGTTACTCCTTGTTGTGGTATTTGACAACAGTAAACCAATACCCTTCTATAAACAGTTGATATTTGTTGCTCCTTGTTGTGGTATTTGACAACAGTAAACCAATACCCTTCTATAAACAGTTAATATTTGTTGCTCCTTGTTGTGGTATTTGACAATAGTAAACCAATACCCTTCTATAAACAGTTGATATTTGTTGCTCCTTGTTGTGGTATTTGACAACAGTAAACCAATACCCTTCTATAAACAGTTGATATTTGTTGCTCCTTGTTGTGGTATTTGACAACAGTAAACCAATACCCTTCTATAAACAGTTGATATTTGTTGCTCCTTGTTGTGGTATTTGACAACAGTAAACCAATACCCTTCTATAAACAGTTGATATTTGTTGCTCCTTGTTGTGGTATTTGACAACAGTAAACCAATACCCTTCTATAAACAGTTGATATTTGTTGCTTCTTGATGTGGTATTTGACAACAGTAAACCAATACCCTTCTATAAACAGTTGATATTTGTTACTCCTTGTTGTGGTATTTGACAACAGTAAACCAATACCCTTCTATAAACAGTTGATATATGTTACTCCTTGTTGTGGTATTTGACAACAGTAAACCAATACCCTTCTATAAACAGTTGATATTTGTTGCTCCTTGTTGTGGTATTTGACAACAGTAAACCAATACCCTTCTATAAACAGTTGATATTTGTTGCTCCTTGTTGTGGTATTTGACAACAGTAAACCAATACCCTTCTATAAACAGTTGATATTTGTTGCTCCTTGTTATGGTATTTGACAACAGTAAACCAATACCCTTCTATAAACAGTTGATATTTGTTGCTCCTTGTTGTGGTATTTGACAACAGTAAACCAATACCCTTCTATAAACAGTTGATATATGTTACTCCTTGTTGTGGTATTTGACAACAGTAAACCAATACCCTTCTATAAACAGTTGATATTTGTTGCTCCTTGTTGTGGTATTTGACAACAGTATACCAATACCCTTCTATAAACAGTTGATATTTGTTGCTCCTTGTTGTGGTATTTGACAACAGTAAACCAATACCCTTCTATAAACAGTTGATATTTGTTACTCCTTGTTGTGGTATTTGACAACAGTAAACCAATACCCTTCTATAAACAGTTGATATTTGTTACTCCTTGTTGTGGTATTTGACAACAGTAAACCAATACCCTTCTATAAACAGTTGATATATGTTACTCCTTGTTGTGGTATTTGACAACAGTAAACCAATACCCTTCTATAAACAGTTGATATTTGTTGCTCCTTGTTGTGGTATTTGACAACAGTAAACCAATACCCTTCTATACAGTTGATATTTGTTACTCCTTGTTGTGGTATATGACAACAGTAAACCAATACCCTTCTATAAACAGTTGATATTTGTTGCTCCTTGTTGTGGTATTTGACAACAGTAAACTAATACCCTTCTATAAACAGTTGATATGTGTTGCTCCTTGTTGTGGTATTTGACAACAGTAAACCAATACCCTTCTATAAACAGTTGATATTTGTTGCTCCTTGTTGTGGTATTTGACAACAGTAAACCAATACCCTTCTATAAACAGTTGATATATGTTACTCCTTGTTGTGGTATTTGACAACAGTAAACCAATACCCTTCTATAAACAGTTGATATATGTTACTCCTTGTTGTGGTATTTGACAACAGTAAACCAATACCCTTCTATAAACAGTTGATATTTGTAGCTCCTTGTTGTGGTATTTGAGAACAGGAAACCAATACCCTTCTATAAACAGTTGATATTTGTTGCTCCTTCTTGTGGTATTTGACAACAGTAAACCAATACCCTTCTATAAACAGTTGATATTTGTTGCTCCTTGTTGTGGTATTTGACAACAGTAAACCAATACCCTTCTATAAACAGTTGATATTTGTTGCTCCTTGTTGTGGTATTTGACAACAGTAAACCAATACCCTTCTGTAAACAGTTGATATTTGTTGCTCCTTGTTGTGGTATTTGACAACAGTAAACCAATACCCTTCTATAAACAGTTGATATTTGTTGCTCCTTGTTGTGGTATTTGACAACAGTAAACCAATACCCTTCTATAAACAGTTGATATTTGTTACTCCTTGTTGTGGTATTTGACAACAGTAAACCAATACCCTTCTATAAACAGTTGATATTTGTTGCTCCTTGTTGTGGTATTTGACAACAGTAAACCAATACCCTTCTATAAACAGTTGATATATGTTACTCCTTGTTGTGGTATTTGACAACAGTAAACCAATACCCTTCTATAAACAGTTGATATATGTTACTCCTTGTTGTGGTATTTGACAACAGTAAACCAATACCCTTCTATAAACAGTTGATATATGTTACTCCTTGTTGTGGTATTTGACAACAGTAAACCAATACCCTTCTATAAACAGTTGATATATGTTACTCTTTGTTGTGGTATTTCACAACAGTAAACCAATACCCTTCTATAAACAGTTGATATATGTTACTCCTTGTTGTGGTATTTGACAACAGTAAACCAATACCCTTCTATAAACAGTTGATATATGTTACTCTTTGTTGTGGTATTTGACAACAGTAAACCAATACCCTTCTATAAACAGTTGATATTTGTTGCTCCTTGTTGTGGTATTTGACAACAGTAAACCAATACCCTTCTATAAACAGTTGATATATGTTACTCCTTGTTGTGGTATTTGACAACAGTAAACCAATACCCTTCTATAAACAGTTGATATTTGTTGCTCCTTGTTGTGGTATTTGACAACAGTAAACCAATACCCTTCTATAAACAGTTAATATTTGATGCTCCTTGTTGTGGTATTTGACAATAGTAAACCAATACCCTTCTATAAACAGTTGATATTTGTTGCTCCTTGTTGTGGTATTTGACAACAGTAAACCAATACCCTTCTATAAACAGTTGATATTTGTTGCTCCTTGTTGTGGTATTTGACAACAGTAAACCAATACCCTTCTATAAACAGTTGATATTTGTTGCTCCTTGTTGTGGTATTTGACAACAGTAAACCAATACCCTTCTATAAACAGTTGATATTTGTTACTCCTTGTTGTGGTATTTGACAACAGTAAACCAATACCCTTCTATAAACAGTTGATATATGTTACTCCTTGTTGTGGTATTTGACAACAGTAAACCAATACCCTTCTATAAACAGTTGATATTTGTTGCTCCTTGTTGTGGTATTTGACAACAGTAAACCAATACCCTTCTATAAACAGTTGATATTTGTTGCTCCTTGTTGTGGTATTTGACAACAGTAAACCAATACCCTTCTATAAACAGTTGATATGTGTTGCTCTTTGTTGTGGTATTTGACAACAGTAAACCAATACCCTTCTATAAACAGTTGATATTTGTTGCTCCTTGTTGTGGTATTTGACAACAGTAAACCAATACCCTTCTATAAACAGTTGATATATGTTACTCCTTGTTGTGGTATTTGACAACAGTAAACCAATACCCTTCTATAAACAGTTGATATATGTTACTCCTTGTTGTGGTATTTGACAACAGTAAACCAATACCCTTCTATAAACAGTTGATATTTGTTGCTCCTTGTTGTGGTATTTGAGAACAGTAAACCAATACCCTTCTATAAACAGTTGATATTAGTTGCTCCTTCTTGTGGTATTTGACAACAGTAAACCAATACCCTTCTATAAACAGTTGATATTTGTTGCTCCTTGTTGTGGTATTTGACAACAGTAAACCAATACCCTTCTATAAACAGTTGATATTTGTTGCTCCTTGTTGTGGTATTTGACAACAGTAAACCAATATCCTTCTGTAAACAGTTGATATTTGTTGCTCCTTGTTGTAGTATTTGACAACAGTAAACCAATACCCTTCTATAAACAGTTGATATTTGTTGCTCCTTGTTGTGGTATTTGACAACAGTAAACCAATACCCTTCTATAAACAGTTGATATTTGTTACTCCTTGTTGTGGTATTTGACAACAGTAAACCAATACCCTTCTATAAACAGTTGATATTTGTTGCTCCTTGTTGTGGTATTTGACAACAGTAAACCAATACCCTTCTCTAAACAGTTGATATATGTTACTCCTTGTTGTGGTATTTGACAACAGTAAACCAATACCCTTCTATAAACAGTTGATATATGTTACTCCTTGTTGTGGTAGTTGACAACAGTAAACCAATACCCTTCTATAAACAGTTGATATATGTTACTCTTTGTTGTGGTATTTGACAACAGTAAACCAATACCCTTCTATAAACAGTTGATATATGTTACTCTTTGTTGTGGTATTTCACAACAGTAAACCAATACCCTTCTATAAACAGTTGATATTTGTTACTACTTGTTGTGGTATTTGACAACAGTAAACCAATACCCTTCTATAAACAGTTGATATTTGTTACTCCTTGTGGTATTTGACAACAGTAAACCAATACCCTTCTATAAACAGTTGATATTTGTTATTCCTTGTTGTGGTATTTGACAACAGTAAACCAATACCCTTCTATAAACAGTTGATATTTGTTACTCCTTGTTGTGGTATTTGACAACAGTAAACCAATACCCTTCTATAAACAGTTGATATATGTTACTTCTTGTTGTGGTATTTGACAACAGTAAACCAATACCCTTCTATAAACAGTTGATATTTGTTGCTCCTTGTTGTGGTATTTGAGAACAGTAAACCAATACCCTTCTATAAACAGTTGATATTTGTTGCTCCTTGTTGTGGTATTTGACAACAATAAACCAATACCCTTCTATAAACAGTTGATATTTGTTGCTCCTTGTTGTGGTATTTGACAACAGTAAACCAATACCCTTCTATAAACAGTTGATATTTGTTGCTCCTTGTTGTGGTATTTGACAACAGTAAACCAATACCCTTCTATAAACAGTTGATATTTGTTACTCCTTGTTGTGGTATTTGACAACAGTAAACCAATACCCTTCTATAAACAGTTGATATTTGTTACTCCTTGTTGTGGTATTTGACAACAGTAAACCAATACCCTTCTATAAACAGTTGATATTTGTTGCTCCTTGTTGTGGTATTTGACAACAGTAAACCAATACCCTTCTATAAACAGTTGATATATGTTACTCCTTGTTGTGGTATTTGACAACAGTAAACCAATACCCTTCTATAAACAGTTGATATTTGTTGCTCCTTGTTGTGGTATTTGACAACAGTAAACCAATACCCTTCTATAAACAGTTAATATTTGTTGCTCCTTGTTGTGGTATTTGACAATAGTAAACCAATACCCTTCTATAAACAGTTGATATTTGTTGCTCCTTGTTGTGGTATTTGACAACAGTAAACCAATACCCTTCTATAAACAGTTGATATTTGTTGCTCCTTGTTGTGGTATTTGACAACAGTAAACCAATACCCTTCTATAAACAGTTGATATTTGTTGCTCCTTGTTGTGGTATTTGACAACAGTAAACCAATACCCTTCTATAAACAGTTGATATTTGTTGCTCCTTGTTGTGGTATTTGACAACAGTAAACCAATACCCTTCTATAAACAGTTGATATTTGTTGCTTCTTGATGTGGTATTTGACAACAGTAAACCAATACCCTTCTATAAACAGTTGATATTTGTTATTCCTTGTTGTGGTATTTGACAACAGTAAACCAATACCCTTCTATAAACAGTTGATATATGTTACTCCTTGTTGTGGTATTTGACAACAGTAAACCAATACCCTTCTATAAACAGTTGATATTTGTTGCTCCTTGTTGTGGTATTTGACAACAGTAAACCAATACCCTTCTATAAACAGTTGATATTTGTTGCTCCTTGTTGTGGTATTTGACAACAGTAAACCAATACCCTTCTATAAACAGTTGATATTTGTTGCTCCTTGTTGTGGTATTTGACAACAGTAAACCAATACCCTTCTATAAACAGTTGATATTTGTTGCTCCTTGTTGTGGTATTTGACAACAGTAAACCAATACCCTTCTATAAACAGTTGATATATGTTACTCCTTGTTGTGGTATTTGACAACAGTAAACCAATACCCTTCTATAAACAGTTGATATTTGTTGCTCCTTGTTGTGGTATTTGACAACAGTAAACCAATACCCTTCTATAAACAGTTGATATTTGTTGCTCCTTGTTGTGGTATTTGACAACAGTAAACCAATACCCTTCTATAAACAGTTGATATTTGTTACTCCTTGTTGTGGTATTTGACAACAGTAAACCAATACCCTTCTATAAACAGTTGATATTTGTTACTCCTTGTTGTGGTATTTGACAACAGTAAACCAATACCCTTCTATAAACAGTTGATATATGTTACTCCTTGTTGTGGTATTTGACAACAGTAAACCAATACCCTTCTATAAACAGTTGATATTTGTTGCTCCTTGTTGTGGTATTTGACAACAGTAAACCAATACCCTTCTATAAACAGTTGATATATGTTACTCCTTGTTGTGGTATTTGACAACAGTAAACCAATACCCTTCTATAAACAGTTGATATTTGTTGTTCCTTGTTGTGGTATTTGACAACAGTAAACCAATACCCTTCTATAAACAGTTGATATATGTTACTCCTTGTTGTGGTATTTGACAACAGTAAACCAATACCCTTCTATAAACAGTTGATATTTGTTACTCCTTGTTGTGGTATTTGACAACAGTAAACCAATACCCTTCTATAAACAGTTGATATATGTTACTCCTTGTTGTGGTATTTGACAACAGTAAACCAATACCCTTCTATAAACAGTTGATATTTGTTGCTCCTTGTTGTGGTATTTGACAACAGTAAACCAATACCCTTCTATAAACAGTTGATATTTGTTGCTCCTTGTTGTGGTATTTGACAACAGTAAACCAATACCCTTCTATAAACAGTTGATATATGTTACTCCTTGTTGTGGTATTTGACAACAGTAAACCAATACCCTTCTATAAACAGTTGATATATGTTACTCCTTGTTGTGGTATTTGACAACAGTAAACCAATACCCTTCTATAAGCAGTTGATATTTGTTGCTCCTTGTTGTGGTATATGACAACAGTAAACCAATACCCTTCTATAAACAGTTGATATTTGTTGCTCCTTGTTGTGGTATTTGACAACAGTAAACCAATACCCTTCTATAAACAGTTGATATTTGTTGCTCCTTGTTGTGGTATTTGACAACAGTAAACCAATACCCTTCTATAAACAGTTGATATATGTTACTCCTTGTTGTGGTATTTGACAACAGTAAACCAATACCCTTCTATAAACAGTTGATATATGTTACTCCTTGTTGTGGTATTTGACAACAGTAAACCAATACCCTTCTATAAACAGTTGATATTTGTTGCTCCTTGTTGTGGTATTTGACAACAGTAAACCAATACCCTTCTATAAACAGTTGATATTTGTTGCTCCTTGTTATGGTATTTGACAGCAGTAAACCAATACCCTTCTATAAACAGTTGATATTTGTTGCTCCTTGTTGTGGTATTTGACAACAGTAAACCAATACCCTTCTATAAACAGTTGATATATGTTACTCCTTGTTGTGGTATTTGACAACAGTAAACCAATACCCTTCTATAAACAGTTGATATTTGTTGCTCCTTGTTGTGGTATTTGACAACAGTAAACCAATACCCTTCTATAAACAGTTGATATTTGTTGCTCCTTGTTGTGGTATTTGACAACAGTAAACCAATACCCTTCTATAAACAGTTGATATTTGTTACTCCTTGTTGTGGTATTTGACAACAGTAAACCAATACCCTTCTATAAACAGTTGATATTTGTTGCTCCTTGTTGTGGTATTTGACAACAGTAAACCAATACCCTTCTATAAACAGTTGATATTTGTTGCTCCTTGTTGTGGTATTTGACAACAGTAAACCAATAAAGGTAATAACAAAATTACCGAACTCCGAACAATCTTACAAAGGGAAAGTCAAAACTCATAATTATATAAACAGACAAAATCAGTCAACAGCCGTAAAACTGTGAAAACCGTAATGACCCTGACTTGGTACAGGCATTTCTAAAGAAATGGTGGGTTGAATCAGATTTTAAGGCGCCAAACCTCCCGCTCTCATTACGGTTCAAAGGTTCCGGCTGTCACTGTAACAGTATTTAAATACAGGAACAAAATAGGTAAAATAGTTGTCAAAGCAGTACCATATTCGGTGACGTAAATGTCAAAAATATTTTTACGTCACACATTGACAAAAAAAATTCTTGACATATTTGACTCTTTATCTTTATACATTTTCACTATATGAAAATGCATCGCTTATAATTTTTTCTGCAGAGACGGAATATATTTCGACAAGATATTGGTATCGGAATATAAACTTTTTAAGAGATCGAATAAGGCGAATCTTTTTATAGCCCTGGTCCAGTAGCCTGTTTCTCAGATGAAGATGACGTTTCAGGAAATCAGAATAATTGCTACTGCCCCTTGCATAGCGAATCAATTGCGAGATGTAAACACCATATGCAGGAGAAGCTGGTATATTGCTGCACATATTTGGAAAATTTATGATTTTAAAATTGAAGTCGTCCCGCTTATCATAAATTTTAGTACTGAGTTGACCACTGTCGTCAAATTCGAGGTATAAGTCCAAAAATGATGCGGACGAAGCTGTATCGGTGGTCTCTTTAACTTCCAGCTCTGGAGGATATATCAATGGAAGAAATTCTGCAAATCTAGAATTATTGATAGATAAAACGTCATCAATATACCTGTATGTGAAATTAAAGGCTCTAGCCTCATGAATCTTCTTATCTTTTACAAGCTTTTGAAGAAACTCCGACTCATATGAGTATAAAAATAAATCGGCTAGAAGAGGGGCACAATTCGTACCCATTGGTATGCCGACGACCTGCTGAAACAGTGTCCCTCCAAAGGAGACAAATATGTTATCGATGAGGAACTCCAGCATACTGATCACTTGTTCCTCGGAGTAGCATGTTTTACCTTTATGAATTTTGTTTGAAAAATATGTGGAATTGTAGCCTAACACAACAAATTTTGAGCCATAGTTTCTATGACTAAAAGCTTTATGAATTGTTTCTTTTAAGCGGGTTTTTAATTTGTCATGCGGTAGGGTGGTATATAGAGTTGAAAAATCAAAGGTTTTGATGGAGGATACCTGAGAGAAAGATCTTGATTTCAGGTTATCCAAAAGATCTTTAGAGTTTTTCAAAATCCACATGTGATTTATGCCACTACGCGAGTAAACAGTTTCACAATATTTCTGTTGTCCCTCTTTTACTGCAGACAGAATCTTTGTTAGGTGAATAGACAATTCTTTCGTCGAACAAGTTGATGATCCCGCTATGTACCTTTCTTTGTATGGTGTCTTATGGAGTTTAGGTATCCAATATAAATAGGGTAAATCCTCAGACTTTTTACCAGAGGGAATGTTTAAAGAGGTCATGAATGATCTGTGGTTAGCTAGGATTTCATCTTTGTCGAACGAAGTTGGTTTGTATGTGGTATTACTAGAGGTGTTGCTATTTATACCTAATTCCTTGATTAGGCATTCGAAGTAATATGATCTACATACAAACACGATATTGTTGGAAGCCTTGTCCGCAGGAACGATAACATATTTGTCATGAAGAGAGGAAAGACACTTAACAGCTTCTTGGTCTTTAAATACAGACTTAGGTCGACTATTAACACAATTTTTGAGTTTGTGAATCCGACCTTGTACTAGAGACCTAATTGTTCTAACCCAGTCTGACAAGGACTCTAATACCCTTCTATAAACAGTTGATATATGTTCCTCCTTGTTGTGGTATTTGACAACAGTAAACCAATACCCTTCTATAAACAGTTGATATTTGTTGCTCCTTGTTGTGGTATTTGACAACAGTAAACCAATACCCTTCTATAAACAGTTGATAAATGTTACTCCTTGTTGTGGTATTTGACAACAGTAAACCAATACCCTTCTATAAACAGTTGATATATGTTGCTCCTTGTTGTGGTATTTGACAACAGTAAACCAATACCCTTCTATAAACAGTTGATATTCGTTACTCCTTGTTGTGGTATTTGACAACAGTAAACCAATACCCTTCTATAAACAGTTGATATTTGTTACTCCTTGTTGTGGTATTTGACAACAGTAAACCAATACCCTTCTATAAACAGTTGATATTTGTTACTCCTTGTTGTGGTATTTGACAACAGTAAACCAATACCCTTCTATAAACAGTTGATATTTGTTGCTCCTTGTTGTGGTATTTGACAACAGTAAACCAATACCCTTCTATAAACAGTTGATATATGTTACTCCTTATTGTGGTATTTGACAACAGTAAACCAATACCCTTCTATAAACAGTTGATATTTGTTACTCCTTGTTGTGGTATTTGACAACAGTAAACCAATACCCTTCTATAAACAGTTGATATTTGTTGCTCCTTGTTGTGGTATTTGACAACAGTAAACCAATACCCTTCTATAAACAGTTGATATTTGTTGCTCCTTGTTGTGGTATTTGACAACAGTAAACCAATACCCTTCTATAAACAGTTGATATATGTTGCTCCTTGTTGTGGTATTTGACAACAGTAAACCAATACCCTTCTATAAACAGTTGATATTCGTTACTCCTTGTTGTGGTATTTGACAACAGTAAACCAATACCCTTCTATAAACAGTTGATATTTGTTACTCCTTGTTGTGGTATTTGACAACAGTAAACCAATACCCTTCTATAAACAGTTGATATTTGTTACTCCTTGTTGTGGTATTTGACAACAGTAAACCAATACCCTTCTATAAACAGTTGATATTTGTTGCTCCTTGTTGTGGTATTTGACAACAGTAAACCAATACCCTTCTATAAACAGTTGATATATGTTACTCCTTATTGTGGTATTTGACAACAGTAAACCAATACCCTTCTATAAACAGTTGATATTTGTTACTCCTTGTTGTGGTATTTGACAACAGTAAACCAATACCCTTCTATAAACAGTTGATATGTGTTGCTCCTTGTTGTGGTATTTGACAACAGTAAACCAATACCCTTCTATAAACAGTTGATATTTGTTGCTCCTTGTTGTGGTATTTGACAACAGTAAACCAATACCCTTCTATAAACAGTTGATATTTGTTACTCCTTGTTGTGGTATTTGACAACAGTAAACCAATACCCTTCTATAAACAGTTGATATTTGTTGCTCCTTGTTGTGGTATTTGACAACAGTAAACCAATACCCTTCTATAAACAGTTGATATTTGTTACTCCTTGTTGTGGTATTTGACAACAGTAAACCAATACCCTTCTATAAACAGATGATATTTGTTGCTCCTTGTTGTGGTACTTGACAACAGTAAACCAATACCCTTCTATAAACAGTTGATATTTGTTGCTCCTTGTTGTGGTATTTGACAACAGTAAACCAATACCCTTCTATAAACAGTTGATATTTGTTACTCCTTGTTGTGGTATTTGACAACAGTAAACCAATACCCTTCTATAAACAGTTGATATATGTTACTCCTTGTTGTGGTATTTGACAACAGTAAACCAATACCCTTCTATAAACAGTTGATATTTGTTGCTCCTTGTTGTGGTATTTGACAACAGTAAACCAATACCCTTCTATAAACAGTTGATATATGTTACTCCTTGTTGTGGTATTTGACAACAGTAAACCAATACCCTTCTATAAACAGTTGATATTTGTTGCTCCTTGTTGTGGTATTTGACAACAGTAAACCAATACCCTTCTATAAACAGTTGATATTTGTTGCTCCTTGTTGTGGTATTTGACAACAGTAAACCAATACCCTTCTATAAACAGTTGATATTTGTTGCTCCTTGTTGTTGTATTTGACAACAGTAAACCAATACCCTTCTATAAACAGTTGATATTTGTTACTCCTTGTTGTGGTATTTGACAACAGTAAACCAATACCCTTCTATTAACAGTTGATATTTGTTACTCCTTGTTGTGGTATTTGACAACAGTAAACCAATACCCTTCTATAAACAGTTGATATTTGTTGCTCCTTGTTGTTGTATTTGACAACAGTAAACCAATACCCTTCTATAAACAGTTGATATATGTTACTCCTTATTGTGGTATTTGACAACAGTAAACCAATACCCTTCTATAAACAGTTGATATATGTTACTCCTTGTTGTGGTATTTGACAACAGTAAACCAATACCCTTCTATATACAGTTGATATTTGTTACTCCTTGTTGTGGTATTTGACAACAGTAAACCAATACCCTTCTATAAACAGTTGATATTTGTTGCTCCTTGTTGTGGTATTTGACAACAGTAAACCAATACCCTTCTATAAACAGTTGATATTTGTTGCTCCTTGTTGTGGTATTTGACAACAGTAAACCAATACTCTTCTATAAACAGTTGATATTTGTTACTCCTTGTTGTGGTATTTGACAACAGTAAACCAATACCCTTCTATAAACAGTTGATATTTGTTCCTCCTTGTTGTGGTATTTGACAACAGTAAACCAATACCCTTCTATAAACAGTTGATATTTGTTGCTCCTTGTTGTGGTATTTGACAATAGTAAACCAATACCCTTCTATAAACAGTTGATATTTGTTGCTCCTTGTTGTGGTATTTGACAACAGTAAACCAATACCCTTCTATAAACAGTTGATATTTGTTACTCCTTGTTGTGGTATTTGACAACAGTAAACCAATACCCTTCTATAAACAGTTGATATTTGTTACTCCTTGTTGTGGTATTTGACAACAGTAAACCAATACCCTTCTATAAAGAGTTGATATTTGTTACTCCTTGTTGTGGTATTTGACAACAGTAAACCAATACCCTTCTATAAACAGTTGATATTTGTTACTCCTTGTTGTGGTATTTGACAACAGTAAACCAATACCCTTCTATAAACAGTTGATATTTGTTGCTCCTTGTTGTGGTATTTGACAACAGTAAACCAATACCCTTCTATAAACAGTTGATATTTGTTGCTCCTTGTTGTGGTATTTGACAACAGTAAACCAATACCCTTCTATAAACAGTTGATATTTGTTGCTCCTTGTTGTGGTATTTGACAACAGTAAACCAATACCCTTCTATAAACAGTTGATATATGTTACTCCTTGTTGTGGTATTTGACAACAGTAAACCAATACCCTTCTATAAACAGTTGATATTTGTTGCTCCTTGTTGTGGTATTTGACAACAGTAAACCAATACCCTTCTATAAACAGTTGATATATGTTACTTCTTGTTGTGGTATTTGACAACAGTAAACCAATACCCTTCTATAAACAGTTGATATATGTTACTCCTTGTTGTGGTATTTGACAACAGTAAACCAATACCCTTCTATAAACAGTTGATATTTGTTACTCCTTGTTGTGGTATTTGACAACAGTAAACCAATACCCTTCTATAAACAGTTGATATTTGTTGCTCCTTGTTGTGGTATTTGACAACAGTAAACCAATATCCTTCTATAAACAGTTGATATTTGTTGCTCCTTGTTGTGGTATTTGACAACAGTAAACCAATACCCTTCTATAAACAGTTGATATATGTTACTCCTTATTGTGGTATTTGACAACAGTAAACCAATACCCTTCTATAAACAGTTGATATTTGTTACTCCTTGTTGTGGTATTTGACAACAGTAAACCAATACCCTTCTATAAACAGTTGATATTTGTTGCTCCTTGTTGTGGTATTTGACAACAGTAAACCAATACCCTTCTATAAACAGTTGATATTTGTTGCTCCTTGTTGTGGTATTTGACAACAGTAAACCAATACCCTTCTATAAACAGTTGATATTTGTTACTCCTTGTTGTGGTATTTGACAACAGTAAACCAATACCCTTCTATAAACAGTTGATATTTGTTGCTCCTTGTTGTGGTATTTGACAACAGTAAACCAATACCCTTCTATAAACAGTTGATATTTGTTACTCCTTGTTGTGGTATTTGACAACAGTAAACCAATACCCTTCTATAAACAGTTGATATTTGTTGCTCCTTGTTGTGGTATTTGACAACAGTAAACCAATACCCTTCTATAAACAGTTGATATTTGTTGCTCCTTGTTGTGGTATTTGACAACAGTAAACCAATACCCTTCTATAAACAGTTGATATTGAGCTCATTTGATGCAAGGCATTCCGTGAAACAGTCAAAATATAAAAGTCTGAAAAATATGTACAAATTGGGATATTTAGGTTTCCAAAAGAATGAATATATATTATTTCAATCGTTTGAAGGAACTGAATTAGATTGAAATTAATTTCTTCTAGTTATCTGCCGATAGACCGTATGTATTTTCCCGTCGTCCGTAAAAATACCATTCAGCACGACAGGGCCGACTCGATTGGACGTGTTTTACTTCGTTAGTTAAATTT
This sequence comes from Bathymodiolus brooksi, assembly GCA_963680875.1. NCBI lineage: Eukaryota > Metazoa > Mollusca > Bivalvia > Mytilida > Modiolidae > Bathymodiolus > Bathymodiolus brooksi. The sequence goes on from OY804577.1 coordinate 137,905,229, forward strand.
TATCTTGTTTCGAGGAAAACTTTTCTTTTTAACTCCATATTAACATTTCATAAAGTTGTTTTCTTTTTTTTTGCACTACAGCAAATTGAAGTGCATACATATTTTTGCTTGTATAATACTATGTTGCTGAATTAAACACAGCACATGTCACTGTCGTGTGGCTATTCAATTTGAATATTGTTTTTTCAATTATTGGCCTATATATAGATATTGATGGGTATGGTATGTTGTCTATGGATTTTTGATTGTTGTCTGGAAGAAATAAATATACTTCAATATTACAAACTCAGTTCAACAAATAGTACATACAATAATTGTTATTTAATACTTTACAGAATGTTGCTGTCTTGTTTGACCTTTTGTCCTTGTTATTTTGGCCATTGTATTGTCTGTCTTTCCTTGGTTTACGGATTCTGATTACCCCTTTGGTATCTTCAAACTCTTCTTGTCTCACTGAATTGTAACATAAAAAAACCCAACGACTGGTATATGCATTGCTCGGTTTATACTAGAGATATATTTTGTGAACAGGTTCAAAAATACCAAATGTATACTAATAATCCGTAAATAGAAGAAGACAGATAATACAATGACCAAAAGAAACAGGACAAAGTGGACAACAATGGCCAGATAGAAATTGCACAGAAAACTAACGATTGTGTAACATAAAACCCACTAAAAACCGGGAAATGAACGCAGGTACTCCGTAGTTGTTAAGCAGTTTCTAATCAACTAGAAGGCTATGTTGTTCTAACACGAGTTAGCCGTAATAGAGGAAAGGATGACGGGATTTTAACTACGACAAAAGGGACATATTTGTGGTGGTAATCTGTGACAACGATACTCCGTAACGGTTATCCAAGTTATGAAAGCGACAGTAAAACTTTCGACGTGATGACTTCAAATTAACAACTAGAAACGTTCAGTTCAGTAGCTTCCTTTTAAGAAGTAATCATGTACCAATGAAATCCCGATAGATACCACAAGCTCTAGAAAATCGTATCAACTTAGAGATATATACATATATATACTCCATATGCCCGTGCTTCTGGAATGATGCTACATATACCGGTATATAGAAAGTTCACAATAGGAAAATTGAATTCATCTCTTTTGTAGTAATTTTTCATTCTTGACCGACCCTCATTGTCAATATTTTAGTGTAGATTGAAACATGAAGCAGACCTAGTTGTATCTATGATGTCATTGTTTTAGGTTTAATGCGATAGATGTAATCAACGAAACATGAAGCAGACCTAGTTGTATCTATGATGTCATTGTTTTAGGTTTAATGCGATAGATGTAATCAACGAAACATGAAGCAGACCTAGTTGTATCTATGATGTCATTGTTCCAGGTTTAATGTGATAGATGTAATCAACGAAACATGAAGCAGACCTAGTTGTATCTATGACGTCATTGTTTCAGGTTTAATGTGATAGATGTAATCAACGAAACATGAACCAGACCTAGTTGTATCTATGACGTCATTGTTTCAGGTTTAATGCGATAGTTGTAATCAACGAAACATGAAGCAGACCTAGTTGTATCTATGACGTCATTGTTTCAGGTTTAATGCGATAGTTGTAATCAACGAAACATGAAGCAGACCTAGTTGTATCTATGATGTCATTGTTTTAGGTTTAATGTGATAGATGTAATCAACGAAACATGAAGCAGACCTAGTTGTATCTATGATGTCATTGTTTCAGGTTTAATGTGATAGATGTAATCAACGAAACATGAAGCAGACCTAGTTGTATCTATGATGTCATTGTTTCCGGTTTAATGTGATAGATGTAATCAACGAAACATGAAGCAGACCTAGTTGTATCTATGACGTCATTGTTTCAGGTTTAATGCGATAGATGTAATCAACGAAACATGAAGCAGACCTAGTTGTATCTATGACGTCATTGTTTCAGGTTTAATGCGATAGCTGTAATCAACATAGTCGCCAAAGTTTTAATGAAGCATAATTAAGATAGTCTATTCAGCGGCGCTTTAAATTAAATTACTGGGCTAGCTTCTTTTTCATTTATTCTTGAGAATTACTTACTTAATGTCTGGTTCGTAAAGGGACTATTCGTCGAGAAGAGGAGCACTGTTGGTACCCATAGGTACAGCAATCACTAGTATATGTTGTCCTATTTTTTTTGCCATTCGAGTAAAATGTATAATTAACTGTCCTTTGTTTGAGAATATCCATAATCATTTAAATAAAAATGTAGATATTTCATTTATCACACATGATGTGTTTCCAGAATGTTGTAAAATCTTGAATGTTGTATAAATTATAGATGGAAAACAGATTATGAAATGAATTGTGACTGGCGATGAAACAACCACGAAAAGAAAGTTTAACCAGTGACCGTAAACAACACCATTAATATCAACAAAGCGGACAATAACCTCTCACCCGGCACATTGAACATAAAAAAGTCCTTTCACATATTGTTATATTAAAACATGATAATTCAGGATGTATTGACGGAAACCTTTCCATTTAGAAAGTGAATCAAGAACCTACTAAAGTTATCATGAATTGTTGACAATGGATTAAAAGCTCACAATTGGATGTTTTTCCCATTTAGACAGTCCAGGTAAAATAGAAACTGACCAACATTTGTATTGTTTACCGTAGATTAAAAGCGAAAAGAAGCTCGAACGGTCATTTAATTTAAAGTGCCACTATATAGATGATGTTCTTTCACTACATAAATCTAAGTTTGGTGATTATATCCTATTTAGAATACCACAGATACAGCTCGGTCTTGTTCATTCATTGACCTACACATCGAAATTGATGACCGGCTTAGAACGAAACATTACTACAAAAGAGATGAATTCAAATTCCCCATTGTGAACACACTTTATCTTTATAATTAGCAACATTCCAGCAGCAGTATCTTCAACCTTTCACACAAAATTAAGGCCCACAATGTCCACCTTTGCTATTTAGACTTTAACAGTTGTCTAATATTGTTAACATGGCTACACAGTGTCTAGAATTACACAATCGTTTGCACTGATTGCGTAGGTATCTGTCTATCATACAATACAGGGCAAAAGTCGTCTGGTATCCAATAAAGGGAGTAAATTTGGTATCTAATAAAAAAAAGTGCCAATCTGGTATTCAACAGAGTTTGAGTGGGATGATTTACCTTATGTGAAGGGGCCGTCGTGGTCATGATTGTATGGTAGTTGGATTTATAACTACCTATGCAGCCAGTGCCTATCACCACTAACGTTGTGAGTTCAAATCCCACTCAGAAGAGGTGTATTCGATACAACATTATGTGATAAAGTTTGTCAGTGACATGCGACAGGTCGATGCTTTTCGCCGGGTACTCCGTTTCCTCCACCAATAAAACTGACCGCCACGATATAGCTGAAATATTGTTGAAAGCCTTGACTCCAATAGAGTTATCCAATTACAGAGCAATCCATCAGTTATTCATTACAGGGCAAGCCTAACATGTATACAATAAAGTTAGAGATTAAAGATATATCTGGTATCCAATTACAGCACATACCTATCCTATATTTAATAGAGTTTGAGAGCGAGACTGATTTGGTATCCAGTAACAATGCAGATTTACAGTGCCGGATTTAGGACAAATGAGGCCCTGAGCTAGTTAACCCATGAGGCCCCTTACTTGGGCCCTGAAGGAGGTAGACCCTCACCTTTAACATTATGTCTGGAATCGCTCCGAAACAGAACGCCTTCAGATTTAAGATTGCACCACATAAGCAAAAATCCATCTTAAAGAATTTTTTTTGGCAGTAAGATGGGTCCCATGGTCAACGAGGCCCTGTGCTTAAGCACACATAAGCACACTGGTAAATCCGGCACTGCAGATTTACCTTGTATTCATTAGAGTTAAGTGAATCTGGTTAAACAAATAATAGGGAGATCTGTCTGGTATTCTTCACTCACATTTATACCAGTATTGACATAATACATTGTTGTGATAGTCTTGTATTTCTTCTTGTGACAGAATTAGAAAACATGTTCTAGAAATGTTACAATAATCAAACACAGTGCAATTGTGCTAATTATATAACTACATAATTTGTGTCAGGAAATATTGTGTGTCGGAAGCCATTATGGACTCCTTGGTTACCATGCATGAAACCGAGGCTTTCCAAAGGTTTACTTTCAAGAAAACATCAATAAGATTACACTTTCCTAAATGATATTTCACGGAACATGTTTAGAAATCCCTAGGTAATTTATTGTAGTTATGTGATCGCATCTACTCCTCCTGGGTAGGGGAAAGGTGTTTAATGGATTTATATCAGGAAATCGCACAGATATAAAACAATTACTTTTTGGATAGGAAAAATATTGTATGCCAAATATTCTTAATGCATTTCTAATTATTAAATATATGCTTACGAAACCGGAAGACCACCAGAGACCATATTTTCTTCATTATTTTACATGAACAAAAACATATGCGTAGTATATACGAGACCACATCTAGATATTGTAAAGGAAAATACAATAGAAAGAAAATGGTAAAGCATTGTCAGAAGAATGTATATCAATCCACATCGCTATGACGTGTAATCTAGAGCATGTCATACTATAATGTGTATGACGTCACACTGACCGATACTTGTTGGTATCAGAGTTAGACTGACAATTGCCTGTCTCAATCTAATGGATATAGAGACAGAGAAAGACTAATTTGTCGTTGGCGTTCATTGGTTCTTACTTTGCTCTTTGTTGATTGGTAGAGCTATTTTTAGTTACAAATACTGGGAAAAGTCGCTTCCGGTATGCAGTGATCATCTCTGTTTGAATATTTCTCCCGATTGTTTACACCGGAAGTTCAATATTTATGCAAAAACATTTTAATTTTATTTCATGATTTTTATAGAAAAATAAACTCTTTACCTTTAAAATACTCATTTGTATAAGTAAAAATAAATTAAAGATAAAAAAGAGCAAGGATTTTATGGTGATGACGTCACCTAAGTAGAAATTCCTCTGCGACATATTAGTGTTTATTTGTTCCTTCAGCCGAGGTACGAGCCAGTGGACAGAACTCGTCAGTTTAGTATCGGAGTCTGTTGTTGATACTGACAATATCACTCCGCGAAATGAAATGAAATCTGTCTAAATTACCGATAAATTGGTTGTCCTGTTGTCACAACATTCGATTCGTTGTCTTGTTAAAAAATGTCTTTCCAGGAATTCTATTCAATACTAGATTATGAGTGCAAGTATGTTATTGTTCAGTATGACTTCCAAACCTTTTTTTTAATCTGCCCATGATCTCTAGGGGTTTATATAGCATTATGTGAATCAAATAATATCTCTATTTATGATTGTAATCAAAGCACGGATACTTAAAATTAGACCACCATCACAAGGGAAATATCATAAACTGTCAAATTATTTGCTACAAAAAATAATGAATTATTATACCATGTTTAACAACTACACCGCCATTCACAAGACAATTTACGAAATATGAGATTTGAAATCCTTTATTCTACCAGGGTGTAGATATTATTGTTTCTGTTCTACATCTTGTCAGATTTGAACCTCCTAATTCTAACAGAATTAAGATACATATGTATTATTGTATTTGTTCTAGCTCTATTTTATGTGAACATTAACGGGAAAAATCAACATCAAATTGGCCTGACCAAAGAAATGACCTATATTTGACCTCCAAATGAGTATCTAATATATTGTTATTAGTCCATATCCACGTCAGTTTGTCTACAAAAAGGCTGATTAAATATAAGAAATTTGTCTTGTTTTATGTTTTGTGTGACATATTTTCATTGAATACTTTACGGCTGTAATGTGTGACTTTGGAGTATCATTCTGTTATATAGTTATCTTAATAATTACTGTCTGTCTGAAATATTAAATATCTAAAAAGTCTAAAATAAAAAAGGTCCTTTTTATCTTTATTCGTTGTGTTAATCTTAATCATCCAACATTTTAGACATTATTTAATGGCTACCATCATGACTAGAATTGCAGATTGTGAATAACTATTTCCGTAACTGACAATGAGAATTAGAATTTCACGAAGTGACTTAAATTCACGACAGGAGCTGTTATTCGGGTCAGGAGATGTTAATCCTCCCATTCTGTTTCCCGGTTTTTGTAAGAAAAGGTAATAACAAAATTACCGAACTCCGAACAATCTTACAAAGGGAAAGTCAAAACTTTTGTAAGAGATTGTGTCGTTCTATATTTTGCATTGGTACCAAATCTACACTATTAATCTATTAGTGTCCTATGATATAATTATTGTATTCCAGCAGAAACAGCGTATGAAGTTTACATTTCACAACTCGTACGTTATTCCAGGGATTGCGTCCAGTACATTGCTGTTCTGCATGGATAGAGCTCAACTGCTGAGGCAAAACATACTGAAGCAAGGCTACGTTACTCCTATGTTGAAGTCATCGCTACAAAATTCTACGACTGCCATCACGATCTGGTTGACCGTAACTAAATATCCATTTCTCATATTGCAATGGATGTTTCCCCTTTTACATAGATTCTTTCCTCTATCACCGCCAATACTTTCACTGGACTTGATTATATTAGTAACACGGCGGGTATCTCATACGAAAAGGGATTTGCTTACCTTTCGCAAGTACCTGGGCTTACCCCATGTAATGTATGAATTGTGAAATATAAACTGCATACGTGGAAGCAGCGACTGGTAGAAAGTGGATCATTGTTGTCAAATTTGATGTTAATGTGAAGTAATGAGGCAGAGGACGCTGTTTCTGTTGTCTTCTTTATCTCAAGTTCTTAGGACGTATATTAATGGAATCCAGTTAGCAACGTTTGGATTAATAACTCACAGAATATTATCTATATACAATGTACTTGAAAGTGAGATAAAAGGCTTTAACTTCTGTAATGTTTTGTCCTTGATACGTTTTGGTATAAACTCTGTCTTATAGGAGTATACGAAAAGATCGACAAGAAGAGGGGTACATTTTGTTCCCTTATGGATGCCAAAAACTTATTGAAAAATGTGCCATCCCAACTCGACAAATATATTATCGATATGGAACTCCAACATATTAATTACTTCATTTTCTGTGCAGTACATTTTGTCTTTCGCTTCATGTTGGAGAAATGAATAATAAAATGAAAAACATAAAATACCACACTGTCGGAATAGTTATAAAATCTAATGGAAAACATAAAATACCACACTGTCGGAATAGTTACAAAATCTAATGGAAAACATAAAATACCACACTGTCGGAATAGTTACAAAATCTAATGGAAAACATAAAATATCACACTGTCGGAATAGCTACAAAATCTAGAAAAACATAAAATACCACACTGTCGTAATAGTTACAAAATCTAATGGAAAACATAAAATATCACACTGTCGGAATAGTTACAAAATCTAGAAAAAACATAAAATACCACACTGCCGCAATAGTTACAAAATCTAATGAAAAACATAAAATATCACACTGTCGGAATAGTTACAAAATCTAATGGAAAACATAAAATATCACACTGTCGGAATAGTTACAAAATCTAGAAAAACATAAAATACCACACTGTCGGAATAGTTACAAAATCTAGAAAAACATAAAATATCACACTGTCGGAATAGTTACAAAATCTAATGGAAAACATAAAATACCACACTGTCGGAATAGTTACAAAATCTAGAAAAACATAAAATATCACACTGTCGGAATAGTTACAAAATCTAATGGAAAACATAAAATACCACACTGTCGGAATAGTTACAAAATCTAATGGAAAACATAAAATACCACACTGTCGGAATAGTTACAAAATCTAATGGAAAACATAAAATACCACACTGTCGGAATAGTTACAAAATCTAAAGAAAAACATAAAATATCACACTGTCGGAATAGTTACAAAATCTAGAAAAAGCATAAAATACCACACTGTCGGAATAGTTACAAAATCTAGAAAAACATAAAATACCACACTGTCGGAATAGTTACAAAATCTAGAAAAACATAAAATACCACACTGTCGGAATAGTTACAAAATCTAGAAAAACATAAAATACCACACTGTCGGAATAGATCCAAAATCTAATCGAAAATCGTAGAAAGAGAATCGATACCTCTAACACCTATGCATATTTATTATTAATGTTTATATAATTGTTGAGTAATAACATGATTGTACTAGAATTATATCGTAAACAAGTGATGCGAATCATATTTAACGTTTAGCGTTTTCTTGTCGACTGCACAGAGTTCTGAGAAATCAAAGACTGAAATATATTCTTTTTTTTACCTCATTGAGGTTTTCCATCGGAAAACCATCAAAATCAATTTAATTTCAATACAATATTTGTTATTTATTTAGTTATAGGATCATTCTCTACATGTCAATCAGTACTTGGTGTACTTGAAACAAGATTGCAGCACAAAATACTAAGGTTATTTGTTCAATTATTTATATGACGAAATCATTATTAAATGGATGTTTTGATGAAGTGAAGTTATACATCCATTGAAACTTTTGACGCATGTTACGTACATCAGAATGAAAAAAAAATGTTTATATAATAAGTGAATGTTATGACGCACTCAGTTGTATTACATATGGGTATCGATTAAATAACAATCAATGTTAATATTAGAAGTGTATACCTGTTCCAGTGGGGGGTTTGTGCAGAAAATGCATATTAATGTTAAAAAATTGAATATTTACATGTATATCTTCTGATATGTTCGGTATACCTTGACATGAATTGTATTAGGTTATTAATTAGAATTTATTCATGCAATAATTATTTTTTAATGATTTTTTTTTCTATTAAAATACGGAGAACTAATTAAGACAAAATGTTTACTTAATCATAACATATTGTTGATCTTGTTGTTTCTGTGACGCACAGTAAACGTTTGTAAGATAAGATTGTCAGAGACAAAGGGAGTAAAAATGTATAGAAATATTGTCTTGTAGTCACAGAACATTTGGAGAAAACCACTCTGATTCTACCAAAATGTTCTCTGAAACTGATATCATCAACATGCTCGAGTTTTTGATTGACAACATATTTGTTATTTTTGGTGGACGTGTGTTTCAACAGACAGTTGGCATACCTATGGGTGCAAAATGTGCCCCTCTTCTCGCCGACTTGTTCCTTTATTCGTATGAGGCAGATCCTTTAATTTCACGTTCCGCTATATAGATGATGTCCTTTCACTAAATAATTTTAGGCTTGGTGATTTCGTTGATCGCATCTATCTCATTGAGCTTGAAATAAAGGATACCACAGATACAGATAGGCCTGCTTCATACCTTGACCTACACCTCGAAATGGACAGTGAGAGGTGGTTAAGAACGAAACTTTACGACAAAAGAGATGATTTCAATTTTCCCATTGTGAACTTTCCATTCATATGTAGCAACATTCCAGCAGCACCTGCATATGGAGTATATATCTCTCAGTTGATACGATATTCCAGAGCTTATGGTTGCTATCAGAATTTCCTTGATAGAGAGATGCTGCTAATAAGGAAGCTAATGAACCAATAGTTCCACTTAGTTAAGTTGAGGTCATCACTTTTTTACGGTCATCACCACCACTTGGTTGACCGTTATGGAATATCTGTCACAAATGACCACGGATATGTTCCACTTATCGTAAACACTTCCCGATCCTTTCCTCGTTCATGACTTATCACCGGGTTTGTAACTAGATCAACACGACGGGTGTCACTAGTGGAGCAGGAACTGTTTAACCTTCCGGAGCACCTGAGTTCACCCCGATTTTTAGTGGGGTTCGTGTTACTTTATCTTTAGTTTTATTTGTATGTTTTGTAGATCGTTGTTTGTCCTGTTGTACTTTTTCTTTTGGCCACTGTGTTGTCTGTTCTTCATCGATATACGGATTCTGATTACCTCCCTTTGGTATCTTCAAACTCTTCTTTCAAACACTAACTTCCAGTTTTCATGGTTTTTGTGTGTAGTCTTGTTCTTGTCACGAATATAGCAGTTAAAATAATGCTCAATCAATCAATCAATCAATCAATCAATCAATCAATCAATCAATCAATCAATCAATCAATCAATCAATCAATCAATCAATCGTTCCATCAACTGCTTGCAAACATTAATATCTTCCTTCTTTGACTCGACATTTATTATTCTAATGAAATGCCACTTTAAAATTAAGACGGGTATCTTACATGGACCGACTTTTCCTTTTTTTTCTATTTCATGTTACTTACTGTATGTTAATGTTTCACTGGCATTATTTTATGTTATAACTACGAACTGGTGTATCGTCATCACGACAGTCTATTATATATTCTGATTTGTTCTATTGTGTGACGTAAAACGTTAGCCTTTCTGAAGCAGACGGTAAAAACATCGAACTTAAACTGATGTTAAAAGGGAACAAATATTCAACAAGGAAAATACAAACAATAATTTGTAATGTTATTAGTTATAGATAAATGCATTGCATGTGCACACAGTGTGTCTAACTGTTGTTATACCTTTTATTGGCAATTAGGCTGAACAAATTCGTTACAGACATTAAGGTTCTAATTTAGTAACTATTTTGTCATCGATTAGTTTGTCTGTATGGAAACCCCCAATTTGAACAATTATTTGATTACGTCATAGAATAGAGAATGAATTAAAATTAACATGTTATCATCACTGTAGCTCTCTATACTGTGTTGTTCTAAGTTATCAATAGAAAATCAAACATTCATACAGAGATTTTAAATGTAGAAAATTAATCATTATTCTAATCACTTAGATTTTATGCTTTGTCTCAACGGATTGTGATTTTCGCTACTGTTTTCTTAAATTAGTATTTGTAGATTTTTCTTTCCGGATTGTGATTTTGCACTTTTCTCTTTATTTGGTGTTTGTTGATTTTTCTATCTTGAATGTGATTTTTGTACTATTCCGTCTAATGGTGTTTACTTTTGTCTCAAACGTTTAAATAAGACAACACATTTAATGTAGTCAAAATTACGTTTGATAGCATTGAAAGCTGATGTATCGATTTGGATAGCCACCATAATAAGTTTATGTTTCGTTTTACAAATAAAAATATCTTTAACTATGACGACTTCATATAAGGTAACAGCTGCTCTGTGGTGACAATACAATATTTATATTCCTCCACGTGCGTAGCAGACGAGATGTTGTGTGTTTCATGTTTTCGCGCGGATTTAACAGATGATTATTATAAGGATGATTTTGATAGTGAAGAAGGTATGTCGTTAATTTACTTAATATCTTAATTAATATAATATAATTGTCAGTGTAGTAAATAGGTAATATATCATTATGTGTTGTAATTATAACATGACGAAACCCCGCCAAATATAACTCGTATTTTAGTTATTGACTATTTCAAACATTTAATTTAATTATAGACATTTAGATATTAATTCTTAATAATTAAAAGATCAATTAAGTTTGACCGAGTTAGGTACTGATCACAGATTGATTGTTCTTGGTAGAAATTGACAAATTTGTGTAGACAATCAACGACCGATAAAACTATAACACAAATTCGTTCATTCCATCTCGTCCATCTTATGCCATATCATTCCATTTTTATTGGACAGGGAAAGCAAGTGGAGCAGGATCGTGTTTCATCCAAATCACCTGGCTCCACTTTAAAATTCATATCCAAAACACGTTTGCTTTTCAGATTTCGTCTTTCCTTTCTGATTATGACATTGATTCTGATTTCAACATTGTATATATACCAACACCTAGTTTGTGTATTAAGCAGTCATGAAGGTCTATGTCTCTGACAATAGTATTTTATATGCTTCCTTAACATTTACATCTTGTATTTAATGTCCAAATCGGTTTTAGATGTCGATTTATTTGACAGTTTCTTATACATTTGTCAATAACTCTTATAAGTATATTGAGGAGTGTTTTAATATCTGTTTTTATGTTTGCTATTTTATGTACTATCACGGATGTGTATGAGGGAATTATGATCTTAATTCTCATATACACTTGACTTTGACATTTTTGAGCCATGTCCATTGTATTGCTGATTACCCTAGTTAAAGATGAGTTTTCTCTGACGTTCACATATTCAGAACTCATTCTGTAAGACATGGCTCTCAATATTTAATTACCCAAATTTTTCGCTATTTTATTTGCTTATAAATTCCCGTCACAGTGATTGTCGTACGATATGTAAATATTAGTTTAACTGTACATTTGTTATTGGAGATACTTAGTTTACTAGCATATTTGTCATATTTAAAGGGTACCAATTTCATACCTGTTCTACACACTATGCACTTATTTATAAACTCACACAAAAAATAATTTTCTGAAGATATTGCTTCGTCGACAAATTTTCTGAATTCATAAAATCAGCAGTATCAACATATGTGTTGTAATTCTATACTAGAGTTTTTTTTTGTAACATCGTAACAAATTCCGTCCATAAATTTCAGTACTTTGACGGCGGTAATTGAGAATTGTACAAAAAAGGAATCGTTTTGCAAACAAGAATCCAACTGTTTAAGTTCTTTATGTTTTAAGGTTAGGTTTGTATATCGACCTTAAGTTCTTTATGTTTTAAGGTTAGATTTGTATATCGACCTTAAGTTCTTTATGTTTTAAGGTTAGATTTGTATATCGACCTTAAGTTCTTTATGTTTTACGGTTAGATTTGTATATCGACCTTAAGTTCTTTATGTTTTAAGGTTAGATTTGTATATCGACCTTAAGTTCTTTATGTTTTAAGGTTAGATTTGTATATCGACCTTAAGTTCTTTATGTTTTAAGGTTAGATTTGTATATCGGCCTTTGATTTTTATGTAATAAACATTACTTCTTTAATGCCATGTTATTCAATAATGTAGTAAACGATTCCATTTAACACTTAATGAAGTTTGTAAGTGGGTTTCTGGTTTTGTTCAACGGACTGAGTATCATTGACAATTGTTTTCAGAAGAACAAATAATTGTATTGTATTGAATTTTAGAATTGATTTTTCTGTCTTCATACGAATTGTCATTGTTTCTTTCTTAATACTTTCATAACTATATAATGAATACCCAATTAATAGTTTATCAACCGATTTGAGGCTACCGATATGTACATCATATTTACATTTTAATACCAGGAAGCGATTCTCTGTTATTGAATTTGACAAGGAAATTTGATTATTTTTATTTAAAACTACGCTAAACATTACACAAATGGCCGAACAGATTATATAAGGACGGTAATTGAAGACATGTTTTCTTAACTAATACATATATATGAATACCCTGCAAGAGCCCCGATTCTGCTAGGGATGCAGTTAGTATAATCATTGTACTACACCAGGCATATGATTAAATACAAGATTGTCATCTAATTGTTCCGTCATTCATTTCCCTGTCTGTTGTAAAAATGTTTCTTCCTACAAGTGTTTTCTACGTTAGGCTATTATTAGACGTATACTTAGGTTCAAAGTCCGATAGACAAACAACTGCAGGTTAATTTATGCCAGAAAGTAATGCAATAACACGTTTAACATGTTTCGAAAAACAATATCATATTTATGAAAATTCTTATTTATGTGATATGTCAGTTGTTATAAATAGTGTCAGAACTACTAATTTCTGTTGACCACTTTACTCAAATGTTACAATTTAATTTTTTTTGGGGTATTTCGTGTGAAAAATCACGATTTTACGCCAACAAAACATATTTTTTTCAATTTTAGGGGGGGGGGGGGGGGCGTCCCCCCCTGGATCCGCCCCTGTTACCCCTCAATTATTTTAATTTATGTTTGATTAGATAGAGATAAAATGAAAAACAAAAAAATATCATATTGTTGAAACAGTTCCAAAATTAATGATCACAATTTTAGAGAGGCGTCGTGGTCGTGATCGTATGGTAGTTGTATTTATAAATACCTATGCAATCAGTGCCTATTACCACTAACGTTGTGAGTTCGAATCCCGCACAGCAGAGGTGTACTCGATACAACATTATGTAATTAAGTTTGTCGGTTACTTGCAACAGTATGGTGGTTTTGTCCGGGTCCTCCGGTTTCCTCCACCAATAAAGCTGACCGCCACGATATAACTGAAATATTGTTGAAAGTGGCGTTAAATACAATAACCATCACACTCACCCTCAAAATCGTAGAGGCAAAATCGATACCCCTAACACAAAATACATGACCACTGACTTTCCTATCTGGTACAGGCACTTCAATAAAAAGTGGCAGGATTAATGTAGTTTTTTGGATCCAAACATATAACTGGGCAAGCAGTGTTATTATAAAGAACGCTATAATCTTGAACATTATACATAATATAGTTAATCTTCGTGACACATAAGTTGTCATATGTATAATATTAGTTATATTAAAGAGAGCCCACGGCCTCAACCATTATCTAAATAGTAGATAGTATACAAGGCCATCATATGACATAATAGTGAATAATTACATTACTTCCGTTTTTCATTGAAATGTTACAATAGGATTGGTTATGAAGTGGTCACATGATAATAAAAGAGATGTTTTACATCCCAATAAAACTCAAACCCGAACTTGCACGTGCCTCCATGACGACGTCAGATGTAAACAATCAATGGCGTAGTAATTTCCAACAGCAAATAATCTAACACAACACAAATAAAATTCACAACGAAAAATTCAACTATATTACATTTTGGTGTAATTTAAATGTAATTATAAGAATTGAATGCATTTTTTTTTGTAGTTTTATTGGCGTGTAAAAGCGTGGACCGAATAGCGCGCTTCATACAAAATGTGCTTCGGTCCACGCGCGCTTCATGCAAAATGTGCTTCGGTCCACGCTTTTACACGCCAATAATACTAACAAAAAATGCATTCAATTCTTAAAACAACAGTAAATTTGGAACCAAAATATAATTGTCAATACCATCTTTAAGCAGCTGACAATACATTAACACGACGGGTGTCACTAGTGGAGCAGGAACTGCTTACCCTTCCGGAACACATGAGTTCACCCCCGGTTGTTAGTGGGGGTCGTGTTACTCGATCTTTAGTTTTATATGTATGTTTTGTAGGTCGTTGTTTGTCCTTTTGTACTTTTTCTTTTGGCCATTGTGTTGTCTGTTCTTCTTCGATATACGGATTCTGATTGCCCCTTTGATATCTTCAAACTCTTCTTTCTAACAAGGTGTTTATATCTTCCGTAAAACATTTTGAGAGATAAGATAAGACGATTCTTTAAAAATCCCTGAGTTAATAGTTTAGTACTCAGAATACGGTGACGTTATTAAAAGTTTGAATACAATGCAAGTTCGAGCGTAATGTATGAGTTGTGAAATATAAACTGCATTACTATCAAGGTATTGAACATTTATTATGGTAAAATTGAAGTCGTCTCTTTTATCACAACGACTGGTAGAAAGTTGATCATTGTTGTCAAAGTTGATGTTAATGTGAAGAAATGAGGCAGAGGAAGAGTTAGCAAAGTTTGGATTAATAACTCACAGAATATTATCTATATACTTGAAAGTGAGTTAAAAGGCTTTAGCTTCTGTAATGTTTTGTCTTTGATACGTTTTGGTATAAACTCTGTCTTATAGGAGCATAGGAAAAGATCGACAAGAAGAGGGGTACATTTTGTTTCCATATGGATGCCGAAAACTTATTGAAAAATGTGCCATCCCAACTCGACAAATATATTATCGATATGGAACTCCAACATATTAATTATTTCATTTTCTGTGCAGTACATTTTGTTTTTCGTTTCATGTTGGAAAAATGAATGATAAAATGAAAAACATAAAATACCACACTGTCGGAATAGTTACAAAATCTAATGGAAAACATAAAATACCACTCTGTCGGAATAGTTACAAAATCTAGAAAAAACATAAAATACCACACTGTCGGAATAGTTACAAAATCTAATGGAAAACACAAAATACCACACTGTCGGAATAGTTACAAAATCTAATGGAAAACATAAAATACCACACTGTCGGAATAGTTACAAAATCTAATGGAAAGCATAAAATACCACACTGTCGGAATAGTTACAAAATCTAATGGAAAACATATAATACCACACTGTCGGAATAGTTACAAAATCTAATGTAAAACATAAAATACCACACTGTCGGAATAGTTACAAAATCTAATGGAAAACATAAAATACCACACTGTCGGAATAGTTACAAAATCCAATCGAAAATCGTAGAAAGAGAATCGATACCTCTAACACCTATGCATGTTTATTATTAATGTTTATATAATTGTTGAGTAATAACATGATTGTACTAGATAACCGATAACTTATTGAAAAATGTGCCATCCCAACTCGACAAATATATTATCGATATGGAACTCCAACATACTGATTACCAAATCGATACCTCTAACAAACAAATACCTGACCACTCACTTTCCTGACTTGGTACCGGCACATCAATAAAAATTGGCAGGGTTAAACTAGTTTTATGGGCCCTAATCTCCCCTCTTAATGAAATGATGTGGTCATGCAAGTGTAAGTGCTTTCCACATATGCGTAAAATGCATGCCAACCTTCACATATATCCGAGCGAACAGCGTTGATACAAATGATTCATAATTTTGTTTTTGAAAAGCATTTAGTGATCCCATTCGTGCTATAATTATTAAAGCAATTTTAAAGGTTGTATATTGACAAAACACATGAAATAATGTTGTTACATAATAAGTAGGACAAAATATGATATAATTATATCAAGTTATACAACATATAAGTCAGCGATGCAACACATAAGTGCATTGAACTTGTCATCATTCCGGTGGAAGTTCCTCCATCGAATTTCGGAAAGTATGTCTTTATTAATCGATGTGCTGTTAGCCATTTAAAGATGTTATCAGAATCTGTCATTGCGCTACCAAGGCTATACAGAGTCTATTTCTCGGTATGAATAGCCTGATTAAACTCCAAAATCTACACAAAATACCAGTGTCGGAATAACTCCAAAATATACACAAAATACCACTGTGTCGGAATAACTCCAAAATCTACACAAAATACCAGTGTCGGAATAACTCCAAAATACCACAGTGTCGGAATATCTCAAAAATCTACACAAAATACCACAGTGTCGGAATAATTCCAAAATATACACAAAATACCACAGAGTCGGAATAACTTCAAAATCTACACAAAATACCATAGTGTCGGAATAACTCCAAAATCTACACAAAATACCACAGTGTCGGAATAACTCCAAAATCTAAACAAAATACTAGTGTCGGAATAACTCCAAAATACCACAGTGTCGGAATAACTCCAAAATACCGAAGTGTCGGAATAACTCCAAAATACCACAGTGTCGGAATAACCTCTAAAATCTACACAAAATACCACAGTGTCGGAATAACTCCAAAATCTACACAAAATACCAGTGTCGGAATAACTCCAAAATACCACAGTATCGGAATAACTCCAAAATACCGAGGTGTCGGAATAACTCCAAAATACCACAGTGTCGGAATAGCTCCAAAATCTACACAAAATACCAGTGTCGGAATAACTCCAAAATATACACAAAATACCAGTGTCGGAATAACTCCAAAATCTACTCAAAATACCAGTGTCGGAATAACTCAAAAATCTACACAAAATACCAAAGTGTCGGAATAACTCCAAAATCTACACAAAATACCAGTGTCGGAATAACTCCAAAATCTACACAAAATGCCACAGTGTCGGAATAACTCCAAAATCTAAACAAAATACAAGTGTCGGAATAACTCCAAAATACCACAGTGTCGGAATAACTCCAAAATACCGAAGTGTCGGAATAACTCAAAAATACCACAGTGTCGGAATAACCTCCAAAATCTACACAAAATACCAAAGTGTCGGAATAACTCCAAAATATACACAAAATACCACAGTGTCGGAATAACTCCAAAATATACACAAAATACTACAGTGTCGGAATAACTCCAAATTCTACACAAAATACCAGTATCGGAATAACTCCAAAATCTATACAAAATACCAGTGTCGGAATAACTCCAAAATCTACACAAAATACCAGTGTCGGAATAACTCCAAAATCTACACAAAATACCACAGTGTCTGAATAACTCCAAAATACCACAGTGTTGGAATAACTCCAAAATACCGAAGTGTCGGAATAACTCCAAAATACCGAAGTGTCGGAATAACTCCAAATTCTACACAAAATACCAAAGTGTCGGAATAACTCCAAAATATACACAAAATACCACAGTGTCGGAATAACTCCAAAATCTACACAAAATACCAGTGTCGGAATAACTCCAAAATCTACACAAATTACCATAGTGTCGGAATAACTCCAAAATGTACACAAAATACCACAGTGTCGGAATAACTCTAAAATCTAAACAAAATACATGTGTCGGAATAACTCCAAAATACCACAGTGTCGGAATAACTCTAAAATCTAAACAAAATACATGTGTCGGAATAACTCCAAAATACCACAGTGTCGGAATAACTCCAAAATACCGAAGTGTCGGAATAACTCCAAAATACCACAGTATCGGAATAACCTCCAAAATCTACACAAAATACCAAAGTGTCGGAATAACTCCAAAATATACACAAAATACCACAGTGTCGGAATAACTCCAAAATGTACACAAAATACCAGTGTCGGAATAACTCCAAAATCTAAACAAAATACATGTGTCGGAATAACTCCAAAATACCACAGTGTCGGAATAACTCCGAAATACCGAAGTGTCGGAATAACTCCAAAATACAACAGTGTCGGAATAACTCCAAAATCTACACAAAATACCAAAGTGTCGGAATAACTCCAAAATCTACACAAATTACCAGTGTCGGAATAACTCCAAAATCTAAACAAAATACCAGTGTCGGAATAACTCCAAAATCTAAACAAAATACCAGTGTCGGAATAACTCCAAAATACCAAAGTGTCGGAATAACTCCAAAATACCACAGTGTCGGAATAACTCCAAAATACCACAGTGTCGGAATAACTCCAAAATCTACACAAAATACCACAGTGTCGGAATAACTCCAAAATCGAAACAAAATACCAGTGTCGGAATAACTCCAAAATGTACAAAAAATACCACAGTGTCGGAATAACTCCAAAATATAAGCAAAATACATGTGTCGGAATTACTCCAAAATACCACAGTGTCGGAATAACTCCAAAATACCGAAGTATCGGAATAACTCAAAAATACCACAGTGTCGGAATAACCTCCAAAATCTACACAAAATACCAAAGTGTCGGAATAACTCAAAAATCTACACAAAATACCACAGTGTCGGAATAACTCCAAAATATACACAAAATACCAGTGTCGGAATAACTCCAAAATCTACACAAAATACCACCGTGTCGGAATAACTCCAAAATACCGAAGTGTCGGAATAACTCCAAAATACCACAGTGTCGGCATAACTCCAAAATCTAGTCAAAATACCACAGTGTCGGAAGAACTCCAAAATCTAAACAAAATACCAGTGTCGGAATAACTCCAAAATACCACAGTGTCGGAATAACTCCAAAATATACACAAAATACCACAGTGTCGGAATAACTCCAAAATATACACAAAATACCACAGTGTCGGAATAACTCCAAAATATACACAAAATACCACAGTGTCGGAATAATTCCAAAATCTACACAAAATACCAGTGTCGGAATAACTCCAAAATCTACACAAAATACCATAGTGTCCGAATAACTCCAAAATCTACACAAAATACCACAGTGTCGGAATAACTCCAAAATCTAAACAAAATACTAGTGTCGGAATAACTCCAAAATACCACAGTGTCGGAATAATTCCAAAATACCGAAGTGTCAGAATAACTCCAAAATACCACAGTGTCGGAATAACCTCTAAAATCTACACAAAATACCAAAGTGTCGGAATAACTAAAAAATATACACAAAATACCAGTGTCGGAATAAGTCCAAAATCTACACAAAATACCACAGTGTCGGAATAATTCCAAAATATACACAAAATACCAGTGTCGGAATAACTCCAAAATCAACACAAAATACCAGTGTCGGAATAACTCCAAAATACCACAGTGTCGGAATAACTCCAAAATACCGAAGTGTCGGAATAACTCCAAAATACCGAAGTGTCGGAATAACTCCAAAATCTACACAAAATACCACAGTGTCGGAATAACTCCAAAATCTAAACAAAATACCACTGTCGGAATAACTCCAAAATACCGGAGTGTCGGAATAACTCCAAAATACCACAATGTCGGAATAACCTCCAAAATCTACACAAAATACCAGTGTCGGAATAACTCCAAAATATACACAAGATACCACAGTGTCGGAATAACTCCAAAATATACACAACATACTAGTGTCGGAATAACTCCAAATTCTACACAAAATACCAGTGTCGGAATAGCTCTAAAATCTATACAAAATACCAGTGTCGGAATAACTCCAAAATCTACACAAAATACCAGTGTCGGAATAACTCCAAAATCTACACAAAAAACCCCAGTGTCGGAATAACTCCAAAATACCGAAGTGTCGGAATAACTCCAAAATACCGAAGTGTCGGAATAACTCCAAAATACCGAAGGGTCGGAATAACTCCAAATTCTACACAAAATACCAAAGTGTCGGAATAACTCCAAAATCTACACAAAATACCACAGTGTCGGAATGACTCCAAAATCTACACAAAATACCACAGTGTCGGAATAACTCCAAAATCTACACAAAATACTAGTGTCGGAATAACCTCCAAAATATACACAAAATACCAAAGTGTCGGAATAACTCCAAAATATACACAAAATACCACAGTGTCGGAATAACTCCAAAATGTACACAAAATACCAGTGTCGGAATAACTCCAAAATCTAAACAAAATACATGTGTCGGAATAACTCCAAAATACCACAGTGTCGGAATAACTCCAAAATACCGAAGTGTCGGAATAACTCCAAAATACAACAGTGTCGGAATAACTCCAAAATCTACACAAAATACCACAGTGTCGGAATAACTCCAAAATACCACAGTTTCGGAATAACTCCAAAATACCGAAGTGTTGGAATAACTCCAAAGTACCACAGTGTCGGAATAACTCCAAAATCTACACAAAATACCAAAGTGTCGGAATAACTCCAAAATACCACAGTGTCGGAATAACTCCAAAATCTACACAAAATACCAGTGTCGGAATAACTCCAAAATCTACACAAAATACCAAAGTGTCGGAATAACTCCAAAATCTACACAAAATACCACAGTGTCGGAATAACTCCAAAATCTACACAAAATACCACAGTGTCGGAATAACTCCAAAATTTAAACAAAATACCAGTGTCGGAATAATTCCAAAATACCGAAGTGTCGGAATAACTCCAAAAACCGAAGTGTCGGAATAACTCCAAAATACCACAGTGTCGGAATAACCTCCAAAATCTACACAAAATACCAAAGTCGGAATAACTCGAAAATCTACACAAAATACCACAGTGTCGGAATAACTCCAAAATCTACACAAAATACCAGTGTCGGAATAACTCAAAAATCTACACAAAATACCACAGTGTCGGAATAACTCCAAAATCTACACAAAATACCAGTGTCGGAATAAATCCAAAATCTACACAAAATACCACAGTGTCGGAATAACTCCAAAATCTACACAAAATACCAGTGTCGGAATAACTCCAAAATACCACAGTGTCGGAATAGCTCCAAAATACCGAAGTGTCGGAATAACTCCAAAATCTACACAAAATACCAGTGTCGGAATAAATCCAAAATCTACACAAAATACCACAGTGTCGGAATAACTCCAAAATGTACACAAAATACCAGTGTCGGAATAACTCCAAAATACCACAGTGTCGGAATAACTCCAAAATCTACACAAAATACCAGTGTCGAAATAACTCCAAAATCTACACAAAATACCAAAGTGTCGGAATAACTCCAAAATCTACACACAATACCACAGTGTCGGAATAACTCCAAAATCTACACAAAATACCACAGTGTCGGAATAACTCCAAAATCTAAACAAAATACCAGTGTCGGAATAACTCCAAAATACCAGTGTCGGAATAACTCCAAAATACCGAAGTGTCGGAATAACTCCAAAATACCAAAGTGTCGGAATAACTCCAAAATATACACAAAATACCACAGTGTCGGAATAACTCCAAAATCTACACAAAATACCAGTGTCGGAATAACTCCAAAATCTACACAAAATACCACAGTTTCGGAATAACTCCAAAATCTACACAAAATACCAGTTTCGGAATAAATCCAAAATCTACACAAAATACCACAGTGTCGGAATAACTCCAAAATCTACACAAAATACCAGTGTCGGAATAACTCCAAAATACCACAGTGTCGGAATAACTCCAAAATACCGAAGTGTCGGAATAACTCCAAAATCTACACAAAATACCAAAGTGTCGGAATAACTCCAAAATCTGCACAAAATACCAGTGTCGGAATAACTCCAAAATATACACAAAATACCAGTGTCGGAATATCTCCAAAATAAACACAAAATACCAGTGTCGGAATAACTCGAAAATCTACACAAAATACCAGTGTCGGAATAACTCCAAAATCTACACAAAATACCACAATGTCGGAATAACTCCAAAATATACACAAAATACCACAGTGTCGGAATAACTCCAAAATCTAAACAAAATACCAGTGTCGGAATAACTCCAAAATACCACAGTGTTGGAATAACCCCAAAATATCGAAGTATTGGAATAACTCCAAAATACCACAGTGTCGGAATAACTCCAAAATCTACACAAAATACCAAAGTGTCGGAATAACTCCAAAATCTACACAAAATACCACAGTGTCGGAATAACTCCAAAATATACACAAAATACCAGTGTCGGAATAACTCCAAAATCTACACAAAATACCACAGTGTCGGAATAACTCCAAAATCTACACAAAATACCAGTGTCGGAATAACTCCAAAATCTACACAAAATACCACAGTGTCGGAATAACTCCAAAATCTACACAAAATATCACAGTGTCGGAATAACTCCAAAATCTAAACAAAATACCAGTGTCTGAATAACTCCAAAATACCACAGTGTCTGAATAACTCCAAAATACCGAAGTGTCGGAATAACTCCAAAATACCACAGTGACGGAAAAACCTCCAAAATCTAATAGACACATCGTAGAAACATTAACAATATTATACCACTAAAATTCGTGAATTTGATTTTCGTTCTTGAAGAGGTGTACTAGATACAACATTATGCTATTGTAGAATATGGATAGTATAATTACACATATAAATTGCAAATGCGGATACATAGAGTGTAAATACTAAAAAAGTTGTAAGTTGTAAATGTGATACTATAATTACTGAAATATAATAGCTGAAATATTGCTGAAAGTGGCGTTAAAACACAACCCCCCCCCCAAAAAAAATCTATAATTACAAATAATAAAAAGTGTAAATTTGGATAGCATAATTACACAAACTGGATTAAGTACAAGTGAATTATATTTTGATTGGCATATTCAGAGATAATCTTTGCACTGTTATTTTTTTTAGAGTTCTCTTATATTTAGTGTCAATCCTATGTCTTATTACTGTTTAATAATGATATGTAGCCACCTGAGACTTCTATCTAGTCGAAATATGCAGTTCGGTCTGACGTCATTTGGGATATAATATATAGATTTGGATTTTTGAAAAGAAAATAATTTCCTATCAAAATAAAACGAGGTGAGAAACGGGTCACAATTACCCGTGGGTTATCAATGTTATATCGACTACTCAGAAAGTACCATTCACAATCTGACAAATAACGCTTTATAGGAAAAATTAAGTATTGTTTATATAAAACCACCACAAGAAACAGCTGAATCTTCCCATTATTCAACGAAATTTTAGAACAATTGCCATCACTCGAGGCGTCCGTCGTCTGTCGTCCGTTAAATTATCACATTTTTTTTAATCTTCTCTTCTGAACCCCTTAGCCAAATGAACTGAAACTTCTAGGAAATATCTATGGAAGGGCCTCTATAAAGATTGCGCATTTTGTCCCAATCCGTTAACAAACATGGCCGCCGAAGACAATTCTTGTTTCTGATTGGCCGATTTTTTAAAATCATCTCCTCTGAAACCGCTTAGTCAAATGAACCGAAACATGGTAGGAACCATCTATGGAAGGTCCTCTATAAAGATTGCTTATTTCGTCCCGATCCGTTGACAAACATGGTCGCCACAGGGAATTCTTGTTTCTGATTGGTTGATTTTTAAAAAATCTTCTCTGAAACCGTTTGTCGAAATGAACCGAAACTTAGTAGGAAGCATCTATGGAAGGCCCTCTAATAAGATTGCTCATTTCGTCCCGATCTGTTCACAAACATTGCCGCCACAGACAATGCTTGTTTCTGATTGGTCGATTTATAAAAATTTTCTCCTCTGAAACTGCTTATCCAAGTGAACCGCAATTTGGTAGGAAGCATCTATGGAAAGTCCTCTATAAAGATTGCTCATTTCGTCTCGATCCGTTGACAAAGATGGTCGCCACAAGCAATTCTTGTTTCTGATTGGTTGATTTATAAAAATCTTCTTATCTGAAACCGCTTGGCCAAATGAATTGAAACTTGGTAGGAATTATCTATGGAATGTCCTCTATAAAGAATGCTCATTTCGTTCCGATCCGTTAACAAACATGACCGCCACAGGCAATTCTTGTTTCTGATTGGTCGATTTCTAAATATTCTTCCCTGAAACCGCTTGGACAAATGAACCCAAACTTGGTAGGAAGCAACTATGAAAGGTCCTCTATAAAGATTACTATTTCGTCCCGATCCGTTGACAAACATTGCCACCACAGGCACTTCTTTTTCCGATTGGTCGATTTCTAAAAAAAACCGAGTAGCCAAATGAACAGAAATTTGGTAGGAAGCACCCATTGAAGGTTCTGTATAAGGTTTCCTCAAAACAGAATGAAAGGTGAGGGACACAGGCTCAGTCCACTGAGCGTCTAGTTCTAATATATGTTTCTGATTTAAATACAGAGCATTATACCACCTCACCAATATGTATGCTATTAAACCAGAAACATCCGATCAGCCTGATCGGGAGACATGCGCGTTTAAAGGTCATTATTTATAGTAAAGTGGGCTGGGAGTTACTGATAAACAGCTGATAATGGTAAACATAAGCACAATGACATGGATGAGGACTCTTATGTGAATATATAAACACAACATCAAACACATAAAATTAGATTTATAAATTTTCATACTTAAAATGTTACGTCTTTTAAATAAAGAATTAAATTAAGCATGATTGGCATGATTAAGATAACCCCAATCTTCGATTTACGGATCCTGATTATCCCTTTATTATCTTCAAACTCTTCTAGCCTTCTTTATTGTACATCGAGCTGACCTACTTAACAACCGCATTTATAAAGATATACGTGTATCTACTTCTGGTTTGCGGAAAAAATTATAACACTAACAGGGGCGGATCCAGGATTTCAAGTTAGGAGGGGCTTAAAAAAATTGCGTCGAGCGGAGGGAGGCGCGAAAATTGTTGGGGTATTTCGTGTAAAAAATCACGATTTTACGCCAAAAAAATCATATTTTTTTCTAATTTTAGGGGGGGGGGGGGCGCGTCGGGTGCGCCACCCCGTGGGTCCGCCCCTGACTAATGTAATTAGAGGGCCCCGGGTGGCTCAATGAGTTAGGTCGTTGGATCTAACAGCTCATATGTAAGCCTATCACCAATACGGCGTGGGTTCGCAAACAGCTTTGTAAATTACAAAAAGGGTGCACTCGACTCGCATTTGCAAGTGATAAAGTTTACAAGTTGCTTGCCCAGGGTCGGTGGTTCTCTTCGGGTACTCTGGCTTCCTCCACCGCTAAAACTGGTCGACATGAATTAGCTGAAATATTGCTGAAAGTGGCGTTAAAACACCAAAAAATCAATCAACTAATGTAATTAGTATTCTCTAACGTTTATTTAGATGCTACTAACAGCATTGATGTATTCTTATATAATTTCAGTGATACGAGAACATGTTTATATAATATATATGTTGACTAATAAGAAAGATTAGATAAAGGAAAATCTGCATATGTTTGTGTATTTATGCTCCCTGTGGAACTCTCAAGTGTCAACTCTCAAGTGTCAACTCAAACAAACGTTCCACAAAAGGAAGTAGATATATTTGAAAAGAATAATTATTTACTTAACTGTCGCTGTGCACGGTATATATCATGTCGTATCAATTACTAGTATGACGGATGCACGCAATTAGAGTCCATTGCAACCTAACAGTGACTTCATTAGACTTCTAGAATGTCACAACACTGTGTCATCCAATTGTATACCTTGCACACGATGCAGTACATTGTTTGAAGTATGTTTGATCTCCTGTGCGTTCAGAGTCATTATGTACCATACTATTGTTTGTTTCTAAGCAATATTAATTACCCGTATGTAATGGGGCATGTTTTTAATTCAATAGGATACCCCTTTGTTTGCTTAATAAAGCTTTAGATTAGATCAAACAATTGGAATAAAACTGGTTAAAACTAAAACTCAATTCTTCTTGCCCTCAATGACGTTTTTTTTTAATTATTTGGCTTTCCCAATCGTTTTACTTAGCGTACTTTTTTCATTACATATAGTAAAAGAAATATTCTTTCAAATGTAGAGAACATTTTGGACACTTGTTTGAAATTTTGTCAATAAATCGTATTGAATCTGACTTACTGAAACACAATAATCTATATTTAACATGTCTGAGATTTTAATAACACATTTCCATGATGGCTTTATATTTTTTGTAACTTGAAAATTGACTGCACGACTTTTGAATTATGCATGAAATCAATTTCTTAAAACAGTAGGTTGAAGAATTTAAGGTAATTGTTAGACACATATCTTCTACATATAAATCAACCACATCTTATAATTAACTATTATATTACTTTGTTAGAGATTCACACATTACTCTTTAACTAGTCATCAATATATATATATACATATATAGTCCTAGTATCCTGCCGTGGTCTTCTGGCATTTCAATTACAACATTTCGCAATAGGGAAATCCGGAATAAGATGCAAGGCAAATGTAGAGTTATACCATTAAAGTAAAATTTATTCGTTCTACACGTGAGACATACAATTAATTTACAATATTAACGTGTCTTTGTAGAATTGCTATGGAGTATGAGTATAATATCAGTTTTATCTTGACAGTCAGTCTTATATTGTGGTAGCTAGTGTAATATCGTGACCTTAGTAATTGTTACATCGTGACAGTCAGTCTTATATCGTGGTAGCTAGTGTAATATCGTGACCTTAGTAATTGCTACATCGTGACAGTCAGTCTTATATCGTGGTAGCTAGTGTAATATCGTGATCTTAGTAATTGTTACATCATGACAGTCAGTCTTATATCGTGGTTGCTAGTGTATTATCGTGACCTTAGTAATTGTTACATCGTGACCTTAGTAATTGTTACATCGTGACAGTCAGTCTTATATCGTGGTAGCTAGTGTAATATCGTGACCTTAGTAATTGGTACATCGTGACAGTCAATCTTATATCGTGGTAGCTAGTGTAATATCGTGACCTTGGTAATTGCTACATCGTGACAGTCAGTCTTATATTTTGGTAGCTAGTGTAATATCGTGATCTTAGTAATTGTTACATCATGACAGTCAGTCTTATATCGTGGTTGCTAGTGTATTATCGTGACCTTAGTAATTGTTACATCGTGACAGTCAGTCTTATATCGTGGTAGCTAGTGTAATATCGTGACCTTAGTAATTGTTACATCGTGACAGTCAGTCTTATATTTTGGTAGCTAGTGTAATATCGTGACCTTAGTAATTGTTACATCGTGACAGTCAGTCTTATATTGTGGTAGCTAATGTAATATCGTGACCTTAGTAATTGTTACATCGTGACAGTCAGTGTTATATCGTGATAGCTAGTGTAATATCGTGACCTTTGTAATTGTTACATCGTTGCAGGCAGTGTTATATTGCGGTAGCTAGTGTAATATCGTGACCTTAGTAATTGTTACATCATGACAGTCAGTCTTATATTTTGGTAGCTAGTGTAATATCGTGACCTTAGTAATTGTTACATCGTTGCAGGCAGTGTTATATTGAGGTAGCTAGTGTAATATCGTGACCTTAGTAATTGTTACATCGTTGAAGTCAGTCTTATACCGTGGTAGCTAATGTAATATCGTGACCTTGGTAATTGTTACATCGTGACAGTCAGTCTTATATCGTGGTAGCTAGTGTAATATCGTGACCTTAGTAATTGTTACATGGTGACAGTCAGTCTTATATCGTGGTAGCTAGTGTAATATCGTGACCTTAGTAATTGTTACATCGTTGAAGTCAGTCTTATATTGTGGTAGCTAGTGTAATATCGTGACCTTAGTAATTGTTACATCGTTGAAGTCAGTCTTATACCGTGGTAGCTAGTGTAATATCGTGACCTTAGTAATTGTTACATCGTTGAAGTCAGTCTTATATCGTGGTAGCTAGTGTAATATCGTGACCTTAGTAATTGTTACATCGTTGAAGTCAGTCTTATATTGTGGTAGCTAGTGTAATATCGTGACCTTGGTAATTGCTACATCATGACAGTCAGTCTTATATCGTGGTAGCTAGTGTAATATCGTGACCTTAGTAATTGTTACATCGTTGAAGTCAGTCTTATATCGTGGTAGCTAGTGTAATATCGTGACCTTAGTAATTGTTACATCATGACAGTCAGTCTTATATTGTGGTAGCTAATGTAATATCGTGACCTTAGTAATTGTTACATCGTGACAGTCAGTGTTATATCGTGGTAGCTAGTGTAATATCGTGACCTTAGTAATTGTTACATCATGACAGTCAGTCTTATATTGTGGTAGCTAATGTAATATCGTGACCTTAGTAATTGCTACATCGTTGCAGGCAGTGCTATATTGTGGTAGACAGTGTAATATCGCGACAATAAGTGTTATATCGTAGCTAGCAGGTAATGATATATCGTGGTACACAGTTTTTTTTATCGTGGCAGTCAGTGTTATATCGTAGTACTCAGTGTAATATCGTGATATTGTCAATGGTATATTGTGGTAATCTGTGTTTTATCGTTATATAGTCTGTTTTATCGTGACAGTCAGTGTTATATCGTGTGGTAGTCAGTGTAATATTGTGCAATAGACAATGGCATATCGTGGCAGTTGATTTTATTTCGTGCTAGTGTAATTTAAGTTATTCATTACCTTGGCTGTATTATGCAGATTTCCTCAATAATGTCTTTGCGTTCAATAGAGTATCTATACCAAATGCTAGTTACATTGTTCATCGTGGTAGAGTAAAATTATAACAATAATCATAAGACTAATAATATTGAAAAATTTGTCAGATAATTGATTTTGTCCAATTGTGAACAATTTGAAAGTGGAGATGAAACTAAATGACAACATCAAATAAGGACAGGAAGGTTTTGTTTTTAAAGTGTTCATTTTGCGTGTTTGACAACAATCATCTAAAGTTTCCAATTAAAGTTTAATTCATATGTATAACTGAATAACAACAACACTCAATCATAATCACCAACTTAAAACAATCAATTTATCACCATCAGGTAGTCATTTAAGAAGAACACATTAACAGCCTCTATTTCACTTAACCGGAAGTATTGAAATATGTCTCGTTATCTTGGCATCCATCTTGTGTTTCTTTGATGTAATGACAATAATTATTAGGTTCGATGTACCATGTTTGTAATGAACATTGATGTAAATTACAATCAAGTTAGTCACCATTGTCTGTCATTAATTAAACATTACCCCGGCAGTGTGTAGGCGAGTCTACATTTCAATAAAAGTTTACCTGACTAAAGACATTACTTTACAAACGGGGGTGTCTACATTTCAATAAAAATTTACCCGAATGAAGTTATGTAGTCACGAATCACAAATCAATCCATCATTTCAAATATGCGAAGCGTGTATGTGGAATAACCGTTACGAAACTTGTGGATGGCGAGAAAGGACATTAAGAAAATCGAAATCAAGTTTTGTTTGTTCCCACACGGTATTAAATAAGGGTAATAACAAAATTACCGAACTCCGAACAATCTTACAAAGGGAAAGTCAAAACTCATAAGTATATAAACAGACAAAATCTGTCAACAACCGGAAAACTGTGAAAACCGTAATGACCCTGACTTGGTACAGGCATTTCTAAAGAAATGGTGGGTTGAATCAGATTTTAAAGCGCCAAACCTCCCGCTTTCATTACGGCTCAAAGGTTCCGGCTATCACTATAACAGTATTTATAACAATACTGGAACAAAATAGGTGAAATAGTTGTCAAAGCAGTACCAAATTCAGTGAAGTAAATGTCAAAAACACTCTTACGTCACACATTGATAAAAAAATATTTTTGACATTTTTGTTGACTTCCTTATCTTTATACATTTTCACTATATGAAAATGCACCTCTCTACTAAAGAAAATGTTAAAGGATAATGAGAATCCGTGATACCTTGAAGCACAGACAATACAGTGGCCAACATTTGACAAGAGGAAGGACAAAAAGTCAAAACAAGTTTCCACAAAACGCTACACAGATAACTAAAGAATGTACAAGACAGTGAGCAACGCAAGCTCCACAAAAACATGGATGAACTTGTATCTTGATCAATCCTTTGTATGTGTACCATTGTTCTTTGTGTTATCTGATCGTCCACCTCTAATACATGTAGATAATATCTACTCAAGTTTGTGTACATACAAGAAAATGTATGTTAGCATAATTATTTGTATGTGCTCTATATCTTTGTGATGATATCAACATTCTTGACCTTATAGATAAATATTAGAATTATCCTGATTACTGTATGCAGGCTTGATTAACTAGGTAATCACCGCTACATTGGAAAATTGTCGATGAAGTTGAGAACGAAGAGAAAAAAATGAGATTTATCGAAAATTGAGGTCTGCAAATATATAGATAATGTATATAATCTTATTTAGCAATGAATTATCTTTACGTTTAAATCAATCATATGTACAATTATTGATCTATTAAGCTATTTGCAGATATTTTCTGTGATAGCCGTACTATTCATACATTTCAAAAATTGTCATCTTTAAAAACACTATGTTGGTTATTTGGATTTTTTTGCACCGCACATTTGATATTCTTTTTAAATGAGAAATGTACAAACATTTATATTATTTCTAATTACAATAGAATATACATGAATTTGTTCAAAATAATGAATAAAATAGATGTGTTATTTACATCTACAAGCAAAGGAGATAATCGAACGTGGCCATCATATCAGTGTCTATCGAGTACACGGTAAACTCCCCTATATTGACTCCCCTGCTGTATGGATATACATATGTATTATGTTTTAATTTCTACTTTCCGTATTGCTAAGACTTTCAGCTATGGGTATTATTGTACCTGTTTCTGCAACTTTAAGAACTTTATCATTGTCATTGTCAATGTGGAGTTACAATATTAAAATAATCTATTATTTCAATATGACCGAGGGCCCGGGTGGCTCAATGAGTTAGGTAGTTGGATTACCTAACAACTCATGTATCCCTTCAAAAACAATATTGATACGCGAAAAAGACAAACCATGGTTCAGTAACGAAATACGAAAAGAAATCCGCATACGTGACCGGATTAGGAAAAAATTATTAAAATCTCAAAATGAAAACAACATTATTAAATATAAAAAACAAAGAAATAAGGTAAATAATATGAAAAAAATAGCAAAGGAGAAATTTGAAAATAATTTAGACAACTTTTTATTAAATAACTCTTCAAACCCCAAAATGTATTGGAAAATAATGAAGATGTTAATCAAATCTAACAAAGGAAATTATTGTATACCCCCACTCCGAAATTCAATCAATGATCAAAATATTGATGATATTGCTTATGACGATTCGGACAAATGCGAGTTATTGAATAAATATTTTAGCTCAATATCAAAACTGGACGAAGAAAATGTTACTCTCCCACAGATTGACTCAAAAACAAATAATATTATTCACGAAATACATATAACAGAGAACGAAATTATTGATGTTATTCAAATTCTTGACCCAAACAAAGCAACAGGACCAGACAAAATAAGTAATAAAATGCTTAAAATTTCTCCTGAGAAAATTGCAAAGCCCCTTCTAATAATATTTAATAAATCTTTACAACAGAGCAAATATCCTTCTAATTGGAAGAGTGCTCATGTTGTTGCAATTTTCAAAAAGGGCGACACATCCCTACCCTCCAATTATCGCCCGATATCTTTAATAAGTTGTGTAGGTAAATTAATGGAACGAATAGTTTATAAGCATGTTTACAATCATCTTGTTAATAACAATCTCATATATAAATACCAATCGGGGTTTTTGCCAAAACATTCCACTGTCCATCAACTATTAGAACTATACAATTCGATCCTAAACTCTCTAGAAAAAAAAGAATTTAGCTGCTTCGTCTTTTGCGATTTTTCTAAAGCTTTCGACAAGGTTTGGCATAAAGGTCTTATTCACAAAATGAATTCATACGGAATTCAAGGAAAGTTAATAAAATGGTTCGAAAACTATCTGTTCAAAAGAAGACAAAAAGTAATTAATAAAAACTCTTGGTCAAGTTTCGAACCTGTCTCAGCTGGTGTACCCCAAGGGTCGGTATTGGGTCCCCTCATGTTTCTAATATACATAAATGATATAGGAGAAAAACTTATATCGTTGAGTAGATTATTTGCTGACGACACATCACTCGGATATTCTAGTCAAAGTGTTGATCAAATAAAAACTGTAATCAATCATGATCTACTCGAACTAAATGCCTGGTCTAGTAAATGGCTAATGTCATTCAATCCCGAAAAAACAGAAATCTTGTTTTTCTCCAATACCGGTAACATAGACAACATCGAATTTTCTTTTAATGGCAAAAGTATCCCTTTATCTACTAGCCATAAGCATCTGGGAGTTATCCTCTCTCAAAATGCAAAATGGAATGAACATTTAGAAAATATGATAACAAATATAACCAAACATTTAGGTATATTACGGAAATTAAAATTCAGTCTAAATAGATCCAACTTAGAAAAAATGTATTTAGTCTACATTCGCCCCCTTTTTGAATACGCTTGTGAAGTCTGGGATAATTGCGGAATTGGCTATTCAGACAAATTAGAAAAACTTCAATTAGACGCTGCCAGAATTGTAACAGGTTTACCCATTTTTACAAAATCGGAGTATTTATATGCTGAGACAGGCTGGGAAACACTATCAGAGCGGAGATACCGCAGAAAACTCCAATTATTTTTTAATATAAAATGTGGAATGGCACCTGAATACTTGCGTTATCTAGTTCCCCCAACTATTCAGAGTACTACTATATACCCTTTGCGAAATGGTGATAATTTAATAGTTCCTTTCTGTAGACTCTCTATAACCAATTCGTCATTTATTCCTTCCACAGTTAAAGAATGGAATAAACTTGACATTGCAATCAGAAAATTAGATTCATTATCCAAATTCAAAAACGCTATTCGTCTTAACAGCCAACCAAATAAGATCTCAGTTCCCAAACTTTATTACTATGGCCCTAGAAAGTTAAACGTGATCCTAACACAAATTAGATGTACAGCTTCTTTCCTCAACCACGATCTACATAAGGTTCATATTTTATCTAGCCCAGCGTGTAGCTGCGGTGCCCCCCAAGAAGATGCGAACCACTTCTTTTTTGTTTGTACCAAATATTCTTTAATAAGAAATGAACTGTTTCTCAGCATAAGCGATTTGTCTCAATCGATCAATACTTCACTTCTCACTTCAGGAAGTGAAACCTTAAGCTATGCAGATAATTGCTTTATTTTTTATTCAGTTTTCCGATTCATAAAAAGGTCTAAACGATTTCTAATCGTTTAATGTACTAACCAAACATCATCCAGCATCCATACACACACACACACATACTTTTTCTTCATTTCTTTTTACTCGTTTACTATTTTCAGCTATATTATATGATAAAATTGTATTTTTCTTGTTTTCTTGTGCATTCTCAATATAATGTAATAATGATTGTATATATAGGAGAAGACTCCATAAGTTGGTAAAACTTGTGTCTGATCCTCTTTGTATCATTGATCAAATAAAATAATTATAAACTAAAACTCATGCAAGCCTATCACCAATACGGCGTGGGTTCGCGCCTGACTTTGTAAATTGCAAAAAAGGGTGCACTCGACTCGCAGCTGAAAGTGATAAAGTTTACCAGTTGCTTACCCATGATCGGTGGTTCTCTCCAGGTACTCCGGCTTCTTCCACCACTCAAGCTGGTCGCCATGATATAGCTGAAATATTGCTGAAAGTGCCGTTAAACACCAAAAATCAAAATCATCATCAATATGACCGGATATGGAGGTTACCATAACGATATTCACACTTGTTGTAATTGCATCTATAAATAGAACATATTTAACATAATTCGTACTGACATATGTAGGTCGTAGCAGACTGTAAATAACACATTTGCTGACAACAAATTCTGGAATCTTCCATCCTTATGGTAGGATCGAAGATATCTAATTCAGTGCGCACGATGCGTTTCTGCCAATGATACATACTGTTTTCCTATCGCGATGGTTTGAATAAATAACGCGATCGCATTAAAAATTGCTTGTCGAAAGTAAGCCTCGACATGTTGAAAGTATCGCGGTGGAAAAAGCAACGACATGGTTTCATTGTAATTTGTAGGGCTGTAGTCTGCAGCATAGAAATTATGTCCGTTTTCGAAATAAAACATGAAAGTATGCGGTCAGTTAGTGTCAATCGTAGATTAATCATCGTAAGTTTCATTCTGATTTGGATTTCTTAGGAGTATTATTCTCTGTTAAAAAGGTCAAAATGATTTAAAAAAATAT
Organism: Bathymodiolus brooksi; assembly: GCA_963680875.1. Classification (NCBI taxonomy): domain Eukaryota; kingdom Metazoa; phylum Mollusca; class Bivalvia; order Mytilida; family Modiolidae; genus Bathymodiolus; species Bathymodiolus brooksi. The sequence continues at coordinate 137,940,222 of OY804577.1, forward strand.
TAATTCGTTCATATTTCTCTGACAGTAAACACATCACCGTGTAAACACATCACCGTGTAAACACATCACGGTGTGATGTTAACTATCTACCCAATAACCTAAAGCGCATGACGGCGTAATACCAACTGTCTGTCCGATAACATATTATCAACTCTCTACTCGTTTTAGTAATGATATTAACTATCTGCCCGATGACGTAAAACACATGCCGGTGTGATATAAACAATCTGCCAGATAACCTATTATCAACCCTCGTCTTGTTTCAGTAAGGATATCAACTATCTGCCCGATGACCTAAAACGCATCATGGTCTAATACTAACTATCTGCCCGATAACCTAAAACACTTCTCGGTGTAATACTAATTGTCTGCCCAAATAACATATTATCAACTACCTACTTGTCTTAGTAAGGATGTCAACTATCTGCCCGATGACCTAAAACGCATCATGGTCTAATACTAACTATCTGCCCGATAACCTAAAACACTTCTCGGTGTAATACTAATTGTCTGCCCAAATAACATATTATCAACTACCTACTTGTCTTAGTAAGGATGTTAACTATCTGCCCGATGACCTAAAACACATCACGGTGTAATACTAACTATCTGCCCGATAACCTAAAACACATCACGGTGTAATACTAACTATCTGCCCGATAACATATTATCAACCCTCTACTTGTTTTGGTAAGGGCATTAATAATCTACCCGATAATATAGTATCAACTCCCTACTTGTTTCAGTAAGGATGTTAACTGTCTACTCGATAACCTAAAATTATTTAACACATGACGGTGTGATAATAAACTATTAACTATCTGCCTGATAACCTGCTTGTTTTAGTAATAAATGTAATCAATGTATTGCCATTTCTACAACATTTCAATGTCAGCTATTATTAAGCTAATACAGATCGTATCTACTAAGCACAAACCGAAAGTGACTTTCATCACGGCTGTACACAATCTGTTTAAAATCATATTCTCATCTTGCTCCCGTTTTCTGATATGTCGCTGCGTGAGAGATCTGACGAAACGCCGTAGACATCCTCTTGAGTGAATTGACCAATCAGATTGCCGCTTTCAGGATCTTGAAAGTAATTACGATAATCTGATTGGTCAATTTACTCACTGACCCTAGGTCACTGACATGAGGATGTCTACGGCGTTTCGTCAGATCTCTCACGCAGCGACATATCAGAAAACGGGAGCAAGATGAGAATATGATTTTAATCAGATTGGGCTGTATATTTCTCCATGTTTTATCTGATTTCTATAATAAAAGGAAATAAAATTCATGACTGAGAATGGAACACATTAACATCACGTTACGGTAAAAATCCAATTTTAACATAAAAATTAAGTAAATTACTTCCTCCTGGGGATAATTAACAAAAACAATTAACCAATGTTAAATGATCTGAATCGCATAATATGCTAGATTCACTTATTTGTAATGTTCAGGGCTATGTTGTATATACATTATTGATCATTCATATAGGTTAAAACAGTATTATAAGGGGGGTTAATTCATCGACCGACACGCAGATGATTAATTTGAATAATTGATATTCTTTATTAAGGGGCAACCCCTACCCTTTGACATCCGGAATATGCCCATTATTTGTCTGCGAAAATAGGACAATTGTCATTACTTAATCATTTTAAAAAATGGCTAATATACACACAGGCCTAGGGTAGATGATGTACCTTCACAAATAATTCCAAGTTTGGTGATTATGTTGATCGCTTCTATCCCATTTAGCTTCGCAAAAAGGACACAACAGATACATGTAGGCTTGCTTTGCACATTGACCAACACCCGGAAATTGAATTGAAAGCGAGGACCGGTTAAGAACGAAACTTTACAACAAAAGAGATGCTTTCAATTTTCCCATTGTAAACCTTCCATTTACATGTAGCAACATTACAGCAGCACTTCAATATGGAATATATATATATCTCTCAGTTGCTAAGATATTCCAAGGCTATCATGATTTTATTGACATAGCATTGATGCTACCAAAAGAAGCTACTGAACCAAGTGTTCCTAGTGGTCAAGCTGTAGTCATCACTTCGAATCTTCTATGGTCATCACCATGACTTCGTTAATCGCTTCGGAATATCTGAGTCACAAATGACCACTGATATATTCCGTTTGTCGTAATCACAGTCCCCTCCTGTCCTCTCATTCATGACTTCTCACCGTGCTTGAAACAAGAGAAACACGACAGGTGTCACTAGTGGAGCATCAACTGCTTACCTTTTCCCTGTTTTACTGGGGTTCGTGTTTCTCAGTTTCTACTTTTCTGCATAGTGACTAATCACCGTGCTTGCAACAAGAGAAACACGACAGGTGTCACTAGTGGAGCATCAACTGCTTACCTTTTCCCTGTTTTACTGGGGTTCGTGTTTTTCAGTTTCTACTTTTCTGCATAGTGACTAATCACCGTGCTTGCAACAAGAGAAACACGACGGGTGTCACTAGTGGAGCAGCAACTGCTTACCTTTTCCCTGTTTTACTGGGGTTCGTGTTTATCAGTTTCTACTTTTCTGCATAGTGACTTATCACCGTGCTTGCAACAAGAGAAACACGACGGGTGTCACTAGTGGAGTAGGGTCTGCTTACCTTTTCCCTGTTTTACTGCGGTTCGTGTTTATCAGTTTCTACTTTTCTGCATAGCGACTTATCACCGGGCTTGCAACAAGAGAAACACGACGGGTGTCACTAGTGGAGTAGGATCTGCTTACCTTTTCCCTGTTTTACTGCGGTTCGTGTTTATCAGTTTCTACTTTTATGCATAGTGACTTATCACCGGGCTTGCAACAAGAGAAACACGACGGGTGTCACTAGTGGAGTAGGATCTGCTTACCTTTTCCCTGTTTTACTGCGGTTCGTGTTTTTTCAGTTTCTACTTTTCTGCATTGTGAATTATGGCGAACATTGTATTGTCTGGTTTTCGAATTACTTATCTAAAGCATCTTATCACACAAACACAGAGCTCAGGATAAAATGTGAAATTATTTCATTCTAGATTTTTGTTAACGTTGATTAAGCTTATTAAACATTACAATCTCACAAGTTTCTCTCATGACCACACCATAATCAAACATTACAATCTCACAAGTGTCTCTCATGGCCACACCATAATCAAACATTACAATCTCACAAGTTTCTCTCATGACCACACCATAATCAAACATTACAACCTCACAAGTTTCTCTCATGGCCACACCATAATCAAACATTACAATCTCACAAGTTTCTCTCATAACCACACCATAATCAAACATTACAATCTCACAAGTTTCTCTCATAACCACACCATAATCAAACATTACAATCTCACAAGTTTCTCTCATAACCACACCATAATCAAACATTACAATCTCACAAGTTTCTCTCATGGCCACACCATAATCAAACATTACAATCTCACAAGTTTCTCTCATGGCCACACCATAATCAAACATTACAGTCTCACAAGTTTCTATCATAACCACACCATAATCAAACATTACAATCTCACAAGTTTCTCTCATAACCACACCATAATCAAACATTACAATCTCACAAGTTTCTCTCATGACCACACCATAATCAAACATTACAATCTCACAAGTTTCTCTCATAACCACACCATAATCAAACATTACAATCTCACAAGTTTCTCTCATAACCACACCATAATCAAACATTACAATCTCACAAGTGTCTCTCATGACCACACCATAATCAAACATTACAATCTCACAAGTTTCTCTCATGACCACACCATAATCAAACATTATAATGTCACAAGTTTCTCTCATAACCACACCATAATCAAACATTACAATCTCACAAGTTTCTCTCATGGCCACACCATAATCAAACATTACAATCTCACAAGTTTCTCTCGTGGCCACACCATAATCAAACATTACAATCTCACAAGTTTCTCTCATGACCACACCATAATCAAACATTACAATCTCACAAGTTTCTCTCATAACCACACCATAATCAAACGTTACAATCTCACAAGTTTCTCTCATAACCACACCATAATCAAACATTACAATCTCACAAGTTTCTCTCATGACCACACCATAATCATACATTACAATCTCACAAGTTTCTCTCATGGCCACACCATAATCAAACATTACAATCTCACAAGTTTCTCTCATAACCACACCATAATCAAACATTACAATCTCACAAGTTTCTCTCATAACCACACCATAATCAAACATTACAATCTCACAAGTTTCTCTCATGGCCACACCATAATGAAACATTACAATCTCACAAGTTTCTCTCATAACTACACCATAATCAAACATTACAATCTCACAAGTTTCTCTCATGACCACACCATAATCAAACATTATAATCTCACAAGTTTCTCTCATAACCACACCATAACCAAACATTACAATCTCACAAGTTTCTCTCATGACCACACCATAATCAAACATTACAATCTCACAGGTTTCTCTCATGACCACACCATAATCAAACATTATAATCTCACAAGTTTCTCTCATGACCACACCATAATCAAACATTACAATCTCACAAGTTTCTCTCATAACCACACCATAATCAAACATTACAATCTCACAAGTTTCTCTAATAACCACACCATAATCAAACATTACAATCTCACAAGTTTCTCTCATGACCACACCATAATCAAACATTACAATCTCACACAAGTTTCTCTCATGACCACATCATAATTAAACATTACATTCTCACAAGTTTCTCTCATAACCACACCATAATCAAACATTACAATCTCAAAAGTTTCTCTCATAACCACACCATAATCAAACATTACAATCTCACAAGTTTCTCTCATGGCCACACCATAATCAAACATTACAATCTCACAAGTTTCTCTCATGGCCACACCATAATCAAACATTACAATCTCACAAGTTTCTCTCATGACCACACCATAATCAAACATTACAATCTCACAAGTTTCTCTCATAACCACACCATAATTAAACATTACAATATCACAAGTGTCTCTCATAACCACACCATAATCAAACATTACAATCTCACAAGTTTCTCTCCTGACCACACCATAATCAAACATTACAATCTCACAAGTTTCTCTCATGACCACACCATAATCAAACATTACAATCTCACAAGTTGCTCTCATAACCACACCATAATCAAACATTACAATCTCACAAGTGTCTCTCATAACCACACCATAATCAAACATTACAATCTCACAAGTTTCTCTCATGACCACACCATAATCAAACATTATAATCCCACAAGTTTCTCTCATAACCACACCATAATCAAACATTACAATCTCACAAGTTTCTCTCATGACCACACGATAATCAAACATTACAATCTCACAGGTTTCTCTCATGACCACACCATGATCAAACATTATAATCTCACAAGTTTCTCTCATGACCACACCATAATCAAACATTGCAATCTCACAAGTTTCTCTCATGACCACACCATAATCAAACATTACATTCTCACAAGTTTCTCTCATAACCACACCATAATCAAACATTATAATCTCACAAGTTTCTCTCATGGCCACACCATAATCAAACATTATAATCTCACAAGTGTCTCTCATGACCACACCATAATCAAACATTACAATCTCACAAGTTTCTCTCATGACCACACCATAATCAAACATTACAATCTCACAAGTTTCTCTCATGACCACACCATAATCAAACATTATAATCCCACAAGTTTCTCTCATAACCACACCATAATCAAACATTACAATCTCACAAGTTTCTCTCATGACCACACGATAATCAAACATTACAATCTCACAGGTTTCTCTCATGACCACACCATGATCAAACATTATAATCTCACAAGTTTCTCTCATGACCACACCATAATCAAACATTGCAATCTCACAAGTTTCTCTCATGACCACACCATAATCAAACATTACATTCTCACAAGTTTCTCTCATAACCACACCATAATCAAATATCATAATCTCACAAGTTTCTCTCATGGCCACACCATAATCAAACATTATAATCTCACAAGTGTCTCTCATGACCACACCATAATCAAACATTACAATCTCACAAGTTTCTCTCATGACCACACCATAATCAAACATTACAATCTCACAAGTTTCTCTCATAACTACACCATAATCAAACATTACAATATCACAAGTTTCTCTCATGACCACACCATAATCAAACATTACAATCTCACAAGTTTCTCTCATAACCACACCATAATCAAACATTACAATCTCACAAGTTTCTCTCATGACCACACCATAATCAAACATTATAATCTTACAAGTTTCTCTCATGACCACACCATAATCAAACATTGCAATCTAACAAGTTTCTCTCATGACCACACCATAATCAAACATTACATTCTCACAAGTTTCTCTCATAACCACACCATAATCAAACATTATAATCTCACAAGTTTCTCTTATGGCCACACCATAATCAAACATTACAATCTCACAAGTTTCTCTCATGACCACACCATAATCAAACATTACAATCTCACAAGTTTCTCTCATGGCCACACCATAATCAAACATTACAATCTCACAAGTTTCTCTCATGGCCACACCATAATCAAACATTACAATCTCACAAGTTTCTCTCATGGCCACACCATAATCAAACATTACAATCTCACAAGTTTCTCTCATAACCACACCATAATCAAACATTATAATCTCACAAGTTTCTCTCATGACCACACCATAATCAAACATTACAATCATACAAGTTTCTCTCATGACCACATCATAATCAAACATTACAATCTCACAAGTTTCTCTCATGACCACACCATAATCAAACATTACAATCTCACAAGTTTCTCTCATGGCCACACCATAATCAAACATTACAATCTCACAAGTTTCTCTCATGACCACACCATAATCAAACATTACAATCTCACAAGTTTCTCTCATGGCCACACCATAATCAAACATTACAATCTCACAAGTTTCTCTCATAACCACACCATAATCAAACATTAAAATCTCACAAGTTTCTCTCATAACCACACCATAATCAAACATTACAATCTCACAAGTTTCTCTCATGACCACACCATAATCAAACATTACAATCTCACAAGTTTCTCTCATGACCACACCATAATCAAACATTACAATCTCACAAGTTTCTCTCATGACCACACCATAATCAAACATTACAATCTCACAAGTTTCTCTCATGACCACACCATAATCAAACATTACAATCTCACAAGTTTCTCTCATAACCACACCATAATCAAACATTACAATCTCACTAGTTTCTCTCATGGCCACACCATAATCAAACATTACAATCTCACAAGTTTCTCTCATGACCACACCATAATCAAACATTACAATCTCACAAGTTTCTCTCATGACCACACCATAATCAAACATTACAATCTCACAAGTTTCTCTCATAACCACACCATAATCAAACATTACAATCTCACAAGTTTCTCTCATGGCCACACCATAATCAAACATTACAATCTCACAAGTTTGTCTCATGGCCACACCATAATCAAACATTACAATCTCACAAGTTTCTCTCATAACCACACCATAATCAAACATTACAATCTCACAAGTTTCTCTCATGGCCACACCATAATCAAACATTACAATCTCACAAGTTTCTCTCATGGTAACACCATAATCAAACATTACAATCTCACAAGTTTCTCTCATGACCACACCATAATCAAACATTACAATCTCACAAGTTTCTCTCATAACCACACCATAATCAAACATTACAATCTCACAAGTTTCTCTCATAGCCACACCATAATCAAACATTACAATCTCACAAGTTTCTCTCATGGCCACACCATAATCAAACATTACAATCTCACAAGTTTCTCTCATGACCACACCATAATCAAACATTACAATCTCACAAGTTTCTCTCATGACCACACCATAATCAAACATTACAATCTCACAAGTTTCTCTCATGACCACACCATTATCAAACATTATAATCTCACAAGTTTCTCTCATAACCACACCATAATCAAACATTACAATCTCACAAGTTTCTCTCATAACCACACCATAATCAAACATTACAATCTCACAAGTTTCTCTCATGGCCACACCATAATCAAACATTACAATCTCACAAGTTTCTCTCATGGCCACACCATAATCAAACATTACAGTCTCACAAGTTTCTATCATAACCACACCATAATCAAACATTACAATCTCACAAGATTCTCTCATAACCACACCATAATCAAACATTACAATCTCACAAGTTTCTCTCATGACCACACCATAATCAAACATTACAATCTCACAAGTTTCTCTCATGACCACACCATAATCAAACATTACAATCTCACAAGTTTCTCTCATAACCACACCATAATCAAACATTACAATCTCACAAGTGTCTCTCATAACCACACCATAATCAAACATTACAATCTCACAAGTTTCTCTCATGACCACACCATAATCAAACATTATAATGTCACAAGTTTCTCTCATAACCACACCATAATCAAACATTACAATCTCACAAGTTTCTCTCATGGCCACACCATAATCAAACATTACAATCTCACAAGTTTCTCTCATGGCCACACCATAATCAAACATTACAATCTCACAAGTTTCTCTGATGACCACACCATAATCAAACATTACAATCTCACAAGTTTCTCTCATGGCCACACCATAATCAAACATTACAATCTCACAAGTTTCTCTCATAACCACACCATAATCAAACATTACAATCTCATAAGTTTCTCTCATGACCACACCATAATCATACATTACAATCTCACAAGTTTCTCTCATGGCCACACCATAATCAAACATTACAATCTCACAAGTTTCTCTCATAACCACACCATAATCAAACATTACAATCTCACAAGTTACTCTCATAACCACACCATAATCAAACATTACAATCTCACAAGTTTCTCTCATGGCCACACCATAATCAAACATTACAATCTCACAAGTTTCTCTCATAACCACACCATAATCAAACATTACAATCTCACAAGTTTCTCTCATGACCACACCATAATCAAACATTACAATCTCACAAGTTTCTCTCATAACCACACCATAATCAAACATTACAATCTCACAAGTTTCTCTCATAACCACACCATAATCAAACATTACAATCTCACAAGTGTCTCTCATGACCACACCATAATCAAACATTACAATCTCACAAGTTTCTCTCATGACCACACCATAATCAAACATTATAATGTCACAAGTTTCTCTCATAACCACACCATAATCAAACATTACAATCTCACAAGTTTCTCTCATGGCCACACCATAATCAAACATTACAATCTCACAAGTTTCTCTCATGGCCACACCATAATCAAACATTACAATCTCACAAGTTTCTCTCATGACCACACCATAATCAAACATTACAATCTCACAAGTTTCTCTCATAACCACACCATAATCAAACATTACAATCTCACAAGTTTCTCTCATGGCCACACCATAATCAAACATTACAATCTCACAAGTTTGTCTCATGACCACACCATAATCAAACATTATAATCTCACAAGTTTCTCTCATGACCACACCATAATCAAACATTATAATCTCACAAGTTTCTCTCATAACCACACCATAACCAAACATTACAATCTCACAAGTTTCTCTCATGACCACACCATAATCAAACATTACAATCTCACAGGTTTCTCTCATGACCACACCATAATCAAACATTATAATCTCACAAGTTTCTCTCATGACCACACCATAATCAAACATTACAATCTCACAAGTTTCTCTCATAACCACACCATAATCAAACATTATAATCTCACAAGTTTCTCTAATAACCACACCATAATCAAACATTACAATCTCACAAGTTTCTCTCATGACCACACCATAATCAAACATTACAATCTCACACAAGTTTCTCTCATGACCACATCATAAATAAACATTACATTCTCACAAGTTTCTCTCATAACCACACCATAATCAAACATTACAATCTCAAAAGTTTCTCTCATAACCACACCATAATCAAACATTACAATCTCACAAGTTTCTCTCATGGCCACACCATAATCAAACATTACAATCTCACAAGTTTCTCTCATGGCCACACCATAATCAAACATTACAATCTCACAAGTTTGTCTCATGACCACACCATAATCAAACATTACAATCTCACAAGTTTCTCTCATAACCACACCATAATTAAACATTACAATATCACAAGTGTCTCTCATAACCACACCATAATCAAACATTACAATCTCACAAGTTTCTCTCCTGACCACACCATAATCAAACATTACAATCTCACAAGTTTCTCTCATGACCACACCATAATCAAACATTACAATCTCACAAGTTGCTCTCATAACCACACCATAATCAAACATTACAATCTCACAAGTGTCTCTCATAACCACACCATAATCAAACATTACAATCTCACAAGTTTCTCTCATGACCACACCATAATCAAACATTATAATCCCACAAGTTTCTCTCATAACCACACCATAATCAAACATTACAATCTCACAAGTTTCTCTCATGACCACACGATAATCAAACATTGCAATCTCACAGGTTTCTCTCATGACCACACCATGATCAAACATTATAATCTCACAAGTTTCTCTCATGACCACACCATAATCAAACATTGCAATCTCACAAGTTTCTCTCATGACCACACCATAATCAAACATTACATTCTCACAAGTTTCTCTCATAACCACACCATAATCAAACATTATAATCTCACAAGTTTCTCTCATGGCCACACCATAATCAAACATTATAATCTCACAAGTTTCTCTCATGACCACACCATAATCAAACATTACAATCTCACAAGTTTCTCTCATGACCACACCATAATCAAACATTACAATCTCACAAGTTTCTCTCATGACCACACCATAATCAAACATTATAATCCCACAAGTTTCTCTCATATCCACACCATAATCAAACATTACAATCTCACAAGTTTCTCTCATGACCACACGATAATCAAACATTACAATCTCACAGGTTTCTCTCATGACCACACCATGATCAAACATTATAATCTCACAAGTTTCTCTCATGACCACACCATAATCAAACATTGCAATCTCACAAGTTTCTCTCATGACCACACCATAATCAAACATTACATTCTCACAAGTTTCTCTCATAACCACACCATAATCAAATATCATAATCTCACAAGTTTCTCTCATGGCCACACCATAATCAAACATTATAATCTCACAAGTGTCTCTCATGACCACACCATAATCAAACATTACAATCTCACAAGTTTCTCTCATGACCACACCATAATCAAACATTACAATCTCACAAGTTTCTCTCATAACTACACCATAATCAAACATTACAATATCACAAGTTTCTCTCATGACCACACCATAATCAAACATTACAATCTCACAAGTTTCTCTCATAACCACACCATAATCAAACATTACAATCTCACAAGTTTCTCTCATGACCACACCATAATCAAACATTATAATCTTACAAGTTTCTCTCATGACCATACCATAATCAAACATTGCAATCTAACAAGTTTCTCTCATGACCACACCATAATCAAACATTACATTCTCACAAGTTTCTCTCATAACCACACCATAATCAAACATTATAATCTCACAAGTTTCTCTTATGGCCGCACCATAATCAAACATTACAATCTCACAAGTTTCTCTCATGACCACACCATAATCAAACATTACAATCTCACAAGTTTCTCTCATGGCCACACCATAATCAAACATTACAATCTCACAAGTTTCTCTCATGGCCACACCATAATCAAACATTACAATCTCACAAGTTTCTCTCATGGCCACACCATAATCAAACATTACAATCTCACAAGTTTCTCTCATAACCACACCATAATCAAACATTATAATCTCACAAGTTTCTCTCATGACCACACCATAATCAAACATTACAATCATACAAGTTTCTCTCATGACCACATCATAATCAAACATTACAATCTCACAAGTTTCTCTCATGACCACACCATAATCAAACATTACAATCTCACAAGTTTCTCTCATGGCCACACCATAATCAAACATTACAATCTCACAAGTTTCTCTCATGACCACACCATAATCAAACATTACAATCTCACAAGTTTCTCTCATGGCCACACCATAATCAAACATTACAATCTCACAAGTTTCTCTCATAACCACACCATAATCAAACATTAAAATCTCACAAGTTTCTCTCATAACCACACCATAATCAAACATTACAATCTCACAAGTTTCTCTCATGACCACACCATAATCAAACATTACAATCTCACAAGTTTCTCTCATGACCACACCATAATCAAACATTACAATCTCACAAGTTTCTCTCATGACCACACCATAATCAAACATTACAATCTCACAAGTTTCTCTCATGACCACACCATAATCAAACATTACAATCTCACAAGTTTCTCTCATAACCACACCATAATCAAACATTACAATCTCACTAGTTTCTCTCATGGCCACACCATAATCAAACATTACAATCTCACAAGTTTCTCTCATGACCACACCATAATCAAACATTACAATCTCACAAGTTTCTCTCATGACCACACCATAATCAAACATTACAATCTCACAAGTTGCTCTCATAACCACACCATAATCAAACATTACAATCTCACAAGTTTCTCTCATGGCCACACCATAATCAAACATTACAATCTCACAAGTTTGTCTCATGGCCACACCATAATCAAACATTACAATCTCACAAGTTTCTCTCATAACCACACCATAATCAAACATTACAATCTCACAAGTTTCTCTCATGGCCACACCATAATCAAACATTACAATCTCACAAGTTTCTCTCATGGTAACACCATAATCAAACATTACAATCTCACAAGTTTCTCTCATGACCACACCATAATCAAACATTACAATCTCACAAGTTTCTCTCATAACCACACCATAATCAAACATTACAATCTCACAAGTTTCTCTCATAGCCACACCATAATCAAACATTACAATCTCACAAGTTTCTCTCATGGCCACACCATAATCAAACATTACAATCTCACAAGTTTCTCTCATGACCACACCATAATCAAACATTACAATCTCACAAGTTTCTCTCATGACCACACCATAATCAAACATTACAATCTCACAAGTTTCTCTCATGACCACACCATTATCAAACATTATAATCTCACAAGTTTCTCTCATAACCACACCATAATCAAACATTACAATCTCACAAGTTTCTCTCATAACCACACCATAATCAAACATTACAATCTCACAAGTTTCTCTCATGGCCACACCATAATCAAACATTACAATCTCACAAGTTTCTCTCATGGCCACACCATAATCAAACATTACAGTCTCACAAGTTTCTATCATAACCACACCATAATCAAACATTACAATCTCACAAGATTCTCTCATAACCACACCATAATCAAACATTACAATCTCACAAGTTTCTCTCATGACCACACCATAATCAAACATTACAATCTCACAAGTTTCTCTCATGACCACACCATAATCAAACATTACAATCTCACAAGTTTCTCTCATAACCACACCATAATCAAACATTACAATCTCACAAGTGTCTCTCATAACCACACCATAATCAAACATTACAATCTCACAAGTTTCTCTCATGACCACACCATAATCAAACATTATAATGTCACAAGTTTCTCTCATAACCACACCATAATCAAACATTACAATCTCACAAGTTTCTCTCATGGCCACACCATAATCAAACATTACAATCTCACAAGTTTCTCTCATGGCCACACCATAATCAAACATTACAATCTCACAAGTTTCTCTGATGACCACACCATAATCAAACATTACAATCTCACAAGTTTCTCTCATGGCCACACCATAATCAAACATTACAATCTCACAAGTTTCTCTCATAACCACACCATAATCAAACATTACAATCTCATAAGTTTCTCTCATGACCACACCATAATCATACATTACAATCTCACAAGTTTCTCTCATGGCCACACCATAATCAAACATTACAATCTCACAAGTTTCTCTCATAACCACACCATAATCAAACATTACAATCTCACAAGTTACTCTCATAACCACACCATAATCAAACATTACAATCTCACAAGTTTCTCTCATGGCCACACCATAATCAAACATTACAATCTCACAAGTTTCTCTCATGACCACACCATAATCAAACATTACAATCTCACAAGTTTCTCTCATGACCACACCGTAATCAAACATTACAATCTCACAAGTTTCTCTCATAACCACACCATAATCAAACATTACAATCTCACAAGTTTCTCTCATAACCACACCATAATCAAACATTACAATCTCACAAGTTTCTCTCATGACCACACCATAATCAAACATTATTATGTCACAAGTTTCTCTCATAACCACACCATAATCAAACATTACAATCTCACAAGTTTCTCTCATAACCACACCATAATCAAACATTACAATCTCACCAGTTTTTCTCATGACCACACCATAATCAAACATTACAATCTCACAAGTTTCTCTCATGACCACACCATAATCAAACATTATAATGTCACAAGTTTCTCTCATAACCACACCATAATCAAACATTACAATCTCACAGGTTTCTCTCATAACCACACCATAATCAAACATTATAATCTCACAAGTTTCTCTCATGGCCACACCATAATCAAACATTACAATCTCACAAGTTTCTCTCATGACCACACCATAATCAAACATTACAATCTCACAAGTTTCTCTCATGGACACACCATAATCAAACATTACAATCTCACAAGTTTCTCTCATGGCCACACCATAATCAAACATTATAATCTCACAAGTTTCTCTCATGGCCACACCATAATCAAACATTACAATCATACAGGTTTCTCTCATGACCATATCATAATCAAACATTACAATCTCACAAGTTTCTCTCATGACCACACCATAATCAAACATTACAATCTCACAAGTTTCTCTCATGGCCACACCATAATCAAACATTACAATCTCACAAGTTTCTCTCAATACCACACCATAATCAAACATTACAATCTCACAAGTTTCTCTCATGACCACACCATAATCAAACATTACAATCTCACAAGTTTCTCTCATGTCCACACCATAATCAAACATTATAATCTCACAAGTTTCTTTCATGACCACACCATAATCAAACATTACAATCTCACAAGTTTCTCTCATGGCCACACCATAATCAAACATTACAATCTCACAAGTTTCTCTCATAACCACACCATAATCAAACATTAAAATCTCACAAGTTTCTCTCATAACCACACCATAATCAAACATTACAATCTCACAAGTTTCTCTCATGACCACACCATAATCAAACATTACAATCTCACAAGTTTCTCTCATGACCACACCATAATCAAACATTACAATCTCACAAGTTTCTCTCATGACCACACCATAATCAAACATTACAATCTCACAAGTTTCTCTCATGACCACACCATAATCAAACATTACAATCTCACAAGTTTCTCTCATAACCACACCATAATCAAACATTACAATCTCACTAGTTTCTCTCATGGCCACACCATAATCAAACATTACAATCTCACAAGTTTCTCTCATGACCACACCATAATCAAACATTACAATCTCACAAGTTTCTCTCATGACCACACCATAATCAAACATTACAATCTCACAAGTTGCTCTCATAACCACACCATAATCAAACATTACAATCTCACAAGTTTCTCTCATGGCCACACCATAATCAAACATTACAATCTCACAAGTTTGTCTCATGGCCACACCATAATCAAACATTACAATCTCACAAGTTTCTCTCATAACCACACCATAATCAAACATTACAATCTCACAAGTTTCTCTCATGGCCACACCATAATCAAACATTACAATCTCACAAGTTTCTCTCATGGTAACACCATAATCAAACATTACAATCTCACAAGTTTCTCTCATGACCACACCATAATCAAACATTACAATCTCACAAGTTTCTCTCATAACCACACCATAATCAAACATTACAATCTCACAAGTTTCTCTCATAGCCACACCATAATCAAACATTACAATCTCACAAGTTTCTCTCATGGCCACACCATAATCAAACATTACAATCTCACAAGTTTCTCTCATGACCACACCATAATCAAACATTACAATCTCACAAGTTTCTCTCATGACCACACCATAATCAAACATTACAATCTCACAAGTTTCTCTCATGACCACACCATTATCAAACATTATAATCTCACAAGTTTCTCTCATAACCACACCATAATCAAACATTACAATCTCACAAGTTTCTCTCATAACCACACCATAATCAAACATTACAATCTCACAAGTTTCTCTCATGGCCACACCATAATCAAACATTACAATCTCACAAGTTTCTCTCATGGCCACACCATAATCAAACATTACAGTCTCACAAGTTTCTATCATAACCACACCATAATCAAACATTACAATCTCACAAGATTCTCTCATAACCACACCATAATCAAACATTACAATCTCACAAGTTTCTCTCATGACCACACCATAATCAAACATTACAATCTCACAAGTTTCTCTCATGACCACACCATAATCAAACATTACAATCTCACAAGTTTCTCTCATAACCACACCATAATCAAACATTACAATCTCACAAGTGTCTCTCATAACCACACCATAATCAAACATTACAATCTCACAAGTTTCTCTCATGACCACACCATAATCAAACATTATAATGTCACAAGTTTCTCTCATAACCACACCATAATCAAACATTACAATCTCACAAGTTTCTCTCATGGCCACACCATAATCAAACATTACAATCTCACAAGTTTCTCTCATGGCCACACCATAATCAAACATTACAATCTCACAAGTTTCTCTGATGACCACACCATAATCAAACATTACAATCTCACAAGTTTCTCTCATGGCCACACCATAATCAAACATTACAATCTCACAAGTTTCTCTCATAACCACACCATAATCAAACATTACAATCTCATAAGTTTCTCTCATGACCACACCATAATCATACATTACAATCTCACAAGTTTCTCTCATGGCCACACCATAATCAAACATTACAATCTCACAAGTTTCTCTCATAACCACACCATAATCAAACATTACAATCTCACAAGTTACTCTCATAACCACACCATAATCAAACATTACAATCTCACAAGTTTCTCTCATGGCCACACCATAATCAAACATTACAATCTCACAAGTTTCTCTCATAACTACACCATAATCAAACATTACAATCTCACAAGTTTCTCTCATGACCACACCATAATCAAACATTATAATCTCACAAGTTTCTCTCATAACCACACCATAACCAAACATTACAATCTCACAAGTTTCTCTCATGACCACACCATAATCAAACATTACAATCTCACAGGTTTCTCTCATGACCACACCATAATCAAACATTATAATCTCACAAGTTTCTCTCATGACCACACCATAATCAAACATTACAATCTCACAAGTTTCTCTCATAACCACACCATAATCAAACATTATAATCTCACAAGTTTCTCTCATAACAACACCATAATCAAACATTACAATCTCACAAGTTTCTCTCATGACCACACCATAATCAAACATTACAATCTCACACAAGTTTCTCTCATGACCACATCATAATTAAACATTACATTCTCACAAGTTTCTCTCATAACCACACCATAATCAAACATTACAATCTCAAAAGTTTCTCTCATAACCACACCATAATCAAACATTACAATCTCACAAGTTTCTCTCATGGCCACACCATAATCAAACATTACAATCTCACAAGTTTCTCTCATGGCCACACCATAATCAAACATTACAATCTCACAAGTTTGTCTCATGACCACACCATAATCAAACATTACAATCTCACAAGTTTCTCTCATAACCACACCATAATCAAACATTACAATCTCACAAGTTTCTCTCATAACCACACCATAATTAAACATTACAATATCACAAGTGTCTCTCATAACCACACCATAATCAAACATTACAATCTCACAAGTTTCTCTCATGACCACACCATAATCAAACATTACAATCTCACAAGTTTCTCTCATGACCACACCATAATCAAACATTACAATCTCACAAGTTTCTCTCATAACCACACCATAATCAAACATTACAATCTCACAAGTGTCTCTCATAACCACACCATAATCAAACATTACAATCTCACAAGTTTCTCTGATGACCACACCATAATCAAACATTATAATCTCACAAGTTTCTCTCATAACCACACCATAATCAAACATTACAATCTCACAAGTTTCTCTCTTGACCACACGATAATCAAACATTACAATCTCACAGGTTTCTCTCATGACCACACCATGATCAAACATTATAATCTCACAAGTTTCTCTCATGACCACACCATAATCAAACATTGCAATCTCACAAGTTTCTCCCATGACCACACCATAATCAAACATTACATTCTCTCAAGTTTCTCTCATAACAACACCATAATCAAACATTATAATCTCACAAGTTTCTCTCATGGCCACACCATAATCAAACATTATAATCTCACAAGTGTCTCTCATGACCACACCATAATCAAACATTACAATCTCACAAGTTTCTCTCGTGACCACACCATAATCAAACATTACAATCTCACAAGTTTCTCTCATGACCACACCATAATCAAACATTACAATCTCACAAGTTTCTCTCATGGCCACACCATAATCAAACATTACAATCTCACAAGTTTCTCTCATGACCACATCATAATCAAACATTACAATCTCACAAGTTTCTCTCATGACCACACCATAATCAAACATTACAATCTCACAAGTTTCTCTCATGACCACACCATAATCAAACATTACAATCTCACAGGTTTCTCTCATAACCACACCATAATCAAACATTATAATCTCACAAGTTTCTCTCATGGCCACACCATAATCAAACATTACAATCTCACAAATTTCTCTCATGACCACACCATAATCAAACATTACAATCTCACAAGTTTCTCTCATGGCCACACCATAATCAAACATTAGAATCTCACAAGTTTCTCTCATGACCACATCATAATCAAACATTACAATCTCACAAGTTTCTCTCATGACCACACCATAATCAAACATTACAATCTCACAAGTTTCTCTCATGGCCACACCTTAATCAAACATTACAATCTCACAAGTTTCTCTCATGACCACACCATAATCAAACATTACAATCTCACAAGTTTCTCTCATGACCACCCCATAATCAAACATTACAATCTCACAAATTTCTCTCATGGCCACACCATAATCAAACATTATAATCTCACAAGTTTCTCTCATGACCACACCATAATCAAACATTACAATCTCACAAGTTTCTCTCATGGCCACACCATAATCAAACATTACAATCTCACAAGTTTCTCTCATGACCACACCATAATCAAACATTACAATCTCACAAGTTTCTATCATAACCACACCATAATCAAACATTACAATCTCACAAGTTTCTCTCATAACCACACCATAATCAAACATTACAATCTTACAAGTTTCTCTCATGGCCACACCATAATCAAACATTACAATCTCACAAGTTTCTCTCATAACCACACCATAATCAAACATTACAATCTCACAAGTTTCTCTCATGACCACACCATAATCAAACATTACAATCTCACAAGTTTCTCTCATGGCCACACCATAATCAAACATTACAATCTCACAAGTTTCTCTCATGAACACACCATAATCAAACATTACAATCTCACAAGTTTCTCTCATGACCACACCATAATCAAACATTACAATCTCACAAGTTTCTCTCATGGCCACACCATAATCAAACATTACAATCTCACAAGTTTCTCTCATAACCACACCATAATCAAACATTACAATCTCACAAGTTTCTTTCATAACCACACCATAATCAAACATTACAATCTCACAAGTTTCTCTCATGGCCACACCATAATCAAACATTATAATCTCACAAGTTTCTCTCATGGCCACACCATAATCAAACATTACAGTCTCACAAGTTTCTATCATAACCACACCATAATCAAACATTACAATCTCACAAGTTTCTCTCATAACCACACCATAATCAAACATTACAATCTCACAAGTTTCTCTCATGACCACACCATAATCAAACATTACAATCTCACAAGTTTCTCTCATAACCACACCATAATCAAACATTACAATCTCACAAGTTTCTCTCATGACCACACCATAATCAAACATTACAATCTCACAAGTTTCTCTCATGGCCACACCATAATCAAACATTACAATCTCAAAAGTTTCTCTCATGACCACACCATAATCAAACATTACAATCTCACAAGTTTCTCTCATGACCACACCATAATCAAACATTACAATCTCACAAGTTTCTCTCATGGCCACACCATAATCAAACATTATAATCTCACAAGTTTCTCTCATGACCACACCATAATCAAACATTACAATCTCACAAGTTTCTCTCATGGCCACACCATAATCAAACATTACAATCTCACAAGTTTCTCTCATGACCACACCATAATCAAACATTACAATCTCACAAGTTTCTCTCATGATCACACCATTATCAAACATTATAATCGCACAATTTTCTCTCATGGCCACACCATAATCAAACACTACAATCTCACAGGTTTATCTCATAATCACACCATAATCAAATATTATAATCTCACAAGTTTCTCTCATGACCACACCATAATCAAACATTACAATCTCACAAGTTTCCCTCATGGCCACACCATAATCAAACATTACAATCTCACAAGTTTCTCTCATGACCACACCATAATCAAACATTACAATCTCACAAGTTTCTCTCATGACCACACCATTATCAAACATTATAATCGCACAAGTTTCTCTCATGGCCACACCATAATCAAACACTACAATCTCACAAGTTTCTCTCATAACCACACCATAATCAAACATTACAATCTCACAAGTTTCTCTCATAACCACACCATAATCAAACATTACAATCTCACAAGTTTCTCTCATGGCCACACCATAATCAAACATTACAATCTCACAAGTTTCTCTCATAACCACACCATAATCAAACATTACAATCTCACAAGTTTCTCTCATGACCACATCATAATCAAACATTACAATCTCACAAGTTTCTCTCATAACCACACCATAATCAAACATTACAATCTCACAAGTTTCTCTCATAACCACACCATAATCAAACATTACAATATCACAAGTGTCTCTCATAACCACACCATAATCAAACATTACAATCTCACAAGTTTCTCTCATGACCACACCATAATCAAACATTATAATGTCACAGGTTTCTCTCATAACCACACCATAATCAAACATTACAATCTCACAAGTTTCTCTCATAACCACACCATAATCAAACATTACAATCTCACAAGTGTCTCTCATAACCACACCATAATCAAACATTACAATCTCACAAGTTTCTCTCATGACCACACCATAATCAAACATTACAATCTCACAAGTTTCTCTCATGACCACACCATAATCAAACATTATAATGTCACAAGTTTCTCTCATGACCACACCATAATCAAACATTATAATGTCACAGGTTTCTCTCATAACCACACCATAATCAAACATTACAATCTCACAAGTTTCTCTCATAACCACACCATAATCAAACATTACAATCTCACAAGTGTCTCTCATAACCACACCATAATCAAACATTACAATCTCACAAGTTTCTCTCATGACCACACCATAATCAAACATTACAATCTCACAAGTTTCTCTCATAACCACACCATAATCAAACATTACAATCTCACAGGTTTCTCTCATAACCACACCATAACCAAACATTATAATCTCACAAGTTTCTCTCATGGCCACACCATAATCAAACATTACAATCTCACAAGTTTTTCTCATGACCACACCATAATCAAACATTACAATCTCACAAGTTTCTCTCATGGCCACACCATAATCAAACATTACAATCTCACAAGTTTCTCTCATGGCCACACCATAATCAAACATTATAATCTCACAAGTTTCTCTCATGGCCACACCATAATCAAACATTACAATCATACAAGTTTCTCTCATGACCACATCATAATCAAACATTACAATCTCACAAGTTTCTCTCATGACCACACCATAATCAAACATTACAATCTCACAAGTTTCTCTCATGGCCACACCATAATCAAACATTACAATCTCACAAGTTTCTCTCATGACCACACCATAATCAAACATTATAATGTCACAAGTTTCTCTCATAACCACACCATAATCAAACATTACAATCTCACAAGTTTCTCTCATAACCACACCATAATCAAACATTACAATCTCACAAGTGTCTCTCATAACCACACCATAATCAAACATTACAATCTCACAAGTTTCTCTCATGACCACACCATAATCAAACATTACAATCTCACAAGTTTCTCTCATGACCACACTATAATCAAACATTATAATGTCACAAGTTTCTCTCATAACCACACCATAATCAAACATTACAATCTCACAGGTTTCTCTCATAACCACACCATAATCAAACATTATAATCTCACAAGTTTCTCTCATGGCCACACCATAATCAAACATTACAATCTCACAAGTTTCTCTCATGACCACACCATAATCAAACATTACAATCTCACAAGTTTCTCTCATGGCCACACCATAATCAAACATTACAATCTCACAAGTTTCTCTCATGACCACACCATAATCAAACATTACAATCTCACAAGTTTCTCTCATGACCACACCATAATCAAACATTACAATCTCACAAGTTTCTCTCATAACCACACCATAATCAAACATTACAATCTCACAAGTTTCTCTCATGACCACACCATAATCAAACATTACAATCTCACAAGTTTCTCTCATAACCACACCATAATCAAACATTACAATATCACAAGTGTCTCTCATAACCACACCATAATCAAACATTACAATCTCACAAGTTTCTCTCATGACCACACCATAATCAAACATTATAATGTCACAAGTTTCTCTCATAACCACACCATAATCAAACATTACAATCTCACAAGTTTCTCTCATAACCACACCATAATCAAACATTACAATCTCACAAGTGTCTCTCATAACCACACCATAATCAAACATTACAATCTCACAAGTTTCTCTCATGACCACACCATAATCAAACATTACAATCTCACAAGTTTCTCTCATGACCACACCATAATCAAACATTATAATGTCACAAGTTTCTCTCATGGCCACACCATAATCAAACATTACAATCTCACAAGTTTCTCTCATGGCCACACCATAATCAAACATTACAATCTCACAAGTTTCTCTCATGGCCCCACCATAATCAAACATTATAATCTCACAAGTTTCTCTCATGGCCACACCATAATCAAACATTACAATCATACAAGTTTCTCTCATGACCACATCATAATCAAACATTACAATCTCACAAGTTTCTCTCATGACCACACCATAATCAAACATTACAATCTCACAAGTTTCTCTCATGGCCACACCATAATCAAACATTACAATGTCACAAGTTTCTCTCATGACCACACCATAATCAAACATTACAATCTCACAAGTTTCTCTCATGACCACACCATAATCAAACATTACAATCTCACAAGTTTCTCTCATAACCACACCATAATCAAACATTACAATCTCACAAGTTTCTCTCATAACCACACCATAATCAAACATTACAATCTCACAAGTTTCTCTCATGACCACACCATAATCAAACATTATAATGTCACAAGTTTCTCTCATAACCACACCATAATCAAACATTACAATCTCACAAGTTTCTCTCATAACCACACCATAATCAAACATTACAATCTCACAAGTGTCTCTCATAACCACACCATAATCAAACATTACAATCTCACAAGTTTCTCTCATGACCACACCATAATCAAACATTACAATCTCACAAGTTTCTCTCATGACCACACTATAATCAAACATTATAATGTCACAAGTTTCTCTCATAACCACACCATAATCAAACATTACAATCTCACAAGTTTCTCTCATAACCACACCATAATCAAACATTATAATCTCACAAGTTTCTCTCATGGCCACACCATAATCAAACATTACAATCTCACAAGTTTCTCTCATGACCACACCATAATCAAACATTACAATCTCACAAGTTTCTCTCATGGCCACACAATAATCAAATATTACAATCTCACAAGTTTCTCTCATGGCCACACCATAATCAAACATTATAATCTCACAAGTTTCTCTCATGGCCACACCATAATCAAACATTACAATCATACAAGTTTCTCTCATGACCACATCATAATCAAACATTACAATCTCACAAGTTTCTCTCATGACCACACCATAATCAAACATTACAATCTCACAAGTTTCTCTCATGGCCACACCATAATCAAACATTACAATCTCACAAGTTTCTCTCATGACCACACCATAATCAAACATTACAATCTCACAAGTTTCTCTCATGACCACACCATAATCAAACATTACAATCTCACAAGTTTCTCTCATGGCCACACCATAATCAAACATTATAATCTCACAAGTTTCTCTCATGACCACACCATAATCAAACATTACAATCTCACAAGTTTCTCTCATGACCACACCATAATCAAACATTACAATCTCACATGTTTCTCTCATGACCACACCATTATCAAACATTATAATCGCACAGGTTTCTCTCATGGCCACACTATAATCAAACACTACAATCTCACAAGTTTCTCTCATAACCACACCATAATCAAACATTACAATCTCACAAGTTTCTCTCATAACCACACCATAATCAAACATTACAATCTCACAAGTTTCTCTCATGGCCACACCATAATCAAACATTACAATCTCACAAGTTTCTCTCATGACCACACCATAATCAAACATTACAATCTCACAAGTTTCTCTCATGACCACACCATAATCAAACATTACAATCTCACAAGTTTCTCTCATGGCCACACCATAATCAAACATTACAGTCTCACAAGTTTCTATCATAACCACACCATAATCAAACATTACAATCTCACAAGTTTCTCTCATAACCACACCATAATCAAACATTACAATCTCACAAGTTTCTCTCATGACCACACCATAATCAAACATTACAATCTCACAAGTTTCTCTCATAACCACACCATAATCAAACATTACAATCTCACAAGTTTCTCTCATAACCACACCATAATCAAACATTACAATCTCACAAGTTTCTCTCATAACCACACCATAATCAAACATTACAATCTCACAAGTTTCTCTCATGACCACACCATAATCAAACATTATAATGTCACAAGTTTCTCTCATAACCACACCATAATCAAACATTACAATCTCACAAGTTTCTCTCATAACCACACCATAATCAAACATTACAATCTCACAAGTTTCTCTCATAACCACACCATAATCAAACATTACAATCTCACAAGTTTCTCTCATGACCACACCATAATCAAACATTACAATCTCACAAGTATCTCTCATGACCACACCATAATCAAACATTATAATGTCACAAGTTTCTCTCATAACCACACCATAACCAAACATTACAATCTCACAGGTTTCTCTCATAATCACACCATAATCAAACATTATAATCTCACAAGTTTCTCTCATGGTCACAGCATAATCAAACATTACAATCTCACAAGTTTCTCTCATGACCACACCATAATCAAACATTAAAATCTCACAAGTTTCTCTCATGGCCACACCATAATCAAACATTACAATCTCACAAGTTTCTCTCATGGCCACACCATAATCAAACATTATAATCTCACAAGTTTCTCTCATGGCCACACCATAATCAAACATTACAATCATACAAGTTTCTCTCATGACCACATCATAATCAAACATTACAATCTCACAAGTTTCTCTCATGACCACACCATAATCAAACATTACAATCCCACAAGTTTCTCTCATGGCCACACCATAATCAAACATTACAATCTCACAAGTTTCTCTCATGACCACACCATAATCAAACATTACAATCTCACAAGTTTCTCTCATGACCACACCGTAATCAAACATTACAATCTCACAAGTTTCTCTCATAACCACACCATAATCAAACATTACAATCTCACAAGTTTCTCTCATAACCACACCATAATCAAACATTACAATCTCACAAGTTTCTCTCATAACCACACCATAATCAAACATTACAATCTCACAAGTTTCTCTCATAACCACACCATAATCAAACATTACAATCTCACAAGTTTCTCTCATGACCACACCATAATCAAACATTACAATCTCACAAGTATCTCTCATGACCACACCATAATCAAACATTATAATGTCACAAGTTTCTCTCATAACCACACCATAACCAAACATTACAATCTCACAGGTTTCTCTCATAATCACACCATAATCAAACATTATAATCTCACAAGTTTCTCTCATGGTCACAGCATAATCAAACATTACAATCTCACAAGTTTCTCTCATGACCACACCATAATCAAACATTAAAATCTCACAAGTTTCTCTCATGGCCACACCATAATCAAACATTACAATCTCACAAGTTTCTCTCATGGCCACACCATAATCAAACATTATAATCTCACAAGTTTCTCTCATGGCCACACCATAATCAAACATTACAATCATACAAGTTTCTCTCATGACCACATCATAATCAAACATTACAATCTCACAAGTTTCTCTCATGACCACACCATAATCAAACATTACAATCCCACAAGTTTCTCTCATGGCCACACCATAATCAAACATTACAATCTCACAAGTTTCTCTCATGACCACACCATAATCAAACATTACAATCTCACAAGTTTCTCTCATGACCACACCGTAATCAAACATTACAATCTCACAAGTTTCTCTCATAACCACACCATAATCAAACATTACAATCTCACAAGTTTCTCTCATAACCACACCATAATCAAACATTACAATCTCACAAGTTTCTCTCATGACCACACCATAATCAAACATTATTATGTCACAAGTTTCTCTCATAACCACACCATAATCAAACATTACAATCTCACAAGTTTCTCTCATAACCACACCATAATCAAACATTACAATCTCACCAGTTTTTCTCATGACCACACCATAATCAAACATTACAATCTCACAAGTTTCTCTCATGACCACACCATAATCAAACATTATAATGTCACAAGTTTCTCTCATAACCACACCATAATCAAACATTACAATCTCACAGGTTTCTCTCATAACCACACCATAATCAAACATTATAATCTCACAAGTTTCTCTCATGGCCACACCATAATCAAACATTACAATCTCACAAGTTTCTCTCATGACCACACCATAATCAAACATTACAATCTCACAAGTTTCTCTCATGGACACACCATAATCAAACATTACAATCTCACAAGTTTCTCTCATGGCCACACCATAATCAAACATTATAATCTCACAAGTTTCTCTCATGGCCACACCATAATCAAACATTACAATCATACAGGTTTCTCTCATGACCATATCATAATCAAACATTACAATCTCACAAGTTTCGCTCATGACCACACCATAATCAAACATTACAATCTCACAAGTTTCTCTCATGGCCACACCATAATCAAACATTACAATCTCACAAGTTTCTCTCAATACCACACCATAATCAAACATTACAATCTCACAAGTTTCTCTCATGACCACACCATAATCAAACATTACAATCTCACAAGTTTCTCTCATGTCCACACCATAATCAAACATTATAATCTCACAAGTTTCTTTCATGACCACACCATAATCAAACATTACAATCTCACAAGTTTCTCTCATGGCCACACCATAATCAAACATTACAATCTCACAAGTTTCTCTCATGACCACACCATAATCAAACATTACAATCTCACAAGTTTCTCTCATGACCACACCATTATCAAACATTATAAGCGCACAAATTTCTCTCATGGCCACACCATAATCAAACACTACAATCTCACAAGTTTCTCTCATAACCACACCATAATCAAACATTACAATCTCACAAGTTTCTCTCATAACCACACCATAATCAAATATTACAATCTCACAAGTTTCTCTCATGGCCACACCATAATCAAACATTACAATCTCACAAGTTTCTCTCATGACCACACCATAATCAAACATTACAATCTCACAAGTTTCTCTCATGACCACACCATAATCAAACATTACAACCTCACAAGTTTCTCTCATGGCCACACCATAATCAAACATTACAATCTCACAAGTTTCTCTCATAACCACACCATAATCAAACATTACAATCTCACAAGTTTCTCTCATGGCCACACCATAATCAAACATTACAATCTCACAAGTTTCTCTCATGGCCACACCATAATCAAACATTACAGTCTCACAAGTTTCTATCATAACCACACCATAATCAAACATTACAATCTCACAAGTTTCTCTCATAACCACACCATAATCAAACATTACAATCTCACAAGTTTCTCTCATGACCACACCATAATCAAACATTACAATCTCACAAGTTTCTCTCATAACCACACCATAATCAAACATTACAATCTCACAAGTTTCTCTCATAACCACACCATAATCAAACATTACAATCTCACAAGTTTCTCTCATGTCCACACCATAATCAAACATTATAATCTCACAAGTTTCTTTCATGACTACACCATAATCAAACATTACAATCTCACAAGTTTCTCTCATGGCCACACCATAATCAAACATTACAATCTCACAAGTTTCTCTCATGGCCACACCATAATCAAACATTACAATCTCACAAGTTTCTCTCATGGCCACACCATAATCAAACATTATAATCTCACAAGTTTCTCTCATGGCCACACCATAATCAAACATTACAATCATACAAGTTTCTCTCATGACCACATCATAATCAAACATTACAATCTCACAAGTTTCTCTCATGACCACACCATAATCAAACATTACAATCTCACAAGTTTCTCTCATAACCACACCATAATCAAACATTACAATCTCACAAGTTTCTCTCATGACCACACCATAATCAAACATTACAATCTCACAAGTATCTCTCATGACCACACCATAATCAAACATTATAATGTCACAAGTTTCTCTCATAACCACACCATAACCAAACATTACAATCTCACAGGTTTCTCTCATAATCACACCATAATCAAACATTATAATCTCACAAGTTTCTCTCATGGTCACAGCATAATCAAACATTACAATCTCACAAGTTTCTCTCATGACCACACCATAATCAAACATTAAAATCTCACAAGTTTCTCTCATGGCCACACCATAATCAAACATTACAATCTCACAAGTTTCTCTCATGGCCACACCATAATCAAACATTATAATCTCACAAGTTTCTCTCATGGCCACACCATAATCAAACATTACAATCATACAAGTTTCTCTCATGACCACATCATAATCAAACATTACAATCTCACAAGTTTCTCTCATGACCACACCATAATCAAACATTACAATCTCACAAGTTTCTCTCATGGCCACACCATAATCAAACATTACAATCTCACAAGTTTCTCTCATGACCACACCATAATCAAACATTACAATCTCACAAGTTTCTCTCATGACCACACCGTAATCAAACATTACAATCTCACAAGTTTCTCTCATAACCACACCATAATCAAACATTACAATCTCACAAGTTTCTCTCATAACCACACCATAATCAAACATTACAATCTCACAAGTTTCTCTCATGACCACACCATAATCAAACATTATTATGTCACAAGTTTCTCTCATAACCACACCATAATCAAACATTACAATCTCACAAGTTTCTCTCATAACCACACCATAATCAAACATTACAATCTCACCAGTTTTTCTCATGACCACACCATAATCAAACATTACAATCTCACAAGTTTCTCTCATGACCACACCATAATCAAACATTATAATGTCACAAGTTTCTCTCATAACCACACCATAATCAAACATTACAATCTCACAGGTTTCTCTCATAACCACACCATAATCAAACATTATAATCTCACAAGTTTCTCTCATGGCCACACCATAATCAAACATTACAATCTCACAAGTTTCTCTCATGACCACACCATAATCAAACATTACAATCTCACAAGTTTCTCTCATGGACACACCATAATCAAACATTACAATCTCACAAGTTTCTCTCATGGCCACACCATAATCAAACATTATAATCTCACAAGTTTCTCTCATGGCCACACCATAATCAAACATTACAATCATACAGGTTTCTCTCATGACCATATCATAATCAAACATTACAATCTCACAAGTTTCGCTCATGACCACACCATAATCAAACATTACAATCTCACAAGTTTCTCTCATGGCCACACCATAATCAAACATTACAATCTCACAAGTTTCTCTCATGACCACACCATAATCAAACATTACAATCTCACAAGTTTCTCTCATAACCACACCATAATCAAACATTACAATCTCACAAGTTTCTCTCATAACCACACCATAATCAAACATTACAATCTCACAAGTTTCTCTCATGTCCACACCATAATCAAACATTATAATCTCACAAGTTTCTTTCATGACTACACCATAATCAAACATTACAATCTCACAAGTTTCTCTCATGGCCACACCATAATCAAACATTACAATCTCACAAGTTTCTCTCATGGCCACACCATAATCAAACATTACAATCTCACAAGTTTCTCTCATGGCCACACCATAATCAAACATTATAATCTCACAAGTTTCTCTCATGGCCACACCATAATCAAACATTACAATCATACAAGTTTCTCTCATGACCACATCATAATCAAACATTACAATCTCACAAGTTTCTCTCATGACCACACCATAATCAAACATTACAATCTCACAAGTTTCTCTCATAACCACACCATAATCAAACATTACAATCTCACAAGTTTCTCTCATGACCACACCATAATCAAACATTACAATCTCACAAGTATCTCTCATGACCACACCATAATCAAACATTATAATGTCACAAGTTTCTCTCATAACCACACCATAACCAAACATTACAATCTCACAGGTTTCTCTCATAATCACACCATAATCAAACATTATAATCTCACAAGTTTCTCTCATGGTCACAGCATAATCAAACATTACAATCTCACAAGTTTCTCTCATGACCACACCATAATCAAACATTAAAATCTCACAAGTTTCTCTCATGGCCACACCATAATCAAACATTACAATCTCACAAGTTTCTCTCATGGCCACACCATAATCAAACATTATAATCTCACAAGTTTCTCTCATGGCCACACCATAATCAAACATTACAATCATACAAGTTTCTCTCATGACCACATCATAATCAAACATTACAATCTCACAAGTTTCTCTCATGACCACACCATAATCAAACATTACAATCTCACAAGTTTCTCTCATGGCCACACCATAATCAAACATTACAATCTCACAAGTTTCTCTCATGACCACACCATAATCAAACATTACAATCTCACAAGTTTCTCTCATGACCACACCGTAATCAAACATTACAATCTCACAAGTTTCTCTCATAACCACACCATAATCAAACATTACAATCTCACAAGTTTCTCTCATAACCACACCATAATCAAACATTACAATCTCACAAGTTTCTCTCATGACCACACCATAATCAAACATTATTATGTCACAAGTTTCTCTCATAACCACACCATAATCAAACATTACAATCTCACAAGTTTCTCTCATAACCACACCATAATCAAACATTACAATCTCACCAGTTTTTCTCATGACCACACCATAATCAAACATTACAATCTCACAAGTTTCTCTCATGACCACACCATAATCAAACATTATAATGTCACAAGTTTCTCTCATAACCACACCATAATCAAACATTACAATCTCACAGGTTTCTCTCATAACCACACCATAATCAAACATTATAATCTCACAAGTTTCTCTCATGGCCACACCATAATCAAACATTACAATCTCACAAGTTTCTCTCATGACCACACCATAATCAAACATTACAATCTCACAAGTTTCTCTCATGGACACACCATAATCAAACATTACAATCTCACAAGTTTCTCTCATGGCCACACCATAATCAAACATTATAATCTCACAAGTTTCTCTCATGGCCACACCATAATCAAACATTACAATCATACAGGTTTCTCTCATGACCATATCATAATCAAACATTACAATCTCACAAGTTTCGCTCATGACCACACCATAATCAAACATTACAATCTCACAAGTTTCTCTCATGGCCACACCATAATCAAACATTACAATCTCACAAGTTTCTCTCAATACCACACCATAATCAAACATTACAATCTCACAAGTTTCTCTCATGACCACACCATAATCAAACATTACAATCTCACAAGTTTCTCTCATGTCCACACCATAATCAAACATTATAATCTCACAAGTTTCTTTCATGACCACACCATAATCAAACATTACAATCTCACAAGTTTCTCTCATGGCCACACCATAATCAAACATTACAATCTCACAAGTTTCTCTCATGACCACACCATAATCAAACATTACAATCTCACAAGTTTCTCTCATGACCACACCATTATCAAACATTATAATCGCACAAGTTTCTCTCATGGCCACACCATAATCAAACACTACAATCTCACAAGTTTCTCTCATAACCACACCATAATCAAACATTACAATCTCACAAGTTTCTCTCATAACCACACCATAATCAAACATTACAATCTCACAAGTTTCTCTCATGGCCACACCATAATCAAACATTACAATCTCACAAGTTTCTCTCATGACCACACCATAATCAAACATTACAATCTCACAAGTTTCTCTCATGACCACACCATAATCAAACATTACAACCTCACAAGTTTCTCTCATGGCCACACCATAATCAAACATTACAATCTCACAAGTTTCTCTCATAACCACACCATAATCAAACATTACAATCTCACAAGTTTCTCTCATGGCCACACCATAATCAAACATTACAATCTCACAAGTTTCTCTCATGGCCACACCATAATCAAACATTACAGTCTCACAAGTTTCTATCATAACCACACCATAATCAAACATTACAATCTCACAAGTTTCTCTCATAACCACACCATAATCAAACATTACAATCTCACAAGTTTCTCTCATGACCACACCATAATCAAACATTACAATCTCACAAGTTTCTCTCATAACCACACCATAATCAAACATTACAATCTCACAAGTTTCTCTCATAACCACACCATAATCAAACATTACAATCTCACAAGTTTCTCTCATGTCCACACCATAATCAAACATTATAATCTCACAAGTTTCTTTCATGACTACACCATAATCAAACATTACAATCTCACAAGTTTCTCTCATGGCCACACCATAATCAAACATTACAATCTCACAAGTTTCTCTCATGGCCACACCATAATCAAACATTACAATCTCACAAGTTTCTCTCATGGCCACACCATAATCAAACATTATAATCTCACAAGTTTCTCTCATGGCCACACCATAATCAAACATTACAATCATACAAGTTTCTCTCATGACCACATCATAATCAAACATTACAATCTCACAAGTTTCTCTCATGACCACACCATAATCAAACATTACAATCTCACAAGTTTCTCTCATGGCCACACCATAATCAAACATTACAATCTCACAAGTTTCTCTCATGACCACACCATAATCAAACATTACAATCTCACAAGTTTCTCTCATGACCACACCGTAATCAAACATTACAATCTCACAAGTTTCTCTCATAACCACACCATAATCAAACATTACAATCTCACAAGTTTCTCTCATAACCACACCATAATCAAACATTACAATCTCACAAGTTTCTCTCATGACCACACCATAATCAAACATTATTATGTCACAAGTTTCTCTCATAACCACACCATAATCAAACATTACAATCTCACAAGTTTCTCTCATAACCACACCATAATCAAACATTACAATCTCACCAGTTTTTCTCATGACCACACCATAATCAAACATTACAATCTCACAAGTTTCTCTCATGACCACACCATAATCAAACATTATAATGTCACAAGTTTCTCTCATAACCACACCATAATCAAACATTACAATCTCACAGGTTTCTCTCATAACCACACCATAATCAAACATTATAATCTCACAAGTTTCTCTCATGGCCACACCATAATCAAACATTACAATCTCACAAGTTTCTCTCATGACCACACCATAATCAAACATTACAATCTCACAAGTTTCTCTCATGGACACACCATAATCAAACATTACAATCTCACAAGTTTCTCTCATGGCCACACCATAATCAAACATTATAATCTCACAAGTTTCTCTCATGGCCACACCATAATCAAACATTACAATCATACAGGTTTCTCTCATGACCATATCATAATCAAACATTACAATCTCACAAGTTTCGCTCATGACCACACCATAATCAAACATTACAATCTCACAAGTTTCTCTCATGGCCACACCATAATCAAACATTACAATCTCACAAGTTTCTCTCAATACCACACCATAATCAAACATTACAATCTCACAAGTTTCTCTCATGACCACACCATAATCAAACATTACAATCTCACAAGTTTCTCTCATGTCCACACCATAATCAAACATTATAATCTCACAAGTTTCTTTCATGACCACACCATAATCAAACATTACAATCTCACAAGTTTCTCTCATGGCCACACCATAATCAAACATTACAATCTCACAAGTTTCTCTCATGACCACACCATAATCAAACATTACAATCTCACAAGTTTCTCTCATGACCACACCATTATCAAACATTATAATCGCACAAGTTTCTCTCATGGCCACACCATAATCAAACACTACAATCTCACAAGTTTCTCTCATAACCACACCATAATCAAACATTACAATCTCACAAGTTTCTCTCATAACCACACCATAATCAAACATTACAATCTCACAAGTTTCTCTCATGGCCACACCATAATCAAACATTATAATCTCACAAGTTTCTCTCATGACCACACCATAATCAAACATTACAATCTCACAAGTTTCTCTCATGACCACACCATAATCAAACATTACAACCTCACAAGTTTCTCTCATGGCCACACCATAATCAAACATTACAATCTCACAAGTTTCTCTCATGGCCACACCATAATCAAACATTACAATCTCACAAGTTTCTCTCATGGCCACACCATAATCAAACATTACAATCTCACAAGTTTCTCTCATGGCCACACCATAATCAAACATTACAGTCTCACAAGTTTCTATCATAACCACACCATAATCAAACATTACAATCTCACAAGTTTCTCTCATAACCACACCATAATCAAACATTACAATCTCACAAGTTTCTCTCATGACCACACCATAATCAAACATTACAATCTCACAAGTTTCTCTCATAACCACACCATAATCAAACATTACAATCTCACAAGTTTCTCTCATAACCACACCATAATCAAACATTACAATCTCACAAGTTT
Organism: Bathymodiolus brooksi; assembly: GCA_963680875.1. Lineage (NCBI taxonomy): Eukaryota > Metazoa > Mollusca > Bivalvia > Mytilida > Modiolidae > Bathymodiolus > Bathymodiolus brooksi. The sequence goes on from OY804577.1 coordinate 137,976,121, forward strand.
CTCTCATGTCCACACCATAATCAAACATTATAATCTCACAAGTTTCTTTCATGACTACACCATAATCAAACATTACAATCTCACAAGTTTCTCTCATGGCCACACCATAATCAAACATTACAATCTCACAAGTTTCTCTCATGACCACACCATAATCAAACATTACAATCTCACAAGTTTCTCTCATGACCACACCATTATCAAACATTATAATCGCACAAGTTTCTCTGATGGCCACACCTTAATCAAACACTACAATCTCACAAGTTTCTCTCATAACCACACCATAATCAAACATTACAATCTCACAAGTTTCTGTCATGACCACACCATAATCAAACATTACAATCTCACAAGTTTCTCTCATGGCCACACCATAATCAAACATTACAATCTCACAAGTTTCTCTCATGACCACACCATAATCAAACATTACAATCTCACAAGTTTCTCTCATGACCACACCATAATCAAACATTACAACCTCACAAGTTTCTCTCATGGCCACACCATAATCAAACATTACAATCTCGCAAGTTTCTCTCATAACCACACCATAATCAAACATTACAATCTCACAAGTTTCTCTCATGGCCACACCATAATCAAACATTACAATCTCACAAGTTTCTCTCATGGCCACACCATAATCAAACATTACAGTCTCACAAGTTTCTATCATAACCACACCATAATCAAACATTACAATCTCACAAGTTTCTCTCATAACCACACCATAATCAAACATTACAATCTCACAAGTTTCTCTCATGACCACACCATAATCAAACATTACAATCTCACAAGTTTCTCTCATAACCACACCATAATCAAACATTACAATCTCACAAGTTTCTCTCATAACCACACCATAATCAAACATTACAATCTCACAAGTGTCTCTCATGACCACACCATAATCAAACATTACAATCTCACAAGTTTCTCTCATGACCACACCATAATCAAACATTATAATGTCACAAGTTTCTCTCATAACCACACCATAATCAAACATTACAATCTCACAAGTTTCTCTCATGACCACACCATAATCAAACATTACAATCTCACAAGTTTCTCTCATAACCACACCATAATCAAACATTACAATCTCACAAGTTTCTCTCATGACCACACCATAATCAAACATTACAATCTCACAAGTTTCTCTCATGACCACACCATAATCAAACATTATAATGTCACAAGTTTCTCTCATAACCACACCATAATCAAACATTACAATCTCACAGGTTTATCTCATAATCACACCATAATCAAACATTATAATCTCACAAGTTTCTCTCATGGCCACACCATAATCAAACATTACAATCTCACAAGTTTCTCTCATGACCACACCATAATCAAACATTACAATCTCACAAGTTTCTCTCATGGCCACATCATAATCAAACATTACAATCTTACAAGTTTCTCTCATGGCCTCACCATAATCAAACATTATAATCTCACAAGTTTCTCTCATGGCCACACCATAATCAAACATTACAATCATACAAGTTTCTCTCATGACCACATCATAATCAAACATTACAATCTCACAAGTTTCTCTCATGACCACACCATAATCAAACATTACAATCTCACAAGTTTCTCTCATGTCCACACCATAATCAAACATTACAATCTCACAAGTTTCTCTCATAACCACACCATAATCAAACATTACAATCTCACAAGTTTCTCTCATGACCACACCATAATCAAACATTACAATCTCACAAGTTTCTCTCATAACCACACCATAATCAAACATTACAATCTCACAAGTTTCTCTCATAACCACACCATAATCAAACATTACAATCTCACAAGTTTCTCTCATAACCACACCATAATCAAACATTACAATCTCACAAGTTTCTCTCATGACCACACCATAATCAAACATTATAATGTCACAAGTTTCTCTCATAACCACACCATAATCAAACATTACAATCTCACAAGTTTCTCTCATAACCACACCATAATCAAACATTACAATCTCACAAGTGTCTCTCATAACCACACCATAATCAAACATTACAATCTCACAAGTTTCTCTCATGACCACACCATAATCAAACATTACAATCTCACAAGTTTCTCTCATGACCACACCATAATCAAACATTATAATGTCACAAGTTTCTCTCATAACCACACCATAACCAAACATTACAATCTCACAGGTTTCTCTCATAACCACACCATAATCAAACATTATAATCTCACAAGTTTCTCTCATGGTCACAGCATAATCAAACATTACAATCTCACAAGTTTCTCTCATGACCACACCATAATCAAACATTACAATCTCACAAGTTTCTCTCATGGCCACACCATAATCAAACATTACAATCTCACAAGTTTCTCTCATGGCCACACCATAATCAAACATTATAATCTCACAAGTTTCTCTCATGGCCACACCATAATCAAACATTACAATCATACAAGTTTCTCTCATGACCACATCATAATCAAACATTACAATCTCACAAGTTTCTCTCATGACCACACCATAATCAAACATTACAATCTCACAAGTTTCTCTCATGGCCACACCATAATCAAACATTACAATCTCACAAGTTTCTCTCATGACCACACCATAATCAAACATTACAATCTCACAAGTTTCTCTCATGACCACACCATAATCAAACATTACAATCTCACAAGTTTCTCTCATGGCCACACCATAATCAAACATTACAATCTCACAAGTTTCTCTCATAACCACACCATAATCAAACATTACAATCTCACAAGTTTCTCTCATGACCACACCATAATCAAACATTATAATGTCACAAGTTTCTCTCATAACCACACCATAATCAAACATTACAATCTCACAAGTGTCTCTCATAACCACACCATAATCAAACATTACAATCTCACCAGTTTTTCTCATGACCACACCATAATCAAACATTACAATCTCACAAGTTTCTCTCATGACCACACCATAATCAAACATTATAATGTCACAAGTTTCTCTCATAACCACACCATAATCAAACATTACAATCTCACAGGTTTCTCTCATAACCACACCATAATCAAACATTATAATCTCACAAGTTTCTCTCATGGCCACACCATAATCAAACATTACAATCTCACAAGTTTCTCTCATGACCACACCATAATCAAACATTACAATCTCACAAGTTTCTCTCATGGACACACCATAATCAAACATTACAATCTCACAAGTTTCTCTCATGGCCACACCATAATCAAACATTATAATCTCACAAGTTTCTCTCATGGCCACACCATAATCAAACATTACAATCATACAGGTTTCTCTCATGACCATATCATAATCAAACATTACAATCTCACAAGTTTCTCTCATGACCACACCATAATCAAACATTACAATCTCACAAGTTTCTCTCATGGCCACACCATAATCAAACATTACAATCTCACAAGTTTCTCTCAATACCACACCATAATCAAACATTACAATCTCACAAGTTTCTCTCATGACCACACCATAATCAAACATTACAATCTCACAAGTTTCTCTCATGTCCACACCATAATCAAACATTATAATCTCACAAGTTTCTTTCATGACCACACCATAATCAAACATTACAATCTCACAAGTTTCTCTCATGGCCACACCATAATCAAACATTACAATCTCACAAGTTTCTCTCATGACCACACCATAATCAAACATTACAATCTCACAAGTTTCTCTCATGACCACACCATTATCAAACATTATAATCGCACAAGTTTCTCTCATGGCCACACCATAATCAAACACTACAATCTCACAAGTTTCTCTCATAACCACACCATAATCAAACATTACAATCTCACAAGTTTCTCTCATAACCACACCATAATCAAACATTACAATCTCACAAGTTTCTCTCATGGCCACACCATAATCAAACATTACAATCTCACAAGTTTCTCTCATGACCACACCATAATCAAACATTACAATCTCACAAGTTTCTCTCATGACCACACCATAATCAAACATTACAACCTCACAAGTTTCTCTCATGGCCACACCATAATCAAACATTACAATCTCACAAGTTTCTCTCATAACCACACCATAATCAAACATTACAATCTCACAAGTTTCTCTCATGGCCACACCATAATCAAACATTACAATCTCACAAGTTTCTCTCATGACCACACCATAATCAAACATTACAATCTCACAAGTTTCTCTCATGACCACACCATAATCAAACATTACAATCTCACAAGTTTCTCTCATGACCACACCATAATCAAACATTACAACCTCACAAGTTTCTCTCATGGCCACACCATAATCAAACATTACAATCTCACAAGTTTCTCTCATAACCACACCATAATCAAACATTACAATCTCACAAGTTTCTCTCATGGCCACACCATAATCAAACATTACAATCTCACAAGTTTCTCTCATGGCCACACCATAATCAAACATTACAGTCTCACAAGTTTCTATCATAACCACACCATAATCAAACATTACAATATCACAAGTTTCTCTCATAACCACACCATAATCAAACATTACAATCTCACAAGTTTCTCTCATGACCACACCATAATCAAACATTACAATCTCACAAGTTTCTCTCATAACCACACCATAATCAAACATTACAATCTCACAAGTTTCTCTCATAACCACACCATAATCAAACATTACAATCTCACAAGTGTCTCTCATGACCACACCATAATCAAACATTACAATCTCACAAGTTTCTCTCATGACCACACCATAATCAAACATTATAATGTCACAAGTTTCTCTCATAACTACACCATAATCAAACATTACAATCTCACAAGTTTCTCTCATGACCACACCATAATCAAACATTACAATCTCACAAGTTTCTCTCATAACCACACCATAATCAAACATTACAATCTCACAAGTTTCTCTCATGACCACACCATAATCAAACATTACAATCTCACAAGTTTCTCTCATGACCACACCATAATCAAACATTATAATGTCACAAGTTTCTCTCATAACCACACCATAATCAAACATTACAATCTCACAGGTTTATCTCATAATCACACCATAATCAAACATTATAATCTCACAAGTTTCTCTCATGGCCACACCATAATCAAACATTACAATCTCACAAGTTTCTCTCATGACCACACCATAATCAAACATTACAATCTCACAAGTTTCTCTCATGGCCACATCATAATCAAACATTACAATCTTACAAGTTTCTCTCATGGCCACACCATAATCAAACATTATAATCTCACAAGTTTCTCTCATGGCCACACCATAATCAAACATTACAATCATACAAGTTTCTCTCATGACCACATCATAATCAAACATTACAATCTCACAAGTTTCTCTCATGACCACACCATAATCAAACATTACAATCTCACAAGTTTCTCTCATGGCCACACCATAATCAAACATTAAAATCTCACAAGTTTCTCTCATGACCACACTATAATCAAACATTACAATCTCACAAGTTTCTCTCTTGACCACACCATAATCAAACATTACAATCTCACAAGTTTCTGTCATGGCCACACCATAATCAAACATTATAATCTCACAAGTTTCTCTCATGACCACACCATAATCAAACATTACAATCTCACAAGTTTCTCTCATGACCAAACCATAATCAAACATTACAATCACACAAGTTTCTCTCATGACCACACCATAATCAAACATTACAATCTCACAAGTTTCTCTCATAACCACACCATAATCAAACATTATAATCTCACAAGTGTCTCTCATAACCACACCATAATCAAACATTATAATCTCACAAGTTTCTCTCATGACCACACCATAATCAAACATTACAATCTCACAAGTTTCTCTCATGACCACACCATAATCAAATATTATAATGTCACAAGTTTCTCTCATAACCACACCATAATCAAACATTACAATCTCACAGGTTTCTCTCATAACCACACCATAATCAAACATTATAATCTCACAAGTTTCTCTCATGGCCACACCATAATCAAACATTACAATCTCACAAGTTTCTCCCATGACCACACCATAATCAAACATTACAATCTCACAAGTTTCTCTCATGGACACACCATAATCAAACATTACAATCTCACAAGTTTCTCTCATGGCCACACCATAATCAAACATTATAATCTCACAAGTTTCTCTCATGGCCACACCATAATCAAACATTACAATCATACAGGTTTCTCTCATGACCATATCATAATCAAACATTACAATCTCACAAGTTTCTCTCATGACCACACCATAATCAAACATTACAATCTCACAAGTTTCTCTCATGGCCACACCATAATCAAACATTACAATCTCACAAGTTTCTCTCAATACCACACCATAATCAAACATTACAATCTCACAAGTTTCTCTCATGACCACACCATAATCAAACATTACAATCTCACAAGTTTCTCTCATGTCCACACCATAATCAAACATTATAATCTCACAAGTTTCTCTCATGACCACACCATAATCAAACATTACAATCTCACAAGTTTCTCTCATGGAGACACCATAATCAAATATTACAATCTCACAAGTTTCTCTCATGGCCACACCATAATCAAACATTATAATCTCACAAGTTTCTCTCATGGCCACACCATAATCAAACATTACAATCATACAAGTTTCTCTCATGACCATATCATAATCAAACATTACAATCTCACAAGTTTCTCTCATGACCACACCATAATCAAACATTACAATCTCACAAGTTTCTCTCATGGCCACACCATAATCAAACATTACAATCTCACAAGTTTCTCTCATGACCACACCATAATCAAACATTACAATCTCACAAGTTTCTCTCATGACCACACCATAATCAAACATTACAATCTCACAAGTTTCTCTCATGTCCACACCATAATCAAACATTATAATCTCACAAGTTTCTTTCATGACCACACCATAATCAAACATTACATTCTCACAAGTTTCTCTCATGGCCACACCATAATCAAACATTACAATCTCACAAGTTTCTCTCATGACCACACCATAATCAAACATTACAATCTCACAAGTTTCTCTCATGACCACACCATTATCAAACATTATAATCGCACAAGTTTCTCTCATGGCCACACCATAATCAAACACTACAATCTCACAAGTTTCTCTCATAACCACACCATAATCAAACATTACAATCTCACAAGTTTCTCTCATGGCCACACCATAATCAAACATTACAATCTCACAAGTTTCTCTCATGACCACACCATAATCAAACATTACAATCTCACAAGTTTCTCTCATGACCAGACCATAATCAAAAATTACAACCTCACAAGTTTCTCTCATGGCCACACCATAATCAAACATTACAATCTCACAAGTTTCTCTCATGGCCACACCATAATCAAACATTACAATCTCACAAGTTTCTCTCATGGCCACACCATAATCAAACATTACAGTCTCACAAGTTTCTATCATAACCACACCATAATCAAACATTACAATCTCACAAATTTCTCTCATAACCACACCATAATCAAACATTACAATCTCACAAGTTTCTCTCATGACCACACCATAATCAAACATTACAATCTCACAAGTTTCTTTCATAACCACACCATAATCAAACATTACAATCTCACAAGTTTCTCTCATGACCACACCATAATAAAACATTACAATCTCACAAGTTTCTCTCATAACCACACCATAATCAAACATTACAATCTCACAAGTATCTCTCATGATCACACCATAATCAAACATTATAATGTCACAAGTTTCTCTCATAACCACACCATAATCAAACATTACAATCTCACAAGTTTCTCTCATAACCACACCATAATCAAACATTACAATCTCACAAGTGTCTCTCATAACCACACCATAATCAAACATTACAATCTCACAAGTTTCTCTCATGACCACACCATAATCAAACATTACAATCTCACAAGTTTCTCTCATGACCACACCATAATCAAACATTATAATGTCACAAGTTTCTCTCATAACCACACCATAATCAAACATTACAATCTCACAGGTTTATCTCATAATCACACCATAATCAAACATTATAATCTCACAAGTTTCTCTCATGACAACACCATAATCAAACATTACAATCTCACAAGTTTCTCTCATGGCCACACCATAATCAAACATTACAATCTCACAAGTTTCTCTCATGACCACACCATAATCAAACATTACAATCTCACAAGTTTCTCTCATGACCACACCATTATCAAACATTATAATCTCACAAGTTTCTCTCATGGCCACACCATAATCAAACACTACAATCTCACAAGTTTCTCTCATAACCACACCATAATCAAACATTACAATCTCACAAGTTTCTCTCATAACCACACCATAATCAAACATTACAATCTCACAAGTTTCTCTCATGGCCACACCATAATCAAACATTACAATCTCACAAGTTTCTCTCATGACCACACCATAATCAAACATTACAATCTCACAAGTTTCTCTCATGACCACACCATAATCAAACATTACAATCTCAAAAGTTTCTCTCATGGCAACACCATAATCAAACATTACAATCTCACAAGTTTCTCTCATAACCACACCATAATCAAACATTATAATCTCACAAGTTTCTCTCATAACCACACCATAATCAAACATTACAATCTCACAAGTTTCTCTCATGACCACACCATAATCAAACATTACAATCTCACAAGTTTCTCTCATGGCCACACCATAATCAAACATTACAATCTCACAAGTTTCTCTCATAACCACACCATAATCAAACATTACAATCTCACTAGTGTCTCTCATAACAAAACCATAATCAAACATTACAATCTCACAAGTTTCTCTCATGACCACACCATAATCAAACATTACAATCTCACAAGTTTCGCTCATGACCACACCATAATCAAACATTACAATCTCACAAGTTTCTCTCATGACCACACCATAATCAAACATTACAATCTCACAAGTTTCTCTCATGACCATACCATAATCAAACATTACAACCTCACAAGTTTCTCTCATGGCCACACCATAATCAAACATTACAATCTCACAAGTTTCCCTCATAACCACACCATAATCAAACATTACAATCTCACAAGTTTCTCTCATAACCACACCATAATCAAACATTACAATCTCACAAGTTTCTCTCATGGCCACACCATAATCAAACATTACAATCTCACAAGTTTCTCTCATCGCCACACCATAATCAAACATTACAGTCTCACAAGTTTCTATCATAACCACACAATAATCAAACATTACAATCTCACAAGTTTCTCTCATAACCACACCATAATCAAACATTACAATCTCACAAGTTTCTCTCATGACCACACCATAATCAAACATTACAATCTCACAAGTTTCTCTCATAACCACACCATAATCAAACATTACAATCTCACAAGTTTCTCTCATAACCACACCATAATCAAACATTACAATCTCACAAGTTTCTCTCATGACCACACCATAATCAAACATTATAATGTCACAAGTTTCTCTCATAACCACACCATAATCAAACATTACAATCTCACAAGTTTCTCTCATAACCACACCATAATCAAACATTACAATCTCACAAGTGTCTATTATAACCACACCATAATCAAACATTACAATCTCACAAGTTTTTCTCATGACCACACCATAATCAAACATTACAATCTCACAAGTTTCTCTCATGACCACACCATAATCAAACATTATAATGTCACAAGTTTCTCTCATAACCACACCATAATCAAACATTACAATCTCAAAGGTTTCTCTCATAACCACACCATAATCAAACATTATAATCTCACAAGTTTCTCTCATGGCCACACCATAATCAAACATTACAATCTCACAAGTTTCTCTCATGACCACACCATAATCAAACATTACAATCTCACAAGTTTCTCTCATGGCCACACCATAATCAAACATTACAATCTCACAAGTTTCTCTCATGGCCACACCATAATCAAACATTATAATCTCACAAGTTTCTCTCATGGCCACACCATAATCAAACATTACAATCATACAAGTTTCTCTCATGAACACATCATAATCAAACATTACAATCTCACAAGTTTCTCTCATGACCACACCATAATCAAACATTACAATCTCACAAGTTTCTCTCATGGCCACACCATAATCAAACATTAAAATCTCACAAGTTTCTCTCATGACCACACCATAATCAAACATTACAATCTCACAAGTTTCTCTCATGACCACACCATAATCAAACATTACAATCTCACAAGTTTCTGTCATGGCCACACCATAATCAAACATTATAATCTCACAAGTTTCTCTCATGACCACACCATAATCAAACATTACAATCTCACAAGTTTCTCTCATGGCCACACCATAATCAAACATTACAATCTCACAAGTTTCTCTCATGACCACACCATAATCAAACATTATAATCGCACAAGTTTCTCTCATGGCCACACCATAATCAAACACTACAATCTTACAAGTTTCTCTCATAACCACACCATAATCAAACATTACAATCTCACAAGTTTCTCTCATGACCACACCATAATCAAACATTACAATCTCACAAGTTTCTCTCATGGCCACACCATAATCAAACATTACAATCTCACAAGTTTCTCTCATGACCACACCATAATCAAACATTACAATCTCACAAGTTTCTCTCATGACCACACCATAATCAAACATTACAATCTCACAAGTTTCTCTCATGGCCACACCATAATCAAACATTACAATCTCACAAGTTTCTCTCATAACCACACCATAATCAAACATTACAATCTCACAAGTTTCTCTCATAACCACACCATAATCAAACATTACAATCTCACAAGTTTCTCTCATAACCACACCATAATCAAACATTACAATCTCACAAGTTTCTCTCATAACCACACCATAATCAAACATTACAATCTCACAAGTTTCTCTCATAACCACACCATAATCAAACATTACAATCTCACAAGTTTCTCTCATAGCCACACCATAATCAAACATTACAATCTCACAAGTTTCTCTCATGACCACACCATAATCAAACATTACAATCTCACAAGTTTCTCTCATGACCACACCATAATCAAACATTACAATCTCACAAGTTTCTCTCATGACCACACCATAATCAAACATTACAACCTCACAAGTTTCTCTCATGGCCACACCATAATCAAACATTACAATCTCACAAGTTTCTCTTATAACCACACCATAATCAAACATTACAATCTCACAAGTTTCTCTCATAACCACACCATAATCAAACATTACAATCTCACAAGTTTCTCTCATGGCCACACCATAATCAAACATTACAATCTCACAAGTTTCTCTCATGGCCACACCATAATCAAACATTACAGTCACACAAGTTTCTATCATAACCACACCATAATCAAACATTACAATCTCACAAGTTTCTCTCATAACCACACCATAATCAAACATTACAATCTCACAAGTTTCTCTCATGACCACACCATAATCAAACATTACAATCTCACAAGTTTCTCTCATAACCACACCATAATCAAACATTACAATCTCACAAGTTTCTCTCATAACCACACCATAATCAAACATTACAATCTCACAAGTGTCTCTCATAACCACACCATAATCAAACATTACAATCTCACAAGTTTCTCTCATGACCACACCATAATCAAACATTATAATGTCACAAGTTTCTCTCATAACCACACCATAATCAAACATTACAATCTCACAAGTTTCTCTCATAACCACACCATAATCAAACATTACAATCTCACAAGTGTCTATTATAACCACACCATAATCAAACATTACAATCTCACAAGTTTTTCTCGTGACCACACCATAATCAAACATTACAATCTCACAAGTTTCTCTCATGACCACACCATAATCAAACATTATAATGTCACAAGTTTCTCTCATAACCACACCATAATCAAACATTACAATCTCAAAGGTTTCTCTCATAGCCACACCATAATCAAACATTATAATCTCACAAGTTTCTCTCATGGCCACACCATAATCAAACATTACAATCTCACAAGTTTCTCTCATGACCACACCATAATCAAACATTACAATCTCACAAGTTTCTCTCATGGCCACACCATAATCAAACATTACAATCTCACAAGTTTCTCTCATGGCCACACCATAATCAAACATTATAATCTCACAAGTTTCTCTCATGGCCACACCATAATCAAACATTACAATCATACAAGTTTCTCTCATGACCACATCATAATCAAACATTACAATCTCACAAGTTTCTCTCATGACCACACCATAATCAAACATTACAATCTCACATATTTCTCTCATGGCCACACCATAATCAAACATTAAAATCTCACAAGTTTCTGTCATGGCCACACCATAATCAAACATTATAATCTCACAAGTTTCTCTCATGACCACACCATAATCAAACATTATAATCTCACAAGTTTCTCTCATGGCCACACCATAATCAAACATTACAATCATACAAGTTTCTCTCATGACCACACCATAATCAAACATTACAATCTCACAAGTTTCTCTCATGGCCACACCATAATCAAACATTACAATCTCACAAGTTTCTCTCATGACCACACCATAATCAAACATTACAATCTCACAAGTTTCTCTCATGACCACACCATAATCAAACATTACAATCTCACAAGTTTCTCTCATGGCCACACCATAATCAAACATTACAATCTCACAAGTTTCTCTCATAACCACACCATAATCAAACATTACAATCTCACAAGTTTCTCTCATAACCACACCATAATCAAACATTACAATCTCACAAGTTTCTCTCATAACCACACCATAATCAAACATTACAATCTCACAAGTTTCTCTCATAACCACACCATAATCAAACATTACAATCTCACAAGTTTCTCTCATAACCACACCATAATCAAACATTACAATCTCACAAGTTTCTCTCATAACCACACCATAATCAAACATTACAATCTCACAAGTTTCTCTCATGACCACACCATAATCAAACATTACAATCTCACAAGTTTCTCTCATGACCACACCATAATCAAACATTACAATCTCACAAGTTTCTCTCATGACCACACCATAATCAAACATTACAACCTCACAAGTTTCTCTCATGGCCACACCATAATCAAACATTACAATCTCACAAGTTTCTCTTATAACCACACCATAATCAAACATTACAATCTCACAAGTTTCTCTCATAACCACACCATAATCAAACATTACAATCTCACAAGTTTCTCTCATGGCCACACCATAATCAAACATTACAATCTCACAAGTTTCTCTCATGGCCACACCATAATCAAACATTACAATCTCACAAGTTTCTCTCATAACCACACCATAATCAAACATTACAATCTCACAAGTTTCTCTCATAACCACACCATAATCAAACATTACAATCTCACAAGTGTCTCTCATAACCACACCATAATCAAACATTACAATCTCACAAGTTTCTCTCATGACCACACCATAATCAAACATTATAATGTCACAAGTTTCTCTCATAACCACACCATAATCAAACATTACAATCTCACAAGTTTCTCTCATAACCACACCATAATCAAACATTACAATCTCACAAGTGTCTATTATAACCACACCATAATCAAACATTACAATCTCACAAGTTTTTCTCATGACCACACCATAATCAAACATTACAATCTCACAAGTTTCTCTCATGACCACACCATAATCAAACATTATAATGTCACAAGTTTCTCTCATAACCACACCATAATCAAACATTACAATCTCAAAGGTTTCTCTCATAACCACACCATAATCAAACATTATAATCTCACAAGTTTCTCTCATGGCCACACCATAATCAAACATTACAATCTTACAAGTTTCTCTCATGACCACACCATAATCAAACATTACAATCTCACAAGTTTCTCTCATGGCCACACCATAATCAAACATTACAATCTCACAAGTTTCTCTCATGGCCACACCATAATCAAACATTATAATCTCACAAGTTTCTCTCATGGCCACACCATAATCAAACATTACAATCATACAAGTTTCTCTCATGACCACATCATAATCAAACATTACAATCTCACAAGTTTCTCTCATGACCCCACCATAATCAAACATTACAATCTCACATGTTTCTCTCATGGCCACACCATAATCAAACATTAAAATCTCACAAGTTTCTGTCATGGCCACACCATAATCAAACATTATAATCTCACAAGTTTCTCTCATGACCACACCATAATCAAACATTATAATCTCACAAGTTTCTCTCATGGCCACACCATAATCAAACATTACAATCATACAAGTTTCTCTCATGACCACATCATAATCAAACATTACAATCTCACAAGTTTCTCTCATGACCACACCATAATCAAACATTACAATCTCACAAGTTTCTCTCATGACCACACCATAATCAAACATTACAATCTCACAAGTTTCTGTCATGGCCACACCATAATCAAACATTATAATCTCACAAGTTTCTCTCATGACCACACCATAATCAAACATTACAATCTCAAAAGTTTCTCTCATGGCAACACCATAATCAAACATTACAATCTCACAAGTTTCTCTCATAACCACACCATAATCAAACATTATAATCTCACAAGTTTCTCTCATAACCACACCATAATCAAACATTACAATCTCACAAGTTTCTCTCATGACCACACCATAATCAAACATTACAATCTCACAAGTTTCTCTCATGGCCACACCATAATCAAACATTACAATCTCACAAGTTTCTCTCATAACAAAACCATAATCAAACATTACAATCTCACAAGTTTCTCTCATGACCACACCATAATCAAACATTACAATCTCACAAGTTTCGCTCATGACCACACCATAATCAAACATTACAATCTCACAAGTTTCTCTCATGACCACACCATAATCAAACATTACAATCTCACAAGTTTCTCTCATGACCATACCATAATCAAACATTACAACCTCACAAGTTTCTCTCATGGCCACACCATAATCAAACATTACAATCTCACAAGTTTCCCTCATAACCACACCATAATCAAACATTACAATCTCACAAGTTTCTCTCATAACCACACCATAATCAAACATTACAATCTCACAAGTTTCTCTCATGGCCACACCATAATCAAACATTACAATCTCACAAGTTTCTCTCATCGCCACACCATAATCAAACATTACAGTCTCACAAGTTTCTATCATAACCACACCATAATCAAACATTACAATCTCACAAGTTTCTCTCATAACCACACCATAATCAAACATTACAATCTCACAAGTTTCTCTCATAACCACACCATAATCAAACATTACAATCTCACAAGTTTCTCTCATGACCACACCATAATCAAACATTATAATGTCACAAGTTTCTCTCATAACCACACCATAATCAAACATTACAATCTCACAAGTTTCTCTCATAACCACACCATAATCAAACATTACAATCTCACAAGTGTCTATTATAACCACACCATAATCAAACATTACAATCTCACAAGTTTTTCTCATGACCACACCATAATCAAACATTACAATCTCACAAGTTTCTCTCATGACCACACCATAATCAAACATTATAATGTCACAAGTTTCTCTCATAACCACACCATAATCAAACATTACAATCTCAAAGGTTTCTCTCATAACCACACCATAATCAAACATTATAATCTCACAAGTTTCTCTCATGGCCACACCATAATCAAACATTACAATCTCACAAGTTTCTCTCATGACCACACCATAATCAAACATTACAATCTCACAAGTTTCTCTCATGGCCACACCATAATCAAACATTACAATCTCACAAGTTTCTCTCATGGCCACACCATAATCAAACATTATAATCTCACAAGTTTCTCTCATGGCCACACCATAATCAAACATTACAATCATACAAGTTTCTCTCATGAACACATCATAATCAAACATTACAATCTCACAAGTTTCTCTCATGACCACACCATAATCAAACATTACAATCTCACAAGTTTCTCTCATGGCCACACCATAATCAAACATTAAAATCTCACAAGTTTCTCTCATGACCACACCATAATCAAACATTACAATCTCACAAGTTTCTCTCATGACCACACCATAATCAAACATTACAATCTCACAAGTTTCTGTCATGGCCACACCATAATCAAACATTATAATCTCACAAGTTTCTCTCATGACCATACCATAATCAAACATTACAATCTCACAAGTTTCTCTCATGGCCACACCATAATCAAACATTACAATCTCACAAGTTTCTCTCATGACCACACCATAATCAAACATTATAATCGCACAAGTTTCTCTCATGGCCACACCATAATCAAACACTACAATCTTACAAGTTTCTCTCATAACCACACCATAATCAAACATTACAATCTCACAAGTTTCTCTCATGACCACACCATAATCAAACATTACAATCTCACAAGTTTCTCTCATGGCCACACCATAATCAAACATTACAATCTCACAAGTTTCTCTCATGACCACACCATAATCAAACATTACAATCTCACAAGTTTCTCTCATGACCACACCATAATCAAACATTACAATCTCACAAGTTTCTCTCATGGCCACACCATAATCAAACATTACAATCTCACAAGTTTCTCTCATAACCACACCATAATCAAACATTACAATCTCACAAGTTTCTCTCATAACCACACCATAATCAAACATTACAATCTCACAAGTTTCTCTCATAACCACACCATAATCAAACATTACAATCTCACAAGTTTCTCTCATAACCACACCATAATCAAACATTACAATCTCACAAGTTTCTCTCATAACCACACCATAATCAAACATTACAATCTCACAAGTTTCTCTCATAACCACACCATAATCAAACATTACAATCTCACAAGTTTCTCTCATGACCACACCATAATCAAACATTACAATCTCACAAGTTTCTCTCATGACCACACCATAATCAAACATTACAATCTCACAAGTTTCTCTCATGACCACACCATAATCAAACATTACAACCTCACAAGTTTCTCTCATGGCCACACCATAATCAAACATTACAATCTCACAAGTTTCTCTTATAACCACACCATAATCAAACATTACAATCTCACAAGTTTCTCTCATAACCACACCATAATCAAACATTACAATCTCACAAGTTTCTCTCATGGCCACACCATAATCAAACATTACAATCTCACAAGTTTCTCTCATGGCCACACCATAATCAAACATTACAGTCACACAAGTTTCTATCATAACCACACCATAATCAAACATTACAATCTCACAAGTTTCTCTCATAACCACACCATAATCAAACATTACAATCTCACAAGTTTCTCTCATGACCACACCATAATCAAACATTACAATCTCACAAGTTTCTCTCATAACCACACCATAATCAAACATTACAATCTCACAAGTTTCTCTCATAACCACACCATAATCAAACATTACAATCTCACAAGTGTCTCTCATAACCACACCATAATCAAACATTACAACTCACAAGTTTCTCTCATGACCACACCATAATCAAACATTATAATGTCACAAGTTTCTCTCATAACCACACCATAATCAAACATTACAATCTCACAAGTTTCTCTCATAACCACACCATAATCAAACATTACAATCTCACAAGTGTCTATTATAACCACACCATAATCAAACATTACAATCTCACAAGTTTTTCTCGTGACCACACCATAATCAAACATTACAATCTCACAAGTTTCTCTCATGACCACACCATAATCAAACATTATAATGTCACAAGTTTCTCTCATAACCACACCATAATCAAACATTACAATCTCAAAGGTTTCTCTCATAGCCACACCATAATCAAACATTATAATCTCACAAGTTTCTCTCATGGCCACACCATAATCAAACATTACAATCTCACAAGTTTCTCTCATGACCACACCATAATCAAACATTACAATCTCACAAGTTTCTCTCATGGCCACACCATAATCAAACATTACAATCTCACAAGTTTCTCTCATGGCCACACCATAATCAAACATTATAATCTCACAAGTTTCTCTCATGGCCACACCATAATCAAACATTACAATCATACAAGTTTCTCTCATGACCACATCATAATCAAACATTACAATCTCACAAGTTTCTCTCATGACCACACCATAATCAAACATTACAATCTCACATATTTCTCTCATGGCCAC
Organism: Bathymodiolus brooksi; assembly: GCA_963680875.1. Taxonomy (NCBI): domain Eukaryota; kingdom Metazoa; phylum Mollusca; class Bivalvia; order Mytilida; family Modiolidae; genus Bathymodiolus; species Bathymodiolus brooksi. The sequence continues at coordinate 137,994,493 of OY804577.1, forward strand.
ACCATAATCAAACATTAAAATCTCACAAGTTTCTGTCATGGCCACACCATAATCAAACATTATAATCTCACAAGTTTCTCTCATGACCACACCATAATCAAACATTATAATCTCACAAGTTTCTCTCATGGCCACACCATAATCAAACATTACAATCATACAAGTTTCTCTCATGACCACACCATAATCAAACATTACAATCTCACAAGTTTCTCTCATGGCCACACCATAATCAAACATTACAATCTCACAAGTTTCTCTCATGACCACACCATAATCAAACATTACAATCTCACAAGTTTCTCTCATGACCACACCATAATCAAACATTACAATCTCACAAGTTTCTCTCATGGCCACACCATAATCAAACATTACAATCTCACAAGTTTCTCTCATAACCACACCATAATCAAACATTACAATCTCACAAGTTTCTCTCATAACCACACCATAATCAAACATTACAATCTCACAAGTTTCTCTCATAACCACACCATAATCAAACATTACAATCTCACAAGTTTCTCTCATAACCACACCATAATCAAACATTACAATCTCACAAGTTTCTCTCATAACCACACCATAATCAAACATTACAATCTCACAAGTTTCTCTCATAACCACACCATAATCAAACATTACAATCTCACAAGTTTCTCTCATGACCACACCATAATCAAACATTACAATCTCACAAGTTTCTCTCATGACCACACCATAATCAAACATTACAATCTCACAAGTTTCTCTCATGACCACACCATAATCAAACATTACAACCTCACAAGTTTCTCTCATGGCCACACCATAATCAAACATTACAATCTCACAAGTTTCTCTTATAACCACACCATAATCAAACATTACAATCTCACAAGTTTCTCTCATAACCACACCATAATCAAACATTACAATCTCACAAGTTTCTCTCATGGCCACACCATAATCAAACATTACAATCTCACAAGTTTCTCTCATGGCCACACCATAATCAAACATTACAATCTCACAAGTTTCTCTCATAACCACACCATAATCAAACATTACAATCTCACAAGTTTCTCTCATAACCACACCATAATCAAACATTACAATCTCACAAGTGTCTCTCATAACCACACCATAATCAAACATTACAATCTCACAAGTTTCTCTCATGACCACACCATAATCAAACATTATAATGTCACAAGTTTCTCTCATAACCACACCATAATCAAACATTACAATCTCACAAGTTTCTCTCATAACCACACCATAATCAAACATTACAATCTCACAAGTGTCTATTATAACCACACCATAATCAAACATTACAATCTCACAAGTTTTTCTCATGACCACACCATAATCAAACATTACAATCTCACAAGTTTCTCTCATGACCACACCATAATCAAACATTATAATGTCACAAGTTTCTCTCATAACCACACCATAATCAAACATTACAATCTCAAAGGTTTCTCTCATAACCACACCATAATCAAACATTATAATCTCACAAGTTTCTCTCATGGCCACACCATAATCAAACATTACAATCTTACAAGTTTCTCTCATGACCACACCATAATCAAACATTACAATCTCACAAGTTTCTCTCATGGCCACACCATAATCAAACATTACAATCTCACAAGTTTCTCTCATGGCCACACCATAATCAAACATTATAATCTCACAAGTTTCTCTCATGGCCACACCATAATCAAACATTACAATCATACAAGTTTCTCTCATGACCACATCGTAATCAAACATTACAATCTCACAAGTTTCTCTCATGACCCCACCATAATCAAACATTACAATCTCACATGTTTCTCTCATGGCCACACCATAATCAAACATTAAAATCTCACAAGTTTCTGTCATGGCCACACCATAATCAAACATTATAATCTCACAAGTTTCTCTCATGACCACACCATAATCAAACATTATAATCTCACAAGTTTCTCTCATGGCCACACCATAATCAAACATTACAATCATACAAGTTTCTCTCATGACCACATCATAATCAAACATTACAATCTCACAAGTTTCTCTCATGACCACACCATAATCAAACATTACAATCTCACAAGTTTCTCTCATGACCACACCATAATCAAACATTACAATCTCACAAGTTTCTGTCATGGCCACACCATAATCAAACATTATAATCTCACAAGTTTCTCTCATGACCACACCATAATCAAACATTACAATCTCACAAGTTTCTCTCATGGCCACACCATAATCAAACATTACAATCTCACAAGTTTCTCTCATGACCACACCATAATCAAACATTACAATCTCACAAGTTTCTCTCATGACCACACCATTATCAAACATTATAATCGCACAAGTTTCTCTCATGGCCACACCATAATCAAACACTACAATCTCACAAGTTTCTCTCATAACCACACCATAATCAAACATTACAATCTCACAAGTTTCTCTCATAACCACACCATAATCAAACATTACAATCTCACAAGTTTCTCTCATGGCCACATAATAATCAAACATTACAATCTCACAAGTTTCTCTAATGACCACACCATAATCAAACATTACAATCTCACAAGTTTCTCTCATGACCACACCATAATCAAACATTACAATCTCACAAGTTTCTCTCATGACCACACCATAATCAAACATTACAATCTCACAAGTTTCTCTCATAACCACACCATAATCAAACATTACAATCTCACAAGTTTCTCTCATAACCACACCATAATCAAACATTACAATCTCACAAGTTTCTCTCATGACCACACCATAATCAAACATTACAATCTCACAAGTTTCTCTCTTAACCACACTATAATCAAACATTACAATCTCACAAGTTTCTCTCATAACCACACCATAATCAAACATTACAATCTCATAAGTGTCTCTCATGGCCACACCATAATCAAACATTACAATCTCACAAGTTTCTCTCATAACCACACCATAATCAAACATTACAATCTCACAAGTTTCTCTCATGACCACACCATAATCAAACATTACAATCTCACAAGTTTCTCTCATGACCACACCATAATCAAACATTACAATCTCACAAGTTTCTCTCATGGCCACACCATAATCAAACATTATAATGTCACAAGTTTCTCTCATGGCCACACCATAATCAAACATTATAATCTCACAAGTTTCTCTCATGGCCACACCATAAATAAACATTACAATCATACAAGTTTCTCTCATGACCACATCATAATCAAACATTACAATCTCACAAGTTTCTCTCATGACCACACCATAATCAAACATTACAATCTCACAAGTTTCTCTCATGGCCACACCATAATCAAACATTACAATTTCACAAGTTTCTCTCATGACCACACCATAATCAAACATTACAATCTCACAAGTTTCTCTCATGATCACACCATAATCAAACATTACAATCTCACAAGTTTCTGTCATGGCCACACCATAATCAAACATTATAATCTCACAAGTTTCTCTCATGACCACACCATAATCAAACATTACAATCTCACAAGTTTCTCTCATGACCACACCATAATCAAACATTACAATCTCACAAGTTTCTCTCATGGCCACACCATAATCAAACATTACAATCTCACAAGTTTCTCTCATAACCACACCATAATCAAACATTACAATCTCACAAGTTTCTCTCATAACCACACCATAATCAAACATTACAATCTCACAAGTTTCTCTCATAACCACACCATAATCAAACATTACAATCTCACAAGTTTCTCTCATAACCACACCATAATCAAACATTACAATCTCACAAGTTTCTCTCATAACCACACCATAATCAAACATTACAATCTCACAAGTTTCTCTCATAACCACACCATAATCAAACATTACAATCTCACAAGTTTCTCTCATGACCACACCATAATCAAACATTACAATCTCACAAGTTTCTCTCATGACCACACCATAATCAAACATTACAATCTCACAAGTTTCTCTCATGACCACACCATAATCAAACATTACAACCTCACAAGTTTCTCTCATGGCCACACCATAATCAAACATTACAATCTCACAAGTTTCTCTTATAACCACACCATAATCAAACATTACAATCTCACAAGTTTCTCTCATAACCACACCATAATCAAACATTACAATCTCACAAGTTTCTCTCATGGCCACACCATAATCAAACATTACAATCTCACAAGTTTCTCTCATGGCCACACCATAATCAAACATTACAGTCACACAAGTTTCTATCATAACCACACCATAATCAAACATTACAATCTCACAAGTTTCTCTCATAACCACACCATAATCAAACATTACAATCTCACAAGTTTCTCTCATGACCACACCATAATCAAACATTACAATCTCACAAGTTTCTCTCATGGCCACACCATAATCAAACATTATAATCTCACAAGTTTCTCTCATGGCCACACCATAATCAAACATTACAATCATACAAGTTTCTCTCATGACCACATCATAATCAAACATTACAATCTCACAAGTTTCTCTCATGACCACACCATAATCAAACATTACAATCTCACATATTTCTCTCATGGCCACACCATAATCAAACATTAAAATCTCACAAGTTTCTGTCATGGCCACACCATAATCAAACATTATAATCTCACAAGTTTCTCTCATGACCACACCATAATCAAACATTATAATCTCACAAGTTTCTCTCATGGCCACACCATAATCAAACATTACAATCATACAAGTTTCTCTCATGACCACACCATAATCAAACATTACAATCTCACAAGTTTCTCTCATGGCCACACCATAATCAAACATTACAATCTCACAAGTTTCTCTCATGACCACACCATAATCAAACATTACAATCTCACAAGTTTCTCTCATGACCACACCATAATCAAACATTACAATCTCACAAGTTTCTCTCATGGCCACACCATAATCAAACATTACAATCTCACAAGTTTCTCTCATAACCACACCATAATCAAACATTACAATCTCACAAGTTTCTCTCATAACCACACCATAATCAAACATTACAATCTCACAAGTTTCTCTCATAACCACACCATAATCAAACATTACAATCTCACAAGTTTCTCTCATAACCACACCATAATCAAACATTACAATCTCACAAGTTTCTCTCATAACCACACCATAATCAAACATTACAATCTCACAAGTTTCTCTCATAACCACACCATAATCAAACATTACAATCTCACAAGTTTCTCTCATGACCACACCATAATCAAACATTACAATCTCACAAGTTTCTCTCATGACCACACCATAATCAAACATTACAATCTCACAAGTTTCTCTCATGACCACACCATAATCAAACATTACAACCTCACAAGTTTCTCTCATGGCCACACCATAATCAAACATTACAATCTCACAAGTTTCTCTTATAACCACACCATAATCAAACATTACAATCTCACAAGTTTCTCTCATAACCACACCATAATCAAACATTACAATCTCACAAGTTTCTCTCATGGCCACACCATAATCAAACATTACAATCTCACAAGTTTCTCTCATGGCCACACCATAATCAAACATTACAATCTCACAAGTTTCTCTCATAACCACACCATAATCAAACATTACAATCTCACAAGTTTCTCTCATAACCACACCATAATCAAACATTACAATCTCACAAGTGTCTCTCATAACCACACCATAATCAAACATTACAATCTCACAAGTTTCTCTCATGACCACACCATAATCAAACATTATAATGTCACAAGTTTCTCTCATAACCACACCATAATCAAACATTACAATCTCACAAGTTTCTCTCATAACCACACCATAATCAAACATTACAATCTCACAAGTGTCTATTATAACCACACCATAATCAAACATTACAATCTCACAAGTTTTTCTCATGACCACACCATAATCAAACATTACAATCTCACAAGTTTCTCTCATGACCACACCATAATCAAACATTATAATGTCACAAGTTTCTCTCATAACCACACCATAATCAAACATTACAATCTCAAAGGTTTCTCTCATAACCACACCATAATCAAACATTATAATCTCACAAGTTTCTCTCATGGCCACACCATAATCAAACATTACAATCTTACAAGTTTCTCTCATGACCACACCATAATCAAACATTACAATCTCACAAGTTTCTCTCATGGCCACACCATAATCAAACATTACAATCTCACAAGTTTCTCTCATGGCCACACCATAATCAAACATTATAATCTCACAAGTTTCTCTCATGGCCACACCATAATCAAACATTACAATCATACAAGTTTCTCTCATGACCACATCGTAATCAAACATTACAATCTCACAAGTTTCTCTCATGACCCCACCATAATCAAACATTACAATCTCACATGTTTCTCTCATGGCCACACCATAATCAAACATTAAAATCTCACAAGTTTCTGTCATGGCCACACCATAATCAAACATTATAATCTCACAAGTTTCTCTCATGACCACACCATAATCAAACATTATAATCTCACAAGTTTCTCTCATGGCCACACCATAATCAAACATTACAATCATACAAGTTTCTCTCATGACCACATCATAATCAAACATTACAATCTCACAAGTTTCTCTCATGACCACACCATAATCAAACATTACAATCTCACAAGTTTCTCTCATGACCACACCATAATCAAACATTACAATCTCACAAGTTTCTGTCATGGCCACACCATAATCAAACATTATAATCTCACAAGTTTCTCTCATGACCACACCATAATCAAACATTACAATCTCACAAGTTTCTCTCATGGCCACACCATAATCAAACATTACAATCTCACAAGTTTCTCTCATGACCACACCATAATCAAACATTACAATCTCACAAGTTTCTCTCATGACCACACCATTATCAAACATTATAATCGCACAAGTTTCTCTCATGGCCACACCATAATCAAACACTACAATCTCACAAGTTTCTCTCATAACCACACCATAATCAAACATTACAATCTCACAAGTTTCTCTCATAACCACACCATAATCAAACATTACAATCTCACAAGTTTCTCTCATGGCCACATAATAATCAAACATTACAATCTCACAAGTTTCTCTAATGACCACACCATAATCAAACATTACAATCTCACAAGTTTCTCTCATGACCACACCATAATCAAACATTACAATCTCACAAGTTTCTCTCATGACCACACCATAATCAAACATTACAATCTCACAAGTTTCTCTCATAACCACACCATAATCAAACATTACAATCTCACAAGTTTCTCTCATAACCACACCATAATCAAACATTACAATCTCACAAGTTTCTCTCATGACCACACCATAATCAAACATTACAATCTCACAAGTTTCTCTCTTAACCACACTATAATCAAACATTACAATCTCACAAGTTTCTCTCATAACCACACCATAATCAAACATTACAATCTCATAAGTGTCTCTCATGGCCACACCATAATCAAACATTACAATCTCACAAGTTTCTCTCATAACCACACCATAATCAAACATTACAATCTCACAAGTTTCTCTCATGACCACACCATAATCAAACATTACAATCTCACAAGTTTCTCTCATGACCACACCATAATCAAACATTACAATCTCACAAGTTTCTCTCATGGCCACACCATAATCAAACATTATAATGTCACAAGTTTCTCTCATGGCCACACCATAATCAAACATTATAATCTCACAAGTTTCTCTCATGGCCACACCATAAATAAACATTACAATCATACAAGTTTCTCTCATGACCACATCATAATCAAACATTACAATCTCACAAGTTTCTCTCATGACCACACCATAATCAAACATTACAATCTCACAAGTTTCTCTCATGGCCACACCATAATCAAACATTACAATTTCACAAGTTTCTCTCATGACCACACCATAATCAAACATTACAATCTCACAAGTTTCTCTCATGATCACACCATAATCAAACATTACAATCTCACAAGTTTCTGTCATGGCCACACCATAATCAAACATTATAATCTCACAAGTTTCTCTCATGACCACACCATAATCAAACATTACAATCTCACAAGTTTCTCTCATGACCACACCATAATCAAACATTACAATCTCACAAGTTTCTCTCATGGCCACACCATAATCAAACATTACAATCTCACAAGTTTCTCTCATAACCACACCATAATCAAACATTACAATCTCACAAGTTTCTCTCATAACCACACCATAATCAAACATTACAATCTCACAAGTTTCTCTCATAACCACACCATAATCAAACATTACAATCTCACAAGTTTCTCTCATAACCACACCATAATCAAACATTACAATCTCACAAGTTTCTCTCATAACCACACCATAATCAAACATTACAATCTCACAAGTTTCTCTCATAACCACACCATAATCAAACATTACAATCTCACAAGTTTCTCTCATGACCACACCATAATCAAACATTACAATCTCACAAGTTTCTCTCATGACCACACCATAATCAAACATTACAATCTCACAAGTTTCTCTCATGACCACACCATAATCAAACATTACAACCTCACAAGTTTCTCTCATGGCCACACCATAATCAAACATTACAATCTCACAAGTTTCTCTTATAACCACACCATAATCAAACATTACAATCTCACAAGTTTCTCTCATAACCACACCATAATCAAACATTACAATCTCACAAGTTTCTCTCATGGCCACACCATAATCAAACATTACAATCTCACAAGTTTCTCTCATGGCCACACCATAATCAAACATTACAGTCACACAAGTTTCTATCATAACCACACCATAATCAAACATTACAATCTCACAAGTTTCTCTCATAACCACACCATAATCAAACATTACAATCTCACAAGTTTCTCTCATGACCACACCATAATCAAACATTACAATCTCACAAGTTTCTCTCATAACCACACCATAATCAAACATTACAATCTCACAAGTTTCTCTCATAACCACACCATAATCAAACATTACAATCTCACAAGTGTCTCTCATAACCACACCATAATCAAACATTACAATTTCACAAGTTTCTCTCATGACCACACCATAATCAAACATTATAATGTCACAAGTTTCTCTCATAACCACACCATAATCAAACATTACAATCTCACAAGTTTCTCTCATAACCACACCATAATCAAACATTACAATCTCACAAGTGTCTATTATAACCACACCATAATCAAACATTACAATCTCACAAGTTTTTCTCGTGACCACACCATAATCAAACATTACAATCTCACAAGTTTCTCTCATGACCACACCATAATCAAACATTATAATGTCACAAGTTTCTCTCATAACCACACCATAATCAAACATTACAATCTCAAAGGTTTCTCTCATAGCCACACCATAATCAAACATTATAATCTCACAAGTTTCTCTCATGGCCACACCATAATCAAACATTACAATCTCACAAGTTTCTCTCATGACCACACCATAATCAAACATTACAATCTCACAAGTTTCTCTCATGGCCACACCATAATCAAACATTACAATCTCACAAGTTTCTCTCATGGCCACACCATAATCAAACATTATAATCTCACAAGTTTCTCTCATGGCCACACCATAATCAAACATTACAATCATACAAGTTTCTCTCATGACCACATCATAATCAAACATTACAATCTCACAAGTTTCTCTCATAACCACACCATAATCAAACATTACAATCTCACATATTTCTCTCATGGCCACACCATAATCAAACATTAAAATCTCACAAGTTTCTGTCATGGCCACACCATAATCAAACATTATAATCTCACAAGTTTCTCTCATGACCACACCATAATCAAACATTATAATCTCACAAGTTTCTCTCATGGCCACACCATAATCAAACATTACAATCATACAAGTTTCTCTCATGACCACACCATAATCAAACATTACAATCTCACAAGTTTCTCTCATGGCCACACCATAATCAAACATTACAATCTCACAAGTTTCTCTCATGACCACACCATAATCAAACATTACAATCTCACAAGTTTCTCTCATGACCACACCATAATCAAACATTACAATCTCACAAGTTTCTCTCATGGCCACACCATAATCAAACATTACAATCTCACAAGTTTCTCTCATAACCACACCATAATCAAACATTACAATCTCACAAGTTTCTCTCATAACCACACCATAATCAAACATTACAATCTCACAAGTTTCTCTCATAACCACACCATAATCAAACATTACAATCTCACAAGTTTCTCTCATAACCACACCATAATCAAACATTACAATCTCACAAGTTTCTCTCATAACCACACCATAATCAAACATTACAATCTCACAAGTTTCTCTCATAACCACACCATAATCAAACATTACAATCTCACAAGTTTCTCTCATGGCCACACCATAATCAAACATTACAATCTCACAAGTTTCTCTCATGGCCACACCATAATCAAACATTACAATCTCACAAGTTTCTGTCATGGCCACACCATAATCAAACATTATAATCTCACAAGTTTCTCTCATGACCACACCATAATCAAACATTACAATCTCACAAGTTTCTCTCATGGCCACACCATAATCAAACATTACAATCTCACAAGTTTCTCTCATGACCACACCATAATCAAACATTACAATCTCACAAGTTTCTCTCATGACCACACCATTATCAAACATTATAATCGCACAAGTTTCTCTCATGGCCACACCATAATCAAACACTACAATCTCACAAGTTTCTCTCATAACCACACCATAATCAAACATTACAATCTCACAAGTTTCTCTCATAACCACACCATAATCAAACATTACAATCTCACAAGTTTCTCTCATGGCCACATAATAATCAAACATTACAATCTCACAAGTTTCTCTAATGACCACACCATAATCAAACATTACAATCTCACAAGTTTCTCTCATGACCACACCATAATCAAACATTACAATCTCACAAGTTTCTCTCATGACCACACCATATTCAAACATTACAATCTCACAAGTTTCTCTCATAACCACACCATAATCAAACATTACAATCTCACAAGTTTCTCTCATAACCACACCATAATCAAACATTACAATCTCACAAGTTTCTCTCATGACCACACCATAATCAAACATTACAATCTCACAAGTTTCTCTCTTAACCACACCATAATCAAACATTACAATCTCACAAGTTTCTCTCATAACCACACCATAATCAAACATTACAATCTCATAAGTGTCTCTCATGGCCACACCATAATCAAACATTACAATCTCACAAGTTTCTCTCATAACCACACCATAATCAAACATTACAATCTCACAAGTTTCTCTCATGACCACACCATAATCAAACATTACAATCTCACAAGTTTCTCTCATGACCACACCATAATCAAACATTACAATCTCACAAGTTTCTCTCATGGCCACACCATAATCAAACATTATAATGTCACAAGTTTCTCTCATGGCCACACCATAATCAAACATTATAATCTCACAAGTTTCTCTCATGACCACACCATAATCAAACATTATAATCTCACAAGTTTCTCTCATGGCCACACCATAATCAAACATTACAATCATACAAGTTTCTCTCATGACCACACCATAATCAAACATTACAATCTCACAAGTTTCTCTCATGGCCACACCATAATCAAACATTACAATCTCACAAGTTTCTCTCATGACCACACCATAATCAAACATTACAATCTCACAAGTTTCTCTCATGACCACACCATAATCAAACATTACAATCTCACAAGTTTCTCTCATGGCCACACCATAATCAAACATTACAATCTCACAAGTTTCTCTCATAACCACACCATAATCAAACATTACAATCTCACAAGTTTCTCTCATAACCACACCATAATCAAACATTACAATCTCACAAGTTTCTCTCATAACCACACCATAATCAAACATTACAATCTCACAAGTTTCTCTCATAACCACACCATAATCAAACATTACAATCTCACAAGTTTCTCTCATAACCACACCATAATCAAACATTACAATCTCACAAGTTTCTCTCATAACCACACCATAATCAAACATTACAATCTCACAAGTTTCTCTCATGACCACACCATAATCAAACATTACAATCTCACAAGTTTCTCTCATGACCACACCATAATCAAACATTACAATCTCACAAGTTTCTCTCATGACCACACCATAATCAAACATTACAACCTCACAAGTTTCTCTCATGGCCACACCATAATCAAACATTACAATCTCACAAGTTTCTCTTATAACCACACCATAATCAAACATTACAATCTCACAAGTTTCTCTCATAACCACACCATAATCAAACATTACAATCTCACAAGTTTCTCTCATGGCCACACCATAATCAAACATTACAATCTCACAAGTTTCTCTCATGGCCACACCATAATCAAACATTACAATCTCACAAGTTTCTCTCATAACCACACCATAATCAAACATTACAATCTCACAAGTTTCTCTCATAACCACACCATAATCAAACATTACAATCTCACAAGTGTCTCTCATAACCACACCATAATCAAACATTACAATCTCACAAGTTTCTCTCATGACCACACCATAATCAAACATTATAATGTCACAAGTTTCTCTCATAACCACACCATAATCAAACATTACAATCTCACAAGTTTCTCTCATAACCACACCATAATCAAACATTACAATCTCACAAGTGTCTATTATAACCACACCATAATCAAACATTACAATCTCACAAGTTTTTCTCATGACCACACCATAATCAAACATTACAATCTCACAAGTTTCTCTCATGACCACACCATAATCAAACATTATAATGTCACAAGTTTCTCTCATAACCACACCATAATCAAACATTACAATCTCAAAGGTTTCTCTCATAACCACACCATAATCAAACATTATAATCTCACAAGTTTCTCTCATGGCCACACCATAATCAAACATTACAATCTCACAAGTTTCTCTCATGACCACACCATAATCAAACATTACAATCTCACAAGTTTCTCTCATGGCCACACCATAATCAAACATTATAATCTCACAAGTTTCTCTCATGGCCACACCATAATCAAACATTACAATCATACAAGTTTCTCTCATGACCACATCATAATCAAACATTACAATCTCACAAGTTTCTCTCATGACCACACCATAATCAAACATTACAATCTCACATGTTTCTCTCATGGCCACACCATAATCAAACATTAAAATCTCACAAGTTTCTGTCATGGCCACACCATAATCAAACATTATAATCTCACAAGTTTCTCTCATGACCACACCATAATCAAACATTATAATCTCACAAGTTTCTCTCATGGCCACACCATAATCAAACATTACAATCATACAAGTTTCTCTCATGACCACATCATAATCAAACATTACAATCTCACAAGTTTCTCTCATGACCACACCATAATCAAACATTACAATCTCACAAGTTTCTCTCATGACCACACCATAATCAAACATTACAATCTCACAAGTTTCTGTCATGGCCACACCATAATCAAACATTATAATCTCACAAGTTTCTCTCATGACCACACCATAATCAAACATTACAATCTCACAAGTTTCTCTCATGGCCACACCATAATCAGACATTACAATCTCACAAGTTTCTCTCATGACCACACCATAATCAAACATTACAATCTCACAAGTTTCTCTCATGACCACACCATTATCAAACATTATAATCGCACAAGTTTCTCTCATGGCCACACCATAATCAAACACTACAATCTCACAAGTTTCTCTCATAACCACACCATAATCAAACATTACAATCTCACAAGTTTCTCTCATAACCACACCATAATCAAACATTACAATCTCACAAGTTTCTCTCATGGCCACATAATAATCAAACATTACAATCTCACAAGTTTCTCTAATGACCACACCATAATCAAACATTACAATCTCACAAGTTTCTCTCATGACCACACCATAATCAAACATTACAATCTCACAAGTTTCTCTCATGACCACACCATAATCAAACATTACAATCTCACAAGTTTCTCTCATAACCACACCATAATCAAACATTACAATCTCACAAGTTTCTCTCATAACCACACCATAATCAAACATTACAATCTCACAAGTTTCTCTCATGACCACACCATAATCAAACATTACAATCTCACAAGTTTCTCTCTTAACCACACCATAATCAAACATTACAATCTCACAAGTTTCTCTCATAACCACACCATAATCAAACATTACAATCTCATAAGTGTCTCTCATGGCCACACCATAATCAAACATTACAATCTCACAAGTTTCTCTCATAACCACACCATAATCAAACATTACAATCTCACAAGTTTCTCTCATGACCACACCATAATCAAACATTACAATCTCACAAGTTTCTCTCATGACCACACCATAATCAAACATTACAATCTCACAAGTTTCTCTCATGGCCACACCATAATCAAACATTATAATGTCACAAGTTTCTCTCATGGCCACACCATAATCAAACATTATAATCTCACAAGTTTCTCTCATGGCCACACCATAATTAAACATTACAATCATACAAGTTTATCTCATGACCACATCATAATCAAACATTACAATCTCACAAGTTTCTCTCATGACCACACCATAATCAAACATTACAATCTCACAAGTTTCTCTCATGGCCACACCATAATCAAACATTACAATTTCACAAGTTTCTCTCATGACCACACCATAATCAAACATTACAATCTCACAAGTTTCTCTCATGATCACACCATAATCAAACATTACAATCTCACAAGTTTCTGTCATGGCCACACCATAATCAAACATTATAATCTCACAAGTTTCTCTCATGACCACACCATAATCAAACATTACAATCTCACAAGTTTCTCTCATGGCCACACCATAATCAAACATTACAATCTCACAAGTTTCTCTCATGACCACACCATAATCAAACATTACAATCTCACAAGTTTCTCTCATGACCACACCATTATCAAACATTATAATCGCACAAGTTTCACTCATGGCCACACCATAATCAAACACTACAATCTCACAAGTTTCTCTCATAACCACACCATAATCAAACATTACAATCTCACAAGTTTCTCTCATAACCACACCATAATCAAACATTACAATCTCACAAGTTTCTCTCATGGCCACACCATAATCAAACATTACAATCTCACATGTTTCTCTCATGACCACACCATAATCAAACATTACAATCTCACAAGTTTCTCTCATGACCACACCATAATCAAACATTACAATCTCACAAGTTTCTCTCATGGCCACACCATAATCAAACATTACAATCTCACAAGTTTCTCTCATAACCACACCATAATCAAACATTACAATCTCACAAGTTTCTCTCATAACCACACCATAATCAAACATTACAATCTCACAAGTTTCTCTCATGGCCACACCATAATCAAACATTACAATCTCACAAGTTTCTCTCATGGCCACACCATAATCAAACATTACAGTCTCACAAGTTTCTATCATAACCACACCGTAATCAAACATTACAATCTCACAAGTTTCTCTCATAACCACACCATAATCAAACATTACAATCTCACAAGTTTCTCTCATGACCACACCATAATCAAACATTATAATCTCACAAGTTTCTCTCATAACCACACCATAATCAAACATTACAATCTCACAAGTTTCTCTGATGACCACACGATAATCAAACATTACAATCTCACAGGTTTCTCTCATGACCACACCATAATCAAACATTACAATCTCACAAGTTTCTCTCATGGCCACACCATAATCAAACATTACAATCTCACAAGTTTCTCTCATGACCACACCATAATCAAACATTATAATCTCACAAGTTTCTCTCATGACCACACCATAATCAAACATTGCAATCTCACAAGTTTCTCTCATGACCACACCATAATCAAACATTACATTCTCACAAGTTTCTCTCATAACCACACCATAATCAAACATTATAATCTCACAAGTTTCTCTCATGACCACACCATAATCAAACATTACAATATCACAAGTTTCTCTCATGGCCACACCATAATCAAACATTACAATCTCACAAGTTTCTCTCATGACCACACCATAATCAAACATTACAATCTCACAAGTTTCTCTCATGGCCACACCATAATCAAACATTACAATCTCACAAGTTTCTCTCATAACCACACCATAATCAAACATTACAATCTCACAAGTTTCTCTCATGGCCACACCATAATCAAACATTACAATCTCACAAGTTTCTCTCATGACCACATCATAATTAAACATTACATTCTCACAAGTTTCTCTCATAACCACACCATAATCAAACATTACAATCTCACAAGTTTCTCTGATGGCCACACAATAATCAAACATTACAATCTCACAAGTTTCTCTCATGACCACACCATAATCAAACATTACAATCTCACAAGTTTCGCTCATGACCACACCATAATCAAACATTACAA
Organism: Bathymodiolus brooksi; assembly: GCA_963680875.1. Taxonomy (NCBI): domain Eukaryota; kingdom Metazoa; phylum Mollusca; class Bivalvia; order Mytilida; family Modiolidae; genus Bathymodiolus; species Bathymodiolus brooksi. The sequence continues at coordinate 138,011,118 of OY804577.1, forward strand.
TCTCACAAGTTTCTCTCATGGCCACACCATAATCAAACATTACAATCTCACAAGTTTCTCTCATGACCACATCATAATCAAACATTACAATCTCACAAGTTTCTCTCATAACCACACCATAATCAAACATTACAATCTCACAAGTTTCTCTCATAACCACTCCATAATCAAACATTACAATCTCACAAGTTTCTCTCATGACCACACCGTAATCAAACATTACAATCTCACAAGTTTCTCTCATGAACACACCATAATCAAACATTACAATCTCACAAGTTTCTCTCATGACCACACCATAATCAAACATTACAATCTCACAAGTTTCTCTCATGAACACACCATAATCAAACATTACAATCTCACAAGTTTCTCTCATGGCCACACCATAATCAAACATTACAATCTCACAAGTTTCTCTCATGGCCACACCATAATCAAACATTACAATCTCACAAGTTTCTCTCATGGCCACACCATAATCAAACATTACAATCTCACAAGTTTCTCTCATAACCACACCATAATCAAAATTACAATCTGACAAGTTTCTCTCATGGCCATACCATAATCAAACATTACAATCTCACAAGTTTCTCTCATGACCACACCATAATCAAACATTACAATCTCACAAGTTTCTCTCATAACCACACCATAATCAAACATTACAATCTCATAAGTGTCTCTCATGGCCACACCATAATCAAACATTACAATCTCACAAGTTTCTCTCATAACCACACCATAATCAAACATTACAATCTCACAAGTTTCTCTCATGACCACACCATAATCAAACATTACAATCTCACAAGTTTCTCTCATAACCACACCATAATCAAACATTACAATCTCATAAGTGTCTCTCATGGCCACACCATAATCAAACATTACAATCTCACAAGTTTCTCTCATAACCACACCATAATCAAACATTACAATCTCACAAGTTTCTCTCATGACCACACCATAATCAAACATTACAATCTTACAAGTTTCTCTCATTGCCACACCATAATCAAACATTACAATCTCACAAGTTTCTCTTATAACCACACCATAATCAAACATTACAATCTCACAAGTTTCTCTCATAACCACACCATAATCAAACATTACATTCTCACAAGTGTCTCTCATAACCACACCATAATCAAACATTACAATCTATGTGTATATATAATTATTTTGTTCTTTTGATTAACTAGAGTATATTGTAAGAATATGATACCACCACTTTTTTCTCTTTTGAATTCGTGTTTTTGTCAATTTATAAAAAAATGATTTGTTTTTTGTACATATTGTTTGTAACGTTTTTAACACCGTTTGATTTTTTTGCACTTATCATGATTTGCCCTAGGTCGGCCACAACTTGTCACATTTATTATTATATATGATAGACCAACCATTTTTATTTTGCAGACATCTTATTTTTGACAATGGGTAGTGATATCATATCACATAGAATTGCTATAGGGTTGTTCTATCATAAAATTAGCATTGCTTGTAAAAAGATGTCATTTATTCATTTTCGTTTTAGCGACATACTGTTTTCACTATATGTTAGATATTTTAAGTTTATCAAAGCAGGGTTGACTATGTTCCGGTCTAATTTTACGGCAATGTCATTTGTTTGATTATTATTTATATGCTTATAATCGCTGGGGATGTGGAACTGAATCCTGGCCCCGGGGAAACACCAGTAAATTTTGAAGATCACTGTTTGTCAATTTTTCACGGCAACATTAGAAGTCTTCGTAATAAGGTAGATTATATTTCCAATATTATTGAAGATTATGATATTGTATTTTTTACAGAGACACATCTTGATAAATTGGTATTAGACAAAAATATACATTTTTCGAGTTACGATATTCCAGTGCGAAAAGATAGAAACTCCGATGGAGGTGGTATAATAATGTATTATAAAACTCATGTTAATATCAAAAGACGCGTAGATTTAGAGAACCCACTTGTTGAATGTATGTGGTTCGAATTAAAAACCAAGCTACAAAATATTTTAATAAGTATGATTTACAGATCTGAGAGACAGTCTCATCATCGTTTTTGGGACTACTTTGATGCTATGTTGAAAAATGCAATGGAAGAATCTAATCATTTGATATGCATGGGTGATTTGAACAAAAACTTTTTTAAATTTACCGTCAAATATAAATGATTTGATTAGAATTAATGGACTTTTCAATGCAATACACCAGCCTACTCATTTTGATTCACGCACTGGTAGCTCTTCATTACTTGATCCGATTTTGATAACGGACTCTATTCAGTATGTGGACTCTGATACTATGCATATTGACAGATCTATTAGTGACCATGATGGTACTTATATAACAATAAGAAGTGGTTATAGTAGCACAAAAAGTTTTAAGAGACTTATCTGGGATTATAAAAAAGGGGACTATAATATTATGAAACAAAAATTTTTGGAATTTGATTGGGATGCCTTAATTAAAAGAGAACCTGATATTGACAAAGCATGTATTAATTTTACCAATGTAATTCTTTCTGTGTCAGAAGAGTGTATTCCTAGACGAGAGGTTACTATTAGATGTAATGATAAAATATGGTTCGATTCAAATATTCGGAGGGAGATACGTAAACGAGACCGATTCCGCAGAAAATACTTAAAACTCAAGACTGCATTATCTCAAACTATTTTCAAACAACAAAGAAACCGGGTTAATAATTTAAAGAAACAATTAAAAGAAACATTTTATACTAATATAAATAAAAATTTGAACGAACTTAAAACTATAAATAGTAAAACTTATTGGAAGACCATCAATACACTTCTGAAGGGGGAGTCTACAATGAACGATATTCCTCCTATTCAAGACCTCAAAAATAATTATTGCTTGTCTTATGAAGGTAAAGAAAAGGCAGATGTCTTAAATAAATATTTTTGTTCGATCACTAATTTAGTCGACGAAAACAAAACTTTACCAGATTTTGATGACAGGGGAGGTAAGGTGCTTGAAACTATTTGGGTGAGAGAAGAAGAAATCATTGATATGATTTCTATTTTAGATAGTAATAAGGCTACTGGTCCTGATAAAATTAGCAACAAAATGATTATATCTATAAAAAACGAAATAGCCAAACCCCTATGTTTACTTTTTAACAAATCTTTACGCCTAAAAAAATATCCACGGTCCTGGAAAATTGCTCATGTGATTCCTTTATTCAAAAACGGCGACAAATCCTTACCCTCAAATTATAGACCAGTTTCATTATTATCTTATGTAAGTAAAATATTTGAAAAAATTGTATATAAAAACATTTTTAACCATTTACATAAAAATAAACTTCTATACAAATTCCAATCAGGTTTTATCCCTGGCCTTTGGACTACTCACCAATTACTTGAGATCTATCACACTATTTTGACTGCACTTGATAGCAAATTTTTTACAAGTATCACTTTTGCTGATGTAAGTAAAGCGTTTGATCGTGTTTGGATTGGGGGGGCTACTATTAAAATTAGAAAGATATGGCATTAAGGGAGATTTACTCATGTGGCTTAAAAGCTATCTTACTAACAGATCACAAAAAGTAGCTATCAAAGAAGCATTATCTGAGTTAGATGATTTAAAAGCTGGTGTTCCCCAAGGGTCAGTCCTCGGTCCTCTGTTATTTTTAGTATTCATAAATGACATTGCCGATGACATGCATGGACTCAGTAGACTTTTTGCCGACGATACATCTATTGGACACACAGCCTTAGACGAATCTACTTTAAAAAATATGATTAATATCGACCTAAACAATATAAAAAAGTGGGGGGATACTTGGTTAGTAAAATTTAATCCTAATAAAACTGAGATAATGATATTCAATATTAGAAACCAACAAGATGAACTCAGCTTTGATTTCGATGGAATCGTCCTTAATTCTGTTAATAAGCACAAACATTTAGGCATAATTATCAGTAGTGATTGTAAATGGACAAAACATATAGACAGCCTAATTCAGAAAACTTCAAAGCAACTTAATGTCTTGAGGAAGCTTAAATTTAGATTAAAGAGGGAATATCTGGAAAATATTTATTTTACTTTCATTAGACCAATTTTGGAATATTCATCTGAGGTATGGGATAACTGCGGGCAAGTCAATTCTGATAGACTAGAAAAACTACAATTGGACGCGGCTCGTATTGTTACAGGTCTAACATGCTACACAAGTTTGGATTCAATATACAGGGAAGCGGGTTGGGAGAAACTTAGCACTAGGCGAGAGGTTAAAAAATTATGTATGTTTTATAAATTAAATGTTGGTAATTCTCCTGAGTTTTTATGTGATTTGATTCCTCCCAGTGTTGGAGAAACTAACAACTATAATTTACGAAATAGTTATAATATTAGTCAAACTACAAACAGATTATCGATATCCCAACAGTCATTTTTTCCGTCGACGACCAAGTGGAATTTATTAGACCTGAGAATACGTCAACTTTCAACTTTTGAATCCTTCAAGTACAAATTGAAACAACACTACTATAAAAATGCTAAACCCCCATCCTATTATAATATTGGCAACAGATATTTAAATATACTGCATACTAGAATAAGGAATAATTGTAGTGCATTACATAATGATCTATTTCATGCTAATTTGATTCATAGCCCATCTTGTTCTTGTGGATATTCCACAGAGAATGCTGAACATTTTTTATTGTACTGCAAGAGGTTTGATAAACAAAGAACTATTTTGTACCGTTCTTTATTAGCTGCAAATGTACACATTGACTTAAACACCTTGCTGTTTGGAAGTCAAATTTATAATATTGACACAAATAAGCATGTTTTCATTACTGTACAGACATATATTAAGGAAACATGTCGCTTTTCTTTCCGCTAATTATCGTGAATGTAATCAGGTGACAATTGGTTTGTGGCTGACCTGGTGTGAATTAGTAAATGTTGCAATACACACGTGTGAGCACTTTATGTTAAAATTATTACTGAATAAATAATGATATTGTTATATATTTTGAAACTAAATTTTAAAAGATCCTACCTTTACCGAATTAATAATCCCACTACATTGTATAACAATTATTGATTTTCTTCATTCTAGGTGTGGTGTTCTATCAACTAGTCCATTTATTGTAAAGGTCTGTTCGATTTGTCATTGGGTAAATTTCAAATTGTGTTGCACTCGTACATTTCATGTTGTTGTTTTTTGTTATTTTTCTAATTATTAAGAAAGACTGTAGCTTTTGTATTTATGTTCAATTGTATTTGTATATTGTTTATATAAAGGAGAAGATGTTCTAAGTTGAAAAACTTGTATCTGTTCCTATTGTCATGTTTTTGGACAATAAAATATGTTTAAACTATTACAATCTCACAAGTTTCTCTCATGACCACACCATAATCAAACATTATAATCTCACAAGTTTCTCTCATGGCCACACCATAATCAAACATTACAATCTCACAAGTTTCTCTCATGACCACACGATAATCAAACATTACAATCTCACAAGTTTCCCTCATGACCACACCATAATCAAACATTATAATCTCACAAGTTTCTCTCATGACCACACCATAATCAAACATTACAATCTCACAAGTTTCTCTCATGACCACACCATAATCAAACATTACAATCTCACAAGTTTCTCTCATGACCACACCATAATCAAACATTACAATCTCACAAGTTTCTCTCATAACTACACCATAATCAAACATTACAATCTCACAAGTTTCTCTCATGGCCACACCATAATCAAACATTACAATCTCACAAGTTTCTCTCATGACCACACCATAATCAAACATTACAATCTCACAAGTTTCTCTCATGACCACACCATAATCAAACATTACAATCTCACAAGTTTCTCTCATGACCACACCATAATCAAACATTACAATCTCACAAGTTTCTCTCATGACCACACCATAATCAAACATTACAATCTCACAAGTTTCTCTCATAACCACACCATAATCAAACATTATAATCTCACAAGTTTCTCTCGTGGCCACACCATAATCAAACATTACAATCTCACAAGTTTCTCTCATGACCACATCATAATCAAACATTACAATCTCACAAGTTTCTCTCATAACCACACCATAATCAAACATTATAATCTCACAAGTTTCTCTCATGGCCACACCATAATCAAACATTACAATCATACAAGTTTCTCTCATGACCACATCATAATCAAACATTACAATCTCACAAGTTTCTCTCATGACCACACCATAATCAAACATTACAATCTCACAAGTTTCTCTCATAATCACACCATGATCAAACATTACAATCTCACAAGTTTCTCTCATGACCACACCATAATCAAACATTACAATCTCACAAGTTTCTCTCATAACCACACCATGATCAAACATTACAATCTCACAAGTTTCTCTCATGGCCACACCATAATCAAACATTACAATCTCACAAGTTTCTCTCATGACCACATCATAATCAAACATTACAATCTCACAAGTTTCTCTCATTGCCACACCATAATCAAACATTACAATCTCACAAGTTTCTCTCATGACCACATCATAATCAAACATTACAATCTCACAAGTTTCTCTCATGACCACATCATAATCAAACATTACAATCTCACAAGTTTCTCTCATGGCCACACCATAATCAAACATTACAATCTCACAAGTTTCTCTCATAACCACACCATAATCAAACATTATAATCTCACAAGTTTCTCTCATAACCACACCATAATCAAACATTACAATCTCACAAGTTTCTCTCATAACCACACCATAATCAAGCATTACAATCTCACAAGTTTCTCTCATGACCACACCATAATCAAACATTACAATCTCACAAGTTTCGCTCATGACCACACCATAATCAAACATTACAATCTCACAAGTTTCTCTCATAACCACACCATGATCAAACATTACAATCTCACAAGTTTCTCTCATGGCCACACCATAATCAAACATTACAATCTCACAAGTTTCTCTCATGACCACACCATAATCAAACATTATAATCTCACAAGTTTCGCTCATGACCACACCATAATCAAACATTACAATCTCACAAGTTTCTCTCATAACCACACCATAATCAAACATTACAATCTCACAAGTTTCTCTCATAACCACACCATAATCAAACATTACAATCTCACAAGTTTCTCTCATGACCACACCATAATCAAACATTATAATCTCACAAGTTTCTCTCATGGCCACACCATAATCAAACATTACAATCTCACAAGTGTCTCTCATGGCCACACCATAATCAAACATTACAATCTCACAAGTTTCTCTCATGACCACACCATAATCAAACATTATAATCTCACAAGTTTCTCTCATGGCCACACCATAATCAAACATTACAATCTCATAAGTTTCTCTCATAACCACACCATGATCAAACATTACAATCTCACAAGTTTCTCTCATGGCCACACCATAATTAAACATTACAATCTCACAAGTTTCTCTCATGGCCACACCATGATCAAACATTACAATCTCACAAGTTTCTCTCATGGCCACACCATAATCAAACATTACAATCTCACAAGTTTCTCTCATGGCCACACCATAATCAAACATTACAATCTCACAAGTTTCTCTCATGACCACACCATAATTAAACATTACAATCTCACAAGTTTCTCTCATAACCACACCATAATCAAACATTACAATCTCACAAGTTTCTCTCATAACCACACCATAATCAAACATTACAATCTCACAAGTTTCTCTCATGACCACACCATAATCAAACATTATAATCTCACAAGTTTCTCTCATGGCCACACCATAATCAAACATTACAATCTCACAAGTGTCTCTCATGGCCACACCATAATCAAACATTACAATCTCACAAGTTTCTCTCATGACCACACCATAATCAAACATTACAATCTCACAAGTTTCTCTCATGGCCACACCATAATCAAACATTACAATCTCATAAGTTTCTCTCATAACCACACCATAATCAAACATTACAATCTCACAAGTTTCTCTCATGGCCACAATCTCACAAGTTTCTCTCATAACCACACCATAATCAAACATTACAGTCTCACAAGTTTCTCTCATGACCACACCATAATCAAACATTATAATCTAACAAGTTTCTCTCATAACCACACCATAATCAAACATTACAATCTCACAAGTTTCTCTCATGGCCACACCATAATTAAACATTACAATCTCACAAGTTTCTCTCATGGCCACACCATAATCAAACATTACAATCTCACAAGTTTCTCTCATGACCACACCATAATTAAACATTACAATCTCACAAGTTTCTCTCATAACCACAATCTCACAAGTTTCTCTCATAACCACACCATAATCAAACATTACAGTCTCACAAGTTTCTCTCATGACCACACCATAATCAAACATTATAATCTAACAAGTTTCTCTCATGACCACACCATAATTAAACATTACAATGTTACAAGTTTCTCTCATGACCACACCATAATCAAGCATTACAATCTTACAAGTTTCTCTCATGACCACACCATAATTAAACATTACAATCTCACAAGTGTCTCTCATGGCCACACCATAATCAAACATTACAATCTCACAAGTTTCTCTCATGACCACACCATAATCAAACATTACAATCTCACAAGTTTCTCTCATGGCCACACCATAATCAAACATTACAATCTCACAAGTGTCTCTCATGGCCACACCATAATCAAACATTACAATCTCACAAGTTTCTCTCATGACCACACCATAATCAAACATTACAATCTCACAAGTTTCTCTCATGGCCACACCATAATCAAACATTACAATCTCATAAGTTTCTCTCATAACCACACCATAATCAAACATTACAATCTCACAAGTTTCTCTCATAACCACACCATAATCAAACATTACAGTCTCACAAGTTTCTCTCATGACCACACCATAATCAAACATTATAATCTAACAAGTTTCTCTCATAACCACACCATAATCAAACATTACAATCTCACAAGTTTCTCTCATGGCCACACCATAATTAAACATTACAATCTCACAAGTTTCTCTCATGGCCACACCATAATCAAACATTACAATCTCACAAGTTTCTCTCATGACCACACCATAATTAAACATTACAATCTCACAAGTTTCTCTCATAACCACAATCTCACAAGTTTCTCTCATAACCACACCATAATCAAACATTACAGTCTCACAAGTTTCTCTCATGACCACACCATAATCAAACATTATAATCTAACAAGTTTCTCTCATGACCACACCATAATTAAACATTACAATGTTACAAGTTTCTCTCATGACCACACCATAATCAAGCATTACAATCTTACAAGTTTCTCTCATGACCACACCATAATTAAACATTACAATCTTACAAGTTTCTCTCATGACCACACCATAATCAAGCATTACAATCTCACAAGGACACTATGGGCAAAAAATAGTAGTCAATGAATTTTGTTGAATTTCATATATATTGTTCTTACAAAATATCAAAATTTGAGAATAAGTTTCTGGGCTTATTTTAAAAATATTCCCTGAAAGAGTTACCCCCCTCTGAAGTCCAAAAAAATGCCGCCATTTTTTTCACTTCTCTGTGTCATTAAGGTATTTAGTTATCTGAGTATAATATGATAAATGAATATTTTGGAATATCTAAGACATAGATTTTTAAAAAATTTTCATTTTTTTTTTAAAATGACTACCCTTTTTGGGCAATATAGCCTGTAACTGGCTTTGGTGAAATCCAACAAAATTTGATTTTAAAGTGGAATAGAAAAAAATTGTGTCAATGAATTTAAAAAATAAGGATATATCACATAACTTATATTCATGCTACATATCATTAAAAAATAAAGATATGTTTCCAGGCAAAAAAAAAGTTAGGGGTTTAGAAAGACACCCTGACATATACCCTTTTTTGTCAATTTCATGAAAAATGTCCAAATTTTTCACTTTTTTTAATAAGACATTGAATAAATGAAAATAAAACAGGCAAAGATAATGTTTGTAAGGGAAAGCTTTCCTTTCTATGTGATATAGTTAGCAAATTAAGCTGTCTACAATTCTTCCACGGCAGGAAAGTACATTTTTAGAGCTAATTTTGCACTCTTTAAGGTAGAGACCCACATTTCATACTAAAATAATTTGTCATTGAATTTCCTTAAAACTGGCCAGATTTATTGCTTTTGTGGCAGACTTTAAGGAATTTGATTTAAAAATATAGGTCACCAGACTAATTTTCAAGATATAAAGCATTTAAATCTTCAACTTTTATAATGCATTGTATGTGAAATGTATAAATTCTCCTCAAAATTATTGAATAGCGAAAAATCCACAGGCGCTTGTGGCACGGACCACCCCCCTTTTTCTAACTTTCTGTTTACAAATTTATTTTCAATAAAATTTCTTGATTTCTTTATTATTTCATCTCTTTTTCCTTATTTTAACTTGTTCGTGTCAATATTCAAATACAATCTTAAACTAACATCAAATTGCATATGTCGACCCTATATAGATACTAATAACCACAAGGCATGCAACTCGGCAGGTTTAAAAATCGTACCCCTGCTCGCTTCGAATACATTTATTGCACCTTATTTCCATTATTTTCATTAACTTCAACGATAGGGTCAGAAACGTTCTAAACATTTAAATAATTTTTTTTTTGAACATTTATGACCCTATCGTTGAGGTTAATGCAGTGGTACGTCACTTCCGTCAGCCGTAGGTCCTTATACGAAAAATTTGGCAATAAATGTGTGAAAATCTTAATATTCTGGAGAACTGAGCTATCGTATGCACAAAACAAAAACAGGGGCAAAAAGATGCGTCTTTTAGGAATGGATACATGTCCTAGTTTGAATGACATAATGGAAATAAGGTGCAATAAATGTACTCGAAGCGAGCAGGGGTACGATTTTTAAACCTGTCGAGTTGCATGCCTTGTGGTTATTAGTATCTATATAGGGTCGACACATGCAATTTGATGTTAACTTAAGATTGTATGAATATTGACACGAACAAGTTAAAATAAGGAAAAAGAAATGAAATAATAAAGAAATAAAGAAATTTTATTGAAAATAAATTTGTAAACAGAAAGTTAGAAAAAGGGGGGTGGTCCGTGCCACGAGCGCCTGTGGAAAAATCCTGTCATTTAAAATTTCAATTTTTTTTATATAATATGGTGCATTTTGTTTCATTTTCAGAAGTGTAAGGAAAGTCTGGGGTCATAATATTAAAAACTTAAATATTTAACAAAAACATGCAAAACTCATCATATTCTAATATCATTTGAGACATGATTACCTCCCTTGACGTAATGCTTCATATATAGCATTTTACACACATAATGTATTATTGCCAAGAAATTACTGTATTAAATTTGTATTTCAGTTTAAATTGAGAACTTGCACTAATCATATGTAAAAAATTCAAAAAGCAAAACACCTCGTAAGAAATACTGCAAACATAATTAATAATTATTACCACATTTTATTCAATATTCTTAAAAGTCATGTGACTAGTCTAGTGTCAATCTCTACCTTAAGAATGAAATGCATTTTAATGCGAATGTTCTGTTACTTTAGTATGTCACGGTACATTGATTTACTTTTGTCTTCTTTGAGTGCAAGATCCCAACGATGTATTAGACCAGAACGGGTTGAGGAAATAGGAAATAGAGATTAGTAATACAATAGTTTTGTCCGGATCTCACGCTTTCAGAGCTACCGCCCTCTCAGAAACAATCATTTCCTGAACGGAGACTTTTGTCTTAGCTTCAATCCTCGAGTGTGGTTTCTTGATTAGCAAACTAAGTAAAATAAGTATTGTGTAGCATGATAAAAGTGCAGGTTATGTGTATTGAGACTTGCTTAGACGATCAGGAACTCCCTTGGCATTTATTTTATTTTTATATTTCAAGTGCATTTAAGTGGTAATCAGAAACCGAACATTGAAGAAGAACAGACAATACAATGGCCAAAAGAAAAAGGACAAAAGAACTGAAGAAAAATATATTAGATGATATTTATTCAATAAATTATACGAGGTGGTTATTCAGCCGGCCATTGTATTGCGCATTTTGTTTGACATCAACATCACCAGCAGTATTCCAGAAATATTGCTTCTGTGAGGAAGAGGGGAATCAAAAGACCACAACGATCTGACGTTCTATCAGATATGTTGTGCTTCTATAAATGGTGGTAAAGATGTCTGCCGATGGTGATGTTAGACTATATGGGCAAAACACAAATGCCGAATTAAGTCTACCAGAATTCACAAATTTGATTTCATTAAGGGTGTAGGCCTAGGGTATGGGAGACAACTGTATTTTCATCGTCGTCTCAAATATATGGTCATCTGTGCGTTTAAAAATTCCCCCTCAATTCCAAGCTTCTTGGCAACACAGATTGTTTACATTGGATATGGGCAGTCTAAAAAAAGACTCCCTTTTCCTTTTATCTTTCTATAGCTGTGCTCCTTGTCTTTTTATATCTTATTGCTGCTAATAACAGTGTGTTAGTATTATATGCTTGTGCCCACAAAATATCATTGAAATATCTCTTTCCAGAACAAATTGCCATCGAAATATGTTGTCAAAAATGCCAGGAGTGTAACACATTTTGTGTGACAACCTTTTTTTCCTTTGAATTTCAAAGTGTCAAATAAAAAATATTAAATATATACACCAGAATCTTAGAATATTTTTTGAAACTAGTACAATTGCTTTATTTGTCAGGAAATCACTACTCCTGCTGATGATTTATAAAAACAAAATGGTTACATTGAAAAACTCAATACTAATATATATTGGTATGAACAATATCAATAGATTGAAAAGAAATTGTCATGTTGGAATAAATGTAGTCTTTTTAGAAATGATATTGAAACTGTATGATGTATGTTTCATGAAAACAAAATTTCATTGTCATCATACCAGCTGATTTTTTCTTATACATCTATTAATAATAAGGGCTATTTTCAAGGAATTTATGCACCATCTAACTCACAAATTTTACATCTTTTTCAGTTTGCAGGTGAAATGTCAAATTCTCACATATAAATTCCCTCAAAATAACCTATATTCCTATAATATATATGATTGCTCACAATTTGAGAAAGATTCATATTTCAGGAAACAGAGAAAACATAACTGTTGAAAGATTGATATACAGGTCTCAAAGTGGGATTTTAATTTTGACTTTTTAATTTTTACCTCAAATTATCTGGTGGCCAAACTCAAATTTTAGTGGCCGAAGCAAAACAAATTGGTAGCGAAAGATACAAGGTAAAAGAGTAAAAACAAATATTCTTTCAATGATTTAATCAAGTTCAATGTCCTCTTCTGTAGGCCATTTTGATAATGAAAGTTCAATATTTTCCTCTCTCTGGAAGACCAAGTTTCGAGATCTTTTGCTGGGTCATATTCCTCCACGTTAGGTCCTTCACCATTAATCCGGCCATACTTGGAAATGTCTTACAAAATTTACAAGTCATTAGGCCATTCTCATACACGAGCCAGGAAAAATCGGAAAGTCATGAATTCTGAAACTGTCTTTTGACATTTTTTCCCGCTGCAACGGCCGCTTTTGGTTTCACTCTTACAGCCGTACTCGCCGGACTGGCGTTTACTATTTCGACATCGTCAATGTCAACGTTTGATAATTTCAACTGCTGGGACATTTTCACATGTTTACGTATGGACACGGCACATTAATAAACATCAATATCGATTTTACGCTTCAAATTACTTCGATTTCACCTTACTTTCAATCGCCAAAATGACTTCCAATATGACGATCACTAAAATTTGATCAATGACGGAAATTATCCAGAATTTCTGGTCGCTAACCTCAATTACGCTGGTGGTCACGCTGGCCACCAGATTTCTAATTTTGTCGCCCAGGCGACCATTTTAGTAGACAAAATTGAGCCCTGATATATATACCAAGGTGTAAATTAATTTTATGGTAGTAAACAAAAATGGAAAGCTATGCTTGAAAAAAAAAATTGGTAATATCTGATCCTCTCTCCCACCCCCTCACACTCAAAGAATCTTTACCTAAGACAACTTAAAAACAACCAGAATCAAATGAATACGACTGGAGGACAGAATTGGAAGAAACTTAACAATACAGCTGGGTGGTAGAGTCACCCTCAAACCACACCTCCCCCTCCCCAACCTACCTGAACATAAAAAAGACAAATCCAGTGAATTGGTAATTTGGACATCCACTATGTCAAATATTTTTTCTGGGTGCCATCCATGAAAAACATAATTTTAAATATTTTAAAAATCCGACGGTAAAAGTTTGTAAAATTTGGTGCAATGATGTCTATATGTATATTCTTTACTCTGACATTTTTGGTTGAAGTTAATCGACAGGATTTTTTTTAATAAGATTTTTAATACCAGGGTGGTATCTCAGGGCATCCCCCCCCCCACCTCCCCCCCCCCCCCCCCATTTCAACTGTTTTGCACGGGATTATCTCCAAACACGATATTCATAGATGCTAGATATTTCATAATTATTCAACAATAACACTCTCAAGTATATTAAAGCCAAAATATTCCCTTTCAACCAGAAATAAATGCGTATATCTATTAGAAGCTTCCGAAACTAGTATTACCATCTGGCGTCAAGAATACTCCCAAAATTGTTATATTTAGGATGTGCTATGGAGATAAGGCACGGTGAAATTTCTTGAAACTTTGGCAGATAATGTATTTAGCCATAGATATTAAATGATGCAAATTTAAAAACAATTGATCTATGGGAAAATTTTGGGGTTATCCAGGCCTACCTCTTAAGTCGCACACTTTCGGTGCTTCACCTAATGACCACTAATTCACACATTTAGAGTTTTTAATATAGCACACGTTTTATTTTGTTTGACGACATTTTCTTCTTATACTTGATAAAGTTATTGATTTATATCATTCCTATTGATTCCCATGTGAAATCCCAATCCGATTTGAATTAAATAAAATTCACCACTCGAAATAACTTGAAAAAGAAATCGAATTACATAATTGTTTGCATTTGACGTCTTCGTGCGAACTGTCATCCAATGAAGTAATGTGTTTGAGTTTTTAGCGTGCAGTTCATTTGATAGATTGAAATATTTTGAAATTTGAATTAAATTTAACACAAACAGAGCAAAAATAAACAATTTAAACAACTTCTTTAATAATTTCTAAACATCGTTAGCTTCGTGGTTTGTTTTGCTGAAGAGTATAGGATTCTGGCAGAATCGATCAAATGTTAAAAAAAAAGAAGAAATACGGGCAGTTGAGAAAACAGACATTATATTCTAAATATAGAATTGGTATAACGGTAAAATATTTGTACTTTCAAAAGTGGACGATTCAATGATGAAGATAGATCGATTTCAGATTGAAAAAACTGAGCAGTCATGCAAAATTGAATACAAATTGTTTTAAAAACGAATACAGGAATAGGGTCTTACAAACAGGTCACACACACACACACACACACAAGTTATACAAGAAAATATAAATTTTGTGCGAAATACAATTATCTAAATCTTACTCAATAGGAGACAAATTGAAAGAGAATTGGACGATCGGATACACAGGACGGAAAGTTGATAACGTTTACACATTTTGTTGGGCGTTCAGATACACAGGACATAATGTTGATAACGTTACACATTTTGTTAGACGATCAGATACACAGGACGTAAAGTTGATAACGTTTACACATTTTGTTGGGCGTTCAGATACACAGGACGTAATGTTGATAACGTTACACATTTTGTTAGACGATCAGATACTCATGACGTAAAGTTGATAAAGGTACACATTTTGTTGAGCGTTCAGATACACAGGACGTAATGTTGATAACGGTACACATTTTGTTTGACGATCAGATACACAGGACGTAAAGTTGATAACGTAATACATTTTGTTGGGCGTTCGGATACACAGGACGCAATGTTGATAACGTTACGCAATTTGTTAGACGAACAGATACTCATGACGTAAAGTTGATAACGGTACACATTTTGTTGAGCGTTCAGATACACAGGGCGTAAAGTTGATAGCGGTACACATTTTGTTAGACGATCAGATACACAGGACGTAAAGGTGATAACGTTACACATTGTGTTGAGTGTTCAGATACACAGGACGTAAAGTTGATAACGATACACATTTTATTAGACGATCAGATACACATGACGTAAAGTTGATAACGGTACACATTTTGTTGGCCGTTCAGATACACAGGACGTAAAGTTGATAACGGTACACATTTTGTTAGACGATCAGATACAAATGACGTAAAGTTGATAACTGTACACATTTTGTTAGACGATCAGATACACATGACGTAAAGTTGATAACGGTACACATTTTGTTGGGCGTTCAGATACACATGACATAAAGTTGATAACGGTACACATTTTGTTGGGCGTTCAGATCCACAGGACGTAAAGTTGATAACGTTACACATTTTGTTAGACGATCAGATACACAGGACGTAAAGTTGATAACGTTACACATTTTGTTGGACGATCAGATACACAGGACGTAAAGTAGATAACGTTACATATTTTGTTGGATGATCAGATACACAGGACGTAAAGTTGATAACGTCACAAATTTTGTTGGGAGATCAGATACACATGACGTACAGTTGATAACGTCAAACATTTTGTTAGACGATCAGATACACAGGACGTAAAGTTGATAACGTTATACACTTTGTTGGGCGATCGGATACACAGGACGTAAAGTTGATAACGTTACATATTTTGTTGGACGATCAGATACACAGGACGTAGAGTTGATAACGTCACAAATTTTGTTGGGAGATCAGATACACAGGACGTACAAGTTGATAACGTCAAACATTTTGTTAGACGATCAGATACACAGGACGTAAAGTTGATAACGTTACACATTTTGTTGAACGATAGGATCCACATGACGTAAAGTTGATGAAACAAATATAAGTGTAATAAGTATGTGAGACATTGTATAGACAAAGGGAACCTTTATAATAATGTTAACAGATTGATATTGAGGTCAAATAAAGACACGATATTAGATATATAACCATGGTAACTGTCGTCAGAGAATTCTTTGTCGTGATAACTATATCTCTAGTGAGTAAATCTAGTGATAGTAGAATAGGATGATTTGTTCTACAAACCCACCATTTCTACTGGAAATATTGTGTGAAGTCATGTAGCTTTACACAATTGCTATTTGTAACATGAATGCATTCTTTTCCTTTGATCTTTTTATGGTTTGAAAGCAACAGCTAAGAACTATGAAATAATACACGCCGCAGAAACGAGACATGATATTGCACACTTGTAATATGTGCTGTAGTTTTATTACTCTCAGAGAGCCGTGTAATAATCAAGAACCTAGATCTCTCTTTGTGGTTACGAAATTGAAATGCGGGGAATACCAGAAAAATACGTAAAAGAAATAACAACTTTGGTATGGGGTTTTATCTGGGGAGGGGGTATTAATCAAATAGATAGGAAAGTTTGCTGCTTGGGAGTAGAAAATGGAGGCATGGGTATGATTAACATACACGAGTTTATTGACAGCAAAAGAATTAAGCTTCTATACCGAATTTTACATGAACCATTAGAAAGTTGGAATGCAATTGGTAAGTATTGGCTCCGTAAATTAGACATCAAGTTTAATGAAAAATATTTTGTATGTAAGTGCTCTAATGTATCAACTCTAAATTTAAATATGTTACCAATTTTTTACAAAATATGTATCCAATCATGGTCAAAATTACAGGAACTTATTCAATTGTGTAATAATGACATTGATTCCATTCTAAAAACCAGAATATTTTGTAACTCTTCAATAACTTTTAAAAACAAACCATTAGGGTTTACCTCGTTTCTGCAAAGTAACTTACGAACTATAAACGATATTTGGGATTCAAATAATACAAATTTTAAAAGTTGTCCTGATATATACAATTTATTAATAGATAGGAGGAACTGTATTTCAGAGTTTTCTAAGATAAAAAAAGAAATCCCCGAAAAGTTCATAAAAGTCTTAAAAGGTGAAACTACAATAGTACCAGAACGTAGAGTTACCTTAAATATCAACGATAAGCTACAATTTTTAAATGAGTCAAATACAACTATATCACCTGATAAATTGAAAATAAAAGTAATTCAGGGAATCTTTAAACAAAATATAAAACCAAAATGTCAGATTAAGTGGGAAGAACAGTACGGGGGTAATATTGATTGGACACAAATTTGGGCAAAATTAAAGAAAATCAAAGTTACTAATAAGGTCAAAGAATTCCAGTGGAAATGTCTCCATAATATAAATTATACAGAACATAGATTGAAAAAAATGAATTTGTCAAACGGAAGATGCCATCTCTGCCAAATTAGAGACAACGATGAAACGATGCAGCATCTATTTTTTAAATGTCCTTCTGTGAATAAAATTATAAAAGAAATAGAAGCAATATTTAACAGATCTGGATTAACAGCTAATATAGAAATCAAGGAATTAAATATAATGTTAGGGCTATATGGGGTTGAGGATTTAGACGTCATTTTTAATACCGTAATATTTATCTCAAAGTGGGAAATATGGAAAATACGTAATAAGGTGAAATATAACCAATCCCGAATTGGATATCAAACAATTTTCAACACTTGGAAAAATAATTTAAAAAAACATTTACATTGCACATTACAAACTTCGCATATTAATGAAAATGATAAAAACAAATTAGAACTTTTTCGGAATAACATATGAGTATTTATATATTTATGAACATAAAGCTAATGCATGGTAATAATTGTATCGTCTAATTGTGTATATTATAATGAAATGTAAAAACAAATGAATATGAAATATGTCATTTTCACTTGCTACCCCTGGACAAGTGAGATTTATGTAAAACAGGGGACCTTTAATGTTCACTCCTGGGCCATTAAGGTTATTGTAAACAGGAGATTTTGAATAAACTATATTATGATGAAAAAAAGAAAAGAAAAAACAACCTAGATGTGATATTGCATGGCTTCATGTTACAAATCATTTATATCACGGTTTTCCGAGTTGAACGTTTAAGCAATCTCGCTCTTCGCGTTGGATTGTTTAAGCGTTTAACTCGGAAAGCCTTGGTATAAATATTACTTATAACCTTTTTATACTAGATGTTGAGTCAAGTTATTTAGCATATAATTATAAAAACATTGATAACCAATCTAGTGCACACGGGGCGTTTCTGGAATACCCTTCATCAGGTACTCCCAATGTCAAAACATTGGAATGCAGATAATTTATTATGATTGATGCTCCTAATAAAGCAACAACTGGTACCCTTCCGGAGCACCAGAGTTGACCCCCGGGTTGATATTGATCAATGGTTGGTTTAGTTGTAGTAATTTGTAGATCATTCTTTGTACTATTCCATTGTATTGTCTAATTTCTGATTACCTCATTCGTATTAATATAGATATTATGCTCATGGTATTTCTAGTTGGTTATGGCTCATGGTATCTTGGATATTATGCTCATGGTATCCTCCCTTTAGTAAGCTCATTGTATCTTTAGAATTTTGAAGTCAATCCGGAATAATATTTTTGTGGCAAAATAGATTTTTAGCAAAAAATAAATTGATAGAAGATCAAAACCTAAATGTGTCGATAATTGTGTCAATAACTGACGAGGCAATCCAAATTAATAAACATTAAATACAAAGACTTTCTAAGAAAATAATGGATTTAGTGTTGTCGTGTCTTGTGTAATTAACATTTCGTTTTGTAAACTTTTCCACACCAGAAGAAAATCATACGTCCTCGGAGACTTCCAAGCAATATCATTTTCCTGAAAAATAGAAATAAGATATGTTTGTGATTCGTCAATCGAATTTTTGTTCACAGCTGACGATGGATTGTCAATATCTCTTATTCTAATTGATCATGAACGATCACACCGATATATTTGTCAAAACATTGTTTTTTCATAGGTCATATTTGATTAAAAATATAGTGAAGAAATAGTTTTGATTACTTCCCTTGGTACGATTGTGTATAGTAGAATGTCTGACATCTTTGGTATTGGTGATCAGATAAAAATTTAGTTTTTTATAAATTTATTTGTCAAGAAAAGTTTGAAGATATCGAAGGGTTAATCAGAAGCCGTAAATTGGAGAATGACATAATATAATGGCCAAAAGATGACATAATATAATGGCCAAAAGATGACATAATATAATGGCCAAAAGATGACATAATATAATGGCCAAAAGAAAAATCAAGATAAACAATGATCTATAAAACACTACACAGAAACCTAAATATTGAGCAACGCGGATCCCACAATAAATCGGGAGGTAACTCACGTGCTTCGGACGGATATGCAGTTCCTGCTCCATCAGTGACACCAGTCGTGTTACTGTCAAACGAAAACGAACATAATCTGATTTGGAAATCACGTTGGACACCAGTGATGCGTAAATAAATACAAATAATATAAATAACTTATGAATCGCACATAAACCAATTATGGACGAAGTGAAAACCATTACAAAATTATTTCTAAGCACATAATGATGATGATAATTGTTCCTATTGGTTAAGTTGAAGTCATCACTTCGAAAGTTTAATGGTCGCCACCATGAATTTGTTAACCGTTACGGAATATTTGTGTCACAAATGACCACGTATATGTTCCACTTGTCGTAAGCATTTCCCGGTCCTTTCCTCACTCGTGACTTATCTGTTGTCTGTCCTACAGTTTACGGATTATGATTATCCCTTTGGTATCTTCAAACTCTTTGACTAACATAGATTGATTTGTTTTATTTATATAATGATTGGCTTCTTCTGTTTTAACAATTAAATCATAGTTTAATCTGCATATATATTAAAATTATGTGTTTATGCCTATTAAGTAAAATTATATATTTCTTCTGTTTCTAGGTTAACATTATAGATTTCTGTTGTTTAGATGTGTCTGCTCATACAATACAATCATAAGCTACTTGTGGTGATACAGTTACGTCACCATTCTTATGATTTTACAGTAAAATCACAGGTCCCTACTGGTTTGACTGACCAGTCATAGTTTCCTTCTGTCAGTCAAATCACAGATGGCTACTGGTTAGACTGACCAGTCATAATTTCCTTCTGTCAGTCAAATCACAGGTGCCTACTGGTTTGACTGACCAGTCACAGTTTCCTTCTGTCAGTAAAATCACAGGTCCCTACTGGTTTGACTGACCAGTCATAGTTTCCTTCTGACAGTAAAATCACAGGTGCCTACTGGTTTGACTGACCAGTCATAGTTTCCTTCTGTCAGTCAAATCACAGGTCCCTACTGGTTTGACTGACCAGTCATAGTTTCCTTCTGTCAGTCAAATCACAGGTGCCTACTGGTTTGACTGACCAGTCATAGTTTCCTTCTGTCAGTCAAATCACAGGTGCCTACTGGTTTGACTGACCAGTCATAGTTTCCTTCTGTCAGTCAAATCACAGGTCCCTACTGGTTTGACTGACCAGTCATAGTTTCCTTCTGTCAGTAAAATCACAGGTCCCTACTGGTTTGACTGACCAGTCATAGTTTCCTTCTGTCAGTCAAATCACAGGTGCCTACTGGTTTGACTGACCAGTCATAGTTTCCTTCTGTCAGTCAAATCACAGGTCCCTACTGGTTTGACTGACCAGTCATAGTTTCCTTCTTCTGTCAGCCGAATCACAGGTCCCTACTGGTTTGACTGACCAGTCATAGTTTCCTTCTGTCAGTAAAATCACAGGTGCCTACTGGTTTGACTTGACCAGTCATAGTTTCCTTCTGTCAGTAAAATCACAGGTGCCTACTGGTTTGACTGACCAGTCATAGTTTCCTTCTGTCAGTCAAATCACAGGTGCCTACTGGTTTGACTGACCAGTCATAGTTTCCTTCTGTCAGTCAAATCACAGGTCCCTACTGGTTTGACTGACCAGTCATAGTTTCCTTCTGTCAGTCAAATCACAGGTGCCTACTGGTTTGACTGACCAGTCATAGTTTCCTTCTGTCAGTCAAATCACAGGTGCCTACTGGTTTGACTGACCAGTCATAGTTTCCTTCTGTCAGTCAAATCACAGGTCCCTACTGGTTTGACTGACCAGTCATAGTTTCCTTCTGTCAGTAAAATCACAGGTGCCTACTGGTTTGACTGACCAGTCATAGTTTCCTTCTGTCAGTAAAATCACAGGTGCCTACTGGTTTGACTGACCAGTCATAGTTTCCTTCTGTCAGTCAAATCACAGGTGCCTACTGGTTTGACTGACCAGTCATAGTTTCCTTCTGTCAGTAAAATCACAGGTCCCTACTGGTTTGACTGACCAGTCATAGTTTCCTTCTGTCAGTCAAATCACAGGTGCCTACTGGTTTGACTGACCAGTCATAGTTTCCTTCTGTCAGTCAAATCACAGGTCCCTACTGGTTTGACTGACCAGTCATAGTTTCCTTCTGTCAGTCAAATCACAGGTCCCCACTGGTTTGACTGACCAGTCATAGTTTCCTTCTGTCAGTAAAATCACAGGTGCCTACTGGTTTGACTGACCAGTCATAGTTTCCTTCTGTCAGTCAAATCACAGGTGCCTACTGGTTTGACTGACCAGTCATAGTTTCCTTCTGTCAGTCAAATCACAGGTCCCTACTGGTTTGACTGACCAGTCATAGTTTCCTTCTGTCAGTCAAATCACAGGTCCCTACTGGTTTGACTGACCAGTCATAGTTTCCTTCTGTCAGTCAAATCACAGGTCCCCACTGGTTTGACTGACCAGTCATAGTTTCCTTCTGTCAGTAAAATCACAGGTGCCTACTGGTTTGACTGACCAGTCATAGTTTCCTTCTGTCAGTCAAATCACAGGTGCCTACTGGTTTGACTGACCAGTCATAGTTTCCTTCTGTCAGTCAAATCACAGGTCCCTACTGGTTTGACTGACCAGTCATAGTTTCCTTCTGTCAGTCAAATCACAGGTGCCTACTGGTTTGACTGACCAGTCATAGTTTCCTTCTGTCAGTCAAATCACAGGTCCCTACTGGTTTGACTGACCAGTCATAGTTTCCTTCTGTCAGTAAAATCACAGGTGCCTACTGGTTTGACTGACCAGTCATAGTTTCCTTCTGTCAGTCAAATCACAGGTGCCTACTGGTTTGACTGACCAGTCATAGTTTCCTTCTGTCAATCAAATCACAGGTCCCTACTGGTTTGACTGACCAGTCATAGTTTCCTTCTGTCAGTCAAATCACAGGTCCCTACTGGTTTGACTGACCAGTCATAGTTTCCTTCTGTCAGTCAAATCACAGGTGCCTACTGGTTTGACTGACCAGTCATAGTTTCCTTCTGTCAGTCAAATCACAGGTCCCTACTGGTTTGACTGACCAGTCATAGTTTCCTTCTGTCAGTAAAATCACAGGTGCCTACTGGTTTGACTGACCAGTCATAGTTTCCTTCTGTCAGTCAAATCACAGGTCCCTACTGGTTTGACTGACCAGTCATAGTTTCCTTCTGTCAGTAAAATCACAGGTGCCTACTGGTTTGACTGACCAGTCATAGTTTCCTTCTGTCAGTCAAATCACAGGTGCCTACTGGTTTGACTGACCAGTCATAGTTTCCTTCTGTCAATCAAATCACAGGTCCCTACTGGTTTGACTGACCAGTCATAGTTTCCTTCTGTCAGTCAAATCACAGGTGCCTACTGGTTTGACTGACCAGTCATAGTTTCCTTCTGTCAATCAAATCACAGGTCCCTACTGGTTTGACTGACCAGTCATAGTTTCCTTCTGTCAGTCAAATCACAGGTCCCTACTGGTTTGACTGACCAGTCATAGTTTCCTTCTGTCAGTAAAATCACAGGTCCCTACTGGTTTGACTGACCAGTCATAGTTTCCTTCTGTCAGTAAAATCACAGGTCCCTACTGGTTTGACTGACCAGTCATAGTTTCCTTCTGTCAGTCAAATCACAGGTGCCTACTGGTTTGACTGACCAGTCATAGTTTCCTTCTGTCAGTCAAATCCCAGGTGCCTACCGGTTTGACTGACCAGTCATAGTTTCCTTCTGTCAGTCAAATCACAGGTGCCTACTGGTTTGACTGACCAGTCATAGTTTCCTTCTGTCAGTCAAATCACAGGTGCCTACTGATTTGACTGACCAGTCATAGTTTCCTTCTGTCAGTAAAATCACAGGTGCCTACTGGTTTGACTGACCAGTCATAGTTTCCTTCTGTCAGTCAAATCACAGGTCGCTACTGGTTTAACTGACCAGTCATAGTTTCCTTCTGTCAGTCAAATCGTTTTTGGTTTTACAATATAGACATTGTAATCTTCTGGTTGAACGGTAAAATCATATTTAAGCATAGCTGATTTTTGTCTATACTGTTTGGATCCTTTAGTTGTATTGCTCCCATATACTTTAAAGTTATTTGACTTTGCAATCATTTACCTGATCAGGGGCGGATCCAGGGGAAAAAATATTTTTCACACGAAATACACCAAATATTTTCGCGCCTCCCTTCGCTCGGCGCAATTTGTTTTAGGTGCGCCCCCTAACTTGAAATCCTGGATCCACCCCTGCTGATGAAGCTTAATTTAGAAACGCGTTGTGCGCACTAAATTAGATATATATATATTATCTTAAATAGACAAAAGGCTCAAGATATTAACTAGATGACGCCATTTTTTACCTTATCACATCAATTATTGATAAGTGTCATCATATAAAAGTGTCCAAAAATATTGTACCAATGAATACAACACTAATTAGTTTGATATGAAAATATGATCGTATATCTGTTTCTTTACTTATACACCAAATCATAAAAAAATATGAGATCAATCGTACAGGACCATAACATGATCACCGTAATCCTGGGAGTAGTTATGTTTTATCTGAAGTATTCTTGAAGGAAACTCGTTATCCAAAGTCTTTAGCTAGGCAAATTATTTTACATGAAGAAAAATACAACAACACTTGACTGGAATCTCCGTTATCAATAAAACACAGCAACACTTGACTGGAATCTCCGTTATCAATAAAACTAATACAGGAGATAGCAATGAAACGGACAAATGTCAAAATAAACGACCCCTTATAATGTAACTTATCAATTTAAGAAATGTCTGAAGATACCAAAGGGAGTAATCAAAAGACGTAAATCTAAGAAGTACAGACAATACACAACATAAATGGGACAGAAGAACAAATAATGATCTACAAAACACGACACAGACGACTTAAAATTGAGCAATATGAAGCTTAATAAAAAAAACGGGGATAAACTCATGTGCCTTATAATAAGTGTGCGATTATTATTAGATCAATAAATAGCTTATTAATTAGATTAATAAATAGCTTATTAATTAGATTAATAAATAGCTTATTAATTAGATTAATAAATAGCTTATTATTAGATTAATAAATAGCTTATTAATTAGATTAATAAATAGCTTATTAATTAGATTAATAAATAGCTTATTAATTAGATTAATAAATAGCTTATTAATTAAATTAATAAATAGCTTATTAATTAGATTAATAAATAGCTTATTAATTAGATCAATAAATAGCTTATTAATTAGATCAATAAATAGCTTATTAATTAGATTAATAAATAGCTTATTAATTAGATTAATAAATAGCTTATTAATTAGATCAATAAATAGCTTATTAATTAGATTAATAAATAGTTTATTAATTAGATCAATAAATAGCTTATTAATTAGATTAATAAATAGCTTATTAATTAGATCAATAAATAGCTTATTAATTAGATTAATAAATAGCTTATTAATTAGATTAATAAATAGCTTATTAATTAGATCAATAAATAGCTTATTAATTAGAATAATAAATAGCTTATTAATTAGATTAATAAATAGCTTATTAATTAGATCAATAAATAGCTTATTAATTAGATCAATAAATAGCTTATTAATTAGATTAATAAAAAGAAAAAAAAAAACAAAAAAAAACCAAATAAGATATTTTCTATAGTTTGTATTACTTTCCCGTAATTTTATTAGCAAGGGAGACAATCAGATATATCAGGAAAATCTCCAAAAACTGTTTACTGTTAGTAGATATGATATCTGTTATTCTATATATTGCAGCCGGTAGTGTCAATAATTTAGCCAGTAAGTGGAAATATTGTATTTACTGAATTGGACAAGAACCCTTTTAATGCAACACCAATGACAAAGAAATAACAACATTGCTTCTTTTTTTTTTTTTTTTTTAAATACATGTAGATACTTAATTTGACATTGACAGGTGTAACGTTTGGATTTTTTTTTTCGCGGAATGACAGTCTCTTGTTGAAGCAAGCGCTTACCCCTGAATTAAATCCCTCGGGAAATCGATCTGTGGGTTGTCCACGTCCTGTAATCCTTGATTCTGAATAGGAAATGTGAGTTGTCGAGCTGAAATGTCATATATAACATTCTAGACAATTACTTATTATTAGTATCTCCTTGAATATAAAGTACAAGTAATTATCTTTTGGTCGTACCTGTCTTAAGAAGTCTCTTTAGACTTGATTACTTTACATTCGTCTGGAGAGATTTTTAAGTAAAGGAATAGTCCGGACATAACTAGACAGTACAAACACACAGGTAGAACAAAGGAAGTTATTATTGACAATACATGTATGGGCTCCATGCATGTAGCGAGACAGGATTAGTACAAACCGCCATATAAACATGTAAAACTGTTTCAACCAAATACATTACCAGACAATTAATCAGCAAATATTTATTAACCAAAGGAAGGAATTTTTTCGACACCTTTTAACCGTTACGGAATATCTGTGTCACAAATGACCATGGGTATGTTCCTTTTGTTGTAATCACAATCCGGTCCTTTCCTCATTCACTAGTGAGTGGAACAGGATCTACTTACCCTTCCAGAACATCTGAATAGTTTAGCGGGCTTCATATTGATCAATCCTTAGTTTTATTTGTAGTGATTTGTAGATCATTGCCTGTGCTTTATGTCATTCTATTGCTTCTGATTACCCCTTTGGTATCTTCAAACCTCTGGTAAGAACAATTTCGACATCACATTCAAAATACGATATCATCTGTGATGAAAAAGTTAACTCTGATTGAATAATCTAGTTTTATGTTTTGTAGTCTTAAACGTAACTTCGTCACATCATTAATTTGAATATTGTTGCATTACAGCATAACGACTTCGTCATTTGTCCTCTTTTGGTTTATTTTCATGCTATAAAACATCTCGGGGAGACTAATCTAGTGTTTTACCAGGAGTATTAACGTGTTACAGAGAGACTAATCTAGTGTTTTACCAGGAGTATTAACGTGTTACAGAGAGACTAATCTAGTGTTTTACCAGGAGTATTAACGTGTTACAGAGAGACTAATCTAGTGTTTTACCAGGAGTATTAACGTGTTACAGAGAGACTAATCTAGTGTTTTACCAGGAGTATTAACGTGTTATAGAGAGACTAATCTAGTGTTTTACCAGGAGTATTAACGTGTAACAGAGAGACTAATCTAGTGTTTTACCAGGAGTATTAACGTGTTATAGAGAGACTAATCTAGTGTTTTACCAGGAGTATTAACGTGTTACAGAGAGACTAATCTAGTGTTTTACCAGGAGTATTAACGTGTTACAGAGAGAGACTAATCTAGTGTTTTACCAGGAGTATTAACGTGTTACAGAGAGACTAATCTAGTGTTTTACCAGGAGTATTAACGTGTTACAGAGAGACTAATCTAGTGTTTTACCAGGAGTATTAACGTGTTATAGAGAGACTAATCTAATGTTTTACCAGGAGTATTAACGTGTTACAGAGAGAGACTAATCTAGTGTTTTACCAGGAGTATTAACGTGTTACAGAGAGACTAATCTAGTGTTTTACCAGGAGTATTAACGTGTTACAGAGAGACTAATCTAGTGTTTTACCAGGAGTATTAACGTGTTACAGAGAGACTAATCTAGTGTTTTGCCAGGAGTATTAACGTGTTACAGAGACTAATCTAGTGTTTTACCAGGAGTATTAACGTGTTACAGAGAGACTAATCTAGTGTTTTACCAGGAGTATTAACGTGTAACAGAGAGAGACTAATCTAGTGTTTTACCAGGAGTATTAACGTGTTACAGAGACTAATCTAGTGTTTTACCAGGAGTATTAACGTGTTATAAAGAGACTAATCTAGTGTTTTACCAGGAGTATTAACGTGTTACAGAGAGAGACTAATCTAGTGTTTTACCAGGAGTATTAACGTGTTACAGAGAGACTAATCTAGTGTTTTACCAGGAGTATTAACGTGTAACAGAGAGAGACTAATCTAGTGTTTTACCAGGAGTATTAACGTGTTACAGAGAGACTAATCTAGTGTTTTACCAGGAGTATTAACGTGTTACAGAGAGACTAATCTAGTGTTTTACCAGGAGTATTAACGTGTTAAAGAGAGACTAATCTAGTGTTTTACCAGGAGTATTAACGTGTTACAGAGAGACTACTCTAGTGTTTTACCAGGAGTATTAACGTGTAACAGAGAGAGACTAATCTAGTGTTTTACCAGGAGTATTAACGTGTTACAGAGAGACTAATCTAGTGTTTTACCAGGAGTATTAACGTGTTACAGAGAGAGACTAATCTAGTGTTTTACCAGGAGTATTAACGTGTTACAGAGAGACTAATCTAGTGTTTTACCAGGAGTATTAACGTGTAACAGAGAGAGACTAATCTAGTGTTTTACCAGGAGTATTAACGTGTTACAGAGAGACTAATATAGTGTTTTACCAGGAGTATTAACGTGTTATAGAGAGACTAATCTAGTGTTTTACCAGGAGTATTAACGTGTTACAGAGAGACTAATCTAGTGTTTTACCAGGAGTATTAACGTGTTACAGAGAGACTAATCTAGTGTTTTACCAGGAGTATTAACGTGTTATAGAGAGATTAATCTAGTGTTTTACCAGGAGTATTAACGTGTTACAGAGAGACTAATCTAGTGTTTTACCAGGAGTATTAACGTGTTAAAGAGAGACTAATCTAGTGTTTTACCAGGAGTATTAACGTGTTACAGAGAGACTAATCTAGTGTTTTACCAGGAGTATTAACGTGTAACAGAGAGAGACTAATCTAGTGTTTTACCAGGAGTATTAACGTGTTACAGAGAGACTAATCTAGTGTTTTACCAGGAGTATTAACGTGTAACAGAGAGAGACTAATCTAGTGTTTTACCAGGAGTATTAACGTGTTACAGAGAGATTAATCTAGTGTTTTACCAGGAGTATTAACGTGTTACAGAGAGAGACTAATCTAGTGTTTTACCAGGAGTATTAACGTGTTACAGAGAGACTAATCTAGTGTTTTACCAGGAGTATTAACGTGTAACAGAGAGAGATTAATCTAGTGTTTTACCAGGAGTATTAACGTGTTACAGAGAGTCTAATCTAGTGTTTTACCAGGAGTATTAACGTGTTATAGAGAGATTAATCTAGTGTTTTACCAGGAGTATTAACGTGTTACAGAGAGACTAATCTAGTGTTTTACCAGGAGTATTAACGTGTTAAAGAGAGACTAATCTAGTGTTTTACCAGGAGTATTAACGTGTTACAGAGAGACTAATCTAGTGTTTTCTAGTGTTTTACCAGGAGTATTAACGTGTTACAGAGAGACTAATCTAGTGTTTTACCAGGAGTATTAACGTGTTACAGAGAGACTAATCTAGTGTTTTACCAGGAGTATTAACGTGTTACAGAGAGACTAATCTAGTGTTTTACCAGGAGTATTAACGTGTTACAGAGAGACTAATCTAGTGTTTTACCAGGAGTATTAACGTGTTACAGAGAGACTAATCTAGTGTTTTACCAGGAGTATTAACGTGTTACAGAGAGACTAATCTAGTGTTTTACCAGGAGTATTAACGTGTTACAGAGAGACTAATCTAGTGTTTTACCAGGAGTATTAACGTGTTACAGAGAGACTAATCTAGTGTTTTACCAGGAGTATTAACGTGTTACAGAGAGACTAATCTAGTGTTTTACCAGGAGTATTAACGTGTTATAGAGAGACTAATCTAGTGTTTTACCAGGAGTATTAACGTGTTACAGAGAGAGACTAATCTAGTGTTTTACCAGGAGTATTAACGTGTTACAGAGAGACTAATCTAGTGTTTTACCAGGAGTATTAACGTGTTACAGAGAGACTAATCTAGTGTTTTACCAGGAGTATTAACGTGTTACAGAGAGACTAATCTAGTGTTTTACCAGGAGTATTAACGTGTTACAGAGACTAATCTAGTGTTTTACCAGGAGTATTAACGTGTTACAGAGAGACTAATCTAGTGTTTTACCAGGAGTATTAACGTGTAACAGAGAGAGACTAATCTAGTGTTTTATCAGGAGTATTAACGTGTTACAGAGAGACTAATCTAGTGTTTTACCAGGAGTATTAACGTGTTACAGAGAGACTAATCTAGTGTTTTACCAGGAGTATTAACGTGTAACAGAGAGAGACTAATCTAGTGTTTTACCAGGAGTATTAACGTGTAACAGAGAGAGACTAATCTAGTGTTTTACCAGGAGTATTAACGTATTATAGAGAGATTAATCTAGTGTTTTACCAGGAGTATGAACGTGTTACAGAGAGACTAATCTAGTGTTTTACCAGGAGTATTAACGTGTTACAGAGAGACTAATCTAGTGTTTTACCAGGAGTATTAACGTGTTACAGAGAGACTAATCTAGTGTTTTACCAGGAGTATTAACGTGTTACAGAGAGACTAATCTAGTGTTTTACCAGGAGTATTAACGTGTTACAGAGAGACTAATCTAGTGTTTTACCAGGAGTATTAACGTGTTACAGAGAGACTAATCTAGTGTTTTACCAGGAGTATTAACGTGTTACAGAGAGACTAATCTAGTGTTTTACCAGGAGTATAAACGTGTTACAGAGAGACTAATCTAGTGTTTTACCAGGAGTATTAACGTGTTATAGAGAGACTAATCTAGTGTTTTACCAGGAGTATTAACGTGTTACAGAGAGAGACTAATCTAGTGTTTTACCAGGAGTATTAACGTGTTACAGAGAGACTAATCTAGTGTTTTACCAGGAGTATTAACGTGTTACAGAGAGACTAATCTAGTGTTTTACCAGGAGTATTAACGTGTTACAGAGAGACTAATCTAGTGTTTTACCAGGAGTATTAACGTGTTACAGAGAGACTAATCTAGTGTTTTACCAGGAGTATTAACGTGTTACAGAGACTAATCTAGTGTTTTACCAGGAGTATTAACGTGTTACAGAGAGAGACTAATCTAGTGTTTTACCAGGAGTATTAACGTGTTACAGAGAGAGACTAATCTAGTGTTTTACCAGGAGTATTAACGTGTTACAGAGAGAGACTAATCTAGTGTTTTACCAGGAGTATTAACGTGTAACAGAGAGAGACTAATCTAGTGTTTTACCAGGAGTATTAACGTGTAACAGAGAGAGACTAATCTAGTGTTTTACCAGGAGTATTAACGTGTTACAGAGAGACTAATCTAGTGTTTTACCAGGAGTATTAACGTGTTACAGAGACTAATCTAGTGTTTTACCAGGAGTATTAACGTGTTATAGAGAGATTAATCTAGTGTTTTACCAGGAGTATTAACGTGTAACAGAGAGAGACTAATCTAGTGTTTTACCAGGAGTATTAACGTGTTACAGAGAGACTAATCTAGTGTTTTACCAAGAGTATTAACGTGTTATAGAGAGACTAATCTAGTGTTTTAGCAGGAGTATTAACGTGTAACAGAGAGAGACTAATCTAGTGTTTTACCAGGAGTATTAACGTGTTACAGAGAGACTAATCTAGTGTTTTACCAGGAGTATTAACGTGTTACAGAGAGACTAATCTAGTGTTTTACCAGGAGTATTAACGTGTAACAGAGAGAGACTAATCTAGTGTTTTACCAGGAGTATTAACGTGTTATAGAGAGACTAATCTAGTGTTTTACCAGGAGTATTAACGTGTTATAGAGAGATTAATCTAGTGTTTTACCAGGAGTATTAACGTGTTACAGAGAGACTAATCTAGTGTTTTACCAGGAGTATTAACGTGTTACAGAGACTAATCTAGTGTTTTACCAGGAGTATTAACGTGTTACAGAGAGAGACTAATCTAGTGTTTTACCAGGAGTATTAACGTATTACAGAGAGACTAATCTAGTGTTTTACCAGGAGTATTAACGTGTTATAGAGAGATTAATCTAGTGTTTTACCAGGAGTATTAACGTGTTACAGAGAGACTAATCTAGTGTTTTACCAGGAGTATTAACGTGTTACAGAGAGATTAATCTAGTGTTTTACCAGGAGTATTAACGTGTTACAGAGAGAGACTAATCTAGTGTTTTACCAGGAGTATTAACGTGTTACAGAGAGACTAATCTAGTGTTTTACCAGGAGTATTAACGTGTAACAGAGAGAGACTAATCTAGTGTTTTACCAGGAGTATTAACGTGTTATAGAGAGATTAATCTAGTGTTTTACCAGGAGTATTAACGTGTTACAGAGAGACTAATCTAGTGTTTTACCAGGAGTATTAACGTGTAACAGAGAGAGACTAATCTAGTGTTTTACCAGGAGTATTAACGTGTTATAGAGAGATTAATCTAGTGTTTTACCAGGAGTATTAACGTGTTACAGAGAGACTAATCTAGTGTTTTACCAGGAGTATTAACGTGTTACAGAGAGACTAATCTAGTGTTTTACCAGGAGTATTAACGTGTTACAGAGAGACTAATCTAGTGTTTTACCAGGAGTATTAACGTGTTACAGAGAGACTAATCTAGTGTTTTACCAGGAGTATTAACGTGTTACAGAGAGACTAATCTAGTGTTTTACCAGGAGTATTAACGTGTTACAGAGAGACTAATCTAGTGTTTTACCAGGAGTATTAACGTGTTACAGAGAGACTAATCTAGTGTTTTACCAGGAGTATTAACGTGTTACAGAGAGACTAATCTAGTGTTTTACCAGGAGTATTAACGTGTTACAGAGAGACTAATCTAGTGTTTTACCAGGAGTATTAACGTGTTATAGAGAGACTAATCTAGTGTTTTACCAGGAGTATTAACGTGTTACAGAGAGACTAATCTAGTGTTTTACCAGGAGTATTAACGTGTTACAGAGAGACTAATCTAGTGTTTTACCAGGAGTATTAACGTGTTACAGAGACTAATCTAGTGTTTTACCAGGAGTATTAACGTGTTACAGAGAGACTAATCTAGTGTTTTACCAGGAGTATTAACGTGTAACAGAGAGAGACTAATCTAGTGTTTTATCAGGAGTATTAACGTGTTACAGAGAGACTAATCTAGTGTTTTACCAGGAGTATTAACGTGTTACAGAGAGACTAATCTAGTGTTTTACCAGGAGTATTAACGTGTTACAGAGAGACTAATCTAGTGTTTTACCAGGAGTATTAACGTGTTATAGAGAGACTAATCTAGTGTTTTACCAGGAGTATTAACGTGTTACAGAGAGAGACTAATCTAGTGTTTTACCAGGAGTATTAACGTGTTACAGAGAGACTAATCTAGTGTTTTACCAGGAGTATTAACGTGTTACAGAGAGATTAATCTAGTGTTTTACCAGGAGTATTAACGTGTTACAGAGAGACTAATCTAGTGTTTTACCAGGAGTATTAACGTGTTACAGAGACTAATCTAGTGTTTTACCAGGAGTATTAACGTGTTACAGAGAGACTAATCTAGTGTTTTACCAGGAGTATTAACGTGTAACAGAGAGAGACTAATCTAGTGTTTTATCAGGAGTATTAACGTGTTACAGAGAGACTAATCTAGTGTTTTACCAGGAGTATTAACGTGTTACAGAGAGACTAATCTAGTGTTTTACTAGGAGTATCAACGTGTTACAGAGAGACTAATCTAGTGTTTTACCAGGAGTATTAACGTGTTACAGAGACTAATCTAGTGTTTTACCAGGAGTATTAACGTGTTACAGAGAGAGACTAATCTAGTGTTTTACCAGGAGTATTAACGTATTACAGAGAGACTAATCTAGTGTTTTACCAGGAGTATTAACGTGTTATAGAGAGATTAATCTAGTGTTTTACCAGGAGTATTAACGTGTTACAGAGAGACTAATCTAGTGTTTTACCAGGAGTATTAACGTGTTACAGAGAGATTAATCTAGTGTTTTACCAGGAGTATTAACGTGTAACAGAGAGAGACTAATCTAGTGTTTTACCAGGAGTATTAACGTGTTACAGAGAGAGACTAATCTAGTGTTTTACCAGGAGTATTAACGTGTAACAGAGAGAGA
This sequence comes from Bathymodiolus brooksi, assembly GCA_963680875.1. NCBI lineage: Eukaryota > Metazoa > Mollusca > Bivalvia > Mytilida > Modiolidae > Bathymodiolus > Bathymodiolus brooksi. The sequence goes on from OY804577.1 coordinate 138,045,489, forward strand.
CTAATCTAGTGTTTTACCAGGAGTATTAACGTGTTACAGAGAGACTAATCTAGTGTTTTACCAGGAGTATTAACGTGTTACAGAGACTAATCTAGTGTTTTACCAGGAGTATTAACGTGTTATAGAGAGATTAATCTAGTGTTTTACCAGGAGTATTAACGTGTAACAGAGAGAGACTAATCTAGTGTTTTACCAGGAGTATTAACGTGTTACAGAGAGACTAATCTAGTGTTTTACCAGGAGTATTAACGTGTCATAGAGAGACTAATCTAGTGTTTTACCAGGAGTATTAACGTGTAACAGAGAGAGACTAATCTAGTGTTTTACCAGGAGTATTAACGTGTTACAGAGAGACTAATCTAGTGTTTTACCAGGAGTATTAACGTGTTACAGAGAGACTAATCTAGTGTTTTACCAGGAGTATTAACGTGTAACAGAGAGAGACTAATCTAGTGTTTTACCAGGAGTATTAACGTGTTATAGAGAGACTAATCTAGTGTTTTACCAGGAGTATTAACGTGTTACAGAGAGACTAATCTAGTGTTTTACCAGGAGTATTAACGTGTTACAGAGAGACTAATCTAGTGTTTTACCAGGAGTATTAACGTGTTACAGAGACTAATCTAGTGTTTTACCAGGAGTATTAACGTGTTACAGAGAGACTAATCTAGTGTTTTACCAGGAGTATTAACGTGTAACAGAGAGAGACTAATCTAGTGTTTTACCAGGAGTATTAACGTGTTATAGAGAGATTAATCTAGTGTTTTACCAGGAGTATTAACGTGTTACAGAGAGACTAATCTAGTGTTTTACCAGGAGTATTAACGTGTAACAGAGAGAGACTAATCTAGTGTTTTACCAGGAGTATTAACGTGTTATAGAGAGATTAATCTAGTGTTTTACCAGGAGTATTAACGTGTTACAGAGAGACTAATCTAGTGTTTTACCAGGAGTATTAACGTGTTACAGAGAGACTAATCTAGTGTTTTACCAGGAGTATTAACGTGTTACAGAGAGACTAATCTAGTGTTTTACCAGGAGTATTAACGTGTTACAGAGAGACTAATCTAGTGTTTTACCAGGAGTATTAACGTGTTACAGAGAGACTAATCTAGTGTTTTACCAGGAGTATTAACGTGTTACAGAGAGACTAATCTAGTGTTTTACCAGGAGTATTAACGTGTTACAGAGAGACTAATCTAGTGTTTTACCAGGAGTATTAACGTGTTACAGAGAGACTAATCTAGTGTTTTACCAGGAGTATTAACGTGTTACAGAGAGACTAATCTAGTGTTTTACCAGGAGTATTAACGTGTTATAGAGAGACTAATCTAGTGTTTTACCAGGAGTATTAACGTGTTACAGAGAGACTAATCTAGTGTTTTACCAGGAGTATTAACGTGTTACAGAGAGACTAATCTAGTGTTTTACCAGGAGTATTAACGTGTTACAGAGACTAATCTAGTGTTTTACCAGGAGTATTAACGTGTTACAGAGAGACTAATCTAGTGTTTTACCAGGAGTATTAACGTGTAACAGAGAGAGACTAATCTAGTGTTTTATCAGGAGTATTAACGTGTTACAGAGAGACTAATCTAGTGTTTTACCAGGAGTATTAACGTGTTACAGAGAGACTAATCTAGTGTTTTACCAGGAGTATTAACGTGTTACAGAGAGACTAATCTAGTGTTTTACCAGGAGTATTAACGTGTTATAGAGAGACTAATCTAGTGTTTTACCAGGAGTATTAACGTGTTACAGAGAGAGACTAATCTAGTGTTTTACCAGGAGTATTAACGTGTTACAGAGAGACTAATCTAGTGTTTTACCAGGAGTATTAACGTGTTACAGAGAGACTAATCTAGTGTTTTACCAGGAGTATTAACGTGTTACAGAGAGACTAATCTAGTGTTTTACCAGGAGTATTAACGTGTTACAGAGACTAATCTAGTGTTTTACCAGGAGTATTAACGTGTTACAGAGAGACTAATCTAGTGTTTTACCAGGAGTATTAACGTGTAACAGAGAGAGACTAATCTAGTGTTTTATCAGGAGTATTAACGTGTTACAGAGAGACTAATCTAGTGTTTTACCAGGAGTATTAACGTGTTACAGAGAGACTAATCTAGTGTTTTACCAGGAGTATCAACGTGTTACAGAGAGACTAATCTAGTGTTTTACCAGGAGTATTAACGTGTTACAGAGACTAATCTAGTGTTTTACCAGGAGTATTAACGTGTTACAGAGAGAGACTAATCTAGTGTTTTACCAGGAGTATTAACGTATTACAGAGAGACTAATCTAGTGTTTTACCAGGAGTATTAACGTGTTATAGAGAGATTAATCTAGTGTTTTACCAGGAGTATTAACGTGTTACAGAGAGACTAATCTAGTGTTTTACCAGGAGTATTAACGTGTTACAGAGAGATTAATCTAGTGTTTTACCAGGAGTATTAACGTGTAACAGAGAGAGACTAATCTAGTGTTTTACCAGGAGTATTAACGTGTTACAGAGAGAGACTAATCTAGTGTTTTACCAGGAGTATTAACGTGTAACAGAGAGAGACTAATCTAGTGTTTTACCAGGAGTATTAACGTGTTACAGAGAGACTAATCTAGTGTTTTACCAGGAGTATTAACGTGTTACAGAGACTAATCTAGTGTTTTACCAGGAGTATTAACGTGTTATAGAGAGATTAATCTAGTGTTTTACCAGGAGTATTAACGTGTAACAGAGAGAGACTAATCTAGTGTTTTACCAGGAGTATTAACGTGTTACAGAGAGACTAATCTAGTGTTTTACCAGGAGTATTAACGTGTCATAGAGAGACTAATCTAGTGTTTTACCAGGAGTATTAACGTGTAACAGAGAGAGACTAATCTAGTGTTTTACCAGGAGTATTAACGTGTTACAGAGAGACTAATCTAGTGTTTTACCAGGAGTATTAACGTGTTACAGAGAGACTAATCTAGTGTTTTACCAGGAGTATTAACGTGTAACAGAGAGAGACTAATCTAGTGTTTTACCAGGAGTATTAACGTGTTATAGAGAGACTAATCTAGTGTTTTACCAGGAGTATTAACGTGTTATAGAGAGATTAATCTAGTGTTTTACCAGGAGTATTAACGTGTAACAGAGAGAGACTAATCTAGTGTTTTACCAGGAGTATTAACGTGTTACAGCGAGACTAATCTAGTGTTTTACCAGGAGTATTAACGTGTTACAGAGAGATTAATCTAGTGTTTTACCAGGAGTATTAACGTGTAACAGAGAGAGACTAATCTAGTGTTTTACCAGGAGTATTAACGTGTTATAGAGAGACTAATCTAGTGTTTTACCAGGAGTATTAACGTGTTACAGAGAGACTAATCTAGTGTTTTACCAGGAGTATTAACGTGTAACAGAGAGAGACTAATCTAGTGTTTTACCAGGAGTATTAACGTGTTACAGAGAGACTAATCTAGTGTTTTACCAGGAGTATTAACGTGTAACAGAGAGAGACTAATCTAGTGTTTTACCAGGAGTATTAACGTGTTACAGAGAGACTAATCTAGTGTTTTACCAGGAGTATTAACGTGTTACAGAGAGACTAATCTAGTGTTTTACCAGGAGTATTAACGTGGTACAGAGAGAGACTAATCTAGTGTTTTACCAGGAGTATTAACGTGTTACAGAGAGACTAATCTAGTGTTTTACCAGGAGTATTAACGTGTTACAGAGAGACTAATCTAGTATTTTACCAGGAGTATTAACGTGTTACAGAGAGAGACTAATCTAGTGTTTTACCAGGAGTATTAACGTGTTACAGAGAGACTAATCTAGTGTTTTACCAGGAGTATTAACGTGTTACAGAGACTAATCTAGTGTTTTACCAGGAGTATTAACGTGTTACAGAGAGACTAATCTAGTGTTTTACCAGGAGTATTAACGTGTTACAGAGACTAATCTAGTGTTTTACCAGGAGTATTAACGTGTTATAGAGAGACTAATCTAGTGTTTTACCAGGAATATTAACGTGTTACAGAGAGAGACTAATCTAGTGTTTTACCAGGAGTATTAACGTGTTACAGGGACTAATCTAGTGTTTTACCAGGAGTATTAACGTGTTATAGAGAGACTAATCTAGTGTTTTACCAGGAGTATTAACGTGTTACAGAGAGACTAATCTAGTGTTTTACCAGGAGTATTAACGTGTTACAGAGAGAGACTGATCTAGTGTTTTACCAGGAGTATTAACGTGTTACAGAGAGACTAATCTAGTGTTTTACCAGGAGTATTAACGTGTTACAGAGAGACTAATCTAGTGTTTTACCAGCAGTATTAACGTGTTACAGAGAGAGACTAATCTAGTGTTTTACCAGGAGTATTAACGTGTTACAGAGAGAGACTAATCTAGTGTTTTACCAGGAGTATTAACGTGTTACAGAGAGACTAATCTAGTGTTTTACCAGGAGTATTAACGTGTTACAGAGAGACTAATCTAGTGTTTTACCAGGAGTATTAACGTGTTACAGAGAGAGACTAATCTAGTGTTTTACCAGGAGTATTAACGTGTTACAGAGAGACTAATCTAGTGTTTTACCAGGAGTATTAACGTGTTACAGAGACTAATCTAGTGTTTTACCAGGAGTATTAACGTGTTACAGAGAGACTAATCTAGTGTTTTACCAGGAGTATTAACGTGTTACAGAGACTAATCTAGTGTTTTACCAGGAGTATTAACGTGTTATAGAGAGACTAATCTAGTGTTTTACCAGGAGTATTAACGTGTTACAGAGAGAGACTAATCTAGTGTTTTACCAGGAGTATTAACGTGTTACAGAGAGACTAATCTAGTGTTTTACCAGGAGTATTAACGTGTAACAGAGAGAGACTAATCTAGTGTTTTACCAGGAGTATTAACGTGTTACAGAGAGACTAATCTAGTGTTTTACCAGGAGTATTAACGTGTTACAGAGAGATTAATCTAGTGTTTTACCAGGAGTATTAACGTGTTACAGAGAGAGACTAATCTAGTGTTTTACCAGGAGTATTAACGTGTTACAGAGAGACTAATCTAGTGTTTTACCAGGAGTATTAACGTGTAACAGAGAGAGACTAATCTAGTGTTTTACCAGGAGTATTAACGTGTTACAGAGAGACTAATCTAGTGTTTTACCAGGAGTATTAACGTGTTACAGAGAGACTAATCTAGTGTTTTACCAGGAGTATTAACGTGTTACAGAGAGACTAATCTAGTGTTTTACCAGGAGTATTAACGTGTTACAGAGAGACTAATCTAGTGTTTTACCAGGAGTATTAACGTGTTACAGAGACTAATCTAGTGTTTTACCAGGAGTATTAACGTGTTACAGAGAGACTAATCTAGTGTTTTACCAGGAGTATTAACGTGTAACAGAGAGAGACTAATCTAGTGTTTTACCAGGAGTATTAACGTGTAACAGAGAGAGACTAATCTAGTGTTTTACCAGGAGTATTAACGTATTACAGAGAGACTAATCTAGTGTTTTACCAGGAGTATTAACGTGTTACAGAGAGACTAATCTAGTGTTTTACCAGGAGTATTAACGTGTTACAGAGAGATTAATCTAGTGTTTTACCAGGAGTATTAACGTGTTACAGAGAGAGACTAATCTAGTGTTTTACCAGGAGTATTAACGTGTTACAGAGAGACTAATCTAGTGTTTTACCAGGAGTATTAACGTGTTACAGAGAGACTAATCTAGTGTTTTACCAGGAGTATTAACGTGTTACAGAGAGACTAATCTAGTGTTTTACCAGGAGTATTAACGTGTTACAGAGAGAGACTAATCTAGTGTTTTACCAGGAGTATTAACGTGTTACAGAGAGACTAATCTAGTGTTTTACCAGGAGTATTAACGTGTTACAGAGACTAATCTAGTGTTTTACCAGGAGTATTAACGTGTTACAGAGAGACTAATCTAGTGTTTTACCAGGAGTATTAACGTGTTACAGAGACTAATCTAGTGTTTTACCAGGAGTATTAACGTGTTATAGAGAGACTAATCTAGTGTTTTACCAGGAGTATTAACGTGTTACAGAGAGAGACTAATCTAGTGTTTTACCAGGAGTATTAACGTGTTACAGAGAGACTAATCTAGTGTTTTACCAGGAGTATTAACGTGTAACAGAGAGAGACTAATCTAGTGTTTTACCAGGAGTATTAACGTGTTACAGAGAGACTAATCTAGTGTTTTACCAGGAGTATTAACGTGTTACAGAGAGATTAATCTAGTGTTTTACCAGGAGTATTAACGTGTTACAGAGAGAGACTAATCTAGTGTTTTACCAGGAGTATTAACGTGTTACAGAGAGACTAATCTAGTGTTTTACCAGGAGTATTAACGTGTTACAGAGACTAATCTAGTGTTTTACCAGGAGTATTAACGTGTTATAGAGAGACTAATCTAGTGTTTTACCAGGAGTATTAACGTGTTACAGAGAGAGACTAATCTAGTGTTTTACCAGGAGTATTAACGTGTTACAGAGAGACTAATCTAGTGTTTTACCAGGAGTATTAACGTGTAACAGAGAGAGACTAATCTAGTGTTTTACCAGGAGTATTAACGTGTTACAGAGAGACTAATCTAGTGTTTTACCAGGAGTATTAACGTGTTACAGAGAGATTAATCTAGTGTTTTACCAGGAGTATTAACGTGTTACAGAGAGAGATTAATCTAGTGTTTTACCAGGAGTATTAACGTGTTACAGAGAGACTAATCTAGTGTTTTACCAGGAGTATTAACGTGTAACAGAGAGAGACTAATCTAGTGTTTTACCAGGAGTATTAACGTGTTACAGAGAGACTAATCTAGTGTTTTACCAGGAGTATTAACGTGTTACAGAGAGACTAATCTAGTGTTTTACCAGGAGTATTAACGTGTTACAGAGAGACTAATCTAGTGTTTTACCAGGAGTATTAACGTGTTACAGAGAGACTAATCTAGTGTTTTACCAGGAGTATTAACGTGTTACAGAGACTAATCTAGTGTTTTACCAGGAGTATTAACGTGTTACAGAGAGACTAATCTAGTGTTTTACCAGGAGTATTAACGTGTAACAGTGAGAGACTAATCTAGTGTTTTACCAGGAGTATTAACGTGTAACAGAGAGAGACTAATCTAGTGTTTTACCAGGAGTATTAACGTATTACAGAGAGACTAATCTAGTGTTTTACCAGGAGTATTAACGTGTTACAGAGAGACTAATCTAGTGTTTTACAAGGAGTATTAACGTGTTATAGAGAGACTAATCTAGTGTTTTACCAGGAGTATTAACGTGTAACAGAGAGAGACTAATCTAGTGTTTTACCAGGAGTATTAACGTGTTACAGAGAGACTAATCTAGTGTTTTACCAGGAGTATTAACGTGTTACAGAGAGACTAATCTAGTGTTTTACCAGGAGTATTAACGTGTTACAGAGAGACTAATCTAGTGTTTTACCAGGAGTATTAACGTGTTACAGAGAGACTAATCTAGTGTTTTACCAGGAGTATTAACGTGTTACAGAGACTAATCTAGTGTTTTACCAGGAGTATTAACGTGTTACAGAGAGACTAATCTAGTGTTTTACCAGGAGTATTAACGTGTAACAGAGAGAGACTAATCTAGTGTTTTACCAGGAGTATTAACGTGTTATAGAGAGATTAATCTAATGTTTTACCAGGAGTATTAACGTGTTACAGAGAGACTAATCTAGTGTTTTACCAGGAGTATTAACGTGTAACAGAGAGACTAATCTAGTGTTTTACCAGGAGTATTAACGTGTTACAGAGAGACTAATCTAGTGTTTTACCAGGAGTATTAACGTGTTATAGAGAGACTAATCTAGTGTTTTACCAGGAGTATTAACGTGTAACAGAGAGAGACTAATCTAGTGTTTTACCAGGAGTATTAACGTGTTACAGAGAGAGACTAATCTAGTGTTTTACCAGGAGTATTAACGTGTAACAGAGAGAGACTAATCTAGTGTTTTACCAGGAGTATTAACGTGTTACAGAGAGACTAATCTAGTGTTTTACCAGGAGTATTAACGTGTTATAGAGAGACTAATCTAGTGTTTTACCAGGAGTATTAACGTGTTATAGAGAGACTAATCTAGTGTTTTACCAGGAGTATTAACGTGTAGCAGAGAGAGACTAATCTAGTGTTTTACCAGGAGTATTAACGTGTTACAGAGAGAGACTAATCTAGTGTTTTACCAAGAGTATTAACGTGTTACAGAGAGACTAATCTAGTGTTTTACCAGGAGTATTAACGTGTTACAGAGAGACTAATCTAGTGTTTTACCAGGAGTATTAACGTGTTACAGAGAGACTAATCTAGTGTTTTACCAGGAGTATTAACGTGTTACAGAGACTAATCTAGTGTTTTACCAGGAGTATTAACGTGTTACAGAGAGACTAATCTAGTGTTTTACCAGGAGTATTAACGTGTTACAGAGAGACTAATCTAGTGTTTTACCAGGAGTATTAACGTGTTATAGAGAGACTAATCTAGTGTTTTACCAGGAGTATTAACGTGTTACAGAGAGACTAATCTAGTGTTTTACCAGGAGTATTAACGTGTTACAGAGAGACTAATCTAGTGTTTTACCAGGAGTATTAACGTGTAACAGAGAGAGACTAATCTAGTGTTTTACCAGGAGTATTAACGTGTAACAGAGAGAGACTAATCTAATGTTTTACCAGGAGTATTAACGTGTAACAGAGAGAGACTAATCTAGTGTTTTACCAGGAGTATTAACGTGTTATAGAGAGACTAATCTAATGTTTTACCAGGAGTATTAACGTGTTACAGAGAGACTAATCTAGTGTTTTACCAGGAGTATTAACGTGTTACAGAGAGACTAATCTAGTGTTTTACCAGGAGTATTAACGTGTTACAGAGAGACTAATCTAGTGTTTTACCAGGAGTATTAACGTGTTACAGAGAGACTAATCTAGTGTTTTACCAGGAGTATTAACGTGTAACAGAGAGAGACTAATCTAGTGTTTTACCAGGAGTATTAACGTGTTACAGAGAGACTAATCTAGTGTTTTACCAGGAGTATTAACGTGTTACAGAGAGACTAATCTAGTGTTTTACCAGGAGTATTAACGTGTTACAGAGAGACTAATCTAGTGTTTTACCAGGAGTATTAACGTGTTACAGAGAGACTAATCTAGTGTTTTACCAGGAGTATTAACGTGTTACAGAGAGACTAATCTAGTGTTTTACCAGGAGTATTAACGTGTTACAGAGAGACTAATCTAGTGTTTTACCAGGAGTATTAACGTGTTACAGAGAGACTAATCTAGTGTTTTACCAGGAGTATTAACGTGTTACAGAGACTAATCTAGTGTTTTACCAGGAGTATTAACGTGTTACAGAGAGAGACTAATCTAGTGTTTTACCAGGAGTATTAACGTGTTACAGGGAGACTAATCTAGTGTTTTACCAGGAGTATTAACGTGTTACAGAGAGACTAATCTAGTGTTTTACCAGGAGTATTAACGTGTTACAGAGAGACTAATCTAGTGTTTTACCAGGAGTATTAACGTGTTACAGAGAGACTAATCTAGTGTTTTACCAGGAGTATTAACGTGTTACAGAGAGACTAATCTAGTGTTTTACCAGGAGTATTAACGTGTTACAGAGAGACTAATCTAGTGTTTTACCAGGAGTATTAACGTGTTACAGAGAGACTAATCTAATGTTTTACCAGGGGTATTAACGTATTACAGAGAGACTAATCTAGTGTTTTACCAGGAGTATTAACGTGTTATAGAGAGACTAATCTAGTGTTTTACCAGGAGTATTAACGTGTTATAGAGAGACTAATCTAGTGTTTTACCAGGAGTATTAACGTGTTACAGAGAGACTAATCTAGTGTTTTACCAGGAGTATTAACGTGTTACAGAGAGACTAATCTAGTGTTTTACCAGGAGTATTAACGTGTTACAGAGAGACTAATCTAGTGTTTTACCAGGAGTATTAACGTGTTACAGAGAGACTAATCTAGTGTTTTACCAGGAGTATTAACGTGTTACAGAGAGACTAATCTAGTGTTTTACCAGGAGTATTAACGTGTTACAGAGAGACTAATCTAGTGTTTTACCAGGAGTATTAACGTGTTACAGAGAGATTAATCTAATGTTTTACCAGGAGTATTAACGTGTTACAGAGAGACTAATCTAGTGTTTTACCAGGAGTATTAACGTGTTACAGAGAGACTAATCTAGTGTTTTACCAGGAGTATTAACGTGTTACAGAGAGATTAATCTAGTGTTTTACCAGGAGTATTAACGTGTTACAGAGAGACTAATCTAGTGTTTTACCAGGAGTATTAACGTGTTACAGAGAGATTAATCTAGTGTTTTACCAGGAGTATTAACGTGTAACAGAGAGACTAATCTAGTGTTTTACCAGGAGTATTAACGTGTTACAGAGAGACTAATCTAGTGTTTTACCAGGAGTATTAACGTGTTACAGAGAGACTAATCTAGTGTTTTACCAGGAGTATTAACGTGTTACAGAGAGACTAATCTAGTGTTTTACCAGGAGTATTAACGTGTTACAGAGAGACTAATCTAGTGTTTTACCAGGAGTATTAACGTGTTATAGAGAGACTAATCTAGTGTTTTACCAGGAGTATTAACGTGTTACAGAGAGACTAATCTAGTGTTTTACCAGGAGTATTAACGTTTATTTTTATAGTTATTAGTGTTATCTTTATTATTATTGTTATGTTACTGTTTGTTATAAATAGTTGGTTGGTATGGTACTATCTTCAATAGATATCCTATTTATTAATATTTATTATATAAAACACCTTTGAAGCTCGTATTAATAGTTTCCGCCTTGCTGCTCGTATATATCTGATTGAACATTTCGATCATTTTCTTCTATTTATTTGTATCTGAGTTATTAAGTTCCTCAGTAATTTCTTGAAACATTATTCTATTGTAGTTATTAATATACGTTAAATATAATGACAGTTTTGAATGAAACCGTTCGGCCGGTTCACCCTGATACTTTAGTGAACTTAGTAAACTTTCCATTTATATGTAGCAACATCCCAGTAGCTGCTGCATATAGATTATATATATCTCAGTTAATATGATATTTCAGAGCGTGTTGTTTTTATCATGATTTCCTTGATAGAGGGTTGCTGCTAACTAGGAAGCTACTGGACCAAGGGTTCCTAGTTGTTAAGTTAAAGGTACCACTTCGAAAGTTTTTCGGTCATCACCATGACTTGGATAAGTTTTACTGACTATCTGTGTCATACATAACCACGGATATGTTCCACTTGTCGTAATCACCATCCTTCATTTCTTCATTCATGACATATCACTGGAGCACCTGTTGTTCATGTTTAGTTTTCTGTGTAGTATTTCTAGATCTTTCTTTGTCCCTTTGTCTGTTCGTATTTTGATTGGTGGCTTCTGATTACCACTTTAGTATTCAAACAATTATTTGTAGCCATCGACCAACAGACTATGACATCTTAGCTTGAAACCAGTTTTGCTCTGCATTGCACTACAATGTTTTTGATTGATAGTTTATCTTCACTTGTTTGAGCACATGCCATAGTGATATTTTGTCATAATTCATGCAGTCTGCCTGTCTCCCTGTTTATTAGGAACACAATCTAGCTTTCCATTGAAAACATTAAGAAACAATTATCAATTATCTTTTTATACTGTTACAACATCACATCTATAGCGCAGCATTTCTGTTTGTTTTCTCCTTACTCGGTGGTTTATTGAGACTGGCTGTAGCATGTGTGTTATATGTTTATCATTCATAGTAACGATATTTTCCCTTGTGGAAATGATTTATTGTATACTTTACTATATCACGTACCACACAATACTTATATGAAATAAGAAAAAAAGAGAGAAATAATTATGTCGATATCAAGACGAAATAAGTAAAAAAAAAACATATCGTTATCACAACATGTGTTACGTATCGTCTTCCGTATCGTTATCACAACATGTGTTACGTATCGTCTTCCGTATTTTCATTCTTCAAATCACCATTAAGATGCTGGAGGGCTCATTCGTCATATTAACTCATTTCTAGAAAAACTAGAAATCGTAGGAGAATTCAATTACATCAATCAAACACTAGTGCTGACTGACTGACGTAGTCAAATCATCATTGTGCTGTTGTGTTTTAGAGGGCGGTAACTGGAAATTTGGTTCGATATCTCTGCGGATGGACTCCGAGGGTATCATTCGCCTATTATTGTTTATTATATATATTTTTTTCGATATTTACAGTTTCTAAATCGTGTTATTACTAAATCGTGTTATTATTATTAAAACTAAGGTTCTCCTTCCTCGGACATAGGTGACCTTTTCCGATTTTGCCTATCCTGTTTATGACCTTTGGTTTTCTTACTCCCAAATATCTTGGCTTTGAGCCAACATCTGATGAAGGTTATTCCAGTCACGTGTTGACATTGAGCGTATCTGATGAAGGTTATTCCAGTCACGTGTTGACATTGAGCGTATCTGATAAAGGTTATTCCAGTCACGTGTTGACATTGAGCGTATCTGATGAAGGTTATTCCAGTCACGTGTTGACATTGAGCGTATCTGATGAAGGTTATTCCAGTCACGTGTTGACATTGAGCGTATCTGATGAAGGTTATTCCAGTCACGTGTTGACATTGAGCGTATCTGATGAAGGTTATTCCAGTCACGTGTTGACATTGAGCGTATCTGATGAAGGTTATTCCAGTCACGTGTTGACATTGAGCGTATCTGATGAAGGTTATTCCAGTCACGTGTTGACATTGAGCGTATCTGATGAAGGTTATTCCAGTCACGTGTTGACATTGAGCGTATCTGATGAAGGTTATTCCAGTCACGTGTTGACATTGAGCGTATCTGATGAAGGTTATTCCAGTCACGTGTTGACATTGAGCGTATCTGATGAAGGTTATTCCAGAAATACGTCGTGAGCACTACATTAGATAACTACGTGTTTATTATTAAACGTATGATTGATAACAAAACGTCATAAAAAAGGCGTGGCATCTGACGTTATATATAAATGGATAGTTTGTGTTAATGTCCATAAACCAATCAACGATGGCTATTTTTCCTGGTTACTTATCCGTCGTTCGACATTAAATGTCACACTGCAAATAAGTGACTAAATTTACCCCGCTCATGCAGTTGAATCATTATTTTTTATAACAAAACTCTCCTTACGTCATTAGTCAAGCACAAAATACCAACGTTATATGCTATAATACCATTTCTGATTACTTCCATCATCCCCACTTCAGCCAATGTATTTCTTTAAGATAAAATAGAGGGAATATCCAAAAAAAATGAAAAACATAAAATACTACTGTCGGAACAAGTCCAAAATCTAATAGAAAATCATAGAAACAAGAGTTAAAATCAATATCTCTAACATCCAACCCATGACCGCTCACTCTTCTAGCTGGATACCAACACTGCAATAAACAGTGGTGGCATTAAACTAGTTTTATGGCCCCAAACCTCCCCTCTTAGTGAAATGATGCAGCTATGCAAATGTGTTCTTTATGTGAGTAAATTCCCAACCCTCGTATACAGCCGGGCGGACAGTGTTATCATACATAACGTATTGTTTCTATTTTTGGTGAAGGTTTGTTGCTAGCGGTTGGTACTCAGATAACATGTACTCTATACTAAAAAAGGATTTTTTTTTACCTGTAACGTAATCTACATGTATTGATTATTGTTTTATCATTCGATATGCTTCAGTCTTTATTGTACATTATGATGGTATTTTACCACATGATTACATATCATAACGGTGAATCGCATATGATATTAATGAACCATACTCTTTAAACAGCTTCACAGATATTGATAAAAGTTAAAACATTTGAAATTTAACAGTAATAAAAATCCGATCGTTTTACGCGTGGAATTTGTTAAATTTCCCGTAAATATTGGGGATTGAAATTAATTTGTTTTTATTTTTGAAAAGGATTGAATAAAAAAATCAATTCATTTCAACGGAAAAGTAATCATTCATTGTACGTTAATAAGGTTAAACAAGTTATTCGGAAATCTTCACCGACAAAATGTCTACAAATAAGAGAGATTCTTCACCGACAAAATATCTACAAATAAGACAGAATCTTCACCGACAAAATGTCTTCATATAAGAGAGAATCTTCACCGACAAAATGTCTACAAATAAGAGAGATTCTTCACCGACAAAATGTCTACAAATAAGAGAGATTCTTCACCGACAAAATGTCTACAAATAAGAGAGAATCTTCACCGACAAAATGTCTACAAATAAGAGAGATTCTTCACCGACAAAATGTCTACAGATAAGACAGAATCTTCACCGACAAAATGTCTTCATATAAGAGAGAATCTTCACCGACAAAATGTCTACAAATAAGAGAGAATCTCCACCGACAAAATGTCTACAAATAAGAGAGATTCTTCACCGACAAAATGTCTACAAATAAGAGAGAATCTCCACCGACAAAATGTCTACAAATAAGAGAGAATCTTCACCGACAAAATGTCTACAAATAAGAGAGAATCTTCACCGACAAAATGTCTACATATAAGAGAGAATCTTCACCTACAAAATGTCTACAAATAGGAGATAATCTTCACCGACAAAATGTCTACATATAAGAGAGAATCTTCACCGACAAAATGTCTACAAATAGGAGAGAATCTTCACCGACAAAATGTCTACAAATAAGAGAGAATCTTCACCGACAAAATGTCTACAAATAGGAGAGAATCGTCACCGACAAAATGTCTACAAATAGGAGAGAATCGTCACTGACAAAATGTCTACATATAAGAGAGAATCTTCACCGACAAAATGTCTACAAATAGGAGAGAATCTTCACCGACAAAATGTCTATATATAAGAGAGATTCTTCACCGACAAAATGTCTACAAATAAGAGAGAATCTTCACCGACAAAATGTCTACAAATAAGAGAGAATTTTCACCGACAAAATGTCTACAAATAAGAGAGAATCTTCACCGACAAAATGTCTTCATATAAGAGAGAATCTTCACCTACAAAATGTCTACAAATAGGAGAGAATCTTCACCGACAAAATATCTACAAATAAGAGAGATTCTTCACCGACAAAATGTCTACAAATAAGACAGAATCTTCACCGACAAAATTTCTATAAATAGGAGAGAATCTTCACCGACAAAATGTCTACAAATAAGAGAGATTTTCACCGACAAAATGTCTACAAATAAGAGAGATTCTTCACCGACAAAATGTCTTCATATAAGAGAGAATCTTCACCGACAAATGTCTACAAATAAGACAGAATATTCACCGACAAAATGTCTACAAATAAGAGAGATATAAAAATAAATTACAGAACGTCTAGAAGATGTACAATAACAATACAAAAGTAAAAACAAACCAGAGGCTCACATGTCCCCATCATTCCGATTCCTCCTTCTTTAATTTTTTTTAGAAAAATTCCAAATCCAGCTTATTTTAATCTTTGGACCACAAGATTTCGACTCCATAGATCCCCGGGCCCAAATTTGTGTAAATCTGACTACGCATAATTACAAAAATAATCTATCCCATTTTAGCCTATTGAAGTCTTTATTAAATTTTGGATCTGAAGACACCTTATACTCTGGGGTCGTCTTAAATTGTACAAGATTAAATCTCGTTTTACAAGGATAATTCTTCATAAATACACTTACATTTCCTTTGAGGAGTCTTCATAATCATATATTTTTTTATTTTTCTCATTTAAGACCATGAATAACACTGGACCTGAGGTCTCGGATCTCACACACTAGGGTCTTTACTTATGCAAACTTGAAGGACGGGCGCGACAGTTTTTGAGTAGAAGCATTTCAAATATTTACTTTATTTCGTCTATTTAGATCTCCCCTACTAGCCCCTCATCATATAGGATATAACTTCCCTTGTACAAATCTGAATCTCATCGTCCTAAATATTATCTCTAATACCTTGGTTTCACTGGGTTGAGTTGTTGTGCAGGATAATATTAAAATATGGAAACGCTAGGGACTAAGTTTGACAGACGCTGAGGGACACTAAAAGCCCACCTGGTCTTTGGCCGGGTGAGCTAAAATGGCAATAGAAATTCTTGTAAAACAATAGGTATTTCTCTAAAGAGGCATGCTTTTTTTCGAACTGTAAAAAGTGTAATACAAATATATTAGCCCTTTGTAAAATGGTAATTAAAGATAAAGGCGGAATTAAGCAAATATCATAAGCTAAGAGTTTGTCAGTGACTTACGGCAGGTCGATTATCTTCTCCGGGTACTCCGGTTTCCTCCATTAATAAAACTGACTGCCACGATATAGCTGAAATATTATTGAAAGTGGCGTTAAACACCATAATACCAACCAACCAATTATAAGCTAAGCGGAGTTATGCAATAATTCTTACACAACATTTTTTTCATCTGTATTCCACATGGATATTGATTGAGAATTCTTTTTGGAATATTAGTTCTTAAGATTTCTGTGTTGATATCAATAAATGACGACACACCTTACAGACGTGGTTAGTATGTGTCATATTGTAGACGACCGAATTTATTGTCCTTCATATTAAAAAGTTATACGGTGTCGTCAGTAGTTAGAACATTGTGTAGACTGTACTTTTAAGTCAAGGTCCGAACTCAAGCACCTTATTCATTAAGATAATTTTCTTAAATTGTTTCAATATAATTGCATTTGATATGAAAATTAAATTACATGGACTGCCAAATATTGCCAATATATAGTTAGGGTTATGGTGTTTAACGCCACATTCAACAATATTTCATATATAGTTAGCATGATCTCTACAATATATAAAAATATCCATAAATATTCAAGGGAGCAGGAGTCAAATATGCAATTACAATGTACCACTGAACAATTATCTAGTAAACAAAAACAACAAGTGATGTAAGTTATCATCTAGCTGTCGAAATGTCTAGAAGAATCAGTCAAATTATTTTATGTATTGAATTTTTATATGCCCGCATTTAAAGCTTGATAACAAGACACGCCGTCGGGGATATATAGCTTTGACTGTTGTATCACATATTACCATTTATATCAGAGGAAATTGATATAATTTATACGGGTACAGATGGATGAAACAAATTAGGACAAAAGTCGTTTTTATTTAATCTTAGGCTTTATCTATCAACATCTAAATCAATATTTTGTTTGACAGAACATTTTTCTTTTCAACTGTTAATAGACCATTTGCACATTTCCGACTTGAGTCTAGAATTATAGGCTTGTAGACGATATTATATGAGTTATTTCCCTTTAAGGTGGGCAAAAGGTCCAATGTCATTTAAAGTTCAATGAAAACAACATATAATTTTCTCGATAATTTGCAAAAAAAAAGTGAATGGTGCAACAACTTGTGAATGTTCTACGTAGTGAAAATTCATCCTCTGATTTTTTTACAAGGTTCAAATATATCTACATATTGTATAAATCATTCTCAAATCCGTTTCCCTTTCCGTTGCTCTTACCAGAAAGGGCACCATTTTTCTCGTCGTAAGGGAAATAATTCCTAGATAAAAATGTATAATTTAGAATCAAATAGTGAATATGCAAGAAGTCTATTATAGTAAAAGTAATCCGTCTTAAAAAAATCAAAGATGTCAAATTTCCAGACAGTGTAATAACTATGTCCATCGTTATGTCATCTGTTTAAGCTACATATAATACCGTTGTTAAAATCTGGAATAAGTCATGAAAAGAGAAAATGTTAAATTGAATTTTCTCTTGGCTTAATTTGTATTGCTTTAAGCATGTTATTATAGACGATTGACCCGTCCATAGCTCAGCTTAGAAATTACGTCACGCAATTTCTGAAACAGAGATTTTTTCAGTACCGATATTTCCTCGACTAAAAGAACAACTCGTACTTAATTAAGACCGATTGAAGTGTGTATGCAGAACACATCCGACTCCATTGATCGGCTATTTGGTATTTTTCCTGCTTGACAAGAAGAAAGTGTATTGGAAGGGAAACCTCGGGAGATGTGAGAAACAGTTTAGTGATCAATGAAAAGGGATTTACATCTATGTCTAAATATACTATGTTCTCAATACGTCAGAGTTTGAGTTTTTTTGATCGATTTGGGGCACATACAGGGAAATATTCTGATAAAAATTGATTTATAGCTAATGAAATGCTTTATGCAAATAGCAAAAATCAATTTTAGTTTTCACTTGATGCCTGTCTTCTTTTGGAGGAAAATAGTAAATACTGTTCAAATAATATCGACAAATATTAATAACATATTCTTCACCTTTTCAAGTTCTAAACAGGGAATTCCAATAAAGTTTGGCATGGATCAAATATACAACGGCTTGTAATAACTCGTGCGTGTATTTGCCAAGTTTTCATGTGTGTCAATATCGGGCAATCGCAGGTAGATTTGTTTATTTTGTCTGCCAATACACTAAACAAATGTGCAAGCTGCACGTGTAAAAATACTATACTTCATTATCTCGGAAATGACTTTCAAATGATAGAAGGATAAAGATGTCCACGATACAATACAGAAGTAAGTATCCGTCATTTGTTTATGTATCACCATGGAAACTTAAAATGAAAATGTGAAAATTACAATTGGATATATTTTAATTTCAGTGGGTCAAGCTTTAAGAAAATTGAAGATTCGACGACCAGGAAATAAAAACGCTGTTCGTATACAGAGATCGTTAAGTACTAGATCCAGAAAACGACTTCATTCAGCCAATTCTCTTAATTCAGGTAGGAAAATGTTGTATTTAGATAACGTGCACTATTTTATGTAAAATCAATTTACAATGAAGAGAATTACAGAAGACAACCTGCAGTAAAGGTCGTTTGCACAATGTATACATGCACTAATTATCTCCCATGCAGACATACAATATTTATCTAAAAATAGTTTATTTTAATTATCTCACCGATTGTATCACCATGTGTTTTAAGTTTTGCTTACCTGTTTATTGGCATGTAGATATTTCATAAAACACACCTAGTTAAGAATTTATTTAAAACTCCGTTGATTCAAACTATTCCACAAGATATTGGCATTATACTATTTACTGTACAGTCACATGCTACAGAGACCAGGTTAAGCAAATATTGAAGAACTATTTAATATTTACACTGACGGCTATATTTCCATCACAGGAATTTTCTTTTGATCAGGATTTTTTTTTCAGTCGCTGCTGCTTGAGTGTTGCTACAGATATATAGAAAATTCACCATGGGAAAATTGAAACCCTCTCTCTTGTAAAAGTTTGTAAAATGGGTGTGGGAGAGGGAATGTTGAGTAAAATTAGCATATCTACAATGCTAGTGACGACATTTTATTATTTGGGATTGAATAATAGTTTCCTAGTTCTCCAGAACTTTAAGTTGACCATACACTATATCGTTTATTTAGTATGTTCTGTGGTTACTATTCTTATATACGGAATTTAAATGTTTTCTGATAAAACTAGATTAGTCTATCTCTAACATTAATTCATGATTGTGTTGATTGAAAATATATTAAAACATTCTACAAAAGATCCATTTAACCGTTTAAAGCAAGGGGGTGGAGAGAAAACGACTTTCATGTATATATTTGTATGTGTAATGAAGACAAAAGATATAACTAGAATTCTATTCAGACGCTAATGGTTTTAAACAAATGATATGAAACATTACTGAACAATAATGGTCTATTACTAAACAAATGGCCTTTCTATTGGCTATTGTTGATGGAAGTGGTACATCAACCCTATTAGCAGCTGTGTCTGTCTTTTGTATCTTAAAACAAATGTAAAATGTTATTCTTAGATCATACGTGTTTCAAGATGTAAATAGATAAAGACATGTGACATTGAAGGCACATGTTCTGAGTGATATTGTTGTCCATGGCACTGATAGAACACCTGCGCACTATAGGACGGGGGAGGGGTTGGGGTTTAAAATGGAACTGTGTTGCCACTGGAATTTGAAAAACACCACCATTCGTTTATTCCCTCAGCATAAAAACATTCCCATTCATATTATTCGAAGTACAAAAACTATGCCCATTCATATATTATTCAGTTATTGGTGACCCATTCATATAGTAGACTGAAATCCAAAATAAACACACATAGACCAATTGTGTCTTCTTATCTTGTTAATTATAGCATAATTATATAAGAATTTGCCTACATGACCTTGTAGAAATATGACCCATTGATATATCATTGCTAGAAAACCCCACCATTTATATACTGAAGTAGGAAATACGACCTTATCATATATTTAAAAGATAAAACAGTCGACTCATTCCAACGGCAAGTCTATTTATATCTTTATATGGGACGTGATCCTCCCATGCACTACAATCATCACACCCAAGAAATAGTTGGTGTGTTCTGAGTCTGTTCGACATATTTACAGTACATAATATGGCAACACACTTTAACCTGGGGTCACACTTATCAATATTGATATATAGATGTTCAGAATAAATATTTCGTGTTATGTTATTGGCATACAAGTACCCGTGAATTACAAACGTATTCGTATTGGCACACTGTTTACAATGAGATTTCGTTTAGGTGATTTAGGTGTACAGGGAATTGTAGTTTGTGTGAGAAAGTTTTCCAGATACCGAAATAGACCCCCATAAATATTGGTGAATACTGCGTTAAACTAACATCTAATAGATCAATCAACATCACATTCGGTCTGTATTTCTTATTAGTGACTATTTGATTACCATTCCGGAGCACCTGAGATCACACCCAGTTTTTGTGGGGTTCGTGTTGTTCAGTATTTAGTTTTCTGTGTAATGTGTTGTACATCAATGTTTGTTCCTCTTTTTATTTTGGACATTGTATTGTCTATCCGTCACATTGTATTGTCTATCCGTCATCTACAAATTCTGATTAATCAATGTTTGTTCCTCTTTTTATTTTGGACATTGTATTGTCTATCCGTCACATTGTATTGTCTATCCGTCATCTACAAATTCTGATTAATCAATGTTTGTTCCTCTTTTTATTTTGGACATTGTATTGTCTATCCGTCACATTGTATTGTCTATCCGTCATCTACAAATTCTGATTAACCAATGTTTGTTCCTCTTTTTATTTTGGACATTGTATTGTCTATCCGTCATCTACAAATTCTGATTAACCAATGTTTGTTCCTCTTTTTATTTTGGACATTGTATTGTCTATCCGTCATCTACAAATTCTGATTAACCAATAATTGTTCCTCTTTTTATTTTGGACATTGTATTGTCTATCCGTCATCTACAAATTCTGATTAACCAATAATTGTTCCTCTTTTTATTTTGGACATTGTATTGTCTATCCGTCATCTACAAATTCTGATTAACCAATGTTTGTTCCTCTTTTTAGTTTGGACATTGTATTGTCTATCCGTCACATTGTATTGTCTATCCGTCCCATTGTATTGTCTATCCGTCATCTACAAATTCTGATTATCTTTTTGTATCTTCATACTTTTCGTACAATGAGATTTTTATCAGGAATTGTAGTTTGTGTCAGAAAGTGACAAGATTCATACTGATAAAGACCCCAGTCACACACACACACATTGTTGAAGTTGTAATTAGACAAGCAGAATCAATCAATCAATCAATCAATCAATCAATCAATCAATCAACATCTCAACCTGTATTTCATATTTGTGGCTATTTTTTTTTCTCAGAACTATCACTTTTTTATGGCTGAATTGTAGTTTAGTTTATATTTATTTTTGATTCCTACTAAACATATTATTTGATGTCTTCAAAATGGAACAGGTATAAACATTTTCGAAAGAGTTTCAATTTCAGTGAAAAATAATACATGAATTCCAGATCTAATAACATCTTATTTGACTTGGGTGTAAACCGCCTTACACAAGGGAAACGTAGAATCACGGGGACTTGGGAGACCTTTCAATCTATGTATAATAATATGAAAAAAGCATACTTGGATCATACTACTACATCTTCACATTATTCACGTTTCTTCCACAACATTTACTCTAGCTGTATTCCAAAAAATCAAAAGTGGGAGAAACGTGAACACACCCAAATTCTAGTAGTTTTATCATTGGTAAACAATTACAGATATCCCTCTTTATACGTCCTTATAAGACTGACATACATCCCTCTTTATACGTCCTTATAAGACTGACAGATCTCCCTCTTTATACGTCCTTATAAGACTGACAGACATCCCTCTTTATACGTCCTTATAAGACTGACAGATATCCCTCTTTATGCGTCCTTATAAGACTGACAGATCTCCCTCTTTATACGTTCTTATAAGACTGACAGACATCCCTCTTTATACGTCCTTATAAGACTGACAGATATCCCTCTTTATACGTCCTTATAAGACTGACAGATATCCCTATTTATATGTCCAGATAAGACTGACAGATATCCCTCTTTATACGTCCTTATAAGACTGACAGATATCCCTCTTTATACGTCCTTATAAGACTGACAGATATCCCTCTTTATACGTCCTTATAAGACTGACAGATCTCCCTCTTTATACGTCCTTATAAGACTGACAGATCTCCCTCTTTATACGTCCTTATAAGACTGACAGACATCCCTCTTTATACGTCCTTATAAGACTGACAGATATCCCTCTTTATACGTCCTTATAAGACTGACAGATATCCCTCTTTATACGTCCTTATAAGACTGACAGATATCCCTCTTTATACGTCCTTATAAGACTGACAGATATCCCTCTTTATACGTCCTTATAAGACTGACAGATATCCCTCTTTATACGTCCTTATAAGACTGACAGATATCCCTCTTTAAGACTAACGTTTTGTCTTGATGGTCTGTGTACCAAATATTTATATTTTGAGATCTTTCTGAACCTTTTCTAATATTCAGAAACAATACTTTTTCATCATTGTTCTACACAATATATTATGTATATACACACAATAGATTGTCGACCATTTTTTTGGGATCACTATTTTGTTTGTCCTTCCACGACTTATTGCGTCTGATTACCCCTTTTGTATGTTAAAACTATTCTTGATAGAAAATTACATCACATAAACAAAACATCCCCCCATGATTTATATTTGATTTGACGGTAGAATTCTAATTACAAGATAAGTTGAACACCCTGATTGACTATAACTGTTGGTAAAGATGTTATAAACGTGTGTTTCTATTCTCATGTACTAATTAGTTCCAAATGTATAACGATTGTTTTCTTTCTTGATCTGACAATTATTACAGTTAATGCTACCGTGTATTCTAGAGTTTAAGATAATGTTACCTTGTATTCTAGAGTTTAAGATAATGTTATCGTGTATTTTAGAGCCTTGCCATGTACAGACAATGTTATCTGCTTTAAGAAATATATTGTTTTGTTGTCATCTGATAAAACAGATTTAATAGAATATAGATATCTAACATAGTTTGCACGACACGTTTCTGGAATAAACTTCTCCAGGTACGTTCAAAATCACATTTCTAGAATAAACTTCTCCAGGTGCGTTCAAAATCACATTTCTAGAATAAACTTCTCCAGGTGCGTTCAAAATCACATTTCTAGAATAAACTTCTCCAGGTGCGTTCAAAATCACGTTTCTAGAATAAACTTCTCCAGGTGCGTTCAAAATCACGTTTCTAGAATAAACTTCTCCAGGTGCGTTCAAAATCACGTTTCTAGAATAAACTTCTCCAGGTGCGTTCAAAATCACGTTTCTAGAATAAACTTCTCCAGGTACGTTCAAAATCACGTTTCTTAACGTGCTGTGATCACATTTAGTGGAGAAATTGTAAA
The DNA here is from genome assembly GCA_963680875.1 of Bathymodiolus brooksi. Classification (NCBI taxonomy): domain Eukaryota; kingdom Metazoa; phylum Mollusca; class Bivalvia; order Mytilida; family Modiolidae; genus Bathymodiolus; species Bathymodiolus brooksi. The sequence goes on from OY804577.1 coordinate 138,069,334, forward strand.
GAATGGCTTTTTCATTTGTTGGCTGGATTACTTGGAATGTAAATTCTAGGGTGTCGTGGATTGAAAACGTAGATATCTAGTTTAGTGCGCACGATGCATTATTTGAATAACCTGCATTAGGTAGGCTCCAAGTCAAAAGATTAACCTGCATTAGGTAGGCTCCAAGTCAAAAGATTAACCTGCATTAGGTAGGCTCCAAGTCAAAAGATTAACCTGCATTAGGTAGGCTCCAAGTCAAAAGATTAACCTGCATTAGGTAGGCTCCAAGTCAAAAGATTAACCTGCATTAGGTAGGCTCCAAGTCAAAAGATTAACCTGCATTAGGTAGGCTCCAAGTCAAAAGATTAACCTGCATTAGGTAGGCTCCAAGTCAAAAGATTAACCTGCATTAGGTAGGCTCCAAGTCAAAAGATTAACCTGCATTAGGTAGGCTCCAAGTCAAAAGATTAACCTGCATTAGGTAGGCTCCAAGTCAAAAGATTAACCTGCATTAGGTAGGCTCCAAGTCAAAAGATTAACCTGCATTAGGTAGGCTCCAAGTCAAAAGATTAACCTGCATTAGGTAGGCTCCAAGTCAAAAGATTAACCTGCATTAGATAGGCTCCAAGTCAAAAGAATAACCTGCATTAGGTAGGCTCCAAGTCAAAAGATTAACCTGCATTAGGTAGGCTCCAAGTCAAAAGATTAACCTGCATTAGGTAGGCTCCAAGTCAAAAGATTAACCTGCATTAGGTAGGCTCCAAGTCAAAAGATTAACCTGCATTAGGTAGGCTCCAAGTCAAAAGATTAACCTGCATTAGGTAGGCTCCAAGTCAAAAGATTAACCTGCATTAGGTAGGCTCCAAGTCAAAAGATTAACCTGCATTAGGTAGGCTCCAAGTCAAAAGATTAACCTGCATTAGGTAGGCTCAAAGTCAAAAGATTAACCTGCATTAGGTAGGCTCCAAGTCAAAAGATTAACCTGCATTAGGTAGGCTCCAAGTCAAAAGATTAACCTGCATTAGGTAGGCTCCAAGTCAAAAGATTAACCTGCATTAGGTAGGCTCCAAGTCAAAAGATTAACCTGCATTAGGTAGGCTCCAAGTCAAAAGATTAACCTGCATTAGGTAGGCTCCAAGTCAAAAGATTAACCTGCATTAGGTAGGCTCCAAGTCAAAAGATTAACCTGCATTAGGTAGGCTCCAAGTCAAAAGATTAACCTGCATTAGGTAGGCTCCAAGTCAAAAGATTAACCTGCATTAGGTAGGCTCCAAGTCAAAAGATTAACCTGCATTAGGTAGGCTCCAAGTCAAAAGATTAACCTGCATTAGATAGGCTCCAAGTCAAAAGAATAACCTGCATTAGGTAGGCTCCAAGTCAAAAGATTAACCTGCATTAGGTAGGCTCCAAGTCAAAAGATTAACCTGCATTAGGTAGGCTCCAAGTCAAAAGATTAACCTGCATTAGGTAGGCTCCAAGTCAAAAGATTAACCTGCATTAGGTAGGCTCCAAGTCAAAAGATTAACCTGCATTAGGTAGGCTCCAAGTCAAAAGATTAACCTGCATTAGGTAGGCTCAAAGTCAAAAGATTAACCTGCATAAGGTAGGCTCCAAGTCAAAAGATTAACCTGCATTAGGTAGGCTCCAAGTCAAAAGATTAACCTGCATTAGATAGGCTCCAAGTCAAAAGAATAACCTGCATTAGGTAGGCTCCAAGTCAAAAGATTAACCTGCATTAGGTAGGCTCCAAGTCAAAAGATTAACCTGCATTAGGTAGGCTCCAAGTCAAAAGATTAACCTGCATTAGGTAGGCTCCAAGTCAAAAGATTAACCTGCATTAGGTAGGCTCCAAGTCAAAAGATTAACCTGCATTAGATAGGCTCCAAGTCAAAAGAATAACCTGCATTAGGTAGGCTCCAAGTCAAAAGATTAACCTGCATTAGGTAGGCTCCAAGTCAAAAGATTAACCTGCATTAGGTAGGCTCCAAGTCAAAAGATTAACCTGCATTAGGTAGGCTCCAAGTCAAAAGATTATTTAAAAGAGTTTTGAAACAAGAAAACTAGTGAGCCAAACTAAGCATGATTGCCAAAATCGTCTATGAGTCGCTATGCCTGAGTGAAATGGACCCTTTTTTAAATGCACTATCTAGAAACTGGTACCTATTGTTTTTTTAATCCACTCTTCCCACATTTGTCAACAAAATACCAGAATACATAGTAGTTGTGCATCTCACACTATAGCGGCCATGGACTATTTGACATATTCATATTTGTTCTGGTATTATTTATTGCGACAACAAGAATACATTACTTATTCACTTTTATTCTTAGCAAGTTCCAAGAGTCGGGGTCAAATCTATTTATCTCTACAATATTTTAAGTAAACAAAATATTTATTGAAACTTTACGCGTCAGAACTGTCTCACTTACTAAATAGATTTTTATTAACCATAACTTTATCACGAGACATTGTGCATCAAGACGTCAGTTGTTATTAGGTAATGCTACAATATTGCGAACAATGTGATAATTCTGGCACTTATACAGAGCTAATATCGTGATGATGGTACATAAACTCATCGTCTACTATGTATAATTACAAAACTTATACCATCATACCTACGTGACAAAACGAAATTTAACAAAATTCTGAAATAATCGTTGAAAATGGTAGTAAAGTACAAAATCATCTGAATGGATCGTCAACATATATCAGAGTAAAACGATGGACAGATCCTAAATAATGTAATTTATGAAAACTAAGTTTCTCCTTCCTCAGATATAGGTGACCTTAGCCGATTTCGGCTATCATGTCTAGGACCTGTGGTTTCCTTGCTCCCAGAGATTTTTATGTAGGCTGTTACCTTCCTCTTCAACCGAGGGCCCGGGTGGTTCAATGAGTTAGGTAGTTGGATTACCTAACAACTCATACAAGCCTATCACCAATACGATGTGGATTCGCGCCCGACTCGCAGCCGCAAGTGATAAAGTTTACCAGTTGGTTGCCCATGGTCGGTGGTTCTCTCCTGGTACTCCGGCTTCTTCCACCACTAAAGCTGGTCGCCATGATATAGCTGAAATATTGTTGAAAGTGGCGTTAAGCACAAAAAAAAATCAAATCAAAATCAAATCCTCTATAACCGATATAACCGAAAAGACATTTACTGGACTTGACTTATCAATAATATGTAGGAGGTCTTAAAAGAAACAGGAACGGCTTACTCTTCCCGGGCACATGAGTTCACCCTGGTTTATCGGTGGAGTCGGTATTGCTCACCCTGGTTTATCGATGGAGTCGGTATTGCTCACCCTGGTTTATCGGGGGAGCCGGTATTGCTCACCCTGGTTTATCGGTGGAGCCGGTATGGCTCATCCTGGTTTATCGGTGGAGCCGGTATGGCTCATCCTGGTTTATCGATGGAGCCGGTATGGCTCATCCTGGTTTATCGATGGAGTCGGTATTGCTCACCCTGGTTTATCGGTAGAGCCGGTATTGCTCACCCTGGTTTATCGGTGGAGCCGGTATGGCTCATCCTGGTTTATCAGTGGGGCCGTTATGGCTCATCCTGGTTTATCGGTGGAGCCGGTATGGCTCATCCTGGTTTATCGGTGAAGTCGGTATTGCTCACCCTGGTTTATCGGTGGAGCCGGTATTGCTCATCCTGGTTTATCGGTGGAGTCGGTATTGCTCACCCTGTTTTATCGGTGGAGCCGGGATGGCTCATCCTGGTCTATCGGTGGAGTCGGTATTGCTCATCCTGGTTTATCGGTGGAGTCGGTATTGCTCATCCTGGTTTATCGGTGGAGTCGGTTCTGCTCATCCTGGTTTATCGGTGGAATCGGTATTGCTCATTATTTAATGTGTTGTGTGTTTTGTTTTGTTTGTCTTCGTTCTGTGTCTTGTGTCCACTGTTGACAGGGTTTCTGGATTATCAATCCTTGATTGCCCTTTCGGGTTTGTCTTACTTTTATTTATCGGTAATTACATATTTTGGAAACCTACTCGTACTTTTCCTCACTCCTAAATGAACAAAACGAAGTTATTTTTAGGTATGTGTTTGAACATATAAAGAAGGGTGAAAGCATAATGAGTGCCACCTAGAAAACAACCAAATACACCATCAATATTTCTCTCAATTTCTTTTCATTCTCTCTATTCTTGTTCAATTTACACCTTTTATGTAAGAAATATTCATATCCATGTACTTATGTACTTACATGGTGAATCACAAACCATTGTAACATAGTGTGCCTATGACAAGAACTCACAAACCATTGTAACATAGTGTGCCTATGACAAGAACTCACAAACCATTGTAACATAGTGTGCCTATGACAAGAACTCACAAACCATTGTAACATAGTGTGCCTATGACAAGAACTCACAAACCATTGTAACATAGTGTGCCTATGACAAGAACTCACAAACCATTGTAACATAGTGTGCCTATGACAAGAACTCACAAACCATTGTAACATAGTGTGCCTATGACAAGAACTCACAAACCATTGTAACATAGTGTGCCTATGACAAGAACTCACAAACCATTGTAACATAGTGTGCCTATGACAAGAACTCACAAACCATTGTAACATAGTGTGCCTATGACAAGAACTCACAAACCATTGTAACATAGTGTGCCTATGACAAGAACTCACAAACCATTGTAACATAGTGTGCCTATGACAAGAACTCACAAACCATTGTACCATAGTGTGCCTATGACAAGAACTCACAAACCATTGTAACATAGTGTGCCTATGACAAGAACTCACAAACCATTGTAACATAGTGTGCCTATGACAAGAACTCACAAACCATTGTAACATAGTGTGCCTATGACAAGAACTCACAAACCATTGTAACATAGTGTGCCTATGACAAGAACTCACAAACCATTGTAACATAGTGTGCCTATGACAAGAACTCACAAACCATTGTAACATAGTGTGCCTATGACAAGAACTCACAAACCATTGTAACATAGTGTGCCTATGACAGGAACTCACAAACCATTGTAACATAGTGTGCCTATGACAAGAACTCACAAACCATTGTAACATAGTGTGCCTATGACAAGAACTCACAAACCATTGTAACATAGTGTGCCTATGACAAGAACTCACAAACCATTGTAACATAGTGTGCCTATGACAAGAACTCACAAACCATTGTAACATAGTGTGCCTATGACAAGAACTCACAAACCATTGTAACATAGTGTGCCTATGACAAGAACTCACAAACCATTGTAACATAGTGTGCCTATGACAAGAACTCACAAACCATTGTAACATAGTGTGCCTATGACAAGAACTCACAAACCATTGTAACATAGTGTGCCTATGACAAGAACTCACAAACCATTGTAACATAGTGTGCCTATGACAAGAACTCACAAACCATTGTAACATAGTGTGCCTATGACAAGAACTCACAAACCATTGTAACATAGTGTGCCTATGACAAGAACTCACAAACCATTGTAACATAGTGTGCCTATGACAAGAACTCACAAACCATTGTAACATAGTGTGCCTATGACAAGAACTCACAAACCATTGTAACATAGTGTGCCTATGACAAGAACTCACAAACCATTGTAACATAGTGTGCCTATGACAAGAACTCACAAACCATTGTAACATAGTGTGCCTATGACAAGAACTCACAAACCATTGTAACATAGTGTGCCTAAGACAAGAACTCACAAACCATTGTAACATAGTGTGCCTATGACAAGAACTCACAAACCATTGTAACATAGTGTGCCTATGACAAGAACTCACAAACCATTGTAACATAGTGTGCCTATGACAAGAACTCACAAACCATTGTAACATAGTGTGCCTATGACAAGAACTCACAAACCATTGTAACATAGTGTGCCTATGACAAGAACTCACAAACCATTGTAACATAGTGTGCCTATGACAAGAACTCACAAACCATTGTAACATAGTCTGCCTAAGACAATAACTCACAAACCATTGTAACATAGTGTGCCTATGACAAGAACTCACAAACCATTGTAACATAGTGTGCCTATGACAAGAACTCACAAACCATTGTAACATAGTGTGCCTATGACAAGAACTCACAAACCATTGTAACATAGTGTGCCTATGACAAGAACTCACAAACCATTGTAACATAGTGTGCCTATGACAAGAACTCACAAACCATTGTAACATAGTGTGCCTATGACAAGAACTCACAAACCATTGTAACATAGTGTGCTTATGACAAGAACTCACAAACCATTGTAACATAGTGTGCCTATGACAAGAACTCACAAACCATTGTAACATAGTGTGCCTATGACAAGAACTCACAAACCATTGTAACATAGTGTGCCTATGACAAGAACTCACAAACCATTGTAACATAGTGTGCCTATGACAAGAACTCACAAACCATTGTAACATAGTGTGCCTATGACAAGAACTCACAAACCATTGTAACATAGTGTGCCTATGACAAGAACTCACAAACCATTGTAACATAGTGTGCCTATGACAAGAACTCACAAACCATTGTAACATAGTGTGCCTATGACAAGATCTCACAAACCATTGTAACATAGTGTGCCTATGACAAGAACTCACAAACCATTGTAACATAGTGTGCCTATGACAAGAACTCACAAACCATTGTAACATAGTGTGCCTATGACAAGAACTCACAAACCATTGTAACATAGTGTGCCTATGACAAGAACTCACAAACCAGTGTAACATAGTGTGCCTATGACAAGAACTCACAAACCATTGTAACATAGTGTGCCTATGACAAGAACTCACAAACCATTGTAACATAGTGTGCCTATGACAAGAACTCACAAACCATTGTAACATAGTGTGCCTATGACAAGAACTCACAAACCATTGTAACATAGTGTGCCTATGACAAGAACTCACAAACCATTGTAACATAGTGTACCTATGACAAGAACTCACAAACCATTGTAACATAGTGTACCTATGACAAGAACTCACAAACCATTGTAACATAGTGTGCCTATGACAATAACTCACAAACCATTGTAACATAGTGTGCCTATGACAAGAACTCACAAACCATTGTAACATAGTGTGCCTATGACAAGAACTCACAAACCATTGTAACATAGTGTGCCTAAGACAAGAACTCACAAAACATTGTAACATAGTGTGCCTAAGACGAGAACTCACAAACCATTGTAGCATAGTGTGTCTATGATGAGAACTCACAAACCATTGTAACATAGTGTGCCTATGACAAGAACTCACAAACCATTGTAACATAGTGTGCCTATGACAAGAACTCACAAACCATTGTAACATAGTGTGCCTATGACAAGAACTCACAAACCATTGTAACATAGTGTGCCTATGACAAGAACTCACAAACCATTGTAACATAGTGTGCCTATGACAAGAACTCACAAACCATTGTAACATAGTGTGCCTATGACAAGAACTCACAAACCATTGTAACATAGTGTGCCTAAGACAAGAACTCACAAACCATTGTAACATAGTGTGCCTAAGACAAGAACTCACAAACCATTGTAACATAGTGTGCCTATGACAAGAACTCACAAACCATTGTAACATAGTGTGCCTATGACAAGAACTCACAAACCATTGTAACATAGTGTGCCTATGACAAGAACTCACAAACCATTGTAACATAGTGTGCCTATGTGTGCCTATGACAAGAACTCACAAACCATTGTAACATTGTGTGCCTATGACAAGAACTCACAAACCATTGTAACATAGTGTGCCTAAGACAAGAACTCACAAACCATTGTAACATAGTGTGCCTATGACAAGAACTCACAAACCATTGTAACATAGTGTGCCTATGACAAGAACTCACAAACCATTGTAACATAGTGTGCCTATGACAAGAACTCACAAACCATTGTAACATAGTGTGCATATGACAAGAACTCACAAACCATTGTAACATAGTGTGCCTATGACAAGAACTCACAAACCATTGTAATATAGTGTGCCTAAGACAAGAACTCACAAACCATTGTAACATAGTGTGCCTATGACAAGAACTCACAAACCATTGTAATATAGTGTGCCTAAGACAAGAACTCACAAACCATTGTAACATAGTGTGCCTATGACAAGAACTCACAAACCATTGTAACATAGTGTGCCTATGACAAGAACTCACAAACCATTGTAACATAGTGTGCCTATGACAAGAACTCACAAACCATTGTAACATAGTGTGCCTATGACAAGATCTCACAAACCATTGTAACATAGTGTGCCTATGACAAGAACTCACAAACCATTGTAACATAGTGTGCCTATGACAAGAACTCACAAACCATTGTAACATAGTGTGCCTATGACAAGAACTCACAAACCATTGTAACATAGTGTGCCTATGACAAGAACTCACAAACCATTGTAACATAGTGTGCCTATGACAAGAACTCACAAACCAGTGTAACATAGTGTGCCTATGACAAGAACTCACAAACCATTGTAACATAGTGTGCCTATGACAAGAACTCACAAACCATTGTAACATAGTGTGCCTATGACAAGAACTCACAAACCATTGTAACATAGTGTGCCTATGACAAGAACTCACAAACCATTGTAACATAGTGTGCCTATGACAAGAACTCACAAACCATTGTAACATAGTGTGCCTATGACAAGAACTCACAAACCATTGTAACATAGTGTGCCTATGACAAGAACTCACAAACCATTGTAACATAGTGTGCCTAGGACAAGAACTCACAAACCATTGTAACATAGTGTGCCTATGACAAGAACTCACACACCATTGTAACATAGTGTGCCTATGACAAGAACTCACAAACCATTGTAACATAGTGTGCCTATGTGTGCCTATGACAAGAACTCACAAACCATTGTAACATAGTGTGCCTATGTGTGCCTATGACAAGAACTCACAAACCATTGTAACATAGTGTGCCTATGTGTGCCTATGACAAGAACTCACAAACCATTGTAACATAGTGTGCCTATGACGAGAACTCACAAACCATTGTAACATAGTGTGCCTATGACGAGAACTCACAAACCATTGTAACATAGTGTGCCTATGACGAGAACTCACAAACCATTGTAACATAGTGTGCCTATGACAAGAACTCACAAACCATTGTAACATAGTGTGCATATGACAAGAACTCACAAACCATTGTAACATAGTGTGCCTATGACAAGAACTCACAAACCATTGTAACATAGTGTGCATATGACAAGAACTCACAAACCATTGTAACATAGTGTGCCTATGACAAGAACTCACAAACCATTGTAACATAGTGTGCCTATGACAAGAACTCACAAACCATTGTAACATAGTGTGCCTATGACAAGAACTCACAAACCATTGTAACATAGTGTGCCTATGACAAGAACTCACAAACCATTGTAACATAGTGTGCCTATGACGAGAACTCACAAACCATTGTAACATAGTGTGCCTATGACGAGAACTCACAAACCATTGTAACATAGTGTGCCTATGACAAGAACTCACAAACCATTGTAACATAGTGTGCCTATGACAAGAACTCACAAACCATTGTAACATAGTGTACCTATGACAAGAACTCACAAACCATTGTAACATAGTGTGCCTATGACAAGAACTCACAAACCATTGTAACATAGTGTGCCTATGACAAGAACTCACAAACCATTGTAACATAGTGTGCCTAAGACGAGAACTCACAAACCATTGTAACATAGTGTGCCTAAGACGAGAACTCACAAACCATTGTAACATAGTGTGTCTATGACGAGAACTCACAAACCATTGTAACATAGTGTGCCTAAGACAAGAACTCACAAACCATTGTAACATAGTGTGCCTAAGACAAGAACTCACAAACCATTGTAACATAGTGTGCCTAAGACGAGAACTCACAAACCATTGTAACATAGTGTGTCTATGACGAGAACTCACAAACCATTGTAACATAGTGTGCCTATGACAAGAACTCACAAACCATTGTAACATAGTGTGCCTAAGACAAGAACTCACAAACCATTGTAACATAGTGTGCCTAAGACAAGAACTCACAAACCATTGTAACATAGTGTGCCTATGACAAGAACTCACAAACCATTGTAACATAGTGTGCCTATGACAAGAACTCACAAACCATTGTAACATAGTGTGCCTATGACAAGAACTCACAAACCATTGTAACATAGTGTGCCTATGACAATAACTCACAAACCATTGTAACATAGTGTGCCTATGACAAGAACTCACAAACCATTGTAACATTGTGTGCCTATGACAAGAACTCACAAACCATTGTAAGATAGTGTGCCTATGACAAGAACTCACAAACCATTGTAACATAGTGTGCCTATGACAAGAACTCACAAACCATTGTAACATAGTGTGCCTATGACAAGAACTCACAAACCATTGTAACATAGTGTGCCTATGACAAGAACTCACAAACCATTGTAACATAGTGTGCCTATGACAAGAACTCACAAACCATTGTAACATAGTGTGCCTATGACAAGAACTCACAAACCATTGTAATATAGTGTGCCTAAGACAAGAACTCACAAACCATTGTAACATAGTGTGCCTATGACAAGAACTCACACGTTTATTTAAGTTGTGTATTATTCCTTTTGGTTATATATAAGTATACACTTCGAGATGGTTCTCACCGAATCTCTTCCTCGTGTTCTCTTTCATGACTTGTCACTGGGTTCTTATCAAGAGTAACAGGACGAGTGTCATTTATAGAGTTGGAACTGCTTACCCTTTCGGGGCTAATGATTTCCCCCCGAGTTTTGTGGGGTTCGTGTTGCTCAATCTCTAGTTTTCTGTGTAGTGTTTTGTGGGTCATTTTTTATCTTTTTATACTTTTTCTTGTTTTTAAATTCTATTTCGATTATGACTTCTGATTACTGATCTGGTATCTTCAAACTTTTCTCAAGTCCAAAAGATGACTCAACACTCGACATCTATGGATGTTAGTTTACAAAATCAGAATTTTCTCATTTATTCTGGTTTTTAGAGTTTAATTATTTATATATTCCTGTCTTTATTTCTGTCGGCCGTACCACTTATTTTTTTCTTCAATAGTGTCGTCTTACAAACGAGTAGTATTTGTATTCAAACAAACATTTTTATGACATTATTTAATACTTAGTAAGAAAAGAGAAAGGTATTCATTCTTTCTTTATTGAATCATAATTTTACTTGCTCATAGTGTTTTTTCGTCGTTAATATTTTTCCCCGTAGACAAAAACAGAACCGCTGACATTTTGTGTATTGCCGAAGACATTTTTGCTGTCTACTGAGTTACCAATAAATCAAATAAATTCCAGCGACAAAAAATTGATTGCAATTCGTTTATTTCCTCGTAACTATCAATATTAGCTATATATGATAAATACTGTTGATAAACTAATATACCAAATTGCTTGATACTTAAAGCTGGGGAAAAAGAATCCTGAATTTTAATTGATTATATGTACACTTCAATTACATCGTGGTAGCAACGTTCGTAGTGACGTCATAGTATCTTGTTCAATAAATAGTTCAGTCGAGGACATACTTAGAGTATATGGAAAACAAGAACATACCATTCTGTCGGAACAGTTCTAATATCCAATAAATAATTGTAGAAAGAGCCAACATTGATACCCCTAATACACACATAGACGACTCCTCACTTACCTGGTTTGATACAGGCACTTCAATAACAAGTGGCGGGGTTAAGTTAGTTTTATGGACACAAATGATTTAAAACCTTGTACACATGGATACATATTAACACAATGTTCAAAATAAGTACGAACGCCATTTTGACCTAATGTATCTTAAATAAAGTGTTCTGGAGGACGCAGAATAATAAGCATGATTGACCAGAAAAGACTGATATAATATTCTAACGAGCTTTTCCAAATATTCGGATTTTCTGGACTTGGGTCTATTACCAATTAGGGGGCCGCCGTGGCCGTGATCATAGGGTAGTTGGATTTACTACTTGTGCAATCAGTGCATATCACTACTAACGTTGTGACTTCGAACACCGTTCATGGAGAGGTGTACTCGATACAACATTATGTGATACAGTTTGTCAGTGACTTGCGACAGGTCGGTGGTTTTCTCCGAGTACTCCAGTTTCCTCCATCAATAAAACTGACCGTCACGATGTAGCTGAAATATTGTTGAAAGTGGCGTTAAATACAATTATCCATCCATCCATTGAGCACTTTTTCTAACATCATCAGTGAATATGGTCTACGATTTCTGGTTTAAGACGTTTGATTTAAAGGATTCCATGTGTTAGATATGACAAGTGCTTCTAATGGAGCAAGGGTGCTGGTTCACTGGAATCTTTTGTTCAGTTGATTTTCTTCCTCCGGCTTTGTAGTTAGAGTATTCTATTTTATTGGACGTAACTGCTGACAAGTTTCTAAACACCATGCTCAAATCACCAGAGACTTGCTATTGTTAAAAGTATTGTGAAACATATTTATTTTGGTTTGTTTGATGGTGCTTAACACCACTTTCAACAATATTCCAGTTATATCGTGGCGGTCAGTTTTGTTGGTAGAGGAAACCGGAGGACCCGGAGAAAACCACAGACCTGCTGCAAGTCACTGACAAATTTCATCACATAATGTTGTATCTCGCCCTGATCGAGATTCGAACTCACAACATCAGTGGTGATAGGTACTGATTGCATAGGTAATTTAAATCCAACTACCATACGATCACGGCCACGATGGCCCCACTAGACCTTGGATGGAGTAAGCATGTTTGTATTGGTTAACTGTAGTCGTATGAAGCGTAGATATAAGGAGATATTGAACTCTATGCTTAGTACAAATCTACAACTTAGAAAATGTTAGAAGTGGAAAATAATTACAGTTATGGAAGTCAGACAAGCACGACAAGCTATACCAGACAAGGTTTCTATAAAGAGAAGCCATAACCAATTAGCCCGACTGTTCGCATTTTATGTCTTCTGATTACCCCCCTTTGATATCATCAAACCTTTCTTAAAAAAAGGCGAACTTTCTAAATTGAATTCATGTATGCTTTCATTTACACGAGAATACACACAGCTGACTGCACGCACACGAGTAGCATCAAGTGCTCCAATAGTGTTATATATTACGAATTTAGTTTGTTACACATATTTTCATTGGTTCTTCAACCCTGAATGTCAGCATATATTCGGAAAACAAACGGGGTATATATTTCAGTCCCCCAAAACGATTAAAACATGGACGACAAAACATTACGCTTCACTGAATCAATGGTATAATACGGAATAATAAATGTATTTTTAACAAATTAAATGCTGTTTTTTATACTCAAAACGGCTGCATGAACAAAAAAATATTACAACGGTTAATTCCGTCACAAATACCTGATCGATTCAGCAAACTCCTATGTTCCACGGCTGTACCATAACAAATAAACAAAACGTTGAGCCTTGAAAACTTTCGACGTCATGGAGCCACACCAAGGTTTTATTTACGTGTTGTTAACATTTAAATTATTGAAACTGTTTCGCAAACCCGTTGTTTTGTTATGTGATATATTAATGTTATATTTATAAAGTTTATAAAATTTACTACATATGAAACTGTATTGATTTAGAAATTTAGTACAGTATTTTCCTTCATGAGACATGAAATATGACGCGACACATATTTTAACGTCATTGAAAAATGACGTCAAAGGTACGGAAACGGACATCTAGAGATACGAAAAATGAAAATAAAAGAGGCAAATTTATTTAATACAGTTGGATGTTGTATTTAAAAAAAAACAATGGTTAAATCCGTAATATATCTGTTATTCAGCTATCAGACAGGGTATATAATGTGACATTCCCGGCTTATGATATATATATTACCTTCGGCTGCGCCTCAGGGAATATAGATCCTAAGCCGGGAATGTCACATTATATACCCTGTCTGATAGCTGAATAACATATAATGTCACATTGGAACACAAATAATAGGGTTGTTGAATGTAATAATTAGTTCTATGACGTCTACATTTTATTGATGTTAATTAATAAATATGATACCATTATCATTGATGTTTGACGTTTCTATTCGTATCTCATAGAATAAAAAAAAGTATATTTCTGTGAAAACTCATGACGACAATTCGACTGGTTTTTATTTGTATATTTTTGTATTATTGTGTTATACGAAGATATACAACTTTAATGTCTATAATAATATAATATGAAATATCCATTTTAATAGAACTACCAGTAATATGTTACTAAGGAGAATACAAGATTGTAAGGTTGCCATGCAATACGATTCCCTAGACACATTTGTGATGTCAATGGGTTATACGGTATATTAAGTTGTAGACGAACTTTTGTTATGTCGAAGGTTTATATAGGATATTAGAGGTAGGAAAACATGTCATGACAACGGGTTATACGGGATATAAGGGGTACATGAACATTTTTCATGTAGACTAATATTTGTCATGACAACGGGTTATACGGGATATAAGGAGTGCATGAGCATTTGTCATGACAACGGGTTATACAGTATATTAAGGTTTAGACGAATATTTGTTATGTCGAAGGTTTATTGGGGATATAAGGGGTATACAACATTCGTCATGTCAGCGGGTTATACGGGATATATGGGGTACATGACCATTTGTCTCTCCAACGGGTTATACGGTATATTAAGGTGTAGACGAATATGTGTTATGTTATGTCCAAGGTTTATTAGGGATATAAGGGGTATAAAGCATTCGTCATGTCATTGGGTTATACGGGATATAAGGGGTACATGACCATTTGTCTTGCCAACGGTTTATACGGTATATTAAGGTGTAGACGAATATATGTTATGTTATGTCGAAAGTTTATTGGGGATATAAGGGGTATAAAACATTCGTCATGTCAGCGGGTTATACGGGATATAAGGGGTACATGACCATTTGTCTTGCCAACGGGTTATACGGTATATTAAGGTGTAGACGAATATGTGTTATGTTATGTCGAAGGTTTATTGGGGATATAAGGGGTAAAACACATTCGTCATGTCAGCGGGTTATACGGGATATAAGGGGTACATGACCATTTGTCTTGCCAACGGGTTATACGCTATATTAAGGTGTAGACGAATATGTGTTGTGTTATGTCGAAGGTTTATTGGGGATATAAGGGGTAAAACACATTCGTAATGTCAGTGGGTTATACGGGATATAAGGGGTACATGACCATTTGTCTTGCCAACGAGTTATACGGTATATTAATGTGTAGACGAATATGTGTTATGTCGAAGGTTTATTGAGGATATAAGGGGTATAAAACATTCGTCATGTCAGTGGGTTATACGGGATATAAGGGGTAAATGACCATTTGTCTTGCCAACGGGTTATACGATATATTAAGGTGTAGACGAATATGTGTTATGTCGAAGGTTTATAGGGGATATAAGGGGTATAAAACATTCGTCATGTCAGCGGGTTATACGGGATATAATGGGTACATGACCATTTGTCTTGCCAACGGGTTATACGGTATATTAAGGTGTAGACGAATATGTGTTATGTTATGTCGAAGGTTTATTGGGGATATAAGGGGTAAAACACATTCGTCATGTCAGCGGGTTATACGGGATATAAGGGGTACATGACCATTTGTCTTGCCAACGGGTTATGCGGTATATTAAGGTGTAGACGAATATGTGTTATGTTATGTCGAAGGTTTATTGGGGATATAAGGGGTATAAAACATTCGCCATGTCAGCGGGTTATACGGGATATAAGGGGTACATGACCATTTGTCTTGCCAACGAGTTATACGGTATATTAAGGTGTAGACGAATATGTGTTGTGTTATGTCGAAGGTTTATTGGGAATATAAGGGGTATAAAACATTCGTCATGTCAGTGGGTTATACGGGATATAAGGGGTACATGACCATTTGTCTTGCCAACGTTATGTCGAAGGTTTATTGGGAATATAAGGGGTACAACACATTCGTCATGTCAGCGGGTTATACGGGATATAAGGGGTACATGACCATTTGTCTTGCCAACGGGTTATACGGTGTATTAAGGTGTATACGAATATGTGTTATGTTATGTCGAAGGTTTATTGGGGATATAAGGGGTATAAAACATTCGTCATGTCAGCGGGTTATACGGGATATAAGGGGTACATGACCATTTGTCTTGCTAACGGGTTATGCGGTATATTAAGGTGTAGACGAATATGTGTTATGTTATGTCGAAGGTTTATTGGGGATATAAGGGGTATAAAACATTCGCCATGTCAGCGGGTTATACGGGATATAAGGGGTACATGACCATTTGTCTTGCCAACGAGTTATACGGTATATTAAGGTGTAGACGAATATGTGTTGTGTTATGTCGAAGGTTTATTGGGAATATAAGGGGTATAAAACATTCGTCATGTCAGTGGGTTATACGGGATATAAGGGGTACATGACCATTTGTCTTGCCAACGTTATGTCGAAGGTTTATTGGGAATATAAGGGGTACAACACATTCGTCATGTCAGCGGGTTATACGGGATATAAGGGGTACATGACCATTTGTCTTGCCAACGGGTTATACGGTGTATTAAGGTGTATACGAATATGTGTTATGTTATGTCGAAGGTTTATTGGGGATATAAGGGGTATAAAACATTCGTCATGTCAGTGGGTGATACGGGTTATAAGGGGTTGGAGAACATGTGTCATGTCAACTGGCGATACAGGAATTAAGGGGTATACTAATATTTGTCATGTCAACTGGATATGCAGGATATAAGGAAAAACAGAACCATTGTCATGTCCATGTATATGGGTTATACAGAACATAAGGGGTAATAGAACATTCGTCATGTCAATGGGTTATACATGATATAAGAGGTGGGAAAACATTCGTCATGTCATCTGTTTATAGAGGATATAAGTAGTAGATGAATATTTGTCATGGAAAATGTTGGAGAGAATATTAGGGGTACAAGACCATTAATATTTGTTTATGTGTCTTGTTATGTTATGAGCATCACCACGTATGTTGCTGAATAAGATATATTTGTAATTCACATTTGCCACGAATGTATTTCTTGTTCAGGAAATGGCATATCACAATGATATATCATATTTTATATGGTGCCGTATTGAGGAAAAATTACGCCTCTTTATAAAAAAAAATTGACATATAAAATAATGTAATGCTATGGTAGCTGTTCTGATAAAAACGTAGATATCTTATTTAGTGCACACGACGCGTTTATAGAATAACCATCATCAGGTACGTTTATAGAATAGCCATCATCAGGTACGTTTATAGAATAGCCATCATGAGGTACGTTTATAGAATAGCCATCATCAGGTACGTTTATAGAATAGCCATCATCAGGTACGTTTATAGAATAGCCATCACCAGGTACGTTTATAGAATAGCCATCATCAGGTACGTTTATAGAATAGCCATCATCAGGTACCTTTATAGAATAGCCATCATCAGGTACGTTTATAGAATAGCCATCATCAGGTACGTTTATAGAATAGCCATCATCAGGTACGTTTATAGAATAGCCATCATCATGTACGTTTATAGAATAGCCATCATCAGGTACGTTTATAGATTAGCCATCATCAGGTACGTTTATAGAATAGCCATCATCATGTACGTTTATAGAATAGCCATCATCAGGTACGTTTATAGAATAGCCATCATCAGGTACGTTTATAGAATAGCCATCATCAGGTACGTTTATAGAATAGCCATCATCAGGTACGTTTATAGAATAGCCATCATCAGGTACGTTTATAGAATAGCCATCATCAGGTACGTTCAGAGTAAAAAGATTAGAAAGTCAAGTAATTCAAAAACCTTGGAAGAAATAAACCAAAGGGCCTAAAGGGCACTAAATGGGACAGCCTAAATGGGACAGACTAAATCAGCTAAGCTCACCTATGTCCCTAATGGAGTAGAACCTTCGTTGTAGGAACCGTATCGATGGTGTATTGGTTAGCGTGCTCGCCTCGAGTGTGGTAGATCGTGGATAGGAGCCCAGATCGTGTCAAACCAAAGACTGTAACATTAGTATTTGTTGCTTCTCCGCTAAGCACGCAGCATTAAGGAAAAAGAGCAAATATTGGTTGGCTCGGAATCAGGATAATGTGTCCGAGTGGTGCGACATTTCCACCCGCGGACTGTTGTTTCAATGATCTAGCACTACAAAAATCCAACAAAGCGTGTTGGTCTAGTACAAAGCGGACTTCATCATCATCTCATTGAAAAATTAACTTGTTCTCACTATGATAAAGCTGAAAAAATGCTGAGTTGGCATTAAACAGCAATCACTCTGTCACTCCTTCGTTTTAATAATAAATAATGGTAATATATTGTGTGTGTGTCATTGTTCTTTTTTAATTCCCATAGGTTTGTTGTATAAATCATATAATTTCATCAACTACATCTTTCTGCATTGGCATCTTGTCTTTCCATATGATCTAAAAGCCATATTTCTATCAAGCTGGAGAGTTTACATTGGGTTATCTATCATTAGCAAATGTTGACGTGTGTAAATCTGAACCTTGCATGATGCAAGAATTAAAAAGGAAGTCATTTCAACAATTCGTCTGTCAGTAAAGTTTAGTAAATGCAAAGTTCCATGAGAAAGCGATTTATAAAAGTAACTGTTGTCTTGTTAAGAGAACATATTTAGACATTGATATTTGATAATGAATAAACTAAACATTCTTAAAAATAAAGTGAGTGAGTGATTGTTGTTTAACACCAATAGAGCAATTTTTCAGCTATATTATGGTGAGAACAAGTTAATTTTCAATGAGATGATAATGAGGTCCACTTTGTACTAGATCAATACGCTGAGTTGGACTTTTATAGTGCTAGTTCACTGAAACAACAGTCTGCGGGTAGACATGTCGGTCAACTCGGACACATTATTCTGATTCCGAGCCAACCAGGCTTTGCTCTTTCTCCTTAGTGATGCTTAGCGGAGAAGCAACATATACCAATTTTATAGTTTTTGGTTTGACCCGACCGGTGTTCGAACCCACGATCTACCGCACTCTCCTAAGAATAGATAAACGAGTTTTACCTTGTAACAATACAAACTATAGAAGGGACGTCGCCTATTTTGGCTATCATGTTTAGATCCTTTGGTTTTATTGATCACTAAGACATTTGGCTTTCCAATCTTTGGGTTTTCAGCGTACTTGATGAAGGTTCTTCCAGAAACGCGTCGTGCGCACTAAATTAGATATCTACACTTTTTATGTTTTAATATGTTCAATGATTTGAGGTAAGAGGTGATTGTTCATTTTGTTGATATTGGTGGAATTATTGACCGTCACTGTTTATAAATGTTACCCTGCTGTTCATAATACAATTATAAATTCCTGATATTAATCATATAAACACTATTTTTGTTCTGTTCTGAAGACCATCAATAAATTAGAACGTGAACATATTACAAGATACAACACAACGTTTTATTACATTAGACGTATTAACATGTACACTTTATACAACGATATCGTCACAAGTGCTGATTAATATCATATAAAAAGGTAAGCTGACCACTGAAGGAGTTTGTTTACAACTCAAACTATATTTAGAATCGATGATGTGGTGATGTCAATCTATAATGAGATTCTTCAAAATCATTAGATTAGTTTTAATAGTAAGATCTTTTCTTGATCAGATGTGATTTGGGGCCCGTGTGTCTCAATGAGTTAGGTAGTTGGATTACCTAACAACTCATACAAGCCTATCACCAATTCGCGCCCGGATTTGTAAATTACAAAAAAAAGGTGAACTCGACTCGCAGCCGCAAGTGATAAAGTTTACCAGTCGCTTGCCCATGGTCGGTGGTTCTCTCCGGATACTCCGGCTTCTTCCACCACTAAAACTGGTCGCCATGATATAGCTGAAATATTGTTGAAAGTGGCGTTAAGCACCAAAAATCAAATCAATCAAATCAGATGCAATTTTGTCATACAAACTATCTTTTTAGTCGGTTCTTTTAACTGGTATTGGTTACATTTGTATAAAGTGCCAGAGAATTCAATATTTCAATAAAACCCTATGCTGGTGGACTATTAGTCCCCGGGTGTATCATCGACGCTGGCATGGTTTATTATTATTGAAATTTATAGACCGTAAATATTGTAATTATTAATGAAAGCTAAGGTCCTCCTCCCTGAGGTATATGTGACTCTTAGGCCCCTTTAGTTTTATTGCTCCCAATTACTTATGAATTATTTGGTTTTCCAAAATTTCAGTTTTGAGTGTACAATGTAGTACATGATGGCGGTTATTCCAGAAACGCATCTTATGCACTAATGTTGATATCAAGTAAATCATTTTTGGTGAATCTATATTTTTTTCTGAAAAAAATAATAATATTGCAACTTCTTAAAAGTAAAGAATTTGTTTTCTAATATGATTCTGAGAGTATCTCCGATTTTTAGTACTATGCGTCCGTCCTCGGACTTGGGTGCTATGTGTTTATCACCTGTATGGGCTACCATCATTGGAATTGGGTATTGCATGTCTGTCTCCGTATACTAATCATACGACGAACGAACGTTTGACTTGAATAATTTTTGTTTTTGTGCATTTCAATTAACATTTAGTTAACAATATCTTAACAAACTTCAAATAAATCCACCTATGTTCCATAAACAAGTTTACCTTTAATTGTAAGTTCAATATCTTTTTTATTATCAGTTCTCACTTTTCCGTAATGAGGCGATCTTGTTAAGAAGAAACATGAATCAATAACAAAGTGAACTTGATATTACAAAACTTTAAATATATAAGACAAAAAAAAACATCTGAAAGGAACTAATATTGAGATCTTATCCCTTTTAGTATGCACTTTGTAGACATATTGATTACAGCAACAATGGCACACTAGGATATAGACAAACAATGAAAGTATCGCCATCATAGAAGAATCAGCTTATCTACAAACTTGTCTTACTGTTCTACAAACTTGTCTTTCTGTTCTACAAACTTGTCTTACTGTTCTACAAACATGTCTTACTGTTCTACAAACTTGTCTTACTGTTCTACAAACTTGTCTTACTGTTCTACAAACTTGTCTTACTGTTCTACAAACATGTCTTACTGTTCTACAAACTTGTCTTACTGTTCTACAAACTTGTCTTACTGTTCTACAATCTTGTCTTACTGTTCTACAAACATGTCTTACTGTTCTACAAACTTGTCTTACTGTTCCACAAACATGTCTTACTGTTCTACAAACTTGTCTTACTGTTCTACAAACTTGTCTTACTGTTCTACAAACTTGTCTTACTGTTCTACAAACTTGTCTTACTGTTCTACAAACTTGTCTTACTGTTCTACAAACATGTCTTACTGTTCTACAAACTTGTCTTACTGTTCTACAAACTTGTCTTACTGTTCTACAAACATGTCTTACTGTTCTACAAACTTGTCTTACTGTTCTACAAACTTGTCTTACTGTTCTACAAACTTGTCTTACTGTTCTACAAACATGTCTTACTGTTCTACAAACTTGTCTTACTGTTCTACAAACATGTCTTACTGTTCTACAAACTTGTCTTACTGTTCTACAAACTTGTCTTACTGTTCTACAAACTTGTCTTACTGTTCTACAAACTTGTCTTACTGTTCTACAAACATGTCTTACTGTTCTACAAACTTGTCTTACTGTTCTACAAACTTGTCTTACTGTTCTACAAACTTGTCTTACTGTTCTACAAACATGTCTTACTGTTCTACAAACTTGTCTTACTGTTCTACAAACATGTCTTACTGTTCTACAAACTTGTCTTACTGTTCTACAAACTTGTCTTATTGTTCTACAAACTTGTCTTACTGTTCTACAAACATGTCTTACTGTTCTACAAACATGTCTTACTGTTCTACAAACTTGTCTTACTGTTCTACAAACTTGTCTTACTGTTCTACAAACATGTCTTACTGTTCTACAAACTTGTCTTACTGTTCTACAAACTTGTCTTACTGTTCTACAAACTTGTCTTACTGTTCTACAAACTTGTCTTACTGTTCTACAAACTTGTCTTACTGTTCTACAAACTTGTCTTACTGTTCTACAAACATGTCTTACTGTTCTACAAACTTGTCTTACTGTTCTACAAACATGTCTTACTGTTCTACAAACTTGTCTTACTGTTCTACAAACTTGTCTTACTGTTCTACAAACTTGTCTTACTGTTCTACAAACTTGTCTTACTGTTCTACAAACTTGTCTTACTGTTCTACAAACTTGTCTTACTGTTCTACAAACTTGTCTTACTGTTCTACAAACATGTCTTACTGTTCTACAAACTTGTCTTACTGTTCTACAAACTTGTCTTACTGTTCTTCAAACATGTCATTTGTCCTTCTTCTATTAGTCATTGTGTTGTCTGTCCATCGGTTTACGACTTTTGATCATCCCTTTGGTTTCTTCAAACTTTTGTTACAACTTAAATCGACTTTGTCTCATTTTGATTAAACATTTATTATTTTGTTTATTGATTTCATATTTCAATCGTTTCTATACGGGTATCTCGCCCTAATATTCATATGTAACCTTTTAGGTACCTATAAGATAATAACAATCATGATATTGGTTAGCAATTTAGCTGTAAATGCGAAAAAGACAATCGAACGTATAAAAAACATATGCTAGTAATTATGTCGTTATCCAGGAAAGTCACGTTTTAACATTAAACTTGTATAATATACCCCAAGACAAACGTGTGTACACAATTACCGTAAGTATCCTTATCATGTCAAGTCAATCTGGTATTTAATGTATTTAATGACAAGCCCCGTCTTATTTACTAGTGCTTGTCTTATCGTAACTATTCATATTTTCTCCATTTTTAGCTACATAAATCTTGTCTTTCATCTAACTTTATCTTGGAGATACGTTTTAGTATTGATTTTTCTAGCTTTTATTTCTCTTAATATGGTGTATTTTAATTCCCAAATCTGTAAATCTTTCATTTTTTATTAACTACATGTGTAGAAGTGATCGCGTGAAGCAGTGCAATGATATGTTTAAAACAATTGACAGTGTTCTGACACGACCAAGTCGTATTTGTTATTTTTCTATATGATTTTCCAATATTTGATGCCATTAGTTAGATTACTTGTGTGTTATCTATTGCAATAACATTGCCTCAGAAATCAGCTTCTACCTGCGAAGCTTATTGTATATGGAATGCTTATTTTAAAACAGAACTAGTACCAGTTAATTATGATGATTATGATGATGCATGCTTTGTTCTAGATCAAAATGCTCATATGGAATTTTAGCTCCCCAACACAACAGTCCACAGGTAGAAATGTCACTTCACCTGGATCACTCTTGCGTCAACATGTCTTTATTTTTCTCTCAGTTGATACGATATTTCAGAGATTGTGTTTCCTATTAAGAGTGCTATCAAAGAAGATACTCAGCCTAGGGTTCCTCGTAGATACAATATCACCCGTCTGTCATCGCTAATGACATCACCGAATTGTTAACATCAGTAACACGACATATGGCAATAGTGAAGCATATAATGTTCATTCCTCTGGTTTGATTGATTGATTGATTGGTGTTTAACACCAACTTTAGCAATATTTCAGCTATATCGTGGCGTGAGATAATTTTTAATTAACTTAAGAACATTCTTCTGGAAAATCTGATATTACTCCCATGTGACCTACATTAATCTGATAGTACTCCCATGTGACCTACATTAATCTGATAGTACTCCCATGTGACCTACATTAATCTGATATTACTCCCATGTACCCTACATAAATCTGATATTACTCCCATGTGTCCTACATTAATCTGATAGTACTCCCATGTGACCTACATTAATCTGATAGTACTCCCATGTGACCTACATTAATCTGATATTACTCCCATGTACCCTACATTGATCTGATATTACTCCCATGTGCCCTACATTAATCCGATATTACTCCCATGTGCCCTACATTAATCTGATATTACTCCCATGTGCCCTACATTAATCTGATATTACTCCCATGTGACCTACATTAATCTGATATTACTCTCATGTGTCCTACATTAAACTGATATTACTCTCATGTGTCCTACATTAATCCGATATTACTCCCATGTGCCCTACATTAATCTGATATTACTCCCATGTGACCTACATTAATCTGATATTACTCCCATGTACCCTACATTAATCTGATAGTACTCCCATGTGACCTACATTAATCTGATATTACTCTCATGTGTCCTACATTAATCTGATATTACTCTCATGTGTCCTACATTAATCTGATATTACTCCCATGTGCCCTACATTAATCTGATATTACTCCCATGTGCCCTACATTAATCTGATATTACTCCCATGTGACCTACATTAATCTGATATTACTCCCATGTGCCCTACATTAATCTGATATTACTCCCATGTGCCCTACATTAATCTGATATTACTCCCATGTGACCTACATTAATCTGATATTACTCTCATGTGTCCTACATTAATCTGATATTACTCCCATGTGCCCTACATTAATCTGATATTACTCCCATGTGCCCTACATTAATCTGATATTACTCCCATGTGCCCTACATTAATCTGATATTACTCCCATGTGCCCTACATTAATCTGATATTACTCCCATTTGCCCTACATTAATCTGATATTACTCCCATGTGACCTACATTAATCTGATATTACTCCCATGTGCCCTACATTAATCTGATATTACTCCCATGTGCCCTACATTAATCTGATATTACTCCCATGTGACCTACATTAATCTGATATTACTCCCATGTGACCTACATTAATCTGATATTACTCCCATGTGACCTACATTAATCTGATATTACTCCCATGTGACCTACATTAATCTGATATTACTCCCATGTGACCTACATTAATCTGATATTACTCCCATGTGCCCTACATTAATCTGATATTACTCCCATGTGCCCTACATTAATCTGATATTACTCCCATTTGCCCTACATTAATCTGATATTACTCCCATGTGACCTACATTAATCTGATATTACTCCCATGTGACCTACATTAATCTGATATTACTCCCATGTGCCCTACATTAATCTGATATTACTCCCATGTGCCCTACATTAATCTGATATTACTCCCATGTGACCTACATTAATCTGATATTACTCCCATGTGACCTACATTAATCTGATATTACTCCCATGTGACCTACATTAATCTGATATTACTCCCATGTGACCTACATTAATCTGATATTACTCCCATGTGACCTACATTAATCTGATATTACTCCCATGTGCCCTACATTAATCTGATATTACTCCCATGTGCCCTACATTAATCTGATATTACTCCCATTTGCCCTACATTAATCTGATATTACTCCCATGTGACCTACATTAATCTGATATTACTCCCATTTGCCCTACATTAATCTGATATTACTCCCATGTGACCTACATTAATCTGATATTACTCCCATGTGACCTACATTAATCTGATATTACTCCCATGTGACCTACATTAATCTGATATTACTCCCATTTGCCCTACATTAATCTGATATTACTCCCATGTGACCTACATTAATTTGATATTACTCCCATGTACCCTACATTAATCTGATATTACTCCCATGTGACCTACATTAATCTGATATTACTCCCATTTGCCCTACATTAATCTGATATTACTCCCATGTGACCTACATTAATCTGATATTACTCCCATTTGCCCTACATTAATCTGATATTACTCCCATGTGACCTACATTAATCTGATATTACTCCCATGTGACCTACATTATGTTGATCGTTGTTTGTCTTTGTGTACTTTTTCATTTGATCATTGTATTATCTGTCCTTCGATTCATGCCTTCTGATTGCCCTTTTGGTATGTTCGCTCTTGTCTTTATACCGCATGCTGATCAGAAAAGCAGCAACATATATGATCTTCCGTAGTTGCAGGAATACATTTCAACAACACCGAGTTGTAATATAATTGCATGATAGCGTGAATTAAACCACAATATTACAAAATTCCAACAGTTACTCAGCAAAACCACCAGGGAAACGTCTGAATTGAATAAAAATGTGGATAAAAATGAAATGGGTAATAATAAGAAAAACTAATAATTTGTGATGATCGTGATTATCAATAAGTGATCGTAAATGATACGTCTCTTGTTTAAATGACTTACAGAAGATTAATACCTGCCATTAATATGTACATTATCTAATTATACACCGTACTCCCAGACTTCTTTGGGGTTAGATTTAAAAAAAAAAGACTGTTTTATATCGGAAATCGTTATTTTATCATGAAACGGAACTAGATACTTAGCCGTCATTAAGATGCCTTTTTTATTTCTTTTTTTTTAACAAATGTGTCTAAACCACGATTTATCTTTAATAATGAACGTGTTTTACTGTATAAAGTATATAAGTTTCTGATGTGTAGAAGGTATTGATTAATAGTTTTTGTTGAATCAGACTCTTGCATGTGTCTACATTATCTCTATAGCATACTATGACAATGATGGAAACACCTTCATATGGGGTGGATTTAATCTGGGATTGTTATATGTTTCCTTAACTTGAAGGCTTTACCTAGTTTTGCAATGCTTTTCTTTGACTAGAAGATTTTACGTAATTTTAATTAGTTTTTTCCTAGACTTGAGATTTGGGTTTATGGTGTTTAACGCAACTTTCAACAATATGTCAGTTATATCGTGACGGTCAGTTTTATTGGTGGAGGAAACCGGAGTACCCGGGTTAATTTACTTACCAATCAAAGAAATCAATTACCAATACGGGAGTTCGGAGTTAGGAAGTCTTTTGTGAAGGAGGTAAAATAGGACTATTTATATTTCCCGCCGTTGGACGTTTCTTCAACATGACAGGTTTTACTTTGTATTATGTTCCTTTAGTTTAAACACTATTTATTAAGAAAAACAGGCATAAATAATAACATACACTAATACATATATTGGGATTCGGAAACAAGATGTCCTTATGTAAATCTGTCTCCCCAGTTTCCTCCTTCCTTTGAATTGAACATTGATGCAGGAAATTATTTAAAAAATAATACCCACAGCTATTTATAAATATATTCTTTCTAATATGACAGATAATAATTGGTTTGTTTGTATATTACTGTAAATCTAACATTGATACAGCCTATTACAGGGAAAATACCTTCGTAAAAAAAAGTATATGTTTCTTTTAATGTGACAAATAAAATCATAAAATGTCTATTATTTTCATTAAATACAGTCTGTTCAATTTTTTTTAATAAAGCAGGTAATTTTACACCTGCAATGTTCAGTGTCATCTACGGTAACTAAATTTTAACATTATAATTACATCCGATACTGCACAATATAGCAAAGTTTCTTTATCTGCAACTTCAGCTTCTGATGAATAATCCTAACCTAGCCAGGCAATGATCAGTGATAACATAGAATATGAAATTAACACGCAACCACTACCCATTAAGGTATACAAGGGAAAACATTTTCTCTGCTGATAATGACAGCTATTTGTATACAACAAAGGGCGGCAGCCATCTTAAAAAAGTGTCCGAAAATGAGACTCGGATGTACAACTTATGTATTCTTTTCCTGTTACTTTTCTTTACTTTGTGTCTAAGTGTAATGTTGAATAGTCTTTCATGTTCATTTAAATCCATATCCTTCCTTACTAATACACTATAATTGCCTTTACGTTGTGTCTCAATGTAATGTTGGATAGTCTCTTACGTTCGTTTACAATATACTGTCGTATATTACTAATGTTGGTTGTGTTTATGCTTAACTTTGGAAACACACAATAAAGAAAGGCAGACCAATAGCCATTTAAGCGATTATATTGCTGTTCTGCATTTCCGAATCACAATATGGTCTTCAACAATAAGCAAAACGCGTACTCTAATATGAGTGCGAAACGGCCCTAATATGCAGGTTGAGCTCCGTAGATATACGTGATTCCGTATAGCCAGTTATTTTAATGTTGATGATTCAGTAATCATTGGTTTTAATGCCAATAAATTAGCTACCACTAACCACGATGACGATACTGTCAGGTAGTGATACAACGATGACGATACTGTCAGGTAGTGATACCACGATGCCGATACTGTCAGGTAGTGATACAACGATGACGATACTGACAGGTAGTGATACAACGATGACGATACTGACAGGTAGTGATACAACGATGACGATACTGTCAGGTAGTGACACAACGATGACGATACTGTCAGGTAGTGATACAACGATGACGATACTGTCAGGTAGTGATAAAACGATGACGATAATGTCAGGTAGTGATACAGCGATGACGATACTATCAGATAGTGATACAAGATGACGAAACTGTCAGGTAGTGATACAACGATGACGATACTGTCAGGTAGTGATACAACGATGACGATATTGTCAGGTAGTGATACAGCGATGACGATACTATCAGATAGTGATACAACGATAACGAAACTGTCAGGTAGTGATACAACGATGACGATACTGTCAGGTAGTGATACAACGATGACGATACTGTCAGGTAGTGATACAACGATGACGATACTGTCAGGTAGTGATACAACGATGACGATACTGTCAGGTAGTGACACAACGATGACGATACTGTCAGGTAGTGATACAACGATGACGAAACTGTCAGGTAGTGATACCACGATGACGATACTGTCAGGTAGTGATACAACGATAATGAAACTGTCAGGTAGTGATACCACGATGACGATACTGTCAGGTAGTGATACAATGATAATGAAACTGTCAGGTAGTGATACAACGATGACGATACTGTCAGGTAGTGAAACAACGATGACGATACTGTCAGGTAGTGATACAACGATGACGATACTGTCAGGTAGTGATACAACTATGACGATACTGTCAGGTAGTGATACAACGATAATGAAACTGTCAGGTAGTGATACAACGATAATGAAACTGTCAGGTAGTGATACAACGATACTGAAGCTGTCAGGTAGTGATACAACGATGACGATACTGTCAGGTAGTGATACAACGATGACGATACTGTCAGGTAGTGAAACAACGATGACGATACTGTCAGGTAGTGATACAACGATGACCATACTGGCGGGTAGTGATACCACGATAATGAAACTGTCAGGTAGTGATACAACGATGACGATACTGTCAGGTAGTGATACAATGATGACGATATTGTCAGGTAGTGATACAGCGATGACGATACTCTCAGGTAGTGATACAACGATGACGATACTGTCAAGTAGTGATACAACGATGACGCCACTGTCAGGTAGTGATACAACGATGACGATACTGTCAGGTAGTGAAACAACGATGACCATACTGTCGGGTAGTGATACCACGATAATGAAACTGTCAGGTAGTGATACAACGATGACGATACTGTCAGGTAGTGATACAGCGACGACGATGCTGTCAGGTAGTGATACCACGATAATGAAACTGTCAGGTAGTGATACCACGATAATGAAACTGTCAGGTAGTGATACCACGATAATGAAACTGTCAGGTAGTGATACCACGATAATGAAACTGTCAGGTAGTGAAACAACGATAATGAAACTGTCAGGTAATAAGAAAACGATGATTAAACTGTAGTAGTGACAGGACGTTTTTGGTACTATTTGGTAGTCATGTAGTAACAACACGAGTGACAAGTAAGCAGGAAGTGACACCATTATGTCAGGTTGCCGTGCAATAATACAAACACGCAAACAATTCCAACAAGCTACCTCAAATAGATAGTACCAGCCATATACAAATTAAATGGCAAATTAAAGAATTCTTGTGCTTACTAAGTGATAAACAATTCAATGCTCTTAGCTCAAGGTTTCATTATGCAAAAATAAATATTAATGTACTGTGTGGTCGTTGAACTGGTGAACTTAAGTGATACATATGTCTGCTGTACATACTTATTCTATTTTAGTACCGGAATCGAATACAAAATTATCTGATCGATTACAAAGAGCAATTATTCACACGGCAGCCATTATTTAATTGGTTCTCTATCCACTTTTCTGTTTTCAATCATGTGCTTAATTCCTTTAACCATTATAATTCAATCGACAATTACGACAATTACGACACCATAGCAAAATGCCAAAGTTTCTCCAATCAGATTGCTATTACAACACCGTTCAAAATACAAATCCTACTCTTATCTGATGAGTGCCCGCCCGGGTGGCTCAATGAGTTAGGTAGTTGGGATTACCTAACAACTCATACAATCCTATCATCAATACGGCGTGGGTTCGTGCCCGGCTTTGCAAATTATAAAAAGGGTGCACTTGACTCACAGCCGCAAGGGATAAAGTTTACCAGTTGCTTGCCCATGGTTGGTGGTTCTCTCCGGGTACTCCGGCTTCTTCCACCACTAACACTGGTCGCCATGATATAGCTGAAATATTGCTGAAAGTGGCGTTCAAATCAATCTTATCTGATGTATGTAAAATAATACCAGGACACCATAGAAATACACGACTCCAATCCGATGCATGTTATGCAATATATATATATTAGGACAATAGAAACATTGAAAGCACCACACAACCAGATTTCTTAAATATATATAAACAAAATAATAAAAACGTAGATATCAAATTTATTGCATACGATGCGTTTCTAGAAATACTGGGTATTATAAAAGCAAAATTAGTTGAAAGCAAAATAGTTTAATAAATTTGGGAGCAAGAAAACCAAAGGACTTAAACAGGATAGCCAATATCAGCTAAGGTCACTTATACCAGAAGGACGAGAATCTTAGTTTTATTACTATTTACTATTACGTCTTAGACAATTAACAGGTATCGTCCTATCAGTCAGTAATACAATAATAATTACCACAACAATATAAAGCCCTCAGATGTTAATATTGATCCCAGGACTGTAATACGATATATGTTATGATATTATACAATAAACAGAGCCTTCTCCAATCACTGAGGTCCTTCACCATTAAAACTAACCGTCATGATATCACTGATATATGTTTGAAAGTGGCTTTACAAATATAAAAAGAAGCCCAAACTATTAAACTATGACGTGTTAAACTTATGTGCACAAGTCTAATTTTCATTCATAAAGTGAAGGATGCATTGCATGACTATCCAGAGCACCTGAATTAACCCTCGTGTTTTAGTGGGGTTCCTGTGACTCAATATTTAGTTTTCTTCTACTGTTTTGTGGATCAGTGTTTGTCAGTTCGTCTTTTGTCTAAGATCGAAATACTCTGCAAAAAATGGAATACCTGGAGAAAACCGAACTACATGTACCAGAGAAAACCAATGACCTGCAACAAATGTGTGATCTTGTTAAATTACAAAGTAAATAATACAAGTATTCTTGGCAGTTAACATTACAATATAGAGAAGACTATCTTTGAAGTTTGAATAATATCTTATTTGAACTGCGCTATGCTATGTAACTACTGAGAAACAGTATGTAATTTAGAGTATGTTGATTTAAGATTAACTAAGGCGATTTATAACTCCAGATCAGTTCATTAACGACATAATCACCTAAAATAGCTGAATCAAAAATGAGATGTATCGGTAATTTGAACAAAATTCCTTTGATTTCTAGTGATCGATCATCAGATCTGTGTCGCCATACAGCCAGGATACGTAAATGTCATTGACTTTCTACATATTTCATGTTCATGTAAAGCGCTAAAGGATACTTTTTGTAAGCTAATGAAAAATACACCAGTATGAATAAGCAATTGGAACATTACATGTTTTAATGTTTCCAAAATTTATAATACAGCCTGACAAATAACACCATTCAAGGATAGCTGAGTTCACCTCGATTTTTAGTGGGGTCGTGTTACTCGATCTTTAGTTTTATGTGTAATGTTTTATAGATCTTTGTTTGTCCTTTTGTACTTTTTCTTTTGGCCATTGTGTTGTCGGTCCTTCGATTTACGGATTCTGATTACCCCTTTGGTATCTTCAAACTCTTTTGATGAAATATGAACGTTAGATTAGAAGGTACCCATCAAGTAACACAGAAGTGCTTCAATTTAACTATATTAAACAGCTCAAAGCTTCTCAAAACATCACAATATGTAAGCAGTCCTACAGTAGGTATATTCGTACTATCATCAAGAGCGTATTGAGTCCGAATAGAGTAGAATTAAGATGAGTTTAAAAAACAACACACCCGTTTTGTTCAACATGCAACATTTCCAATTTAGAAGTAGGTTATGATTTCACTCGGATGCTCTGGTTTTTATTTAAATTATTATTATACAACATAAAAATGTAGTATCCTCTTGGAATTTACACAAGTTTGATACAATGTAACTGTTGAACTTTTTCATTGACCCATGACGACCTTTGTCCACCCTTGACACATTATCATCACTCTAAAAATAAGACCATTACTCTTTTAATCGGTAATAAAAAAATAAAATGGAGTCGACTGATCACAAATTTCTAGCGCAGTACTTTTTGTGTCTTGTTGAATCTTTTTATAACCTCATTCATGACCACGTTCGTCCATTTTAAAGATAAAAGTCATTCCATATATATGACTGACATTGTATGTTGTATTTTAAGAGGAACAATTACTCTTCATTAGAATTAAGACGATTCATGTTCTATTTATTAATAGCATCTATTAGCAGGAATTTACCATGGTTATATATATTTTTTATCTAATAACATTTTAGATTGATGCAAATGAGGTCCGTATGTGATGTAATGTTAAGCATTCTCGTCTGAAGTGTGGAAGGTAATGGGTTGGACTCTAGTTTCGCTCAAAACATGGCGGTATTATATAATACCTCACTGCTCAATCCAGGACACACAATTACACAAACTGGTCTGATATTCCAATTGATTTAGTCTGTATCTAAAACAAAAGGCCATTATTCTTTACATACAAGTCTTGATCTTGACAAACATAAATATGTTATCGTTAAAATGCATTAATGTACAATTATTCTATATTTACTTTGGAACAGTTTGACATTTATTGTAAATACGAGATATTGTATCAATATATAAACATATATAACATGTACTAGTAACGTAAAGTAGATAGGATTTGTCTTAATAGCATCAAGATTTGATTTAATTTGATTTATTGTATTTAACGCCACTTTCAGCAATGTGTCAGCTATATCATGGCGACCAGTTTTAGTGGTGGAAGAAGCCAGAGTACCTGGAGAGAACCACCGACCATGGGAAAGCAACTGGTAAACTTTATCACTTGCGACTGCGAGTCGAGTGCACCTTTTTTGTAATTTACAAAGCCTGGCGCGAACCCACGCCGTATTGGTGATAGACTTGCATGAGTTGTTAGGTAATCCAACTACCTAACTCATTGAGCCACCCGGGCCCTAATAGCATCAACAAGAGTGTGTACATGTAATAAAACGTAGATATCAAACTTAGTGAACACAACACGTTTCTGGAATAACCTTCATCAGATACGTTCAAAATGGAAAGGTTGGAAAACCAAATAATTTTAAAAGTTTTGGGAGCAAGTAAACTATTTCATGAATATAATGTCCAAAGCAACTTTTTTCTCTTTCATAATCGCAATACCAGTACCCCATCATTTGTTGAAAAATTAAAGAGTAGGTTAAATCTCGAAGACGTATATTAACATACTGAATGATCAAGATATACCATTAAACAATCCAGTACCCATGTAACGATGCTCAGTGACTTCTGCTTAGATTATTGTATATACATATGGTTGTGCGTTAGTTTTCTTGTTTTAATTGTATCAAAGAAAGTCACTAGTGACACACTATTCCAAATGTTTGCACATAAAAACTGACATAACTGATTTATTATTGACTAGCATTAAATAGTAATCTTATTGTAGACCATCTCATATAATTGATCTATTCTTAAGTAGCATTAAGCAGCATCCCCAATTATAGGCCCTCTGAGAGAACTTGTCTATGGTTGACTAATAATCATTCTCATTGCAGACCCTTTAAGTAAACTAAGCTACTGTTAAGTAACGTTAAACATCATCCCCAATTATAGGCCCTCTGAGAGAACTTGTCTATGGTTGACTAATAATCATTCTCATTGCAGACCCTTTAAGTAAACTAAGCTACTGTTAAGTAACGTTAAACATCATCCCCAATTATAGGCCCTCTGAGAGAACTTGTCTATGGTTGACTAATAATCATTCTCATTGCAGACCCTTTAAGTAAACTAAGCTACTGTTAAGTAACGTTAAACATCATCCCCAATTATAGGCCCTCTGAGAGAACTTGTCTATGGTTGACTAATAATCATTCTTATTGCAGACCCTTTAAGTAAACTAAGCTACTGTTAAGTAACGTTAAACATCATCCCCAATTATAGGCCCTCTGAGAGAACTTGTCTATGGTTGACTAATAATCATTCTCATTGCAGACCCTTTAAGTAAACTAAGCTACTGTTAAGTAACGTTAAACATCATCCCCAATTATAGGCCCTCTGAGAGAACTTGTCTATGGTTGACTAATAATCATTCTCATTGCAGACCCTTTAAGTAAACTAAGCTACTGTTAAGTAACGTTAAACATCATCCCCAATTATAGGCCCTCTGAGAGAACTTGTCTATGGTTGACTAATAATCATTCTCATTGCAGACCCTTTAAGTAAACTAAGCTACTGTTAAGTAACGTTAAACATCATCCCCAATTATAGGCCCTCTGAGAGAACTTGTCTATGGTTGACTAATAATCATTCTCATTGCAGACCCTTTAAGTAAACTAAGCTACTGTTAAGTAACGTTAAACATCATCCCCAATAATAGGCCCTCTGAGAGAACTTGTCTATGGTTGACTAATAATCATTCTCATTGCAGACCCTTTAAGTAAACTAAGCTACTGTTAAGTAACGTTAAATATCATCCCCAATTATAGGCCCTCTGAGAGAACTTGTCTATGGTTGACTAATAATCATTCTCATTGCAGACCCTTTAAGTAAACTAAGCTACTGTTAAGTAACGTTAAACATCATCCCCAATTATAGGCCCTCTGAGAGAACTTGTCTACGGTTGACTAATAATCATTCTCATTGCAGACCCTTTAAGTAAACTAAGCTACTGTTAAGTAACGTTAAACATCATCCCCAATTATAGGCCCTCTGAGAGAACTTGTCTATGGTTGACTAATAATCATTCTCATTGCAGACCCTTTAAGTAAACTAAGCTACTGTTAAGTAACGTTAAACATCATCCCCAATTATAGGCCCTCTGAGAGAACTTGTCTATGGTTGACTAATAATCATTCTCATTGCAGACCCTTTAAGTAAACTAAGCTACTGTTAAGTAACGTTAAACATCATCCCCAATTATAGGCCCTCTGAGAGAACTTGTCTATGGTTGACTAATAATCATTCTCATTGCAGACCCTTTAAGTAAACTAAGCTACTGTTAAGTAACGTTAAACATCATCCCCAATAATAGGCCCTCTGAGAGAACTTGTCTATGGTTGACTAATAATCATTCTCATTGCAGACCCTTTAAGTAAACTAAGCTACTGTTAAGTAACGTTAAACATCATCCCCAATTATAGGCCCTCTGAGAGAACTTGTCTATGGTTGACTAATAATCATTCTCATTGCAGACCCTTTAAGTAAACTAAGCTACTGTTAAGTAACGTTAAACATCATCCCCAATTATAGGCCCTCTGAGAGAACTTGTCTACGGTTGACTAATAATCATTCTCATTGCAGACCCTTTAAGTAAACTAAGCTACTGTTAAGTAACGTTAAACATCATCCCCAATTATAGGCCCTCTGAGAGAACTTGTCTATGGTTGACTAATAATCATTCTCATTGCAGACCCTTTAAGTAAACTAAGCTACTGTTAAGTAACGTTAAACATCATCCCCAATTATAGGCCCTCTGAGAGAACTTGTCTATGGTTGACTAATAATCATTCTCATTGCAGACCCTTTAAGTAAACTAAGCTACTGTTAAGTAACGTTAAACATCATCCCCAATTATAGGCCCTCTGAGAGAACTTGTCTATGGTTGACTAATAATCATTCTCATTGCAGACCCTTTAAGTAAACTAAGCTACTGTTAAGTAACGTTAAACATCATCCCCAATAATAGGCCCTCTGAGAGAACTTGTCTATGGTTGACTAATAATCATTCTCATTGCAGACCCTTTAAGTAAACTAAGCTACTGTTAAGTAACGTTAAACATCATCCCCAATTATAGGCCCTCTGAGAGAACTTGTCTATGGTTGACTAATAATCATTCTCATTGCAGACCCTTTAAGTAAACTAAGCTACTGTTAAGTAACGTTAAACATCATCCCCAATTATAGGCCCTCTGAGAGAACTTGTCTATGGTTGACTAATAATCATTCTCATTGCAGACCCTTTAAGTAAACTAAGCTACTGTTAAGTAACGTTAAACATCATCGCCCATTATAGGCCCTCTAAGAGGATTTATTGTTTAGTAAAATGAAACATAATTTTGTTGAGTAACATTAAACATCACTCCTTTATAGAGCCTCGTAGAGAGCAAGATGGTGTAGTATTAATGGCCTAAGGTGTATTCGACTATAACGTATGGTGATAAACTTGATATTTAACTGGTCAGCTGTTTCTGTAATGTTATGCTAGCACTCGTCATAACTTAAACAAATATTCCATGATTATGCAAGTGTCGTTAAACAGCAATTTACTAATATATTATATATGGCTGGTGATTACGTTCCATGTGTTCACTCTCGTTATTTTGCCGTATTGTTTTTGAAGGGATTCATATTGCATTTCTTCTTTGTTTGTACAGTCTCAATTGTGTTTGCCTAACAAATAAAACTAATTTAATATACCAAAGGTTAGCACATTTTAACATCATAAATAAATCTTCTCCTGTTGTAGGCCAAATGGTTAACAATGAAACAGAGGGGAATTACCTCAGCTAATGGGGAGTACAGCGTAAAAAAAAAAACCAAGTGTATCTTCTTGGCATGTAACATTCATGATGGAAATATTGTCATATAATTGACGCTATTACTAATAGTATTCACCATTTTCGTTCAATATACATGTAGATAGTAGATGACAGGCTAATATATATTGTTGGAATTGTACGAAAAATAAACTAGAACGGAAATTCAGTGTTTAAATATTATTTTTGAGGTGATATATTGAGTGTCAAATTGGATTCACATTCATACTTAAAGCTCCAATGTCAGGTAGGAATCTTTTTGTTCTTAACTAAAGTTATATAAGATTCGACTTGTCAGTAGAATGGGTTTGTAATAACGTTGTAAGATCTATATTATATTACTGTACATTGAAGATTTAACAGCCGCAATGGACGGTTTAAGCCAATAAAACCAGTTTAATTCCTTCTCTTTTCTTTTATATATTAATGTGCCTGTACCAAGCCATGAAAGTGAGCGGTTATGTATATGTGTGTTAGAAGTGAGCGGTCATGTATATGTGTGTTAGGAGTGAGCGGTCATGTATATGTGTGTTAGGAATGAGCGGTCATTATTTTGTGTGTTAGGAGTAAGCGGTCATGTATATGTGTGTTAGGAGTGAGCGGTCATGTATTTGTGTGTTAGGAGTGAGCGGTCATGTTTATGTGTGCTAGGAGTGAGCAGTCATGTATATGTGTGTTAGGAGTGAGCGGTCATGTATTTGTGTGTTAGGAGTGAGCGGTCATGTATATGTGTGTTAGGAGTGAGCGGTCATGTATATGTGTATTAGGAGTAAGCGGTCATGTATATGTGTGTTAGGAGTGAGCGGTCATGTATTTGTGTGTTAGGAGTGAGCGGTCATGTTTATGTGTGCTAGGAGTGAGCGGTCATGGATATGTGTGTTAGGAGTGAGCGGTTATGTATATGCGTGTTAGGAGTGAACGGTCATGTATATGTGTGTTAGGAGTGAGCGGTCATGTATTTGTGTGTTAGGAGTGAGCGGTCATGTATATGTGTGTTAGGAGTGAGCGGTCATGTTTATGTGTGTTAGGATTGCTGCAGTAGCCATTTGACCTGAGTTTCTACGATTTCTGGATTATAAATAGGTCTTTGTATTGTCTGACCTTCTGAATACCCCTTTAGTATCATCAACCTTTTCTTCCAATATGTTTATGTTTTCTATTGTTGTTTTATTCTTCTGCTTCTTTCTCTCTTTATTTTTATTTGTTTGTATGCATCTCTATTCATAGGTTATCAAACTTTGTTTAAGAGAATAACGATATCTATAATAGTTTGGCATTTTTTGCTTTTAATTTTATTGTTACTGTTGTTGTGATTCATTGTTTCCAACAAGTAGACAACAAGTAGATGGCGTTGAAATATAAATTTAGGATATAAAATATGAAATCGTTTTGTTACTTGAGGATCCGGGTAGCTCAATGAGTTAGGTAGTTGGATTACCTAGCAACTCATACAAGCCTATCACCAATACGGCGTGGGTTCGCGCCCGGCTTTGCAAATTACAAAAAAGGGTGCACTCGACTCGCAGTCACAAGTGATAAAGTTTACCAGTTGCTTGTCCATGGTCGGTGGTTCTCTCCGGGTACTCCGGCTTCTTCCACCACTAAAACTGGTCGCCATGATATAGCTGGAATATTGCTGAAGGTGGCGTTAAACACCAAAAATCAAATCAAATCAAATCAAATCAAATCGTTTTGTTACTTTACTTTAAACATATTTCATTGTTCAAAAAGACAAAAGGATAAGACACAAGTTAAACAACGTAGACAGTCGTCTCCCGATATTACAAGTTACACAATTGAACATTATAATATTTAATAACACAAATTTATAGTAAACGTTTATAGTAAATGAAGGCATGAAGAAGAAAAATTATGTATCGTTTTGTTTAAGAAAGCTTGTGAAAATAAGTGTAAGATACAGTACTTATTGAAACAAAAAAAAAAGCGGTCCGTATTGGATATAACAGGTTTCTCATTCCACACAAGTACTCAGGTGACGGCCGAGGTGCGTAACTTGTACAATAATGATGTTATAATTTATAAAATAAAACAAAAAGTTGTGAGAACAGTTTTGCTTGTGAACGAGTTTTCCTAAGTTTCCTATTACAACATTGGTCAAATTCTTAAGCTCGTTCATAAAAAGAACTGCAAGAACATCGGCCTGTAACATCGACATGTATCAAAGGCCTCTAACAGCGGCCTGTAACTGATATTAGAGGCCGCTTTACAATAGCATTGCTGGGGGTATTATTGTACAATGACATATTGACAACACATGACATATTGACAACACATGACATATTGACAACACTTGACATATTGACAACACTTGACATATTGACAACACTTGACATATTGACAACACATGACATATTGACAACACTTGACATTATCACATTAACACTTACCTGGACAAGACATTTTACACGATACAAAGACAACACCGACATCTTTATTTATACTAGATATATTAAATTTATATTGTACTTTCAATCAAAACGTAGATATCATATATAGTGCGCACGACGCCCTTCTGTGATAACCTTCATTAGGTACACTCAAACTCGAAAGATTGGAAAGCTATATAAATATCTGGCAGAGGTGTTAATGGAACACTTGAACATCAAACACTAACGGTAACGTGTTTATAAATCACATACCAGGATGACAGTTGTCAATGACTACTATACATCACATACCAGGATGACAGTTGTCAATGACTACTATACATCACATACCAGGATGACAGTTGTCAATGACTACTATAAATCACATACCAGGATGACAGTTGTCAATGACTACTATACATCACATACCAGGATGACAGTTGTCAATGACTACTATAAATAAAGTATTGTTTTTGGTGTGTTTGTTTGGTATAGACTCTGGATGTCGTTCCCATAATAATGATAATGTACATTATGTATTTACAATTCCTCCTCAACATTTAGTATCAAAAAATAAATTCAAAATTCTTTTGAGAATCAATCGATTCATTTTATAATTGAATGTTTTATTTTTTGTTATTAGCTCATTGCAAAACCTGACCATATCACACATGACATTCCAATCTAATACAGTACTACACTGACCATAGCACACATGACATTCCAATCTAACACAGTACTACACTGACCATAGCACACATGACATTCCAATCTTACACAGTACTACACTGATCATAGCACACATGACATTCCAATCTAATACAGTACTACACTGACCATAGCACACATGACATTCCAATCTTACACAGTACTACACTGACCATAGCACACATGACATTCCAATCTTACACAGTACTACACTGACCATAGCACACATGACATTCCAATCTAACACAGTACTACACTGACCATAGCACACATGACATTCCAATCTAACACAGTACTACACTGACCATAGCACACATGACATTCCAATCTTACACAGTACTACACTGACCATAGCACACATGACATTCCAATCTAACACAGTACTACACTGACCATAGCACACATGACATTCCAATCTTACAGAGTACTACACTGACCATAGCACACATGACATTCCAATCTAACACAGTACTACACTGACCATAGCACACATGACATTCCAATCTAACACAGTACTAAACCAGCATCATGTCAGTCCAGTCTCAATGTTCTTAGTGATGTGTTTTAATCATCTGACCGGTAGCTTATGTATGTTATTATTGATGTATTATGATCTGACCGGTATGATATTCACCATGGTTATGGTGCTTAACGCCCTTTTTAAAGGAAAACGCCATGGTCTTAACAAGTTAGCGTGAAAATTTATGATAGTAAATAAAAGACATTTGTGTTAATGACTGTTTTGGTCATTGAAGTTACATGTAGCACCAAATAATGGGGATCATCATTTTTCGTAACTCTTAAATGTGAGGAGACAAAAGGCATAATCCATTCTCGGATTATACCTGCAATTAAAGCTCTTCCGAAAGAGCCGTGACGTCACGCAAGCGGTATCGTATAATATAGCAGCATTGATCAGTTGCAATTTTATCATTAAAAATTATGTAAATCGTAAAATAACGTCGTATATTTATCTTTTGATATTTACAAAATCATTATGACTTCATGTCAAGCATTTTATTGCATTAACGAAAAGGGAAAGTGTGAGAAGAATTTTTTTTTGTAATTACCGATCAGGACTACCCTAGTTAACACATCGACCAGTGACCACGAAAAACACGGGAAAGTACGACAGCATTGGCGACAAAAAAGAAAAAAGCATATGTACGCATAAAACGAGTTAAAAATGACAGTTACTTAAACTACGGCCAATCATGTAATACATGGAATTATACGTAGATACTACCCCCCCCCCCCCCCCCCCCCCCTTTGTTTTATGAAAATGTAACATGGGATGGGAATTTTAAGAAACAAATTAGGACGATATACCATTTGCTAACATTGTATTGCAGTTCATCTGATATTAAAAAATAACCAAAAGGGCTCGATGTTACATTATTTATTCAACTAACATGATCTGTATCTGTGACGTTACATGAAGAGGTGTCATGGCCGCTTACAATACGACAGGAAATTCCAAATATTCATATTTCTAATTGGGTAAATTAATGTTAATAAAGGTGTTTTTTGTTTAATAATTAGTTATTTACGAATAAAAAGTTACAATGTATTGTATTATAACAATTGTTCAACTGACTGGAGTTTTCCTTTAACAATATTTCAGTTATATCGTTGTACACCATGGCGGATGTGTACACTCATATAAGTTAATTCACCGAAATAGCGTTAACTATTAACTATATTGAGATGTGTGCAAAGTC
This sequence comes from Bathymodiolus brooksi, assembly GCA_963680875.1. Lineage (NCBI taxonomy): Eukaryota > Metazoa > Mollusca > Bivalvia > Mytilida > Modiolidae > Bathymodiolus > Bathymodiolus brooksi. Next base: position 138,111,148 of record OY804577.1, read on the forward strand.
AATATAAATTCGTAGTCAGTATGTCGGCACTTACATGGGTTATTAAATATATCTTTGTTTGAAATTGACAGGTTTTTTGGGTTTTTTGTTTGTTTTTTTTCTTTATTGTCTTATTCTGCCTGTTAACAATCATCACCTTGACCCAGGCTTCCAAGTGATGAATTTACATACAAATATAATTTCATTTACAAATATTATTTTAAATTTCACAATTTGTCAATACATTAGAAATTAACAGTTTTTAGATAATGTAATTGATGGAAACTAAGGTAAAACTCAGGTAAATATCCATCATTAGTTAATCTCTTGATGATGAAAGGATCTGATGAAGGTTATTCTAGAAACGCACCGAGAGGTTATTCTAGAAACGCACCGAGAGCATTAAATTACATATCTACGTTTTTATTAGGAACCTTTTCGTACATTTTTAGACCTATCTAGAGACGGCGACTGATATTTTCTTGATTATAGATTGTGCCTAAGAAAATATCTCGTTTCTTTCAATTGTTACGCCGTAATCAGCTTATTTCCCAATAGAATCAGCCTTTGTTTAGTCGTAGTAATTAATTTGTTATTCCAATGGTAATTAACATTGATTAATCCGATGGAACCAATCAATTCGTCAATCAATACGAATGATCGGTTTAATTGATTTGACTTACAAGAGTCGTGAGTCTATCTACTTAATAACATTGCTTTACCTCTATACACTATTACTATATAATTAGATGATATAAATAGAATTGTGTAGGATTTCACTTGATATTCTATTTCTATAGACAGGTTTTAGAAATAACTAAATAAGATACTATCTCTTATCCTACATTATAGACAGGTTTTAGAAATAACTAAATAAGATACTATCTCTTATCCTACATTATAGACAGGTTTTAGAAATAACTAAATAAGATACTATCTCTTATCCTACATTATAGACAGGTTTTAGAAATAACGAAATAAGATACTATCTCTTATCCTACATTATAGACAGGTTTTAGAAATAACTAAATAAGATACTATCTCTTATCCTACATTATAGACAGGTTTTAGAAATAACTAAATAAGATACTATCTCTTATCCTACATTATAGACAGGTTTTATAAATAACTAAATAAGATACTATCTCTTATCCTACATTATAGACAGGTATTAGAAATAACTAAATAAGATACTATCTCTTATCCTACATTATAGACAGGTATTTGAAATAACTAAATAAGATACTATCTCTTATCCTACATTATAGACAGGTTTTAGAAATAACGAAATAAGATACTATCTCTTATCCTACATTATAGACAGGTTTTAGAAATAACTAAGTAAGATACTATCTCTTATCCTACATTATAGACAGGTTTTAGAAATAACTAAATAAGATACTATCTCTTATCCTACATTATAGACAGGTTTTAGAAATAACTAAATAAGATACTATCTCTTATCCTACATTATAGACAGGTTTTAGAAATAACTAAATAAGATACTATCTCTTATCCTACATTATAGACAGGTTTTAGAAATAACTAAATAAGATACTATCTCTTATCCTACATTATAGACAGGTTTTAGAAATAACGAAATAAGATACTATCTCTTATCCTACATTATAGACAGGTTTTAGAAATAACTAAATAAGATACTATCTCTTATCCTACATTATAGACAGGTTTTACAAATAACTAAATAAGATACTATCTCTTATCCTACATTATAGACAGGTTTTAGAAATAACTAAATAAGATACTATCTCTTATCGTACATTATAGACAGGTTTTAGAAATAACTAAATAAGATACTATCTCTTATCCTACATTATAGACAGGTTTTAGAAATAACTAAATAAGATACTATCTCTTATCCTACATTATAGACAGGTTTTAGAAATAACTAAATAAGATACTATCTCTTATCCTACATTATAGACAGGTTTTAGAAATAACTAAATAAGATACTATCTCTTATCCTACATTATAGACAGGTTTTAGAAATAACTAAATAAGATACTATCTCTTATCCTACATTATAGACAGGTTTTAGAAATAACGAAATAAGATACTATCTCTTATCCTACATTATAGACAGGTTTTAGAAATAACTAAGTAAGATACTATCTCTTATCCTACATTATAGACAGGTATTTGAAATAACTAAATAAGATACTATCTCTTATCCTACATTATAGACAGGTATTTGAAATAACTAAATAAGATACTATCTCTTATCCTACATTATAGACAGGTTTTAGAAATAACTAAATAAGATACTATCTCTTATCCTACATTATAGACAGGTTTTAGAAATAACTAAATAAGATACTATCTCTTATCCTACATTATAGACAGGTTTTACAAATAACTAAATAAGATACTATCTCTTATCCTACATTATAGACAGGTTTTACAAATAACTAAATAAGATACTATCTCTTATCCTACATTATAGACAGGTTTTAGAAATAACTAAATAAGATACTATCTCTTATCCTACATTATAGACAGGTTTTAGAAATAACTAAATAAGATACTATCTCTTATCCTACATTATAGACAGGTTTTAGAAATAACTAAATAAGATACTATCTTTTATCCTACATTATAGACAGGTTTTAGAAATAACGAAATAAGATACTATCTCTTATCCTACATTATAGACAGGTTTTAGAAATAACTAAATAAGATACTATCTTTTATCCTACATTATAGACAGGTTTTAGAAATAACGAAATAAGATACTATCTCTTATCCTACATTATAGACAGGTTTTAGAAATAACTAAATAAGATACTATCTCTTATCCTACATTATAGACAGGTTTTAGAAATAACTAAATAAGATACTATCTCTTATCCTACATTATAGACAGGTTTTAGAAATAATTAAATAAGATACTATCTCTTATCCTACATTATAGACAGGTTTTAGAAATAACGAAATTAGATACTATGTCTTATCCTACATTATAGACAGGTTTTAGAAATAACTAAATAAGATACTATCTCTTATCCTACATTATAGACAGGTTTTAGAAATAACTAAATAAGATACTATCTCTTATCCTACATTATAGACAGGTTTTAGAAATAACGAAATAAGATACTATCTCTTATCCTACATTATAGACAGGTTTTAGAAATAACTAAATAAGATACTATCTCTTATCCTACATTATAGACAGGTTTTAGAAATAACTAAATAAGATACTATCTCTTATCCTACATTATAGACAGGTTTTAGAAATAACGAAATAAGATACTATCTCTTATCCTACATTATAGACAGGTTTTAGAAATAACTAAATAAGATACTATCTCTTATCCTACATTATAGACAGGTTTTAGAAATAACTAAATAAGATACTATCTCTTATCCTACATTATAGACAGGTTTTAGAAATAACTAAATAAGATACTATCTCTTATCCTACATTATAGACAGGTTTTAGAAATAACTAAATAAGATACTATCTCTTATCGTACATTATAGACAGGTTTTAGAAATAACGAAATAAGATACTATCTCTTATCCTACATTATAGACAGGTTTTAGAAATAACTAAATAAGATACTATCTCTTATCCTACATTATAGACAGGTTTTAGAAATAACTAAATAAGATACTATCTCTTATCCTACATTATAGACAGGTTTTAGAAATAACTAAATAAGATACTATCTCTTATCCTACATTATAGACAGGTTTTAGAAATAACTAAATAAGATACTATCTCTTATCCTACATTATAGACAGGTTTTAGAAATAACTAAATAAGATACTATCTCTTATCCTACATTATAGACAGGTTTTAGAAATAACTAAATAAGATACTATCTCTTATCCTACATTATAGACAGGTTTTAGAAATAACTAAATAAGATACTATCTCTTATCCTACATTATAGACAGGTTTTAGAAATAACTAAATAAGATACTATCTCTTATCCTACATTATAGACAGGTTTTAGAAATAACGAAATAAGATACTATCTCTTATCCTACATTATAGACAGGTTTTAGAAATAACGAAATAAGATACTATCTCTTATCCTACATTATAGACAGGTTTTAGAAATAACTAAATAAGATACTATCTCTTATCCTACATTATAGACAGGTTTTACAAATAACTAAATAAGATACTATCTCTTATCCTACATTATAGACAGGTTTTAGAAATAACTAAATAAGATACTATCTCTTATCGTACATTATAGACAGGTTTTAGAAATAACTAAATAAGATACTATCTCTTATCCTACATTATAGACAGGTTTTAGAAATAACTAAATAAGATACTATCTCTTATCCTACATTATAGACAGGTTTTAGAAATAACTAAATAAGATACTATCTCTTATCCTACATTATAGACAGGTTTTAGAAATAACTAAATAAGATACTATCTCTTATCCTACATTATAGACAGGTTTTAGAAATAACTAAATAAGATACTATCTCTTATCCTACATTATAGACAGGTTTTAGAAATAACGAAATAAGATACTATCTCTTATCCTACATTATAGACAGGTTTTAGAAATAACTAAGTAAGATACTATCTCTTATCCTACATTATAGACAGGTATTTGAAATAACTAAATAAGATACTATCTCTTATCCTACATTATAGACAGGTATTTGAAATAACTAAATAAGATACTATCTCTTATCCTACATTATAGACAGGTTTTAGAAATAACTAAATAAGATACTATCTCTTATCCTACATTATAGACAGGTTTTAGAAATAACTAAATAAGATACTATCTCTTATCCTACATTATAGACAGGTTTTACAAATAACTAAATAAGATACTATCTCTTATCCTACATTATAGACAGGTTTTACAAATAACTAAATAAGATACTATCTCTTATCCTACATTATAGACAGGTTTTACAAATAACTAAATAAGATACTATCTCTTATCCTACATTATAGACAGGTTTTAGAAATAACTAAATAAGATACTATCTCTTATCCTACATTATAGACAGGTTTTAGAAATAACTAAATAAGATACTATCTCTTATCCTACATTATAGACAGGTTTTAGAAATAACGAAATAAGATACTATCTCTTATCCTACATTATAGACAGGTTTTAGAAATAACTAAATAAGATACTATCTCTTATCCTACATTATAGACAGGTTTTAGAAATAACTAAATAAGATACTATCTTTTATCCTACATTATAGACAGGTTTTAGAAATAACGAAATAAGATACTATCTCTTATCCTACATTATAGACAGGTTTTAGAAATAACTAAATAAGATACTATCTCTTATCCTACATTATAGACAGGTTTTAGAAATAACTAAATAAGATACTATCTCTTATCCTACATTATAGACAGGTTTTAGAAATAATTAAATAAGATACTATCTCTTATCCTACATTATAGACAGGTTTTAGAAATAACGAAATTAGATACTATGTCTTATCCTACATTATAGACAGGTTTTAGAAATAACTAAATAAGATACTATCTCTTATCCTACATTATAGACAGGTTTTAGAAATAACTAAATAAGATACTATCTCTTATCCTACATTATAGACAGGTTTTAGAAATAACGAAATAAGATACTATCTCTTATCCTACATTATAGACAGGTTTTAGAAATAACTAAATAAGATACTATCTCTTATCCTACATTATAGACAGGTTTTAGAAATAACTAAATAAGATACTATCTCTTATCCTACATTATAGACAGGTTTTAGAAATAACGAAATAAGATACTATCTCTTATCCTACATTATAGACAGGTTTTAGAAATAACTAAATAAGATACTATCTCTTATCCTACATTATAGACAGGTTTTAGAAATAACTAAATAAGATACTATCTCTTATCCTACATTATAGACAGGTTTTAGAAATAACTAAATAAGATACTATCTCTTATCCTACATTATAGACAGGTTTTAGAAATAACTAAATAAGATACTATCTCTTATCGTACATTATAGACAGGTTTTAGAAATAACGAAATAAGATACTATCTCTTATCCTACATTATAGACAGGTTTTAGAAATAACTAAATAAGATACTATCTCTTATCCTACATTATAGACAGGTTTTAGAAATAACTAAATAAGATACTATCTCTTATCCTACATTATAGACAGGTTTTAGAAATAACTAAATAAGATACTATCTCTTATCCTACATTATAGACAGGTTTTAGAAATAACTAAATAAGATACTATCTCTTATCGTACATTATAGACAGGTATTTGAAATAACTAAATAAGATACTATCTCTTATCCTACATTATAGACAGGTTTTAGAAATAACTAAATAAGATACTATCTCTTATCCTACATTATAGACAGGTTTTAGAAATAACTAAATAAGATACTATCTCTTATCCTACATTATAGACAGGTTTTAGAAATAACTAAATAAGATACTATCTCTTATCCTACATTATAGACAGGTTTTAGAAATAACTAAATAAGATACTATCTCTTATCCTACATTATAGACAGGTTTTAGAAATAACTAAATAAGATACTATCTCTTATCCTACATTATAGACAGGTTTTAGAAATAACTAAATAAGATACTATCTCTTATCGTACATTATAGACAGGTTTTAGAAATAACGAAATAAGATACTATCTCTTATCCTACATTATAGACAGGTTTTAGAAATAACTAAATAAGATACTATCTCTTATCCTACATTATAGACAGGTTTTAGAAATAACTAAATAAGATACTATCTCTTATCCTACATTATAGACAGGTTTTAGAAATAACGAAATAAGATACTATCTCTTATCCTACATTATAGACAGGTTTTAGAAATAACTAAATAAGATACTATCTCTTATCCTACATTATAGACAGGTTTTAGAAATAACTAAATAAGATACTATCTCTTATCCTACATTATAGACAGGTTTTAGAAATAACTAAATAAGATACTATCTCTTATCCTACATTATAGACAGGTTTTAGAAATAACTAAATAAGATACTATCTCTTATCGTACATTATAGACAGGTATTTGAAATAACTAAATAAGATACTATCTCTTATCCTACATTATAGACAGGTTTTAGAAATAACTAAATAAGATACTATCTCTTATCCTACATTATAGACAGGTTTTAGAAATAACTAAATAAGATACTATCTCTTATCCTACATTATAGACAGGTTTTAGAAATAACTAAATAAGATACTATCTCTTATCCTACATTATAGACAGGTTTTAGAAATAACTAAATAAGATACTATCTCTTATCCTACATTATAGACAGGTTTTAGAAATAACTAAATAAGATACTATCTCTTATCCTACATTATAGACAGGTTTTAGAAATAACTAAATAAGATACTATCTCTTATCGTACATTATAGACAGGTTTTAGAAATAACGAAATAAGATACTATCTCTTATCCTACATTATAGACAGGTTTTAGAAATAACTAAATAAGATACTATCTCTTATCCTACATTATAGACAGGTTTTAGAAATAACTAAATAAGATACTATCTCTTATCCTACATTATAGACAGGTTTTAGAAATAACGAAATAAGATACTATCTCTTATCCTACATTATAGACAGGTTTTAGAAATAACTAAATAAGATACTATCTCTTATCCTACATTATAGACAGGTATTTGAAATAACTAAATAAGATACTATCTCTTATCCTACATTATAGACAGGTTTTAGAAATAACTAAATAAGATACTATCTCTTATCCTACATTATAGACAGGTTTTAGAAATAACTAAATAAGATACTATCTCTTATCCTACATTATAGACAGGTTTTAGAAATAACTAAATAAGATACTATCTCTTATCCTACATTATAGACAGGTTTTAGAAATAACGAAATAAGATACTATCTCTTATCCTACATTATAGACAGGTTTTAGAAATAACTAAATAAGATACTATCTCTTATCCTACATTATAGACAGGTTTTAGAAATAACGAAATAAGATACTATCTCTTATCCTACATTATAGACATGTATTAGAAATAACTAAATAAGATACTATCTCTTATCCTACATTATAGACAGGTTTTAGAAATAACTAAATAAGATACTATCTCTTATCCTACATTATAGACAGGTTTTAGAAATAACTAAATAAGATACTATCTCTTATCCTACATTATAGACAGGTTTTAGAAATAACTAAATAAGATACTATCTCTTATCCTACATTATAGACAGGTTTTAGAAATAACGAAATAAGATACTATCTCTTATCCTACATTATAGACAGGTTTTAGAAATAACTAAATAAGATACTATCTCTTATCCTACATTATAGACAGGTTTTAGAAATAACGAAATAAGATACTATCTCTTATCCTACATTATAGACAGGTTTTAGAAATAACTAAATAAGATACTATCTCTTATCCTACATTATAGACAGGTTTTAGAAATAACTAAATAAGATACTATCTCTTATCCTACATTATAGACAGGTTTTAGAAATAACTAAATAAGATACTATCTCTTATCCTACATTATAGACAGGTTTTTAGAAATGACTAAATAAGATACTATCTCTTATCCTACATTATAGACAGGTTTTAGAAATAACTAAATAAGATACTATCTCTTATCCTACATTATAGACAGGTTTTAGAAATAACGAAATAAGATACTATCTCTTATCCTACATTATAGACAGGTATTTGAAATAACTAAATAAGATACTATCTCTTATCCTACATTATAGACAGGTTTTAGAAATAACTAAATAAGATACTATCTCTTATCCTACATTATAGACAGGTTTTAGAAATAACTAAATAAGATACTATCTCTTATCCTACATTATAGACAGGTTTTAGAAATAACGAAATAAGATACTATGTCTTATCCTACATTATAGACAGGTTTTTAGAAATAACTAAATAAGATACTATCTCTTATCCTACATTATAGACAGGTTTTAGAAATAACTAAATAAGATACTATCTCTTATCCTACATTATAGACAGGTTTTAGAAATAACTAAGTAAGATACTATCTCTTATCCTACATTATAGACAGGTTTTAGAAATAACTAAATAAAATACTATCTCTTATCCTACATTATAGACAGGTTTTAGAAATAACGAAATAAGATACTATATCTTATCCTACATTATAGACAGGTTTTAGAAATAACTAAATAAGATACTATCTCTTATCCTACATTATAGACAGGTTTTAGAAATAACTAAATAAGATACTATCTCTTATCCTACATTATAGACAGGTTTTAGAAATAACTAAATAAGATACTATCTCTTATCCTACATTATAGACAGGTTTTAGAAATAACTAAATAAGATACTATCTCTTATCCTACATTATAGACAGGTTTTAGAAATAACTAAATAAGATATACATGTAGTATTAGTGCAAAAAGTCACCCCTTTCACAATAATTACACAAGTTTGCATGACTTTTATTCCTATTTATTTCAATTATGTAATGATTAAAGAAGTTCTCATCAAAAGTTCTGAATGATTGAAGATGACAATTTGGACGATTTATTTGATATTGTAGGTATAAATGTTATCAACATTTGAAATGTGCTATACAAGTAAATTACGTTTTGCAAAAGTAAATAATCTCAATAGGTACTTCTTTTCGGTCGACCATAGAGTAATACAATACTACACAACATATCTGAATATTTAAACACAACTATTGATGTATTGCATGACATTTAAATTTCATTGTCTTAACTAATGACAAAAGGATAAAACAAATAGCATGTAGAAAACGCATATATCATCAGGTACTTAACTTATATCTGAACAAAGTAGTATAGATAAAGATACAACTTGGGAATCATAAATCAGAAATAAGATGGGTACAGGCGTAGTTAATTCCATGAAATGTCCCATGAAATTGTGATATCATTACATATATTTTTATGAAATAGAACATGGTTTTGATATTGTCTGTATGATCGTGATAATTAATGCATTTAGATGGAAATATAGAAGAGTTTGAAGATACCATTAGTGTAACCGGAAACCGTAAATCGAAGGACACACAAAAGAAAAACGACAAATGATAAACAACGAATCACTAAACAGAAAATTAAAGATCGTGCAACGGGAACCGGGGCGAATTTAGGTGCTCCGGAAGGGTAGGCAGTCCATGTTATAGGTGCTCCGGAAGGGTAGGCAGTCCATGCTCCACTAGAACAGGAAATCTTACCTCATGCTTGGATTTATTGACTAATTATTTAATCAACTTATATATGATTATTTAAACTGATACTGAAAATGTTGACGAGATGTCTGGACGATGTATCAATATATTTGGTTCTGGTGTTCTACTCTTGACCTATGCTTAGTATATGCCCCTAAATTCATTACGTCATTTAACCATTAATATGCGAGCGAAGCGAGCTCTTTATGGTTAAAAATGTGTACCCAGGATTTTCTTCACATGGCTTCACATACTGATGGATATTTATTTTTCTGCACATTGTAAACACGTTCCGTGTAGCACACTTACATACTCTACTAATGAAGATCTTCTTAACATAAAGCGCAAAGGTGATGCTAAATCTCGTACCCTCTCTCGTACGTCCGATACCACTGAAACCCGGAACCCGTGTGTAATAAAAGTCATTTTGTTAACTTGTTCTACTTATATTGATATTTTCAAATTTATTAAATCTCTTCTGACATACTGACAATAATTTTTTTTACGTGGAAGTTAACTTTTGAGATCTCGTAAGGAACAACGAGAGTTCGATTGAATGAGACTAGATTCGGCCCTAAAAAAGTCGTCCCCGATATATCTCGGCCAAAAAAACCTCGACACTTTTTGATGCACTGGATGAGCGTGAAATTGGCAGATAATTTTCAGATTCGCGAGCATTCATGGCCGTGCCTGTTTCATATTAAATAGATAGATATAGTCATAAAGGACTTTGGCGAGATTTTATCTCTTGGGCGAGATTTTATATAAATCTTTTGTACTTCAAACATTTAAATGTGCTCTTTGTAGATGTAGTATGATATGTGCGGAGATCAACTGTCATTGCAATTAGATATATTATGGTCGAACAATAATAGCGACTAATGGGTCTGTGTCTGCAGGCTTATCTTTGTCATAGTCATTCCGTCTTGTTATTTTTTCTAAGTTTGTAACCGAAATTGATAAAGATTACATTCAAAATTTTATTTTGCAAGTTTTGATGTCGGAAAGTGAATTATGGTGAAGTTTAATATGGCTTAGTATTTACTTTGTAGCATGTTGTTGTTCAGATTTTTCAAGGTTTGTTTTGTTTACTTTTCTTTGATATATTGTGAAGTATACTTGGATAACACACAAAATTATGTGCTGATTGAATATTACTTTGGCACACAGAAGGAAATTGTTTGCTCTAATGCTAAATAAACAAGAAGAACTATAAGTACATCATATTTCAAAATAATAAAATGTTTTATGAAATAGAATAATACATGTTTGTTCATATATACTTTCTGAAACTGTACTTCACTATTGTTCTAATTTTGAAACAGAAAAAGCATTGTATTTTGGAGTATGAGAATGGACAATCCGGAGAAACTGGAAACATTGGGTAGACAACATACAAGACGAAGACAAACAAAGCGAAAAAAAAACAAATATAAGTGCAAGTTTGCTATATTTAGAAAGGGAAAATACATGTTTGTTTTTATTTCTCAACGTCAAATTCTCCATTTATCTCTAAAATATTACTCAATTACTCAATATTTGCAAGTATCATTATATACGTGTTGACAAAAGGTATTACAATTGGGATGGCTAATTGTGTTATCTGTCGTCATAGCAATGATATGTTTATTATATAATAGTAAGAGTAATGATAGATTATGTATGATACAAGAAAACCGTAAAACGCAAAGTTATCAATCGAATTGAAAATGGAATTCATTTACAATAGAAACCCAAAGATATATAAACAAAAGAACGCACAATTTGACAGCACAGAAAAAACCCACAAATAATGGTTGACTTGAGGAATGTCCGGAATGAAGTCCCATATCTGTTGCTTTAACGTCTTAGATATTCGAAGCAGATCAACAAGACGGTGTTATCTTCTATTCTTCCTATTCTAGCAACACCATTGATGTACAAATTAATGCTGTGGTGTGGTGTGCAATAAAATGTCATCACTGGTGCTTTATAATGAACTTTATAATGAACATATTTAGACATATAACGTACGTCTACTATTGGTCAAGATGTATTATCAGAGATCAACGAGTTTGCGTACTACATTTTTTACGTTGAATTAATAAAATTTTCTATTAAACTGCACCAATATTTTTCAAATTGTGAGAAATACGTCAACCAACAATAAATATATTGCAGTGAATGGTGTTTTGAATAAAAAAGGCAAAATAATGAAAGATGAACATGATTGTGTCAATGCCTTTTTAGTTTATAGGATAATATTATGTAAAATGACCACATGACAAAGGATTGATTGTTGGTAGGTTGATTAACGTCCAGTGGCAAATATTTGAGGGATGGGGGTAAAAGGACAACCGTGGCATCGATTTATGACTGCCTCTGTAAAAATATGGGGATTTTGGTAGGAATTTTGCACGTCACCCACCATGGTTCAATATAAGGTTTTTCGTATTATGACCTCACAACCCTACATTCTCTGGGTTGAGCCATAGTAACCGTCTCCAGTTATCAGTATGTGTAACACGAAAGTGTGTCAAAGTATGTTTATTTGTAGAACAATATAGTGTAAATCAGACGTGAATCAAAATATTTTGTAAACGTGAGGATATTGTAAATAATTAAACGAGCAAATGTCAAAATCGTTTTGTTTTCTTCTTTAAAGAAGCGTTTCTATTGACACAGGAGAAAAAACATTGTTGGAAGTTTAATTCACATTAAATGTCAATTTGTGTTAGACGGTTATATTTTAGGACGTTTGTTCCGATTTGTTATCTTTATGAAGATAATAGCTTTGAGTTTATTTTCCACTTCATATGATGAATAGTAATAATGGATTTCAACGTTACCGCATAATATACAAAAAGTAGAATGAATCCCTATACGTTTGTAATATCTTTATTCTAGTCTATAAATACCCATTCTTATCTCCATAATGCTTGAGTCAACAAAATTAGACCTACAAAACCGTATTTTAATATAGCATTTTATTTTTTGGTTTTATTTATTAAAGGCATACAGGCTGTCATAATTTTATGTTTATATTAAAAGTTGCTAATATTCGATGTTTTATACTAATAAAATGTTCTGAAAAGAAAGCCAGGTTTACAAAATCTGTTATAATATCGTAATTAGTGAAAATAATTCGAATGTTTAGCATCGTCTGTTGGTGGAATCGCCATTAACACATGATTAATTATGAATCGGCTGCAGTTCCGAAGTTTTCCGAGCAGCGTGTGATAACTGCTATTAATAGCTGAGTATGCTTAAGTTCAGTCCATCTGTCATATTCATCACCTATGGATACTCTGATTTTGTTGTATTTTGCCGAATCCTCCTTTTTGTGTCGTTTTCGTGTAGAATCCGTCAATGGTTTTGTTCTTCCACGATTCGAGTTTTGCACATCCGACATTTTCTTCATCAATAAACTATTTCGCACATGCGCAAACGCTTTCTCGAATGAGTTCACTGCCAGGTCGTATGAATATTGGGCGGTCAACATTGAATTCTTTCCTGGATGGAAGAAAATCAAACAGCGACGTATTTCCTCCGTTCTAGGCTATTTACGTGTGATACTATGAACAATTTCAACTGCAAAATATATTTATGGTTTTTTTAAATCAAAGTATAGGTCTTGTATTGGGAAACATTTGTTAAATGAGGGTGATGATAAAAGAAGTATGTGTGTATGTGGGGGGGGGGGGGGGGGTATTCTGTGGACGTGATTGTATGATAATTAGACACAACTAACATTAAGTATGTATACTGTTCTTTTGAAATACAGGATTTTAGCCATTAGATACAAACCTTGTATCATATATATGTATGTGATATATTATATGTACATTTGAGGGTTCTATTTTCATGACATCATCAGCTTGGAATGTGAGAAAACCCCTATGACGTCTACGTCAATAAATACAAAATTAGGAATATTTATAATACTAATAATAATAAAGTAGTTGGATTTATAACTACTACCTATGCAATCAGTGCCTTTCACCACTGAGGTGTACTCGATACAACATTATGTGCTAATGTTTGTCAGTGACTTGTGACATGTCGTTGGTTTTCTCCGGGTACTCCGAAATATTGTTGAAAGAGGGGGTTAAAAACCATAAACCTAAACACAAATCTTTATTATTGTGATGTCATCAGCTTGGAATGTGGGAACCCCCTATGACGTCTGCATCAATAAATCTAAAATACAATTGGGAATACTTATTAGTAACGCTTACTTCGTATGTTTCATATATTGCAATGGTATGTCTCATTAACAATGACACTTCACACCAAACAAGTATGTGCCAAAAAATAGCATAGAACAATCATTGTGTATTCGGACAGTGACATCGATAGATGAATGAAATGTTTGAATGTTGTGAGGTTAGGTAGCATACATCTATAATGCAGAAAACTATTTTGAATTTGTTAAATGTGTGCATTAATGAATCATAACAGTATTACCCTCTTTTGATTGATTTGATTTGATTTGATTTTTGGTGTTTAGCGCCATTTTCAGTAATATTTCAGCTATATCATGGCGACCAGTTTTAGTGGTGGAAGAAGCCGGAGTACCCGGAGAGAACCACCGACCATGGGTAAGTAACTGGTAAACTTTATCACTTGCGGCTGCGAGTCGAGTGCACCTTTTTCGTAATTTACAAACTCATTGAGTCACCCGGGCCCTTACCGTCTTTTGTCCTGTGAAAATGTTAGATAAGCGTATCATATGGATAAAATTAATGTTTGTATCATGTATGTTGAACACACCGCATCACTAATCGACAATATGAGTCTCGTACTGATATTGTTGACATAACTGACTCGACAAGATACAACCAATTGTACCAACACAATATGTATATAATGTTTATTTACATCTACTATGTCAATCAATGCCCATCACAAATAAGGTTAGTGAGTTGCAATTCGGGCTGTGGTTAGGTGGTCTAGATTTCAATTGTTTTGGTTAATTGAATACATACGACCTCTCAGTTAAAAGGGGACGTCGTCATCGTGATCGTATGGTAGTTGGGTTTACAACTACCTGTACAATCAGTGCCTATCACCACTGAAGTTGTGAGTTCGAATCTCGATCATGGCGAGGTGTCCTCGATACAACATTATGTGATAAAGTTTATCAGTGACTTGAGCCAGGTCTGTGGGTTTTCTCCGGGTATTCCGGTTTCCTCCACCAATATAACTGAAATATTGTTAAAAGTGGCGCTAAGTACCGTAACCCCTCCTAGTTAAATACAATCATTTTCAAACAAATATTAATACATAACATAATAATGCATAGACATATTTATTAAATAAAGACCAACTGCAATGTGTAATAAGACCTTAGGGTTCTAATTTAGTACACAGGACACCTGGTGGAATAATCTTTATCAGGTACGTTCATACTTAAACGATTGGAAAGTCAAATAATTTAACAGCAATTCGGGAGCAAGTAAAACACACACCCTGATTTTGAATCAAAAGTCCCCAGAATATGAACAAAATGCATAACAATGACAATGTTTTGATACATTTTATGTCTTGACGTTAAAACAACCATGCAACGATTAACGTCTTTGTCTGTAAATGTAGATTTTTATGTCGTGTTAGTAAATAATGTATATATATGTTATCTCACTTTTCCTTTTGCGGGGGAGGTATCTAAGACTTCCTTTAATGTACCATTGATGTTCCCTCGTGTCTTTGAAGTTTTTATGTATATATGTGGCTTAGTCTCTGATGAATTTTAAAACGCAAAGCCTTTGCATGTCTGTTGTTATCTAATATTATGTTTGTTTACTACAAATTTGAATACATAAGACAAATTTAAAAATACCAAAATTACCGAACTCCGAACAATCTTCCAAAGGGAAAGTCAAAACTCATAAGTATATAAACAGACAAAATCAGTCAACAACCGAAAAACTGTGAAAACCGTAATGACCCTGACTTGGTACAAGCATTTCTAAAGAAATGGTGGGTTGAATCAGATTTTAAAGCGCCAGACCTCCCGCTTTCATTACGGCTCCGGCTGTCACTATAACAGTATTTATAACAATACTAGAACAAAACAGGTAACATAGTTGTCAAAGCAGTACCAAATTCAGTGAGGAGGGTAGATCATCTATGGTGAACCATCTCCATCAACAACCCCGAGTCAACAGAAGCCATAAATCGAAGAAGCACAGACAATATAATTACAAATAGACAACACGAAATCTAAAGACTAAGCAACGTGAACCCACTAAAACAGGGAGATAACTCATGTGCTCAAGAAGGGTAAGCAATTCCTGCTCCACTTGTGAAACCCGTAAACACATCTGATTACCTCTTTTGATACCCTCGAACCTTTGTCAACATTGAGACATTTTTTCTTTCATATTTTTGTCTGTTTATTGCTGGTATAAAATTGAAAATTTATATAAACCAAAGGGACATTATTTTATGTTTCTTTTCCCTAAAAAATAATGGTCTTTAGACAACTAATTATTCTTTCTTAGCTATAGTCAGTTAATACGAGCATTCAGAGTCCTTGATTTTTGTTCTGTCCATATGAAATGTTTTTTTAAACAGTGATGTTCAACAATTTCACCAGAATTATTTTTGTGCATGTCCCAAACACAATCTGACTGGGTTGCACAAACCTGACTTAAATTTAAGTGTCAATTAAAACTTAATTGAGACTTAAATTTACTTGAAATGTACACTTAAGGTTTAATTGAGACTTAAAATTAATGGACGTTTGTGCAACCCAGATTTCCAACACCATTTGTCTTCATTTTGTGTTTATGTTTTAAGGTAGGAGCTGTGTGTTATTTTTGTTGATATTTATCGAATTATTGACCATCACTTTGTAAACTTTCTATTCACAAACCTTTCAAGTTTATGTGAAAAATCGTACCACGTCGAAAATAATAGCCGCACTTGAACACTAATGTGCTTGACCCCTCCTTTCAGGATGTCACATCTTGAAATTAGCAGACCTTATTATATTTAAAAAAAAAATAGAATAATGTTCTCTAGGAACTTTTTAGCATGCTGAACAAAACATGCAGTTATTAAGAAGGGAGGGTTGGGATCCAATTAACCGGTTTAACACCGCCACATAATTGTGCCTGTTCCAGACCAGGACTTCCAACGTCATATGTCGTGGTGTTTTTTGTGTTCGGTTTGTTGATAATGGTGAAATTGATGGCCATCACTGTTTAAACCTTTTTTTTTTATAGTATTGTTGCCGAATTTTGAAAAGAGGTGAAAGTTGTCTGACACTATACTAATTTGATTTTTTTGGGTGTTTTAACGCCACTTTCAGCAATATTTTAGCTATATCATGGCGACCAGTTTTAGTGGTGGAAGAAGCCGGAGTACCCGGAGAGAACCACCGACCATGGACAAGCAACTGGTAAACTTGATCACTTGCAGCTGCGAGTCGAGTGCACCCTTTTTTGAAATTTACAAAGCCGGGCGCGAATCCACGCCGTATTGGTGATAGGCTTGTATTAGTTGTTAGGTAATCCAACTACCTAATTCATCGAGCCACACAGGCCCTCGACACTATAATAATCAAACCGTTATATTATCTTTTTTATAACAGCTAGACTCTGAAAAAATGTCTTGTGGTAATAATATCTATGCAAATGAAAGATTTATTCCGGATTAGAATTGTTCTTTCCTCTCTTTTAATTATTTCCAATTTCTCAGCAGACGACAATTTCAATGCAGACATTTTGTTTGTCTGTGTTATCTCCTTTATCTCTCAGTAGATTTCCAATTTCCTGTTTTGATTGGCTGACGTGTCAACTTTATTCACCCTTCAAAGTTGGTTACATTCTTCTTTATCACTTTTATCATAGTCTAAAATACTTTCATTTCACATTTGTAACATTTTTGTTTTCAATAAAATGAAAAAATTATACCACTCTGTTGGAACAATTCCAAAACCCAATCGAACCACCATAAAAACAGAGTCAAAATCGATATCTCTAACACACAGTCACGTGACCGCTTCCTTATCTGGTTTAGTACAGACTCTTCAGTAACATTGACGGGGTTAAACTAGTTTTGAATCAAATCTATTTATTTTCTGTAAACTTTCAAAAGACATGTCTTGATGTCCGATCTTATTATGTTATTCTTGTTTTTGTTTGAATGTTTTACTCTTGTTGTATTATCTAGTATCCAGGTTATGAGTTTTGTACCTTTCAGTTTTAATTATTAGTTTATGTGTCATTGCTGTTGTAAAGTTGTAATGTTTATATTTCTCCCACCTGTTGTAAAGTTGTAATGTTTATATTTCTCCCACCTGTTGTAAAGTTGTAATGTTTATATTTCTCCCACCTGTTGTAAAGTTGTAACGTTTATATTTCTCCCACCTGTTGTAAAGTTGTAATGTTTATATTTCTCCCACCTGTTGTAAAGTTGTAATGTTTATATTTCTCCCACCTGTTGTAAAGTTGTAATGTTTATATTTCTCCCACCTGTTGTAAAGTTGTAATGTTTATATTTCTCCCACCTGTTGTAAAGTTGTAATGTTTATATTTCTCCCACCTGTTGTAAAGTTGTAATGTTTATATTTCTCCCACCTGTTGTAAAGTTGTAATGTTTATATTTCTCCCACCTGTTGTAAAGTTGTAATGTTTATATTTCTCCCACCTGTTGTAAAGTTGTAATGTTTATATTTCTCCCACCTGTTGGTATTTCATGTATCATTTTGGGTGTAGTTTTCTTTGTCTATTCGGATGTGATTTTATATTGCTCTCTCTGGTTTTTATGTTTCACTTGAGTTGTCTTTACTACCCGGATTGTGATCATTCGCATTGTCCTTTTGACCGATATTTTACCTTTATTTCACGTCTTTTATATCCAACAGTCACTTTGATTTTGAGATATAACCTCCCTGTTCACAATGACTTGTATAATGTGATATCTTACATTAAAAGGACTGGAGGAAAAACGACAAAGAGGAGATAACTATAAACAAAGTGTTTACAAATAAGAAGAGTTTGAAGATACCAAAGGGATAATCATAATCCGTAAAGAGAAGAACAGACAAAGCAGTGGCCAAAGGAAAAAGTACAAAAGGACAAACAACGATCTACAAAACATACATATAAAACTAAAGATCGAGTAACACGAACCCCAATAAACACCGGGGGTAAAACTCAGTGGACCATATCCGTGGTAATTTGTGACACAGATATTTTCCAGTTGATAGCAATGCGCATATATACGATATACACTGATGTTTGTCCTTAAAGTGCATCATTTCTTGTGCACTGTGTTAGAGGTTTTCATAATCACGTTTTTTATTCATTATACAAAAATATGTTATATAACTATATTCTTCCTCCTGAGATTTGGGACGTTTTAACTGGTGCTCTTTCTGTAGCTATATACACGATCCAAATCACATTTCATCAATTACTGTATGTATGTTCCTATCGTTAATAAGATATTTTTGTGGTAATTAATTATATTGTAATGAAGGAGAGATTATTATGTAATGTACATACATTTGTTATATCATTGACATTCTTCTTACTGACACTTATATACCTATACAGAACACGTGTTATTAATAATATACTTATTGTACAATCACTGATTATTATTAGAAATAAGACAACAATTTTTGTATTTTTTAAACACAAAATAATAGCGACGTTAACTAAGGTTCTCTTCGACCAGGTATAACCTGTGATGTTAGCTGATTTATTGCTATCGCTTTAGTCATTAGGATTTTCTTGCTCCCAAAGAATTTTAAATCATTTATTTTTCCCATCTTGTGACTTTGAGCGTACCCGATAAAGTTTATTCCAGTAATGTGTCATGCGCACTAAATTAGATGTCTACGCTTTGTTAAGCTATGGTTTGTATCATCTTAATTTGATGGAGACGACAAAGTTGTATTCTAATATTCTAGGACGGTCATAGACGATATACAAAGAAGTGCCATTCCTTCACTGTGACGCTACTGTACATCAGAAATTGTAATTATAGCTCCATTTCTTTCAAATGTCATACAATAGAAATGTCATGACACAAATGTCAGTCTTCTGAGCGTTAGATTAAAGATTGGAGTCTCAGTTTATCTGAAGAAATCGAATATTGAGACAACTTCTTTTTATATCAATAATAGATAAGGTAAATAGCCTGACAAAACATTTTCTCTTCTCAAGTGGATTTATATGTATATGTATCGTTTAAGGATTTGTCCCTGAACCCTACGACAGCATGGCAAGTTATACTGGGCAAAAAGCAGGAGAAAGTTGTCTTAAAATTAGTTTTACCCACCAATAGTGAATTTGCTTAAAGATTATACAAAATATGCAAAATATAGAAATTACTTGCTCCACAGCCCATTTTCCAGACACCCCATTATTCCGACAACACGATATTCTGACATCCCATCCCCCGACAGATCATTATTCCGACAACACGATATTCTGACATCCCGTCCCCCGACAGATCATTATTCCGACAACACGATATTCTGACATCCCGTCCCCCGACTGATCATTATTCCGACAACACGATATTCTGACATCCCGTCGTCCCCCGACAGATCATTATTCAGACAACACGATATTCTGACATCCCGTCCCCCGACTGATCATTATTCAGACAACACGATATTCTGACATCCCGTCGTCCCCCGACAGATCATTATTCAGACAACACGATATTCTGACATCCCGTCCCCCGACAGATCATTATTCAGACAACACGATATTCTGACATCCTGTTCCCCGACAGATCATTATTCAGACAACACGATATTCTGACATCCCGTCCCCCGACAGATCATTATTCAGACAACACGATATTCTGACATCCCGTCCCCCGACAGATCATTATTCAGACAACACGATATTCTGACATCCCGTCCCCCGACAGATCATTATTCCGACAACACGATATTCTGACATCCCGTCCCCCGACTGATCATTATTCCGACAACACGATATTCTGACATCCCGTCGTCCCCCGACAGATCATTATTCCGACAACACGATATTCTGACATCCCGTCCCCCGACAGATCATTATTCCGACAACACGATATTCTGACATCCCGTCCCCCGACAGATCATTATTCAGACAACACGATATTCTGACATCCCGTCCCCCGACAGATCATTATTCAGACAACACGATATTCTGACATCCTGTTCCCCGACAGATCATTATTCAGACAACACGATATTCTGACATCCCGTCCCCCGACAGATCATTATTCAGACAACACGATATTCTGACATCCCGTCCCCCGACAGATCATTATTCAGACAACACGATATTCTGACATCCCGTCCCCCGACAGATCATTATTCAGACAACACGATATTCTGACATCCCGTCCCCCGACAGATCATTATTCCGACAACACGATATTCTGACATCCCTTCCCTCGACAGATCATTATTCAGACAACACGATATTCTGACATCCGTCCCCCGACAGATCATTATTCAGACAACACGATATTCTGACATCCTGTTCCCCGACAGATCATTATTCAGACAACACTATATTCTGACATCCCGTCCCCCGACAGATCATTATTCAGACAACACGATATTCTGACATCCCGTCCCCCGACAGATCATTATTCAGACAACACGATATTCTGACATCCCGTCCCCCGACAGATCATTATTCAGACAACACGATATTCTGACATCCCGTCCCCCGACAGATCATTATTCAGACAACACGATATTCTGACATCCCGGCGTCCCCCGACAGATCATTATTCAGACAACACGATATTCTGACATCCCGTCCCCCGACAGATCATTATTCAGACAACACGATATTCTGACATCCCGTCCCCCGACAGATCATTATTCAGACAACACGATATTCTGACATCCCGTCCCCAGACAGATCATTATTCCGACAACACGATATTCTGACATCCCGTCCCCCGACAGATCATTATTCAGACAACACGATATTCTGACATCCCGTCCCCCGACAGATCATTATTCCGACAACAAAACATATCGACAGCCCAATGTTACAACTACCCATTCGACAGCCCAATGTTACAACTACCCATTCGACAGCCCAATGTTACAACTACCCATTCGACAGCCCAATGTTACAACTACCCATTCGACAGCTCAATGTTACAACTACCCATTTGACAGCCCAATGTTACAACTACGCATTTGACAGCTCAATGTTACAACTACCCATTCGACAGCCCAATGTTACAACTACCCATTCGACAGCCCAATGTTACAACTACGCATTCGACAGCTCAATGTTACAACTACCCATTCGACAGCCCAATGTTACAACTACCCATTCGACAGCCCAATGTTACAACTACCCATTCGACAGCTCAATGTTACAACTACCCATTCGACAGCTCAATGCTACAACTACCCATTTGACAGCCCAATGTTACAACTACGCATTCGACAGCTCAATGTTACAACTACCCATTCGACAGCCCAATGTTACAACTACCCATTCGACAGCCCAATGTTGCAACTACGCATTCCACAGCTCAATGTTACAACTACCCATTCGACAGCTCAATGTTACAACTACCCATTTGACAGCCCAATGTTACAACTACCCATTCGACAGCCCAATGTTACAACTACCCATTCGACAGCCCAATGTTACAACTACCCGTTCGACAGCCCAATGTTACAACTACCCATTCGACAGCCCAATGTTACAACTACCCATTCGACAGCCCAATGTTACAACTACCCATTCGACAGCCCAATGTAACAACTACCCATTTGACAGCCCAATGTTACAACTACCCATTTGACAGCCCAATGTTACAACTACCCATTCGACAGCTCAATGTTACAACTACCCATTCGACAGCTCAATGTTACAACTACCCATTCGACAGCCCAATGTTACAACTACCCATTCGACAGCCCAATGTTACAACTACCCATTCGACAGCTCGATATTTCAAACCTATAGTTTCTTCATTAAGCAAGATCAGAAGAAGAAGGTGGCGATGTTGAACATAACAATATCAAATGAGATTTGTTGTTTCACGAGTTGATTATTGAAACAGTGAAATAACATTCGTTTTTATTCCTCTGATTGTATAATAAATGTCAAGCTATTCTTGACATTTATTGAAGATACAAATATTCTGATTGTGAACTGTTGGTATTTCTTATTTTAAGATTAATTTTGATGTCAAGGAAAAAAAACCATCAACATATTTCCATGTTCGGTCTGTAGATGCAGTAACTATACCATTACAAATATTTATGGGTTTTTAGCATCGAGGAAATTTGTCATCATGTAGATCGTATTGGTGCTAAAATAAAAGTCATCATTAAAACCAAATATTTCTGGAAGACGAGCTGACTCTTGAAAATAGTTAAGATTAATTCCGGACAGACAGAATTTCTCTCCCTACCTGATAATTTACCATTTCAAACAGAATGCCTTACATCAAACTGATTCTGACTCTTCACATGAATATCATTTAAGACATATTTACGTTTATCATTCTTTAAGCCCAGGGCATTTTACAAATTCCAACATTGTGTGAATATTACTACGTCTAATATTAGGTTAGTGTTAGTGAACGAGCCCGCGGGAATTATTTGGAAAAATACCATTTACATAGACGATTGATTTCTGGAGAGTAATATACAATTTAGATAAATTAAGATGCACTGTAGCTGTGCTTAATCCGATGGATGGTCTGGTACTTAACGGATACTGGCTATTGAAAAGAAATATTTCTATTTAAATGGGGTCGATAAAATGCTTAGTTAGTTTTTCAAACCTAAATAAATTGAATTTCAGATCGTTTTAGTACTGACAAGCTGTTATAATTGCATTTTAAGCTTTAGCAAAACATAACAGTTTTAAATCTCTGAAACAAGGAAATCTTGTGTTTTGAAAAATTGATTTTTATGTTTGACAGAAAAAGGCTGGATTTATAGACAATTTAAGTACATTATGGGCAAATAACATTCAATTGTGCGAGCTTTGACACAGGACGAAAAGCGAACATCTGTGAGGCGAGTATAAAGACAATTTATATTTCCCGTCAATGGACGTATGTTGTGGTTATACTGAAACGTAAAATATTGTCAAGTTTACTCATAAAAGACAAAACATGGGGCTTTTTATTTGATGGCACAGGTATTGAACCAAACAGATTCAGCCAAGTACCTAGGGCTAAATATACACAAGAGTTTAAGCTGGGATAGCCACATTGATAAGATCACCAAGAAGGTGAACTCCACCTTAGCCTTCTTAGGACATAATGTAAGCCGTTGCCCAACTACCATCAAGGCACAGTGCTATACCACCTTAGTACGACCTACCCTAGCATATGCATCCAGCATATGGAGCGCCAGTAAAAAAGACAGCATCAACAAGGTTGAGGCAGTACAACGTCGAGCCGCCATGTTTGCCACTGGAGATTACCAGCGCACAAGCAGTGTCACAGCCATGCTACAGCAACTTCAGTGGCAGTCACTACAAAGCAGACGAGCATATGCCCAGACAGTGATGCTGTACTGCATAGTGTACAACCTTGTTGACATACCAGCGGAGCACCACCTCAACCGCACCTCTCTTCGAACCAGAGGCCATTCTCTACGATTCCTGGTACCACACACAAGAACTACAGTGTACAGGACATCATTCTTCCCACAAACCATACGCCTCTGGAACCAACTACATGAAAGTGTGATGGAAGCAGCTCTCATCTAAATTTTCAACTGTTTTTATCTTTTTGACCTGCACTGTACATAGACGTCACCCCCACCCAAAAGTGCGAGAATACTTTATTGGTTATGCACTATACTTGGAAGAAGAAGAAGAAGAAGAATACTTCACTCACATTGTCTCATTAATATAGCTGAAATACTGCTGTTAATCAACAATCCATCAACCATCTCTGTTTAAACTTTCTTTAGGTGAGAGATGGTTGTTCGCTGTGTTGATGTTGGTAAAATTGATGACCATCTCTGTTTAAGCTTTCTTTTTATAGTTGTGAAGGTCAGTTTATTGGTTGAGTTTGAGTGAACCGCACGTCTTCTCGAGTCAACGATCTATCTCAAAAGACATCGGGTTTACTCCTCATGAAAAATAAAGACTGTCGAACTTTATTAAGCTCCTTCAGGACAAATATGTATTGGTTGGCTTAGGGTTAGGGTTATGGTGTTTAACGCCAATTCAACACTATTTCAGTTATATAGTGGCGGTCAGTTTTATTGATGGAGGAAACCGGAGTACCCGGAGAAACCCAATCGTGAAATGTATATTCTACGTGATGGGTTCAGGCGACGTAAATCATACCACAGTAGACACACCGTTGTTTTCTATGTTGTCGCTTTTGTGCAGATAAAACTAGATAATGGCATTAAATGTCTGTAATGTTTTAAATTAAATTTACTTTTCATATTTATGGAAAACCTCGATTATTACATTCGGATGATATAAGAGACGATTTAGTACACCAATGGGGAAATCACAACCTCCGAAGAAGGACAAACAACACAATGGTCAAAAGGACAGACAACACAATGGTCAAAAGAAGGACAGACAACACAATGGTCAAAAGAAGGACAGACAACACAATGGTCAAAAGGACAGACAACACAATGGTCAAAAGAAGGACAGACAACACAATGGTCAAAAGAAGGACAGACAACACAATGGTCAAAAGAAGGACAGACAACACAATGGTCAAAAGAAGGACAGACAACACAATGGTCAAAAGAAGGTCAGACAACACAATGGTCAAAAGAAGGACAGACAACACAATGGTCAAAAGAAGGACAGACAACACAATGGTCAAAAGAAGGACAGATAACGCAATGGTTAAAAGAAGGACAGACAACACAATGGTCAAAAGAAGGACAGACAACACAATGGTCAAAAGAAGGACAGACAACACAATGGCCAAAAGAAGGACAGACAACGCAATGGTCAAACGAAGGACAGACAACGCAATGGTCAAACGAAGGACAGACAACACAATGGTCAAAAGAAGGACAGACAACACAATGGTCAAAAGAAGGACAGACAACACAATGGTCAAAAGAAGGACAGACAACACAATGGCCAAAAGAAGGACAGACAACACAATGGTCAAAAGAAGGACAGACAACACAATGGCCAAATGAAGGACAGACAACGCAATGGTCAAAAGAAGGACAGACAACACAATGGTCAAACGAAGGACAGACAACACAATGGTCAAAAGAAGGACAGACAACACAATGGTCAAAAGAAGGACAGACAACACAATGGTCAAAAGAAGGACAGACAACACAATGGTCAAACGAAGGACAGACAACACAATGGTCAAAAGAAGGACAGACAACACAATGGCCAAATGAAGGACAGACAACGCAATGGTCAAAAGAAGGACAGACAACACAATGGTCAAACGAAGGACAGACAACACAATGGTCAAAAGAAGGACAGACAACACAATGGTCAAAAGAAGGACAGACAACACAATGGTCAAAAGAAGGACAGACAACACAATGGTCAAACGAAGGACAGACAACACAATGGTCAAAAGAAGGACAGACAACACAATGGTCAAAAGAAGGACAGACAACACAATGGTCAAAAGAAGGACAGACAACACAATGGCCAAAAGAAGGACAGATAACACAATGGTCAAAAGAAGGACAGACAACACAATGGTCAAAAGAAGGACAGACAACACAATGGTCAAAAGAAGGACAGACAACACAATGGTCAAAAGAAAAATGGCAAAAAGACAAACAACAGTCTACAAAACATACACGTAAAATCGAAAGACTGGGTGAACGTGGCTAACTTTTTCATACGTCTTTTCGCAATATTCCACTCAAGAAAAGAAAGAAGTTCCCACACCCGAGAGAGAGAGAGAGAGAGAGATATTCCTACTTCTCTTATATCGCCCTGTGAAAGAACCTTTTATTCTTCGATTCTGATTACCCCTTTGGTATCTTCAAACTCTTCTTTAGTCAGTTGACTTCAATGATTCAATGACCATGGGTTTTTGCTTTCCATCTAGCCGTTTTTTGTTTTTGTTGTGAAAATGATAGCAGAATATTTCGTTGCTGAATGAGCCTGCCCCTTTAATAATTAATATAACAATCATGCACAATAAATGCAAAGATAACAAATACGAACTAAATAAAACAGCCAGTTATGAAAATGTCACTGACATACAGGTAAAGCGAGATAACTCTAGCTGACTCTACTACACTAGTGACACACGAGTTAATATTCTACTAGTTTATTGCATTGTTCTCCCGCAAAATAATTAAAAAACATAATCCAATACATTTATGTGAATGACAAAACACACGTGTTCTACTATTTATGTTACAGATCCTAATTACACTTTACTTTTAAACATATGTCAAATAAGACACATACACACACAAAAATAAAATAATAAACTGTTTCTAATATACGGTCAAAACAGCAGTATTTGCAATATCCAGGAAATCCCTCCACATAATTTTCCATATCTGAAAAAATGACATATCATACGTTTGTAGTTTATGATTTACTATATACGCTATTATAAAATAAAAAAACGTAAATAAATCATAAACCTTTTGAGGATTGTTTCACTCTAACGTTTACTGGTGTTATGAAGTGATCACCGGATGATCATGCTACCGGGTGATCATGCCAAACAATTTAAAATCCACTTCATAGCAAATCAAGACTATATTGTTTAAATTGACTGTCGATTGTTGGTTGGCAATTACACTTGTCAATAAAATATTGTCATACAAATCCGTTTCGATTTCCTCATAAAAACGATTTTCAGGTCGTGTTTACCTACAGTTGTTTGTAGGAGCACCTATGACTTATTTACGTTATTTGTGTTTGTCTTTACCTACAGTTGTTTGTAGGAGCACCTATGACTTATTTACGTTATTTGTGTTTGTCTTTACCTACAGTTGTTTGTAGGAGCACCTATGACTTATTTACGTTATTTGTGTTTGTCTTTACCTACAGTTGTTTGTAGGAGCACCTATGACTTATTTACGTTATTTGTGTTTGTCTTTACCTACAGTTGTTTGTAGGAGCACCTATGACTTATTTACGTTATTTGTGTTTGTCTTTACCTACAGTTGTTTGTAGGAGCACCTATGACTTATTTACGTTATTTGTGTTTGTCTTTACCTACAGTTGTTTGTAGGAGCACCTATGACTTATTTACGTTATTTGTGTTTGTCTTTACCTACAGTTGTTTGTAGGAGCACCTATGACTTATTTACGTTATTTGTGTTTGTCTTTACCTACAGTTGTTTGTAGGAGCACCTATGACTTATTTACGTTATTTGTGTTTGTCTTTACCTACAGTTGTTTGTAGGAGCACCTATGACTTATTTACGTTATTTGTGTTTGTCTTTACCTACAGTTGTTTGTAGGAGCACCTATGACTTATTTACGTTATTTGTGTTTGTCTTTACCTACAGTTGTTTGTAGGAGCACCTATGACTTATTTACGTTATTTGTGTTTGTCTTTACCTACAGTTGTTTGTAGGAGCACCTATGACTTATTTACGTTATTTGTGTTTGTCTTTACCTACAGTTGTTTGTAGGAGCACCTATGACTTATTTACGTTATTTGTGTTTGTCTTTACCTACAGTTGTTTGTAGGAGCACCTATGACTTATTTACGTTATTTGTGTTTGTCTTTACCTACAGTTGTTTGTAGGAGCACCTATGACTTATTTACGTTATTTGTGTTTGTCTTTACCTACAGTTGTTTGTAGGAGCACCTATGACTTATTTACGTTATTTGTGTTTGTCTTTACCTACAGTTGTTTGTAGGAGCACCTATGACTTATTTACGTTATTTGTGTTTGTCTTTACCTACAGTTGTTTGTAGGAGCACCTATGACTTATTTACGTTATTTGTGTTTGTCTTTACCTACAGTTGTTTGTAGGAGCACCTATGACTTATTTACGTTATTTGTGTTTGTCTTTACCTACAGTTGTTTGTAGGAGCACCTATGACTTATTTACGTTATTTGTGTTTGTCTTTACCTACAGTTGTTTGTAGGAGCACCTATGACTTATTTACGTTATTTGTGTTTGTCTTTACCTACAGTTGTTTGTAGGAGCACCTATGACTTATTTACGTTATTTGTGTTTGTTTACGTATAATGGTGTGTTTTTTGTTTTGTTTATGTTCGTGTTTTGTCTTGTGCACCCAATGTTGCCAGTTTCTCTGGATTGTCCATTTTTTTTTATAGCTCCTTCGGTGTTCTCTAATGGTTATTTAAAACATATGTACAACTTGCACAACATTTTATTTGGTATACAAGCATCATGCTACACAACTGTTTTCTCATTCTGATTGATTGATTGATTGATTGATTATTGCTTAACGTCCAGCGAGCAGTATATAAGCTATATTCAAAACGAGAATAAGTTTAATAAATATACAATACCTGTGCACTGTCGAAGCATATGGGTAATATGTGTATGAGGCTTAGAAACGCAGGAAAAGGCGAGACTTCGCCGAGCCTTTTCCCGCGTTTCGCGCCGAATACACATATTTACCTATATGCTTCGACAGTGCACATGTATTGTATTTATCCTGCAATTTTAAATCGTAAATAAACGTTTACTGGACGATGATAAAAGTATTTGAAATAATTTTGTGTATGTATTTGAAAACAATATTCCCCGATGTGCCCCGTTTTACATTTGTATGTTCTATTTATAACTGACCAATATCAAAAAATGTTCTATTTATAACTGACCAATATCAAAAAAAATATTAGGCAGGCTATATTGGTCTGTAAATGCTGTCATTGCAGGATAATATATTGTAGCGGGCTAGCTGGTGAAATAGATAGACCACAAGTTCTATTCTATCCCTTGATAGAATTCTCAAATATATCAAGATATAACTGATATGAAAATATGGACAAAGTGATTCTATGTGTCGCTATATGTGTCTCGCGTACGGTACTAACTTTCAGTACCAGGTCATTTAAACTTCACTAAGGCGAACGGAAAACATGGCAAAATTGATGGAATACATGTTCAGTTATAAATAGTTTATTTTTATACTATATTTGATAATTCAATATTCAGCAATAAAACAATTATCCGGATCCTGAGACCTTACAGGATATGTGGATAAATACAAATTAACAAAATATATGTCTCCAGATACACTTATTGTACACAAACATGAATTGATGTCTCAATATTAGGTTTTAAGGTGTTTATGTAGTATTGTGTTTTGTAATTACAAATGTATATATCTGTTTAAACAGAATTGAGACTTGGTTTTTAGTTCTTATATTAATGGTTCTGCCTTTCAATGAGTAAGATCTATTACAATTGAAAGTGTTTACTGACTAAACACTAATACAGAGATTATGCAATATGTGTTTAATAGTTAATCATATACTGTTGATCTCAAAATTTACTCAGAGCAAACTGATACGCTATTAATTAATACTATAACTAACAAATCTTATATAGCCTTATGAAGTGTTTAAGGATTAAACACTAGAATTTCAAGTTTCTTATATTATCTATTTAAATTTGGACAAGACAAGTACTAACTACCTCGCTAGTAATGTATGTCTTGAATTTCTAAAGTATTGGTATTTTACATATAGTTTAACAAGACATGTACTAACAACCTCGCTTGAATTATTACAAGTTTATATCTATTCAAATTTGGACAAGACAAGTACTAACTACCTCGCTAGTAATGTATGTCTTGAATTTCTAAAATATTGGTATTTTACATATAGTTTAACAAGACAGGTACTAACAATCTCGCTAGTAATGTATGTCTTGAATTATTACAAGTTTATATCTATTTAAATTTGGACAAGACAAGTACTAACTACCTCGCTAGTAATGTATGTCTTGAATTTCTAAAATATTGGTATTTTACATATAGTTTAACAAG
This sequence comes from Bathymodiolus brooksi, assembly GCA_963680875.1. Taxonomy (NCBI): domain Eukaryota; kingdom Metazoa; phylum Mollusca; class Bivalvia; order Mytilida; family Modiolidae; genus Bathymodiolus; species Bathymodiolus brooksi. The sequence goes on from OY804577.1 coordinate 138,142,266, forward strand.
ACATGTACTAACAACCTCGCTAGTAATGTATGTCTTGAATTATTACAAGACACAAGTTTATGTCTATTTAAATTTGGACAAGACAGGTACTAACAATCTCGCTAGTAATGTATGTCTTGAGTTTCTAAATAGTGACTCATATTTTTGTATAACTGGAGATCAGTGACAAAATAATTATACTCATAACCAATATAATTTCAATACCTCATATAGACAAAATTCTGGCTAAAACATTAACCTAAACCACTCAATTTATTAACTGAATTGGTTCTTCAATGCAAAACAAAATTAAACTAATTTGGTCAATTCTGAACTTTTCACTAAAATAACAAAGAACTTCAACTTGAACATTTTGATTTTCACAAAAAGTTTGTAATGAATTATTAAAAAAAAATGTATTTAAACCTTAATTTACTATTATCAGTCAAGAAAATATCTTACTTTAAATATTCAGAAAATTTAACACAATCCTGCTTTTGAAAATAATTTTTAACTGACGTCTGCTTTCGAAAATAAATGAGCCTGAAATTAAATGAATGTGAAGTGACGTCAGTTTCAGCGTTACGTCGCTATTTATAGTTGCACAAAAATATCTGTGCAGTGCACCAAAATCTGGTGCAGGCTCGCGCATTGAATATAATTTATCAATCAATCAAAACAGCGTATCGAAAAATCTTTGACCAATCAGAAATAAGTGCACCAACAGTTGGTGCAGGCTTGTGCATGAAAGCCTAAATCAATAATCAATCAGAAATAACGTATCTGATAATCTCGAACCAATCAGAAAAATCGATACATCAAATACTCAAAAGCGAATTATAACAATATATCATCAATTATAATAAAACAATAAATTATGTCCATTTTACATAAATATAAGATTCATCAAAACAAATGTCATCAATAGCAATTATGTAATATAACCTCTGAGTTCAAATGTCAATAATGACCGACGACGAGAAAGTGGAAGTGTTAGCCAACACAGAGATCGAAAAATTAACACGTTTAACTAAATACTATCGACTTCAGAATATGATTCTATGAACAAATATGACGTAAAGAAACAATAGATATTTGTAAGTTAATATGCCGTGCCCTAAGAAATGACAAATTTTATGAAACATGTGTTGATCTCTGTTTGGCTACAGGAAGGGGACATCTCAAAATACAAAATAACCATAATATTATCATCACCATGTGCTAATTAATATCAGCGGTAAACTTTATCACTTAATTCATTCTGAATTCGAATGAAACAATATTTCTGATTACTATACAGAAATGAATATCAACAATTGTGTTTTCTGACACATACAAGTAAATATACAAAATAAAAATCTACCCCCCTCCCCCCAAATTGGACTCAAATGGCAGACCTCACATTATCACCCCCTTAATATTTGTGTCCTCACAAATGAAAGGAAATTATTCCTAGCATTAGAATTCTAGTTCTAATATGAACAATTACATACAATAAACATTTTAACAATTAACTAAATAAATGAATTCATAGTCATATATAACCTACGATTTAAAATGTCACTCACAATGTTCAAATTTACATAATACTACTGTCTTCTTGCTGGTGTCTTCTTTCTTGGCATCCTAATTGGTGTTTTCCTGGGTGATGAGACTGGGGTCCTGTTTCTGGGTTTCTTGGTTGAAGAGTTGATAGGTGAACAGCATTTAAAACTTCTGTTTCTTTACTACTAATATTACTTGCAAATGTTTTTAATGAGCTCATCATATCATATGCTCGTTTTGTGCACTTGGCACAAGGGCCACATTTCAAGTATTCTAAATTGTCTGTTTCTGGACAATCACATTCACGCGGATTCAAGCATCTGGACATTGCATCAGCATTGCCATGTTTAGATCCAGGTCTGTATTCAACAGTAAAATCAAATGCAGAAAAGATTTCAACCCATCTGGCAATCCTTCCTTTGGGTTCTTTAAGGCTAAAGAGCCAAATCAGTGCTTGGTGATCTGTTCTGACAGTAAAAGTTCTGCCCAACAAGTACTGTCTATAGTACTCTATAAAATATCGGACTGCTAAAAGTTCTTTGTCTGTAATACAATAATTCTTTTCTGCCTTGTTGAGGGTACGACTACCATAGGCTATAACTCGAAGACGTCCATCCTGAATTTGGCTTAATACTGCACCAATAGAGGAGTCGCATGCATCTGTATCGAGTATAAAATCTCCATGATCTTCTGGATATGCCATTATTTCAGGACTTATGAAAGCTTGTTTTAACTTCTTAAAGGCTTCCTGACAGACATCGGACCATATAAATTCATTTGACTTCTTGGTCAGCTCTGTAAGGGGTTTAACCATCAAGGAAAAGTCTTTTATGAATCGACGGTAGTAACTTCCCATTCCTAAAATTTGTCGAACTTCAGAGACATTTTTAGGTGCAAGCCAAGATAATATTTTGGCTATATTATCAGGGTTTGGCTTTATTCCTTTTTGTGAGACAACATGCCCCAGAAAGGTAACTTCAGGTTTCAGTATCGTACATTTCTCAGGTTTCAGCTTCAAACCAGCATCAAGGATTCTTTGAAGAACTGTCTCCAGTCTCTGAATGTGTTCTGAAAAACTTGAACCAAAGACAATCACATCGTCTAAATATATGAGGCAAATTTGCCATTGTAACCCATTCAGGACTAATTCCATTAGACGCTGACAAGTTGGAGATCCATTACAAAGGCCCATAGGAAGGGTTTTATATTCGTAAAGCCCATATTTCGTCACAAATTCTGTTTTATGAACATCTCTAGGATTAACAGGAATTTGGTGAAACCCACTGGTCAAATCAAATGTACTGAACAAAGTAGCCCCTGAAACTGTGTCCAAACAGTCTTGGATTCTTGGTAAAGGAAATGCATCCTTTTTTGTTACTGAGTTAAGTCTTCTATAGTCTACACATGGTCTAATCTTGCCATTTTTCTTCATAACTAAAACCAAAGGGCTAGACCATGGTGAACTGGATTTCTGTATGATCCCCTGTCTTTGCATCGTGTCAATTAATTTCTTTTCATCCTCAGCATACGCCATTGGCACTCTGCGTGCAGGTTGTTTTAATGGTTTTGCATCACCGGTTTCTATGTGGTGTTCTACCAAATTAGTCAGACCAAGATCTGTGTCATTCTTTGAAAATGTGTCTGAAAACTTTTGTAAAAGCTCTGCAATGATAATGGTTTCTTCCGGAGAACGCTCTTGGACTGCTTCATTAAACAAATTCTCTAAATGTTGTGGTACAATTCCACTTTTTCCTCCATCAGAGGTACCTTTCTTAGTTATGTTTCTTATGATGCCAACATTAGTTGGCCAGGTAACAGGCTTCTGCTCAACCAATTTAATCCTCTTTACATTATCAAAATTATTTGATTCAGTACCATCTTCTTCTGCAAAAAGAGATACAGGTGGACATTCTACCTTTTCTGCTTCCCCAAGTACAGTATCCTGTCTAATTTCCACTTCATGGTCAAAAGGGTTCATCAATCTAACTTTATTTGTAACTTCATGTGTAATGTCAACAAGACAAGAAGCCATTGCTACTGGATATTTCTCAACAAAGAAATTGTTTGGTTCTAACAAGTAGTTCTGTGGTCCCGACAAGTTATCACTATGGAATTTATCAACAAACACATCTATGATAACCTCACTTCTAGGAGGAATGATAAAATCATCAGCAGCTGTAATTTTTCTGACAGGTTCTGGTTGACCTATCTGGGTGCAAGGAATAGCAATCCCATCCAACAATATTAATCCTTCAGTAAATTTGATATCAGCGGGTCCCCCCTTACCCTTCATTAGGATATCTAAACCTAACAGGCTTCATCTTCGATCTCGGCAACAATTAACTCGCTATCAAGGGTTAAGTTACCTAGGGTAATGCTAAAAACAGCTTTACCCATTTCTGTTAAAGGCTGACCATTTACACTGGCCAAAGCACTAGACCTTTCAAGTCGTGGCTTCTTGGAATTTGGAATCTTTCTGAACAGTTTTGATGAAATTACAGTTCTCGCTGCTCCTGTATCAGCAGTAAAGGTTACTTTAATACCTTGTATACTACCATCAACATAGACTCCATGACTTCTCATAACTTGTCGTCCAACGACATCTAAAATTTTTAATGGAGGACTATTGTCACCAATCTTGGACAAATCATCAACCTCCATGTCTGTATCTGAACTAAATTTCTCAAACAGAGGACTATCGCCAATCACTTTGGACGAATCATCAACCTCCTGTTTTGTCTTGTCTGGATCTGAACCAAATCTATTAAACAGAGGACTATCGCCAATTACTTTGGACGAATCATCAACCTCCTGTTTTGTCTTGTCTGGATCTGAACCAAATCTATTAAACAGAGGACTATCGCCAATTACTTTGGACGAATCATCAACCTCCTGTTTTGTCTTGTCTGGATCTGAACCAAATCTATTAAACAGAGGACTATCGCCAATTACTTTGGACGAATCATCAACCTCCTGTTTTGTCTTGTCTGGATCTGAACCAAATCTATTAAACAGAGGACTATCGCCAATTACTTTGGACGAATCATCAACCTCCTGTTTTGTCTTGTCTGGATCTGAACCAAATCTATTAAACAGAGGACTATCGCCAATTACTTTGGACGAATCATCAACCTCCTGTTTTGTCTTGTCTGGATCTGAACCAAATCTATTAAACAGAGGACTATCGCCAATTACTTTGGACGAATCATCAAACTCCTGTTTTGTCTTGTCTGGATCTGAACCAAATCTATTAAACAGAGGACTATCGCCAATTACTTTGGACGAATCATCAACCTCTCCTTTAATAGTTTGTTCATTAGTTGGATTGATATCTATATTGACTGAATTTGAAGCTTTGTTGTATGGATCATCATACTCTTTTACCAGTGGTTGACCATTTATTTCTGCTGTTGAATGGGTCACCTCCAGGTCATTGGAGCTGACCCCAGTTAGTTTAATGAGAAGCCTGGTGGGACTCCCATTAAATGACTGGACACTGCTTGTTCATCCGACTTCTTATTATTCCAGGATCGCTGAGGTAATGTTTCTCCATTTCTCTGTTGAGAGAACTTGTCTTGCCGCCTCTCAGGATTGCTAAAGCATTGTCTATTATAGTGACCGGGTTGGCCACAATAAAAACATAAAAATGGTTGGCTTTGTGAGCTTTGCCCCATCTGTGCTTTCTCCTTTTGAAAGCTATTATTTCTCATATGTTCATTAGGGTACTGTCTTTTCATATCATTATTTGTGTTATGGTTGTTATTGGTATTAAAATGTCGTCTCCCTTGTGGAATTCCAAAACTGGCTTGTTCTTCATTCTTTCTCTTCTCCTCGTACATCTTTTCAAACATCTGCTGTATTTGCTGCATATCAACACTCTGGTGGCATGTACTTGCACCATAATCTGCTTTCTGTTCCTTTTGTGTTGTCAGAGGTCTTTTCCCGTTTAATTTTCCTGTCTTCCAGTCTGAAATGTCTTTTTCAGTTCTGGTTACTTGTCTTACAAAACGTCTTTTATTAAAATACTGCTCATCATCATGTTGGGGGTATTTGGTCGTTTCCATAAATGTTATTACTTCCTGTACAGCTTCTTCTATCGTTTTAGGGTCTTTATTTAATTCAATATGTATCCTTGCTTTATCATTTCCTATTCCCATTAAAAATCTTTGTAAAAGGTCCTCTTGTCTAATTCTGGCATCTCTATTTGTGTATGCCTTTTCATAAATACGCTTTAGTTCAGTAGCATATATTTCTACAGTCTCTCCTGTCTTCTGATTTCTTCTATTAAATTGGACCCTGTATGTCTTCTTGTTCTCTATGACCCCAAATCTATTTTTGAGCTCGTTTACTAGCTTGGAATAGCTATTCAGGGTGTTTTCTGACATTTGGTCAAAAGCAAAATCTCCAGCTGCACCCTGAAGTCTGGGCAATAATTCCTGCAGCTTGTCTTTATTGTTCCAATCTTGTAAGCGTGCTACCGCTTCAAATCTATTTATCCATACTTCCCACTTCTCTTTCCCAGTGAAAGCTGGTAATCTAGCAATGGCAGTATGGTTGCTTTTCCTCTGTTTTGGTCTTACTATTTGACTAGTGGCTAGACTTTCTAAATCTGATTCCTCGGTGCCATCTTCAGATGAAGAAAATGACTCATTATAGCTATAGCTTCTCGACTTTGATGGCTCTCGCCTCTCTGCCCTTTTAATATCTTGGCTTGGCTTAACATTTTCTCTTTGTTCTGGGGTATGTCCTTTCGTACCCCTAAAAGCTGTTTGAATAGCGACCACTACCTGGGTCGTCATCTCCTGGAAGGCAGATTTCATTATTCCATACAGACTTTCCTTGTCACTTTGTGCTTGGTCAGCTGGAGGTTCAACCTGAACTTCCGCTATAACTGGTTTCCGTCTATATCTAGGGGTTCTTGGTCTCTGGGGAGAACAAACTTTTCTAGTACTGCTCCCTAAGGTTTTGTGTCTAAGTTGTGGTCGAAGTATCATAGTATCATTCATCTCTTCATCTGATTCTATATCTTGGTTATTTAATCTACTGGTTGTTGGTTCAACATTTTCAGTTTCAGACTCTTCATTCAGACCAGTTTCATTCATGTCACTCTCTTCTGTAACAGTTGTATTCTCCATTTTGTCTTGAAGTGTATGGGAACTACTGGTTTTTCTTTTCACCATCTCAACACCTGCTAACTTCTACTTCTATGAATAGGTTCGTATCACTAGACCCAATTAGAAATCAACTGATATCTTCAAATGGATCCCGCCGAGGATGCCAAAAATTATGTAGCGGGCTAGCTGGTGAAATAGATAGACCACAAGTTCTATTCTATCCCTTGATAGAATTCTCAAATATACCAAGATATAACTGATATGAAAATATGGACAAAGTGATTCTATGTGTCGCTATATGTGTCTCGCGTACGGTACTAACTTTCAGTACCAGGTCATTTAAACTTCACTAAGGCGAACGGAAAACATGGCAAAATTGATGGAATACATGTTCAGTTATAAATAGTTTATTTTTATACTATATTTGATAATTCAATATTCAGCAATAAAACAATTATCCGGATCCTGAGACCTTACAGGATATGTGGATAAATACAAATTAACAAAATATATGTCTCCAGATACACTTATTGTACACAAACATGAATTGATGTCTCAATATTAGGTTTTAAGGTGTTTATGTAGTATTGTGTTTTGTAATTACAAATGTATATATCTGTTTAAACAGAATTGAGACTTGGTTTTTAGTTCTTATATTAATGGTTCTGCCTTTCAATGAGTAAGATCTATTACAATTGAAAGTGTTTACTGACTAAACACTAATACAGAGATTATGCAATATGTGTTTAATAGTTAATCATATACTGTTGATCTCAAAATTTACTCAGAGCAAACTGATACGCTATTAATTAATACTCTAACTAACAAATCTTATATAGCCTTATGAAGTGTTTAAGGATTAAACACTAGAATTTCAAGTTTCTTATATTATCTATTTAAATTTGGACAAGACAAGTACTAACTACCTCGCTAGTAATGTATGTCTTGAATTTCTAAAGTATTGGTATTTTACATATAGTTTAACAAGACATGTACTAACAACCTCGCTTGAATTATTACAAGTTTATATCTATTCAAATTTGGACAAGACAAGTACTAACTACCTCGCTAGTAATGTATGTCTTGAATTTCTAAAATATTGGTATTTTACATATAGTTTAACAAGACAGGTACTAACAATCTCGCTAGTAATGTATGTCTTGAATTATTACAAGTTTATATCTATTTAAATTTGGACAAGACAAGTACTAACTACCTCGCTAGTAATGTATGTCTTGAATTTCTAAAATATTGGTATTTTACATATAGTTTAACAAGACATGTACTAACAACCTCGCTAGTAATGTATGTCTTGAATTATTACAAGACAAAAGTTTATGTCTATTTAAATTTGGACAAGACAGGTACTAACAATCTCGCTAGTAATGTATGTCTTGAGTTTCTAAATAGTGACTCATATTTTTGTATAACTGGAGATCAGTGACAAAATAATTATACTCATAACCAATTTAATTTCAATACCTCATATAGACAAAATTCTGGCTAAAACATTAACCTAAACCACTCAATTTATTAACTGAATTGGTTCTTCAATGCAAAACAAAATTAAACTAATTTGGTCAATTCTGAACTTTTCACTAAAATAACAAAGAACTTCAACTTGAACATTTTGATTTTCACAAAAAGTTTGTAATGAATTATTAAAAAAAAATGTATTTAAACCTTAATTTACTATTATCAGTCAAGAAAATATCTTACTTTAAATATTCAGAAAATTTAACACAATCCTGCTTTTGAAAATAATTTTTAACTGACGTCTGCTTTCGAAAATAAATGAGCCTGAAATTAAATGAATGTGAAGTGACGTCAGTTTCAGCGTTACGTCGCTATTTATAGTTGCACAAAAATATCTGTGCAGTGCACCAAAATTTGGTGCAGGCTCGCGCATTGAATATAATTTATCAATCAATCAAAACAGCGTATCGAAAAATCTTTGACCAATCAGAAATAAGTGCACCAACAGTTGGTGCAGGCTTGTGCATGAAAGCCTAAATCAATAATCAATCAGAAATAACGTATCTGATAATCTCGAACCAATCAGAAAAATCGATACATCAAATACTCAAAAGCGAATTATAACAATATATCATCAATTATAATAAAACAATAAATTATGTCCATTTTACATAAATATAAGATTCATCAAAACAAATGTCATCAATAGCAATTATGTAATATAACCTCTGAGTTCAAATGTCAATAATGACCGACGACGAGAAAGTGGAAGTGTTAGCCAACACAGAGATCGAAAAATTAACACGTTTAACTAAATACTATCGACTTCAGAATATGATTCTATGAACAAATATGACGTAAAGAAACAATAGATATTTGTAAGTTAATATGCCGTGCCCTAATAAATGACAAATTTTATGAAACATGTGTTGATCTCTGTTTGGCTACAGGAAGGGGACATCTCAAAATACAAAATAACCATAATATTATCATCACCATGTGCTAATTAATATCAGCGGTAAACTTTATCACTGAATTCATTCTGAATTCGAATGAAACAATATTTCTGATTACTATACAGAAATGAATATCAACAATTGTGTTTTCTGACACATACAAGTAAATATACAAAATAAAAATCTACCCCCCTCCCCCCAAATTGGACTCAAATGGCAGACCTAACAATATAATAAACATACAGAAGTTAGGGAAGGTAAGGCATATCGAGGCAAAGAGGTTCGACTGCCACTGTATGAGTATGGAGAGTAGAGTAGAGACAACACATATAGTATTGTGTAGCGGCTACAATGTGTCTACTCTTTTCTAAATATATGACAGAGGTATGTTGTGTGCAGGGAGCATTACACTCACCAAACACGTAACCACCCCCGGTTTTTAGTGGGGTTCGTGTTACTTGATCTTTAGTTGTATGTGTATGTTTTGTTGATCGTTGTTTGTCCTTTTGTACATTTTCTTTTGGTCATTGTGTTGTCTGTTCTTCTTCGATATACGGATTCTGATTACCCCTTTGGTATCTCCAAACTCTTCTTCCAACTATGATCCACGGTCAGGCTTTCCGTATTATAACGCGACAACCCCTCCCCCCAGCCATCGATAGGGCTTCCTCTATCGGTCACTCGGGGACGTGCTGAACTACGTGGGTTTAAGTCCTGGGAACCATGACCAGTAATCTCATTCTGGTATAGCGAGTAAATGTACATGTAGTATTATGTAATGGATATTGATATTAATGTTACCTATTGTTATACAAAAAAGGTAGAGGGTTTTCTATTGAACTCCACAAATAATATAGACGTAAATACTGATGATTCACGTAAATACTGATGATTCTTGTCACAAGCAGAATATCATGTTGTATGAGCTGTCAAGTGGATTTATTATTCTGCTGGGGCAATATTCGTCCAGTAACCTTTTCACTGAATAGTAGGACTTGCTAAATCATAGGAAGCCCATTTTAGCATGTCAGTGACATCATGATTTGAAGCGATATTGCTATGGTGCAAATACAAACAAAAATGTATCTGGGATTATTACGTATGTCTCACTGTATAATTGCTGATGAATGTTTTCTACTGGATCATTTATAGTCACATGACCATGGACAAGCATTGCAGTTTTCAGTGATAACCCTAACATTTCCGCGGCACTAGTAGACAATCCATATTTTGCTTGCACAGAGGTGTGAGAATATAATACTAGTAACATATTATGGTCATCCTCGACATCTTTTTATATAATTTTTACCGACAATGTACGAATATCGTTTAAAAAGTCTAAATTACTGCCAAATGTACTAAAAATTGATGTTTATGTCATTTCGCTCTACCTCATTAGATACCAGGAGACCGTTATTTGTATACCAGACGAATATTAGTACCTCTCTGTCTTTTAGTAAGAAAGGATATGGATGTAAATGAACATGACTATTAAACATTGCACTTGGACATAAATTCAAGTAAAGGAACAATGCTTTCATTGCTGTTCTGTTTTGCTTGTTCGGTATGATAACACGATTACGACTATCTGAGGACGGATGGAAATCAGTAATTGACAAACTAAAGCCCTCGGGAAACCAACCCTTCCAAGGTTGACGACGGATGGACATCAGTAATTGACAATCTAAAGCCCTCGGGGAAACCCAACCCTTCCAAGGTTGACGACGGATGGACTTCAGTAATTGACAATCTAAAGCCCTCGGGGAAACCAAACCTTCCAAGGTTGACGACGGATGGACATCAGTAATTGACAATCTAAAGCCCTCGGGGAAACCCAACCCTTCCAAGGTTGACGACGGATGGACTTCAGTAATTGACAATCTAAAGCCCTCGGGGAAACCAAACCTTCCAAGGTTGACGACGGATGGACATCAGTAATTGACAATCTAAAGCCCTCGGGGAAACCTTCTATGAAGACCGTAATTGTATAAAATCTCACGCTAACTTTTGGTTACATTCCATATGAAATATTATATTGCTATACAATACAACTGTTTATAACTGCTGTATCGTTGAGTATAGAGTTGCAACAAAATTCACAATGTTAACCCCCAACAACACAACATGGCCTTAAACACCAAAGATCAACTATTTATGTGAGTGGCTGTGTAGGTAGAAGCTTCAGTGCACTGGCGTGCCCAGGGGTCTATAATGCTGTTAAGTTTATAACACAACATGGCCTTAAACACCAAAGATCAACTATTTATGTGAGTGGCTGTGTAGGTAGAAGCTTCAGTGCACTGGCGTGCCCAGGGGTCTATAATGATGTTAAGTCTATAACACAACATGGCCTTAAACACCAAAGATCAACTATTTATGTGAGTGGCTGTGTAGGTAGAAGCTTCAGTGCACTGGCGTGCCCAGGGGTCTATAATGCTGTTAAGACTATAACACAACATGGCCTTAAACAACAAAGATCAACTATTTATGTGAGTGGCTGTGTAGGTAGAAGCTTCAGTGCACTGGCGTGCCCAAGGGTCTATAATGCTGTTAAGTCTATAACACAACATGGCCTTAAACAACAAAGATCAACTATTTATGTGAGTGGCTGTGTAGGTAGAAGCTTCAGTGCACTGGCGTGCCCAGGGGTCTATAATGCTGTTAAGTCTATAACACAACATGGCCTTAAACAACAAAGATCAACTATTTATGTGAGTGGCTGTGTAGGTAGAAGCTTCAGTGCACTGGCGTGCCCAGGGGTCTATGATGCTGTTAAGTCTATAACACAACATGGCCTTAAACAACCAGGCTCAGTTATCACAAACAAACAATGACTGTATATCTTAATCATAACTGATAATATCTACCATTCATTATATATATATAATTTCTATTTCATTACAAACCATTAATACATTCACAATTCAGACAAAAATATTATATGTCTGGCCATCAAACAATGTAAAATCTGATTAAAACTAAACACAGTTCTGAACTAGTAATTAATAGATGATATATATTGTGAAACGACCTCTGGATATATATTTAATTAATTAAAATAAGTACATGCTGCAATCTCGGGGCTGTTTTGCATACTAAGTGTACGAGGAATTCTGAATTCTAACCTTTTTTGCCGAAAAATGCTCGCACAAGTTGGTCATTTTGAAATCGTATATTCTTTTATTAATAAAAGGTTTGAATGAATGGCTAAAAGCCTGAAAAAAATGAAAAATTGAATTCTTGATTCTGTAATGACACATGCAATGACAATCACTTCTGGAGTTCTCTCCTTTTGAGTACAAAGTTAATATGACAAAATACCACACAGTCCGAACAAATCACTTCTGCAGTTATGTCCCTTTGAGCACAAAATTGAATTTACAAAATACCACACTGTCGGAACAATTCATGGAATGAAATTTACTTCTGCAGTTATGTCCCTTTGAGCACAAAGTTAATATTCTTTGACATGATTTGCGATAAATTTGAAATTTTACATAAATAAGGAAAACCCTAAGATAATCAAGGATAAGAAAAAAATCTCAAAACAAAAAATTCTTCCGTTTGCTAACCTGCCATTTTTGATATTTATGTATTGTTTCTTTTTTTGCTATTGTAAAAAAAAGGTAAAAATAAACAAGAACAATATTGAATATCGATAATTATAATCTATAATATTTATACATGTATTATGATAGCTGAAGTGATCAACAAGTAGCTATAGTCATTTAAATATTAATGGTAATTTTATTAATTCTTGTTCCATCCTCATCACTGAATTTGGTACTGCTTTGACAACTATTTTACCCATTTTGTTCCAGTATTGTTATAAATACTGTTATAGTGACAGCCGGAACCATTGAGCCGTATTGAAAGCGGGAGGTTTGGCACTTTACAATCTGATTCAACCCACCATTTCTTTGGAAATGCCTGTACCAAGTCAGGATCATTACTGTTTTCACAGATTTCCGGTTGTTGACTGATTTGGTCTGTATATATACTTATGAGTTTTGACTTTCCCTTTGGAAGATTGTTCGGAGTTCGGTAATTTTGTTATTACCCTTATTTAAAGTACAGGGAGCAGAATTTCAGCTATATTGATGACGAGACCACATTTACAAACAATATATCATGTAGGTAAATATGTGGTGTTGAGTCAGGCCAATGGGTGGTAGTTAAGATATCCGCAATATATGAGAATATAATGGATAGGGGGGGGAACTGTCTTATAACGGGCAATAAACGACAACTCCTAACACAAAGTTACTCGTCTACCTCTACCTCTACCAAATACTGACCTCCTTCAACACGTTGATAATAATATCAGAGGTAGCACATGACAATGGATAATGTTAAACATGACAATGGATAAGGTTAAACATGACAATGGATAAGGTTAAACATACATTAGTATTAGATGGAGGAGACAACAGCCTGTTTAATGTTCAGAAGGAAGAGGCAAGATGAATCCATTTGTACCCTGTCCTATTGACCATATATGTATTTGATTCACCACAAACTATTAGCGGACACCACTTTCGAGGAGGGGGGGGGGGGGGGGGTGTGGAGAGGGTAGACATGCATTCGACAAACCAGGTGATCTTTCTATTCCCACGGGTTCCCTCACGGAATTTGAACGTTAAAGCATACTGGTATTCGAGATTGATCATGACAATTCTTTAACATAAATATGTTGTATTTGTAATGCCCTTCATCTTACTATGTTTTTGAAAAAAATATCAGATATACATTAGTCCATGAATGGAACGACTTGCTAGTTCTCTATATTCTGAAGACTTCTGGGTAAAAAGAAATTCTCGAGCTATCATTCCTGTTTCATATTTTGAACTATCAATCGTTAAAAGTTGCTATCTTCAAACTCTTCTTATTCTACCTCTCTAATACGGCGTGGACTCGCACCCGGCTTTGTAAATTACAAAAAGGTGCACTCGACTCGCACCCGCAAGTGACAAAGTTTACCAGTTGCTTGCCCATGGTCGGTGGTTCTCTCCGGGTACTCCGGCTTCTTCCACCACTAAAACTGGTCGCCATGATATAGCTGAAATATTGCTGAAAGTGGCAGTAAAACGCCAAAAATCAATGAATCAATCTTATAATAAAACCATACTTCAATCAAAAGATTATAATTAAAAAAAATGCATTACCGGTTACTTAGCTATCTAATTATTCGCCGGTCGTTAACTATATCTAGGACCAGGAAGTAGATTTACAATTATTATTGTACGATGTTGCATTTATTTGACGACCTATGATTGGATAAAATCATTCCTAAAAATAACGATAGAAAGGAGTACCATATATGGAAATCTAGAAAATAAGATTAATACGCTTTACCTGGCCAGGAGAAAATTCCATTCATAAAAATGACGCGCAGTAACGAAATGATGCAGACGGAAAATTACAGAAGGTCAGTGGGCGGTGCTTAATTTTGTGTAGTGACCATTACGTCTTTAGCTTTATAATTCCATTCATAAAAATAACGATGCAGACGATAGATAAACTTACAGTTACGAAACGATGCAGACGGAAAATTACAGAAGGTCAGTGGGCGGTGCTTAATTTTGTGTAGTGACCATTACGTCTCTAGCCTTAGAACTTCCAAGAAAGTCCGTCAAACATAGTTCGTGGAAAAAACTTAGTTACTGTTTCAAGTCATAGATCAGCAACATCGTACAAAAATGTTCTTTACTATGACGAGTTCAAATTGTAATATTTAATTTCTTGATTAATTTCGAACAAAAAAGCAACGTAAACATTTTTGTTAAACACAAATTGCTGCTAACAAGGAAGCTCCTGAGCCAATGGTTCCTCTTAGTTAAGTTGTAGTCATCACTTCGAAAGTTTTACGGTCGCCACCATGACATGGTTGACCGTTATGGAATACCTGTGTCACAAATGACCACGGATATGTTCCACTTGCCGTAAACACTTCTCGATCCTTTCCTCGATCATCACTTATCACCGGATTTGTAACTAGATTAACACGACGGATGTCACTAGTGGAGCAGGAACTGCTTACCCTTCCGGAGCATCTGAGGTCACCCCCGGTTTTAAGTGGGGTTCGTGTTACTCGATCTTTAGTTTTATGTGTATGTTTTGTAGATCGTTGTTTGTCCTTTTGTCCTTTTTCTTTTGGCCATTGTGTTGTCTGTTCTTCTTCGATATACGGATTATGATTACCCCTTTGGTATCTTCAAACTCTTCTTGTTAATTTTCAGTATTGCAATGATAATTGTTCAAAACAAACAGAAAGTAGACAATGCATGTGCAGAATCAGGTTGTACAATTGAAATACTAATCTGAAATTGTGTCCACTAAACCCTTTTGAAGACCTATTGTGGAACATTTGGGGGAATCAGGTGGAGAAATAATACAAATACCACAGTTAATATTAACTATATTACATTACAATGGTAGACATTGATACGTTTCCCAGCAGATAATATGTAAACAGAAAATCCCTAATATATACTATTGCTTGAATCTGATGCTTTGAGGAAATACATGATCATGCTTTGATCTACACTTGGTTGAATCTGATGCTTTGAAGAACTCCAGTGTAATGCTTTGTATACTCTTGTCGGTACCTGATGTTTTGAGGAGGTGCCTTGTCATGCCTGGATCTACTCTTGACAGCCTGCAATCCAGAGGATATGCCTTGTCAAGGCAATGTCTACTCTTGTAGGCACTAATACTTTAACGATGTTCATCATCATGCCTGGGCCTACTCTTGACGGCATCTAATCCTTTGATGATATGCCTTGTCAAGGCAATGACTACTCTTGTAGGCACTGCTACTTTGTGGATATGCATTGACATGCCCTGGTCTACTCTTGACGGCATCTAATCCATTGGGGATATGCCTTGTCAAGGTAATGTCTACTCTTGTAGGCACTGATACTTTGCAAGTGTACATTGACATGGCTTGGTCTTCCTTTTCTGGTAACTAGTGTTTCACGGTTGTACATTTTCCTGACGTGTGTCGACTCTTGTTGACACCTGTTGTATTGAAGAGTTTTTCATGTATTCATCTACTCTGATCTGGATATAACACTTTAAGTAGATAATACCACAAAATTATTATTGAATGAATTTTAAATGTTATGCAATAAATAATACTATTAACAATAATTTGATTACTAGAAATTTGCTCTGTAATTCGACTGTTTGATTAGTTCATAATTAACAAAAAGTTATTTGGAAAATATCACGTAATGCAAAAAATATTGGTCTTCCTAATTTGAAAAAAAAAACGTATTCATTCTGAAATCAAGTATTTATAAATTATAATTTAATTTCACTAAGAGGGGAGGTTTGAGCCCATAAAACTATCTTAGCTACACCACTTATTATTGAAGTGCTGTACCAAGCCAGGAAATTGCAAGGTCATGTATTTGTGTGTTAGGGGTCTCAATTTTTCCCCTTCTGTGATTTTTCTATTGTTTTTTTGGAACTGCTCTGACAATGTGGTAATTTTTCATTTCATTAGTAGTAATTAAGAGTCAAATTTAATAAAAATAGTTTTGTTCTATAGCACCTTACTTCTGATGTAGGTAATGGTTTATAACTAGGTATTCTGTTATTTACCGTTTTTTACTATCGGTTTATGAAGTCGTTAGGCGATGTTTTATTGAGTTATGTAATGTATATGAAGCTAACCAAACTATAAATCGTGGTTTCGTGATATCTGAATGCAGTATAGTTTTATTTTTATCTTGTGTTCTTCAATCTGTGTTTTTAAGTAGGCATTTTGTTTCAAATACATTTATTTAAAATGTTTAATAGCATTTAAGCGATGTTTGATGGTTGATTTGTCAATTTCACGTTTAACATTGAACGTTGTATTTAAGTAACAATTTAAATTGTAGTTAAATTACCTATTTCATATTATCTATGAGAAAAATAAATCTTCTCGTTGTTATCCAAGATCAGATTCAAATTTCCAAAAGTCTTTGATGAAACATAAAGCAGATGAAATAACAACAATTATAATGGCTGCCTTATTTGTCAAAAATGTAATTTTGTTTGATGATCAAATAAGTATGCTGGTATTTAACCCTGGATGAAAATATCGACTAATAAATATTTTGAGGGCGTACAAAGGTTTGAGCTCGAATCTGTAGGATTTGCAAAACCGAATTGTTCTTGTTTGTTTGTTTATATGATAGTTTTTAACGCCACTTTCAACAATATTTCAGTTATATCGTGGTGGTCAGTTTTATTGATGGAGGAAACCGGAGGACCCGGAGAAAACCAACGACCTGACGCAAGTCAGTGACAAACTTTATAATATAATGTTGTGCACCTCGCCCTGAGCGGAAGTCGAACTCACAACATCAGTGGTGATAGGCACCAATTGCAAAGGTATGTGGAAATCCAACTACTATACGATGACGGCCACGACGCCCCCTCCCGAATCGTTCTCGGTGTAAATGGTCAGACAGGAAATTTGCTGGTAAAGTGAGAAGGGCAGATTACTCTGATTGGATATTTATTGAACAGCAATATCCGATAAATAAAATAGAATTCTGCCTGAATCGGAAGTAAGAAGCCATGATGACTTGTCATAGAAAGTACTACTAGGAGCTGTTTTTGACATATTAGGTGATCTTTGATTTCATAGTTAAGATTTGTTGTACTTTAGACAAAAAAAAACATATTCAAAAGTCCGAATAGGAATTCTACATCTGATGGTTTACCATTGTATGGACTGTGTGTGACAAGAAGAGTTTGAAGATACCAAAGGGCAATCAGAATCCGTATATCGAAGAGGAACAGACAACACAATGGTCAAAAGAAACAGTACAAAAGGACAAACAACGATCAACAAAGCATACATATAAAACCAAAGATCGAGTAACACGAACCCCACTAAAAATAGGGGGGACTCAGGTGCTTCGGAAGGGTAAGCAGTTCCTGCTCCACTAGTGACACACGTCGTGTTAATCTAGTTACAAACCCGACAATAGTTACCATAGGCCAAGTCTAGCTACAGTAGTAATAAGAATAGTGCTAGTGTTGCAATAATATGAACACAAATAGACCAACAATGGCATCAGTTGTTACCTGTGATTCATATTTATTGTTTATGGAATCAATTTGCACATGTATTCTTTTCACGTTTCTTTATTTTAACTGAAAGATTCCATGAATGCCAATATAATGATCTTAATCAGGGGTGTAGCTGAGGCTTAATAGTGTGCACGTCATAATTCTTGAGAGGGGGAGGGGGTCTGGGATTTTGTTTTGACGAGATGCAAAATGGTGCGATCTGGGACCATTTTAGGATTTCATATAACATAGAATCAAGCACAATCTGAATGACTTTGAATTTCTTAAAATTGTCCAAAATCGGCCCTTCGTGTCTTAGAAGATATGAACACCTCCATTGCTTTGTACAAGTTCACTTCAAAATCTCGATGTATATCCACCAATCCAAGGGAAGATAGCCTGACATTCTTTATAGTCGACCTAACATAACCTTTCAAACACCTCAGTACACTAAATGACCTTTCAGCAGTAGCGCTTGCTACTGGCATGGTTAACAAAACACATAGTTTTATTAATATTGTATCTATAGAAGGATAGAGAACTGGATTTACAGAATCAAGTGTGGTACAAAGTGTTGTTGGCAAATCATTACGTTTGGTAAGGACCCAGTGGGTTCGCCATCTGGCTACTTCTCTCCTGAAATCCTCTAATGACAAATACATGTCAGCCTCGTATATTATAGCAACATGATCATCAGTCATTTTTTCTACAGTACAGGGCAGTAGATGCTGTGCATGGAAGCGGTTTTCCGATTTAAGGAGACGTGTTTCATGTTCGTAATCAAATTGTCCAAAAATGGATAGTACATGTACACAGAAATTCGCCAATACTGTTTTGGCGTTTCCGCGGGTGATTGGATCTGGCAGTCTGTCTACCACCTCGCCTGGGCATACTATCAGGAATATCAAAAGATTTGGCTAAATTAAGCGCAGACTGATACAACTCATCCTAAACCGATTCGTCCTGTCGTTCAGCTCTTAGCATTTACAATTTTTATACCAAAAATGCCAAGGAACATTGTATAATGAATAATCTATGAATTTTGTGACACTGTTGTATATGTTAGTGATTGTGAGAGAACACGAATTGACCGAACAACTATAAGATTATCACGAGCATAATAATAAAGCACATGACTCCGATGAAAACATTAACATTACAATTTTTGAACATTTACCGGTATACGATTCGCTCACATTTTTAAAAAGATAAAGAACAGCAATGATTTGAAGAACGGAAGTTCTCAAATGATTGAACATTAAATCATTAAATCAAAAGTCACATAGGAATTCAATGAGGACAGGGTGGGGCTTTGATAATAGATGCTATACTTAGTCAGCATTTTAAAGAAAATATGTATATTAAGAAATAATACAGCAAATATTGGACTAATAACAAGTTCAGTACAGAAATCATCATGTAATAATATCATATTTCAAGACTTTATTCGTTTCATATCAGCCGGATAGCTTTAGCAAAATCAAATGTCTACTGCCCCACACTCCACACAATCTTTCACCCTTTTCGAAAATATGCCTTGTAATAAAATGTATGTACAATCTCTTGATCAAATAGTATAACTAAAAAAGTACAATAACTCCATGAAGATTTGTCAGAATAATGGTATGTAAAGTTGCATATGGGTAATGAGCAGGCATTCAAAGTTGTGAAGAATTCCCATTTAAAGGGAAGCAGGATGTGACCATAAAAATATTGATGAAAAGGTCAAAAAGGGTAGTAACTTCTTTAAGCATGTATAATAAAACTGTCGTAAACATATAGGAATCTTCATATGACAATAATCAAGTATGGAAGGGTTTTAAAGGATTTAGAAAGAGATGTAAGAAGATTTGTGTGTGTAAAGCGGGAAATAACTTCTTCAAAAATCGTTGTCAAACTGTTATGTAGTGATATACAAGTTGTTCGGTCAAACTGTTATGTAGCGATATACAAGTTGTTCGGTCAAACTGTTATGTAGTGATATACAAGTTGTTCGGTCAAACTGTTATGTAGCGATATACAAGTTGTTCGGTCAAACTGTTATGTAGCGATATACAAGTTGTTCGGTCAAACTGTTATAGTGATATACAAGTTGTTCGGTCAAACTGTTATGTAGCGATATACAAGTTGTTCGGTCAAACTGTTATGTAGCGATATACAAGTTGTTCGGTCAAACTGTTATAGTGATATACAAGTTGTTCGGTCAAACTGTTATGCAGCGATATACAAGTTGTTCGGTCAAACTGTTATAGCGATATACAAGTTGTTCGGTCAAACTGTTATAGTGATATACAAGTTGTTCGGTCAAACTGTTATGTAGCGATATACAAGTTGTTCGGTCAAACTGTTATAGCGATATACAAGTTGTTCGGTCAAACTGTTATAGCGATATACAAGTTGTTCGGTCAAACTGTTATAGCGATATACAAGTTGTTCGGTCAAACTGTTATGTAGCGATATACAAGTTGTTCGGTCAAACTGTTATAGCGATATACAAGTTGTTCGGTCAAACTGTTATAGCGATATACAAGTTGTTCGGTCAAACTGTTATAGCGATATACAAGTTTTTCGGTCAAACTGTTATAGTGATATACAAGTTGTTCGGTCAAACTGTTATAGTGATATACAAGTTGTTCGGTCAAACTGTTATAGTGATATACAAGTTGTTCGGTCAAACTGTTATAGCGATATACAAGTTGTTCGGTCAAACTGTTATAGTGATATACAAGTTGTTCGGTCAAACTGTTATGTAGCGATATACAAGTTGTTCGGTCAAACTGTTATAGTGATATACAAGTTGTTCGGTCAAACTGTTATGTAGCGATATACAAGTTGTTCGGTCAAACTGTTATAGCGATATACAAGTTGTTCGGTCAAACTGTTATAGTGATATACAAGTTGTTCGGTCAAACTGTTATGTAGCGATATACAAGTTGTTCGGTCAAACTGTTATAGCGATATACAAGTTGTTCGGTCAAACTGTTATAGTGATATACAAGTTGTTCGGTCAAACTGTTATGTAGCGATATACAAGTTGTTCGGTCAAACTGTTATAGCGATATACAAGTTGTTCGGTCAAACTGTAATAGCGATATACAAGTTGTTCGGTCAAACTGTTATGTAGTGATATACAAGTTGTTCGGTCAAACTGTTATAGCGATATACAAGTTGTTCGGTCAAACTGTTATAGTGATATACAAGTTGTTCGGTCAAACTGTTATGTAGCGATATACAAGTTGTTCGGTCAAACTGTTATAGCGATATACAAGTTGTTCGGTCAAACTGTAATAGCGATATACAAGTTGTTCGGTCAAACTGTTATGTAGTGATATACAAGTTGTTCGGTCAAACTGTTATAGCGATATACAAGTTGTTCGGTCAAACTGTTATAGCGATATACAAGTTGTTCGGTCAAACTGTTATAGTGATATACAAGTTGTTCGGTCAAACTGTTATGTAGTGATATACAAGTTGTTCGGTCAAACTGTTATAGTGATATACAAGTTGTTCGGTCAAACTGTTATAGTGATATACAAGTTGTTCGGTCAAACTGTTATAGTGATATACAAGTTGTTCGGTCAAACTGTAATAGCGATATACAAGTTGTTCGGTCAAACTGTTATAGCGATATACAAGTTGTTCGGTCAAACTGTTATAGCGATATACAAGTTGTTCGGTCAAACTGTTATAGCGATATACAAGTTGTTCGGTCAAACTGTTATAGCGATATACAAGTTGTTCGGTCAAACTGTTATAGCGATATACAAGTTGTTCGGTCAAACTGTTATAGCGATATACAAGTTGTTCGGTCAAACCGTAATAGCGATATACAAGTTGTTCGGTCAAACTGTTATAGCGATATACAAGTTGTTCGGTCAAACTGTTATAGCGATATACAAGTTGTTCGGTCAAACTGTTATAGCGATATACAAGTTGTTCGGTCAAACTGTTATAGCGATATACAAGTTGTTCGGTCAAACTGTTATAGCGATATACAAGTTGTTCGGTCAAACTGTTATAGCGATATACAAGTTGTTCGGTCAAACTGTTATAGCGATATACAAGTTGTTCGGTCAAACCGTAATAGCGATATACAAGTTGTTCGGTCAAACTGTTATAGCGATATACAAGTTGTTCGGTCAAACTGTTATAGAGATATACAAGTTGTTCGGTCAAACCGTAATAGCGATATACAAGTTGTTCGGTCAAACTGTAATAGCGATATACAAGTTGTTCGGTCAAACTGTTATAGCGATATACAAGTTGTTCGTTCAAACTGTAATAGCGATATACACGTTGTTCGGTCAAACTGTTATAGCGATATACAAGTTGTTCGGTCAAACTGTTATAGCGATATACAAGTTGTTCGGTCAAACTGTTATAGCGATATACAAGTTGTTCGGTCAAACTGTTATAGCGATATACAAGTTGTTCGGTCAAACTGTTATAGCGATATACAAGTTGTTCGGTCAAACCGTAATAGCGATATACAAGTTGTTCGGTCAAACTGTAATAGCGATATACAAGTTGTTCGGTCAAACTGTTATAGCGATATACAAGTTGTTCGTTCAAACTGTAATAGCGATATACAAGTTGTTCGGTCAAACTGTTATAGTGATATACAAGTTGTTCGGTCAAACTGTTATAGCGATATACAAGTTGTTCGTTCAAACTGTTATAGTGATATACAAGTTGTTCGGTCAAACTGTTATAGCGATATACAAGTTGTTCGGTCAAACTGTTATAGTGATATACAAGTTGTTCGGTCAAACTGTTATAGCGATATACAAGTTGTTCGGTCAAACTGTTATAGCGATATACAAGTTGTTCGGTCAAACTGTTGTAGCGATATACAAGTTGTTCGGTCAAACTGTAATAGCGATATACAAGTTGTTCGGTCAAACTGTAATACCGATATACAAGTTGTTCGGTCAAACTGTTTTAGCGATATACAAATTGTTCGGTCAAACTGTTATAGCGATATACAAGTTGTTCGGTCAAACTGTTATAGCGATATACAAGTTGTTCGGTCAAACTGCTATAGCGATATACAAGTTGTTCGGTCAAACTGTAATAGCGATATACAAGTTGTTCGGTCAAACTGTTATAGCGATATACAAGTTGTTCTTTCAAACTGTTATAGTGATATACAAGTTGTTCGATCAAACTGTTATAGCGATATACAAGTTGTTCGGTCAAACTGTAATAGCGATATACAAGTTGTTCGGTCAAACTGTTATAGTGATATACAAGTTGTTCGGTCAAACTGTTATAGTGATATACAAGTTGTTCGGTCAAACTGTTGAGCATACACACCGTTAAGTACGATGGACACGACGATATGTCTTACCATGAAAGGGGATTTAAAAATGCGTTGTCCAATTATATTGAGATGAATAACATCTTTACTTAACCTTTACAATACATTTTTTTTATTTCCTTTTTTTAACCTGCCGATGTGCACGCCATGGCATGACAGCGTATATGCAGCTACGCCTCAGTTAATCAGATATCATTTCTCTATAATTGTCATACCGATTACTTACTATAAGGCTACCATCTTATGTACTTGGTCTATATTATTTCCGTGAATAATTATATGGTTTCAAAAAGGAAAAATGGTGCAATCATACAAAGTATATATTTTAAAAGAAAACTACCATGCTTTGACGATTATAACGTTCGTAACAACTCGTTTTAATAGAATTGTCTTCTATCAGTAGAAGAAGCGTCGACATTGTTTAATTTTATAGGTATAACTGAATAAAAGAATATACTAATACACATGTATTGGTTTTGGCTATAAATCATTGTCATATACGATATTTATCATTTTTGTTGATGAAGTTGATAGACGTAACAGTTGACAGAGCAAATGGAACATCTGTTTAGTTTCATACTTCAACTTCCAGTTGTGATAGACTATTTTACTTTCAGTACAATTTTCTACATTTACAGACAGTATTTCTATCCCTACCGTTATAGTGTGTTACTATCGTATACAATAGGGGGCCGTCGTGGTCCTGATCGTATTGTAGTTAGATTTATAACTACCTATGCAATCAGTGACTTATGACCGGTCGGTGGTTTTCTCCGATACTCTTGTTTCCTCCACCAACAAAACTGACAGCCACGATATAACTGAAATATTATTGAAAGTAGCGTTAAACGCAATAACCTTAACCCTAACCCTAACTTTAGGTTTTGGCCCATAAAACTAGCTTAACCCTGTCACTTTTTATTGAAGCATTTGTACCAAGCCAGGAAAGTGAGTGATCATTTGTTAGGAGTATTCATTTTGCCTCTTTCTATGATTTTTCTATTGGACTTTGGAACCGTTCCGACAGTGTGGAACTTTGTCATTTTATTTATTGATAGTATTATACAATTACTGCACTTGAACGAGATCAATCTGAGATTTTATAGAGCAGAGTACAACAATATTGAACGAGGCTCTTCGCCTCGTTCAATATTGTTGTACTTTGCTCCATAAAACCTCATATTGATCAAGTTCAAGTGTAGTAATTGTTTTATTACATACGATTCTTGAAAATTTTGAAATTTTATGACATTTTTGAAATTATTTGAAATTTTGAAATTTTTTGAAAATTTTGAATTGTTTTTTGTATGTTGTATGGGTGTTACTAAATTGTTACTAAATGGGAGGGTGACAGTAATTTCATTCATTGATTTTGCACGAGAGGGCAATATGATTTTTTATTGCACAGAAAATGCTTTTTGCTAATCAATATGTTAGAAAATGGAATGTCACGTGTATTGCTTCTGGCCAATAGAAAAACAGTAAGATAGAGCCTTATGTAATAATACTATTTATACAATAATATTGTGTTGTTTATGTTATATGCCGAAATATGTCCCAAGGTTAGAAGGCATAATGCACTCCCCTTCGGGTCGTGCATTATGCCTTCAGAACGTGCTTTATGCCTTTTAACCTTGGGACATATTTCGGCATATAACATGGACAACACAATATTATTGTTATTATTACTCTGAATGTCTTCTTCTTCTTTCGGTATACAGCTATCCATCCACTGGATGATCACTAGCTGTTGCGCATGCGTGGGAATAAGAAATAATAATAAATTCAGTCAGTTTATAACATATTTACAAGTGGTGCCAACAGAAATAAATTTTGTGGTTAAAACTATTTACAATTTCATTTTTATTTAAATTTGTGATTGTAGATGGCTGAGAACAGTTGGTGTTAGCTGTTCTCTAAACGTGTTGACTGTTGGGCATAGAACTAGTTTGAGGTAGTAAATTCCAGTGAATAATTGTGTTCGGAAAGAATGAGTACTTGTACGGATCTTTGAATGCATGAAGATGTCTGTATGTAAATGGATGAAATTGTCTGATTCTTGGGTCTGTAGGTATTAATATTGTTGTAGGAACTGCAACTATATGGTGAACAATCTTGTAGAACATGATAAGTTTTGTTTTGAGTCGACGTTGTGGCAGCATCAAGGTCTTCTTGGAGACTATCACAATCTTTTTGGGATTTGATAGTTTTGTAGATGATGCTGTCGTCGGCGAACAGTCTGAGTTGGCTGGATTTCATATATTCTGATAAGTCATTAATATATACCAGAAAAAGAACAGGACCCAGAACTGTTCCCTGAGGGACACCAGAAGTGACCGGGGCAATATCTGATGACTCTCCATCCAGAACCACTGTTTGTGTACGGTTTGATAAAAAGGCAGAGATCCAGGTTAATGTTTGATTCTTGATTCCATAAAATTTGAGTTTGTATAGAAGTCGCTGATGTGGAACTTTGTCAAAGGCTTTGGCAAAGTCCATGATAATGAGATCAGTTTGAATATTTTTATCTGAATTTGCAGCAAGTTCTTGAACAAAGGACAGTAGTTGGGTTTCACAGGATCTAGAATGTCTGAATCCATGTTGAAGATCATATAATAAACTGTTGCTTTCCAGATGTTTAAGTACGTGTTTTGTAATGACATGTTCCATAATTTTACAGCTGATACAAGTGAGAGAGATTGGTCTATTATTTGCTGCATTGTATTTTTCACCTTTTTTGTATGCTGGTGCAACATTTGCATGTTTCCAGTCAGTTGGTATGCAGCCAGTCTGAAGTGATTTTTGAAAAATAATGGTTAAGATTGGAGCTGTAAAATTTTGAAGATCTTTTAGTATTTTGCTGCTGATGTCGTCTGGGCCACTGGCTTTATGCGGGTTGATGTTGTCAAGTAGTTTTCGTATGTCTTTGGTGTTTTAAAAAAATGAAATTTGTTTAAAATGTATTGATAGAATAAAGATTGGCAAATAATATTCATTTAAATTCAAGAAATATTTAATTTCAACAATAACAATGAACTCAAATATTTAATTCCCAAACCTGGAACTGGCCATTGTTCTGACAGACGACAGCATCAACGTTAAAGAAAAACGTAATACATTGTAAATTGTACACTGTTAAAAGCGCACAGGTGATCCCGTCTATTTAAATGACGTAACATTGTTCTAAGCTCCGCCCATCAGCATAGTAATGACTCCAACAATAGTACTATGCGAGTGCATAGTACAACGACGCTATTTATTCTTTGTAAAATTATGTTTCGATAATATCATGTCAATTATAATGAAAGTTTCTTACATGAAGAGTAATACTTATTCTTTGTAAAATTATGTTTCGATAATATCATGTCAATTATAATGAAAGTTTCTTACATGAAGAGTAATATAAATAATATTTGAATGTATTGCCTTGGTTTTTAATGTGGCGAAATATGTGTATTTAATTTTATTTACTGCTAAGACAAAGGGAAAAATGCATTGTACATTCAAAATCTTAGTGTTATATGGAATATGAGATATTAATTGACAATAGTAATGAATCGGTATATCAGATATTTTAAATTAAAAAATTCTAATTGAAAAGTGATGTGTAAAATATCTCTCATGTACGCCAATCAGATTGAAATTATATATTTTATTACCTCCCCTTTTCTGACATGTCACATATAAAAGTCTCAGGTAAAACCGTAAGGAGTGACGTTCAGGTTCACTGCTGACCAAATCTTGAAAGTAAAACTAGTTCCAGTTTGCTGACTATAATTTACATTGACCTGTTTGCTGATTCAGGACGAACGTTCGTTCTTGTCAGAAATTTATTATGCATACGCTGCAGAAATACATACCGGCGATGAACCGATCAATAGTAGAACCTCGACGTCACACAAGGCTATAACTGATATTATTACCTAATTGTAAAATTTTTTCTTGTTTATTAAGTAACTACATATTTTAAGATATTTTTGCATTTTTTGCTCCCCTGGGATCTATTGACGCGTCAATAGTCTTCAAGAGACTATTGCACGACAGACTATTGAACTGACCTTTGAACCTTTTTTTCATTGGACAACAAATTTCAAAACTTCAAAAAATTTCAAAATTTCAAAATTTACAAATATTTCAAAATTTCTAAAATTTTCAAAAAATTTCAAAATTCTAAATTTTCAAAAAATGTCAAAACTTCAAAAATTTCAAAAAAATTTCAAATTTCAAAATTTTCAATTTTTTTTTAAAATTTCAGTTTTCATAGAATTTCAAAATTTTAATACTTAAATAATAATATTGAAAAACATATGTAATATAAAAATTTAGGACTTTTTACTCTGTATTCCACTTGTTTAGTGTTATCTAATTCAACAAATAAATCATTTTCATCAGTTTTTCTACAATATATGCATGAATATATTTAAGTCATGTCCGCTACCTTGCTTCTGTTTAATTAGGAAATAAAACAGTTATTTAATGGGTGTGGATGCAATAGACCAAACTATTTATCCTTCGGTGCTGGGAATGACCAAGTGTTCTATTGCATTCGGCCGTTGGCCTCATGCAATAGAACACTTGGTCATTCCCAGCACCTCAGGACAAATAGTTTGGTCTATTGCATCCACACCCATTAAATAACTGTATATTGTTGTATGATGTTGCATTTATTTGACGACCTATGATTGGATAAAATCATTCCTAAAAATAACGATAGAAAGGAGAGCCATATATGGAAATCTAGAGAATAAGATTAATACGCTTTACCTGGCCAGGAGTAAATTCAATTCATAAAAATAACGCGCAGTAACGAAATGATGCAGACGGAAAATTACAGAAGGTCAGTGGGCGGTGTTTAATTTTGTGTAGTGACCATTACGTCTTTAGCCTTAGAATTCCATTCATAAAAATAACGATGCAGATAAACTTACAGGTATTTGACCAGGCTCTCTATATATATGTGTGTGTATTTTGATTTAGCATAATTAAACACAACTGCAAGAAAGATAATGATTTATATTTCTTCTAAAATAACGTGCAGTTATGACGAAATGATGGAGACGGAAAATTACAGAAGATGCTTAATTTTGTGTATTGACCATTACGTCTTTAGCCTTAGAACTTCCAAGAAAGTCCGTCAAACATAGTTCGTGGAAAACACTTAGTTACTGTTTCAAGTTACAGATCAGCAACATCGTACAAAAATGTTATAAGCTCCCGTGACCGACTATGGTTATTTAGACGGTAAGTAAATAGTTGAAGGGTTCGCGTTGGAGCGCTCACGCTTCAACGATTTACTGACCGTTTAAATAACGATAGACGGTCACTAGGGAGTATAACTTATATTTCTCTCAAATTAATTATTCTGAAATACTTTAAAATGATTTTGATGTGTCAGAAACATACACCACGATACTATGCACCTCTATGCTATTAGCCATGCCATTGTGTTAATTCGGGTACTGTAAAAGCATTTCAATGTCGGCATACGTGTACAGTCAATGTTGGGTAGAGTAACGCAACCGGCCGAGATGTGTCGAATGATTATGGTTGATCATTACGAAAGAATGGTATGTTTTTCTGGAAATGGACTTCTCATTTCATCGATCTCGCCCTCGATACGATATTGCTCTGAGAAATTTATTCTCACATAGCAAATCAATGATAATATATATTTATTGTTATTTTAATAGCTTTATTAAAAATCCCCCCCTTCCATCTTTTAAACTGATAATTTTATTGTCATGCTGCCTAGTTGATAATAACATTATTGACTATGACCAATGTCCGTTAGCAACGTCTGAATACATAGCGGAAGAAGAATTATGTGGCTTTAGATCATTTCACCAAATTATTTTTACGACTTTAAGGCAGCAATGTCTGAGTTTGATATCATTACGTGTAGAAAACTCGTGCTCAGAAAGAAACCCTGAAGTTTATTATATTTGTATGGTATGGAACACCATATATCATGTTTTTATTTAGATATCTCTGAGTAACGGTGAAGCTTTCCTTATCTTCGAAAGCAGGCACTGTTCCCATGTGAGTCGATCTGTGGCATCATCTAGTATTGTACTCCAACATGGTACATTTCCCAGTCAAATTCGTTTCAAACATTTTCTATCGTTGATGACTTAAAGACGTAAGGTGTTTGTTCATCAAACATTTTCTATCGTTGATGACTTAAAGACGTAAGGTGTTTGTTCATCAAACATTTTCTATCGTTGATGACTTAAAGACGTAAGGTGTTTGTTCATCAAACATTTTCTATCGTTGATGACTTAAAGACGTAAGGTGTTTGTTCATCAAACATTTTCTATCGTTGATGACTTAAAGACGTAAGGTGTTTGTTCATCAAACATTTTCTATCGTTGATGACTTAAAGACGTAAGGTGTTTGTTCATCAAACATTTTCTATCGTTGATGACTTAAAGACGTAAGGTGTTTGTTCATCAAACATTTTCTATCGTTGATGACTTAAAGACGTAAGGTGTTTGTTCATCAAACATTTTCTATCGTTGATGACTTAAAGACGTAAGGTGTTTGTTCATCAAACATTTTCTATCGTTGATGACTTAAAGACGTAAGGTGTTTGTTCATCAAACATTTTCTATCGTTGATGACTTAAAGACGTAAGGTGTTTGTTCATCAAACATTTTCTATCGTTGATGACTTAAAGACGTAAGGTGTTTGTTCATCAAACATTTTCTATCGTTGATGACTTAAAGACGTAAGGTGTTTGTTCATCAAACATTTTCTATCGTTGATGACTTAAAGACGTAAGGTGTTTGTTCATCAAACATTTTCTATCGTTGATGACTTAAAGACGTAAGGTGTTTGTTCATCAAACATTTTCTATCGTTGATGACTTAAAGACGTAAGGTGTTTGTTCATCAAACATTTTCTATCGTTGATGACTTAAAGACGTAAGGTGTTTGTTCATCAAACATTTTCTATCGTTGATGACTTAAAGACGTAAGGTGTTTGTTCATCAAACATTTTCTATCGTTGATGACTTAAAGACGTAAGGTGTTTGTTCATCAAACATTTTCTATCGTTGATGACTTAAAGACGTAAGGTGTTTGTTCATCAAACATTTTCTATCGTTGATGACTTAAAGACGTAAGGTGTTTGTTCATCAAACATTTTCTATCGTTGATGACTTAAAGACGTAAGGTGTTTGTTCATCAAACATTTTCTATCGTTGATGACTTAAAGACGTAAGGTGTTTGTTCATCAAACATTTTCTATCGTTGATGACTTAAAGACGTAAGGTGTTTGTTCATCAAACATTTTCTATCGTTGATGACTTAAAGACGTAAGGTGTTTGTTCATCAAACATTTTCTATCGTTGATGACTTAAAGACGTAAGGTGTTTGTTCATCAAACATTTTCTATCGTTGATGACTTAAAGACGTAAGGTGTTTGTTCATCAAACATTTTCTATCGTTGATGACTTAAAGACGTAAGGTGTTTGTTCATCAAACATTTTCTATCGTTGATGACTTAAAGACGTAAGGTGTTTGTTCATCAAACATTTTCTATCGTTGATGACTTAAAGACGTAAGGTGTTTGTTCATCAAACATTTTCTATCGTTGATGACTTAAAGACGTAAGGTGTTTGTTCATCAAACATTTTCTATCGTTGATGACTTAAAGACGTAAGGTGTTTGTTCATCAATATTTTACTCAGTCATAATTTAGGGGTGTTTTATACATGTATATATTTTTTACTTACTTGATAACATGCTTCGGCATATAACAAATTATCACTGATATCATGGCGGCGTCGATTCACTACACTATTATGGTACAGTGTAATGAAGTTGAGACCCGATTTAATAGGACAAAGACAGATTTGATTCTTGTTTTGTGCAGACATATGTATTCAGAGCTATGGTACGACGTGTGTTGAAGTTTATTATATTTGTATGGTATGGGTCACCATGTTTATATTTGAGGCTCTCTGGTACACTGTGGATACAATGCGTACCAGAAAAGCAGAGGTCCTTTCCTCATTCATGACTTACCACCGGATTTGTAACTAGATCAACACAACGGGTGCCACTAATGGAACAGGAACTGCATACCCTTCCGGAGCACCTGAGTTCTTCGCCGGTGTTTAGTGGGGTTCGTGTTACTCGATCCTTAGATTTATGTGTATGTTTTGTAGATCGTTGTTTGTCCTTTTGTACTTTTTCTTTTGGCCATTATGTTGTCTGTTCTTCTTCGATTTACGGATTCTGATTACCTCCCTTTGGTATCTTCAAACTCTTCTTATCTCTGCAAAATGCAATGTCCCCATGGAAGTCGATCCGGGGACATCTTGTATTGTAAAAGTGTGCATACACGGTCAAATGTTTGCTTCAAAGAAGTACGATTTTACTACTGCCATGACAACGTCGATTCATTAGAGTATTATGGCACATTGTAATAAAGTTCAGACAGGCAATCCCATTTAATAGTTTCAAAACATATTCGACATTATATTGATCATAAATATGTATTCAGAGTTGTACACCGTGCGCCTTGAAGAAATTTGATGGAATGGAAGTCGTATATCAACTATTGTTTTAAAAACATTGTACATCTTCATTATGAAATTATTAACATATAATTATTTAATTTAAAGTGTCGAAAGTGACACACAGCACCGTTTACACGATCAAATTAGTGTATAAACGTCACTCAATGTGATGGATGTATGCAATTCCTCCGACATGTTCGTCCGATAGTTGTGCCTGGGGTCATCAATTAAACAACTCGTCCTTAAAATGGTACCCTAGTAGGTATCCTCCATGTATATGTACTGTAAAAAAAACCCAGCATACAATAGTCTTATTTAGCAATAGGTTGCTCTGATTGGTCGTTGATGACCCGTTGCAAGGCAAACATTTGTCGATGCTATCCATTATGCCATGTGGCTATTTAAATTCACGTCCATACATTGTATCGCAGTGCTATATTGTCACCTTTATTATATATTTGTTTGTAACTTGTATCGTCATGTTTGTAGCGGGAATCATTATTACTTGATATCACTGCGCATAGCAAAATAACGCGTAGAAAATAAAATGATTCTCAAATTTTGACGATAATAAAAAATGCAATTATTTTCAGTTTTTAGAGTTTTAATGTAAAATAGCGATACCAATTATATTAGTCATGGCTATGTCTCAAATTGAAATTCTCAACGTGATATTTCACCTCAAGTTTCGTTTTCGAAACGATATGAAGTTGAGAATTCCAATTCTCACAAAACAAATCACTAATAGTAAATATGTATATACAAATGGCACATGTAAATACAGCAAAACACGTCCTGTCTATCAAATAAGGTTAATAATTATGTCTCCCCTTCGAACGAAGGGAGACATATTGTTTTAGTCTGATTTTTTCTTCCGCTTCCGCTTCTCCTTCTTCTGCATCTTCTACTTCTTCTGCTTCTTCTCAGCGAAGCTTGTCCGGACCATAACGTTTTTGTCTTTCCAGATAGGTCAATTATATTGGGTATGTGGGTGCATGACCATAAGGCGGTGTGTTGCATACCATAATGACCTTCGTGAGACCTTGACCTTTGTTTTTTGAATAGTATTTTCTTGTCCGGGCCATAACATTTTTGTCTTTCGAGATAGGTCAATGATATTTGGTATGTGGATGCATGACCATAAGGTGGTGTGTCACGTACTGTAATGACCTTCATGGGACCTTGACCTTTGACCTCAAGGTCAAATAATTGTTTTTTAAATAGTATCATTCAACTCATAATGTGTAACTTATTGTTGTACAGATGGCCGCATTAAGGGGAGACATAAGTTTTAGGTATCTAAAACAATTCTTCCTAGTTCCTTTTGTATTCGTTAAAAATATAAAAGTCTGGGAAAAATCAATGTGTTAAAATTGATGCCAGCAATGGTTAATTCTGACGTTCTATTAAAGTAATATTGTGATGATAAAATGTAGAAGATTGTCATGTAGGTCAATGTGTGTAAATCCATTAAAAGATAAACTCAGTCTTCATCAATGTATTAAGCAATTATAATTATGAAGCTAAATACCTAACCTAAGTCTTTCTTCTCTGACGGTTACATTTGTAACATGAAGATGAGACTGCTTGTAAGAATACCTATAATAGAATTTATAGATAAAACAGTTGACTAAAAAATGTCTTTAAGTGTTGAATATGTGGGATATTTCAACCCCAGATATTGCTGTCCTAAATTTGTAAATGAACTGCCTACCCTTCCGGAGCACTTGGGTTCACCCTTGGTTTTTAGTGGGGTTCGTGTTACTCGATCTTTAGTTTTATATGTATGTTTTGTAGATCGTGGTTTGTCTTTTTGTTCTTTTTCTTTTGGCCATTGTGTTGTCTGTTCTTCTGTCTTTTGGCCATTGTGTTGTCTGTTCTTCTGTCTTTTAGCCATTGTGTTGTCTGTTATTCTGTCTTTTGGCCATTGTGTTGTCTGTTCTTCTGTCTTTTAGCCATTGTGTTGTCTGTTATTCTGTCTTTTGGCCATTGTGTTGTTTGTTCTTCTGTCTTTTGGCCATTGTGTTGTCTGTTCTTCTGTCTTTTGGCCATTGTGTTGTTTGTTCTTCTGTCTTTTGGCCATTGTGTTGTCTGTTCTTCTGTCTTTTGGCCATTGTGTTGTTTGTTCTTCTGTCTTTTGGCCATTGTGTTGTCTGTTATTCTGTCTTTTGGCCATTGTGTTGTTTGTTCTTCTGTCTTTTGGCCATTGTGTTGTCTGTTCTTCTGTCTTTTGGCCATTGTGTTGTCTGTTCTTCTGTCTTTTGGCCATTGTGTTGTCTGTTATTCTGTCTTTTGGCCATTGTGTTGTCTGTTCTTCTGTCTTTTGGCCATTGTGTTGTCTGTTCTTCTGTCTTTTGGCCATTGTGTTGTCTGTTCTTCTGTCTTTTGGCCATTGTGTTGTCTGTTATTCTGTCTTTTGGCCATTGTGTTGTCTGTTCTTCTGTCTTTTGGCCATTGTGTTGTTTGTTCTTCTGTCTTTTGGCCATTGTGTTGTTTGTTCTTCTGTCTTTTGGCCATTGTGTTGTCTGTTCTTCTGTCTTTTGGCCATTGTGTTGTCTGTTCTTCTGTCTTTTGGCCATTGTGTTGTCTGTTCTTCTGTCTTTTGGCCATTGTGTTGTTTGTTCTTCTGTCTTTTGGCCATTGTGTTGTCTGTTCTTCTGTCTTTTGGCCATTGTGTTGTCTGTTCTTCTGTCTTTTGGCCATTGTGTTGTCTGTTCTTCTGTCTTTTGGCCATTGTGTTGTCTGTTCTTCTGTCTTTTGGCCATTGTGTTGTCTGTTATTCTTCGATTTACGGATTCTGATTACCCCTCAGGTATCTTCAAACTCTTCTTACATGTACCTTCCACTAGAATTTTAATATTGTCATTCGTGACTCTGAACCTCTGAGCTGAATGCGATAAAGATCTCCAAAGTATGCACAGACTTACGAGTTCTCACTTAGATTTTTCTACTTCATAGTAAACCATTTTTAATATTTTAAGAAAAAGTTAGATAAAATGGTTGTCGAATTAGTAGAGGGGCGTATTTTATAATGCTATTATTCTGGTTTTTGACAAGGAAGTGCGTGGGATTCACAGAATTTGCAGTATTTTGACCACATTTCAAATGATATTTAACACATTTCACACATTTTTAGAACTAAATGTGCAGGTGCGAGACTTGACAAGACCGAGGTGTGGTATGCAAATGTCAAGCAAGTCGTTAGTAGGGATTGGCGCTGATTTTAAAGGTTTAACACATAATGTTGTCCACAGTGACCACTTTAGTAAAGATTAAACAGATCATAGCTGATACACTATATACAGGAGATTATACAGACAAGGACATCTAGAAAAGACAGAAATTATCTTCTATCGTTAACCGTATCTGAAATTAAGATGTCATTTTCTGTCAAATCAGAGGGATATATCAAGCTATCTTCCTTATTTGAAAATCAATGTTACTAATAGGTTAGGTATTGTAGAACTAGCTCAACAGGCAGATAAGATATAAAATCCTGCTAATTCGGTATCTCATCAATCAACGAAACAGGTAGTAAACTGAAAATCGGTCAATTTAAGAGAAAATGTGGTTGTTAAAATACGTGAATGTTTTACCTGAAGAATGAATTTAATTCGATAGTAGCATTTATTATATCTAAAGGGTAAATTGTAATGAAAAAGATATTTACACAGGTTCTTAATAAACGATGTACTAAGAAACGTTTGAAGATGCTAAAGGAGTAATCAGAAGCCGTTGTTTGAAGAAGGACAGAAAATACAATGCCCGAATGAAAAGGCAACAAAAAAGACATCCACTTGTCGACCTAGCACTAAACAGACAACTAAATACAGATCACACGAACCCCACTAAGAAAAGGGAGAACTGATCTACTCCACTAGGGGCATGACCTCTGTAGTGTTACTCTTGTTACAAACACGGACGTAAGTCATGAATGAGGACAGGACGGTATTATCATTACGTTAACAATTCGTGTAAGAATGTACATTAACTACATTTTACTATTTCACTGCAAGGGAAACAGAAACAAAAGACAAACATAAAGAAGTGATATTATTTGACTCCGGAGTAAAATTAAGTAGATGTGATTAATATTTCATATCTTCCTTTTACTCAACGCCAATCGTTTGATATCAGAGTTTGGTGTCCATTTTGTATATATTTAGTAAATTTTCCTGTTTTGATTAAGAGTATGTTATTTTATGGATCCGCTCTGTATTAACACAAACTGCAACAGTACTACAATATACTCTCCAACATAAAACAATGTAAAAGTAGAGGATCACTGCCTATCACCACTAACGTTGTGAGTTCGAATCCCGCTCAGGCGAGATGTACTCGATACAACATTATGAGATAAAATTTTCTCCGGGTACTCCGGTTTCCTTCATACCATAAAACTGACCTCCACGATATAGCTGAAATATTGTGGAAAGTGACGTGAAACAAGATAATACACACACCCAAGTTCAAGGTCATCATTCTACAGTAAAATTTAGACGTCTTACTTTTGAGTTATTCATGTGATTTATAATGTTATTTAAAATAGAAACATTTAATTATTGATGACATTCTACAAATAAGCTGTGTGTATTATTATCAGGACGTCATTGTTTATTTATATTGACGTTTACTATAGCTGTTGTTTTTTTATATTGAATTATAATACATATATTATACATATGAATAGACATAATCAGAAATCAGTTGAAACAGATGACATATTAATGTCTCAATAGATTATTTATAATTTATATTGAAATATCCAATAAATCGACATTAATTGACAGAATTATTAACGTATGATTTTTTACACCTATGATATAAAGCTATTAACGACGTTATCATCAGTAACCTTTGTTAGGATGGCCTGCCATCAAGACATGTAATATAGGTCTATATAATTAAGGTAATTAGTTATCTACCTTTATTCTTTATAGATGTATGACTCGGGTTTTATCCCAGTCTACAACAGTAGTGTATTTGTGTGTCGTCATGAAAACGAAAACATATGCCAATTATCTCATTGTTTGGTGAAATATTAGATTCATTATCTTGTAAAATATTGAACTGGATTGCATTTGTTGTGGATTTTACTGTAATCAAAACAATAAATGTTTACAGATTTGTTGTCTTTTAAAAGTTGGATGTATTAAGGTGTGGAATTTTGTGGAGCCTTTAAAATTTAAATTTGGAATATACTGTTTTGTAATAATACCTTGTGTGGAAGATACCTATTATAATGGAGTACATTTTGTAATAGTATACAGTTCTATTTTGAGGGATTTTTCTTTAATAAAAAAGCGACTTCATTTGACATCATTGTCACTTTCAATTATCGAACTTTTGATTCCCGCACTGGAAAAACTTGACAGCGAACTTTGAATGCTGCCATATTGCTCTCTCAATTGGTAATGAACCCGTGGGATTTTTATATTTCATGAAACATTGTATGACTTTTAATGAATGATATATTAAATTGGAAAACAAGCTTAGGGGTTTTGTTTCAGGTGACTATGGAGTCCCTTGATGTAATAGAAATATATTAATGTGTATTGGACTGGTCATAATTGACAGATTCAATCAAGATCTCCGCAGACATCATTTAAATTAGCGGTCAGCATCAGTACATGCAACTTAATTTTTGTCCAGGATAGCATCGTAAAATACATATATTTGATTTGTAGATGTTTTTATTGTGATTGACGGGAATTAATTCGAGTGTAAAATAATCATAAAAGACTAGGAAAGCTTGATCTTACACCTTTACACAAACGACCATGTAATCAAAGGGATAAACAGAGATATTCTGAGCAATTCGTCGTCATTAAGGACAAAAATCAGATATTCTTGAAATGAAATATTGATAAGTGTAATGTACTAGATTAAATAGCTGTCATTTAGGTAGAATTCCGTCATTATCCTTGTGATCTGACAATGTGACAAATCGAATTCCAGGTAAAAATATATTTGATAATATAGCGATCAAGACTGTAAAATGTCAAGTATAGACTCTAATTTCGAAATCATGTACGTGCCTTATATGCCTTATAATCGTGTAGCAATTTAGAAATCCTTTAGTGCAATTATTACCTTAATTAACTAGAATTGGCTCTGTCATATTAACTTCTAATAAACAATGGAAACAATGGAACACAAACCAATGATGAAATCTTTATCTAAAGACAATGAAATAATACCAACAAAGAAAATGTCGTTCATAGAAAAACTTGTCACTCGTTATAAATGCTGCCTGGTTAACTGGATAATACTTACATTCTGTTCAAAAGGTAAGTCTAAATACACACTATCTGATTGTCTTGAGCCACATAAGAAACACAAATTGAGGTGTTGACTCGCAATTGTCTGATACTATATTCTAATACAGTCAAACCCGTCTTATGTGACCTTTCAAAGTAAAAGTGAAATATGTCCACATAAGAGAGGTGGTCACTTAATACAGGTTTAATTTATATGAATTACACTGAAGGAAAATAAAAATTACGGTCACATAATACAAGTTATTGCTTAATAGAGGTGACCACTAAAGCAGGTTTGACTGTCACTTAATAGAGGTGACCACTAAAGCAGGTTTGACTGTCACTTAATAGAAGTGACCACTAAAGCAGGTTTGACTGTCACTTAATAGAAGTGACCACTAAAGCAGGTTTGACTGTCACTTAATAGAAGTGACCACTAAAGCAGGTTTTACTGTACTTGTAACTGATCCGGTAAGATAAATATAATTTCCTGTATTATGTCTAAGTGCAAGGATTTAGTAGTAATTTGCCACATACACATTATTGACTAATATTATCTGTTACATTAGCGATGAATATCCATTCATGATTTAATAAGGCCTTTAACTTCCTGTACATGCCTAAGCAACACGAACCAATCATGACTTGCGTCACAGATGACAATGGATATGTCCCGTTTGTCGTCATAATTCTGTCCGCCTTTCCTCTTTCATGATCTGCCACTGGTGTTTAGCAAGAGTAACACGACAATCACCATTATTGGAACTGGAACTGTCTACCTTTCATGAGCACACTTCGGTGTTTTGTGGAGTTGGTGTTGCGCAATGTTTATTATTCTGTATAGTATGGATCATTGTTTGTCTTTTTGTCCTTTTTCTTTTGGTCATTGCCTTATCAAACTTTTCTATGGCAAACCTTGAGCAGTAATGGTCAAGAATATAACCAACCACAACAACAGAAACCACCCTCCTCTGTCAAACCTCAAACAGTAGATGTGGATTCTTAAGAACTCTAAAGATTTTGTAGAGCACATACAATCAAGGTCCCTCATCTCCTACAATAACATTAAAACATTTGACTTATCTACCGTCTATACAACTATTTCCCACTCAAAGCTAAAAGGCAGATATAAAGAATTCGTCCAACTGTGTTTCATTAAAAAGATTGGCCAACGTAGATACAAATACCTTGTTATAGAAAGGGACAAATCTGATTTTGTGAAAACGTTATCAGAAAGTGATATCATCAAAATGCTCACGTTTTTGATTGACAACATATTTATTATGTTTGGTGGACGTGTTTTTAAGCAGACAGTCGGCATAGCTATGGGTACAAACTGTGCTCCTCTTCTCGCCGACTTGTTCTTTTATT
Source organism: Bathymodiolus brooksi (assembly GCA_963680875.1). NCBI lineage: Eukaryota > Metazoa > Mollusca > Bivalvia > Mytilida > Modiolidae > Bathymodiolus > Bathymodiolus brooksi. The sequence continues at coordinate 138,181,883 of OY804577.1, forward strand.
CGTAGGAGGTGCAGGGGCCGTCGTGATCGTGATCCTATAGTAGTTTAATTTACATATACCCGAACAACTCCTCTTACACACCACAAACAGTAATGGTAAACAATATAACACACAATAAAAACACGAAACACCGAAAAAATATCTAAAAAATTATTTTACTTCAGGAAGCAAATCAAATAACTATGTTTTTGGCAAAGACTTTAAACTGATATATTTGGGAAAATATAAGGATGTAAAAGATAATTTTTGATTGTATCTCTGCATGGCGGCTGGTATACAAGATCTACATTATATTAATATAAAAGTTTTAGTAGTTAATGGTAACGGTAGCCTTGATTTTAACGTTATCTGTAATTAATAATATATACATTGTATATATATATAATGATGAACAGCTGGTGTTATTTGTCTTATTTAAAGTACGTTTTTAGGACGAATTAGTACAGTACATACATGTAGCTGGCATAAGAAATACATTTTATTTATAGCTAAGATTTTGTCTAGGTATCTACAATTATTGTTAACAGTTATACACAAATTTGAATTATGTCGCAATATAAGAAACACAATTAGTTTTCGTTGAAATTCTGATAATTTGAATAACATTAATGTCTTGTGGAGGAGGAACTGCTTATCATTTCCGAGCACACGAGATCCCCCTTTTGTATTGTGAGGTACGTGTTGCCTAATCTATAGTTGTCTGTGTTTTGTATATCACTGTTTGTACCCCTTTCCTGTTTATTTTGGCCATTTTATTGTCTGTCCTTAGATTTATGGCTTTTCTTGCCAAATCGAACATGAATGTTGTCTCGATACACATTGATGGGGAGTTTGTTTCAATTTTTGTTATGTTTTGGTCGTTACAGCATATCTTTATCACAACTAGATTAATGAAATGGCCATTTGATTCGATTAGTTTGTTTTCGTAGATAATTATGAAAAGAAAGTTGAAACAATGATGGGTAACAATTCCATCAATATCAACAAAACTAACAAATTACGTCCCCACCTGAAATCATTGAACACAACAAGACACGATATAATCCGATAGGAATTCGGATCCTGGGTTGAGTCACACATGTGATCGGGATAAACCGGTTAATGAAATCCCAATACTAGCCTCTTGATTATTGGATCAACTACATATATACAAAATACCTACATAGAGTCATTTCGATTCAGAAAAGACTAAGCACTATAAAAAGGAACCATATAGACATATCAGCAAATAAAAACGTAGATATCAAATTTAGTGCGCACGACGCGTTTCTGGAATAACCTTCATCATGTACGCTCAAAATCGAAAGATTGGAAAGCCAAATAATTTAAAGATGAATGTTGGTAATTAATTTTAGTCATGAAGGTGGAATCTGTTGGTAAACGACTATTATTCAAAAGACACAGAAATGATAACTAATGCTTCTAACAGACTTAATATCAGATAGTCAATAACATTCAAAGAAATTAATGGTCTTCATGGGAGACCAGAGTAATCTGTTGAAATTAGATATTTAATATTCATATATAATTGAATGTAATGCAAATGTGCTGTCTTAATTGCAAGCTGGGCCTAGTAGATCTACCAGCAGAAGGCCAATATTTTAGTAAAGAAAACATGCCCCAAAGAGTCAACAATAGTTGCTAATGATTTGATTTGATTTGATTTATTGTGTTTAGCGTCATTTTCAGCAATATTTCAGCTATATCATGGCGACCAGTTTTAGTGGTGGAAGAAGCCGGAGTACCCGGAGAGAACCACCGACCATGGGCAAGCAACTGGTAAACTTTGTCACTTGCGGCTGCGAGTCGAGTGCACCTTTTTGTAATTTACAAAGCCGTGCGCGAACCCACGCCGTATTGGTAATAGGCTTGTATGAGTTGCTAGGTAATCCAACTACCTTCTCATTGAACCATCCGGGCCCTCTATAGTTGCTAAATCAAAGCCTTTACGAATAATATTTGTCAATGATTTTATAAATTTAGAGGTATCAATAGATGTCACCATAGAAACATACACAGGAAAGAAATATATTTTTGGATCAGATCTCTGCTTTTAGAATTGTTATTTATGCATAATATCTTAATAGTGGTAGCAAAATTTAATGAATATTGTCAATAATTTATGAAAACAACATCATTAGTTTAAACGCATTTTTGATGTGGTTCTTGATGCTCATTCCTTAGTTTTCTGTGTAGTGTTTTCTTGACCGTTGGTTGCCTTTTTGACCTTTTTCTTTTGACCATTATGTTGTCTATCATTCTTCGATATACGTATTCTGATTACCACTTTGGTATCCTTAAGCTCTTCAATTATGACCAGATGATGGTAATTAAAATTCAAGACAGTATTACAAATTTGGGCAAATATAACCAGCCGAGAAATTTAAACGCTATATTATGGGGCCACAAGAACGTCATCATCTGAAAAAATGGAAGACCGACGATGGGGGAAGAAAGGTCTTCCCTGTGCTAATTTCACATTGTGTGTCGTATTCAATTTAAGAAATTGTCTCGGTACCTGTAATTGTTAGTAGATACATTAATAAGCGTGTGCTTAGAAGAGTATTATTCTAGTTTAGCTATAAGTTGAGATTCATAGCAGTAAAGCCATCCAATTGGACAAAATACACTATTTCTCTAAGGAGCATATTTTAGCTAAACAATTGATAGCGTTAATTATGTCCTCACGAGTTCAATTACAGTATTTATCCCTGTTATCATCACCAAAAAAAGGACTTATATCCGTTACAACTTATGTAACGACAGCCTGATTTACGGAATTATCAGTCAATTAAATATGGATAATTATCTAGGATGAGTTTATCTGGGAGGGTGGTATGAAAAAGGTAGACAAGCCATAACGGTAGTAAACTTACAATCAAGGAAACGGAATAGTTTGATGGTAGAACATTTGCTATTGAAGTGATATAATCTAAATTTGAAAGGTTGTTTCTGCAATTGTAGTAGCCAGTACATAGCAGGAATATATAGATGCGGTGATATGGCGTTTAACCATTGAGTAGATAAAACATGTATGTTGATCTTATCCATCTAAGAAATAGGTGTATTTCAAAAAGTGCTTAAGTTGACAATTTCCACTTTTAAAATATGGACATAATATTTACATCAGACAACAACAATGTTGTTAACTGCTTTGACAGCTGGAGCAAAAACAAAAGATGTGTGTGGAAGAATGATATACAAGGTAGAACATTTAACTTTTAATAGATTTGAATAAAATGAATGAAGTTAAACATATGTGGAAAACATTTGCATGACGCCATCATTTCAACAAGAAAAAAGGGAGGGATGGTCCTATAAAACTAGTTTTTCTCCGCCACCTTTCTTCATTGAAGTTCCTGTATCAAGCCAGGTAAGTGATCATGTATATAGGGTATCATGTATACATACATGATACCCTATATACATGATACCCTATATACATGATACCCTATATACATGATACCCTATATACATGATACCCTATATACATGATACCCTATATACATGATACCCTATATACATGATACCCTATATACATGATACCCTATATACATGATACCATATATACATGATACCCTATATACATGATACCCTATATACATGATACCCTATATACATGATACCCTATATACATGATACCCTATATACATGATACCCTATATACATGATACCCTATATACATGATACTTTTTACGATTTTTCTACTGTTTCTACTGTTTCTACTGTTTCTACTGTTTCTACTGTTTCTACTGTTTCTACTGTTTCAACTGTTTCTACTGTTTCTACTGTTTCTACTGTTTTCTACTGTTTCTACTGTTTCTACTGTGCCGTGTTTCTACTGTTTCTACTGTTTCTACTGTTTCTACTGTTTCTACTGTTTCAACTGTTTCTACTGTTTCTACTGTTTCTACTGTTTCTACTGTTTTCTACTGTTTCTACTGTTTCTACTGTGCCGTGTTTCTACTGTTTCTACTGTTTCTACTGTTTCTACTGTTTCTACTGTGCCGTGTTTCTACTGTTTCTACTGTTTCTACTGTTTCTACTGTTTCTACTGTGCCGTGTTTCTACTGTTTCTACTGTTTCTACTGTTTCTACTGTGCCGTGTTTCTACTGTTTCTACTGTTTCTACTGTTTCTACTGTTTCTACTGTTTCTACTGTTTCTACTGTTTCTACTGTGCCGTGTTTCTACTGTTTCTACTATTTCTACTGTTTCTACTGTTTCTACTGTTTCTACTGTTTCTACTGTGCCGTGTTTCTACTGTTTCTACTGTTTCTACTGTTTCTACTGTTTCTACTGTTTCAACTGTTTCTACTGTTTCTACTGTTTCTACTGTTTCTACTGTTTTCTACTGTTTCTACTGTTTCTACTGTGCCGTGTTTCTACTGTTTCTACTGTTTCTACTGTTTCTACTGTTTCTACTGTTTCTACTGTGCCGTGTTTCTACTGTTTCTACTGTTTCTACTGTTTCTACTGTTTCTACTGTGCCGTGTTTCTACTGTTTCTACTGTTTCTACTGTTTCTACTGTTTCTACTGTGCCGTGTTTCTACTGTTTCTACTGTTTCTACTGTTTCTACTGTGCCGTGTTTCTACTGTTTCTACTGTTTCTACTGTTTCTACTGTTTCTACTGTGCCGTGTTTCTACTGTTTCTACTGTTTCTACTGTTTCTACTGTTTCTACTGTTTCTACTGTTTCTACTGTGCGGTGTTTCGTTTGTTTTTCATTTTGTATCGAGAACTCAAATAGAATATTTGACATTTCTAAAAACAAATAGTTACTCCACTGTCTTCATAAATAGACATTGCAAAAAAGTTATTCGACATTAGTAAGAAACTATAGTCAGCAGAATATACATTTTTAATTGTGAAAAAAGATATGAGACAGTTGTCTTTTTCAGTTTAATGAGATTCTGGTAATATAGTGAAGTATCATTTAATGATTTATTTTTCTTTAGTATAATGAGTTATTTTTCTTTAATATAATGAGTTATTTTTCTTTAGTATAATGAGTTATTTTTCTTTAATATAATGAGTTATTTTTCTTTAGTATAATGAGTTATTTTTCTTTAGTATAATGAGTTATTTTTCTTTAGTATAATGAGTTATTTTTCTTTAGTATAATGAGTTAGTTTTCTTTAGTATAACGAGTTATTTTTCTTTAATATAATGAGTTATTTTTCTTCAGTATAATGAGTTATTTTTCTTTAGTATAACGAGTTATTTTTCTTCAGTATAATGAGTTATTTTTCTTTAGTATAATGAGATATTTTTCTTTAGCATAATGAGTTATTTTTCTTTAGTATAATGAGTTATTTTTCTTTAGTATAATGAGTTATTTTTCTTTAGTATAATGAGTTATTTTTCTTCAGTATGCTTAATACAGTGATAGATCATTTGACACATTTTAAAGTGAGCAATTTCCTCCTTTAAAACATAATCTGTAACATATGATATATTTGTTTTATTCTGGAGACGGATATGTTTTCAGATTGATAGAAATGTGTTATCATCCACACGATATCTGTAAATTTAGTCAAAAACATAATGGACATGTATAATATAGAATTGTTTTTTGGAGTATGTATTTATCATAATTAAAGATGAATCTATTCTTTCTTTATTTGTAGTGCAACAAATTTGATATCTATGTTTTTATTGCTATTACTGGGTCGGGGTGTTCCCGGAACGCCAACATTCTTAAAACAACATATAGTGTAGATTGTTGTTTTAGCAATTAAGTTGGGGCCACTTGAAGGTTTTTTTAAAGTAATTAATCAGTGAAATATTATATGCTAAATTTGATTAAAATGTAATGAGAAATGAAATAAAATATGTTTTGTAATTAAAAAAAATATATAAATATATATGAAGAAAAATTGAAATAAAGAAAAGGACAAATTTAATAAGAAATTGAAATAAAGAAAATGACAAATAAGAAATAAAATAATATATTTGTTGTAATTTAGTTTTAAAAAAGTAATTGATAAGTGAAATATGACATGCTATATTTAATTAAAATATAATGAAAATGAAGTAAAATATATTGATTTAAAAAAAAAATTGAAATAAAGAAAATGACAAAGTAATGAGAAATATTATAATTTATTTATAAGAATAAGAATAAGAATAAGAAAACTTTATTTTGATTCGGCACATAATAAAACAATACAACATAAGCTCTAAGGAGCTTTTTACCGAATATACATTAACAATAAAACAACACAAGTCACATGCAAAGTTACAAACTAAAATAAGCTAAGACATACAGCCATAAAAAGGAGGACTGTGTATAGATCTGAACAAGAACCCACGTGGCAAGTGCCTCTTTGGACTCTTGTTCAAGATCCACACACAGATGCTCCAACATATAGCAGCATTTAAACAAGAAGCAGCAGGTAACAACAAATAATGAAATAATACTGAATACTTAAAACTGGTACCAACATAATCAGTAAAAGCAGCACTGTCTAACTAAAATATCAAAGAATATAAAATTTTCAAGACAAACTAAAAAAATTTAATAATCAAAAATTAAAAATATTTAAGCAAAACAAAAACAAAATTTTAATCATCTACATGCAGAACAGCAACATTTGGACCATTCCAGGACTGCAAAAGACTTGAATTGAGAGAAGCTATTTTCAGTCCTGAAATGATCTGGGAGGTTGTTCCACAATGTAGATGCAGCAAATCTGAAAGAGTTTTTACTGCATACTGCATATAGATGCCGGCCGGGGACCAGTTGGCAATGCCTCGCTGGGTTCCCACCGGCATCCACATGCAGCATGACATAATAAAGCAAAATATTAAGCATGTTTGGATAAAAAATTGACAAGCACTAAAACAAAGCAATATATATCTAAAAGCTATATGCAAATGAAAAGAGCAAAAACAGTAGCAGAATATTTATCATCTGCATGCAGAACAGCAACATTTAGTACCATTCCAGGACTGCATTAAGCTCTTAAATTGAGAAAAACTGTTTTCAGTCCTGAAATGGTCTGGGAGGCTGTTCCACAATGTAGCAGCAGCAAATTTAAATGTTTTTTTTTGCCATACCTTGATGTTCTGACCTGTGGAATGTCCAGTATATTGTTGTATCTAAAATAATATTTTGAATTTCGTAAATGCACAAGGCTATGGAGACATGATGGCGACAGTTTATTCATAATCTTAAATGCTTCCAGGGCCATAGTTCTCATTCTACGAATCTGCAAGGAAGGCACCTTTGCTTTTTTCAATAAATTATCATATAAGCTATTGTAATCCTCATACACAAAGCGAAGAGCTCTTTCTTGCACTTTTTCTATCTTTTTGGAATTTTTCTCCGTACAAAAATGCCAGGCCAAAGGGCAAAAGTTAAAATTACTAAGATTAAAGGTATGGAAAATTGTAAGTTTGTTTAATCTGTTCAAATAGGGGCCTAAACGTTTGATAATGTTCAGCTGTTGGGATGCTTTCCTGCAGATTGTACTTATATGTGTGTCAAAATTTAATTGATAATTGATCTCAATGCTTAGTAATTTAACACTGTCTTCACACGTTAGTTCAAAATTTTGTATATTTATAGTTGTACGTTTTTCATAGATTTTCTTCCCCACCGCCAAAACTTGAAATTTATCAGGATTAGCCTGCATTTTGTTAATTTTGAACCATTCAATGAGATGATTTGAGTCAGACTCTAGAGTAGAAATAAGTAGATCAAAATCGGGACTGCCCAGGAAAAAGGTATTATCGTCTGCATAATTATACAGATAACTGTCTTTAATGAACAAAAATATATCATTTATGAAGACATTGAATAAGAGGGGACCAAGTATAGATCCTTGCGGAACCCCTTTATGGATGTCAGCCCAGTCGCTCAGAACACTATTGACCTTTATTTGTTGTTTTCTATTTGATAAGTATGATTTTAGTAACGAGACCGAATTATCTGAAACTCCATAAGCTGACAATTTGTCTAGCAGTATGGCATGTGGTAGGCAATCAAAAGCCTTTGAAAGGTCCATCAGAACTGATGCTATATAATAATTTTTGTCTAGGGCTTCACGCCAATCTTCTAGAAGTCTGAGCAACGTGGTCTGGCATCCATGTCCACGTCAGAAAGCACACAAAAAAGGGTTAAATATTGTGTAAAAAAAATCAGACAATTGTGTTTCAAATACCTTTTCAAAAATTTTAGAAAAAACAGGAAGGACACTCACAGGTCTATAATTTGTTTTACTTAATGGGTCATTTTTCTTGTGTAATGGTGTTACCTGAGCTTTTTTAAGAGAATCAGGAAATACACCAGTGTCAAAATTTGTTGTATTTTTAAAAAAAATCCAATAAGAAAATAAGCCATTAATTAAAACTTTAACATATGGAGAGCAGATGATCCAAGGGCTCCCCATCCAAGCTAAATACCAACATCGTTGACATTTATATATTTCTAAATGTAGTGCTTATAATAGTTTTAAAGTTTATTATTATGTTTTCATATTTCATATATATAGTTTTAAAATTGAAAAATAAGTATTCACTCTTCTTCTTCTTCTTCTTCTTCTTCTTCTTCTTCTTCGCTAACCCTCTCTGTAGGAGAACCATACGTCAGTATGTTGAACAGGTGCTCCATTTATGTACAGTGCTCGTATTCCCTCCACCATTCGATTTTGTGCACATATATACAGTGAAGTCCTACCCACACACACTTAGCATAACAATCCTTCTATATACAGTTAAGATTTTACAATTTGTCAGATTGCTGCTAAAAGTTAATTACAGGAATAGGATAGTCTAAAATTGGTCATTGGCGTACATGAATATTATATCACTTTGCTGTATTTCACATCTGTTTCCCCCAACCGTGTCGCCATTTAAAAAGTTCATTAAAATTATAGATTCGCATCTGATTGACTACTTTAGATATAAAAATATGCATTTCACCACTAATTCTAAAAAGTTATCATCTCATCAGCTAAAAGGTAAGATCCATTTTATCACAGTTCACATAATACGTATAAAACCTTTTATTGACACAGTTAAAAAGTCCTCTAAAAAGAATATTTATTATGTTTCATATTTCATGGCTGCTTATATAGTTTGAAAATTTAATATGAATAGTAACTGTTATGTTTTCATAATTCACGTGTGCTTATATAGTTTTAAAATTTAATAATAAATATTCATTATTATTTTTTTTCATATTTCATGTGTGCTTATATTATAGTTTTAAAATTTAATAATAAATATTCATTTATTATTATGTTTTCGTATTTTATTTTATTCCATTTATATAGAAAATACAAATAAGAGAATCAAATTTACCTTTATTTACCTGTGATTGCTCTGATCATCCACCCTTAATGGGACCCCTTAATCCCTCTTAATTAGAAAGGACAACTGTCTTTGATCTTTCAAAATGTTGGCGTTCCGGGATACAGCCACTGGGTCGATACCTCCGGTGGTGGACTATTAATCCCCGAGGGTATCATCTGCCCAGTAGTCAGTGTTTGGGTACTGACATGGTTTATTAGATATATTTTTATTGAAATTTACAGTTCCTAAATAATGTAATTATTAATCCAACTAAGGTTCTCCTCCCTTAGGCATAGGTGACCTTAGCCGATGTTACCTATCCTGTTTAGGTCCTTTGATTTGATTGCTACCAAGCACTTTAAATTATTTGGCTTTCCAATCTTTCGGTTTTGAGTGTATCTGATGAAGGATATTCCAGAAACGCGTTCTGCGCAACAAATTTGATGTCTATGTTTTTATTGAATACTGTTATCACGTTTGCCTACGTTCTTTAGATAACACTCATTATTCCTCAATAGTAATTTTTTACCTATTATTGTCTTCTGATGGCCTTGTGTACTATCTAATATATAAATGATGGTTGAGGCCTTCATGTCAACTCCTGTGTCACTAAGATTAACTATATTTTCTATAAAGTTCAAGATTAGGACTCAGATTTCTTTATAGTAACGCTGCTCACCTAGTTATATGTTAGGGTTGACATTTTACTCACATGTCGTAGAAAACACTTGCCAGGAAAGTAACCAGTCGTGTGTAACGGTATCGATAACGCCTCTTTTAGACGATTTTTCAATTAGATGTTGGAACTGCCCGACAGTGTGGTATTATTTGTTTTTTCATTTTCATTTAAGTTGAATACGCAGTAATATTACTGCATAGTCTATTCTGGTTGTCTAAATATGTCGGATCGGATGTACAGGATGTAATTATTGTTTTACAAACGGCGACCATTATCGGCACCTAGAAAGAGTTGATAGTATGGTCTTCATATCATCATATTGATTAATATTTTCAGCCATCTTATAATTATTTTTGACAGACCCGAGATATTTATATTATAACGAATACAATCACATCGGGAGGCAGCGTGGTTTTGATCGTATGGCAGTTCGAACTACCTGTTAAATCAGTGCCTACCACCATTAAAGTTCTGAGTTCGAATCCCGTTCATGGCGAAGTGTACTCGATGCCACATTATGTGATAAAAATTTGTCAGTGACTTGTGGCAGGTAGGTGGTTTTCTCTGGGTACTCTGGTTTCCTCCACCAATAAAACCGACCGCATCGATACAACTGAAACATTGTCGAAATTGGCGTTAAACACCATAACCCTAACCTCCAATCACAACGTGTGTTGTATTACTGATTATAAATGTCCACTCTACTATTCCTGTTGATAGTGTCAGTTGTTTATAACGCTACACAGGCATATAATCGAGTATGACTCGTGATAAAATACTACTATGCTTTGCACTAAATATTGATCCATTTTTTTGTTTTGTTTACATTGACAGATGGGATTATGCTAATATGTTATCCCGTGGTACATTGTTGAAAGGCATTGAAGAACATTTAATAGTATTGTAATCAATTAAATCTCCAATTAATGTCCATTATAAGCTTTTTAAACGATTTTATTTTTAAATGATTACGACTTCAAATGAACAATGGTTAAACTAAGCTTTGACATAACATATTTTCTTCTCTTGAAAATCGAAACGTTAGAGCATTAGATTCAGATCATGTTTCTAATAAAATTGATTTTCTAGTAAATGTCAGACTTATTTTTTTCTTCAAAACTTATAATTTGGACATTAATCATGATTCTCTCTATGGAATTATGAAATATGTCTTGTGAAAACGTGAGTGGTTTTTTTTGTCACTTCCGTATAGTATACAATACAACATAATACTCACTTCGTTTAAAACAATGAACATTCATTGAAATATATATCGTTATAAATGTAAATGTACGTTAGTTATCTGAATAATGATAAAAGGAAATCCAAGCTTCACAACTTTTCTATAAATGATATAATAAGTAATCACTGGCTGCACATGTTAACTATAAATAATGACATTACAAATTCTAAGCTCCAAGTTATTTATTAATAATGACATTACAAATTTTAAGCTCCAAGTTATTTATTAATAATGACATTAGGAATTCTAAGCCCACTAAACTCCCATAAATAATAACATTAGGAATTCCAAGCCCATTAGTCTCTTATGAATAATGACATTAGGAATTCCAAATCCACTGGGCTCTCATAAATAATTACATTAGGAATTCCAAATCCACTGGGCTCTCATAAATAATGACATCAGGATTTCCAAATCCCCTGGGCTCTCATAAATAATGACATTAGGAATTCCAGATCCACTGGGCTCTCATAAATAATTACATTAGGAATTCTAAGCCCCATTGAGCTCCCATAAATAATGATATTATGAATTCTAAGCCAAACTGGGCTGCCATAATTAATGTCATTGGGAATTCCAAGCCCCAAAGAAGACCCCCAAAATAATGACATTAAGAGGTACAAACATCACCTGGCTCCTCACAAGCCACATCGAGAAGACCCCTTGTGTGTTGAGCCATGTAGACCTCCACCTGTTCTCCTAGTGTAATAAGATGAAAATAAATTTCCAATTTCACATTTTAAAATAGGAATTTTGAACAAGTAGCACGTTACGATGAATTTCTTTAAAATCAGCGGAGACAAATATAGATTTTTAATGTATATTTGTTGAAGTTAAGCATCATATAGTGTTTAAATCAAATATGTTACTAAATCACTGTGTCATATGAGTTTAATTTGATTCCGTTCAGTGTAAACACAAAGTGATATTTTATAGCGATGTCTCGCCTTGTATTGTATTATTATGCAAAATAGAGAATTTAATATGTCTTCATTCCTTTATTAAGCGATTTGTATTATTCCTGATTGCAATAGAGAACGGCTAAACTAATATTAAATTACACAACACAAGCACTGTAGAGTACCAGAATAAGAAAGGTAGGGCCCGGGTGGCTCAGTGAGTTAGGTAGTTGGATTATCTAGCAACTCATACAAGCCTATCACCAATACGGCGTGGGTTCGCGCCCGGCTTTCTAAATTACAAAAAGGGTGAACTCGACTCGACTGGAAGAGTTCGGAATATATGACCCTACACACAAAGAAACGATAGCATCACCAAAGACGAGTAGCCATCTGTCATCCCATATATGGCGTTCACGAGGGAAGTCTGTGGTATAGATATAAGACATAGAAGAAGAGTTTGAAGATACCAAAGGGGTAATCAAAATCCGTATATCGAAGAAGAACAGACAACACAATGGCCAAAAGAAAAAGTACAAAAGGACAAACAACGATCTACAAAACATTCACATAAAACTAAAGATCGAGTAACACGAACCACGCTAAAAACTGATGTGAGGTACAATCCTCACTCTCCATGCACGTAACATACATATGTGAGGTACAATCCTCACTTTCCATGCACGTTACATACAGATCCTAATGAACATAGACATGCACGTTACATACAGATCCTAATGAACATAGACATGCACGTTACATACAAATCCTAATGAACATAGACATGCACGTAACATACAGATCCTAATGAACATAGACATGCACGTTACATACAGATCCTAATGAACATAGACATGCACGTAACATACAGATCCTAATGAACATAGACATGCACGTAACATACAGATCCTAATGAACATAGACATGCACGTAACATACAGATCATAATGAACATAGAAAATAAATCTTTCTTATACTTATGGTTTCAGTAATTTAAACTTGGGATGATGTTTCCAGGGGCGAATCCGGGGGGGGGGGGGGCACCGCGCCCCCCGCTAAAATTGGAAAAAATAAGATTTTTTTGCGTAAAATCGTGATTTTTCACACGAAATACCCCAAAAATTTTCGCGCCTCCCTCCACTCGGTACAATTTTTTTAAGTGCGCCCCCCTAACTTGAAATCCTGGATCCGCCCCTGGTTTCTGAATGAAAAATGTGACATTTTGTAAATGATATATGAAAGGAGCTTGTCTAGTTATTTAGACGGTATACAATTATAATTAGACATTAGATTTTATAATACGTCTAACAAATATAGCAGAAAACATGATTCACTTTACTGAAGCATTACAAGTTTAACAATAAAGTTATTGATTTATATATTTGTAATTACAAGTCGTCGTTCGTGTTTCTGTTGTCACTCAAGTAATCGACATCTTTAACAGTTTACCAGAAGGGTAACCAAGCAAAACTATTGCCAAGAATGATATTATATCTGATAATCCGGCAATTAAGTATAAGTCAATCTATAAAATTGATGTCGTCAGGTTGGCCGGTCTGATTACAGTGTGTATACAAGTTTTCTTCTGGGTTTATTACAATTAGTTGTTGATATTATAAATCTCTCTCTATGGATGAAGGTTTTTTTTGTAATTTATCTTGCATTTGTTCTGTTTGAACAGTTAAGTTCCATTGACTGCATAACTGTTTGCTAAATACGGTCACTGACCAAATTATAGGTTTGTTGTTAAGAGCGAGCAGTAAGTAACGGTAGCAGTATAAGAGCGTGATAGAGCACAACATTGAAAGCCATTGAAATGAAGCAGGTTTCTGCTATTTTTGTCATTTGACAGTAGTTCTAGACCCGTTAGCAGGATAGACATAACATACGCGCATTGACAGTAGTTCTAGACCCGTTAGCATAGCAGACATAACATACGCGCATTGTCAGTAGAAATAAAATTTATTTGCACTAGCACAAAATAAAATAAAAAGATAAGTCAATAATTCTTACACATCGTCTACCATTTGTTAGTTAAAAATAAAGTTTAAACTGTCGGAAATGAAAACTGTTAGACTAAAGGGCATCTGAGAGATGACATTTCCTCTATTTGCATCGTTTTGTTTTGAATGTGCAGGATTATTCGCGTGTCATAGAAGATTTAACATGGTTTTTCGTCCATTTTTTGTAGCAGAAGTGTAACATAAAACATTCGAGTGGATGTTTTTTTGAATTGTTGTTAATGTCAGCCGGTACTTATAATGGAGACAAAACATGGCGACGTAAGACAAGTTTGTCATATTTACACTTAAACGAGAAGTTGCTATTAAGAATGTAGAGGTAAAATTAACGACTCGAGGTAAAAATAAATTCGAGGAGGGGATAAATGTTTGTAGAGAAAGTCCAGGCTTTCCTCTCCTACAGGTCTGATAGTCACATAGTAACTGATAAATGATGAAGAGAAAGTCCAGGCTTTCCTCTCCTACAGGTCTGATAGTCACATAGTAACTGATAAATGATGAAGAGAAAGTCCAGGCTTTCCTCTCCTACAGGTCTGATAGTCACATAGTAACTGATAAATGATGAAGAGAAAGTCCAGGCTTTCCTCTCCTACAGGTCTGATAGTCACATAGTAACTGATAAATGATGAAGAGAAAGTACAGGCTTTCCTCTCCTACAGGTCTGATAGTCACATAGTAACTGATAAATGATGAAGAGAAAGTCCAGGCTTTCCTCTCCTACAGGTCTGATAGTTACATAGTAACTGATAAATGATGAAGAGAAAGTCCAGGCTTTCCTCTCCTACAGGTCTGATAGTCACATAGTAACTGATAAATGTTTGTAGAGAAAGTCCAGGCTTTCCTCTCCTACAGGTCTGATAGTCACAGGCTTTCCTCTCCTACAGGTCTGATAGTCACAGGCTTTCCTCTCCTACAGGTCTGATAGTCACAGGCTTTCCTCTCCTACAGGTCTGATAGTCACAGGCTTTCCTCTCCTACAGGTCTGATAGTCACAGGCTTTCCTCTCCTACAGGTCTGATAGTCACAGGCTTTCCTCTCCTACAGGTCTGATAGTCACAGGCTTTCCTCTCCTACAGGTCTGATAGTCACAGGCTTTCCTCTCCTACAGGTCTGATAGTCACAGGCTTTCCTCTCCTACAGGTCTGATAGTCACAGGCTTTCCTCTCCTACAGGTCTGATAGTCACAGGCTTTCCTCTCCTACAGGTCTGATAGTCACATAGTAACTGATAAATGATGAAGAGAAAGTCAAGGCTTTCCTCTCCTACAGGTCTGATAGTCACAGGCTTTCCTCTCCTACAGGTCTGATAGTCACATAGTAACTGATAAATGATGAAGAGAAAGTCCAGGCTTTCCTCTCCTACAGGTCTGATAGTCACAGGCTTTCCTCTCCTACAGGTCTGATAGTCACAGGCTTTCCTCTCCTACAGGTCTGATAGTCACAGGCTTTCCTCTCCTACAGGTCTGATAGTCACAGGCTTTCCTCTCCTACAGGTCTGATAGTCACAGGCTTTCCTCTCCTACAGGTCTGATAGTCACAGGCTTTCCTCTCCTACAGGTCTGATAGTCACAGACTTTCCTCTCCTACAGGTCTGATAGTCACATAGTAACTGATAAATGATGAAAATCACAATAAACACGAATATTCTTAATTAAATATATAGTCAGATTAATTTGACATAAATGCATCAACATATTTTTTTAACTGGGAGATTTAATTATTGTGCATAATCGAGAAAGACGCCTTAACCAATTTACACTATGTCTGTGTGTCCTAGATTACAATCAAATCAAATTTAATGTCAGATCAGTACATACAACTAGTTTAACCGCATTTTTTTCAAAATGAGAGCGACTGTACTAAGCCAGGATAGTGACCGGACATGTATATATTTGTTAAGATTTTACCTCTACCATTTTTCGATTGGATTTTGGAACTTTTCCGACGAAGTTGTATTTTTTATTTTATTTATAGTAAATTCAATTTGACATTAATGTATCAACATTTATTTTTAACCTGGAGATTTAATTATCGTGAAAGATAGAGAAAGACGCTTCATCACACTATGTCTTTGTGGCCTAGATTACAAGAAAACACATTTTTAGATTTAATTTCATATAAGTACATTCCTTACTATGCCACCACTAATTAATTGTCACCGATCTTTTCTGAATATTGTCAGTTTATTTCCTGCCATTTATAATTTTACTACTTTGCATGTAGTTATTCAGCAAATACGAAGAGAATTTCAATCAAATAGTCATATGCAGTAACGAGTACAAATTCATATCAAGATATGGACAAAGTGATAAATATTGTCATTGAACTTTAGACAGAACTTGATTATGTGATGAAATATTTACTAGCCAACCTTTATGTTCGTTCTAGCAATTGTGGTTTTAGCATTAGGGTTGAAATTCCAATGGGAAAGCTTTCTCTCATTGTTGTTTGTATTTTATCCAGAACAGTACAATTTACAATGAGGAGCATGGGTGATATCCTAAGTAAAATAATTCAAGGTCCATAAAGTAGACATCTCTGAATGAACACATTTTTACAAGTTTTAATTGATACATAACATTATCTTTTTTAATAGCTAGATGAGAGAAATTTGAATGTTTAAATTGTTTTTTTTTTCTATAAATACGTTCAAGAAAATCCTTTAATGATTAGAATTGATATTATAAACATACTGCCTTTAATTGAGGGTGTTATGGTAGATTACCACACTCAGAAAACCAATATCATTCGAGACGAAGTCGAGGGTGATATTGTTGTTTTCTGAGTGTGGTAATCTACCATAACACCCGAAACTAAAGGCAGCATGTTTTATATTATACTGAATGCTCTGGTATTACATTGTCAAAGGTGTGTGTTGTTTTAATACTGATTTAAGGTAATTCTCTAAGAACTAAATTACAATATCTAATTTAATAAACTTTTAATTAACAAGGAAACAAAAACAACTGTAACAATGGTGTAAAAGTGTAACAATATAAAAATGTTTGAATCACAGCCATCATTTTGAATACAAATTGAAATGAACGGTACAGTTATAATTGGATACGACTGGCATTACATTTCGGTTATTAGCCTCCATGAGGCTGTTGAATTGTACTGGCATAGACTGAACACCCTGAACGGGGTTACTTGGAACATTTGAAGGGGGTACATTTTGCAATTCAAGATCAATGTCAAACAGTGCTTGTCAATCAGTATCGGCAAAAAGAAAATCTACATCTGTGGTATTGATATCGCTTGAATTGTTTTCATTACTTCCCACATTTGACATATTCTCAGTGTTGGATGGCAGAGTTGTCTTTGCGAACTTTTGACCACA
This sequence comes from Bathymodiolus brooksi, assembly GCA_963680875.1. Classification (NCBI taxonomy): domain Eukaryota; kingdom Metazoa; phylum Mollusca; class Bivalvia; order Mytilida; family Modiolidae; genus Bathymodiolus; species Bathymodiolus brooksi. The sequence goes on from OY804577.1 coordinate 138,199,364, forward strand.
GGGATTTGTCAGAGTATCATTCAAATAATCTGAAATTTCACGCTTCTTTTTGTCACTTAACCTGGTCTGAATGTCCAAGAGCGTACTGTCGTCTTTTTGTTTATTTATTTGTAAAACTAAATTAAAAACTTTGACGGAATGGACTGTTTCCGGTCCGGAGGGTGGTATTGCAATAACACCCATTGCCAACACAGAATACCACCCGTTGCTAGAAGAAGGCGGGGCTACATGATGTGGTATCGATACGAAGGTGGAGCTTCGTAAAATTAGTGAAAAATACCATTTTCTAATCGACCAATAGCATTTGTATCAATAGTCTAGAAATTTCAATAAAGTATAATATACAACCTTATTCTGATGGGATCGTCATGAAAGTCATGTAAGAGCTTGAATTGCATAGGTAACATCATTATGATAGTGTACCTACCATAAGAGTCCTATTGATTATGAGACCATATAATAGTACTCCTGATGACCCTATGATTAAAAAGACAAAAATATACACTAAGCTTATTAAGGATAAACACGTTTGATAGAAAGACAATATATCATTTTATTGTGTTTCTTTATATGCTATTCTGAACTTCAAAGAAACACTTCAGAAATTATTTTTTTACTCTATGTCAGTTGGCTTTGACAGTAAGTATTCTGCACTGCAAGGTGTTGGCATGCTCAAGTGTCATGATACATTTTGTAGTGTGTATAAAATTGCCTGTGCATTGAATTTATAGATACTAAAATATCGTAACTGAAACCATATTTTATATTGATTTGATGCATGTTAATTTTATATAGATAATAATAGAGCACTTCAAACTAGCACACATTGGATGTGAATCGGAGATAAAAGAGAAGACAAAAAGTCAGCGAAGTGCATATTCAAATATACATGCACTTCTGAAATGATAGTCATAGACATGTTATACAAGTTATTTAATCTCTTTAATAGAAATACTATTATACATATGTTCTGTGTCAAGAAGATTTAACATACAGTCAAACCGGTCTAAACCGAACCCAACGGGCACCAACGTTCAGAATATACATTTATTCTGTATATACAGATTAAATTCACAAATATTTCCTATATAGGGACTTTATTTACAGTTCGGTTTATACAGCATTCTGCTTTATTCATGTGTCAGTTTAGACAGGTTTCACGTACCGTATTATGTATAATTTTCAGGATTATAACATTCTTTATCATAACGCTTTGTGGCCGGTGTTATATGAGGGTTGGTATTTAATAGCTCTTTTTGGCCGGTGTTATATGAGGGTTGGCATTTTTTAGCTCTTTTTGGCCGCTGTTATATGAGGGTTGGCATTTCATAACTCTTTTTGACCGCTGTTATATGAGGGTTCGCATTTCATAACTCTTTTTGGCCGGTGTTATATATAGGGTTGGCATTTTATAACTCTTTTTGGCCGGTGTTATATGAGGGTTGGTATTTCATAACTCTTTTTGGCCGGTGTTATATGAGGGTTGGCATTTTATAACTCTTTGTGGCCGGTGTTATATGAGGGTTGGTATTTCATAACTCTTTTTGGCCGGTGTTATATGAGGGTTGGTATTTTATAACTCTTTTTGGCCGGTGTTATATGAGGGTTGGCATTTTATAGCTCTTTTTGGCCGGTGTTATATGATGGTTGGCATTTAATAACTCTTTTTGTCCGGTGTTATATGAGGGTTGGCATTTTATAGCTCTTTTTGGCCGGTGTTATATGAGGGTTGGCATTTTATAACTCTTTTTGGCCGGTGTTATATGAGGATTGGCATTTTATATCTCTTTTTGGCCGGTGTTATATATAGGGTTGGCATTTTATAACTCTTTTTAGCCGGTGTTATATGAGGGTTGGCATTTTATAACTCTTTTTGGCCGGTGTTATATGAGGGTTGGTATTTCATAACTCTTTTTGGCCGGTGTTATATGAGGGTTGGCATTTTATAACTCTTTTTGGCCGGTGTTATATGAGGGTTGGCATTTCATAACTCTTTTTGGCCGGTGTTATATGAGGGTTGGCATTTTATAACTCTTTTTAGCCGGTGTTATATGAGGGTTGGCATTTTATAACTCTTTTTGGCCGGTGTTATATGAGGGTTGGCATTTTATAGCTCTTTTTGGCCGGTGTTATGTGATGGTTGGCATTTTATAACTCTTTTTGGCCGGTGTTATATGAGGGTTGGCATTTTATAGCTCTTTTTGGCCGGTGTTATATGAGGGTTGGCATTTTATAACTCTTTTTGGCCGGTGTCATATGAGGGTTGGCATTTTATATCTCTTTTTGGCCGGTGTTATATATAGGGTTGGCATTTTATAACTCTTTTTGGCCGGTGTTATATGAGGGTTGGCATTTTATAACACTTTGTGGCCGGTGTTATATGAGGGTTGGCATTTTATAACTCTTTTTGGCCGGTGTTATATGAGGGTTGGTATTTCATAACTCTTTTTGGCCGGTGTTATATGAGGGTTGGCATTTTATAACTCTTTTTTTCCGGTGTTATATGAGGGTTGGTATTTCATAACACTTTGTGGCCTGTGTTATATGAGGATTGGCATTTTATAACTCTTTTTGGCCGGTGTTATATGAGGGTTGATATTTCATAACTCATTTTGGCCGGTGTTATATGAGGGTTGGCATTTTATAACTCTTTTTGGCCGGTGTTATATGAGGGTTGGCATTTTATAACTCTTTTTGCCGGTGTTATATGAGGGTTGACATTTCATACCTCTTTTTGGCCAGTATTATCTGAGGGTTGGCATTTCATAACTCTTTTTGGCCGGTGTTATATGAGGGTTGGCATTTCATAACTCTTTTTGGCCGGTGTTATATATAGGGTTGGCATTTTATAACTCTTTGTGGCCGGTGTTATATGAGGGTTGGTATTTCATAACTCTTTTTGACCGGTGTTATATGAGGGTTGGCATTTTATAACTCTTTTTGGCCTGTGTTATATGAGGGTTGGTATTTTATAACTCTTTGTGGCCGGTGTTATATGAGGGTTGGTATTTCATAACTCTTTTTGACCGGTGTTATATGAGGGTTGGCATTTTATAACTCTTTTTGGCCGGTGTTATATGAGGGTTGGCATTTTATAACTCTTTTTGCCGGTGTTATATGAGGGTTGACATTTCATACCTCTTTTTGGCCGGTATTATCTGAGGGTTGGCATTTCATAACTCTTTTTGGCCGGTGTTATATGAGGGTTGGCATTTCATAACTCTTTTTGGCCGGTGTTATATATAGGGTTGGCATTTTATAACTCTTTGTGGCCGGTGTTATATGAGGGTTGGTATTTCATAACTCTTTTTGACCGGTGTTATATGAGGGTTGGCATTTTATAACTCTTTTTGGCCTGTGTTATATGAGGGTTGGTATTTTATAACTCTTTTTGACCGGTGTTATATGAGGGTTGGTATTTTATAACTCTTTTTGGCCTGTGTTATATGAGGGTTGGTATTTTATAACTCTTTGTGGCCGGTGTTATATGAGGGTTGGTATTTCATAACTCTTTTTGGCCGGTGTTATATGAGGGTTGGCATTTTATAACTCTTTGTGGCCGGTGTTATATGAGGGTTGGTATTTCATAACTCTTTTTGGTCGGTGTTATATGAGGGTTGACATTTTATAGCTCTTTTTAGCCGGTGCTATATGAGGGTTGGCATTATATAGCTCTTTTTGGCCGGTGTTATATATAGGGTTGGCATTTTATAACTATTTTTGGCCGGTGTTATATGAGGGTTGACATTTTATAACACTTTGTGGCCGGTGTTATATGAGGGTTGGCATTTTATAACTCTTTTTGGCCGGTGTTATATGAGGGTTGGTATTTCATAACTCTTTTCGGCCGGTGTTATATGAGGGTTGGCATTTTATAGCTCTTTTTGGCCGGTGTTATGTGATGGTTGGCATTTTATAACTCTTTTTGGCCGGTGTTATATGAGGGTTGGCATTTTATAGCTCTTTTTGGCCGGTGTTATATGAGGGTTGGCATTTTATAACTCTTTTTGGCCGGTGTCATATGAGGGTTGGCATTTTATATCTCTTTTTGGCCGGTGTTATATATAGGGTTGGCATTTTATAACTCTTTTTGGCCGGTGTTATATGAGGGTTGGCATTTTATAACACTTTGTGGCCGGTGTTATATGAGGGTTGGCATTTTATAACTCTTTTTGGCCGGTGTTATATGAGGGTTGGTATTTCATAACTCTTTTTGGCCGGTGTTATATGAGGGTTGGCATTTTATAACTCTTTTTGGCCGGTGTTATATGAGGGTTGGTATTTCATAACACTTTGTGGCCTGTGTTATATGAGGATTGGCATTTCATAACTCTTTTTGGCCGGTGTTATATGAGGGTTGATATTTCATAACTCATTTTGGCCGGTGTTATATGAGGGTTGGCATTTTATAACTCTTTGTGGCCGGTGTTATATGAGGGTTGGCATTTTATAACACTTTGTGGCCGGTGTTATATGAGGGTTGGCATTTTATAACTCTTTTTGGCCGGTGTTATATGAGGGTTGGCATTTTATAACTCTTTTTGGCCGGTGTTATATGAGGGTTGGCATTTTATAACTCTTTTTGTCAGTGTTATATGAGGGTTGACATTTCATAGCTCTTTTTGGCCGGTGCTATATGAGGGTTGGTATTTCATAGCTCTTTTTGGCCGGTGTTATATGAGGGTTGGCATTTTATAACTCTTTGTGGCCGGTGTTATATGAGGGTTGGTATTTCATAACTCTTTTTGGCCGCTGTTATATGAGGGTTGGCATTTTATAACTCTTTTTGGCCGGTGTTATATGAGGGTTGGTATTTCATAACTCTTTTTGGCCGGTGTTATATGAGGGTTGGCATTTTATAACTCTTTGTGGCCGGTGTTATATGAGGGTTGGTATTTCATAACTCTTTTTGGCCGGTGTTATATGAGGGTTGGCATTTTATAACTCTTTGTGGCCGGTGTTATATGAGGGTTGGCATTTCATAACTCTTTTTGGCCGGTGTTATATGAGGGTTGGCATTTTATAACTCTTTTTAGCCGGTATTATATGAGGGTTGGCATTTCATAGCTCTTTTTGGCCGGTGTTATATATAGAGTTGGCATTTTATAACTCTTTTTGGCCGGTGTTATATGAGGGTTGGCATTTTATAACACTTTGTGGCCAGTGTTATATGAGGGTTGGCATTTTATAACACTTTGTGGCCGGTGTTATATGAGGGTTGGCATTTTATAATTCTTTTTGGCCGGTGTTATATGAGGGTTGGTATTTCATAACTCTTTTTGGCGGTGTTATATGAGGGTTGGCATTTTATAACACTTTGTGGCCGGTGTTATATGAGGGTTGGCATTTTATAACTCTTTGTGGCCGGTGTTATATGAGGGTTGGTATTTCATAACTCTTTTTGGCCGGTGTTATATGAGGGTTGGCATTTTATAACTCTTTGTGGCCGGTGTTATATGAGGGTTGGCATTTCATAACTCTTTTTGGCCGGTGTTATATGAGGGTTGGCATTTTATAACTCTTTTTAGCCGGTATTATATGAGGGTTGGCATTTCATAGCTCTTTTTGGCCGGTGTTATATATAGAGTTGGCATTTTATAACTCTTTTTGGCCGGTGTTATATGAGGGTTGGCATTTTATAACACTTTGTGGCCAGTGTTATATGAGGGTTGGCATTTTATAACACTTTGTGGCCGGTGTTATATGAGGGTTGGCATTTTATAATTCTTTTTGGCCGGTGTTATATGAGGGTTGGTATTTCATAACTCTTTTTGGCGGTGTTATATGAGGGTTGGCATTTTATAACACTTTGTGGCCGGTGTTATATGAGGGTTGGCATTTTATAACTCTTTTTGGCCGGTGTTATATGAGGGTTGGTATTTCATAACTCTTTTTGGCCGGTGTTATATGAGGGTTGGCATTTTATAACTCTTTTTGGCCGGTGTTATATGAGGGTTGGTATTTTATAACTCTTTTTGGTCGGTGTTATATGAGGGTTGGTATTTTATAGCTCTTTTTGGCGGGTGTTATATGAGGGTTGACATTTTATAACTCTTTTTGGCCGGTGTTATATGAGGATTGGCATTTTATAACTCTTTTTGGCCGGTGTTATATGAGGATTGGCATTTAATAGCTCTTTTTGGCCGGTGTTATACATAGGGTTGGCATTTTATAACTCTTTTTGGCCGGTGTTATATGAGGGCTGGCATTTTATAACACTTTGTGGCCGGTGTTATATGAGGGTTGGCATTTTATAACTCTTTTTGGCCGGTATTATATGAGGGTTGATATTTCATAGCTCTTTTTGGCCGGTGTTATATGAGGGTTGGCATTTTATAACTCTTTTTGGCCGGTGTTATATGAGGGTTGGCATTTTATAACACTTTGTGGCCGGTGTTATATGAGGGTTGGCATTTTATAGCACTTTGTGGCCGGTGTTATATGAGGGTTGGTATTTCATAAATCTTTTTGGCCGGTGTTATATGAGGGTTGGCATTTTATAACTCTTTTTGGCGGTGTTATATGAGGGTTGGCATTTTATAACACTTTGTGGCCGGTGTTATATGAGGGTTGGCATTTTATAACTCTTTTTGGCCGGTGTTATATGAGGGTTGGTATTTCATAACTCTTTTTGGCCGGTGTTATATGAGGGTTGGCATTTTATAACTCTTTTTGGCCGGTGTTATATGAGGGTTGGCATTTTATAACTCTTTTTGGCCGGTGTTATATGAGGGTTGGCATTTTATAACTCTTTTTGGCCGGTGTTATATGAGGATTGGCATTTTATAGCTCTTTTTGGCCAGTGTTATATATAGGGTTGGCATTTTATAACTCTTTTTGGCCGGTGTTATATGAGGGTTGGCATTTTATAACACTTTGTGGCCGGTGTTATATGAGGGTTGGCCTTTTATAAATCTTTTTGGCCGGTGTTATATGAGGGTTGGTATTTTATAACTCTTTTTGGCCGGTGTTATATTAGGGTTGGCATTTTATAATTCTTTTTGGCCGGTGTTATATGAGGGTTGGCATTTTATAGCTCTTTTTGGCCGGTGTTATATGAGGGTTGGCATTTTATAACTCTTTTTGGCCGGTGTTATATGAGGGTTGACATTTTATAACTCTTTTTGGCCGGTGTTATATGAGGGTTTGCAGTTTATAGCACTTTGTGGCCGGTGTTATATGAGGGTTGGCATTTAATAACTCTTTTTGGCCGGTGTTATATGAGGGTTGGTATTTTATAGCTCTTTTTGGCCGGTGTTATATGAGGGTTGACATTTTATAACTCTTTTTGGCCGGTGTTATATGAGGGTTGGCATTTTATAACTCTTTTTGGCCGGTGTTATATGAGGGTTGGCATTTTATAACTTTTTTTGGCCGGTGTTATATGAGGGTTGGTATTTCATAACTCTTTTTGGTCGGTGTTATATGAGTGTTGGCATTTTACTCACATGTGGAAATTATTTGCAGGACCGCATCATTTCACTAAGAGGGGAGGTTTGGACCCATATAATGAGTTTAACCAGGCCACCTTTTATTGAAGTATCCGTACCAAGCCTGGAACGTGTATTATGTATTTGTGTGTTAGGGTCTCGATTGTTTGATTTAACGAAGTATGTACCGAGAGACATGCAAATCATTCAGGTTTTTTAAAATTTTATTTTGTAGTATAAAACATCATATTAATAGCATGTGTAAGGTAATTTAGTCGTTGTGCGATATTACATGTAGTCCTGAAATTAAATGTACCCTGACCCAAGATACATGTGTATATAGAGGATCATTAGTAATTAAGACAAGAAATCTGAAGACTGTTGGAAGGTTACATTCTGTTTTAATGGCAAATATGAAGAGAAATCTGAAGACTTAGGGTCGATTACGTACTCTATTTATGGTAATTGGGAATGGAAATTTGAAGATTAAGGAATCAGTTAAATACCTTTTGACGGTAATTGGGAATGGAAATTTGAAGATTAAGCGATCAGTTACACAGCTTTTTATGCTAATTAGGAATAGAATTCTGAAACTGAGGTGTAAGTTGCAAATTTTTTTTGGTAATTATGAAGAGAAATATGAATACTATGTCGCAGTTACACAACCTTGTAAGCGTGTTTGTCGATGACGGGTGTGATTTTTTTGTAAGCGTATTTGTCGATGACGGGTGTGACCTTTTTGTAAGCGTATTTGTCGATGACGGGTGTGACTTTTTTGTAAGCGTGTTTGTCGTTGACGGGTGTGGCTTTTTTGTAAGCGTGTTTGTCGTTGACGTGTGTGGCTTTTTTGTAAGCGTGTTTGTCGTTGACGAGTGTGGCTTTTTTGTAAGCGTGTTTGTCGTTGACGAGTGTGGTTTTTTGTAAGTGTGTTTGTCGTTGACGGGTGTGGCTTTTTTGTAAGCGTGTTTGTCGTTGACGGGTGTGGCTTTTTGTAAGCGTGTTTGTCGTTGACGAGTGTGTTTTTTTGTAAGCGTGTTTGTCGTTGACGGGTGTGTTTTTTGTAAGCGTGTTTGTCGTTGACGAGTGTGGTTTTTTTGTAAGCGTGTTTGTCGTTGACGGGTGTGGCTTTTTTGTAGTCGTTTGTCGTTGACGAGTGTGGCTTTTTTGCAAGCGTGTTTGTCGTTGACGGGTGTGGCTTTTTTGTAAGCGTGTTTGTCGTTGACGGGTGTGGCTTTTTTGTAAGCGAGTTGGTCGTTGACGGGTGTGGCTTTTTTGTAAGCGTGTTTGTCGTTGACGGGTGTGGCTTTTTTGTAAGCGTGTTTGTCGTTGACGGGTGTGGCTTTTTTGTAAGCGTGTTTGTCGTTGACGGGTGTGGCTTTTTTGTAAGCGAGTTGGTCGTTGACGGGTGTGTTTTTTGTAAACGTGTTTGTCGTTGACGGGTGTGGCTTTTTTGTAAGCGTATTTGTCGTTGACGGGTGTGGCTTGTTTGTAAGCGTGTTTGTCGTTGACGGGTGTGGCTTTTTTTGTAAGCGTGTTTTTCGTTGACGGGTGTGACTTTTTTTGTAAGCGTGTTTGTCGTTGACGGGTGTGGCTTTTTTGTAAGCGAGTTGGTCGTTGACGGGTGTGGCTTGTTTGTAAGCGTGTTTGTCGTTGACGGGTGTGGCTTTTTTGTAAGCGTGTTTGTCGTTGACGGGTGTGGCTTGTTTGTAAGCGTGTTTGTCGTTGACGGGTGTGGCTTTTTTGTAAGCGTGTTTGTCGTTGACGGGTGTGGCTTGTTTGTAAGCGTGTTTGTCGTTGACGGGTGTGGCTTGTTTGTAAGCGTGTTTGTCGTTGACGGGTGTGGCTTTTTTGTAAGCGTGTTTGTCGTTGACGGGTGTGGCTTTTTTGTAAGCGAGTTGGTCGTTGACGAGTGTGGCTTATTTGTTAGCGTGTTTGTCGTTGACGGGTGTGTTTTTTGTAAGCGTGTTTGTCGTTGACGGGTGTGGCTTTTTTGTAAGCGTGTTTGTCGTTGACGGGTGTGGCTTGTTTGTAAGCGAGTTGGTCGTTGACGGGTGTGTTTTTTGTAAGCGTGTTTGTCGTTGACGGGTGTGGCTTGTTTGTAAGCGTGTTTGTCGTTGACGGGTGTGGCTTTTTTGTAAGCGTGTTTGTCGTTGACGGGTGTGGCTTTTTTGTAAGCGAGTTGGTCGTTGACGGGTGTGGCTTTTTTGTAAGCGTGTTTGTCGTTGACGGGTGTGTTTTTTGTAAACGTGTTTGTCGTTGACGGGTGTGGCTTTTTTGTAAGCGTGTTTGTCGTTGACGGGTGTGGCTTGTTTGTAAGCGAGTTGGTCGTTGACGGGTGTGTTTTTTGTAAGCGTGTTTGTCGTTGACGGGTGTGGCTTTTTTGTAAGCGAGTTGGTCGTTGACGGGTGTGGCTTTTTGTAAGTGTGTTTGTCGTTGACGAGTGTGTTTTTTTTGTAAGCGAGTTGGTCGTTGACGGGTGTGTTTTTTGTAAACGTGTTTGTCGTTGACGGGTGTGTTTTTTTTGTAAGCGTGTTTGTCGTTGACGAGTGTGGCTTGTTTGTAAGCGTGTTTGTCGTTGATGGGTGTGGCTTTTTTTGTAAGCGTGTTTTTCGTTGACTGGTGTGGCTTTTTTTGTAAGCGTGTTTTTCGTTGACTGGTGTGACTTTTTATAAGCTTGTTATATCGACGACTATTGTATAAACTCTTTGTAAGCTTGTTAGATCGATAAGCTTATCTCGATTCCAGAATGTTCAGATATATGTTCTATAATAGTATACATACTGCTTATATATAAACTCCATATGCAGAAAAAGTAGGAACGTGAGTACTTGAACAACAGATATCTTACAATGTGGGTAATCATATAATATAAATAAGAGGGGTTCATAAACGTATGTAAACCCGCATTATTAAAGTGCCTGTATCAAACAAGGGAGGTGTATATACGTTTTAAAGGTCTCGATTTCTTCCCCGTTTCTACGTTTTTTATATATTAGATTTTGGGACTGTTCCGACAATGCGGTATTCTGTTTTTTTCCTCCATTTTAATGTAATAACTCAATTGTCATTTGTTGTTAATGTCAAGGGAATAAAAACATAATTGTAATTGGAGATTTAGTATTTACATTGGTAATGGTATTCTAGATAATCTGTATAGGATGTACACACATGTTGTTGTTTTGAAGAGATTACAATTACATGTTTCAGATATGACTTTCAATATATCATAGGTGGTGATACTGAAATGTTGTAAAGACTAGAATATGTGAAAGCAAAATAAGCTATTTACAATACGACACAACGAAACAAAAATGTGCTTACTGCTATGTAGAAAGCAACGTGTGAGCCCACGAAACTGAAGTCAACCGCAGACGATGTAGTTCATCGTTAACCGAAGATGATGTAGTTAACTAAGGACGCTGTGGTTAAACGCTTGCGCTGTAGTTAACCACATACACTGTAGTTAACCGAAGAAACTGTGGTTCATCGAGAAAAATGTAGTAAACTGAAGACGCTAACGTATTCGAGATCGCTTGTAGTTAATCGATGACGCTGCAGATCACCATGGGCGATAGGCTCATATTTAACAAAGGAAATTGAGGAGATTTAAACTTCATATCTAGTAACATTCTTGTAAGAAAACAATTAATGGATTTGTAAATAATATTAAGATACAAAGCGTTTGCGCCTAATGTGACTATCACATATAAACACAGCTGGTTTATAACTCTAAAAATATTATATCAAATTATCCAATCTTAGCATACATCCGTCGCTATTTATAACTCTAAAAATATTATATCAAATTATCCAAAAGTTTCAGTAATAAATATGGCTAATAAATAATGTCAGTGCGGAACCACTGTGAGATATAAAGTTTCAATAATAAATATGGCTAATAAATAATGTCAGTGTGGAACCACTGTGAGATATAAAGTTTCAATAATAAATATGGCTAATAAATAATGTCAGTGCGGAACCACTGTGAGATATAAAGTTTCAATAATAAATATGGCTAATAAATAATGTCAGTGCGGAACCACTGTGAGATATAAAGTTTCAATAATAAATATGGCTAATAAATAATGTTAGTGCGGAACCACTGTGTATAAAGTTTCAATAATAAATATGGCTAATAAATAATGTCAGTGAGGAACCACTGTGAGATATAAAGTTTCAATAATAAATATGGCTAATAAATAATGTCAGTGCGGAACCACTGTGAGATATAAAGTTTCAATAATAAATATGGCTAATAAATAATGTCAGTGCGGAACCACTGTGAGATATAAAGTTTCAATAATAAATATGGCTAATAAATAATGTCAGTGAGGAACCACTGTGAGATATAAAGTTTCAATAATAAATATGGCTAATAAATAATGTCAGTGAGGAACCACTGTGAGATATAAAGTTTCAATAATAAATATGGCTAATAAATAATGTCAGTGACGAACCACTGTGAGATATAAAGTTTCAGATCATACTTACTAGGGAATGAATTGTGGAATAACAACTATGTGATTGATGAAGATAACAAATCGTCAATAATAATCATGCGTAATACATTATAACCACTGTAGCGTATCGGCAATTTAAAATCGTAGTATTGCACCGGAAATGGAGTAAGAAACAATATGCTATGCAAAGTATAGAAACATGTTTCTTCAAAGTCCAAAAATTAATGATTATAATTCCTCTTAGAATACGATTTATATGTGTACTAGATATACTTTTGTATTCTGAAAAGTAAGATATTACATAGTTGCAGATTTTGACTGATACAGCATAATTGTTTAAGTTGATTCTATAACTGTATTAGACAAAGTATTAATGACATATTGTCACACCCTTTCCTTGTTCGTTATATATCATACTCATTTGCTTTAATTTCACGTCACAGTAAATATCCGATTGAACTTAGTCTTAGTAAAATTGATTATTTACATAAATATCACTAAATAATACGTTTATTGTAAAACATCATGATACAAAGACAAATAAAAACAAGTTTAATGAGATACAATGTAGCATAGTACATGATCTAGAGACATAACCATGACAACACTAACGCAGGAAAAACAAAGGGAAACAATGAACTCGCACAAAACACGTGGAATGATATGAGGTATTCTGGAAGGCTTATTATCCTCTGTTCCATCAATGACATACATCTTGAAGTTATAATTGTCAAATCCTGTTATTTAATTAGTTGATACTAGAAACAAAACTGCTATTATTTTAGAATTCCGTTTACAGTACCAAAGTCATAAGGATGACGATATATTTACAGAAGAAATGACTTAAGTTAAGGTTTCTCATGATCATTATCTAAAGCTCTCTGTGCAATCATGGTACCTCAGCTGTCCATACATATAAATGATAAATATTTTGGCAATTTACTTGCTGATTGGTCAACTTATTCTGATGCTGAAAATCATCGGTTAGCGTGATGTCAAACACATGATTGAAGTAACCGATAAAAGTAGTAACGTCAGTATTGAGGGGCCCGGGTGGCTCGATGAGTTAGGTAGTTGAATTACCTAACAACTCATACAAGCCTATCACCATTACGGCGTGGATTCGTGCCCGGCTTTGTACATTACAAAAAAAGGTGGACTCGACTCGCAGTCGCAAGTGATAAAGTTTACCAGTTGCTTGCCCATGATCGGTGGTTCTCTCCGGGTATTCTGTCTTCTTCCACCACTAAAATTGGTTGCCATGATATAGCTGAAATATTGCTGAAAGTGGCGTTAAAACACCAAATATCAATCAATCAGTTTTAAAGGTCTCGACGCACCTTATCACTGGCATCACAGTGTGTCCTATGGAATTCACTCCGATACTAGTGATAACGTCTGTCTCGGCCTTCAACCTGTCGTTATTCTATTTATCTTGATACTGATCGTGGTAGTATTTGTCAGTTTCTCCCATCAACCTCTATACAAATGGATACTGCCAGGCAATGTAGCTTCCTGTTTTGAAGTACCGTTGGTGTAGCTACGTATGATTGGCATCAATTTTCTAGATTTTAATTTAGATTTATTTCTATATTTTCCCATCTCATCAATATTAACATATGCATAACTAACTCTATAAGATACAATCACTTGATTTACAATGTCCAATAAAACAGATTATGTCCGGTAATGAAGATATTTTAGCATGCATGAGAGTACATGTAGTACCAAAGGGCAATCATGGCAGCACTTGGGCAGCTTACATTGATTTATTAGTTAATTATCTTAAGCATTCTTTCATAAAAAATCACAAAATGATTTACTGTATGACAAATTATTGTCTTGAGGGAAAAGGATTATGATTACCCCTTTGATATCTTCAAACTCTTCTTAGATTAATTCCTCTTCAACAAATCTACATTGAGCCTTTTTTATATGAATATATCATTATTGTTATTCAAAGGGGCCGTCGTGGCCGTGATCGTATGGTAGTTGGATTTACAGCTACCTATGCAATCAGTGTCTATCACCACTGATGTTGTGAGTTCGAATCTCGATCAGGGCGAGGTGTACAACATTATGTGATAAAATTTGTCAGCGACTTGCGACAGGTCGGTGTTTTTCTCCGGGTCCTCCGGTTTCCTCCACCAATAAAACTGACCGGCACGATATAGCTGAAATATTGTTGAAAGTGGTGTTAAGCACCATCAAAACAAACAAAAAACAGATTTTTTACTGTACACTATCTCATTTTTAATATTTAGATTTACATCATTTAAGAATACTTACAGAGTTGTAGTTATATACAGGTTAGCTACAACATGTGTATACATTTCAATGACAAACTTTAATAGAATGACTTAGACACAGATACGACTACTGTTCTCTACGTATTGAATGACTAAGACACAGATACGACGACTGTTCTCTACGTATAGAATGACTAAGACACAGATACGACGACTGTTCTCTAAGTATGGAATGACTAAGACACAGATACGACTACTGTTCTCTACGTATTGAATGACTAAGACACAGATACGACTACTGTTCTCTACGTATAGAATGACTAAGACACAGATACGACTACTGTTCTCTACGTATAGAATGACTAAGACACAGATACGACTACTGTTCTCTACGTATTGAATAACTAAGACACAGATACGACGACTGTTCTCTAGGTATAGAATGACTAAGACACAGATACGACTACTGTTCTCTACGTATAAAATGACTAAGACACAGATACGACTACTGTTCTCTAGGTATTGAATAACTAAGACACAGATACGACTACTGTTCTCTACGTATAGAATGACTAAGACACAGATACGACGACTGTTCTCTAGGTATTGAATGACTAAGACACAGATACGACTACTGTTCTCTACGTATAGAATGACTAAGACACAGATACGACAACTGTTCTCTACGTATAGAATGACTAAGACACAGATACGACTACTGTTCTCTACGTATTGAATGACTAAGACACAGATACGACTACTGTTCTCTAGGTATTGAATGACTAAGACACAGATACGACTACTGTTCTCTACGTATAGAATGACTAAGACACAGATACGACTACTGTTCTCTACGTATAGAATGACTAAGACACAGATACGACTACTGTTCTCTACGTATTGAATGACTAAGACACAGATACGACGACTGTTCTCTACGTATAGAATGACTAAGACACAGATACGACTACTGTTCTCTACGTATAGAATGACTAAGACACAGATACGACTACTGTTCTCTACGTATTGAATGACTAAGACACAGATACGACGACTGTTCTCTACGTATAGAATGACTAAGACACAGATACGACTACTGTTCTCTAGGTATTGAATGACTAAGACACAGATACGACTACTGTTCTCTACGTATAGAATGACTAAGACACAGATACGACTACTGTTCTCTAGGTATTGAATGACTAAGACACAGATACGACTACTGTTCTCTAGGTATTGAATGACTAAGACACATATACGACTACTGTTCTCTACGTATAGAATGACTAAGACACATATACGACTACTGTTCTCTACGTATTGAATGACTAAGACACAGATACGACGACTGTTTTCTACGTATTGAATAACTAAGACACAGATACGACTACTGTTCTCTACGTATTGAATGACTAAGACACAGATACGACGACTGTTCTCTACGTATTGAATAACTAAGACACAGATACGACGACTGTTCTCTAGGTATAGAATGACTAAGACACAGATACGACTACTGTTCTCTACGTATAGAATGACTAAGACACAGATACGACTACTGTTCTCTACGTATTGAATAACTAAGACACAGATACGACTACTGTTCTCTAGGTATAGAATGACTAAGACACAGATACGACTACTGTTCTCTACGTATAGAATGACTAAGACACAGATACGACGACTGTTCTCTACGTATTGAATGACTAAGACACAGATACGACGACTGTTCTCTAGGTATTGAATGACTAAGACACAGATACGACGACTGTTTTCTACGTATTGAATGACTAAGACACAGATACGACTACTGTTCTCTACGTATAGAATGACTAAGACACAGATACGACTACTGTTCTCTACGTATAGAATGACTAAGACACAGATACGACTACTGTTCTCTAGGTTTGTATAAAATGGGAAAAAAGAATCTGAAGATCTTAGAAACAGAGTCAAGATCGATACTCAAAAGACACCTATACATGGCCACTCACTTACCTGGATTAACACAGTCACTTAACCTGGCTATATATCCCTAAATCTTATCTCTTAGTGAAAGAAAGGGTAATCAGTCATTCAAGAGGTTTTCCAAGTGTTCGGAAAATGGCAGCCCTCATATATGACTGGTTGATCAGCGTTGTTGATAATGGCAGCCCTCATATATAACTGGTTGATCAGCGTTGTTGATAATGGCAGCCCTCATATATAACTGGTTGATAAACGTGGTTGATAATGGCAGCCCTCATATATAACTGGTTGATCAGCGTTGTTGATAATGGCAGCCCTCATATATAACTGGTTGATCAGCGTTGTTGATAATGGCAGCCCTCATATATAACTGGGTGATCAGCGTGGTTGATAATGGCAGCCCTCATATATAACTGGTTGATCAGCGTTGTTGATAATGGCAGCCCTCATATATAACTGGTTGGTCAGCGTGGTTGATAATGGCAGCCCTCATATATAACTGGTTGATCAGCGTGGTTGATAATGGCAGCCCTCATATATAACTGGTTGATCAGCGTTGTTGATAATTGCAGCCCTCATATATAACTGGTTGATCAGCGTTGTTGATAATGGCAGCCCTCATATATAAAAATGGTTGATCAGCGTTGTTGATAATGGCAGCCCTCATATATAATTGGTTGATCAGCGTGGTTGATAATGGCAGCCCTCATATATAACTGGTTGATCAGTGTTGTTGATAATGGCAGCCCTCATATATGACTGGTTGATCAGCGTTGTTGATAATGGCAGCCCTCATATATAACTGGTTGATCAGCGTGGTTGATAATGGCAGCCCTCATATATAACTGGTTGATCAGCGTTGTTGATAATGGCAGCCCTCATATATAACTGGTTGATCAGCGTGGTTGATAATGGCAGCCCTCATATATAACTGGTTGATCAGCGTTGTTGATAATAGCAACCCTCATATATAACTGGTTGATCAGCGTGGTTGATAATGGCAGCCCTCATATATAACTGCTTGATCAGCGTTGTTGATAATGGCAGCCCTCATATATAACTGGTTGATCAGCGTGGTTGATAATGGCAGCCCTCATATATAACTGGTTGATCAGTGTTGTTGATAATGGCAGCCCTCATATATAACTGGTTGATCAGCGTGGTTGATAATGGCAGCCCTCATATATAACTGGTTGATAAACGTGGTTGATAATGGCAGCCCTCATATATAACTGGTTGATCAGCGTTGTTGATGAGAACAATAAGTACAACATTACAGTCATAAAGTAAACTGTCGAATTTGCTGAAATCTTATTTTTGCCAGTAATACTTCTAATAATGACTGATATTTGGGTTTTACTAGTTAAACCCAGCCACTTACTATTGAAGTGCCTGTTCCAAGACAGGAAAGTGAGCGGCCATGTATATGTGTGTCACGGGTATCCATTTTGCCTCTTCATACGATTTTTCTACTGAACTATTTATTGTTCCGACAGTGTGATAATTTGTGTTTTTCAATTTCAAACATCAATTAGTTCTATCTACAGAGACAATATATTTGACCAGAATATACTTTTAGTTTAAAGTAGACTTGATGGCTGCTATGGTCAATACCACTTGATCTACAAAACCCACTCCAACGACAAATATAATATAATTAAGCCATCATTTAACATCTAATGTGTATGTGAAACAGGAAAAGGTCTAAACACAAAAATAATTAAAAAGTAGTTGGAACCTTAATTGGTTTTGCATTTCATAATATGCTTACGACTTGATGTTACAAAATTGGTACGATTTACGACAGAGTTATGGTTTTCGCCCAAATTTGGTAGACGAAATTTACATAGTTATAGCTTTCTAAAGCTGGAAGATATAAAATGGAGGAAATTAGTCTACCACAGTTATGTTAAATATAACAAGTCATATCACAAATGGGTCATTAACATTTCACTGTTTGACTTCCCGAAATCTAACTTATTTTATTTTTATATTTGTATTTTAGATCTTAACATTATTTACAAATATTACCATTTCTTAATTATCTACAGGTGGCCGTCGTGGCCGTGATCGTATTGTAGTTGGATTTACAACTACCTATGCAATCAGTGCCTATCACCACTGATGTTGTACGATGGAATCTCGATGAGGGCGAGGTGTACAACATTATGTGACTTGTGACAGGTC
The DNA here is from genome assembly GCA_963680875.1 of Bathymodiolus brooksi. NCBI lineage: Eukaryota > Metazoa > Mollusca > Bivalvia > Mytilida > Modiolidae > Bathymodiolus > Bathymodiolus brooksi. The sequence goes on from OY804577.1 coordinate 138,217,658, forward strand.
TGTGGTTTTCTCCGGGTCCTCCGGTTTCCTCTACCAATAAAACTAACGGCCATGATATAGCTGAAATATTATTGAAAGTGGCGTTAAACACCATCAAGCAAGCAAACAAACATAAGTTATCTACACCATTCTTATTTGAAGTTTTTTCCGATGACCTTTGATAGTGTTTGTATGTTTATAATGTAAGCATAGAAATGTATAATTACAATGGAAGTGATATTGCCTTACTTTACTTTGTGTTCAAGTGTAATGTTTAGATAGTCTCTCAGGTTTACATCTACAATGTATATCGTACTACCCATCAGATAGAACTGGACAAGGGCTAATACGAATCATTGGAGAAGGGTATTTTCCAAATCAATTAATAAAAGCTTTGATATAAGTAAACAACAACCAATGCTACTTTAAGAAAACACCGGAAACGAAGAAGTTATCTGATAGAAATGTTGAAAATAAAATCTGTAAAGGTGGCATAGTCACAATATAATTGATAAAAAAGCTTGTTTTCTGTGGAAATTATGTAGGCCAACACGAATTCGTTAACACGTTTAAATCAGTTGTCGCCATTGAAAATATCATTGAAACATTGTATCGTCATTTCAGCCAAAAGACAGACATTTCATTATATTCCACAAGGTGACTTGATTACACTTTGAATTAAGACCGCTGTGTTACAACACGGTACAGTTTAAATGACCAGAGTAAACTGCAAGGCAGTCGATACTGTACGAACACTGCAGTTCAGGATCGCTACCGTCTTGCACACTTCAGTGCGGGGTCGCTACCGTCTTCCACACTTCAGTGCAGGATCGCTACCGTCATTTATTTCATACTTTAGTACAGGATCGTTACCGTCTTTCAAACTTCAGTGTAGGATCGTTACCGTCTTTCAAACTTCAGTGTAGGATCGCTACCGTCATTTATTTCACACTTCAGTGTAGGATCGTTACCGTCTTTCACACTTCAGTGTAGGATCGCTACCGTCATTTATTTCACACTTCAGTATAGGATCGTTACCGTCTTTCACACTTCAGTGTAGGATCGTTACCGTCTTTCACACTTCAGTGTAGGATCGCTACCGTCTTTCACACTCTCATGCAGGATCGCTACCGTCTTATTTTTCACACACGTGGAATTTGCGTTCATCGTTAAAGATATTAGTGTAATAGTCAGATGAAAAGCATTAATAACAAAACATTTGATTTTTATCTGAATTTCAGACGTCATTTTGACGTGTCTGTAGGTGTAACAACATATATCGTTAACAATGCCTGCATGTTTAATTACTTCACATTAGACAGCGATAAGATGATAAGATAAACGCAATGAATTTACATACAATGCCAAATATGTACACTTTACAAAAACAACCCTAAAATTCACGTGTATGTAGGTGTAGACACATATATCGTACAATGTCGGCATTTTTAATTACGTCACATTAGACAGAGATAAGATGATAAGATAAACGTAATGAATTTACATGCAATGCCAAATACGTACATATCACAGAGAGCTTCCTAAAACTCACATGTCATATACAATATAGTATATTGAAGAATAGTGCAAATCTCTCTACTAGTAAATCTAAGGCAGGCCAGTGTATTAAAATCGTTATTTTGATCAGTTTTTCAGAAGATGAAGAAAAACAATAAGATGACACGAAAGTCTTTCTCATGTATTATACTCTCATGTATTATACTCTCAATGTAACTGTTGATGCTCAGGGTGTGCTAACGGGTTGTCAATGCATTCAATTATAACAGAGCTGTTTACATGGGAATATTACGTCGATAATTATTGCACCAATAATTCTACTATATGCATATTTATTTATACTGTACATGTATCGAAAATAATGCAATTTGTTGTCACAAAGGAAGGATGTAACACGGGAATCGACTAAACAACGCCATTTTATCATTAACGTTTCAATAAAGTACGTCCCTAGCAACAACAAATGAAAGTGTTTATTAATTTTCTATTAAAGAATTCTCCTGGCAACAACGTAGCTGACATCTATAGGTCAGATAGACTGATGTACTGTCTGTACTTAATTTGGACATTCACCTAATACACGAATGGCTTTTTAATGAAATTCATTTTCTCTAGAAAATTGTCATGTGACGCATCAATCATTGGAGAGAGGAGTAAAACATTAAAGAACAATTTTTATGTCAGGTACATTGTATATTTGTTCAATGATTATCTATCATACTGTTCTGAAGCAATTTCTATTACAATGTAATATATCATCAAAGTGTGCCTTTGTGGATAGAAGTCCAAGATGGCCGCCAACGCAGGAAAAATTTGTTAACTTAGTATCCTACTTGAGAAATATCTGAACTTATAAATGTTTTTGCACAGTGCATTCTATATACAAATGTGGAAACACATTACTATTTAACTATGGATTGTTGCTTCACTGTGGATTAGTTGCAGTATAATAATATAATTATGTCCTTCCTGAAAAGTGAATATCCATATCCAATAATTATATATTAATTCAAATATAATACAAATGGCTAATATGTGTGTATTGCTAAGTTAATTAATTAATTCCCTCATGTGGGCAAAAGTTGGTCAAAAGTTCACACAAAAGACACGAATTTGTGCATTGATCTTTTCCTGGAAAGGCTTTCATCACTTATAGGGAAAAAACTTCATCTTCTTAATGTATAATTTTTTTACTGATTAATAGTTCTATGTATAATAAAGTATAATGTTAATATATGACCTGCCAGATACTCTACATGTAATAAAGTATGATGTTAATATATGACATGCCAGATACTCTACATGTAATAAAGTATGATGTTAATATATGACATACCAGATACTCTACATGTAATTAAGTATAATGTTAATATATGACCTGCCAGATACTCTACATGTAATAAAGTATGAGGTTAATATATGACATGCCAGATACTCTACATGTAATAAAGTATAATGTTAATATATGACATGCCAGATATTCTACATGTAATAAAGTATGATGTTAATATATGACATGCCAGATACTCTACATGTAATAAAGTATAATGTTAATATATGACCTGCCAGATACTCTACATGTAATAAAGTATAATGTTAATATATGACCTGCCAGATACTCTACATGTAATAAAGTATAATGTTAATATATGACCTGCCAGATACTCTACATGTAATAAAGTATAATGTTAATATATGACCTGCCAGATACTCTACATGTAATAAAGTATGATGTTAATATATGACATGCCAGATACTCTACATGTAATAAAGTATAATGTTAATATATGACATGCCAGATACTCTACATGTAATAAAGTATGATGTTAATATATGACATACCAGAAACTCTACATGTAATTAAGTATAATGTTAATATATGACCTGCCAGATACTCTACATGTAATAAAGTATGAGGTTAATATATGACATGCCAGATACTCTACATGTAATAAAGTATAATGTTAATATATGACCTGCCAGATACTCTACATGTAATAAAGTATAATGTTAATATATGACCTGCCAGATACTCTACATGTAATAAAGTATAATGTTAATATATGACCTGCCAGATACTCTACATGTAATAAAGTATAATGTTAATATATGACCTGCCAGATACTCTACATGTAATAAAGTATGATGTTAATATATGACATGCAAGATACTCTACATGTAATAAAGTATAATGTTAATATATGACATGCCAGATACTCTACATGTAATAAAGTATGATGTTAATATATGACATGCCAGATACTCTACATGTAATAAAGTATAATGTTAATATATGACATGCCAGATACTCTACATGTAATAAAGTATGATGTTAATATATGACATGCCAGATACTCTACATGTAATAAAGTATAATGTTAATATATGACATGCCAGATACTCTACATGTAATAAAGTATGATGTTAATATATGACCTGCCAGATACTCTACATGTAATAAAGTATAATGTTAATATATGACCTGCCAGATACTCTACATGTAATAAAGTATAATGTTAATATATGACCTGCCAGATACTCTACATGTAATAAAGTATAATGTTAATATATGACCTGCCAGATACTCTACATGTTATATGTTATTCAGCTATCAGACAGGGTATATAATGTGACATTCCCGGCTTAGAATCTATATTCCCTGAGGCGCAGCCGAAGGGAATATACATCGTAAGCCGGTAAGCCGGGAATGTCACATTATATACACTGTCTGATAGCTGAATAACAGATATATTACGGATTTAACCTTTTTTTTTAAATACAACATCCAACTGTATTAAATAAATTTGCGTCTTTTATTTTCATTTTTCGTATCTCTAGATGTCCGTTTCCGTATCTTTTACGTCATTCTTCAATGACGTCAAAATATGTGTCGCGTCATATTTCATGTATGGGGATGTCTCATGAAGAAAATAATGTACTAAATTTCTAAATCAATACAGTTTCATATGTAGTAAATTTTATAAACTTTATAAATATAACATTAATATATCACATAACAAAGCAACGGGTTTGCGAAACAGTTTGATTAATTTAAATGTTAACTACATGTAAATAAAACCTTGGTGTGGCCCCATGACGTCGAAGGCTCAACGTTTTGTTTATTTGTTATGGTACAGCCATGGAAGATAGGAGTTTGCTGAATCGATCAGGTATTTGTGACGGAATTAACCGTTGTAATATTTTTTTGTTCATGCAGCCGTTTTGAGTATAAAAACAGCATTTAATTTGGTAAAAATACATTTATTATTCCGTATTATACCATTGATTCAGTGAAGCGTAATGTTTTGTCGTCCATGTTTTAATCTTTTTTGGGGACTGAAATATATACCCCGTCTGTTTTCCGAATATATGCTGACATTCAGGGCTGAAGAACCAATGAACATATGTGTAACAAACTAAATTCGTAATATAATAAAGTATGATGTTAATATATGACATGCCGGATACTCTACACGCAGGAATGTCTTCAGACAAATTTGTAAATGAGCCAACTGGGAGTAGAGGGTTGAAATGGTGTATTCACTCTGGTAATAAGAATGATAAAATGTTTAATATAATCTGCCGAGCTGACAATCAAACTAATCTTCAGACAACGTTTATGCCATTCGTTTTAGTTTTTCTTGCATCTAATTTAGGACATGTAGTTTAAAATCCTTTTGTCATGACCATTTTTCAGTGAGTATAGATCTGTGCTTTGAGAAGCAATTGTATATTGATTAACTTAGTTTTATTATACAGTGTTGTATATTAACTTAGTTTTATTATACAGTGTTGTATATTAACTTAGTTTTATTATACAGTGTTGTATATTAACTTAGTTTTATTATACATTGTTGTATATTAACTTAGTTTTATTATACAGTGTTGTATATTAACTTAGTTTTATTATACAGTGTTGTATATTAACCTAGTTTTATTATACAGTGTTGTATATTAACTTAGTTTTATTATACAGTGTTGTATATTAACTTAGTTTTATTATACAGTGTTGTATATTAACTTAGTTTTATTATACAGTGTTGTATATTAACTTAGTTTTATTATACAGTGTTGTATATTAACTTAGTTTTATTATACAGTGTTGTATATTAACTTAGTTTTATTATACAGTGTTGTATATTAACTTAGTTTTATTATACAGTGTTGTATATTAACCTAGTTTTATTATACAGTGTTGTATATTAACTTAGTTTTATTATACAGTGTTGTATATTAACTTAGTTTTATTATACAGTGTTGTATATTAACTTAGTTTTATTATACAGTGTTGTATATTAACTTAGTTTTATTATACAGTGTTGTATAGTAACCTAGTTTTATTATACAGTGTTGTATATTAACTTAGTTTTATTATACAGTGTTGTATATTAACTTAGTTTTATTATACAGTGTTGTATATTAACTTAGTTTTATTATACAGTGTTGTATATTTTATTATTTAGATTTTGAATAAGTTGGTGAATCTTGTTTAACGACAGTTGACTAATTGTTTTTATCTAAATGATTCTGATAACAAATTAATTTGTGAAATGCATAGTATTTCATGGCTGTCCAATCTTTTGACTTTGAGCATACCTGATAAAGGTTATTCAAGAAACGCGTCGCTCGCAGTAAATTTGATATCTACATTTTTATTACTATCACTCGGTCGATTCCTCTGCTGGTGGACTATTAGTTCCCAAGGGTATCGTCCGCCCAGTATTCAGTGTTTTTTTGGCACTGACATAGTTTATTACATATATTAATCATTGAAATTTACAGTTCCTCAATAATGATCAAAGCTAATGTTCTCCTCTCTCAGGCATATGTGACCGTAGCTAATTTTGGGTGTGCTGTTTAGGCCGTAGCTAATTGTGGGTGTCTTGTTTATGCCGTAGCTAATTTTGAGTGTCTTGCTTAGGCCGTAGCTAATTTTGAGTATCTTGTTTAGGCCGTAGCTAATTGTGGGTGTGTTGTTTAGGCCGTAGCTAATTGTGGGTGTCTTGTTTAGGCCGTAGCTAATTTTGGGTGTCTTGTTTAGGCCGTAGCTAATTGTGGGTGTCTTGTTTAGGCCGTAGCTAATTGTGGGTGTCTTGTTTAGGCCGTAGCAAATTGTGGGTGTGTTGTTTAGGCCGTAGCTAATTGTGGGTGTATTGTTTAGGCCATAGCTAATTTTGGGTGTGTTGTTTAGGCCGTAGCTAATTGTGGGTGTGTTGTTTAGGCCGTAGCTAATTGTGGGTGTGTTGTTTAGGCCGTAGCTAATTGTGGGTGTGTTGTTTAGGCCGTAGCTAATTTTGGGTGTCTTGTTTAGCTCGTAGCTAATTTTGGGTGTCTTGTTTAGGCCGTAGCTAATTGTGGGTGTCTTGTTTAGACTGGTTGTTTAGGCTTGTTGTTTAGACTTGTTGGTTTTCTTGTTTCCAACGACTTAATTATTAGGGCTTTCAAATATCTTTTCTTTGAGCACCTGATGATGGTTAATCTAGAAACGTGTCGTGAGCATTGGAATTGATATCTACGTTTTTATTGATGTCAACTTGTGTTTGACCAGCCCACTGATAATGGTTCCAATTTACTGAAAATCCCTCCACGATAGATAAGTCTGCCTTACAGTACACACTATAAAGACTGTCAGTCTGATAGATAAGTCTGCCTTACAGTACACACTATAAAGACTGTTAGTCTGATCAGTCCTTTCTTTGTCAGATGTATTGTCTTCGTTTAATCTATAACTTGTTGGCTTGAACATCAATCACTCGAAATTAAAATCACATCAGAACTATTTTTCCAATGATACGTCCAATGGTATTCCGAAAATACTTGCGATACGGAGTTATATAATACAGATAGATGTATTCTTGATATAAAATAATCAAATAATCAAAGAGAATCAGCAAATGTACATTTGTACTTTAGTGTTCTGTTTGTTATTAGAGACGATCACCAACATTGCATTCTATAATGTCAAGATACTCATTACTCAACAGAGGTGTAACTGTAGTTTTTTTTGTTTCCAATGAATTCTTATTATTTGCAATCCTTCTAAATATGGATAGTGTTTTAACATAACATATATTTGCTGTAAACAATACACTGAGATATTTACTGTTTGACTGGAGTTTATGATTTAGATCGATTAAACCGGACTATATGTCACTCAATGTAAAGTGATCTATTTGTATGATATAGTAACCTTTGGCTTTTTAATGCTCTGCTTCCAGCAAATTGTTATTCTTCTTCTTCTTCTTCTTCTTCAGAAAATTGAAAATATTTATTGCATTTTAACTAACTACCATGAAAATATATTCTGAAGCTCGTTACCGTTTCCTTCAATAATAGAAAATAGCTATACATATATATAATGATACCGTATCAGTGTGTGCTGAAATCTATTACAACATACATTTTGCTAGTAAATACTGATATTATTTATTTCATCTATATATTTGTAAGAGTTGACTTCTGTTTTAAATGGCATATTAATGTTCACTTGAATTATTGAATGGCATGAAACAGTCTCATTAGTAAAGAGTATAGTCAAGTTCAGCTTCTATCACAAATGTATATCAGATATCTTATTTTCATACTTTAATTTTCAGAAAGTACATAGTTTGTCAGTGACTTGCAACATGTCGGTGGTTTTCTCTGGGTACTCGGATTTCCTCCACCAATAAAACTGACCGTTACGAGATAACTGAAATATTGTAAGTGGCGCTAAAACTCCTTAACACTTACCCTATGGGAGACATAATACTCCTAGTTTCTTATATCAACTTTTTCCGAAAAGAAAGTTTCAACTTAATAACCGTAAGCCGTCCTATTCAAATGTTTTATGCGAATGTATTTTTGTACATAATTAAAAGATCGTTTTTACTTTGATGATAATAATATGACATACCAAAACTACCATCCTGTCAGAACAATTCTATCATCCTGTCAGAACAATTATACCATCCTGTCAGAACAATTCTACCATCCTGTCAGAACAAACCTACCATCCTGTCAGAACAATTCTACCATCCTGTCAGAGCAATTCTACCATCCTGTCAGAACAAATCTACCATCCTATCAGAACAATTATACCATCCTGTCAGAACAATTCTACCATCCTGTCAGAACAAACCTACCATCCTGTCAGAACAATTCTACCATCCTGTCAGAGCAATTCTACCATCCTGTCAGAGCAAAATTACCATCCTGTCAGAACAATTCTACCATCCTATCAGAACAATTCTACCATCCTGTCAGAACAATTCTACCATCCTGTCAGAACAATTCTACCATCCTGTCAGAACAATTTAACCATCCTGTCAGAACAATTCTACCATCCTGTCAGAACAATTCTACCATCCTGTCAGAACAATTCTACCATCCTGTCAGACCAATTCTACCATCCTGTCAGAACAATTCTACCATCCTGTCAGAACAATTCTACCATTCTGTCAGACCAATTCTACCATCCTGTCAGAACAATTCTACCATCCTGTCAGAACAATTCTACCATCCTGTCAGGACAAAAATACCATCCTGTGAGAACAATTATACCATCCTGTCAGAACAAAATTACCATCCTGTCAGGACAAAACTACCATCCTGTCAGAGAAATTCTACCATCCTGTCAGAACAATTCTACCATCCTGTCAGAGTAATTCTACCATCCTGTCAGAACAATTCTACCATCCTGTCAGAACAATTATACCATCCTTTCAGAACAAAACTACCATCCTGGCAGAACAATTGTACCATCTTGTCAGAACAATTCTACCATCCTGTCAGAACAATTATAACATTCTGTCAGAACAATTATACCATCCTGTCAGAACAATTCTACCATCCTGTCAGAACAAAACTACCATTCTGGCAGAACAATTGTACCATCCTGTCAGAACAATTCTACTATCCTGTCAGAACAATTCTACCATCCTGTCAGAACAATTCTACCATCCTGTCAGAACAATTATACCATCCTGTCAGAACAATTATAACATCCTGTCAGAACAATTATACCATCCTGTCAGAACAATTCTACCATCCTGTCAGAACAAAACTACCATCCTGGCAGAACAATTGTACCATCCTGTCAGAACAATTCTACCATCCTGTCAGAACAATTCTACCATCCTGTCAGAACAATTCTACCATCCTGTCAGAACAAAAATACCATCCTGTGAGAACAATTATACCATCCTGTCAGAACAAAATTACCATCCTGTCAGGACAAAACTACCATCCTGTCAGAGCAATTCTACCATCCTGTCAGAACAATTCTACCATCCTGTCAGAACAATTATAACATCCTGTCAGAACAATTATACCATCCTGTCAGAACAATTCTACCATCCTGTCAGAACAAAACTACCATCCTGGCAGAACAATTGTACCATCCTGTCAGAACAATTCTACCATCCTGTCAGAACAATTCTACCATTCTGTCAGAGCAATTCTACCATCCTGTCAGAACAATTCTACCATCCTGTCAGAACGATTCTACCATCCTGTCAGAACAATTCTACCATCCTGTGAGAACAAATCTACCATCCTGTCAGAACAATTCTACCATCCTATCAGAACAATTCTACAATCCTGTCAGAACAAATCTACCATCCTGTCAGAACAAATCTACCATCCTGTCAGAACAAATCTACCATCCTGTCAGAACAATTCTACCATCCTGTCAGAACAATTCTACCATCCTGTCAGACCAATTCTAAAACCTAAGCGAAGATTGTAGGAAGAGGGGCAAATCAATAGCTCTCAAACACATATACATTTAATTGTCCTGGGTTGGTACAGGCACTTTAATAAAATGTGACAGGGTTAATCTAGACAAGTTGTTCTATGAACCCAAACTCTTAGTGAAATGATTAAGGTCATGGAAGTATTTTACACATGTGAGTAACATGTAGACCTTCAAATGTAACTGGACGAGCAGCGTTGTTGTGGAGCAGAAACTTACTACCCTTCCGATTCAGCAAAACCCCCCCCCCCCCCATTTTTAGTGGAGTTGGTGTTTCTCGATCTTTAGTTTTCTCTGTAATGACTTGTAGATCCTTATTTGTCCTTTTGTCCTCTTTGTTCTTTTGGCCAATATGTCTGTCCTTCTTTGATTTACTTTTCTTATAAAGAACGCCGAGTTCTAATTATATCTTTATACATATTATATTAATTCATGACGCAGAAGTTGTCACATATATTATACTTGTTCTATAAAAAGATAGGGCATGATGCTGAGCGTTTTTTTTTATCTGACATATAATTCATGCTAATAGAAAAAAAAAACAATGTTAAATTGAAAGGAAACACCGACATTTATTGCGTAGGAAGCCACAAACTAGATCCAGTATGTAATTGAATATATAAATTAATCCTGATTTTTCGAATTTTTTAAAATGTATGTGCATAGCGAATAATGTTGTAACCCAGTATGAGAAAATTGTTATTTTCCTGTTATATTTTCCATATTGTGAAATTATCACAACATGTTTTGCTTTGTTATGAAATCAATATCACTGTTTATGCCTATTTCTAACATATTTGTTTTCTTTCTTTTTCATGGGATGATCTACATTTACCTGTACATTTAAAGGTAGGACAAGTTTATTACTAATATAAATTGATGGTTTATTTGTGTTCATACAATATGTAGTACACCATGTAAGATATAGAGGGTATAATTTAATATGATCAATTAGATAGTGGTCGTCGTGGTCGTGATCGTATGGTAGTTGGATTTACAACTACCTGTGCAATCAGTGCCTATCATCACTAAAGTTGTGAGTTCGAACACCTTCATGGCGGGGTATACTCGATACAACATTATGTGATAAAGTTTGTCATGGCGCTAAACATCATTAGCCTAAACCTAACCTATCAATTAGATATACTTTATCAACATGGAAGTATGTTAAAACATTTTTCCTGGTCAGTTTGTATACACTCCTGTAAAACTATCAACTCTCCACTAAGAATGGCATATGACAATTTTAAAAGTACAGACTCAATGGTTCTGTGTTTTCTTATCTGTTTCATTTACTTATTTGTTTTTCTACAACTGTCTCCTGGTATTGGTGTTATAAGTCTCCTGGTATTGGTGTTATAAGTCTCCTTGTATTGGTGTTATAAGTCTCCTGGTATTGGTGTTATAAGTCTCCTGGTATTGGTGTTATAAGTCTCCTGGTATTGGTGTTATAAGTCTCCTTGTATTGGTGTTATAAGTCTCCTGGTATTGGTGTTATAAGTCTCCTGGTATTGGTGTTATAAGTCTCCTTGTATTGGTGTTATAAGTCTCCTTGTATTTGTGTTATAAGTCTCCTGGTATTGGTGTTATAAGTCTCCTTGTATTGGTGTTATAAGTCTCCTGGTATTGGTGTTATAAGTCTCCTGGTATTGGTGTTATAAGTCTCCTTGTATTGGTGTTATAAGTCTCCTTGTATTGGTGTTATAAGTCTCCTGGTATTGGTGTTATAAGTCTCCTGGTATTGGTGTTATAAGTCTCCTTGTATTGGTGTTATAAGTCTCCTTGTATTGGTGTTATAAGTCTCCTTGTATTGGTGTTATAAGTCTCCTGGTATTGGTGTTATAAGTCTCCTTGTATTGGTGTTATAAGTCTCCTTGTATTGGTGTTATAAGTCTCCTTGTATTGGTGTTATAAGTTTCCTTGTATTGGTGTTATAAGTCTCCTTGTATTGGTGTTATAAGTCTCCTTGTATTGGTGTTATAAGTCTCCTGGTATTGGTGTTATAAGTCTCCTGGTATTGGTGTTATAAGTCTCCTGGTATTGGTGTTATAAGTCTCCTGGTATTGGTGTTATAAGTCTCCTTGTATTGGTGTTATAAGTCTCCTTGTATTGGTGTTATAAGTCTCCTGGTATTGGTGTTATAGGTCTCCTGGTATTGGTGTTATAAGTCTCCTTGTATTGGTGTTATAAGTCTCCTTGTATTGGTGTTATAAGTCTCCTGGTATTGGTGTTATAAGTCTCCTTGTATTGGTGTTATAAGTCTCCTTGTATTGGTGTTATAAGTCTCCTTGTATTGGTGTTATAAGTCTCCTTGTATTGGTGTTATAAGTCTCCTGGTATTGGTGTTATAAGTCTCCTTGTATTGGTGTTATAAGTCTCCTGGTATTGGTGTTATAAGTCTCCTTGTATTGATGTTATAAGTCTCCTTGTATTGGTGTTATAAGTCTCCTTGTATTGGTGTTATAAGTCTCCTTGTATTGGTGTTATAAGTCTCCTTGTATTGGTGTTATAAATCTCCTTGTATTGGTGTTATAAGTCTCCTGGTATTGGTGTTATAAGTCTCCTTGTATTGGTGTTATAAGTCTCCTTGTATTGGTGTTATAAGTCTCCTTGTATTGGTGTTATAAGTCTCCTTGTATTGGTGTTATAAGTCTCCTTGTATTGGTGTTATAAGTCTCCTTGTATTGGTGTTATAAATCTCCTTGTATTGGTGTTATAAGTCTCCTGGTATTGGTGTTATAAGTCTCCTTGTATTGGTGTTATAAGTCTCCTTGTATTGGTGTTATAAGTCTCCTTGTATTGGTGTTATAAGTCTCCTGGTATTGGTGTTATAAGTCTCCTGGTATTGGTGTTATAAGTCTCCTTGTATTGGTGTTATAAGTCTCCTTGTATTGGTGTTATAAGTCTCCTTGTATTGGTGTTATAAGTCTCCTTGTATTGGTGTTATAAGTCTCCTGGTATTGGTGTTATATGTCTCCTGGTATTGGTGTTATAAGTCTCCTGGTATTGGTGTTATAAGTCTCCTTGTATTGGTGTTATAAGTCTCCTTGTATTGGTGTTATAAGTCTCCTTGTATTGGTGTTATAAGTCTCCTGGTATTGGTGTTATAAGTCTCCTTGTATTTGTGTTATAAGTCTCCTTGTATTGGTGTTATAAGTCTCCTGGTATTGGTGTTATAAGTCTCCTGGTATTGGTGTTATAAGTCTCCTGGTATTGGTGTTATAAGTCTCCTGGTATTGGTGTTATAAGTCTCCTGGTATTGGTGTTATAAGTCTCCTTGTATTGGTGTTATAAGTCTCCTGGTATTGGTGTTATAAGTCTCCTTGTATTGGTGTTATAAGTCTCCTTGTATTGGTGTTATAAGTCTCCTGGTATTGGTGTTATAAGTCTCCTTGTATTGGTGTTATAAGTCTCCTGGTATTGTTGTTATAAGTCTCCTTGTATTGGTGTTATAAGTCTCCTGGTATTGGTGTTATAAGTCTCCTGGTATTGGTGTTATAAGTCTCCTGGTATTGGTGTTATAAGTCTCCTGGTATTGGTGTTATAAGTCTCCTTGTATTGGTGTTATAAGTCTCCTTGTATTGGTGTTATAAGTCTCCTTGTATTGGTGTTATAAGTCTCCTGGTATTGGTGTTATAAGTCTCCTGGTATTGGTGTTATAAGTCTCCTGGTATTGGTGTTATAAGTCTCCTGGTATTGGTGTTATAAGTCTCCTTGTATTGGTGTTATAAGTCTCCTGGTATTGGTGTTATAAGTCTCCTGGTATTGGTGTTATAAGTCTCCTTGTATTGGTGTTATAAGTCTCCTTGTATTGGTGTTATAAGTCTCCTGGTATTGGTGTTATAAGTCTCCTGGTATTGGTGTTATAAGTCTCCTGGTATTGGTGTTATAAGTCTCCTGGTATTGGTGTTATAAGTCTCCTTGTATTGGTGTTATAAGTCTCCTGGTATTGGTGTTATAAGTCTCCTTGTATTGGTGTTATAAGTCTCCTTGTATTGGTGTTATAAGTCTCCTTGTATTGGTGTTATAAGTCTCCTTGTATTGGTGTTATAAGTCTCCTGGTATTGGTGTTATAAGTCTCCTTGTATTGGTGTTATACATCTCCTTGTATTGGTGTTATAAGTCTCCTGGTATTGGTGTTATAAGTCTCCTTGTATTGGTGTTATAAGTCTCCTTGTATTGGTGTTATAAGTCTCCTTGTATTGGTGTTATAAGTCTCCTTGTATTGGTGTTATAAGTCTCCTGGTATTGGTGTTATAAGTCTCCTGGTATTGGTGTGATAAGTCTCCTGGTATTGGTGTTATAAGTCTCCTGGTATTGGTGTTATAAGTCTCCTGGTATTGGTGTTATAAGTCTCCTTGTATTGGTGTTATAAGTCTCCTTGTATTGGTGTTATAAGTCTCCTGGTATTGGTGTTATAAGTCTCCTGGTATTGGTGTTATAAGTCTCCTTGTATTGGTGTTATAAGTCTCCTTGTATTGGTGTTATAAGTCTCCTTGTATTGGTGTTATAAGTCTCCTGGTATTGGTGTTATAAGTCTCCTGGTATTGGTGTTATAAGTCTCCTTGTATTGGTGTTATAAGTCTCCTGGTATTGGTGTTATAAGTCTCCTTGTATTGGTGTTATAAGTCTCCTGGTATTGGTGTTATAAGTCTCCTTGTATTGGTGTTATAAGTCTCCTTGTATTGGTGTTATAAGTCTCCTGGTATTGGTGTTATAAGTCTCCTTGTATTGGTGTTATAAGTCTCCTGGTATTGGTGTTATAAGTCTCCTGGTATTGGTGTTATAAGTCTCCTTGTATTGGTGTTATAGGTCTCCTTGTATTGGTGTTATAAGTCTCCTTGTATTGGTGTTATAAGTCTCCTGGTATTGGTGTTATAAGTCTCCTGGTATTGGTGTTATAAGTCTCCTTGTATTGGTGTTATAAGTCTCCTGGTATTGGTGTTATAAGTCTCCTGGTATTGGTGTTATAAGTCTCCTTGTATTGGTGTTATAAGTCTCCTTGTATTGGTGTTATAAGTCTCCTTGTATTGGTGTTATAAGTCTCCTGGTATTGGTGTTATAAGTCTCCTTGTATTGGTGTTATAAGTCTCCTTGTATTGGTGTTATAAGTCTCCTTGTATTGGTGTTATAAGTCTCCTTGTATTGGTGTTATAAATCTCCTGGTATTGGTGTTATAAGTCTCCTTGTATTGGTGTTATAAGTCTCCTGGTATTGGTGTTATAAGTCTCCTGGTATTGGTGTTATAAGTCTCCTGGTATTGGTGTTATAAGTCTCCTTGTATTGGTGTTATAAGTCTCCTTGTATTGGTGTTATAAGTCTCCTTGTATTGGTGTTATAAGTCTCCTGGTATTGGTGTTATAAGTCTCCTGGTATTGGTGTTATAAGTCTCCTGGTATTGGTGTTATAAGTCTCCTGGTATTGGTGTTATAAGTCTCCTTGTATTGGTGTTATAAGTCTCCTTGTATTGGTTTTATAAGTCTCCTTGTATTGGTGTTATAAGTCTCCTTGTATTGGTGTTATAAGTCTCCTGGTATTGGTGTTATAAGTCTCCTTGTATTGGTGTTATAAGTCTCCTTGTATTGGTGTTATAAATCTCCTGGTATTGGTGTTATAAGTCTCCTTGTATTGGTGTTATAAGTCTCCTGGTATTGGTGTTATAAGTCTCCTGGTATTGGTGTTATAAGTCTCCTGGTATTGGTGTTATAAGTCTCCTTGTATTGGTGTTATAAGTCTCCTTGTATTGGTGTTATAAGTCTCCTTGTATTGGTGTTATAAGTCTCCTGGTATTGGTGTTATAAGTCTCCTGGTATTGGTGTTATAAGTCTCCTGGTATTGGTGTTATAAGTCTCCTGGTATTGGTGTTATAAGTCTCCTTGTATTGGTGTTATAAGTCTCCTTGTATTGGTTTTATAAGTCTCCTTGTATTGGTGTTATAAGTCTCCTTGTATTGGTGTTATAAGTCTCCTGGTATTGGTGTTATAAGTCTCCTTGTATTGGTGTTATAAGTCTCCTTGTATTGGTGTTATAAGTCTCCTGGTATTGGTGTTATAAGTCTCCTGGTATTGGTGTTATAAGTCTCCTTGTATTGGTGTTATAAGTCTCCTGGTATTGGTGTTATAAGTCTCCTTGTATTGGTGTTATAAGTCTCCTTGTATTGGTGTTATAAGTCTCCTTGTATTGGTGTTATAAGTCTCCTGGTATTGGTGTTATAAGTCTCCTTGTATTGGTGTTATAAGTCTCCTTGTATTGGTGTTATAAGTCTCCTTGTATTGGTGTTATAAGTCTCCTTGTATTGGTGTTATAAATCTCCTGGTATTGGTGTTATAAGTCTCCTTGTATTGGTGTTATAAGTCTCCTGGTATTGGTGTTATAAGTCTCCTGGTATTGGTGTTATAAGTCTCCTGGTATTGGTGTTATAAGTCTCCTTGTATTGGTGTTATAAGTCTCCTTGTATTGGTGTTATAAGTCTCCTTGTATTGGTGTTATAAGTCTCCTTGTATTGGTGTTATAAGTCTCCTTGTATTGGTGTTATAAGTCTCCTGGTATTGGTGTTATAAGTCTCCTGGTATTGGTGTTATAAGTCTCCTGGTATTGGTGTTATAAGTCTCCTTGGGTGTTATAAATCTCCTTGTATTGGTGTTATAAGTCTCCTTGTATTGGTGTTATAAGTCTCCTGGTATTGGTGTTATAAGGTGTTATAAGTCTCCTTGTATTGGAGTTATAAGTCTCCTGGTATTGGTGTTATAAGTCTCCTTGTATTGGTGTTATAAGTCTCCTTGTATTGGTGTTATAAGTCTCCTGGTATTGGTGTTATAAGTCTCCTTGTATTGGTGTTATAAGTCTCCTGGTATTGGTGTTATAAGTCTCCTTGTATTGGTGTTATAAGTCTCCTGGTATTGGTGTTATAAGTCTCCTTGTATTGGTGTTATAAGTCTCCTTGTATTGGTGTTATAAGTCTCCTTGTATTGGTGTTATAAGTCTCCTGGTATTGGTGTTATAAGTCTCCTGGTATTGGTGTTATAAGTCTCCTTGTATTGGTGTTATAAGTCTCCTTGTATTGGTGTTATAAGTCTCCTGGTATTGGTGTTATAAGTCTCCTGGTATTGGTGTTATAAGTCTCCTGGTATTGGTGTTATAAGTCTCCTGGTATTGGTGTTATAAGTCTCCTGGTATTGGTGTTATAAGTCTCCTTGTATTGGTGTTATAAGTCTCCTGGTATTGGTGTTATAAGTCTCCTTGTATTGGTGTTATAAGTCTCCTGGTATTGGTGTTATAAGTCTCCTTGTATTGGTGTTATAAGTCTCCTTGTATTGGTGTTATAAGTCTCCTGGTATTGGTGTTATAAGTCTCCTTGGTATTGGTGTTATAAGTCTCCTGGTATTGGTGTTATAAGTCTCCTTGTATTGGTGTTATAAGTCTCCTTGTATTGGTGTTATAAGTCTCCTTGTATTGGTGTTATAAGTCTCCTGGTATTGGTGTTATAAGTCTCCTGGTATTGGTGTTATAAGTCTCCTTGTATTGGTGTTATAAGTCTCCTTGTATTGGTGTTATAAGTCTCCTGGTATTGGTGTTATAAGTCTCCTGGTATTGGTGTTATAAGTCTCCTGGTATTGGTGTTATAAGTCTCCTTGTATTGGTGTTATAAGTCTCCTGGTATTGGTGTTATAAGTCTCCTTGTATTGGTGTTATAAGTCTCCTGGTATTGGTGTTATAAGTCTCCTGGTATTGGTGTTATAAGTCTCCTGTATTGGTGTTATAAGTCTCCTTGTATTGGTGTTATAAGTCTCCTTGTATTGGTGTTATAAGTCTCCTTGTATTGGTGTTATAAGTCTCCTTGTATTGGTGTTATAAGTCTCCTGGTATTGGTGTTATAAGTCTCCTGGTATTGGTGTTATAAGTCTCCTGGTATTGGTGTTATAAGTCTCCTTGTATTGGTGTTATAAGTCTCCTGGTATTGGTGTTATAAGTCTCCTGGTATTGGTGTTATAAGTCTCCTGGTATTGGTGTTATAAGTCTCCTGGTATTGGTGTTATAAGTCTCCTGGTATTGGTGTTATAAGTCTCCTGGTATTGGTGTTATAAGTCTCCTGGTATTGGTGTTATAAGTCTCCTGGTATTGGTGTTATAAGTCTCCTGGTATTGGTGTTATAAGTCTCCTGGTATTGGTGTTATAAGTCTCCTGGTATTGGTGTTATAAGTCTCCTGGTATTGGTGTTATAAGTCTCCTGGTATTGGTGTTATAAGTCTCCTTGTATTGGTGTTATAAGTCTCCTTGTATTGGTGTTATAAGTCTCCTGGTATTGGTGTTATAAGTCTCCTGGTATTGGTGTTATAAGTCTCCTTGTATTGGTGTTATAAGTCTCCTTGTATTGGTGTTATAAGTCTCCTTGTATTGGTGTTATAAGTCTCCTGGTATTGGTGTTATAAGTCTCCTGGTATTGGTGTTATAAGTCTCCTGGTATTGGTGTTATAAGTCTCCTGGTATTGGTGTTATAAGTCTCCTGGTATTGGTGTTATAAGTCTCCTTGTATTGGTGTTATAAGTCTCCTTGTATTGGTGTTATAAGTCTCCTGGTATTGGTGTTATAAGTCTCCTTGTATTGGTGTTATAAGTCTCCTGGTATTGGTGTTATAAGTCTCCTTGTATTGGTGTTATAAGTCTCCTGGTATTGGTGTTATAAGTCTCCTTGTATTGGTGTTATAAGTCTCCTTGTATTGGTGTTATAAGTCTCCTTGTATTGGTGTTATAAGTCTCCTTGTATTGGTGTTATAAGTCTCCTGGTATTGGTGTTATAAGTCTCCTTGTATTGGTGTTATAAGTCTCCTTGTATTGGTGTTATAAGTCTCCTTGTATTGGTGTTATAAGTCTCCTTGTATTGGTGTTATAAGTCTCCTGGTATTGGTGTTATAAGTCTCCTTGTATTGGTGTTATAAGTCTCCTGGTATTGGTGTTATAAGTCTCCTTGTATTGGTGTTATAAGTCTCCTTGTATTGGTGTTATAAGTCTCCTTGTATTGGTGTTATAAGTCTCCTGGTATTGGTGTTATAAGTCTCCTTGTATTGGTGTTATAAGTCTCCTGGTATTGGTGTTATAAGTCTCCTTGTATTGGTGTTATAAGTCTCCTGGTATTGGTGTTATAAGTCTCCTTGTATTGGTGTTATAAGTCTCCTTGTATTGGTGTTATAAGTCTCCTTGTATTGGTGTTATAAGTCTCCTTGTATTGGTGTTATAAGTCTCCTGGTATTGGTGTTATAAGTCTCCTTGTATTGGTGTTATAAGTCTCCTGGTATTGGTGTTATAAGTCTCCTGGTATTGGTGTTATAAGATTACGTTTCCACTTATACAACATTTCATTGCAATAGGAACATGAAGAATAACTATATATGATTACATTATGTGTTCGTTTCATTTAGAAGGCCCCATGTAATTGGTCAAAAGGTTGCCACGTGACTTTGAAATTGAAACTTCATTAGTCAATGGAGTGCACAGCG
The DNA here is from genome assembly GCA_963680875.1 of Bathymodiolus brooksi. Lineage (NCBI taxonomy): Eukaryota > Metazoa > Mollusca > Bivalvia > Mytilida > Modiolidae > Bathymodiolus > Bathymodiolus brooksi. Next base: position 138,237,382 of record OY804577.1, read on the forward strand.
ATTCAACAACAGCCACTTCCGGGAACTATTTTTGAATATCATGAAAACAAAATAACTGCACACAAGTATATAATACAACTTTGCAGTTTTATTGTAAAATCATTGACAGAAGTACATATACAATATACTTCGGTCAAGGCTTTCACACGCCAATAAAACTACAAAAGATTACATTTAATTCTTAAATTAAAAACATCAATATTTTAAAAGATCAAAGATCAAATTATTTGCTTTTTCATAGTCTAAATCGATTTACGTGTCACCGTGATCTGTAATACTTCCTTTTATGAGTATATTTGACTCAGACGATAAATTACCAGCTCCCTAGAGAGTAGATAGTCATAATTTGAATACATATCCGAGACATAGCATAACAAGAGATCATCACTTAGAAAAGAAATTATATCAGTTTCTAGCACCTTATAAATTGTCCTAGTGAGTTTCTAAACTGTATTTTAGTTGAGGTGTTCTGTAATAAATTTAAATATTCATTCGGGATTAAGGGAAACATTTATCATGAAAGTTAAACAAACTTCCATTATCGACTTAACAACCAACGGCTACAACACTAGTAATTTGTCTAAGGAACCAAAATTAAAAGATCGCAATATATCTACAAACGACCGCAACACAATCAATCTGTCTTAGGAACCAAAAAGATCGCAATATGCGTCTTGGCATGAGAAAGATACATAAATATAACAGGATTAAACCTGTTAATGAAATAACTAGATCCCCAGGAAACAAGCATGTAAACAAGGTGCTTGATGTTTCTTCTTTTATAAATGAACCCGATAATAAACAGTAAGCTTCAATCAACACTGCATAAAGGGATGGCAAAATAAAACATTTCCCCAGAATAATTACCTGGGATTCCACCGCGCATGTCATGGCTTTTATTTTGGGTTCTAGGCTTGAGGGGTGGTTGTTTGTTTTGTTGATATTAGTGGAATTGTTGCTCGTCACAGTCTACGCTTTCTCTTCATAAAATAATATTGTCGAGAGATAACACATGTATTTTGAGCGAGGCTTAGACATGTCTGGTTCATCGAGGTTTTGTAATATATGTTATTTCTTTGTATTAATTGAATTAGTTTTAATTTTGGCTTAGACTATTGTTCTTACTGAGGTTCTTTGTTTCCAATCTTTGTCAGTAATGTTTGATTACACACTAGAGATGATTTAATAGTCTGTATAGACAGAATTAACTAAAGGATGTAACAGACTAAACCTCTAAAATCACATTTCATTGTGCCATATAAGTAATTCATTATCTGTTCTTGTATAGTTATATATTGTCATTCAGCATCGTCATAACATTTGTAGATTATTTCAATTGTTCTTACTAATATTTGGGGATATCTTCAACTTTCTCAGATAGACAGTAATCCCTTTCAATTTCATCGGTCATCGATATTGGTCTGTTGGAAGCTTCTATATATCAATTCAATATCCATGTTCATGTTTGTTCCTATCTTTACGATCTGTATCATTGTGAGAAAGCAAACACATAATTCCATAGACCCGCTGGGTTTATGTCCAGTTGCTTTGAATTCGTCAACATGTTAACCAGATACATTCCAATATTGGTGACATACTGATGCTGGTTTTAATCAAATAATCCATCATGGTTCATTCAATTTTATTACACCGATCACCTAAAAAAAGATAGACATGTTCTACATGATGGCAATATAGCAATACCCTAATGTAAGTAGATCTCGAGGTCAGCAACATATCTGTGACTGACCGATAGTAGTGTAAAACCACTACAATTTGAATTAGCCGACAAAAATGAAAAATGTATTGTCAAAAGAATTAATGATATTTTTTGAGATAAAAATGTTAAAATAAAAATATTTATCTTTTTTTCAACTCATCGAATATGTTGTAGATTAATGGACATACAACGTACATGTGCATAAAACAACCGGATGTCGGTTTCGGATATTAAGTTTCTTTATTTTGCTATGCTTAATTTTATAAATTTATGAACATGTATGGTATAGCCATCACTAGTAAGTTGTACAAACTTATTCCCAATCCTTTTGTATAAATACATATATCAATAACAATAAAATCATTATAAAATATAAAGTAACGGACACCTGACCTATTTACTTATAAAATATAAAGTAACGGACACCTGACCTATTTACTTATAAAATATAAAGTAACGGACACCTGACCTATTTACTTATAAAATAGAAAGTAACGGACACCTGACCTATTTACTTATAAAATATAAAGTAACGGACACCTGACCTATTTACTTATAAAATAGAAAGTAACGGACACCTGACCTATTTACTTATAAAATATAAAGTAACGGACACCTGACCTATTTACTTGAAATGCTTTACTATCACCCGTTAATTAAAATAATAAGATAATTTTATCTGTGGGTTATACATAGTTAAGTTATCTGTGGGATATACATAGTTAAGTTATCTGTGGGATATACATAGTTTAGTTATCTGTGGGATATACATAGTTTAGTTATCTGTGGGATATATATAGTTTAGTTATCTGTGGGATACATAGTTAAGTTATCTGTGGGATATACATAGTTAAGTTATCTGTGGGATATACATAGTTAAGTTATCTGTGGGATACATAGTTTAGTTATCTGTGGGATATACATAGTTTAGTTATCTGTGGGATATACATAGTTTAGTTATCTGTGGGATATACATAGTTTAGTTATCTGTGGGATATACATAGTTAAGTTATCTGTGGGATATACATAGTTTAGTTATCTGTGAGATATACATAGTTAAGTTATCTGTGGGATATACATAGTTTAGTTATCTGTGGGATATACATAGTTTAGTTATCTGTGGGATATACATAGTTTAGTTATCTGTGGGATATACATAGTTTAGTTATCTGTGGGATATACATAGTTAAGTTATCTGTGGGATATACATAGTTTAGTTATCTGTGGGATATACATAGTTTAGTTATCTGTGGGATATACATAGTTTAGTTATCTGTGGGATATACATAGTTAAGTTATCTATATACGTGTATCATGTCCCCTTTAATGTAGACATGTTTGCCTAAAGTTTGAACCAGTACAATGTCTTGGTACCCACAAATATGTTCATACTGTTGTGCCATGCATTTGTAAAAAGAATATTTCATAAACTATTTGCGAAAATTATTTTAAAGTAGGTAGTTTTTCGGCAGTGACATTGTTTAGATATATTAATTATTGAAAATGAGTTTTTAAATATTGCTAATATGATTGCCCCCCCCCCCCCCCCCCCCCCCTCAATCGTTGGTGACAGGTTATATTGCTATCTTGATTCGGCCACCTGATTTTCCTGCTCCTAGAAATGTATTAAAATTATTTGGCTTTCTACTCGTTTGCCTTGAGTGTACCTGAGTGATGGTTGTTCTAGACATGCCCACTATATTGTATATCTACACTTTTATTACGATGTTGTATATTCCCGTCATTATTGACTAGATGATGTCTATGAGGAGATTACATCGTATCTTATATAACATGATATTATATAACACCATGTCAGATCAGTAATTCTCCTCTAATGAAGTTACCATATAGACATTATATAGCTACTCAAAATTCTTAATTTCATCATGAAGATACAATGGTAAAGCCATTTTATTAATAATTCAATACTTATATCAATACAAAATATAGTTTTGTGAACTAAATGCCAAAATCAGCTAATGCCAATTCATCAACGTGAAATTGAATTATAGATATTGATGGTCCAGCCGGTCGCGTTACTCATAAAGCATGAATCCCCTATTAAACAAATGGGAATAAAGACGAACCGAACATTGTTTTTACAAACCGTAATAATAATGTGGGAGAAATAAATGTTAGTACTGGTCAGTTATTGCATCAGTCAAATGTATTCAAATAACTGAGATCTTTTGATAAATAAGGACAAGAGGAAACACCGATACAAAGATACAAAACAAACACGAGACTCTACCCGACCAATGATAAGATAGTAAACATGACGAGTATGTTATCATTGAAAGCTTTGACACGAACGAGCACACGAGCCAATGATATTACTCCGTTATAGCGATGAAATGTCAAACTGTCATATTATGTTGTATTTGTGTTGACACTGTTGACTTTTGTTATTGGAATATCTATAGAAGTCAAACAGTCCACACCTTTATAGAAAGAGTAAAATACAGCTGTTTATGTTTAGCTAATTAAAACAAGGATCACATTCTGGTTAGATTTTTAATTTTATAACAATATACTTGAGAGTAAAGCCCTATATATATAACTGAAGTGAAATAAACCCTTTTTTATAGTAGGAATTTTATTCAACAGATTACAAATAACTATTGTGGGAAAAATGATTGAATGTGTTAGAACAACGACTACTTAATTATCGCAATCTGTTGTCAGATAAAACTTCAATTTACAAAGACCTGATTCCTTGGAGATTTCTTAAAGTTATAACTTGAATTCGTTGAACTCACTACAGGGATATGTGAATACTGTAGATTTATAATATGATTATTATAGAACATGTGATTAAACTGGACGATAATAGAATATTACGATCAACACATGATCCAAATTAAAAATAACATTCAAAATCACTTTGTAAATTACTTATTTTGATGGAAATAGAAAATAGAATGATTATATTATATTAGTACATGCTCAACTGTTTAATCATTCGGGAATCGAAGTAAGCGTAGTAGCGCCAGAAGAATATAACATCATAGGGTTACTACAATAAAGACTGTGTGACTGTAAAGTGTATAAAACTGAAACGAAATCTACCCCCCAAGAGTTTAGAGTACAATATGTAAAGTATAGTTTTAATGTATTTAGTAAACACAATATCAAAGCCTCAAATCTACACTGAGAAAATCACAATTATTGACAGACGAATGCAAAAAACAAACATATCTGAAATATGTGTGTTTGTAATAAACTCCATAAAACAATTAACAGTTATATATAGATGTACTTCCACCGATATTTAAGTGTAAACATCACCTTACTGCCTCGGCGAATACACAACATATCTTAAATATGTGTGTTTGTAATAAACTGAGTTTACTCAATAAAACAATTAATAGTTACATATAGATGTACTTCCACCGATATTTAAGTGTAAATATCACCTTACTTCCTCCGCTTGAAGTAATCAATACACATTAATAGTGGCAAATTTTAAACGAAATCCATTGAGAAGTCATAAACACTGAAAGCGTATGCAGAAAAATATCACCTGAAATTTAGATAATGAAATAAATTGTTTACAACATGCAACGTCCAATTTCCTCGGCCATTTAAATCTAGGTATCAATTATGCTTTGAAATGACCAAAGATTTTACATCAAATTAATGACCATTTTTGAAGTAGTTATCTGTTGCCAAGGGGAGCGCAAAGTAATGCAATTTCAATATTTATTTGCTAAGAGTATTTCGGAAGACTTTTTTGATTATTATTTTATGCATTTAAAATAACCCAAAATAGTTTTCACTTAAAACCACTAGATTTAATGTAGTATAATCAGTGTGTTACAGGAATAATTATATGACAGTAAGCTGAAGTAGCTAAAGGATTTTACTGGATTCACATCTGATTTCTCTATAATTGAAATCACTACATTTTAAATACGAGGCTAGCTTTTATTTCTTAGATAAATACCATGATTATTTGACAGAACAGAAACAAATACAAAAACACCTGAGCTGGCCTCGGATTGATTTTTCAGCCGTATTAATATCATGTCAACTGTCTCAGAGTTGTGCAATGTAACATTCGTTTGGGAGATGGCTGTGCAAAGATAATGTTGACATATCGTTAAAAGTTCGATGTAAAGCAACGAGGACCATTATCATACGTAGAAAATGTAGATTATTAATTTTTATAATGACATGTAGTAGATTAATCCATGGATTTACATAGTTAACTAGAAAGGAAGAAGTTTGAATTTGCCTGATTAGTTCAAGTAAATGGCTTTGTGAAAAAATACATCCATTTCTTGGTTTAATAACAAACGGCTTTACCATGCGACTTAATCATATTATTACAGCCTATTCAAAACAACATACAATCATATTAGTAATGTATTTATGACAAAGGAACAAATATGATTCTGCGAATTTTCTTATTTGGAAAATTAGTATGGAATGCTTATTAGGATTGTGTTAGTGTAGATGTTTAGAAAGTGTTTATTATAATACATGCCTTGTAACCGTGCCTTAGACGTGCTATAGTGTTAAACCTGCCACAGGATATTGTGTTTAATTTGTCACAGTTTATAGTGTTTAACCTGTCACAGTTTATAGTGTTTAACCTGTCACAGTTTTTAGTGTTTAACCTGTCACAGAGTATAGTGTAGTGTTAAACCTGTCACATAGTATAGTGTAGTGTTCACTAGTGTTCCCCATTTATAGTGGATGTCAAGATTTTAGTGCTCGTAGCTTATAGTAATTGAAATATCATTGTTCTACCTTGTTGTTGATTCATGGAAGGTGTGTTTATGCGCGGTGTAAACGTCCGCAGTCCGTTTTAATGAGAAATGAACTACTTGCATTCATTTGGACGTGAAATTAAGAAGATTATAGATAAGTACGTCTTTGACATAGGTGAGTAATTACAAGAGCTTAGCACATTTAGGCTTGTTTTCTGATTTTCCGATACGTCATTCACTAATCAAAGAAATTAATAAAAACACATCAGATGTTACAAGTTCATGTTCTGGGGGTTACTTACTTCTCGCGTTTCTTCTTCTGAACCCATTTAGACAGGCACTTATTGTGAGACAATAAAATAAAACTCAATGGCTTGTGTTCTTAATGTGAAACCCCTCTATGTTTTAGAATAATTACTGCATCTTTTGAACGACATCACGACAAACATCAGGTATTTACTATAATGGAATAACTGACTTCAACCTGTGTTTTTGTCGAAGTCTGTGTTTTATCTTTGTGTTTGTACTGTTATTATAACTAGATGGTCCATTTACTCTTACATTTCTGCGGACCTTGGTACCCTGTGTTTCACCGACTATTGTATCTTACTTTCTTCTTACTTGGGTAGTCTCTGTCCCTCTCACATTGGTACCCCACGTTTCTCAGATTTCCTATCCTGTATTCCTCTCACTTGTGTAACATTCATTTCTCTAACTTGGGTACCCTCCGTTCCTCAGATTTAGTATCCTACGTTCCTCAGATTTAGTATCATGTGTTTCTCAAATTTGGATATCCTACATTTCTCGGACCCTTGGCTATCCTAACATGCTCGGACCCTTGGATATCCTACCTTTCTCTGACCCTTGGATATTCTACCTTTCTCTGACCCTTGGATATCCTACCTTTCTCGGATCCTTGGCTATCCTAATATCCTCGGACCCTTGGATAACCTACCTTTCTCTGACCCTTGGATATTCTACCTTTCTCTGACCCTTGGATATCCTACCTTTCTCGGATCCTTGGCTATCATGACATCCTCGGACCCTTGGATATCCTACCTTTCTCCGACCCTTGGATATCCTACCTTTCTCTGATCCTTGGCTATCCTAACATCCTCGGACCCTTGGATATCCTACCTTTCTCTGACCCTTGGATATCCTACCTTTCTCGGACCCTTGGCTATCCTACCTTTCTCTGACTCTTGGCTATCCTAACAGCCTCGGACCCTTGGATATCCTACCTTTCTCTGACTCTTGGATATCCTACCTTTCTCGGACCCTTGGCTATCCTAACATCCTCGAACCCTTGGATATCCTACCTTTCTCTTACCCTTGGATATCCTACCTTTCTCGGAACCTTGGCTATCCTAACATCCTCGGACCCTTGGATATCCTACCTTTCTCGGACCATTGGCTATCCTAACATCCTCGAACTCAGGTATTATGCGTTCCTCGACATTTAGGACTCTGCGTTCTTCGGACTTGAGTATTCTACAGTATCCGGACTTGGATATCCTATTTTCCTGTTACTTTGATATCCTCCGTTCTTCGGACTTGGGTATCCTGGGTGCATCGAACTTAGGTATCTTACATTCCTCGAACTTGATTACCCTGCGTTCCTCAGATTTGGGTGTCCTATGTAATCCTGACTTGAGTATTCTACATTCTCCGGACTTGGGTATCCTGCATTCCTGTCATTTGGGTACCCTGTGTTCTGCGAACTTGGGTATCCTGCGTTCATAGAACCTGATTACCTTGAGTTCCTCAGACCTGGGTGTCCTAAATTATCCTGACTTGAGTATCCTACATTCTCCGGACTTGGGTATCCTACATTCCTGTCATTTGGGTACCCTCTGTTCTGCGGACTTGGGTATCCTGCGTTCATAGAACTTGATTACCCTGCGTTCCTCACACTTGGATATCCTGCGTTCCTCAGACTTGAGTATCATGTGTTCTCAGGATTTGAGTACCCTTCGCTCATCGCACTTGTGTATCCTGCGTCCTCGGATGCTCTGCGTTCCTCAAATTTGGTAAGCAGCTGTTCTTCTTACTGGTGTACCTTACGTTCCACAGACTTTGGTACCCCACGTTTATCGGACTTGGCTACTCTGCTTTCCTTGGACTTTGGTTTAAATGCGTTCCTCGAATTTGTGTACCCTGTGTTCTATGACTTGAACATCCTGAATACTTTTGTCCCATATGTTGCTCAGATTTGGTAAGCATGAATTTTTCTTACTTGTGTACGCTGCATTCGTCTGATTTGGTAATCATATGTTCATCTAACTTGGATATTATGTGTTTAGTTGGCTTGGGTACCATATGTTCTTCAGACTTGGCTATACCTGTTCCAGAACCTTGTGTATCGTGATTCCTCGAACTTGGGTACCCTGTATTCATCCGTCTTGTTGATCCAGCATTCCTCGAACTTGGGTACCCTGTATTCATCCGTCTTGTTGATCCAGCATTCCTCGAACTTGGGTACCCTGTATTCATCCGTCTTGTTGATCCAGCATTCCTCGAACTTGGGTACCCTGTATTCCCCCCTCTTGTAGATCCAGCATTCCTCGGAGTTGGGTACTCTGTTCGTCAGATTTTGTAAACTTATATTCTTCTGACTCGTTTACACTGCGTTCCACGGACTTGAGTGTCCTGCATTCCTCAGACCTGGGTACCTTGAGTTCATCGGACTTGAGTATTGCGCGTTCCACGAATTTGGATTTCGTTGTTCCTTCGTGTGTATGTAATAAAAACAGTATTAAGAAGAGTTTGAAGATACCAAAGGGGCAATCATAATCCGTATATCGAAGAAGAACAGACAACACAATGACAAAAAGAAAAAGGACAAAAGGACAAACAACGATCTACAAAACATACATATAAAACTAAAAACTGGGGGTGAACTCAAAATATAGAGGAAATGTATTAAATCACTTTAAATTGACATGTATCTCCCTGGCAGTTTTATGTTACCTCTTCCTCCTGTTGGTATTGGGGGACTGTTGCTCATTGTTTTAACTTATTTATGAAAAAAGTTTGAACAGTGATGATTAACAATGGTACCAATATCAACAAAGCGAACAACCACCTTTCAAATCACCGAACATAAAAACAACCACGACATTTGACGCTGCATCTTTCCCTGGACATTACTCTATATCGTAATTAGAGCTAGTTAGATGACTTTGTATAGGAAATTGAAGATAATCATGTTAAACATAAGAGAGAGAAAAAAAATAATGTGTCTGATATGTTAGGATGATCTTTATATTGAAAATGAAAACTGCTCTTTTTTACTGTAATTTGTAATTTTGTAATTTATTTACTTGTCATATAAACTAAAATATCACTAGGAAAAATACTAAACAGAGGATGGCAGTTAGACCAAACACTGATAGGCATTTAAGCCAAACAATTATGAAGTGTTGGAGTGTTGGATGAAAACATTATTGACTGTTAGACCAAAATGTTATTGGCAGTTAAACCAAAACGTTATTGACTGTTAGACGAAGCATTAATTGGTAGGTCGACCAAGCAATGTATTGACAGTTCGACCAAAACGTTATTGACAGTTAGACCAATTAGTTATTGGCAGTTAGACTAAACAGTTATTGGCAATTTGACCAAAACGCTATTGACACTTAGACCAAACAGTTATTGTCAGTTGGAACAGACCGTTATTGACAGTTAGACCAAACAGTTATTGCCAGTTCGGGCATTCATGGTATTGGCAATTGGACCAAAGCGTTATTGACAGTTAGATCAAACAGTTATTGACAGTTAGACTAAACAGTTATTTGCACTTAGACCAAGCAATTATTGGCAGTTAAATCAAAATCTTAATGGTCAAAGGGTTGGTGGTAGCTGGAGTTAACATTTATTAGATGTTAGACCAAACAGCTGTTGATAGTTAGACCACAATGTTATGGGCAGTTGAATCAAACAGTTGTTGGTAGTTAGACCAAACAGTTATTAGCAGTTTTAACATGTTTAAGGAAGTACATTTTAAAGGAGAAAAATCAATAGATAATATTGTTTACTCTGGTTTGAGGGCTTCATCTCATCAGTCAAGGGAGAACTTATTTTCCTTTGAAAATGATTTCTTATTTTCAAAGCAAACAACTGTTTCCTCCCATAATGTGATGTTATGATATTATATATCAATAGATGTGATATCATAGTCAATATTACAATAAACATAAGGATTAATGATTTGTAATAGTATCTTCAACATAGTAATATGAGAAACACACACAACTTCACAACTTTTTTAATACCATATATTAAAGCGCGACAATACAGCAATGATATTCAAGATAGATTTTTACAAAACGAATATATTAAAACTGACGCGTGGTTTTATACGGCAGAGACAATGCAAATTGCAAATGACACCACGATACGGGGACATTCACTATTTTCCGCAGTGACAGCATGCAACTGAATGTCCCGATACAGGGCCATACATTTTATCCGGCATTGTTCAAATGACGACCACGATATAGGAACGTTTTGTTTCTGCATGGACACCATGCAATACACAAAGACATTCATTTTATAATGGCAGGAACAATATGCAACTGACTGAAGATCACGATAAAGGGACATTGATTCTGAAACAGCGTACGTTAAGCCATTGCTATCTCATGATTCAGTCGTGTTCAGGACTATATGAACTATATTTAATGAATTGATATGTTTCATCTAAATGATAGCACGAACATAGCAATAATGGAATAGCAATATTACAAAGCTAGTTATACTTAATTACCAATCACAATACTTAATAGCAAACAAAATAACAATTGTGTGTCGTTTTAATTTGTAAAAGTGAATGCCTAAAGGCATGTTAATAGTACCACAATGTTAATAAGAACATTTGGAACCAGTGATCAGATTATAATGTACACCAGCTGTGTCGGTGTTTGCTACATGATGCCTGATGTCAGAATAGGAGTTAGTAGTGTCAAGGCGTAATATAAAGCAGGTGATTGTCATCCAGTAAAACACATATCTTAATTACCATTAGAAATCCAGCAGCCATCACAGCAACCATCAAACAGAAGCCTTAAAAGAAATATAAACAGGAATGCTGCATTCAAAAGTCACAAACAACTAATATATCGGCATGCATATGGGAACAAACTCTGCTCATCTTCTCGCCGACTTGTTCCTTTATTCGTACGAGGCAGACTTCAATTCAGGGGCTTCTGAAGAAAAACGAAAAGAAGCTAGCCCGATCCTTTAATTTCACTTTCCGCTATATAGATGATGTCCTTTTACTAAATAATTCTAGATTTTGTGATTTCGTTGATCGCATCTATCCCATTGAGCTTGAAATATAGGATACCACTGATACAGATAGATCTGCTTCATACCTTGACCTACATCTCGAAATTGACATGGGCGGTTAAGAATTAAGCTTTACGACAAAAGAGATGATCCCATTGTGAATTTCCATTCATATGTAGCAACATTCCAGCAGCACCTGTATATGGAGTATATCTCTCTTAGTTGATACGATATTCCAGAGCTTGTGGTTCCTATCAGGATTTCCTTGATAGAGGTTTGCTGCTACCAGGGAAGCTACTGAACTAATGGTTCCTCTTAGTTAAGTTGAAGTCATCATTTCGAAAGTTTTACGATCGCCACCATGACTTGGTTGACCGCTATGGAATATCGGTGTCACAAATGACCACGGATATGTTCCATTTGTCGTAATCACTTTCCGGTTCTTTCCGCATTAATGGCATAACCGGGTTTGTAACTAGATTAACACGACAGGTGTCACTAGTGGGGTAGGAACTGCTTACCCTTCCGGATTACCTGAGTTCATAACCGGTTTTAGTGGGGTTCGTGTTACTCGATCTTTAATTTTATGTGTATGTATTGAGATCGTTGTTTGTCCTTTAGTGCTTTTTTCTTTTGGCCATTGTGTTGTCTGTTCATGTTCAATATACGGATTCTGATTACCCCTTTGGTATCTTTTGGCCATTGTGTTGTCTGTTCTTGTTCGATATACGGATTCTGATTGCCCCTTTGGTATCTTTTGGCCATTGTGTTGTCTGTTCTTGTTCGATATACGGATTCTGATTACCTCCCTTTGGTATCTTCAAACTATTCTATCATTGTCAGTTTGTCCTTTTATCTTTGGACGATTTAAGGCTTCTGATTACCCCTTCTTACAATCCTATCAAAACATTATGTTTCCCATTATTGAACGCTAGTATAAAATGTCAAATTAATAGCAATACTGCATAATTAGGGAGAATCCTAATAAAATCATGATTTATAGAATAACAGGAAAATCATTTATCCGTACACATGTACTGCAATCATATACAGAAGAAAAATGCTGGCTTAGTGATATACATATATATAAAGGCCTTTAATTCGGATAAATAAGATTTTACCTAGACAAATCACAACGTTATGATATATCCAATAGATTATATGCTTCAAAAGGTGAAATTTAGACGGATACTATAAGGAGCATATTACAGAAACATGAAATATTTGACATCTTTTGTTAGCCGGATATATAATTCTAGTACACTGGTACATATTGTTTAATAATACAGAAATAACGGGCTCGTTTTTTAAACCCTTCGACTTTATATTTATATCTTAATATCTATAAAAATACACCAGCAAGTCAGTCGTTATATTATATTTAAAGACCAGATTCTGTTTTTACATGGTAATAACCCTTACATAGTCAAATTATAATGCTTCACTTCCTAAGCCACTTTTCTTAGATATATTTTAGTTCTATTTTAGTATAAATAAATCTCGATCTTGCTATTTAAAGACAATCAGGTATAGGATTCCTTTAAAAATAGTAAACAACTTTCAAAGCTGACATTAATACAGGAAACTGTCGTTAATAATTGTCTTCATACGCGTCCAATCTTTGGTATATATAATGAGTTTATGAGAATCTTAAAATAACTATATGTCACGGTATATAGAGAATTGTGTTTTTTTATATCTAGTTTTATACTATATTTATGAGACAATCGTACAAGACAAATGTAGGGGCAGTTAACAGCGATACATGAGTATACACAAAGGTAGGGTACCCGGCAGTTAACAGCGATACATGAGTATACACAAAGGTAGGGTACCCGGCAGTTAACAGCGATACATGAGTATACACAAAGGTAGCATAATTTAATTTACACCACAAATGAATTCACAAAAAGGCCTACAATGAGATTTGAGATCACACACAACCAACAGAAAGTAACCTCCATAACATAATCGTTAAAATTATCATGGCATACCGTTTAACGAATGCACATGTTCTACGTTTCCGTATTTGTATGTGGACACAGACCCCTGATTGTAAACATAACTCATGTAAAATTATCATGGCATACCGTTTAACGAATGCACATGTTCTACCTTTCCGTATGTTTATGTGGACACAGAGACCCCTGATTGTAAACATAACTCATGTAAAATTATCATGGCATACCGTTTAAGGAATGCACATGTTCTACCTTTCCGTATGTTTATGTGGACACAGACCCCTGATTGTAAACATAACTCATGTAAAATTATCATGGCATACCGTTTAAGGAATGCACATGTTCTACGTTTCCGTATGTTTATGTGGACACAAACCCCTGATTGTAAACATAACTCATGTAAAATTATCATGGCATACCGTTTAAGGAATGCACATGTTCTACGTTTCCGTATGTTTATGTGGACACAGACCCCTGATTGTAAACATAACTCATGTAAAATTATCATGGCATACCGTTTAAGGAATGCACATGTTCTACGTTTCCGTATGTTTATGTGGACACAGAGACCCCTGATTGTAAACATAACTCATGTAAAATTATCATGGCATACCGTTTAACGAATGCACATGTTCTACCTTTCCGTATGTTTATGTGGACACAGACCCCTGATTGTAAACATAACTCATGTAAAATTATCATGGCATACCGTTTAACGAATGCACATGTTCTACCTTTCCGTATGTTTATGTGGACACCCCTGATTGTAAACATAACTCATGTAAAATTATCATGGCATACCGTTTAACGAATGCACATGTTCTACCTTTCCGTATGTGGACACAGACCCCTGATTGTAAACATAACTCATGTAAATCCTACGGTTGTAGCAAGGGCCTGTGGTATATGGAAGTCAAACATATAGATACTGTCCTGTTATTATTGTAATAGGTCTCTAATAAAACTAAATATTTATGATGCTCGTTAGTTGTGTTTATTAGCATGTAGTGGTGTCTAACACATATTATGCTGTGTTTTTTATTTATCTTTCTTCGATTTGTGTATCCTATGTTGTAATTTCTCTGGATTGTCCATTCTTTGATTGCCCCTTCGGTATTCTCAAACGTTTATTTATTAATAGTCCTATTGTTACATGTGTCTTGAGGGACAATATAGCAGTCATCTTCATTGCTTGCGTATGCTCTTCAAGCATAGCGAGGATGATTTTTGTTTTAATATCTGCTTCCACTTCACGTATATTGTACCCCAGCTTATGTGACCTTATCTGATATTGGCTCTCCTGTTTAGGCCATCCTGTTTAGACCATCCTGCTTAGGCCATCCTGTTTAGGCCATCCTGTTTAGGCTATCCTGTTTAGACCATCCTGATTAGGCCATCTTGTGTAGGCCATCCTGTTTAGACCATCCTGTTTAGGCCATCCTATTTAGGCCATCCTGCTTAGGCCATCCTGTTTAGGCCATCCTGTTTAGACCATCCTGTTTAGGCCGTCCTGTTTATGCTATCCTGTTTAGGCCATCCTTTTTAGGCCATCCTGTTTAGACTATGCTGTTTAGGCCATCCTGTTTAGGCCATCCTGTTTAGGCTATCCTGTTTAGACCATCCTGTTTAGGCCATCCTGTTTTGGCCATCCTGTGTAGGCCATCCTGTTTAGACCATCCTGTTTAGACCATCCTGTTTAGGCCATCCTTTTTAGGCCATCCTGTTTAGACTATCCTGTTTAGGTCATCCTGTTTAGGCCATCCTGTTTAGGCTATCCTGTTTAGACCATCCTGTTTAGGCCATCCTGTTTAGGCTATCCTGTTTAGACCATCCTATTTAGGCCATCCTGTGTAGGCCATCCTGCTTAGACCATCCTGTTTAGACCATCCTGTTTAGACCATCCTGTTTAGACCATCCTGTTTAAATCCATTGGTTTTCTTGCTCCCAAAGACTTTTAAGTTATTTGTGTTGACAATCTGTCGATTATGATCGTATCTGATCTGAAGAATGTTATTCCAGAGACGCATCGTGCGTACTAAGTTATATATTTACGTTTTTATTACGATACAATAAACGTAGCATTGCGTCCCTCGTCTTGTTTTTATTACGATACAATAAACGTAGCATTGCGTCCCTCGTCTTGTTTTTCAACATCGCTATTAAGCAGGGATACAAAGGTGATCATCTGACATTTATCTTGTCCGGTCCAAATGGCTTCATTCATTTCCCCTGAAGATTGTGATTGTTATCGTGTTTTAGACTTCTACTAAAGCTGTTATACTGATCACTCCGTAATTGCTAGAACTTAAGACAACATTTCATTTCACTAACAAATTAAAGATGTTCTGTTGACATATGTCGTACATATGTAATGTCGAAACGTACATACACTTCCTGCAGAGATTAAATAGATAAATATTCTGTCAGGAAAAACATCATTATTAACTGTGATAGATGTGTATTTGGACGATTTAGCTTCTGTTATTATTACAGTACTCTAGTACTCTAGCTCCCCTCTTATCAAGCCACATATTCTACAATGAAACAAATGCCTTATTAGAAAGGGGAACCTCCTAAGGGATTACAATCTAGCGCGCAATATGTAGCATTTTACTTCATGTGCATCTGAAATCTGGCAGGATAGATTGCCTTTGGTGGAATAGCCTCATAAGAGGGGATATTGTACAATGGTGATCTGTTACATTTGGGTACTATATTTTAATGATATGACAATATTTTAAAGGCGTAAAGTATATTTCAGCATTAAATGTTATATTGTCAAGCAGACAAACATAGCTGATGTTTTCTACAAACTAGTTTCGTCACATCTAAATGGCTGCCAAAAGTAAAAGGACAAAAGGATACATAGTGATTTACAAAACATTACACAGATAATTAATTTAACCTCTTAACCTCTTAACCTCTTAACCTCGCACTTCATCTATATTGGAATTGATATAAAACAAAACAAAACAAAACAAAATATTTTCATATAAAAAGCAAGCGAAAAATGGCCGTTATTCCCTATTTATTAAAGAATGGCAATGTAATTCGCAATGTCATATAGTATAGATTTTAACACATCCCTGGCTAGCTATTGATATTCTTCATGACATTATAAGGTCTGATGCCTTACTAAGTATCAAGACCCAGGTGTCTCATCATCAATGTATTTTAGAATGCCAGAAGCAACCGACAGAGACGTGTTTATGTTACTTTATAGTCTTTATAATGACCATTGTACAAAACAATATACTATGTATGGTTGTTAGTATACCATCAAGATCATCTCAATAGTGTATACTAATCAACAATATCGTTTTGTTTCGCTAGATGGAAATAGCATAAGCAAGTCAAAACCAACATTGAATCACATTTTTATTAGTTGACCCATTGTGTTTTGTGCCCAAGTAGTAGGAAATGAGAATGATATGTGTAATGTACCACTATACGACCAACAATGTAAAATTGTAAGCTATAATGTGATAACTGATCTTATTTATAACATAACAAAATTCTCCTATTTCACATACCTTTAATCAATTGTATAAAAAATTATAGCTGCCAAAATACCCAAATTAAGACACTAAGTCCAAAAAGTATAATTTGTTTTGTAGATGTTTTGTAAAACGGTTATTGGTGTGGTCTGTTTTCGTGTATTTCTTTCTTTGTACTGCTATACCTCCTAATTGTAAAGCAGTATTATATATACCCCGTGTTCCTCTAGATATACATAGTATTTGTTTTACGAGGATATTGCAGTCGATGTTTAAGTTCAATGTTGAAAAGTTTCGAAAGATAGTTCCTGGTTGAAATATATGTCACTTCAATAGCACATTCACACCTTCATTAACTTTACAAAATGTAGTATATGAAATAAAAACGTTCGAAATAAAACTCTCGATATAGTCAAATTAAACTATTTCTCACGGTGACTGTGAAATGTAGAACAGCAATACAAGCGATGTTCCTTTTATTTCTATTTAAGTGTAATGTCAGATGATATCTCGTGTTCAAAACTGGCATAAAAAAGTGTTGGCTAATTATCTACCACACATTAATACACAGATGTGAATATCCTCTAAGTTGACGGGAAGAAAATGTCAGTCTCTTTTGAAGTTTTGAAATAACAGGATCTATTTTTGTTCTATTTCAACTTCATTTAATAAAATTCCACATTTATCTGTGCGTTTTAATGTGTTTTTTTATGACGAATTGTCTTTTCTAAGTCACAGTAAAATGTCAATCTCATTAGAGTTTCAAATAGAATTATTTATTTCTCTTTTAGTTCTTTTACAAATAACGTTGATATATTTTGGTAGATGATTATAAAGTTGTTTAATATGCATGTGAGTACGTTTTTCACAATGAAATATATTTTTCGTCGTTATCTCCCACCTCTTTCTGACATATGTGTTCCGAATAGACAATAATGCGCACGCCATTTGACCTTTATTTCAAGCAACCGTTAGAGGAAGAAATTAAGTTGTTTTTAGAATTATTGTTGGTTTTAAAATTTAATGACCTTTTGACGGTAATCTCGTTACATGGGTAGATATTTGCTGTGGTGACGAGACTCATTATACTACTTTAAAATTGAAAACATACCTTATTTGTTATGACGACATGATTATATATTTTGCATTGATAACGTGGGGAAGCGACCTCAAAATGTAATAAAAGTTTGCAGGTAGAAAATGGTTCATGTGAAGCTGTAATACGAGGAATAACAGACAATACAGACAATAAAGTGGCCAACAACACAGCAATGGCCGACAAAACAGTACACAAAAAAGATTGAACATCACAAATCTAAATAAGAATGGGGATGCACTCAGGCGCTTTGGTTGGTGATTCTATATACTACAATATTATAGATAATCACCACATTCTTGTAAATGTTGGAAAAGTCACTTAAGCAGGAAGAGCAGTGTGATAGCCATATTTATATCAACAAGGATGAAAATAATAGAATACGTTTTGTAACATGGGGTATTTTAAAATGTATATGCATACTTAAATTTCATGTTACAGTAGAACTATATTCTATGTAATATATAATACAATAATACAACGCAATATCATCGTGTGTTATCCTTAAGATACATAACATATCCGCCATTGTAAGGGATAATTACATAGAGCAATGATCTAAATAAGGGTAATAACAAAATTACTCCGAGCAATCTTACAAAGGGAAAGTCAAAACTCATAAGTATATAAACAGACAAAATCAGTCAACAACCGGAAAACTGTGAAAACCGTAATGACCCTGACTTGGTACAGGCATTTCTAAAGAAATGGTGGGTTGAATCAGATTTTAAAGCGCCAAACCTCCCCCTTTCATTACGGCTCAATGTTTTCGGCTGTCACTATAACAGTATTTATAACAATACTTGAACAAAACATGTAAAATATACATGGACAACATATCAAATATGGATGTAGTTTTATCAAAGTGTGTTTAATCATTCCACCTTAACAACAAACTCAACCACCACGGCAAAAGATGAATACTTCAATCAACATTGTATATATTACACTTTAACTTTTGATTGACAATCAACATTGTATATATTACATTTTAAATCTTGGGTGACTCTATATGACTCTGGTATTACAACTGATTAGGGAGGGATTAGTCGTTCATTGCATGTCTAACTATTGTATTACTACATCCTACTGTTACAGGTTTATTGTTAAATAACAAATGAACTCTCTAAGTATCAGATATATTATTATAGTAACAGTGATGTATATTAGAAACACGGAGGTTGAGACAGGGCAAGGCTGATATTGACATTGTAGATCACTTTATGCTCTAATTGTATTGTAATTAGTGTATCTATTGGGATTTGGTATGATACGAAAATAATATATTGGATTGGAATTGCGTGACACAGGAATGTGGTATTTCCCTTAGTGAGCACATGGGTTCACATCCTGTTTTTGGTGGGGTCTGCGTTGCTGATGTTTTTAGTTGTCTGTGTTGTCTTCGTCTTTTGTGCCCATTGTTGTCAGTGTCTCTGGATTTATGATTCCACCTTCTGTTTTCTCTATCGTTTACTAAGCTAGTCTGTCTAAACCTTTCTGGCTTTCTTGCTTCCAAAGACGTTAACATTGTGTGGCTTTTTGCTCTTTTAACTACCAGATGAAGGTTATTCTAGAAACTGTTAGCGTTCTAGATGACGGGTATTCCAGAAACTGTTAGCGTTCTAGATGACGGATATTCCAGAAACTGTTAGCGTTCTAGATGACGGGTATTCCAGAAACTGTTAGCGTTCTAGATGACGGGTATTCCAGAAACTGTTAGCGTTCTAGATGACGGGTATTCCAGAAACTGTTAGCGTTCTAGATGACGGGTATTCCAGAAACTGTTAGCATTCTAGATGACGGGTATTCCAGAAACGATTCTTTCGCGCTATATTAAATTTCTATATTGTTATTAAGATGAAGAACTTTTATAATTTTTGTTGCAGATGTATTTTCTGTCATTATTTTAAATTCTTATTATTACACCTGCACCTTCCTGCTACTTTTAATGAAGCATATAGCCTCTGGTCTATTTTCTACCACTGTTATAGAATTTTATATCTAATAGATCTAAATTCTGAAGTGATTTAGACAGATTTGTAATTAAAAGTGTTGAAGTAAAATCTTGTTTTGTCAAATTTAGAATTATCTTTTTTATCAAACACAAAACAAGATCTCTTAATATTACAAAATCAATTAAAGTTTTCTCTTGTTATACGTGACAATGCATATAATGTGCAGATTTCTCAGGTTCAGGTTTTCAAAAATTCAATTAGAACATTAACTGCACATTATTCATTGCATTATTAGCTATAACATCAGAAGTTGTTCATCAATTTTGTTATAAATTTGGTTTGATTTTTAGTTTTATGTGTATGTTTTATATAACGTTGTTTGTCCTTTTGTACTTGTACATTTTCTTCTGGCCATTATGTTGTATGAGCATCGTCGATATACGGATTCTGATTACACCTTTGGTATCTTCAAACTCTTTTCGTAAGGGAGTAGTGACACAAATAAACTCATTAAGATTGTCCAGTTACTGATTAAAATATATCACCTAAAAGGTAGGTAGCAACATGTTTCTGTGCAGATTCGTACCATAGCTTCATATTATATTACGTTCTTTAGCTAACAGTCTTCGTAGCTCAAATTGAGTCATTTATGGCTCTGTATGAAGAACAAATGAAAAGGCAAAATCAATCGTCGGCAATATTTACTGACCAGTAAGAAAGACGCTAATTGTTTTAGTATATATTTTGATTTTGGAAGGCTTAATAACCTCTCCAGCAGTTGACTAATTGAATTATCCGTACTTCCTCACACCCCAACCACACCCACCTCACCTTTTTCAGGAATATTTTCTGTTTTTTCTATGATTATTAATAGAGAATATTACAACTATAGGAAAACTCCATCCAGTACCATATAGCATGTAGCTTAATACAACTACGCATACATGTATTGAGTACATATCTGAACCATGCCCTAATTAAGATCTGATTTTTACCTTGGACGGCATCTGTACACATACGTGTATTGAGTACATATCTGAACCATGCCCTAATTAAGATAGGATTTTTACCTTGGACGACATCTGCACACATACATGTATTGAGTACATATCTGAACCATGCCCTAATTAAGATAGGATTTTTACCTTGGACGACATCTGCACACATACGTGTATTGAGTACATATCTGAACCATACCCTAATTAAGATCTGATTTTTACCTCGGACGACATCTGCACACATACATGTATTGAGTACATATCTGAACCATGCCCTAATTAAGATAGGATTTTGACCTTGGACGATATCTGTACACATACATGTATTGAGTACATATCTGAACCATGCCCTAATTAAGATCTGATTTTTACCTTGGACGGCATCTGTACATATACATGTATTGAGTACATATCTGAACCATGCCCTAATTAAGATCTGATTTTTACCTTGGGCGACATCTGCACACATACATGTATTGAGTACATATCTGAATCATGCCCTAATTAAGATCTGATTTTTACCTTGGGCGACATCTGTACACATACATGTATTGAGTACATATCTGAACCATGCCCTAATTAAGATCGGATTTTTACCTTGAGAGACATCTGCACACATACGTGTATTGAGTACATATCTGAACCATACCCTAATTAAGATCTGATTTTTACCTTGGACGACATCTGCACACATACGTGTATTGAGTCCATATCTGAACCATGCCCTAATTAAGATCTGATTTTTACCTTGGATGACATCTGCACACATACATGTATTGAGTACATATCTGAACCATGCACTAATTAAGATCTGATTTTTACCTTGGACGGCATCTGTACACATACGTGTATTGAGTACATATCTGAACCATGCCCTAATTAAGATAGGATTTTTACCTTGAACGACATCTGTACACATACATGTATTGAGTACATATCTGAACCATGCCCTAATTGAGATCGGATTTTTACCTTGGGAGACATCTGCACACATACGTGTATTGAGTACATATCTGAACCATACCCTAATTAAGATCTGATTTTTACCTTGGACGACATCTGCACACATACGTGTATTGAGTCCATATCTGAACCATGCCCTAATTAAGATCTGATTTTTACCTTGGATGACATCTGCACACATACATGTATTGAGTACATATCTGAACCATGCCCTAATTAAGATCTGATTTTTACCTTGGACGGCATCTGTACACATACGTGTATTGAGTACATATCTGAACCATGCCCTAATTAAGATAGGATTTTTACCTTGAACGACATCTGTACACATACATGTATTGAGTACATATCTGAACCATGCCCTAATTAAGATCTGATTTTTACCTTTGACGACATCTGTACACATACATGTATTGAGTACATATCTGAACCATGCCCTAATTAAGATCTGATTTTTACCTTGGACGGCATCTGTACACATACGTGTATTGAGTACATATCTGAACCATGCCCTAATTAAGATCTGATTTTTACCTTGAACGACATCTGTACACATACATGTATTGAGTACATATCTGAACCATGCCCTAATTAAGATCTGATTTTTATCTTGGACGGCATCTGTACACATACGTGTTTTGAGTACATATCTGAACCATGCCCTAATTAAGATCTGATTTTTACCTTGAACGACATCTGTACACATACGTGTATTAAGTACATATCTGAACCATGCCCTAATTAAGATCTGATTTTTACCTTGGACGACATCTGCACACATACATGTATTGAGTACATATCTGAACCATGCCCTAATTAAGATCTGATTTTTATCTTGGACGGCATCTGTACACATACATGTATTGAGTACATATCTGAACCATGCCCTAATTAAGATCTGATTTTTACCTTGTGCGGCATCTGTACACATACGTGTATTGAGTACATATCTGAACCATGCCCTAATTAAGATAGGATTTTTACCTTGAACGACATCTGTACACATACATATATTGAGTACATATCTGAACCATGCCCTAATTAAGATCTGATTTTTACCTTGGACGGCATCTGTACACATACGTGTATTGAGTACATATCTGAACCATGCCCTAATTAAGATCTGATTTTTACCTTGGACGGCATCTGTACACATACGTGTATTGAGTACATATCTGAACCATGCCCTAATTAAGATCTGATTTTTACCTTGAACGACATCTGTACACATACATGTATTGAGTACATATCTGAACCATGCCCTAATTAAGATCTGATTTTTACCTTGGACGGCATCTGTACACATACGTGTATTGAGTACATATCTGAACCATGCCCTAATTAAGATCTGATTTTTACCTTGAACGACATCTGTACACATACATGTATTGAGTACATATCTGAACCATGCCCTAATTAAGATCGGATTATTACCTTGGACGATATCTGCACACATATATGTATTGAGTACATATCTGAACCATGCCCTAATTAAGATAGGATTTTTACCTTGAACGACATCTGTACACATACGTGTATTGAGTACATATCTGAGCCATGCCCTAATTAAGATCTGATTTTTACCTTGGACGGCATCTGTACACATACATGTATTGAGTACATATCTGAACCATGCCCTAATTAAGATCTGATTTTTACCTTGGACGACATCTGCACACACACACACACACACACACACACACACTAATTACTATTACCTATGTAAGGATTCTAATCATAGTGTAATACTGAATGGACTACCTGACTTGATAGTAACAAAGTAATCTAAAATCCCATTAAGTTTAATGAATTTGGCTAAAAAAATAGCTTACTTCCGTTTAAATGTATATTTTGCTGTTCAGTATTTTGGTTTCTTTGTATCATGGGTTGTATAAGATTGTTGTTTTTATGTTGTTCAGTGTGCTTTTGAAACTTAGATATCTCCACAAACACAGATAGCTTTAGCTGGATTTGTTTGTTTGTACGTTTGGTTATTTGATTTTTGTTTATATTTACTATTGGTAGATTTTGTTTGCTTTTGGAATGTTAATCAACAATGCCCTCATTGGTTTTAGATTTCAAATATATACAAGAGATTCTTACAAATGTTGTTGAATATTTTTATTGGCTTGCAATTAAATATATTTTGATCGCATATAGGAATATTTAAGCTCTGCTTAGATGAATGTCTTCAATGTAACATGTTTAGAAGATTAGGCCTGTTTTGGTATGAAAATAAATATATTAAGTGCGCTTGTAATGATACAAGGTATTAATACATTAACGGAAAGGAAGTGACAGCTGCTCAGATGATTGTATACTTCAACAGGCTGGCCGTTAATGGGTCAGTTGTCGTTGTATGCAAAATGGTATCAATTTGTTCCATTATTTAGAAGTTACTTAAACTATTTTAGCAATAATTTAGCTATGGCGTATATTATTTTTAGTCATTGGTTAGTATATGTTCTACAAATCGATTAGTCATCAAACTTATTATTTAAAAGTTTGAGGTACATTTGTCTGAAAGAAATATCTGAGAAGAGTTTGAAGATACCAAAGTGGTAATCAGAATCCGTAAATCGAAGGACAGAAACACAATGGCCAAACGAAAAAGCACAAAAGGACAGACAACAATCTACAAATCACTACACAGAAAACTAACGATAGAGCAACATGAACCCGACTAATACCGAGGATAAACTCTGGTCCTTCGGAAGGTTAGAGTTCCTGCTCCACTAGTGATTCCCGTCGTGTTACTATAGTTTCAAACTCGATGATAAGTTATGAATGAAGAAAGGACCGGCAAATGTTTAAGACAAGTGGAACATATCCATGGTCATGTGTAACACATATATTCCGTAGCATAATTAATATAACGCTTTGGGAGAACAATCGGTTAGAAATGTTGGCTGTTAGATAATTTGTAAGTCTAATACGTAAAAAAACCTGCCTGTATTAAAAAGTGTGCCGGTCATATAAACAACTGGTTGTTGTCTCTGTGTTGTTCATTTGTTGTTTATTATGATATGCCACGTTGATTATGGTTGGTCTTTGTCTTTTTCAATTTATTTGGTCACATTTTTGTCTTTCTATTTTGATTTAAGACTGTTTTCTTAATTGTTAATAGATCATTACAATCGTTCTTTTAATTAAAAACATTTTCAATTTCATGGTCAACCAACGATTCATTTATTTGTGTAACTACGATGAATTCCTTATATCATTTTGAGGAATTGAAAACTACAATGGATGATACAGCATGCATATTAACTTAAGTGTTTCTGATGAAAGATATACGAGAAATTCGTCGTGGACACTAGATTAGATATCTACGCTTTAATAAGTTTTTCCAATGAAATAAAACCCCACATTTCTCCACCATAGTTTAATCATAAATTATCAGTAACTTCAAAAAGAGTTTGAAGATCAGAATCTGTAAATCGAAGACGAATAGACAACACAATGACCAAAAGAAAAAGTACCAAAGAACAAACAACGATCTAAAAAAACATACACATAAAACTAAAGATCGAGTAGCACGAACCTCACTAAAAAACATAGCTTCTGCAAATACAAAGACAATTATGTTCTTAAGATTTAAGATTTAATTGAATCAAAGACAGGCTTTATAAATAATTAAAGAATACGGTGGGGATGTATTGATAACTAACATCAACAGGTTTAATATAATGTCAACGTTACATGATTGATCTCAAACTGCTCTGTGTCGTCGACATTATATGTCTTTATTAGACGATACAGTAATATTCATCAAAAGCTGTCAGGTTTAACTTGTAACACTATAACTTAATTGCTGTCAACTGTATTTTTTCTCTCTTAATTTAATCGACTTTCAGAATCATGAGTTTATGAGATGAAACCAACTCCTCGTCGCAGATTAAAATTAAGATTTTCTCTATAAATTCAGCATTTTGCAATTTTATTTATATTACTCAGTTGTAAATCAATAACTTAGAAATATCTTTGAATTTGACATAAAGTAACACAGATTTAAGCTATGACACACAAACAGACACGTGCTCATAAAGACGTATTAATATAGAACATGAATAATTTATTGCTAAAAAACCGTAATTTGAAGTTGATTCGGTGATTGATTTCTCAATGTTGAAACATGGGACAGAATACAACCCATTCAAAGCTATATAAAGGATAGAATACATAAATGGTTCTGAGCTATATATGGGACAAAATACATAAATCTGTCTGTGCTATATATGGGTCAGAAAACCAAATATATTTCAAGTTTTATATATGGGACAGAAGATAGAAACCGTTCCGTTCTCTATTTAGGACGAAAGGTATGTCATTCCGTGTTATATATGGGACACAATACAAATATATATATATTGGGAAGATAATCAAATATCATAAATGACCATCATTCCTGTAGAACTTACATTAAAGTAGAATTTCATTTTGAAAACAAATAATTCTGAAACATAGACTAGTTATACACGGTGTTGTGACCAGTTTGTCTTGCCTTATTTCAATACAAAATAGGAAATTTCTTTAACGTAATTAACGGAAGAACAAATAGAAACGTAACAATGATTTGGATACCTTTTTGTTTTACCCATTCCAGTCTTGATTAGTGTATTAAGTTACATACGCTGAGAGGATGTATTTTATTGAAAAAGACAATTATATTTGTTTATTTTGTCTGTCTGTTTTTTTTGTTTTATAGAATTATTATATCGTTTTCTTCTTCTCTGACTATTAATTTCTATATCAAATAAAGAGAGTATAATATCAACTTTTATCTCCTTTACCTTAGACAACTTTTATCTCCTTTACCTTAGACAACTTTTATCTCCTCTACCTTAGACAACTTTTATCTCCTTTACCTTAGACAACTTTTATCTCCTTTACCTTAGACAACTTTTATCTCCTTTACCTTAGACAACTTTTATCTCCTTTACCTTAGACAACTTTTATCTCCTTTACCTTAGACAACTTTTATCTCCTTTACCTTAGACAACTTTTATCTCCTTTACCTTAGACAACTTTTATCTCCTTTACCTTAGACAACTTTTATCTCCTTTACCTTAGACAACTTTTATCTCCTTTACCTTAGACAACTTTTATCTCCTTTACCTTAGACAACTTTTATCTCCTTTACCTTAGACAACTTTTATCTCCTTTACCTTAGACAACTTTTATCTCCTTTACCTTAGACAACTTTTATCTCCTTTACCTTAGACAACTTTTATCTCCTTTACCTTAGACAACTTTTATCTCCTTTACCTTAGACAACTTTTATCTCCTTTACCTTAGACAACTTTTATCTCCTTTACCTTAGACAACTTTTATCTCCTTTACCTTAGACAACTTTTATCTCCTTTACCTTAGACAACTTTTATCTCCTCTACCTTAGACAACTTTTATCTCCTTTACCTTAGACAACTTTTATCTCCTTTACCTTAGACAACTTTTATCTCCTTTACCTTAGACAACTTTTATCTCCTTTACCTTAGACAACTTTTATCTCCTTTACCTTAGACAACTTTTATCTCCTTTACCTTAGACAACTTTTATCTCCTTTACCTTAGACAACTTTTATCTCCTTTACCTTAGACAACTTTTATCTCCTTTACCTTAGACAACTTTTATCTCCTCTACCTTAGACAACTTTTATCTCCTTTACCTTAGACAACTTTTATCTCCTCTACCTTAGACAACTTGTATCTCCTTTACCTTAGACAACTTTTATCTCCTTTACCTTAGACAACTTTTATCTTCTTTACCTTAGACAACTTTTATCTCCTCTACCTTAGACAACTTTTATCTCCTTTACCTTAGACAACTTTTATCTCCTTTACCTTAGACAACTTTTATCTCCTTTACCTTAGACAACTTTTATCTCCTTTACCTTAGACAACTTTTATCTCCTTTACCTTAGACAACTTTTATCTCCTCTACCTTAGACAACTTTTATCTCCTTTACCTTAGACAACTTTTATCTCCTTTACCTTAGACAACTTTTATCTCCTTTACCTTAGACAACTTTTATCTCCTTTACCTTAGACAACTTTTATCTCCTTTACCTTAGACAACTTTTATCTCCTTTACCTTAGACAACTTTTATCTCCTTTACCTTAGACAACTTTTATCTCCTTTACCTTAGACAACTTTTATCTCCTTTACCTTAGACAACTTTTATCTCCTTTACCTTAGACAACTTTTATCTCCTTTACCTTAGACAACTTTTATCTCCTTTACCTTAGACAACTTTTATCTCCTTTACCTTAGACAACTTTTATCTCCTTTACCTTAGACAACTTTTATCTCCTTTACCTTAGACAACTTTTATCTCCTTTACCTTAGACAACTTTTATCTCCTTTACCTTAGACAACTTTTATCTCCTTTACCTTAGACAACTTTTATCTCCTTTACCTTAGACAACTTTTATCTCCTTTACCTTAGACAACTTTTATCTCCTTTACCTTAGACAACTTTTATCTCCTCTACCTTAGACAACTTTTATCTCCTTTACCTTAGACAACTTTTATCTCCTTTACCTTAGACAACTTTTATCTCCTTTACCTTAGACAACTTTTATCTCCTTTACCTTAGACAACTTTTATCTCCTTTACCTTAGAAAACTTTTATCTCCTTTACCTTAGACAACTTTTATCTCCTTTACCTTAGACAACTTTTATCTCCTTTACCTTAGACAACTTTTATCTCCTTTACCTTAGACAACTTTTATCTCCTCTACCTTAGACAACTTTTATCTCCTTTACCTTAGACAACTTTTATCTCCTCTACCTTAGACAACTTGTATCTCCTTTACCTTAGACAACTTTTATCTCCTTTACCTTAGACAACTTTTATCTTCTTTACCTTAGACAACTTTTATCTCCTCTACCTTAGACAACTTTTATCTCCTTTACCTTAGACAACTTTTATCTCCTTTACCTTAGACAACTTTTATCTCCTTTACCTTAGACAACTTTTATCTCCTTTACCTTAGACAACTTTTATCTCCTTTACCTTAGACAACTTTTATCTCCTCTACCTTAGACAACTTTTATCTCCTTTACCTTAGACAACTTTTATCTCCTTTACCTTAGACAACTTTTATCTCCTTTACCTTAGACAACTTTTATCTCCTTTACCTTAGACAACTTTTATCTCCTTTACCTTAGACAACTTTTATCTCCTTTACCTTAGACAACTTTTATCTCCTTTACCTTAGACAACTTTTATCTCCTTTACCTTAGACAACTTTTATCTCCTTTACCTTAGACAACTTTTATCTCCTTTACCTTAGACAACTTTTATCTCCTTTACCTAAGACAACTTTTATCTCCTCTACCTTAGACAACTTTTATCTCCTTTACCTTAGACAACTTTTATCTCCTTTACCTTAGACAACTTTTATCTCCTTTACCTTAGACAACTTTTATCTCCTTTACCTTAGACAACTTTTATCTCCTTTACCTTAGACAACTTTTATCTCCTTTACCTTAGACAACTTTTATCTCCTTTACCTTAGACAACTTTTATCTCCTTTACCTTAGACAACTTTTATCTCCTTTACCTTAGACAATTATACAGCCCATCCATTTTATGTGTAATTACTTTCTGCAAACAAAACCCAAACTATTATTAAAAATTATTGTTGTACGAGAATTAAGCAGGAATCAGCCTACAATATATAATGTAGCAAATTATATTCTAGCCATATTAAATTGCCTTAGACAATAACATCTTCATCTCATGTATATTGTTACATGGATTGAACTCTGTTATACGATACATGAAGAATAATTGTACGAACTATGAGTATGTGAGACTACAAGCGTATCTATACAACCTGTTAGGAATATATATCATGTCTAACGTAATATGTTTTATGTTATGGTTGTAGATGAGTAGAACCTATTATAACTTTATCGCTTGTTTATATCTGAGATCCAATTATCAGAGGGACAGGTGTGAGATCTCAATAACCAATGTTGATGCCTGTCGCAAACCAGGAGCTATATTTACAACGTTTTATGTCGTGGTATTCAATGTTGATGCCTGTCCCAAACCAGGAGCTATATTTACAACGTTTTATGTCGTGGTATTCAATGTTGATGCCTGTCCCAAGCCAGGAGCTATATTTACAACGTTTTATGTCGTGGTATTCAATGTTGATGCCTGTCCCAAGCCAGGAGCTATATTTACAACGTTTTATGTCGTGGTATTCAATGTTGATGCCTGTTCCAAGCCAGGAGCTATATTTACAACGTTTTATGTCGTGGTATTCAATGTTGATGCCTGTCCCAAGCCAGGAGCTATATTTACAACGTTTTATGTCGTGGTATTCAATGTTGATGCCTGTCCCAAGCCAGGAGCTATATTTACAACGTTTTATGTCGTGGTATTCAATGTTGATGCCTGTCCCAAGCCAGGAGCTATATTTACAACGTTATTTTTACGTTTTGGTGACGTTTGTGATATTGTTGACCATCACTGTTTTCAGTAAAATACTTCTGAATATATTCTTCTGGGATTTCGTCGTCTGAACAATATTTATGTTATTTCTATTTATTTATACATTTATTGTCCAACACAATTCGAGCACGACCTGCTAACACTTCGGAGTACTTGAGTTCACCCCCGGTTTATAATGGGTTTCGTGTTACTCGATCTTTAGTTTTATATGTACGTTTTGTAGATCGTTGTTTGTCCTTTTGTCTTTTTTGTTTTGGTCATTTTGTTGTCTGTCCTCGTTCGATTTACGACTTCTGATTACCTCTTTGATATCTTCAACCGTTTCTTAAACGAAACGTACAGTCTGATTATAGGACAAGTAATCATTTTTATCAGGTTCTATCAGATCTACTGAAGGTTCAAATATTAAATTGATGGACAAAGCCTGTCATATCGTATAGAATTAACATTCTCTACAACTTTAAGTCATCAATTAGGTAAATAAATCTATTGTACTAATATTGATTTTCTACATGGAGAAAAATATTTCTCTCAAAACTAATTTACTTAAATTGGAAAAGCTGTATTATGTGTCGTAGACTTAATGAAGATTGTCACGTTGAAACAGTCATAATATTCCAGCATGAATTGAACTGTACATTGTTGTAAGATAACGCATGATTCTATACTGATTATAATGCATACATTGTAAAATACAAGCTTGAAGACACCAAAGGAGTAATTAGAATATTTCCTTCATGTAGTAACCGAATGCCATTTTGCAATATATTATTATATTGTATTTGGTGTACTGTAACTGCTAAATTATAACGATTAAAACAACTCAGCTAAGCCTTTTATATTGAAGAATATTGTCAATCAAATACACGGTTTAAACAATAGTGGCAACATAGCAAAATCATTTTTAACAAATGTTCAAATAGATTGAACAGACTTTTAGACAAAAATGTGTTTCATTCTTCTTTGCTTTCTTTTCAAACCCTCCCTATGTCGGTCAACATTTTTGTTTTCATCTGTAATGTGTTCGTCTTGATCCACAGTTGTTTGTAGGAGGTCGTATGTCTTATCTACGTTAGTTTTGTTTGTTTACTTATATAAGGTGTCCAACACGTCTTGATTATATGAGCAACATGGCGTGTTTCTTATAACAGACAGCAACTACTTACCCTTCGCGAGCACATGGATTCACCCCGGGATTTTGGTGGTGTCTGTGTTGCTCTTCTTTTTAGTTTTCTGTCTTGTGTTTTTTTGTTGTGTTTGTCTTCGTCCTGTGTCTTGTGTACCCAATGTGACCAGTGTCTCTGGATTGTCTTCGTCCTGTGTCTTGTGTACCCAATGTGACCAGTGTCTCTGGATTGTCTTCGTCCTGTGTCTTGTGTACCCAATGTGACCAGTGTCTCTGGATTGTCTTCGTCCTGTGTCTTGTGTACCCAATGTGACCAGTGTCTCTGGATTGTCTTCGTCCTGTGTCTTGTGTACCCAATGTTGCCAGTGTCTCTGGATTGTCTTCGTCCTGTGTCTTGTGTACCCAATGTGACCAGTGTCTCTGGATTGTCTTCGTCCTGTGTCTTGTGTACCCAATGTGACCAGTGTCTCTGGATTGTCTTCGTCCTGTGTCTTGTGTACCCAATGTTGCCAGTGTCTCTGGATTGTCTTCGTCCTGTGTCTTGTGTACCCAATGTGACCAGTGTCTCTGGATTGTCTTCGTCCTGTGTCTTGTGTACCCAATGTGACCAGTGTCTCTGGATTGTCTTCGTCCTGTGTCTTGTGTACCCAATGTGACCAGTGTCTCTGGATTGTCTTCGTCCTGTGTCTTCTGTACCCAATATGACCAGTGTCTCTGGATTGTCTTCGTCCTGTTTCTTGTGTACCCAATGTGACCAGTGTCTCTGGATTGTCTTCGTCCTGTGTCTTGTGTACCCAATGTGACCAGTGTCTCTGGATTGTCTTCGTCCTGTGTCTTGTGTACCCAATGTGACCAGTGTCTCTGGATTGCCTTCGTCCTGTGTCTTGTGTACCCAATGTGACCAGTGTCTCTGGATTGTCTTCGTCCTATGTCTTGTGTACCCAATGTGACCAGTGTCTCTGGATTGTCTTCGTCCTGTGTCTTGTGTACCCAATGTGACCAGTGTCTCTGGATTGTCTTCGTCCTGTGTCTTGTGTACCCAATGTGACCAGTGTCTCTGGATTGTCTTCGTCCTGTGTCTTGTGTACCCAATGTGACCAGTGTCTCTGGATTGTCTTCGTCCTGTGTCTTGTGTACCCAATGTGACCAGTGTCTCTGGATTGTCTTCGTCCTGTGTCTTGTGTACCCAATGTGACCAGTGTCTCTGGATTGTCTTCGTCCTGTTTCTTGTGTACCCAATGTGACCAGTGTCTCTGGATTGTCTTCGTCCTGTGTCTTGTGTACCCAATGTGACCAGTGTCTCTGGATTGTCTTCGTCCTGTGTCTTGTGTACCCAATGTGACCAGTGTCTCTGGATTGTCTTCGTCCTGTGTCTTGTGTACCCAATGTGACCAGTGTCTCTGGATTGTCTTCGTCCTGTGTCTTGTGTACCCAATGTGACCAGTGTCTCTGGATTGTCTTCGTCCTGTGTCTTGTGTACCCAATGTGACCAGTGTCTCTGGATTGTCTTCGTCCTGTTTCTTGTGTACCCAATGTGACCAGTGTCTCTGGATTGTCTTCGTCCTGTGTCTTGTGTACCCAATGTGACCAGTGTCTCTGGATTGTCTTCGTCCTGTGTCTTGTGTACCCAATGTGACCAGTGTCTCTGGATTGTCTTCGTCCTGTGTCTTGTGTACCCAATGTGACCAGTGTCTCTGGATTGTCTTCGTCCTGTGTCTTGTGTACCCAATGTGACCAGTGTCTCTGGATTGTCTTCGTCCTGTGTCTTGTGTACCCAATGTGACCAGTGTCTCTGGATTGTCTTCGTCCTGTGTCTTGTGTACCCAATGTGACCAGTGTCTCTGGATTGTCTTCGTCCTGTGTCTTGTGTACCCAATGTGACCAGTGTCTCTGGATTGTCTTCGTCCTGTTTCTTGTGTACCCAATGTGACCAGTGTCTCTGGATTGTCTTCGTCCTGTGTCTTGTGTACCCAATGTGACCAGTGTCTCTGGATTGTCTTCGTCCTGTGTCTTGTGTACCCAATGTGACCAGTGTCTCTGGATTGTCTTCGTCCTGTGTCTTGTGTACCCAATGTGACCAGTGTCTCTGGATTGTCTTCGTCCTGTGTCTTGTGTACCCAATGTGACCAGTGTCTCTGGATTGTCTTCGTCCTGTGTCTTGTGTACCCAATGTGACCAGTGTCTCTGGATTGTCTTCGTCCTGTTTCTTGTGTACCCAATGTGACCAGTGTCTCTGGATTGTCTTCGTCCTGTGTCTTGTGTACCCAATGTGACCAGTGTCTCTGGATTGTCTTCGTCCTGTGTCTTGTGTACCCAATGTGACCAGTGTCTCTGGATTGTCTTCGTCCTGTGTCTTGTGTACCCAATGTGACCAGTGTCTCTGGATTGTCTTCGTCCTGTGTCTTGTGTACCCAATGTGACCAGTGTCTCTGGATTGTCTTCGTCCTGTGTCTTGTGTACCCAATGTGACCAGTGTCTCTGGATTGTCTTCGTCCTGTTTCTTGTGTACCCAATGTGACCAGTGTCTCTGGATTGTCTTCGTCCTGTGTCTTGTGTACCCAATGTGACCAGTGTCTCTGGATTGTCTTCGTCCTGTTTCTTGTGTACCCAATGTGACCAGTGTCTCTGGATTGTCTTCGTCCTGTGTCTTGTGTACCCAATGTGACCAGTGTCTCTGGATTGTCTTCGTCCTGTGTCTTGTGTACCCAATGTGACCAGTGTCTCTGGATTGTCTTCGTCCTGTGTCTTGTGTACCCAATGTGACCAGTGTCTCTGGATTGTCTTCGTCCTGTGTCTTGTGTACCCAATGTGACCAGTGTCTCTGGATTGTCTTCGTCCTGTTTCTTGTGTACCCAATGTGACCAGTGTCTCTGGATTGTCTTCGTCCTGTGTCTTGTGTACCCAATGTGACCAGTGTCTCTGGATTGTCTTCGTCCTGTGTCTTGTGTACCCAATGTGACCAGTGTCTCTGGATTGTTTTCGTCCTGTGTCTTGTGTACCCAATGTGACCAGTGTCTCTGGATTGTCTTCGTCCTGTTTCTTGTGTACCCAATGTGACCAGTGTCTCTGGATTGTCTTCGTCCTGTGTCTTGTGTACCCAATGTGACCAGTGTCTCTGGATTGTCTTCGTCCTGTTTCTTGTGTACCCAATGTGACCAGTGTCTCTGGATTGTCTTCGTCCTGTGTCTTGTGTACCCAATGTGACCAGTGTCTCTGGATTGTCTTCGTCCTGTGTCTTGTGTACCCAATGTGACCAGTGTCTCTGGATTGTCTTCGTCCTGTTTCTTGTGTACCCAATGTGACCAGTGTCTCTGGATTGTCTTCGTCCTGTGTCTTGTGTACCCAATGTGACCAGTGTCTCTGGATTGTCTTCGTCCTGTTTCTTGTGTACCCAATGTTGCCAGTGTCTCTGGATTGTCTTCGTCCTGTTTCTTGTGTACCCAATGTTGCCAGTGTCTCTGGATTGTCTTCGTCCTGTGTCTTGTGTACCCAATGTTGCCAGTGTCTCTGGATTGTCTTCGTCCTGTGTCTTGTGTACCCAATGTGACCAGTGTCTCTGGATTGTCTTCGTCCTGTGTCTTGTGTACCCAATGTGACCAGTGTCTCTGGATTGTCTTCGTCCTGTGTCTTGTGTACCCAATGTGACCAGTGTCTCTGGATTGTCTTCGTCCTGTGTCTTGTGTACCCAATGTGACCAGTGTCTCTGGATTGTCTTCGTCCTGTTTCTTGAGTACCCAATGTGACCAGTGTCTCTGGATTGTCTTCGTCCTGTGTCTTGTGTACCCAATGTGACCAGTGTCTCTGGATTGTCTTCGTCCTGTTTCTTGTGTACCCAATGTGACCAGTGTCTCTGGATTGTCTTCGTCCTGTGTCTTGTGTACCCAATGTGACCAGTGTCTCTGGATTGTCTTCGTCCTGTGTCTTGTGTACCCAATGTGACCAGTGTCTCTGGATTGTCTTCGTCCTGTGTCTTGTGTACCCAATGTGACCAGTGTCTCTGGATTGTCTTCGTCCTGTGTCTTGTGTACCCAATGTGACCAGTGTCTCTGGATTGTCTTCGTCCTGTGTCTTGTGTACCCAATGTGACCAGTGTCTCTGGATTGTCCCTTCTTGGTTTTCTCTTACGTTTATGTAATACTATGATTCCAATAAAATAGCCTTTCAAAAAGTAGTCAAAGCAAATGTGTATCTAACACCGACTTTATGATTGTGACCTTGAAATAGGCAGAAATCAAGGTCTCTTTGAAGACCCGTGTCAATCTCTCCTTACAATGATGGCAATGGTTTAAACTGTCATGAGTATTTAAGTGTCGATCTATAACATACAAAGGTTGATAGGAAACTATTTCCAGTGCAAAAATATAATTTTGTATTGCCACACCAATGTTTTGCAACAACTATCAATTCAAAATGTGTCCAAAAGAATAATGTTTTAAAGAGCTTTGATTGTTGATATTAGTGAAATTGACGACCATCAATGTTTAAACTTTCGTTTCAAAATTTTGTTGAAATAAGCAAAAATTAACTTTTTAGATTTGATGGACAAATATCAACAGTTGAACATTAATGAATCATTCTGCGAAAACTGAAATGATTAAAGTATCTTCTATAACAAAAGTTAAAGTAACCCCACGTGTGTCAGTTGTAACATTATCTCCTATAACAAAAGTTAAAGTAACCCCACGTGTGTCAGTTGTAACATTATCTCCTCCTATAACAAAAGTTAAAGTAACCCCACGTGTGTCAGTTGTAACATTATCTCCTATAACAAAAGTTAAAGTAACCCCACGTGTGTCAGTTGTAACATTATCTCCTCCTATAACAAAAGTTAAAGTAACCCCACGTGTGTCAGTTGTAACATTATCTCCCCCTATAGCAAAAGTTAAAGTAACCCCACGTGTGTCAGTTGTAACATTATCTCCTATAACAAAAGTTAAAGTAACCCCACGTGTGTCAGTTGTAACATTATCCCCTCCTATAACAAAAGTTAAAGTAGCCCCACGTGTGTCAGTTGTAACATTATCTCCTCCTATAACAAAAGTTAAAGTAACCCCACGTGTATCAGTTGTAACATTATCTCCTCCTATAACAAAAGTTAAAGTAACCCCACGTGTATCAGTTGTAACATTATCTCCTCCTATAACAAAAGTTAAAGTAACCCCACGTGTGTCAGTTGTAACATTATCTCCTCCTATAACAAAAGTTAAAGTAGCCCCACGTGTGTCAGTTGTAACATTATCTCCTCCTATAACAAAAGTTAAAGTAGCCCCACGTGTGTCAGTTGTAACATTATCTCCTCCTATAACAAAAGTTAAAGTAACCCCACGTGTGTCAGTTGTAACATTATCTCCTCCTATAACAAAAGTTAAAGTAACCCCACGTGTATCAGTTGTAACATTATCTCCTCCTATAACAAAAGTTAAAGTAACCCCACGTGTGTCAGTTGTAGCATTATCTCCTCCTATAACAAAAGTTAAAGTAACCCCACGTGTGTCAGTTGTAACATTATCTCCTCCTATAACAAAAGTTAAAGTAACCCCACGTGTGTCAGTTGTAACATTATCTCCTCCTATAACAAAAGTTAAAGTAACCCCACGTGTGTCAGTTGTAACATTATCTCCTCCTATAACAAAAGTTAAAGTAACCCCACGTGTGTCAGTTGTAGCATTATCTCCTCCTATAACAAAAGTTAAAGTAGCCCCACGTGTGTCAGTTGTAACATTATCTCCCCTGCGAAGTCAATATAATTAAATTTAAATGATTGTTGTATCTTTATTGACATATTTTCTTTGGCGATACAGTAATACCTATCGACATCCTTGTGTCAGAGTTCATATTTTCAACCGATCAATCAGAAATGAAACTACTAAATATTTAGGAATTAAAGCAGACTACACACCAATAGCTGGTGTCCCATTGGTCAATATGCTTAACAGTCTTTCTTATATGATTGGACAGTCACAGATGAACTACGGTTGCCTGACATGACTCCAAACGAGATGTTGTCAGATGTTTGTGTTTCGCCAAAGAAAACATGCCAAAAAGATACAATACAGTATCATTTTTAAAATTTAATTGCTGTGGAGTATATCCACTCCAGTAGGAGGTTAGCTTGATGTGTGGAAGGAATCAAATACACTCCTCCTTTAGGATGAAATGAAATGGGGTGCCTCTTATTTTTAGAATCCCACCCCTTGCATGTAAGAGACAATTTGAAGCAGCTCCGGTTGAGCATTAATATGTTCATTTGTCGTTGGTGTCCGGTTGCAAGGCAAAATTATGTGACCATAGCTAACGCCACGTCC
Organism: Bathymodiolus brooksi; assembly: GCA_963680875.1. Classification (NCBI taxonomy): domain Eukaryota; kingdom Metazoa; phylum Mollusca; class Bivalvia; order Mytilida; family Modiolidae; genus Bathymodiolus; species Bathymodiolus brooksi. Next base: position 138,275,480 of record OY804577.1, read on the forward strand.
CAAAGATCGACCTCAGTGTGACTTTTGACCTACATTATTTTATACTTGTAATCTCGTCATTACGATAGGTGAAATACTACTTGCTTGGCGGTGAACAATGATCAATTAATTCATTAATTATTCATGATCCCTGAAGTATATAATCTAATACATGAAAAACATGCAATTCTTCAAAAAAACAAAACAAAAACAAAAACTAGTCGATATAGACGTGAAATGAGCGAAGAAATATTATTTTTATGGACAGCAACATATTAAAAATTTGAATGAAAAAAATTAATGGTAAATTCTCGATAATATATAGAAGACTATAAACAATGTATGAATAGTTTGTAGTAATGTATTTTGAGGTTAAATAATAGGATATATTAAAAAAAAAGAATTCAAATTTACACAATAAACACTCAAATGTAAATCTTGCTTCAGTGTCGTCATAGAGAAGACTAATACAATAAACTTTCCTTAAATTTTTGCGTTCTGAGGTCATCATTGTAATATTAAATTGTCGAAAGCTGTTAGAATTTGTTTAACAGGCTCACAGTTCTTTTAAAATTTGCATTACATTTAAAAAGTTATATCTCCATGGCCTACTTAAAACATCGTAATAACGTGATTACATCATAGATCTTATAATTAAGACTTGAAATATCTTTCTGGTTCATAATACGGAACCACCACCAGATTTCCTATTGGCTTATCAAATTACAGTTTCAATGAAAACTATTCTAATCTTGATAACGCTAGTCGATGGCAATATTACGTGGTTCACATTTGAGTATGATTATGGTGTATATAAAGACATTTTAATCAGACAGGGGAGATATTACTTTGCGTCATGAAATATTAATAGAACGTTATGACTTTTAGACGTTTGTAATGTTATTGTTGAATATTGTAGTTGTTTTATTAATATTATAAATAACATTTATATATCTCACTGTATGAAACTATAGACTTGTCTAAATATTGGGGAATGTCCTTGGATGAATATTAGTTATTATTATACCTTACATTATATATTATATATAAAATAAAAGTGATGTTTTTACAAAATTGATACCCCAAGGAAACATCACTGTTGTTCACCGGTCGACAAATGTAATGTTCCATGTCTGTCCCGAAATGTATCGTTTTTGCATTCCGGAATTACAATCTAGACCGGAAGTTAAAAACACAAATATGAAGTTTATGAAAACACTAAGTTAAAAACACACAAATAAGTGTTTATTGCATTCAACATTATTGTAAATAGAGTTTCGGTATAATAAAACAATTATTGCCTGCACTTGCGGTGAACATCATAATTGTTCACCTTAATTGCAGGCAATAATTGTATAATGTTCATGGATTAATTTGGTTTTACATAATATTTTGCTTTTCAGTTTTGTCACTTGATATATTTTGTACGCAATAGCACTGTATAAAATCGAATCTGCTATATGTAAATATATTGGTACCTTATGGTGTTCTAAAACAACCAGGTTTCTACCTGTGTCAGGATTCTCCACATATCATCAGTAATTATGTCATGGTCGACAATCAGTTCCTGTGTGTAACAACAGCGCATTATTTGCGATGATCGATAGTTACGTTCTGAGCATGTTAGCAGGACACTTGTCAAGGTAGAAAATTAGTTCCGGGGGTCCGAAGTTAGTTCTCGTTTGTACGTCATGGTCGGCAGAACTTGTGCGGTTTAATTACTAGTACAAACATGATGAAATACTATGCATATGTTTTTAGTTTTTTGTGTTGTCCTAGTATGTGTCTTCCGTGTTGTGATGTCCGTTGCGATTTACACATAAAACGTTGTTCGGTTCGGTTTTACCCCCAGTTGTTTGTGGAAGGGCTCATGTCATATTTACTTTATTTGTGTTTGCTTGCGTATAGTGCTGTCCAACTCATATTGTGTGGTGTTTTTTTGTTTTTTTTCATATTTTTTTCGTCCTGTCACTTGTCAAGTTGCCAGTTTCTCGGGATTGTCCATTTTTTATTTCCCTTTCGGTATTCTCTAATGTTTATTTGACTACTCATTGTGATAGAAGATGAAGACCTATTATTACTCCATTGGTGATATTATTTGAGTAAACACGATTACAGGACACATTAAAAGTAAATGTATCTAATAGCAACAACATTTTTACTCCCATTATTACAACTATATATAAATAATTACTTCAAATTCGCTAAATGAACGGACTTTGTGTCAATAACATGAAGAACTATATTTGATTGATATTTGAAAATAATATTCCCATTAATTAACGTTGGCTGTTGTCTAAACACGACAGATAAAGGCTGTACCTATGTTCATTGCGTGTATGTCTACAATAACGTTGTAACATTTTGTTTGTTGCTTCATTTTCTGTAATGACAATGTTGTTTGATTGTACATTACTTTCCTGTACATTTCTATAAACTCATACATAACGGAAGTACTTGAAAGGGTAAATAACTCCATTCTTGACTCCCCCTTCTGTTCTCTCCAGATATAGATAAAAAAAACAAGGATGGCTGTCATGTATATAATTTGTTGTAAATTGTAGGAAGTGGGCTTTAAATAATTGTTGTGATAATGTATGGCCAATCCCATTTGCTAATATTATGAGCAAATAAAGTATGTTTAATTCTCTCTGACGTTTATGGATTGGGGGCATGTGGTGTTCATTTGTTTAGTTTCCTGTGTTGTGTTTTTGTTTTGTTTGTATTTGTTATGTATCTTGTGCTTGGTGTTACCATGGTGTTTGGATTGTCAATTCTTGACTCCCCATTCGGTTTTATCTACCGTTTATTTTCTCTACAGGAAATTGTAAATGCATGTCTTTTTCTACAACAATTTCCGCATAACATAATAAGCAAATATGGACAAAGATATTCACAACAGACGTAATAACCTCAGCCAATCTATTATTATTCACATGTAGATGACCACGTATTAAGTACAAACTCCTTGCGTGCAATGTTTAATCATACTTTTACCATCTGTTTTAAGATGTAATAATTTGTTTATAAACTGATTCCAAACTAATGATATATTTTTTATGGACAAGATAATGACTATTCCGTATTGAATACAAGAAATACAACGCAAACAGGAAAAGCTGAATGATATACATGAAATATACCTATTTTGATTAAATTCATCAATTAAGTATTTTGGTACATTGTATATACAATGTTAGAGTAAACATTCTATATTAATCCTGGTGTTCGTTCTGTAATAATGTATGGTCGACGTTAAGAAGTAATAATATACATTTGACTGGACATGATACGATGATGCACTAAAGCTACCGGTTTATTTAGTTGGATTCGTGTTACTCAATCTTTTGTTTTCTGTGTAGTGTCTTGTAGATGATTGTTTGTCCACTCGTTATTTGTGTGTGTTTTTGCCACTGTATTGTCAGTCCTGCTATTTACGTCTTCTAATTACCCGTTTATTATCTTCAAACGTATCAAGATAAAGGCAGAACGTCTAAACACAGGGAAACTTGTTCTGTTTAATAGGATAATCAAGAGTCACATGTATGCTTCCATAGTATATTTGAATTTCCAATATTATCTGTTTCGTCTGTGTTTCTGTTTGCAAGTATTCCATTAATGAGGCTTTAATGTAAATAAAATAATATCAATTAGAGGATATTCATTTAGTTATACAAAATATCCTTGTTAACTCTCTCAAGTCTTAAGTTCAATTATTGCCTACAGTTTGTCCATCAAATGAGATTAAATAGATCAACTCTCCATTCCAAATAAAAAGAATGATTTCACAGTCTCGTGATAATTGTCAATAACACTTATTTTTGCCCATCAGTAAAAACATTTAAGTAAGCGTTTGAGAAAGCTTAAGGGGTCAAGAATGGACTATCCAGAGTACATTTAGTACACAAGACACAGGATGAAGACAAACAAAGCAAAAGACACAGCACAGAGAACTAAAAAGATGATCTATCCGAACCACACACAAATCTTGGGGTGAACCCAGGCGCCCACGAAGGACACTCAGATTCTTCCTCTGATAAGACACCAGCCATGTTACTCACATAGTCAAGACGTATTTAACATCACTATGAGCAAACAACTACAAATAACATTAATAAAACATAAGCCCTCCTACAAACAAATGGGGCAAAGACGAACCGAACATCTTTTTTATGCGGAAATCTTAGCGGACATCACAACACGGAGCTAAGAACGTAAGGACAAATAATACGACAATCAGTTGGACAACACTATACGAAAACAACATATAACATAAATAAAACATGAGCCCTAGTAATAAGCTCCGCTATAAAATACGATAACATTTTGATTAATTATTGTATTGAAATAACGGTCATGTTATTCTGGTGAATAGAATACAAAAAAATACCTCTAACAAGCATATACATGACCGCTCACTTTCCTGGGTTTGTACAGACGAGGTGTTGTTCATCTTTTTGGTTGTCTGTGTTGTACGTTTTGTTTTGTTTGTCTTCGTCCTGTGTCGTGATTGTCCCTTCGGTTTTCTCTAACGTTTATCTAAGCTAATATTATGTACACAAACATCCCCTCTGTGGGACACCTGTAGGATTATCATACATAGTACAACAACGCTACAAGTAGACCTGTGGGACACCTGTAGGATTATCATACATAGTACAACAACGCTACAAGTAGACCTGTGGGACACCTGTAGGATTATCATACATAGTACAACAACGCTACAAGTAGACCTGTGGGACACCTGTAGGATTATCATACATAGTACAACAACGCTACAAGTAGACCTGTGGGACACCTGTAGGATTATCATACATAGTACAACAACGCTACAAGTAGACCTGTGGGACACCTGTAGGATTATCATACATAGTACAACAACGCTACAAGTAGACCTGTGGGACACCTGTAGGATTATCATACATAGTACAACAACGCTACAAGTAGACCTGTGGGACACCTGTAGGATTATCATACATAGTACAACAACGCTACAAGTAGACCTGTGGGACACCTGTAGGATTATCATACATAGTACAACAACGCTACAAGTAGACCTGTGGGACACCTGTAGGATTATCATACATAGTACAACAACGCTACAAGTAGACCTGTGGGACACCTGTAGGATTATCATACATAGTACAACAACGCTACAAGTAGACCTGTGGGACACCTGTAGGATTATCATACATAGTACAACAACGCTACAAGTAGACCTGTGGGACACCTGTAGGATTATCATACATAGTACAACAACGCTACAAGTAGACCTGTGGGACACCTGTAGGATTATCATACATAGTACAACAACGCTACAAGTAGACCTGTGGGACACCTGTAGGATTATCATACATAGTACAACAACGCTACAAGTAGACCTGTGGGACACCTGTAGGATTATCATACATAGTACAACAACGCTACAAGTAGACCTGTGGGACACCTGTAGGATTATCATACATAGTACAACAACGCTACAAGTAGACCTGTGGGACACCTGTAGGATTATCATACATAGTACAACAACGCTACAAGTAGACCTGTGGGACACCTGTAGGATTATCATACATAGTACAACAACGCTACAAGTAGACCTGTGGGACACCTGTAGGATTATCATACATAGTACAACAACGCTACAAGTAGACCTGTGGGACACCTGTAGGATTATCATACATAGTACAACAACGCTACAAGTAGACCTGTGGGACACCTGTAGGATTATCATACATAGTACAACAACGTTACAAGTACACCTGTGGGACACCTGTAGGATTATCATGGCATAGTACAACAACGTTACAGGTACACCTGTAGGATTATCATACATAGTACAACAACGTTACAAGTACACCTGTGGGACACCTGTAGGATTATCATGGCATAGTACAACAACGTTACAGGTACACCTGTAGGATTATCATACATAGTACAACAACGTTACAAGTACACCTGTGGGACACCTGTAGGATTATCATGGCATAGTACAACAACGTTACAGGTACACCTGTAGGATTATCATATATAGTACAACAACGTTACAATTACACCTGTGGGACACCTGTAGGATTATCATGTTATCTGTAATTTTCCTCAGGTAATCAATAACAATCTTGCAGGATATTTCCATTAGTGGATATAATTAATCATTTTTTTGTTTATTTTGGCCTAGTACCTTTTGTAGGTTAAGCATTTAACAGCTTCTATTAATCAATAAAGCAACACATTCATATATGGCCAGTTCCCACATGGGTTTTTACTACTTAGAAGCTGATGTTTTGTGTTGAGGGTAAATGTGTAATGGTACTTCATATATGACAGGCAATTAACAAATGTTTAGCTATCAGAGCAAAGTACAAATAAAATCTATAACTTGATCAATAGAGTTGCCTTAAACATTGATCCACAGACTAAACTCGGAAGTAATAAGCTAGTTTTGTCACCACAGCTGTCTTGTATGTATGTGTTTACATTTAACCTGCGGTATATAGCTCATCAAGCCTTTGTTGATTCAGAGAATTATATTTCTTTAATATTTTTCTTTTTAGTAAACTTGACAGTATACTTCATATTTCCATATCTGTTTTGATTAGTCAGACTGTTATTGTTAGCCATGAGATATATAATTAGCACTCATTCTCTTCTGTGGTACGACTCCTCCAGGTGAACGTCCACTGGTTAAGCAAAATGGCAAATTGGTCCGCCGTTCATGAATTAAATCGGTCATCCGTATTAGCAGAATGTATTAATCCTAATGAGTAATAATAATAATAATAAATTCTTTTTGTAAAGAGGGTAACTCAGTTAGCAAAGAGATGCTAATCTCACCTGAGGCCCTCTGAAACTAAAACTACAATGTATATGTAACATATAAATATCATGCAAAAACAATAAATGTAAGAAAAATTAAAAAAATATGATGATGAAAAATTGACTAGAAAATAATATCAAATGCTGATTACTATAGCTACTGTTACAACAAAAAATAATACTGAAAAGTTCAATGGCACATATTCAGATATTACAGTACAGGAGATCTTGGAAGTTAGGCATTCTCAATTTGAAATCTTAACAGATAATCTTTTTCTTTGGTTTTGAAACATTGAGTTTTATGTATTATCTCCCACCCAGAAGCTACTGTTGTTAGAAGCTAAATTAACCAACTCTATCTTTTTTCTATCATATATTAACCCTGGTTTATTAATGGGATTCATGTTGCTCATTTTCAGTTTTCTGTGTTCAATGTTTTGTAAATTGCATTTGTCCATGTCTTTTTTGCACCATGTTTTGTCGTTTTGTAAATTTGTTTTTAAATAATTTCAGCATTGATCACATGACTTTAGATAACAATCAACCAATCAATTAATGTAAATGGCATTCTATGAATATCACCAAAGTCAACCCCACTAATCACACTGAGGATTTACAACATGGCTTACTTATGTCGTAATATGAATATCATTATGAATACAATATATATTATGGTTTTACAAATTACTTTTCATATTCAGATAGTGTAATATTATGTTATGTGATTGTATTGCATGATTTGAATTACCTCCCTTGATTTGATATGTACAGCATCCGGTCCCCCTGTGGACCCAGTTATGTAATTTTGAATAAAGTTGATAGAACACATGTAATGTCGTTCTTGGGAGTCTGACCAAACCACAACACGAAATATTACAGATAGCAACGGAAATTGTGCAAAATGTGGACCTCAGGCATTATACAGTTATAAATTGATATACATTATAGCTACAGTTTTTATTTAATAAATACCATGATTATATGTTGTGTATTATTACTCTGGTGATGAAATAATCACAATTATTAGATTTAATTTCAATCTGTCGTAAGCCTCTACTTAAATTATTTATGGTCTTTGTGTGAGACCAGGACCCGGTTGTTCAAAATACTGGATAAAGTTATCCACTGGATAAGGTTGTCCACTGGACAACTCCTTATCCAGTGGACAGCTAACCAGTGGATAAGATTGGTTGTTCAAACGCAAAGACAATGGCTGGCTAGCTATCCAGTGGATAACATTTTGTCCAGTGAACAACTCCTGTGTAAAAGCAATCGAGACCAAAAATTTAAAAAAAGGTCTGCTAATTTCCGCGACATTTCAATTTATTTTTCAAGCAATTCAATGTATTTGTTGTGATTTGCAAATTATTTATGACCAATCATTTTGTTATCTTTGTGTTGGAGCTGGGAATTTATGTCTCCATAGATTTTTTTTCAAATCGTATGGTAATCAAATTTTGTTAGACAAATTGTGATTAATCACACATTTGTTTTCTATTTAGTTTTACTTACACAATGTATTAGACCAGTTTTTTTTAAGCGAAATCTTTTTATTGATTTTTTCAGATCATGAAATAATAATCCAAAGTAATTTTTTTCTTCAAATAAATTGAAGCTAGTGACTTCAATTCTTTCCTAAAAGATGTATCGGTATTGAGGCAAGGGCTAAGGTAATTAAAGGGCGGTGCGTCTTTTTACCACCCGAACACCACCAAACTCCTAAAAACTATCACTGAACACCTGAAAGTCACCACCGAACACATTTTCTTTATCACTAAACGGGAATTTTTAATATCATGGGCCGACGAACACTTCTTTTTTATCACAATGTGCACATTTTCACCGAACTAATCTTGACCGCCGAATACTTTTTACTGCGACCGATTGACTTGATTTTTATATAATTACGCTACTTCCGTTCTTCATTATAAAAGAGATGTTTTACATCCCAATAAAACTCAAACCCGAACTTGCACGTGCCTCCATGACGACGGCAGATGTAAACAATCAATGGCGTAGTAATTTCCAACAGCAAATAATCTAACACAAATAAAATTCACAACGAAAAATTCAACTATATTAAATTTTGGTGTGATTTAAATGTAATTATAAGAATTGAATGCATTTTTTTTGTAGTTTGATAGGCATGTAAAAGCCTGGACCGAGGCACATTTTTTGCATGAATCTTCATACAAAATGTGCTTCGGTCCACGCTTTTACAAGCCAGTAATTACATTACTTCCGTTTTTCATTGAAATGTTACAATATGATTGGTTATGAAGTGGTCACATGATTATAAAAGTGATGTTTTACATCCCAATAAAACTCAAACCCGAACTTGCACGTGCCTCCATGACGACGTCAGATGTAAACAATCAATATAGTAATTTCCAACAGCAAATAATCTAACACAAATAAAATTCACAACGAAAAATTCAACTATATTAAATTTGTGTGTGATTTAAATGTAATTATAAGAATTGAATGTATTTTGTTGTAGTTTGATAGGCATGTAAAAGCCTGGACCGAGGCACATTTTTTGCATGAATCTTCATACAAAATGTGCTTCGGTCCACGCTTTTACAAGCCAGTAATTACATTACTTCCGTTTTTCATTGAAATGTTACAATATGATTGGTTATGAAGTGGTCACATGATTATAAAAGTGATGTTTTACATCCCAATAAAACTCAAACCCGAACTTGCACGTGCCTCCATGACGACGTCAGATGTAAACAATCAATATAGTAATTTCCAACAGCAAATAATCTAACACAAATAAAATTCACAACGAAAAATTCAACTATATTAAATTTGTGTGTGATTTAAATGTAATTATAAGAATTGAATGTATTTTGTTGTAGTTTGATAGGCGTGGACAGAGACACATTTTTTGTTTGAAGCGCTAATGTGCTTCGGTCCACGCTTTTACACGCCAATAAAACTACAAAAAAAGGCGCGCTTCATACAAAAAATGTGCCTCGGTCCACGGTTTTACACGCCTATAAAACTACAAAAAAAATGCATTGAAGTCTTAAATAAAACTACAAAAAATGCATTCAATTCTTAAGCAGAAAAACAACCATTTAAGAAAAGCGTATTATTAAAATTTTAATGATATATAAAGATTTTTATTTTATTTTTATTAAATCTATGAAAGACCTTATTATTAATTCAAAATACAGCTTGCGTATTAACATGGTTAGCATGCAAACTCAATAAAATTAATGCACAATTTAATACTGCATGTGTAAATTTAAAGTACACAGGAAATATACATCCATTAATCATCAATTATCACGTGTGAATACGACCTGGCACCTATACAGACAAAAGTATTTGATCTTTACTAATTGCCGGTAATTGGCAAACAAATAAAAAATTTGTACATAAATTTAATATATGTGTGTAAAATAAAATATATAATAAACTACATAGATATTGTTTTTGCTTTCTCTGCTAATAAGGAAGTGTTCGATGGTCCCGTTCGGTGACAAATTTGTAAACAATTCCATTATTACAAAACACATCGTACTGATTTATATTCAATTCATTTTTAAAAATTATCAAATTGCTACCTCTTTAGGTTATACTTATCGGGGCCATAAAAATGTCAACAATTTCAATAAATTACGCTCATCACAACTTTAGTGAGGTATTTCCGTTTAATGTTTTCTGAATGTGTCCGGTGGTAAATTTATTTTGTTCGATGGTAATAAACTGGTCACTAACTTCGTTATTAAAACATTTACACTGACCAAAATTTCGATTTAGTACTTAAATATGTATATTATTACACTGAAGGTGTTCGGTGATTATTGAAAAGTGTCTATAGGTGTTCTGTGGTAATTTTTAGGCGTTCGGTGGTGTTCGGCGGTGTTTGGGGGTAGAAAGACACACCCATTAAAGGGTGTGTCATTTTGTCATTCATGTCTTTTTGTATGCAGATAAAAAAATATGAAGATATATTTATTTTACGAAAAACACAATTTTACAAAACTTTAGAAATATTTTATTATGATCCAGTTCAATTATGGTACTTACAACAATCAAATCCACATTGTGTTCTGGAAGACATGGAATCTATTGAAGTGGGCTGTCCTGAAATAAGTGACATTTTGGGACTCCCCATATACATGTAAATATCACGGTTTACAAAATATATTGATTGGATCTTGAGACATTTAACGTACATGTCTTGGGATAGGATATTTTCACAGTAATCTACACACGTACACTGAATGACCTGTTTCATACTGTTGCCAAAATAAATAAAATAAATAATATTTAACTCCAAGTTTTGAGAGACAAAAAAGAATTATCAATTGAAATCGGTTCCAAATCTAAGTCCAAAACAACAAACAGAACTAGTAAACAATTTTCCATCACAAATGTCATCATAAGCCATTCCACTTTTGAACTAATAAAAAGGGGGTGTCCTTGTCACGGTGCATCAAAAATATTTTTTACTGATCAATTGAAGGCACGGTAAATAAATTGTTCTGATACGATTTAACAATAATATGTAACCCAATGTAATTGATAAGGTATTTTTACCCTTTCTACATCCTCACTAGTCGGGCCTATTTTGTCAACAATTGAGCGGTGGATGTGTCCAGTAAATCATGTAATATTGACAACATCGGGTTTAGAAAAAAACCCAACAAAGAACAAACACAGAAGACCACATTGAAAAAAAAGGTTCACAAAACGTAGACGAGAGGGGTAGATCATGAAGAATGTAAAATACATTTGACTGAAAACGATTCACGGACAACGTCCTCATCACGATTCACGGCACATAAAAACCAACAAAAATATTGGGGAAGAAAAATCCACGATCACGAAAAACCAAAATAATCCACAAGTCCCTCAATTACACCTCTCTTTAATTTACTTGCATTGCGCAACAAATTAAATCTGAAATCAGTTTTGGTGGTGTGTGTGTGTGTGTTTCTTCCCGTTTTTTTTAATCTATATTGTATAACATTTATTTACATTTGTATTTATATAATTTGTCTATTTATCTTAGTTCCTGTTATGTGTAATCTATTTCCAAAAGGTGGAATGCTATTTTTGAAATTAAATAGAGGAACACTTCATGACAACAACAAAAAATATAATGTAATTTCAATTGGCGATCATATTTATCCACTGGATAAAACTTTATCCGTACCAAATTAGACTGGACAAAAGTTGTCCAGGATAAAGCATTTATTTCCAGTGGACAACTTTTGAACAACCACATTTATCCAGTGGACAGAAGTTGTCCACTGGATAGATGATTTATCCAGTGGATAACTTTATCCACTGTTTTGAACAATCGGGCCCAGATGTAATAACAGTCATCACATTAGTTAATGTATCAAACGTTATATGTTTGAAAATATAAGTTGTCATTGTCAGTTGTAAATTACCTAGTTAACCAGCTATCAAATGGTTTATATTTTAAGCAATTAAAACTTGCCGTAAACCTATATCTGTAATTTACAAGCTCACATTATTGAACATGCTTGGAAACGTTATTCCTTTTTTAGAGTGTAAGAATCATTTTTTTGTTTTCAGATTTAATTTCCTATAGTATGTTATGCAAATGGCATGATTTTAGTCAAGTATTCTATTTCCTAAGAATATAGCTATGACTATCTAAATATGTCTTTGACAAAATAACATTTGACATAAGCACACACAGGATAAATGTATTTTGACTTCCTTCAAACTGTTGTCTCGCTTCTCTATAATACTAGACATTTAAATAAGATTATCGTGGGATCAATGGCTCTCAAATGGTAGCATTGTCTTATAATCTACAATAATGAACTATCAAAGACTACCACAACCACCGTCTAGGTGTAATGGGAAAGTATAAACATTTAGATTTATATCATGTTATATAAACACATAACTAACATCCAGGTATGTCATTACGTTCATTTCAAATACAATTTCAATTGATATAATTATGTAGTAATTGGATTTTTGCGAAGAAGATTAAGAGAATATATTTCTAAAAGTTATCCATGATTGTCTATTACAAGTTCGTTGTCGATCGAAAAGTCAGTCGTAAAATAATTGTAGTTAAAATGGTTGTGTAGTTAGGCTTGATTATTTGTATTTCTATGAGCTTTTGTTAAAATAATGTTAGAGAAAACCGAAGGTGCTATCAATAATGGACAATCCAGAGACAGAGGCAACATTGGACACAAGACATAGAACAAAGAAACCCAAAGCAAAATATACAACACAGAAAATTAAGAGGATGAACAATACGGACCACACCAAAAACATCGTGTGTGAACCAAAATGTTCGCGAAGGGTAAGCAGTTGTTGCTTCTTATAACACATTCGCCCTGTTACTCGTTTATTCAATTTGGTAATAAGCTTAACGGTGATAGAGAAAATATCAAATGTAAATGTACGTAAATGGGAAGCGATTCAGTGCCATCTGAGAAATGTATTTCTGTAAACGTGAACCTGTTCGGTATACTAAAAGACAAATATGACATACTATCAGAAATCATCAACATAAATTCTTTATTAAAAGCTAAATATTATAGTTGAATACCTAAACGTAATAGTGTAATTCCCAAATGTAATATTACGATGTTAAATCACGACATATATAACATAAAGTTAATCTTGGTGATAATTTGTCAATGAAATCAAGAGCAATATAACAACAAACCTAAAGTATTATAAATGATAGCATTCCACAGCATAAACAATAAATGGCTTGATGAATGATTTTAGGAGATTAGGAGAACATTCTTATTAGATTAGACAAAAAGCCTCCACAATTGTGTCATGTTATTTTAGAACACCTGACTACATAATGACAAGGTATTCTCCTGATTACATAATGACAAGGTATTCTCCTGATTACATAATGACAAGGTATTCTCCTGGTAGAATGTATATCATACATAGCTGTAAACGTCTTCTATCTTGTTGGATGATGAAATTGATAATTATTAATATAATGGGAAATCATATAATGTAGCATATCGAGTACACCTTTTTAACATTTCATAATTGTATGAAAATAATAATATAATCAGCTAATCGCATTTGAATGATTGAAAAGCTGTAAATCTTTGAAAAATGGACAAGTATTATTCACTGTTAACATCGTATGTTTTAAAATAATATTTCATATTTAGAAAACGGGCACCGAACACTACTTCTTACTTCAGAGTTTTTAGAACGTGCTGAAAAAGAAAAAAGGTAAAAGAATGCTTGATTGATCGAATGTATGGATCAGAGAGCACATGAATTCACCTGGTTTTTATTGGCGTTTATGTTGCTGAGCATAATCTTGAGTTTTCCGTGTAATGGTTTGTGTTCCAATGTTTTCTTTTCGCCTTTATTTCTCATAGTCTTTCCTCCGATTTACGGCTTCTACATAAGTTCGCCACCAGTTTTTATGGTAATTCGTGTCGGTTTCCTTTATTTTGTCCAATTATATGCTTTTTTTCTCATTTATTTACCTATTCTAATGTTCAATATGAGTTCCATACCAGATGATGATCGTAACACGACGGGCTCCACTAATGGAGCAGCAACTGATTTGTCTTTCGGAGCACCTGCGTTCATTTCTGGAGATTAGTTAGGCTCGTGCTGCTCAGCCTTTAGCTTTCTTTATATTGTTTCTATGAACATTTGTTTTTATTTTTTTCATTGACCACTGTTGTCCATTCGAAATTTCTGATTATTCCTTTGGTATCTTCATACTATTCTGTGAGCACTTGTCACACATACAACGGGTGTTGTTTAGTAGTAGAATGATCTAGACTTCACACAGTTAGAGGTGACTTCGTGTCGTGATGTATGAAGCTTAACCTAGATACTTTGATACTTTACTACAGTACAGGTTATGTAAATTATAGCAAATAAGAACAACTCTTTGTATTGAGTCATTTATAATCTGTAATCAATAACTATAGCTATGATTTATAGCTTCCTACATCAAATGTTAATATAATTAGCATTTGTTAGACCAATTATCACGAAGATAAAGATAAGATCGGCATTTTCTTCTCCTTACTTCATCTTAGTTGGATTTACTTGTGAAATGTTTCCAATTTGACTTTCAGAAATTTTTCTCAAATAATTTCGCTAAATATGTACAAATATTCCATAAATCAATAATATTTTCAGAGACTGAACGGAAATTCCTCGTCATTTTTCTTGTTGATAAGCATAATAATGTTGGTTCTTTATGCATGACTGAAAATGTTATCTGTCTGTACTCTAGCAACTGTTTGAAGCTTACGAATAACTATGTTCTTTTTACTTACATGTGGAAAATACTTGCATGACGGCATGATTTCACTTACAGGTTTTGTCCCAACAAACTAGATTAACCCCGCCACTTTTATTGAAGTGACTGTACCAAGCCAGGACAGAGAGTGTACATGTATTTGTGTGTTACGGTTGTTTATTTTACCTCTTTCCACGATATTTTGTATTTTGGAAATGTTGCGACATTGTGGTATTTTTTTGTGTTTTTTTTTTTTTTTTTGCATTTTATTGAATACCAACATTTCAAATACTGCAGACTATTATAACTTTTGACATGTTTTAATTTGTATAGTAAGCATATAAATATAAATATAAAAATACAATACAATAAAATAAAATCAGTTAGTGTTATAAATGATGTAGTTAGAGACACATTGTTGACAAATTAATGACGTCATCATTATAAAGGTTTATCTTGATCACATGATCTTGTAAATAAGGGTAATAACAAAATTACCGAACTCCGAACAATCTTACAAAGGGAAAGTCAAAATTGATAAGTATATAAACAGACAAAATCAGTCAATAACCGGAAAACTGTGAAAACCGTAATGACCCTGACTTGGTACAGGCATTTCTAAAGAAATGGTGGGTTGAATCAGATTTTAAAGCGCCAAACCTCCCCCTTTCATTACGGCTCAAAGGTTCCGGCTGTCGCTATAACAGTATTTATAACAATACTGGAACAAAATAGGTAAAATAGTTGTCAAAGCAGTACCAAATGCAGTGAAGTTAATGTCAAAAACACTTTTACGTCACACATTGATAAAAAAAATATTTTTGACATTTTTGTTGACTCCTTATCTTTATACATTTTCACTATATGAAAATGCATCGTTTATTATCGTCTCTGCAGAGACGGAATATATTTCGACAAGATCTTGGTATTGGAATATAAACATTTTAAGAGATCGAATAAGGCGAATCTTTTTATAGACCTGGTCCAGTAGCCTGTTTATCAGATGAAGATGAAGTTTCAGGAAATCAGAATAATTGCTACTGGCCCTTCCATTACGAATCAATTGCGAGATGTAAACACCATATGCAGGAGAAGCTGGTATATTGCTGCACATATTTGGAAAATTTATGATTCTAAAATTGAAGTCGTCCCGTTTATCATAAATTTTAGTTCAGAGTTGACCACTGTCGTCAAATTCGAGGTATATGTCCGAAAATGATGCGGACGAAGCTGTATCTGTGGTCTCTTTAACTTCCAGCTCTGGAGGATATATCAATGAAAAAAATTCTGCAAATCTAGAATTATGGATAGATAAAACGTCATCAATATACCTGTATGTGAAATTAAAGGCTGTAGCCGCATGCATCTTCTTATCTTTTACAAGCTTTTGCAGAAACTCCGACTCACATGAGTATAAAAATAAATCGGCTAGAAGAGGGGCACAATTCGTACCCATTGGTATGCCGACGACTTGCTGAAACAGTGTCCCTCCAAAGGAGACAAGTATGTTATCGATGAGGAACTCCAGCATACTGATCACTTGTTCCTCGGAGTAGCATGTTTTACCTTTTTGAATTTTGTTTGAAAAATATGTGGAATTGTAGCCTAACACAAACAATTTTGAGCCATAGTTTCTATGACTGAAAGCTTTGTGAATTGTTTCTTTTAAGCGGGGTTTTAGTTTGTCATGCGGTAGGGTGGTATATAGAGTTGACAAATCAAACATTTTGATGGATGATACCTGAAAGAAAGATCTTGATTGAAGGTTATCCAAAAGATCTTTAGAGTTTTTCAAAATCCACATGTGATTTATGCCACTACGCGAGTAAACAGTTTCACAATATTTCTGTTGTCCCTCTTTTACTGCAGACAGAATCTTTGTCAGGTGAATAGACAATTCTTTCGTCGAACAAGTTGATGATCCCGCTATGTACCTTTCTTTGTATGGTGTCTTATGGAGTTTAGGTATCCAATATAAATAGGGTTAATCCTCAGACTCTTTACCAGAGGGAATGTTTAAAGAGGTCATGAATGATCTGTAGTTAGCTAGGATTTCATCTTTATCGAAAGAAGTTGGTTTGTATGTGGTATTACTAGAGGTGTTGCTATTTATGCCTAATTCCTTGATTATGCATTCGAAGTAATATGATTTACATACAAGCACGATATTGTTGGAAGCCTTGTCCGCAGGAACGATAACATATTTGTCATGAAGAGAGGACAGACACTTAACAGCTTCTTGGTTCATTAAATACAGATTTAGGTCGACTATTAACACAATTTTTGAGTTTGTGAATCCGACCTAATTGTTCTAACCCAGTCTGACAAAGACTCTAACTCATGAATGTGATACATTTTGTTGCTCGACTGTCAATGTAGAATTTTATTTTTGACCTAATAGTATTTATTGTTTGACAAAGTACAAGCATTACTTACTAGCCTAATTAGTTGATGTAGTCATCAAGTATATTTCTGGAGTTAGTATGGCTGTGTTTAAGTTAGATGTTAATTATCCTTTGATGATTGGTCCAAATCATTTATTTTATTACACTTTTCTTGTTTAAGTATGGATGATACCAGATAAGTCAATTACACAGAACTCTGAACAATGTTAGAAGGCAGGAAGTCATATGTGTTATAAATTATATGTGATTTTTGTATACAGCATTGTAATTTGACTTACTTTGTTTGGGTCCATAAAACTGGTTTTACACCGCCACTTAAGTGTCTGTTCTAAGCCGGGAAAGTCAGAAATCGTGTATTGTGTGTAACATTATCGATATTTTCCTATGTTTCTGTGAATTATTGTTTTGATTTGCGAACCGTTTAGACAGTGTGGTATTCTTTTTTCATTGTATCTATATAATAATGATGTGTATTTACTATATCTGGCCACTATTTTCGCATAATCAATCCTAACCACAACATTAATATTATTATTATACTGACTGTTCACTATGTTCTATGTTCAACAACTGCTACACAA
This sequence comes from Bathymodiolus brooksi, assembly GCA_963680875.1. Lineage (NCBI taxonomy): Eukaryota > Metazoa > Mollusca > Bivalvia > Mytilida > Modiolidae > Bathymodiolus > Bathymodiolus brooksi. The sequence goes on from OY804577.1 coordinate 138,293,518, forward strand.
TCTCAAAACATATTATCATTTATACACCTTTTAAATATACACTGTCTTTCTATACATTTAAAAAAAACCTTAAAAAACGTCTTCTCGACGATTCCAGCAGGTTATGGTATTATTGAGGGGATGTTACTATAATTAATCGTTCAAATGATTCAATCATTTTAAATGCTATTGAGTGAGTGAATGAGTGATTGTTGTTTAAAGCCCACGCAGCAATTATTCAGCTATATCATGGCGAGAACCAGCTAATTTCCAGTGAGATGATGATAAGGTTCGCTTTGTACTAGACCAACATGCTTAGTTGGATTTGTTTATAGTGCTAGCTCGCTGAAACAACAGTCAGCGGATAGACATGTCACCTTACTGTACACATCACCCTGATTCCGAGCCAACCGGTCTTTCCTCTTTCTCCTTAATGCAACACATATAAATTGTATTGTCTGGATTGGCCCGATAGGTCATCGAACCCACAATCTACCACACTCGAGGCGAACACGCTAGCTATTGCACCGCCGATGTTTATATCAAATAATTAGACATGAAGACGATTCTTTAAATCCCCGTGAATTAACAGTTCAGTACTCAGAAGACGATTCTATAAATCCCCGTGAATTAACAGTTCAGTACTCAGAAAACGGTGACGGAAAATGTCTGAATACAAAATGCAAGCTCAAGCGTATCGTTTGAGTTGTGAAATATGAACTACATACGCGGGAGTTGTTGGTATATTACCAGCAAGGTGTAGAAAATTGTATAATGACAAACTTGAAATCGCCTCTTTTGACAAATAATCTGGTAGAAGGTTGATTATTGGAAAAATGTGACCAATGGGTGGGCTATGTTTTCAAATTGTTTCATCATATGTTAAAATATATTATTAACTTATAGTATATATTTTTCATATGCTATATTTTTAACTGATGGCAAGAAAATAAAAAAAAAATAGCCGGCGGAGTGAAACAGTTTACTGTTCCCCTACTTCCGGATCCGAACTGTTCCATTCCCGAGAATGATGCGCAGTGCATCATTCCTGTCAAATGCTGTATTTCTTTCAAAACAATGTTGTGTCCCAATTTTTGAATGGTATGGTTTGCTGACATTATCATATTCGGTGGATTTGTGGTTATGTGCATGCATATAAGATAATAAAACAGTTATTTCATGCCTGTTCAGGGAACAGTCAAAACTATTGACCCGAGGTGCTGGAGATGACTTGAAAATTGTTGTCTTCATGGTCCTATGTTTTAAAATAAATACTTTATACGCTTCCGAAGTTCGGGAGCGTTAATGGTAGAAGTATGAATTGGTACTATGGCACTTCAAAATTTTCAACAATATGGCTGCCAAACCGGAAATAAATTAAAAGAAAAATCACGTGACTTAAACCGGAACTCTAGTCGAAATAAAAATGAAACAGTGTTCGTCAGTGGATACGAAAACTGTCAGGAGTTTGGAGTTTTAGGAGGTGTTATTTTTAAGCTTGATATTTTGTAAACAGGAAGAAAAATTACTGTTCTTCGGGAGCATTTCAGGTTGCACCTGCCTCATATTATTTAGAAAACGAAAACGAAACATAACTTCATACTTTAGAGTTTTTTGATTTTACTGAAACAAATTGGCAGTTACTTACAGAAATGCCAATTGCTTTCTTTTGAAAAAAAAATGCTTGATTGATTGAAAGTATGGATTAAATAATAATCAGAGAGCACGTGAGTACACCTGGTTTTTTATTGGGGTTTATGTTGCCGAGTCGAGTCTATAGTTTTCTGTGTAATGGTTTGTGTTCCAAAGTTCTTCTTGTCGCCTTTATTTCTTATTGTAATGTCTGTCCATCCATTGACGGCTTCTGACTATCTAAGTGCGTCTTCAGTTTTCATGGTGATTCGATTCGGTTTTCTTCATTTTGTCCAATTATATTTGTTCAGGTTTGTTTACCTATGCTGGTGTCCAACATGAGTTCCATATCATATGATGTTCGTTTCAGTTAACAATGACACGACTGATGCACACTACTGGAGCATCAACTACTTAGTCTTACGGAGCACATGAGTTCAGCCCTGGAGTTTAGTCAGACTCATGTTGCTCAGCCTTTAGCTTTCTGTGTAGTACTATATGTCTTTGTTTTTCTTTTGACCACTATTGCATGTATGTCTATTCGATATTTCTGATTACTCCTTTGGCATCCTCAAACTTTACTGCAGGTTTACAATACATGTATATAATGATGACCAGGTGTTGTTTAGTCGTAGAATGATCTAGAGTTCACACAGAAAAAAACACTTAGTGTCACGAAATATCAAGTCTAACCTAGATACATGTACTTTAATATCATCTCATTAACTTTACTACAGGTTATATTAAACATAGCCATTAAGAGCTGCTCTCTGTATTAAGTCATCTATAATCTACAATCAATAACTATGGCTATGATTTATAGCCTGCTACATCAAATGCATTAGCATTTGTAAGACATTAGATAGCTTTCCAAGTGTCTAATTATAGTTTCACCTTTGACCTCTTATCACACACGTGCATTAGTGGAGGCATAGAACTCAGTGTATGATAATGTTGTAAGCAAAGATAATTTTATATTTATATATTGTGTTTATGTAATGAAAAATGGATGATTCTTTAAATTTAATACTTGTAACATTATCAGAATATGTTAAATCATTAAATCATGATTAAGCCCTTTAGACAATTTGCTATATTTGGTATCCATTGGTTTATAATTCTAGAAACTGATGTGTCAGACAGGTTAAACCGAAATGCCAAATCCCTATTCAACAAACCCAAAACGAAGCTTCATTGATACCAGTAATAGATGATCTTGCATGGATATTGTTTTAACATAAAGCTTTGCACATATTGATACTTTGGTTAATACCCATAACAATAACAGTGTAGAATGTTATTTCTCTTTCGGTTAAGTTGTTGTAGGTAAATCTTGATTTCAGCACCTGTGTTTCCATCTTTTGCATTTTTGATTTTAAAAAGCCATTTGCATTCACTTGGGAGGATAGCTTTTTGCTCAAGAATGCAATATTTTCTATGTTGGGATCCTCTTTTGTCTGCGTTTCTGAAAAATGATTAATTTTGTTTTATTTATATGGTTAAGGATCTATTTATATTATAATATTATCATTAAAACATGAGTAATGGTCTATATTGTTAATTAGTTAAATTGGTTCTCCTGTCATTATATTCAATTATTTTTTATTCATTTGTTAATCAAGTATTTGAATATATTTAAATCAAATACAAAATTAATAAAACATCCGATTTATTTATGTTCACATTATTTATTAATGCTTCACATGTGTATGTATATATATTTATACCTTTTTCAATTTTCATAACTGGAATCTCGCTGGTACTAAGATCTAATAAGATGTTGGCAACATTTTCTGAATCATGGTCACTGTCATCGATGATTTCCTCATCAACATCCAGTTTTCTCTTTACTGCTCTTTTATATCTGTTTATTGATTTTCATCTTTTTTACGATGTTCCAATCCTGGTAGATTTTGATTTGGTATATAGTCTGGGTATGAGCTATCATCTGAAGGTTTGCCTACAGTTTAAATAATATTGAATGATTAGTGCAGCTAATTTGGGGCAAGAATGTTTATTAATAAATCAAGATAAAAATCAAAACAAAAAACGAATTCCTGACAAAACCGACCGCTGCGCCTTCTTCAGAGGTAGTCGAGGGGAGGTCATGATATCTTTTTGAAAAGAATAAGGTCTTGGGAGTTGACCCAAATGGGGTTTTGAATATATTAGAAGGAATTTAAAAAACAAACACGACTTGAAGCGAGCGGGGGTAAAAAAAGGTGTCCGGCATTGTACATGCTTATGCATTGATAATATATTTACGTGGATAGTGACAAGGCCCTGTGGTAGAAGATGAATTTTAGATAATATAATGATTTTAATCTAAGACAACACAAAGGAGTGTTTTCCATGTAATAATGATTTTGTTTTAAATTTATTTAATTACAAGTAAATTAAAAACATCTTGCCTTGTAAGAAATATAAGCTCCACACACGTGATGATTGTGTTGGAGTCCATGGTTCCATTCTTTTAATTGCATTTATCCATTGTTTTCTTTTTGTCTTCAGGAAAAGATGGAATTCTAAGCAATGATATATTTTTTGCTTTGTTTTGTCTTTGTGCACATCCAACTATGCAACACCTGTGAACCATATTTTCAATAACAAATAATGATAAAACTGATTAACTAATGCATTCATGTATGTATGTTGTGGAGGCTTCTGCCTCCACTGAATATGCATGACATTTATTCATGAGCCTCACTCTGGTTGGAAAGTTATCTATTATCACGAAGATAAAGATAAGATCGGCATTTTCTTCTCCCTACTTCATCTTAGTTGGATTTACTTGTCAAAGGTTTCCAATTTGACTTTCAGAAATTTTTCTCAAATAATTTCGCTAAATATGTACAAATATTCCATAAATCAATAATATTTTCAGAGACTGAACGGAAATTCCTCGTCATTTTTCTTGTTGATAAGCATAATAATGTTGGTTCTTTATGCATGACTGAAAATGTTCTCTCTCTGTACTCTAGCAACTGTTTGAAGCTTACGAATAACTATGTCCTTTCTACTTACATGTGGAAAATACGTGCATAACGGCATGATTTCACTTACAGGTTTTGTCTCAACAAACTAGATTAACTCTGCCACTTTTATTGAAGTGACTGTACCAAGCCAGGACACAGAGTGTTCATGTATTTGTGTGTTACGGTTGTCGATTGTTCCTCTTTCTACGACTGTATTCTAGAACTGTTCCCACGGTGTTGTATATTTGTGTGTTACGGTTGTCGATTGTTCCTCTTTCTATGACTTTCTATTGTATTCTAGAACTGTTCCCACGGTGTTGTATATTTGTGTGTTACGGTTGTCGATTGTTCCTCTTTCTATGACTTTCTATTGTATTCTAGAACTGTTCCCACGGTGTTGTATATTTGTGTGTTACGGTTGTCGATTGTTCCTCTTTCTATGACTTTCTATTGTATTCTAGAACTGTTCCCACGGTGTTGTATATTTGTGTGTTACGGTTGTCGATTGTTCCTCTGGAGACTTTCTATTGTATTCTAGAACTGTTCCCACGGTGTTGTATATTTGTGTGTTACGGTTGTCGATGACTTTCTACGACTTTCTAATGTATTCTAGAACTGTTCCCACGGTGTTGTATATTTGTGTGTTACGGTTGTCGATGACTTTCTACGACTTTCTATTGTATTCTAGAACTGTTCCCACGGTGTTGTATATTTGGTTTTGCATTTCATTGAATACAAACATTTCAAATACTTTAGACTATTATAACTTTTAACATGTTTTTATTTGTGAAAATAAAATAAAATAAAATAATATTATGAATGACGTAGTTAGAGACCTATTGTTGACAAATGAACGATGTTATCATTATCAAGGTTATTCAACTATCAATGGAGAATTTTATTTTTGACCTAATAGTATTTATTGTTTGACAAAGTGCAACTTATACGTTCTGTCCTAATTAGTTTATGTAGACATCAAGTATATTTCTGGAGTTAGTATGGTTGTATCTAAGCTAGATGTTAATTACACTTTTCTTGTTTACGTATGGATGATCCCAGATAAGTCAATTACACAGAACAATGTTTTAAGTTCAGAAGGCACGAATTCATATGTGTTATAAATTACATTTGTATATGTGATTATTTGCATACTTAATTAGTTTGGGTCCATAAAACTAGTTTTACCCCGCCACCTTTTTTTTAATGAAGTGTATGTACTAAGCCAGGAAAGTGAACAGTCGTGTATGTACGTGTAAGAGTGTCGATTTTACTTATGTTTTATTTTATATTTTGAAAAGCTTTGGCTGTGTGGTATTCTTTTTTCATTGTATCTATATAATAATGATATGATATTATATTGACTATATCTTTTATCGTGGCCACTATTTTCGCGTAATCAATCCTAACCACAACATTAATATTATTATTATACTGACTGTTCACTATGTTCTATGTTCAACAACTGCTACACAATTTCAAAACATATTATTATGTATACACCTTTTAAATATGCACTGTCTTTCTATACGTTTAAAAAAAAACATTAAACAACGTCTTCTCTACGATTCCAGCAGGTTATGGTATTATTGAGGGGATGCTACTATAATTAATCGTTCAAATGATTCAATCATTTTAAATGCTATTGAGTGAGTGAATGAGTGATTGTTGTTTAGCGCCCACGAAGCAATTATTCAGCTATATCATGGCGAGAACAAGTTAATTTTCAATGAGATGATGATGAGGTCCGCTTTGTACTAGACCATCACGCTTAGTTGATTTGTATAGTGCTAGCTCACTGAAAGAACATTCCACGGATAGACATGTCGCCCCACTGGGAGACATTATCCTGATTCTGCGCCAAGCAGTCTTTGATCTTTCTCTTTAATATTGTTCGCTTAGCAGAAAAGCAACAAATACCAATTTTATAGTCTTTGGTTTGACCCGGTCGGGGTTTTAACCCACGATATATCGCACTCGAAGCGAGCATGCTAACCATTACACCACAGATGCGTTTAAATGTTATTGACAATACTATCATATTTGTAAAGAGTAATTAGGCTTGAAGACGATTCTATAAATCCCTGTGAAAAAACAGTCAGTACTCAGAAGACGATTCTATAAATCCCCGTGAATTAACAGTTCAGTATTTAGAAGACGGTGACGGAAAATGTCTGAATACAAAATGCAAGCTCAAGCGTAACGTTTGAGTTGTGAAATATGAACTACATATGCGGGAGTTGTTGGTATATTACCAGCAAGGTGTAGAAAATTGTATAATGACAAACTTGAAATCGTCTCTTTTGTCAAATAATCCGGTAGAAGGTTGATTATTGGAAAAATGTGACAAATGGGTGGGCTATGTTTTCAAATTGTTACATCATATGTTAAAATATATTATTAACTTATAGTATATATTTTTCATATGCTATATTTTTAACTGATGGCAAGAAAATAGAAAATAAAAAAGATAGACTGCGGAGTGAAATAGTTGACTGTCCCCCTACTTCCGGATCCGAACTGTTCCATTCCCGAGAATGATGCGCAGTGCATCATTCCTGTCAAATGGTTTATTTCTTTCAAAACAATGTTGTGCCCCAATTTATTAATGGTATGGTATGCTGACATTATCATCTTCGGTGGATTTGTGGTTATGTGCATGTATATAAGATAATAAAACAATTATGCTATGCCTGTTAAGGGAACAGTCAAAACTATTGACCCGAGGTGCTGGAGATGACTTGAAAACTGTTGCCTTCATGGTCCTATGTTTTAAAATAAATACTTTATATTTAGAAAACGAAAACGAAACATTACTTCATACTTTAGAGTTTTTGGATTTTACTGAAGAAAAAAGGCCGTTACTTACAGAAATGCCAATTGCTTTCTTTTGAAAACAAAATACTTGATTGATTGAATGTATGGATTAAATAATAATCAGAGAGCACGTGAGTTCACCTGGTTTTGTTTTATTGGGGTTTATGTTGCCGAGTCGAGTCTATAGTTTTCTGTGTAATGGTTTGTATTCCAATGTTCTTCTTGTCGCCTTTATTTCTTATTGTATTGTCTGTCCATCCATTGACGGCTTCTGACTATCTAAGTGCGTCTTCAGTTTTCATGGTGATTCGATTCGGTTTTCTTCATTTTGTCCAATTATATTTGTTCAGGTTTGTTTACCTATGCTGGTGTCCAACATGAGTTCCATATCATATGATGTTCGTTTCAGTTAACAATGACACGACGGGTGCACACTACTGGAGCATCAACTACTTAGTCTTACGGAGCACATGAGTTCAGCCCTGGAGTTTAGTCAGACTCATGTTGGTCAGCCTTTTACTTTCTGTGTAGTACTATGTGTCTTTGTTTTTCTTTTGACCACTATTACATGTATGTCTGACCTTCTTCCATTCGAGATTTCTGATTACTCCTTTGGCATCCTCAAACTTTACTGCAATGGTTTAGAATACATGTATATCTTGATGTCCGGGTGTTGTTTAGTCGTGGAATGATCTAGAGTTCACACAGAAAAAAAACACTTAGTGTCACGAAATATGAAGTTTAATCTAGACACATGTACTTTGATTTCATCTCATTAATTTTACTACAGGTTATGTTAAGCATAGCCAAGAAGAGCTGCTCTCTGTATTAAGTCATTTATAATCTGCAATCAATAAATATGGCTATGATTTATAGCTTGTTACATCAAATGTTAATATCATTAGCATTTGTAAGACCAATTATCACGCAGATGAAGATAAGATCGGCATTTTCTTCTCCCTACTTCATCTTAGTTGGATTTACTTGTCAAATGTTTCCAATTTGACTTTCAGAAATTTTTCTCAAATAATTTCGCTAAATATGTACAAATATTCAATACAACAATAATATTTACCGGAGACTGAGCTGAAATTCCTCATCATTTTTCTAGTTGATAAGCATCACAATGTTGGTTCTTTATTGGTGAAAATGTTATCTGTCTGTACTCTAGCAACTGTTTGAAGCTTACGAATAACTATGTTCTTTTTACTTACATGTGGAAAATACGTGCATTACGGCATGATTTCACTTATAGGTTATGTCCCAACAAACTAGATTAACCCCGCCACTTTTATTGAAGTGACTGTACTAATCCAGGACAGAGAGTGTTCATGTATTTGTGTGTTACGGTTGTCGATTGTTCCTCTTTCTACGACTTTCTATTGTATTCTAGAACTGTTTCCACGGTGTTGTATATTTGTGTGTTACGGTTGTCGATTGTTCCTCTTTCTACGACTTTCTATTATATTCTAGAACTGTTCCCACCGTGTTGTATATTTGTGTGTTACGGTTGTCGATTGTTCCTCTTTCTACGACTCTATTCTAGAACTGTTCCCACGGTGTTGTATATTTGTGTGTTACGGTTGTCGATTGTTCCTCTTTCTACGACTTTCTATTGTATTCTAGAACTGTTACCACGGTGATGTATATTTGTGTGTTACGGTTGTCGATTGTTCCTCTTTCCACGACTTTCTATTGTATTTTAGAACTATTCCCACGGTGTTGTATATTTGTGTGTTACGGTTGTCGATTGTTCCTCTTTCTACGACTTTCTATTGTATTCTAGAACTGTTCCCACGGTGTTGTATATTTGTGTGTTACGGTTGTCGATTGTTCCTCTTTCTACGACTTTCTATTATATTCTAGAACTGTTCCCACGGTGTTGTATATTTGTGTGTTACGGTTGTCGATTGTTCCTCTTTCTACGACTTTCTATTATATTCTAGAACTGTTCCCACCGTGTTGTATATTTGTGTGTTACGGTTGTCGATTGTTCCTCTTTCTACGACTCTATTCTAGAACTGTTCCCACCGTGTTGTATATTTGTGTGTTACGGTTGTCGATTGTTCCTCTTTCTACGACTTTCTATTGTATTTTAGAACTGTTCCCACGGTGTTGTATATGTGTGTGTTACGGTTGTCGATTGTTCCTCTTTCTACGACTCTCTATTGTATTCTAGAACTGTTCCCACGGTGTTGTATATTTGTGTGTTACGGTTGTCGATTGTTCCTCTTTCTACGACTTTCTATTGTATTCTAGAACTGTTACCACGGTGATGTATATTTGTGTGTTACGGTTGTTGATTGTTCCTCTTTCCACGACTTTCTATTGTATTTTAGAACTATTCCCACGGTGTTGTATATTTGTGTGTTACGGTTGTCGATTGTTCCTCTTTCTACGACTCTATTCTAGAACTGTTCCCACCGTGTTGTATATTTGTGTGTTACGGTTGTCGATTGTTCCTCTTTCTACGACTTTCTATTGTATTTTAGAACTGTTCCCACGGTGTTGTATATGTGTGTGTTACGGTTGTCGATTGTTCCTCTTTCTACGACTCTCTATTGTATTCTAGAACTGTTACCACGGTGATGTATATTTGTGTGTTACGGTTGTTGATTGTTCCTCTTTCCACGACTTTCTATTGTATTTTAGAACTATTCCCACGGTGTTGTATATTTGTGTGTTACGGTTGTCGATTGTTCCTCTTTCTACGACTTTCTATTGTATTCTAGAACTGTTCCCACGGTGTTGTATATTTGTGTGTTACGGTTGTCGATTGTTCCTCTTTCTACGACTTTCTATTATATTCTAGAACTGTTCCCACGGTGTTGTATATTTGTGTGTTACGGTTGTCGATTGTTCCTCTTTCTATGACTTTCTATTGTATTCTAGAACTGTTTCCACCGTGTTGTATATTTGTGTGTTACGGTTGTCGATGACTTTCTACGACTTTCTATTGTATTCTAGAACTGTTCCCATGGTGTTGTATATTTGTGTGTTACGGTTGTCGATGACTTTCTACGACTTTCTATTGTATTCTAGAACTGTTCCCACGGTGTTGTATATTTGTGTGTTACGTTGTCGATTGTTCCTCTTTCTACGTCTTTCCATTGTATTCTAGAACTGTTCCCATGGTGTTGTATATTTGTGTGTTACGGTTGTCGATGACTTTCTACGACTTTCTATTGTATTCTAGAACTGTTCACACGGTGTTGTATATTTGTGTGTTACGGTTGTCGATTGTTCCTCTTTCTACGACTTTCTATTATATTCTAGAACTGTTCCCACGGTGTTGTAAATTTGTGTGTTACGATTGTCGACTGTGCCTCTTTCTATGTCTTTCTATTGTATTCTAGAACTGTTTCCATGGTGTTGTATATTTGTGTGTTACGGTTGTCGATGACTTTCTACGACTTTCTATTGTATTCTAGAACTGTTTCCACGGTGTTGTATATTTGTGTGTTACGGTTGTCGATTGTTCCTCTTTCTACGACTTTCCATTGTATTCTAGAACTGTTTCCACGGTGTTGTATATTTGTGTGTTACGTTTGTCGATTGTTCCTCTTTCTACGACTTTCTATTATATTCTAGAACTATTCCCACGGTGTTGTATATTTGTGCGTTACGATTGTCGATTGTGCCTCTTTCTACGACTTTCTATTGTATTCTAGAACTGTTTCCACGGTGTTGTATATTTGTGTGTTACGGTTGTCGATTGTTCCTCTTTCTACGACTTTCTATTGTATTCTAGAACTGTTCCCACGGTGTTGTATATTTGTGTGTTATGGTTGTCGATTGTTCCTCTTTCTACGACTTTCTATTGTATTCTAGAACTGTTCCCACAGTGTTGTATATTTGTGTGTTACGGTTGTCGATTGTTCCTCTTTCTACGACTTTCTATTGTATTCTAGAACTGTTCCCACGGTGTTGTATATTTGTGTGTTACGGTTGTCGATTGTTCCTCTTTCTACGACTTTCTATTATATTCTAGAACTGTTCCCACGGTGTTGTATATTTGTGTGTTACGGTTGTCGATTGTTCCTCTTTCTACGACTTTCTATTGTATTCTAGAACTGTTACCACGGTGATGTATATTTGTGTGTTACGGTTGTTGATTGTTCCTCTTTCCACGACTTTCTATTGTATTTTAGAACTATTCCCACGGTGTTGTATATTTGTGTGTTACGGTTGTCGATTGTTCCTCTTTCTACGACTTTCTATTGTATTCTAGAACTGTTCCCACGGTGTTGTATATTTGTGTGTTACGGTTGTCGATTGTTCCTCTTTCTATGACTTTCTATTGTATTCTAGAACTGTTTCCCCCGTATTGTATATTTGTGTGTTTATTTACGGTTGTCGATGACTTTCTACGACTTTCTATTGTATTCTAGAACTGTTCCCATGGTGTTGTATATTTGTGTGTTACGGTTGTCGATGACTTTCTACGACTTTCTATTGTATTCTAGAACTGTTCCCACGGTGTTGTATATTTGTGTGTTACGGTTGTCGATTGTTCCTCTTTCTATGACTTTCTATTGTATTCTAGAACTGTTTCCACCGTATTGTATATTTGTGTGTTTATTTACGGTTGTCGATGACTTTCTACGACTTTCTATTGTATTCTAGAACTGTTACCACGGTGATGTATATTTGTGTGTTACGGTTGTTGATTGTTCCTCTTTCCACGACTTTCTATTGTATTTTAGAACTATTCCCACGGTGTTGTATATTTGTGTGTTACGGTTGTCGATTGTTCCTCTTTCTACGACTTTCTATTGTATTCTAGAACTGTTCCCACGGTGTTGTATATTTGTGTGTTACGGTTGTCGATTGTTCCTCTTTCTACGACTTTCTATTATATTCTAGAACTGTTCCCACGGTGTTGTATATTTGTGTGTTACGGTTGTCGATTGTTCCTCTTTCTATGACTTTCTATTGTATTCTAGAACTGTTTCCACCGTGTTGTATATTTGTGTGTTACGGTTGTCGATGACTTTCTATGACTTTCTATTGTATTCTAGAACTGTTCCCATGGTGTTGTATATTTGTGTGTTACGGTTGTCGATGACTTTCTACGACTTTCTATTGTATTCTAGAACTGTTCTCACGGTGTTGTATATTTGTGTGTTACGGTTGTCGATTGTTCCTCTTTCTACGTCTTTCCATTGTATTCTAGAACTGTTCCCATGGTGTTGTATATTTGTGTGTTACGGTTGTCGATGACTTTCTACGACTTTCTATTGTATTCTAGAACTGTTCACACGGTGTTGTATATTTGTGTGTTACGGTTGTCGATTGTTCCTCTTTCTACGACTTTCTATTATATTCTAGAACTGTTCCCACGGTGTTGTAAATTTGTGTGTTACGATTGTCGACTGTGCCTCTTTCTATGTCTTTCTATTGTATTATAGAACTGTTTCCATGGTGTTGTATATTTGTGTGTTACGGTTGTCGATGACTTTCTACGACTTTCTATTGTATTCTAGAACTGTTTCCACGGTGTTGTATATTTGTGTGTTACGGTTGTCGATTGTTCCTCTTTCTACGACTTTCCATTGTATTCTAGAACTGTTTCCACGGTGTTGTATATTTGTGTGTTACGTTTGTCGATTGTTCCTCTTTCTGCGACTTTCTATTATATTCTAGAACTATTCCCACGGTGTTGTATATTTGTGCGTTACGATTGTCGATTGTGCCTCTTTCTATGTCTTTCTATTGTATTCTAGAACTGTTTCCACGGTGTTGTATATTTGTGTGTTACGGTTGTCGATTGTTCCTCTTTCTACGACTTTCTATTGTATTCTAGAACTGTTCCCACGGTGTTGTATATTTGTGTGTTATGGTTGTCGATTGTTCCTCTTTCTACGACTTTCTATTGTATTCTAGAACTGTTCCCACAGTGTTGTATATTTGTGTGTTACGGTTGTCGATTGTTCCTCTTTCTACGACTTTCTATTGTATTCTAGAACTGTTCCCACGGTGTTGTATATTTGTGTGTTACGGTTGTCGATTGTTCCTCTTTCTACGACTTTCTATTGTATTCTAGAACTGTTACCACGGTGATGTATATTTGTGTGTTACGGTTGTTGATTGTTCCTCTTTCCACGACTTTCTATTGTATTTTAGAACTATTCCCACGGTGTTGTATATTTGTGTGTTACGGTTGTCGATTGTTCCTCTTTCTACGACTTTCTATTGTATTCTAGAACTGTTCCCACGGTGTTGTATATTTGTGTGTTACGGTTGTCGATTGTTCCTCTTTCTATGACTTTCTATTGTATTCTAGAACTGTTTCCCCCGTATTGTATATTTGTGTGTTTATTTACGGTTGTCGATGACTTTCTACGACTTTCTATTGTATTCTAGAACTGTTCCCATGGTGTTGTATATTTGTGTGTTACGGTTGTCGATGACTTTCTACGACTTTCTATTGTATTCTAGAACTGTTCCCACGGTGTTGTATATTTGTGTGTTACGGTTGTCGATTGTTCCTCTTTCTATGACTTTCTATTGTATTCTAGAACTGTTTCCACCGTATTGTATATTTGTGTGTTTATTTACGGTTGTCGATGACTTTCTACGACTTTCTATTGTATTCTAGAACTGTTCCCATGGTGTTGTATATTTGTGTGTTACGGTTGTCGATGACTTTCTACGACTTTCTATTGTATTCTAGAACTGTTCCCACGGTGTTGTATATTTGTGTGTTACGGTTGTCGATTGTTCCTCTTTCTACGTCTTTCCATTGTATTCTAGAACTGTTCCCACGGTGTTGTATATTTGTGTGTTACGGTTGTCGATGACTTTCTACGACTTTCTATTGTATTCTAGAACTGTTCACACGGTGTTGTATATTTGTGTGTTACGGTTGTCGATTGTTCCTCTTTCTACGACTTTCTATTATATTCTAGAACTGTTCCCACGGTGTTGTAAATTTGTGTGTTACGATTGTCGACTGTGCCTCTTTCTATGTCTTTCTATTGTATTCTAGAACTGTTTCCATGGTGTTGTATATTTGTATGTTACGGTTGTCGATGACTTTCTACGACTTTCTATTGTATTCTAGAACTGTTTCCACGGTGTTGTATATTTGTGTGTTATGGTTGTCGATTGTTCCTCTTTCTGCGACTTTCCATTGTATTCTAGAACTATTTCCACGGTGTTGTATATTTGTGTGTTACGTTTGTCGATTGTTCCTCTTTCTACGACTTTCTATTATATTCTAGAACTATTCCCACGGTGTTGTATATTTGTGCGTTACGATTGTCGATTGTGCCTCTTTCTACGACTTTCTATTGTATTCTAGAACTGTTCCCACGGTGTTGTATATTTGTGTGTTATGGTTGTCGATTGTTCCTCTTTCTACGACTTTCTATTGTATTCTAGAACTGTTCTCACAGTGTTGTATATTTGTGTGTTACGGTTGTCGATTGTTCCTCTTTCTACGACTTTCTATTGTATTCTAGAACTGTTCCCACCGTGTTGTATATTTGTGTGTTACGGTTGTCGATTGTTCCTCTTTCTACGACTGTATTCTAGAACTATTCCCACGGTGTTGTATATTTGTGTGTTACGGTTGTCGATTGTTCCTCTTTCTACGACTTTCTATTGTATTCTAGAACTATTCCCACGGTGTTGTATATTTGTGTGTTACGGTTGTCGATTGTTCCTCTTTCTATGACTTTCTATTGTATTCTAGAACTGTTCCCACGGTGTTGTATATTTGTGTGTTACGGTTGTCGATTGTTCCTCTTTCTACGACTTTCTATTGTATTCTAGAACTGTTCCCACGGTGTTGTATATTTGTGTGTTACGGTTGTCGATTGTTCCTCTTTCTATGACTTTCTATTGTATTCTAGAACTGTTCCCATGGTGTTGTATAATTGTGTGTTACGGTTGTCGATGACTTTCTACGACTTTCTATTGTATTCTAGAACTGTTCTCACGGTGTTGTATATTTGTGTGTTACGGTTGTCGATTGTTCCTCTTTCTACGTCTTTCCATTGTATTCTAGAACTGTTCCCATGGTGTTGTATATTTGTGTGTTACGGTTGTCGATGACTTTCTACGACTTTCTATTGTATTCTAGAACTGTTCACACGGTGTTGTATATTTGTGTGTTACGGTTGTCGATTGTTCCTCTTTCTACGACTTTCTATTATATTCTAGAACTGTTCCCACGGTGTTGTAAATTTGTGTGTTACGATTGTCGACTGTGCCTCTTTCTATGTCTTTCTATTGTATTATAGAACTGTTTCCATGGTGTTGTATATTTGTGTGTTACGGTTGTCGATGACTTTCTACGACTTTCTATTGTATTCTAGAACTGTTTCCACGGTGTTGTATATTTGTGTGTTACGGTTGTCGATTGTTCCTCTTTCTACGACTTTCCATTGTATTCTAGAACTGTTTCCACGGTGTTGTATATTTGTGTGTTACGTTTGTCGATTGTTCCTCTTTCTACGACTTTCTATTATATTCTAGAACTATTCCCACGGTGTTGTATATTTGTGCGTTACGATTGTCGATTGTGCCTCTTTCTATGTCTTTCTATTGTATTCTAGAACTGTTTCCACGGTGTTGTATATTTGTGTGTTACGGTTGTCGATTGTTCCTCTTTCTACGACTTTCTATTGTATTCTAGAACTGTTCCCACGGTGTTGTATATTTGTGTGTTACGGTTGTCGATTGTTCCTCTTTCTACGACTTTCTATTGTATTCTAGAACTGTTACCACGGTGATGTATATTTGTGTGTTACGGTTGTCGATTGTTCCTCTTTCCACGACTTTCTATTGTATTTTAGAACTATTCCCACGGTGTTGTATATTTGTGTGTTACGGTTGTCGATTGTTCCTCTTTCTACGACTTTCTATTGTATTCTAGAACTGTTCCCACGGTGTTGTATATTTGTGTGTTACGGTTGTCGATTGTTCCTCTTTCTACGACTTTCTATTATATTCTAGAACTGTTCCCACGGTGTTGTATATTTGTGTGTTACGGTTGTCGATTGTTCCTCTTTCTACGACTTTCTATTATATTCTAGAACTGTTCCCACCGTGTTGTATATTTGTGTGTTACGGTTGTCGATTGTTCCTCTTTCTACGACTCTATTCTAGAACTGTTCCCACCGTGTTGTATATTTGTGTGTTACGGTTGTCGATTGTTCCTCTTTCTACGACTTTCTATTGTATTTTAGAACTGTTCCCACGGTGTTGTATATGTGTGTGTTACGGTTGTCGATTGTTCCTCTTTCTACGACTCTCTATTGTATTCTAGAACTGTTCCCACGGTGTTGTATATTTGTGTGTTACGGTTGTCGATTGTTCCTCTTTCTACGACTTTCTATTGTATTCTAGAACTGTTACCACGGTGATGTATATTTGTGTGTTACGGTTGTTGATTGTTCCTCTTTCCACGAGTTTCTATTGTATTTTAGAACTATTCCCACGGTGTTGTATATTTGTGTGTTACGGTTGTCGATTGTTCCTCTTTCTACGACTCTATTCTAGAACTGTTCCCACCGTGTTGTATATTTGTGTGTTACGGTTGTCGATTGTTCCTCTTTCTACGACTTTCTATTGTATTTTAGAACTGTTCCCACGGTGTTGTATATGTGTGTGTTACGGTTGTCGATTGTTCCTCTTTCTACGACTCTCTATTGTATTCTAGAACTGTTCCCACGGTGTTGTATATTTGTGTGTTACGGTTGTCGATTGTTCCTCTTTCTACGACTTTCTATTGTATTCTAGAACTGTTACCACGGTGATGTATATTTGTGTGTTACGGTTGTTGATTGTTCCTCTTTCCACGACTTTCTATTGTATTTTAGAACTATTCCCACGGTGTTGTATATTTGTGTGTTACGGTTGTCGATTGTTCCTCTTTCTACGACTTTCTATTGTATTCTAGAACTGTTCCCACGGTGTTGTATATTTGTGTGTTACGGTTGTCGATTGTTCCTCTTTCTACGACTTTCTATTATATTCTAGAACTGTTCCCACGGTGTTGTATATTTGTGTGTTACGGTTGTCGATTGTTCCTCTTTCTATGACTTTCTATTGTATTCTAGAACTGTTTCCACCGTGTTGTATATTTGTGTGTTACGGTTGTCGATGACTTTCTACGACTTTCTATTGTATTCTAGAACTGTTCCCATGGTGTTGTATATTTGTGTGTTACGGTTGTCGATGACTTTCTACGACTTTCTATTGTATTCTAGAACTGTTCCCACGGTGTTGTATATTTGTGTGTTACGTTGTCGATTGTTCCTCTTTCTACGTCTTTCCATTGTATTCTAGAACTGTTCCCATGGTGTTGTATATTTGTGTGTTACGGTTGTCGATGACTTTCTACGACTTTCTATTGTATTCTAGAACTGTTCACACGGTGTTGTATATTTGTGTGTTACGGTTGTCGATTGTTCCTCTTTCTACGACTTTCTATTATATTCTAGAACTGTTCCCACGGTGTTGTAAATTTGTGTGTTACGATTGTCGACTGTGCCTCTTTCTATGTCTTTCTATTGTATTCTAGAACTGTTTCCATGGTGTTGTATATTTGTGTGTTACGGTTGTCGATGACTTTCTACGACTTTCTATTGTATTCTAGAACTGTTTCCACGGTGTTGTATATTTGTGTGTTACGGTTGTCGATTGTTCCTCTTTCTACGACTTTCCATTGTATTCTAGAACTGTTTCCACGGTGTTGTATATTTGTGCGTTACGTTTGTCGATTGTTCCTCTTTCTACGACTTTCTATTATATTCTAGAACTATTCCCACGGTGTTGTATATTTGTGCGTTACGATTGTCGATTGTGCCTCTTTCTACGACTTTCTATTGTATTCTAGAACTGTTTCCACGGTGTTGTATATTTGTGTGTTACGGTTGTCGATTGTTCCTCTTTCTACGACTTTCTATTGTATTCTAGAACTGTTCCCACGGTGTTGTATATTTGTGTGTTATGGTTGTCGATTGTTCCTCTTTCTACGACTTTCTATTGTATTCTAGAACTGTTCCCACAGTGTTGTATATTTGTGTGTTACGGTTGTCGATTGTTCCTCTTTCTACGACTTTCTATTGTATTCTAGAACTGTTCCCACGGTGTTGTATATTTGTGTGTTACGGTTGTCGATTGTTCCTCTTTCTACGACTTTCTATTATATTCTAGAACTGTTCCCACGGTGTTGTATATTTGTGTGTTACGGTTGTCGATTGTTCCTCTTTCTACGACTTTCTATTGTATTCTAGAACTGTTACCACGGTGATGTATATTTGTGTGTTACGGTTGTTGATTGTTCCTCTTTCCACGACTTTCTATTGTATTTTAGAACTATTCCCACGGTGTTGTATATTTGTGTGTTACGGTTGTCGATTGTTCCTCTTTCTACGACTTTCTATTGTATTCTAGAACTGTTCCCACGGTGTTGTATATTTGTGTGTTACGGTTGTCGATTGTTCCTCTTTCTATGACTTTCTATTGTATTCTAGAACTGTTTCCCCCGTATTGTATATTTGTGTGTTTATTTACGGTTGTCGATGACTTTCTACGACTTTCTATTGTATTCTAGAACTGTTCCCATGGTGTTGTATATTTGTGTGTTACGGTTGTCGATGACTTTCTACGACTTTCTATTGTATTCTAGAACTGTTCCCACGGTGTTGTATATTTGTGTGTTACGGTTGTCGATTGTTCCTCTTTCTATGACTTTCTATTGTATTCTAGAACTGTTTCCACCGTATTGTATATTTGTGTGTTTATTTACGGTTGTCGATGACTTTCTACGACTTTCTATTGTATTCTAGAACTGTTACCACGGTGATGTATATTTGTGTGTTACGGTTGTTGATTGTTCCTCTTTCCACGACTTTCTATTGTATTTTAGAACTATTCCCACGGTGTTGTATATTTGTGTGTTACGGTTGTCGATTGTTCCTCTTTCTACGACTTTCTATTGTATTCTAGAACTGTTCCCACGGTGTTGTATATTTGTGTGTTACGGTTGTCGATTGTTCCTCTTTCTACGACTTTCTATTATATTCTAGAACTGTTCCCACGGTGTTGTATATTTGTGTGTTACGGTTGTCGATTGTTCCTCTTTCTATGACTTTCTATTGTATTCTAGAACTGTTTCCACCGTGTTGTATATTTGTGTGTTACGGTTGTCGATGACTTTCTACGACTTTCTATTGTATTCTAGAACTGTTCCCATGGTGTTGTATATTTGTGTGTTACGGTTGTCGATGACTTTCTACGACTTTCTATTGTATTCTAGAACTGTTCTCACGGTGTTGTATATTTGTGTGTTACGGTTGTCGATTGTTCCTCTTTCTACGTCTTTCCATTGTATTCTAGAACTGTTCCCATGGTGTTGTATATTTGTGTGTTACGGTTGTCGATGACTTTCTACGACTTTCTATTGTATTCTAGAACTGTTCACACGGTGTTGTATATTTGTGTGTTACGGTTGTCGATTGTTCCTCTTTCTACGACTTTCTATTATATTCTAGAACTGTTCCCACGGTGTTGTAAATTTGTGTGTTACGATTGTCGACTGTGCCTCTTTCTATGTCTTTCTATTGTATTATAGAACTGTTTCCATGGTGTTGTATATTTGTGTGTTACGGTTGTCGATGACTTTCTACGACTTTCTATTGTATTCTAGAACTGTTTCCACGGTGTTGTATATTTGTGTGTTACGGTTGTCGATTGTTCCTCTTTCTACGACTTTCCATTGTATTCTAGAACTGTTTCCACGGTGTTGTATATTTGTGTGTTACGTTTGTCGATTGTTCCTCTTTCTACGACTTTCTATTATATTCTAGAACTATTCCCACGGTGTTGTATATTTGTGCGTTACGATTGTCGATTGTGCCTCTTTCTATGTCTTTCTATTGTATTCTAGAACTGTTTCCACGGTGTTGTATATTTGTGTGTTACGGTTGTCGATTGTTCCTCTTTCTACGACTTTCTATTGTATTCTAGAACTGTTCCCACGGTGTTGTATATTTGTGTGTTATGGTTGTCGATTGTTCCTCTTTCTACGACTTTCTATTGTATTCTAGAACTGTTCCCACAGTGTTGTATATTTGTGTGTTACGGTTGTCGATTGTTCCTCTTTCTACGACTTTCTATTGTATTCTAGAACTGTTCCCACGGTGTTGTATATTTGTGTGTTACGGTTGTCGATTGTTCCTCTTTCTACGACTTTCTATTGTATTCTAGAACTGTTACCACGGTGATGTATATTTGTGTGTTACGGTTGTTGATTGTTCCTCTTTCCACGACTTTCTATTGTATTTTAGAACTATTCCCACGGTGTTGTATATTTGTGTGTTACGGTTGTCGATTGTTCCTCTTTCTACGACTTTCTATTGTATTCTAGAACTGTTCCCACGGTGTTGTATATTTGTGTGTTACGGTTGTCGATTGTTCCTCTTTCTATGACTTTCTATTGTATTCTAGAACTGTTTCCCCCGTATTGTATATTTGTGTGTTTATTTACGGTTGTCGATGACTTTCTACGACTTTCTATTGTATTCTAGAACTGTTCCCATGGTGTTGTATATTTGTGTGTTACGGTTGTCGATGACTTTCTACGACTTTCTATTGTATTCTAGAACTGTTCCCACGGTGTTGTATATTTGTGTGTTACGGTTGTCGATTGTTCCTCTTTCTATGACTTTCTATTGTATTCTAGAACTGTTTCCACCGTATTGTATATTTGTGTGTTTATTTACGGTTGTCGATGACTTTCTACGACTTTCTATTGTATTCTAGAACTGTTCCCATGGTGTTGTATATTTGTGTGTTACGGTTGTCGATGACTTTCTACGACTTTCTATTGTATTCTAGAACTGTTCCCACGGTGTTGTATATTTGTGTGTTACGGTTGTCGATTGTTCCTCTTTCTACGTCTTTCCATTGTATTCTAGAACTGTTCCCACGGTGTTGTATATGTGTGTGTTACGGTTGTCGATGACTTTCTACGACTTTCTATTGTATTCTAGAACTGTTCACACGGTGTTGTATATTTGTGTGTTACGGTTGTCGATTGTTCCTCTTTCTACGACTTTCTATTATATTCTAGAACTGTTCCCACGGTGTTGTAAATTTGTGTGTTACGATTGTCGACTGTGCCTCTTTCTATGTCTTTCTATTGTATTCTAGAACTGTTTCCATGGTGTTGTATATTTGTATGTTACGGTTGTCGATGACTTTCTACGACTTTCTATTGTATTCTAGAACTGTTTCCACGGTGTTGTATATTTGTGTGTTATGGTTGTCGATTGTTCCTCTTTCTGCGACTTTCCATTGTATTCTAGAACTATTTCCACGGTGTTGTATATTTGTGTGTTACGTTTGTCGATTGTTCCTCTTTCTACGACTTTCTATTATATTCTAGAACTATTCCCACGGTGTTGTATATTTGTGCGTTACGATTGTCGATTGTGCCTCTTTCTACGACTTTCTATTGTATTCTAGAACTGTTCCCACGGTGTTGTATATTTGTGTGTTATGGTTGTCGATTGTTCCTCTTTCTACGACTTTCTATTGTATTCTAGAACTGTTCTCACAGTGTTGTATATTTGTGTGTTACGGTTGTCGATTGTTCCTCTTTCTACGACTTTCTATTGTATTCTAGAACTGTTCCCACCGTGTTGTATATTTGTGTGTTACGGTTGTCGATTGTTCCTCTTTCTACGACTGTATTCTAGAACTATTCCCACGGTGTTGTATATTTGTGTGTTACGGTTGTCGATTGTTCCTCTTTCTACGACTTTCTATTGTATTCTAGAACTATTCCCACGGTGTTGTATATTTGTGTGTTACGGTTGTCGATTGTTCCTCTTTCTATGACTTTCTATTGTATTCTAGAACTGTTCCCACGGTGTTGTATATTTGTGTGTTACGGTTGTCGATTGTTCCTCTTTCTACGACTTTCTATTGTATTCTAGAACTGTTCCCACGGTGTTGTATATTTGTGTGTTACGGTTGTCGATTGTTCCTCTTTCTATGACTTTCTATTGTATTCTAGAACTGTTCCCATGGTGTTGTATAATTGTGTGTTACGGTTGTCGATGACTTTCTACGACTTTCTATTGTATTCTAGAACTGTTCTCACGGTGTTGTATATTTGTGTGTTACGGTTGTCGATTGTTCCTCTTTCTACGTCTTTCCATTGTATTCTAGAACTGTTCCCATGGTGTTGTATATTTGTGTGTTACGGTTGTCGATGACTTTCTACGACTTTCTATTGTATTCTAGAACTGTTCACACGGTGTTGTATATTTGTGTGTTACGGTTGTCGATTGTTCCTCTTTCTACGACTTTCTATTATATTCTAGAACTGTTCCCACGGTGTTGTAAATTTGTGTGTTACGATTGTCGACTGTGCCTCTTTCTATGTCTTTCTATTGTATTATAGAACTGTTTCCATGGTGTTGTATATTTGTGTGTTACGGTTGTCGATGACTTTCTACGACTTTCTATTGTATTCTAGAACTGTTTCCACGGTGTTGTATATTTGTGTGTTACGGTTGTCGATTGTTCCTCTTTCTACGACTTTCCATTGTATTCTAGAACTGTTTCCACGGTGTTGTATATTTGTGTGTTACGTTTGTCGATTGTTCCTCTTTCTACGACTTTCTATTATATTCTAGAACTATTCCCACGGTGTTGTATATTTGTGCGTTACGATTGTCGATTGTGCCTCTTTCTATGTCTTTCTATTGTATTCTAGAACTGTTTCCACGGTGTTGTATATTTGTGTGTTACGGTTGTCGATTGTTCCTCTTTCTACGACTTTCTATTGTATTCTAGAACTGTTCCCACGGTGTTGTATATTTGTGTGTTATGGTTGTCGATTGTTCCTCTTTCTACGACTTTCTATTGTATTCTAGAACTGTTCCCACAGTGTTGTATATTTGTGTGTTACGGTTGTCGATTGTTCCTCTTTCTACGACTTTCTATTGTATTCTAGAACTGTTCCCACGGTGTTGTATATTTGTGTGTTACGGTTGTCGATTGTTCCTCTTTCTACGACTTTCTATTGTATTCTAGAACTGTTACCACGGTGATGTATATTTGTGTGTTACGGTTGTTGATTGTTCCTCTTTCCACGACTTTCTATTGTATTTTAGAACTATTCCCACGGTGTTGTATATTTGTGTGTTACGGTTGTCGATTGTTCCTCTTTCTACGACTTTCTATTGTATTCTAGAACTGTTCCCACGGTGTTGTATATTTGTGTGTTACGGTTGTCGATTGTTCCTCTTTCTATGACTTTCTATTGTATTCTAGAACTGTTTCCCCCGTATTGTATATTTGTGTGTTTATTTACGGTTGTCGATGACTTTCTACGACTTTCTATTGTATTCTAGAACTGTTCCCATGGTGTTGTATATTTGTGTGTTACGGTTGTCGATGACTTTCTACGACTTTCTATTGTATTCTAGAACTGTTCCCACGGTGTTGTATATTTGTGTGTTACGGTTGTCGATTGTTCCTCTTTCTATGACTTTCTATTGTATTCTAGAACTGTTTCCACCGTATTGTATATTTGTGTGTTTATTTACGGTTGTCGATGACTTTCTACGACTTTCTATTGTATTCTAGAACTGTTCCCATGGTGTTGTATATTTGTGTGTTACGGTTGTCGATGACTTTCTACGACTTTCTATTGTATTCTAGAACTGTTCCCACGGTGTTGTATATTTGTGTGTTACGGTTGTCGATTGTTCCTCTTTCTACGTCTTTCCATTGTATTCTAGAACTGTTCCCACGGTGTTGTATATTTGTGTGTTACGGTTGTCGATGACTTTCTACGACTTTCTATTGTATTCTAGAACTGTTCACACGGTGTTGTATATTTGTGTGTTACGGTTGTCGATTGTTCCTCTTTCTACGACTTTCTATTATATTCTAGAACTGTTCCCACGGTGTTGTAAATTTGTGTGTTACGATTGTCGACTGTGCCTCTTTCTATGTCTTTCTATTGTATTCTAGAACTGTTTCCATGGTGTTGTATATTTGTATGTTACGGTTGTCGATGACTTTCTACGACTTTCTATTGTATTCTAGAACTGTTTCCACGGTGTTGTATATTTGTGTGTTATGGTTGTCGATTGTTCCTCTTTCTGCGACTTTCCATTGTATTCTAGAACTATTTCCACGGTGTTGTATATTTGTGTGTTACGTTTGTCGATTGTTCCTCTTTCTACGACTTTCTATTATATTCTAGAACTATTCCCACGGTGTTGTATATTTGTGCGTTACGATTGTCGATTGTGCCTCTTTCTATGTCTTTCTATTGTATTCTAGAACTGTTTCCACGGTGTTGTATATTTGTGTGTTACGGTTGTCGATTGTTCCTCTTTCTACGACTTTCTATTGTATTCTAGAACTGTTCCCACGGTGTTGTATATTTGTGTGTTATGGTTGTCGATTGTTCCTCTTTCTACGACTTTCTATTGTATTCTAGAACTGTTCTCACAGTGTTGTATATTTGTGTGTTACGGTTGTCAATTGTTCCTCTTTCTACGACTTTCTATTGTATTCTAGAACTGTTCCCACCGTGTTGTATATTTGTGTGTTACGGTTGTCGATTGTTCCTCTTTCTACGACTGTATTCTAGAACTATTCCCACGGTGTTGTATATTTGGGTGTTACGGTTGTCGATTGTTCCTCTTTCTACGACTTTCTATTGTATTCTAGAACTATTCCCACGGTGTTGTATATTTGTGTGTTACGGTTGTCGATTGTTCCTCTTTCTACGACTGTATTCTAGAACTATTCCCACGGTGTTGTATATTTGGGTGTTACGGTTGTCGATTGTTCCTCTTTCTACGACTTTCTATTGTATTCTAGAACTATTCCCACGGTGTTGTAAATTTGTGTGTTACGATTGTCGACTGTGCCTCTTTCTATGTCTTTCTATTGTATTATAGAACTGTTTCCATGGTGTTGTATATTTGTGTGTTACGGTTGTCGATGACTTTCTACGACTTTCTATTGTATTCTAGAACTGTTTCCACGGTGTTGTATATTTGTGTGTTACGGTTGTCGATTGTTCCTCTTTCTACGACTTTCCATTGTATTCTAGAACTGTTTCCACGGTGTTGTATATTTGTGTGTTACGTTTGTCGATTGTTCCTCTTTCTACGACTTTCTATTATATTCTAGAACTATTCCCACGGTGTTGTATATTTGTGCGTTACGATTGTCGATTGTGCCTCTTTCTATGTCTTTCTATTGTATTCTAGAACTGTTTCCACGGTGTTGTATATTTGTGTGTTACGGTTGTCGATTGTTCCTCTTTCTACGACTTTCTATTGTATTCTAGAACTGTTCCCACGGTGTTGTATATTTGTGTGTTATGGTTGTCGATTGTTCCTCTTTCTACGACTTTCTATTGTATTCTAGAACTGTTCCCACAGTGTTGTATATTTGTGTGTTACGGTTGTCGATTGTTCCTCTTTCTACGACTTTCTATTGTATTCTAGAACTGTTCCCACGGTGTTGTATATTTGTGTGTTACGGTTGTCGATTGTTCCTCTTTCTACGACTTTCTATTGTATTCTAGAACTGTTACCACGGTGATGTATATTTGTGTGTTACGGTTGTTGATTGTTCCTCTTTCCACGACTTTCTATTGTATTTTAGAACTATTCCCACGGTGTTGTATATTTGTGTGTTACGGTTGTCGATTGTTCCTCTTTCTACGACTTTCTATTGTATTCTAGAACTGTTCCCACGGTGTTGTATATTTGTGTGTTACGGTTGTCGATTGTTCCTCTTTCTATGACTTTCTATTGTATTCTAGAACTGTTTCCCCCGTATTGTATATTTGTGTGTTTATTTACGGTTGTCGATGACTTTCTACGACTTTCTATTGTATTCTAGAACTGTTCCCATGGTGTTGTATATTTGTGTGTTACGGTTGTCGATGACTTTCTACGACTTTCTATTGTATTCTAGAACTGTTCCCACGGTGTTGTATATTTGTGTGTTACGGTTGTCGATTGTTCCTCTTTCTATGACTTTCTATTGTATTCTAGAACTGTTTCCACCGTATTGTATATTTGTGTGTTTATTTACGGTTGTCGATGACTTTCTACGACTTTCTATTGTATTCTAGAACTGTTCCCATGGTGTTGTATATTTGTGTGTTACGGTTGTCGATGACTTTCTACGACTTTCTATTGTATTCTAGAACTGTTCCCACGGTGTTGTATATTTGTGTGTTACGGTTGTCGATTGTTCCTCTTTCTACGTCTTTCCATTGTATTCTAGAACTGTTCCCACGGTGTTGTATATTTGTGTGTTACGGTTGTCGATGACTTTCTACGACTTTCTATTGTATTCTAGAACTGTTCACACGGTGTTGTATATTTGTGTGTTACGGTTGTCGATTGTTCCTCTTTCTACGACTTTCTATTATATTCTAGAACTGTTCCCACGGTGTTGTAAATTTGTGTGTTACGATTGTCGACTGTGCCTCTTTCTATGTCTTTCTATTGTATTCTAGAACTGTTTCCATGGTGTTGTATATTTGTATGTTACGGTTGTCGATGACTTTCTACGACTTTCTATTGTATTCTAGAACTGTTTCCACGGTGTTGTATATTTGTGTGTTATGGTTGTCGATTGTTCCTCTTTCTGCGACTTTCCATTGTATTCTAGAACTATTTCCACGGTGTTGTATATTTGTGTGTTACGTTTGTCGATTGTTCCTCTTTCTACGACTTTCTATTATATTCTAGAACTATTCCCACGGTGTTGTATATTTGTGCGTTACGATTGTCGATTGTGCCTCTTTCTATGTCTTTCTATTGTATTCTAGAACTGTTTCCACGGTGTTGTATATTTGTGTGTTACGGTTGTCGATTGTTCCTCTTTCTACGACTTTCTATTGTATTCTAGAACTGTTCCCACGGTGTTGTATATTTGTGTGTTATGGTTGTCGATTGTTCCTCTTTCTACGACTTTCTATTGTATTCTAGAACTGTTCTCACAGTGTTGTATATTTGTGTGTTACGGTTGTCAATTGTTCCTCTTTCTACGACTTTCTATTGTATTCTAGAACTGTTCCCACCGTGTTGTATATTTGTGTGTTACGGTTGTCGATTGTTCCTCTTTCTACGACTGTATTCTAGAACTATTCCCACGGTGTTGTATATTTGGGTGTTACGGTTGTCGATTGTTCCTCTTTCTACGACTTTCTATTGTATTCTAGAACTGTTCCCACGGTGTTGTATATTTGTGTGTTACGGTTGTCGATTGTTCCTCTTTCTACGACTTTCTATTGTATTCTAGAACTGTTCCCACGGTGTTGTATATTTGTGTGTTACGGTTGTCGATTGTTCCTCTTTCTATGACTTTCTATTGTATTCTAGAACTGTTCCCATGGTGTTGTATAATTGTGTGTTACGGTTGTCGATGACTTTCTACGACTTTCTATTGTATTCTAGAACTGTTCCCACGGTGTTGTATATTTGTGTGTTACGGTTGTCGATTGTTCCTCTTTCTATGACTTTCTATTGTATTCTAGAACTGTTCCCATGGTGTTGTATAATTGTGTATTACGGTTGTCGATGACTTTCTACGACTTTCTATTGTATTCTAGAACTGTGCCCACGGTGTTGTATATTTGTGTGTTACGGTTGTCGATGACTTTCTACGACTTTCTATTGTATTCTAGAACTGTGCCCACGGTGTTGTATATGTGTGTGTTACGGTTGTCGATGACAATCTACGACTTTCTATTGTATTCTAGAACTGTGCCCACGGTGTTGTATATTTGTGTGTTACGGTTGTCGATGACTTTCTACGACTTTCTATTGTATTCTAGAACTGTGCCCACGGTGTTGTATATTTGTGTGTTACGGTTGTCGATGACTTTCTACGACTTTCTATTGTATTCTAGAACTGTGCCCACGGTGTTGTATATTTGTGTGTTACGGTTGTCGATGACTTTCTACGACTTTCTATTGTATTCTAGAACTGTTCCCACGGTGTTGTATATTTGTGTGATACGGTTGTCGATGACTTTCTGCGACTTTCTATTGTATTCTAGAACTGTTCCCACGGTGTTGTATATTTGTGTGTTACGGTTGTCGATGACTTTCTACGACTTTCTATTGTATTCTAGAACTGTTCCCACGGTGTTGTATATTTGTGTGTTACGGTTGTAGATGACTTTCTACGACTTTCTATTGTATTCTAGAACTGTTCCCACGGTGTTGTATATTTGTGTGTTACGGTTGTAGATGACTTTCTACGACTTTCTATTGTATTCTAGAACTGTGCCCACGGTGTTGTATATTTGTGTGATACGGTTGTCGATGACTTTCTGCGACTTTCTATTGTATTCTAGAACTGTTCCCACGGTGTTGTATATTTGTGTGTTACCGTTGTCGATGACTTTCTACGACTTTCTATTGTATTCTAGAACTGTTCCCACGGTGTTGTATATTTGTGTGTTACGGTTGTAGATGACTTTCTACGACTTTCTATTGTATTCTAGAACTGTTCCCACGGTGTTGTATATTTGTGTGTTACGGTTGTCGATTGTTCCTCTTTCTATGACTTTCTATTGTATTCTAGAACTGTTCCCACGGTGTTGTATATTTGTGTGTTACGGTTGTAGATGACTTTCTACGACTTTCTATTGTATTCTAGAACTGTTCCCATGGTGTTGTATATTTGTGTGTTACGGTTGTCGATGACTTTCTACGACTTTCTATTGTATTCTAGAACTGGTCCCACGGTGTTGTATATTTGTGTGTTACGGTTGTAGATGACTTTCTACGACTTTCTATTGTATTCTAGAACTGTTCCCACGGTGTTGTATATTTGTGTGTTACGGTTGTCGATGACTTTCTACGACTTTCTATTGT
Organism: Bathymodiolus brooksi; assembly: GCA_963680875.1. Lineage (NCBI taxonomy): Eukaryota > Metazoa > Mollusca > Bivalvia > Mytilida > Modiolidae > Bathymodiolus > Bathymodiolus brooksi. The sequence continues at coordinate 138,322,817 of OY804577.1, forward strand.
ATTCTAGAACTGTTCCCACGGTGTTGTATATTTGGTTTTGCATTTCATTGAATACAAACATTTCAATTACTTTAGACTATTATAACTTTTAACATGTTTTTATTTGTGAAAATAAAATAAAATAAAATAATATTATGAATGACGTAGTTAGAGACCTATTGTTGACAAATGAACGATGTTATCATTATCAAGGTTATTCAACTATCAATGTAGAATTTTATTTTTGACCTAATAGTATTTATTGTTTGACAAAGTGCAACTTATACGTACTGTCCTAATTGGTTTATGTAGACATCAAGTATATTTCTGGAGTTAGTATGGCTGTATCTAAGCTAGATGTTAATTACACTTTTCTTGTTTACGTATGGATGATCCCAGATAAGTCAATTACACAGAACAATGTTTTAAGTTCAGAAGGCACGAAGTCATATGTGTTATAAATTACATTTGTATATGTGATTATTTGCATACTTAATTAGTTTGGGTCCATAAAACTAGTTTTACCCCGCCATCTTTTTTTTAATGAAGTGTATGTACTAAGCCAGGAAAGTGAACAGTCGTGTATGTACGTGTAAGAGTGTCGATTTGACTTATGTTTTATTTTATTTTTGGAACAGTTTTGGCTGTGTGGTATTCTTTTTTCATTGTATCTATATAATAATGATGTGATATTATATTGACTATCTTTTATCGTGGCCACTATTTTCGCATAATCAATCCTAACACAACATTAATATTATTATTATACTGACTGTTCACTATGTTCTATGTTCAACAACTGCTACACAATCTCAAAACATATTATTATTTATACACCTTTTAAATATGCACTGTCTTTCTATACGTTTTTAAAAAAAACATTAACGTCTTCTCTACGATTCCAGCAGGTTATGGTATTATTGAGGGGATGCTACTATAATTAATCGTTCAAATGATTCAATCATTTTAAATGCTATTGAGTGAGTGAATGAGTGATTGTTGCTTAACGCCCACGCAGCAATTATTCAGCTATATCATGGCGAGAACAAGTTAATTTTCAATGAGATGATGATGAGGTCCGCTTTGTACTAGACCAACACGCTTAGTTGGATTTGTATAGTGCTAGCTCACTGAAAGAACATTCCACGGATAGACATGTCGCCCCACTGGGAGACATTATCCTGATTCTGCGCCAACCAGTCTTTGATCTTTCTCCTTAATGTTGTGCACTTAGCAGAAAAGCAACAAATACCAATTTTATAGTCTTTAGTTTGACCCACGATCCCACGATCTATCGTACTCGAAGCGAGCATGCTTACCATTACACCACCGATGCGGTTAAATGTTATTGACAATACTATCATGTTTGTAAAGAGTAATTAGGCTTGAAGACGATTCCATAAATTCCCGTGAATTAACAGTCAGTACTCAGAAGACGATTCTATAAATCCCCGTGAATTAACAGTTCAGTACTCAGAAGACGATTCTATAAATCCCCGTCAATTAACAGTTCAGTACTCAGAGGACGATTCTATAAATCCCCGTCAATTAACAGTTCAGTACTCAGAAGACGATTCTATAAATCCCCGTCAATTAACAGTTCAGTACTCAGAAGACGATTCTATAAATCCCCGTCAATTAACAGTCAGTACTCAGAAGACGATTCTATAAATCTCCGTGAATTAACAGTTCAGTACTCAGAAGACGATTCTATAAATCCCCGTGAATTAACAGTCAGTACTCAGAAGACGATTCTATAAATCCCCGTCAATTAACAGTTCAGTACTCAGAAGACGTTTCTATAAATCCTCGTCAATTAACAGTTCAGTACTCAGAAGACGATTCTATAAATCCCCGTCAATTAACAGTTCAGTACTCAGAAGACGATTCTATAAATCCCCGTTAATTAACAGTCAGTACTCAGAAGACGATTCTATAAATCTCCGTGAATTAACAGTTCAGTACTCAGAAGACGATTCTATAAATCCCCGTGAATTAACAGTCAGTACTCAGAAGACGATTCTATAAATCCCCGTCAATTAACAGTTCAGTACTCAGAAGACGGTGACGGAAAATGTCTGAATTGTAAGCTCAAGCGTAACGTTTGAGTTGTGAAATATAAACTACATACGCGGGAGTTGTTGGTGTATTACCAGCAAGGTGTAGAAAATTGTATTATGACAAACTTGAAATCGCCTCTTTTGTCAAATAATCCGGTAGAAGGTTGATTATTGGAAAAATAATACAAAAGGGTGGGCTATGTTTTCAAATTGTTACATCATATGTTAAAATATATTATAACGAACATTTCATAAAGGAATTTGGTTGTCTGATCAAAACTTTCGCCTTTTGATTAAGTTTGATTGGTTACCGATGTTCTTTCGCCTTTTGATTAAGCTTGATTGGTTACCGATGTTCTTTCGCCTTTTGAATAAGTTTGATTGGTTACCGATGTTCTTTCGCCTTTTGATTAAATTTGATTGGTTACCGATGTTCTTTCGCCTTTTGATTAAATTTGATTGATTACCAGTCATATTTCGCCTTTTGATTAAGCTTGATTGGTTACCGATGTTCTTTCGCCTTTTGATTAAATTTGATTGATTACCAGTCATATTTCGCCATGTGATTAAATTTGATTGGTTACCGATGTTCTTTCGCCTTTTCATTAAATTTGATGGGTTATCGGTGTACTTTCGCTTTATTAATGGTTTCCCTTACGACATACGCACGTGTTTCCTTAATATTCAAATGAGTAGGATGTCTGACTATGTATCAAGGGAATGATAAGCATAATACCATCGTGATTGAATGATTCAATTATCTTGTCAGTAGTGTTAACATCTATTATTAAAGAAATATCCCCTTTACAGCCAATGTCTTTGAATTGAATCTGTCTGGTTAATATCGATCTTTGGAGGGTTATGTAGCAACGTAATATCTTAGAAAACATGTTTATCTTCATCATGACCGACAACAAATGAACCAGCGAGGCGTTCAACGTTTATAAATACCCACGAACATACACTGTTTGTTGACAATAACTGTTCTATTTCTCTATATCCCAGAGTGTCCACGGATGGGTTTTTGGCGTTCAAGAAATAGCATTCAAAAAACAAATTTAACAATTATCCAAACTCATGTAAATTACCGTAAAGCTATATAATTTGTATGTATATTTAAATAAATTATATGATTCAATTAGATTAATAAATTGAAAAAATAACTATCTGAAAATTTAGGAAAAATGAGATTACAAAGTGAAATAGTTTGATCTCCTGCAGATATCACGCATAAGAGGTAGATTACATTGTGTAGTAGAGTCTCTCCCGGTCATTTTGAGGTCATAGGTATATGTTAAGATTATTAATCCTCGCTATTTTATAGCTTGATATTTAATAGTTCCAGCCATAAATCTGTCATCATATGTTTTTTAAACTAGGTCTTACAATTGTTACCTATTATGTTGAAATGTATGGTAAAATGAGACAGCCAGTTTTTATTCGTTTTTTATCAAGTTACAGAAAATCTATATTATTTTATGTTGATTTTCTTGTTTTTCACTTTAGATTAAATGACAAGATATTATTGACCTCGACATTTTGTGATGTAGTTGACATTCTTTATAAAAAAAAATAAACAGCAGCAACTCTGAACAACAAAACAATTAACGATCCAACTTACTAGAAAACATAAATATTCTAATTCAAGTTTGTAAAATGTCTTAAAACAACAATAGTAACACAATTATATTACTAAATAAATATTGGAGAAAACGAAGGGGCAAAAAAAGACATTGGCAACAGAGGGCACACAAGACACAGAAACCCCAAAAAGACATTGGCAACAGAGGGCGCACAAGACACAGAAACCCTCCAAAAAAGACATTGGCAACAGAGGGCACACAAGACACAGAAACCCTTCACAAAAAGACATTGGCAACAGAGGGCACACAAGACACAGAAACCCTTCACAAAAAGACATTGGCAACAGAGGGCACACAAGACACAGAAACCCTCCAAAAAAAGACATTGGTAACAGAGGGCACACAAGACACAGAAACCCTCCAAAAAGACATTGGCAACAGAGGGCACACAAGACACAGAAACCCTCCAAAAAAAGATATTGGCAACAGAGGGCACATAAGACGCAGAAACCCCCCAAAAAAGACATTGGCAACAGAGGGCACACAAGACACAGAAACCCTCCAAAAAAAGACATTGGCAACAGAGGGCACATAAGACGCAGAAACCCCCCAAAAAAGACATTGGCAACAGAGGGCACACAAGACACAGAAACCCCCCAAAAGACATTGGCAACAGAGGGCACACAAGACACAGAAACGCCCCCCCCCCCCAAAAAAAAAAGACATTGGCAACAGAGGGCACACAAGACACAGAAACGCCCCCCCCCCCCCCAAAAAAAAGACATTGGTAACAGAGGGCACACAAGACACAGAAACCCCCCAAAAAAGACATTGGCAACAGAGGATACACAAGACACAGAAACCACCCCAAAAAAACACAACACAGAAAGCTGAAAAGATGAGCAACAGTGCCCCCACTAAATGATATACACCTAAGCGAACAAACAATCAAACTTTACACGTGACCCCACTAAATGATATACACCTAAGTGAACAAACAATCAAACTTTACACGTGACCCCACTAAATGATATACACCTAAGTGAACAAACAATCAAACTTTACACTTCAACACAAAGTAACTGAACAGTGCTTGTATTGCTGTTCTACAGTTAAGTGGTACTGTGTTACACATGTATATTATATATATTCGGACTGTACTTCTGAAGGAATTACATATTCTTGTAAGAAATAGTTATAGTATTTAGAAACTGCACACTTCGAGCATAAATATATCTAATAAACCATATTAGTGTGGAAACATTGACTGCTGGGTAGATGATCCCTGGGATTAAGAGTCCACCAGCAGAGGAATCCCTGGCATTAAGAGTCCACCAGGAGAGGAATAGCATGCATTAAGAATCTACAAGAACAATTCAGCTGTAATTCAAAATGTTTGTTCTACTGTTGCCCGGTTTATACTGGTGTTCGTGTTACCTGTTCTTTAGTTTTCTATGTAGTGATTGGTAGATCGTTGTTTGTCCTTTTGTTTTTGTTTTTGTTTTACCCATGATAGTGTCTCTTCTGTGATTTACGGCTTCTCATTACTCATTTGGTATCTTAGATTTACGACTTCTCATTACTCATTTGGTATCTTAGATTTACGGCTTCTCATTACTCATTTGGTATCTTAGATTTACGACTTCTCATTACTCATTTGGTATCTTAGATTTACGGCTTCTCATTACTCATTTGGTATCTTAGATTTACGACTTCTCATTACTCATTTGGTATCTTAGATTTACGGCTTCTCATTACTCATTTGGTATCTTAGATTTACGACTTCTCATTACTCATTTGGTATCTTAGATTTACGGCTTCTCATTACTCATTTGGTATCTTAGATTTACGACTTCTCATTACTCATTTGGTATCTTAGATATGCGACTTCTCATTACTCATTTGGTATCTTAGATCTAAGACTTCTCATTACTCATTTGGTATCTTAGATTTACGACTTCTCATTACTCATTTGGTGTCTTAGATTTACGACTTCTCATTACTCATTTGGTATTTTAGATTTACGACTTCTCATTACTCATTTGGTATCTTAGATTTACGACTTCTCATTACTCATTTGGTATCTTAGATTTACGACTTCTCATTACTCATTTGGTATCTTAGATTTACGACTTCTCATTGCTCATTTGGTATCTTAGATTTACGACTTCTCATTACTCATTTGGTATCTTAGATTTACGACTTCTCATTACTCATATGGTATCTTAGATTTACGACTTCTCATTACTCATTTGGTATCTTCAAACTTTTCTTGTATAACTTTTGCTATGCGAAATAAAACTCGAGCACTGAAATGTCTTGTGATTGTTCACCTTTCCAAACACCGTTAATGTGTTCACAATAATTTAATTTGTACTACACAATGGGTTATCAAGTTCTAACTATCGAGAACGGAAGTCCTTCATTAATATCATTGATTATAAAATATCCATGAAACTTCAATGACTAATTTTATATTGATATAATTAAATAGGAATGAGCAGACGGTTTGTTGGTTACCGTAAAATAATATTGTTTTGTACAGTTACATTTACACATTTAATGCTTGAAAACTTGGTGATCAATAATGTCATACATCACGAAGTGAAAAAGATCACAGAGAGATATTATATTGATTCAAAAAATAGGACACCAATCTAGCAATTTGTTTGAACCTTAATTCTCATTTTAAGTTTCCGAAGTTAAATGATGTAGCAAAATATAAACGTTTTACTGATGGATTAAGAATATGGGTATGTAACGCCATTTTAAAAATTACCGGGGAAAAACAATTGACCTCGCACATAGTACTGACAATATAGACAATTTACGCATACCTATTTGATTATAAAACTAAATGTTTTTGTACGTTATTAATAGAAGTTTATTTTGTCATCGTGGCGGATATGAATCACCCCCTCCTCCCCCCAATGACTGGTGCCTTAGGGTTAAATTGTACCATATTTTGAGTCTTTTAACTTTGGTATTCACATAATATGTGGTTTCGTAATAAGATTTTACAATCATGCATTCTTTGTCCTGTTTGTTTCGTTTTACATCTTTCCTGATAGTAAAGTTGTTCGTAAATCGAAGAAGGACAAACAACACAATGGCTATAGAAAAAGGACAAATTGACAAACAACGATTTACAAAACACCAAGCATTAAGCTAAAGATCGAGTAACATGAATCCCACTGAAAACCGGGGGTGAACTCAGGTGCTCCGGAATGGTAATCAGTTCCTGCTCCACTAGTGGCACTCGCCATGTTACACGAGTTACAAACCTGGTAATCAGTCATTGTATTGTTCTTACAACTGTTTTCTATTCATGATTTATAATTCATATTAGTTCTGTTACGTCTGGTATTTTTGGTTTGTCACATTTAAGGTTCTCCTCTCTCAGGCATATTTGACCTCTGCCGATTTTTAGCTCTCCTACTTAGGCCCTTTGCTTTTCATGTTCCCACAGACTTGTAAGTGTTTGGTTTTGGGCCTACCGGCTGAAGGTTATTCTAGAAACGCGTCGTGAGCACTAAATTAGATATCTACGTTTTATTTAAATAAGATACTGTACATTTGATGGTATTTTACGTCACTGTAAAGAAATGTTACTCTAAAACCATTTTAAATATATAATTGTTATTGGCATTTATTGTCTTGTATGCATCACATCCTATTTTGTGGGGTGGGAGTGGGTTATGGCGTTTAACGCCACTTTCAACAATATTTCAGTTATATCGTGGTGGTCAGTTCTATTGGTAGAGGAAACCGGAGTACCCGGAGAAAACCATCGACATGCCGCAAGTCATTGACAAACACTTTATCACATACTGTTGTATTGAGTACACCTCCCCTGAACGGGATTCAAACTCATAACGTCAGAGGTGGTAGGCATTGATTGCATAGGCAGCTAATAATCCTACGATGACGACCACGACATCCATTTTATATATTATCCACATATATATTTTATAATTTTTTTCCAGTTATATATATGCATGCAAAAAATATAAATTAATGGGTTTTTTTTCTTCTATTTCATATGCTGATTTCCCTGTTGATGATAAAAGGTAGGATAATTTTATTATTTATGTAAGTGTGCCGACTATTCATGTGTAGTACTGTGTCTGTCCATTCCTTACACACCAGAAATCATATTTGTAAACATGATAATATATTAACCTACAAATTAAGCAACATATCATCAATTTTCAGTCATTATCATTTTATTGTTGTTTAACATTTAGATGAATGAATGGAGTCATGATTAACAGAGAAGTTGATCATGATTATGATTAGTAAAAAATGTTAATTGTTAATGTATATATATATATATATATACAAATTATATATAAATTATCTATATGCATATGCATGAAATAATTGTTTTGACCGAGAGGCTAAAGGGTTTATCTTTACGCTTAGCGAATTAGTGCTGCAGTGTACCAACGAAATGGGTTCGAATCCCACCGAGGGAAGAACAATAATTGTTGGCTAAAAATCTAACACTAGTACTGTTGAATTGAAATATTTAAATGCACTATGGTACATATCAACACATTTAGTTTATCGGTTTACAAATATTTTAACCAGTGTAGAGGAAGTTACATTGAATGAGTGAAATTTATTATACATTATATTGAAACATTCAATATATTAGCAATAAATAACAGCAATAAATCGAACAAAGGATGTTAATTTACAAGAATTTATCAAATATTGTATTTTTGCTGTTAGAGTTATTTCCCCTCCTCTTCAGTTCTGAGTTCGGAAATGTAATCATCTTGCAGATTGAATTTTCTATTTATTTTATTGTTTAAGGGATGTACAATATAATGTTATTTTATCAAGGAATTACAACAATTTGTCGAGATTGCAATATTTATTTTCCGTAAATTGTATACCATAATCAATTAGAATATAATAGAATACATATATGATCGAGTTACTACTAAAACAAGAACCAAACCCTCAAAAAATAGATATGATTATATCATGTTACCTCTCTGTACCGAGTAAAGTACACGTTTATACTGAATGAACAGACAGAGGCTTATTGCACGAACACAAACTAGATCTATTTTATAAGTACGACTGTTATGTAAAGATTGTAATATTACCTTCTATCGTTCGGGGTACAAAACTGCTATTCGGAACGTTTTCATTAAATTTGAAATAAATGTGGCTATTCGGGAAAATTTTATATTTTCCCTTTTATATTTTCCCTTACGCAATTGAACCCATCATATAATACAAAACTGACAAGACGGGTTTAATAAAAATATGTCACTAAATGGATCAAGTGTGTTTGTGTTTGAAATAATCAAAATAAATCAATAAATAAATAATGAAATATATTAACGTGTTAGTCATAATTACGTGTGCAAAAATTAATAACAAAACAAAGATAAATGAAAAACAAATCACATAATTATTATAATACAACTATTTTGGTGAATATGGGAAATTAATGTTTTCATCACCTTCGAATAGTACAAGATTAAATGTAAATGTCAACCTTAAAATAGGACAGCTGTCTAGAAACATCAAACATTCAAGTTTATTCTTAATTTTTGAGTCCGTAAGTACATTTGTAATACCTTAGATATAAAATACCTAACTTTATGTTAAAGGAGTACGTTTGCATGTAATACATACTGTATCAAATATTTACCTTATTCCAACAACGTTACCTTATTCATAACATCTAGACAATATTCTTATACCTACCAGTCAAATGTCATACATTATGTGTACAAAAATACACCACACATAAAGTATCAAAAGGCTGCAAAAGAATCACACAAAATAAATAGCACAATTAATTTAAGAGTTATTACCTGAGATGTGATGACAAACAACACAAATTCACGCATAAGTGTTTTGTGGATTGTTATTTGACTTTTCACAATATTGTATTGTCTGTACACTGTATTTGACTTTTCACAATATTGTATTGTCTGTACACTGTATTTGACTTTTCACAATATTGTATTGTCTGTACACTGTATTTGACTTTTCACAATATTGTATTGTCTGTACACTGTATTTGACTTTTCACAATATTGTATTGTCTGTACACTGTATTTGGCTTTTCACAATATTGTATTGTCTGTACACTGTATTTGACTTTTCACAATATTGTATTGTCTGTACACTGTATTTGACTTTTCACAATATTGTATTGTCTGTACACTGTATTTGACTTTTCACAATATTGTATTGTCTGTACACTGTATTTGACTTTTCACAATATTGTATTGTCTGTACACTGTATTTGACTTTTCACAATATTGTATTGTCTGTACACTGTATTTGACTTTTCACAATATTGTATTGTCTGTACACTGTATTTGACTTTTCACAATATTGTATTGTCTGTACACTGTATTTGACTTTTCACAATATTGTATTGTCTGTACACTGTATTTGACTTTTCACAATATTGTATTGTCTGTACACTGTATTTGACTTTTCACAATATTGTATTGTCTGTACACTGTATTTGACTTTTCACAATATTGTATTGTCTGTACACTGTATTTGACTTTTCACAATATTGTATTGTCTGTACACTGTATTTGACTTTTCACAATATTGTATTGTCTGTACACTGTATTTGACTTTTCACAATATTGTATTGTCTGTACACTGTATTTGACTTTTCACAATATTGTATTGTCTGTACACTGTATTTGACTTTTCACAATATTGTATTGTCTGTACACTGTATTTGACTTTTCACAATATTGTATTGTCTGTACACTGTATTTGACTTTTCACAATATTGTATTGTCTGTACACTGTATTTGACTTTTCACAATATTGTATTGTCTGTACACTGTATTTGACTTTTCACAATATTGTATTGTCTGTACACTGTATTTGACTTTTCACAATATTGTATTGTCTGTACACTGTATTTGACTTTTCACAATATTGTATTGTCTGTACACTGTATTTGACTTTTCACAATATTGTATTGTCTGTACACTGTATTTGACTTTTCACAATATTGTATTGTCTGTACACTGTATTTGACTTTTCACAATATTGTATTGTCTGTACACTGTATTTGACTTTTCACAATATTGTATTGTCTGTACACTGTATTTGACTTTTCACAATATTGTATTGTCTGTACACTGTATTTGACTTTTCACAATATTGTATTGTCTGTACACTGTATTTGACTTTTCACAATATTGTATTGTCTGTACACTGTATTTGACTTTTCACAATATTGTATTGTCTGTACACTGTATTTGACTTTTCACAATATTGTATTGTCTGTACACTGTATTTGACTTTTCACAATATTGTATTGTCTGTACACTGTATTTGACTTTTCACAATATTGTATTGTCTGTACACTGTATTTGACTTTTCACAATATTGTATTGTCTGTACACTGTATTTGACTTTTCACAATATTGTATTGTCTGTACACTGTATTTGACTTTTCACAATATTGTATTGTCTGTACACTGTATTTGACTTTTCACAATATTGTATTGTCTGTACACTGTATTTGACTTTTCACAATATTGTATTGTCTGTACACTGTATTTGACTTTTCACAATATTGTATTGTCTGTACACTGTATTTGACTTTTCACAATATTGTATTGTCTGTACACTGTATTTGACTTTTCACAATATTGTATTGTCTGTACACTGTATTTGACTTTTCACAATATTGTATTGTCTGTACACTGTATTTGACTTTTCACAATATTGTATTGTCTGTACACTGTATTTGACTTTTCACAATATTGTATTGTCTGTACACTGTATTTGACTTTTCACAATATTGTATTGTCTGTACACTGTATTTGACTTTTCACAATATTGTATTGTCTGTACACTGTATTTGACTTTTCACAATATTGTATTGTCTGTACACTGTATTTGACTTTTCACAATATTGTATTGTCTGTACACTGTATTTGACTTTTCACAATATTGTATTGTCTGTACACTGTATTTGACTTTTCACAATATTGTATTGTCTGTACACTGTATTTGACTTTTCACAATATTGTATTGTCTGTACACTGTATTTGACTTTTCACAATATTGTATTGTCTGTACACTGTATTTGACTTTTCACAATATTGTATTGTCTGTACACTGTATTTGACTTTTCACAATATTGTATTGTCTGTACACTGTATTTGACTTTTCACAATATTGTATTGTCTGTACACTGTATTTGACTTTTCACAATATTGTATTGTCTGTACACTGTATTTGACTTTTCACAATATTGTATTGTCTGTACACTGTATTTGACTTTTCACAATATTGTATTGTCTGTACACTGTATTTGACTTTTCACAATATTGTATTGTCTGTACACTGTATTTGACTTTTCACAATATTGTATTGTCTGTACACTGTATTTGACTTTTCACAATATTGTATTGTCTGTACACTGTATTTGACTTTTCACAATATTGTATTGTCTGTACACTGTATTTGACTTTTCACAATATTGTATTGTCTGTACACTGTATTTGACTTTTCACAATATTGTATTGTCTGTACACTGTATTTGACTTTTCACAATATTGTATTGTCTGTACACTGTATTTGACTTTTCACAATATTGTATTGTCTGTACACTGTATTTGACTTTTCACAATATTGTATTGTCTGTACACTGTATTTGACTTTTCACAATATTGTATTGTCTGTACACTGTATTTGACTTTTCACAATATTGTATTGTCTGTACACTGTATTTGACTTTTCACAATATTGTATTGTCTGTACACTGTATTTGACTTTTCACAATATTGTATTGTCTGTACACTGTATTTGACTTTTCACAATATTGTATTGTCTGTACACTGTATTTGACTTTTCACAATATTGTATTGTCTGTACACTGTATTTGACTTTTCACAATATTGTATTGTCTGTACACTGTATTTGACTTTTCACAATATTGTATTGTCTGTACACTGTATTTGACTTTTCCCAATATTGTATTGTCTGTACACTGTATTTGACTTTTCCCAATATTGTATTGTCTGTACACTGTATTTGACTTTTCACAATATTGTATTGTCTGTACACTGTATTTGACTTTTCACAATATTGTATTGTCTGTACACTGTATTTGACTTTTCACAATATTGTATTGTCTGTACACTGTATTTGACTTTTCACAATATTGTATTGTCTGTACACTGTATTTGACTTTTCACAATATTGTATTGTCTGTACACTGTATTTGACTTTTCACAATATTGTATTGTCTGTACACTGTATTTGACTTTTCACAATATTGTATTGTCTGTACACTGTATTTGACTTTTCACAATATTGTATTGTCTGTACACTGTATTTGACTTTTCACAATATTGTATTGTCTGTACACTGTATTTGACTTTTCACAATATTGTATTGTCTGTACACTGTATTTGACTTTTCACAATATTGTATTGTCTGTACACTGTATTTGACTTTTCACAATATTGTATTGTCTGTACACTGTATTTGACTTTTCACAATATTGTATTGTCTGTACACTGTATTTGACTTTTCACAATATTGTATTGTCTGTACACTGTATTTGACTTTTCACAATATTGTATTGTCTGTACACTGTATTTGACTTTTCACAATATTGTATTGTCTGTACACTGTATTTGACTTTTCACAATATTGTATTGTCTGTACACTGTATTTGACTTTTCACAATATTGTATTGTCTGTACACTGTATTTGACTTTTCACAATATTGTATTGTCTGTACACTGTATTTGACTTTTCACAATATTGTATTGTCTGTACACTGTATTTGACTTTTCACAATATTGTATTGTCTGTACACTGTATTTGACTTTTCACAATATTGTATTGTCTGTACACTGTATTTGACTTTTCACAATATTGTATTGTCTGTACACTGTATTTGACTTTTCACAATATTGTATTGTCTGTACACTGTATTTGACTTTTCACAATATTGTATTGTCTGTGCACTGTATTTGACTTTTCACAATATTGTATTGTCTGTGCACTGTATTTGACTTTTCACAATATTGTATTGTCTGTGCACTGTATTTGACTTTTCACAATATTGTATTGTCTGTACACTGTATTTGACTTTTCACAATATTGTATTGTCTGTACACTGTATTTGACTTTTCACAATATTGTATTGTCTGTACACTGTATTTGACTTTTCACAATATTGTATTGTCTGTACACTGTATTTGACTTTTCACAATATTGTATTGTCTGTGCACTGTATTTGACTTTTCACAATATTGTATTGTCTGTGCACTGTATTTGACTTTTCACAATATTGTATTGTCTGTGCACTGTATTTGACTTTTCACAATATTGTATTGTCTGTGCACTGTATTTGACTTTTCACAATATTGTATTGTCTGTGCACTGTATTTGACTTTTCACAATATTGTATTGTCTGTGCACTGTATTTGACTTTTCACAATATTGTATTGTCTGTACACTGTATTTGACTTTTCACAATATTGTATTGTCTGTACACTGTATTTGACTTTTCACAATATTGTATTGTCTGTACACTGTATTTGACTTTTCACAATATTGTATTGTCTGTACACTGTATTTGACTTTTCACAATATTGTATTGTCTGTACACTGTATTTGACTTTTCACAATATTGTATTGTCTGTACACTGTATTTGACTTTTCACAATATTGTATTGTCTGTACACTGTATTTGACTTTTCACAATATTGTATTGTCTGTACACTGTATTTGACTTTTCACAATATTGTATTGTCTGTACACTGTATTTGACTTTTCACAATATTGTATTGTCTGTACACTGTATTTGACTTTTCACAATATTGTATTGTCTGTACACTGTATTTGACTTTTCACAATATTGTATTGTCTGTACACTGTATTTGACTTCTGATCACCCTTTGGTTATGATGAACTTTGAACTTTAGATTAGGATTTTACGTTTTGTGTTAGGTGTTGAGAATGTAATTCAAGTTTGTTCGTCTCATGCTAAATATTGATTGAATTTGTTTTATCTTTGTTCATTAGACGTAATCACAATATAGATAAATTAGCCGTATCATCATCAATTATACATGATATTAAACACTGATAAAGTTAACTGTGCTTACCTACACACCAATTATTTTACTGACAATTTGTGGAGATCAGACGAAGATCTGTAGTAATTAATCTATACAAGGAAGATTTATAGTAATTAATCTATACAACGAAGATTTATAGTAATTAATCTATACAACACGTGTAAAGTAATTTGTATATGGTACATAAGTATCAGAACTGTTGATGAGCACGTTATCTACTCTATAATATTATTTTCGGCTATTTATTGATGGCTGTTGATGCTTCCTGTCACACATAGGGCAAGTATTATATATACCACCAGTCTTGCTAATTAACTTATTCAAGCAAAAATAACCGCACCGGTGGCGTAATGGTTAGCTTCTCCTCTAATCGCACAGCATTCAGGAGAAAGAGCAAAGACTAGTTGACTCGGAATCAGAATAATGTGTCCGAGTGGAGCGACATGTTTACCCGCGGACTGTTGTTTCAGTGAGCTAGTACTATACAAATCCAACTCAGCGTGTTGGTCTAGAACAAAACGGATCTCATCATTATCTCATTGAAAATTAACTTGTTCTCGCCATAATATAGCTGAAAAATTGCTGAATTTGCGTTAAGCAACAATCTCACTCACTCACTATTTAAACAAACGAATCCGAAGGATGAGCTTGTTTAAATAAGTTCATGAGTAAGACACGTGGTATATGTTGTGTAACAGAAATGAAATGATTGACATTTTTTTAGCTATGGTGCAACATTCAGACTTACAGGTTGTACCATGGTATACGCCCTACCTATTTGCATTTGGATTCAACATCTAGTTTTAATATTAATTGAGTATGATACAATATCAATTCCAGATAATAGACCATGGTATTCAACAAACAAATAAAAACATCAACAAAAAAAAAAAAATCATTTATGTTACAATATCAAATACCTGTATTAACGATGAAAGAAGTACACGTCCCAATGTAATTTTATCTTAATTACTATGAATTTAATAAAATGGAATTGTGTAAAATGAAACAGCAGACCATTTAACTTGAAGGGGGGGGGGGGAGGAAAAAAGATAATCTGATTCAGAGTTGTTGTCATATAACCTAATGAATACTATTCTAGATGTTACAGTTAACATGATGAGAAAGACTTTTTGTTTCGTTCAGAATTTCTTTTTCGGACAACACGAGTTAGAATATTTATTTTTTTTGTCGCGCAAAGCGTGAATTTTTTTTCCAGAATTCAACATTAGATTATATGACAAAAACTCTGAATCAGATTTTTTTTTTCCCTCCACCAAAATCATAATATTTTTTTCAGCAACATTGGGAATCAGAATATTTTTTTAGAAAAAAACATAACCCCCGCCCCCCCGCACCTTCAAGTTAAATGGTCGTTCCCTTATAGCTACATGTGAGGCTAATAGGCTATGCAGTATGAGATAAATATTAGTAAGGTAATGTTGTAAAAAATTTCACCGTTGTGTTCGCCATCAGAATGAAATAGCGAATACAACAAACTTTCACGATTGTCAGCTGTAAAACGATTGTTACAATGTAATATATTGTAAGACTTCTAACGATGTGTCAGACATTGCCCGCTAACGACGTCTCACATGATTCGCTAGGGACGTGTCTAACTTGGTCCGTAAACGACGTCTCTAATGTGTTCCGCTACCGACATGTCTTACTCGGTCCATTAATGACGTGTCTAACATGGTCATTTAACGACGTGTCTAACGTGATCCGTTAATGACGTGTCTAACATGGTCATTTAACGACGTGTCTAACGTGATCCGTTAATGACGTGTCTAACGTGATCCGTTAATGACGTGTCTAACATGGTTATTTAACGACGTGTCTAACGTGATCCGTTAATGACGTGTCTAACGTGGTCCGTTAATGACATGTCTAACGTGGTCCGTTAATGACGTGTCTAGCGTGGTCCGTTAACGACATGTCTAACGTGGTCCGTTAACTACGTCTTTAATGTGTTCCGTTAACGACATGTCTTACTCTGTCCAATAACGGCATGTCTTACTCTGTCCATTAACGACAGGTCTTACTCGTTCAGTTAACGACGTGTCTAACGTGTTCCGTTAACGACATGTCTTACTCGGTTCGTTAGCGACATATCTTACTCGGTCCGTTAACGACGTGTCTAACGTGGTTCTTTAATGGCATGTCTTGCTTGGTCTGTTAACGACGTGTCTAATGTGGTCCTTTAACGACATCTCTTACTTGGTCCGCTAACTACGCCTGAATGATTTGCTAGCGACGTGTCTTACTCGGTCCGTTAACGACATGTCGTACTTGGTCCGCTAACTACTTGTTTGACACGGTCCACTAACGATTTGCTTGGCATGGTCCACTAAAGATGTGTCTGGTCAATCTTTAATTTTCAGTGTAGTGTTTTGAAGATTGTTGTACTTATGTCCTTTTTCTTTTGGTCATCCTATTAATTGTCCTTCGATTAGCGGCTTCTTGTTACTCCTTTGATATCTTCAAATATTTGTTGTTTTCTTCACAATTTGTACGTTTTACAACAAAATAACTTTGATAAGAACGTGTTAATTGAAGATAAAATTGTTTATTTTGGCTTTTAATAACTTTAGTCTCTAAACCAATGTTACAAAGGTTGCAGAGTTATAAATAACTTTAGTCTCTAAACCAATGTTACAAAGGTTGCAGAGTTATAAATAACTTTAGTCTCTAAACCAATGTTACAAAGAAGGAAAAAGGTTTGATGCCATAAACTACGTCCGGTATCACTAACTTGTATTGCCTGCATGATCATGGAACACATTATAACAAGTAGCATCATGACCTATGTGGACCAGCACCAAATACTAAATCCATTTCAACACGGCTTTCGGAAGGGACTCTCCTGTGATACCCAACTGGTGGAGTTTATCGATGACATCACAAACAACCTGGATGTAGGCCGACAAACCGATTGCTTGATTATGAATTTTAGCAAGGTATTTGACAAAGTGAGCCATTGCCTCTTAACACATAATTAGATGATTATGGGGTAAGAAGAAAAAGTAACATCTGGATCCGAAATTTCCTAAGCAACAGGCCGTAGTAGTAGAGGGAGAAACATCAGACTACATCAATGTGGAATCAGGAGTACCTCAAATCTCAGTACTTGGACCAAGCCTATTACTGTATTATATCAATGATATGCCAGAAAACATCAAATCTACAGTTAGACTGTTCGCCGACGACAACATTGTTTGCCTAACAATTACATCATATGTGGACAGAGTACACCTCCAGAAAGACCTTGACAGACTAGCTCATTGGGAACAAACTTGGAAAATGAGCTTCCATCCAGAAAAATGTAATGTCTTGTCAATTACCAAGAAGCGTAACCCGGTGACAAATTGCTATGTTCTTCATGGCCATCAGCTAGAACAAGTTCAGTCAGCTAAATATCTAGGTGTGTCTATCACATCAGATATGAAGTGGAGCGAACACATCACCAACATCTGCAAGAAAGCAAACAACACCTTAAGTTTCTTGAAGAGAAATCGCAGCATCAGTAGCTCAAATCTAAAGGAAAAAGCATACCAGTCACTAGTTAGACCAACCCTGGAGTATGCTTGTACAACCTGGGATCCATATCAGCAGAATAATAAACACCGTATTGAGATGGTCCAGCGAAGAGCAGCAAGGTATGTGAAAAACCGATATCACAACACCTCATCCGTTACAGAAATCATCGGACAACTGCAGTGGACATCATTAGAAGAAAGAAGGAAAACAGCCAGACTAATCCTACTATGCAAAATATCAAATGGATTAGTACAAATTGATGCTGCAGATAGGCTAATCACTCCATCACGATTTAGCAGAAATATGAATAGAAAAGCATTCCAAATCCCAGCATGCCATTCCACCGCAAGGAGGGAATCATTATATCCACGGACTATAAAGGATTGGAATGCTCTTCCAGCCATTACAGTGACCTTCACGAGTCTTGCCACTTTCAAGACTCTGCTCCGACCGTAATATCAGGAGCCTTGTTTTTATTTGCACCTCTTTAAATGTACAGCACCTTAATGAACGTTTTTTTGTGTAATTTATTTTCATGTGCACACCGGAAAGTGGCAGAATAATCAACAGTTTGATGGCGGCCACTCAGCGGTAGAAAGTTGCGGAGTTACAAATAACTTTAGTGTCTAAACCAATGTTACAAAGGTTGCAGAGTTATAAATAACTTTAGTCTCTAAACCAATATTACAAAGGTTGCAGAGTTACAAATAACTTTAGTCTCTAAACCAATGTTACAAAGAGTTTCAAATATCATGCCTGCAATCAGTTAAAGACAGCTGACAGGTAAAAGTAGCATTGACGTCAATCGCTTGACAAATACCAATAAACACGAAAACCATCTGTTGGTAAAGGGGAACACTGTACTTAGCCTGTTAGAATTTCAAGCAAATCAACATTAATTAAATATATCAATTTGATATGATAATCAGTGGAAATGTATTGGGTTTAAGGAATAATTTGATCTAATATGATGGTGAATCTGAAAACCAACCTTTAGAGTGATACGACGGTATACAATTGTATCCTTAGATTCATAATTAAATACTACGTGTCTTATAACAAGATTACGTTCTATTCAGACAGTATTGATTCACTTGATATTGGCCTTAAAGTTCTAAGACATTTATATATCATACAAATCATCTTTCTAACGTGTAAGCAAAAACGAATTGGCGGTTGAACTGCTTGATCCTGTGTGTATGTAATGTGACTCACTTGTTACCTTTAGTTTGCTATATAAACAAAGGACAATATATAGAAATGAAGATGTTATGTTTTTGCAGAAAACATACAGTACCGTTAGAACGTGTGGGGAATATGCTTTCCAAGCGTAACTGGTCGTGTGCTACATGCGGAGTAGAAACTGATACCCTTCCGGAGCACCTAAGCTCACCTTCGGTATTTCGTTGGGTTGATGTTGCCCAATGTGTAGTTTTCAGTGTAGTGTTTTGGAGATCATAGTTTCTCCCTTATCTTTTTGGCCATTGTATTGTCTGTCCTTAAATTTACAGCTTATGATTACCCCTTTGGAATCTTCAAACTCTTCGTACATGAATATGTTATTATTCGAATGTATTCCTGATTTCGATTGTTGCATAACTGATGTATCTTTTATCAGATGAAATTACTGTTATAGTATATCCATGGCTTCGATCTTTGTCTAACGTCTATGTCTTTTTATCTCTTAGTATTCACTGACCCTGTTTTTATACAATCCAATGCTGGTAGGTTTTTTTCTCCTATCTGTGATAACTTGTGGCATTTCTAAGTTGAAGCGAATCTATGCAGGTTTATCATTACTGTGTTGTATTTGATCATGTTTGTATTTATTTGATCGTTGAAAATCTAGTTAGCAAATCCGACATATAAATCTGCGTATGTTTTGTTTATCTAAGATAAAGGATTTACACATGCTAAGCCCATTAATCTCACTTTCATGTATATTAATGATACTCTGTCAATTAATAATCCAATCAAAGCTAATTGGATTCCATTAATACACCCCAAAGATAAAAGTAACAACAGAAACAGCATCCTCTGCCTCATTTCTTGACATGCACCTCAAATTTGACATCAATGGTCAGCTTTCAACCAGATTGTATGACAAAAGAGACGGTTTCAATTTTGTCATTAAAATTTTCTAGCATTGATAGTAATATACCAACCGCTCCTGCTTATGGCGTTCATAATTCAGCCGTTACTGGTCAATGATGGACATATGTTGGTCACAGACGCCTCACTCACTTTTATCAGGGTTCTAATGCCAGGTTTAAGAAGAGTTTGAAAATACCAAATGGGGTAATCAGAATCTGTATATCGAAGAAGAACAGACAAAACAATGGCCAAAAGCAAAAATACAATATCAGTGTGATCAGGAAGTGTTTTTGTCATTGCTTCACAGAACAATACAACACAATACTCGTATATAGATGTTATTACCCACAATTCCCAGAGTGAGTGAGTGATTGTTGTTTAACGCCAACTCAGCATGGCGAGAACAAGTAAATTTTTAATAAAATGATGATGAAGTCCGCTTTGTACTAGATCAACACGCTTAGCTGGATTTTTATAGTACTAGCTCACTGAAACAACAGTCCGCGTATAAACATGTCGCCCCACTCGAACACATCATCCTGATTCCGATCCAACCATTCTTCGCTCTTTCTCCTTAATGTTGTGTCGTTAGCGGAGAAGCAACATATGCCATGTTTGTAGTCTCTGGTTTGAACCGATCGGGGCTTGAACCTACGATCTAACAATTCCCAGAAGATACAAGTCACGATAGATATTATGTACAATTAACATTACCATGACTTACTTAAATCCTATCTTAATTAAAGCTAGAGGGATGTTAGGTTTTTTCACGGACAAAGATCTATGAATGTTTGTTCCTGAGGTCGACCCTAACACTAACCTTTAGTTTCACGGACAAAGATCTATGAATGTTTTTTCCTGAGGTCGACCCTAACACTAACCTTTAGTTTCACGGACAAAGATCTATGAATGTTTTTTCCTGAGGTCAACCCTAACACTAACCTTTAGTTTCACGGACAAAGATCTATGAATGTTTTTTCCTGAGGTCGACCCCAACTCTAACCTTTAGTTTCACGGACAAAGATCTATGAATATTTTTTCCTGAGGTCAACCCTAACACTAACATTTAGTTTAACGGACAAAGATGTATGAATGTTGTAATCTGTCTGTATATTGTTTTCCCTTACGTCGATATGTACATCTAATATTGATTGGTTTCTTCTTGGCATTTTATTTATTGTTAGAATTGATAATACTTGCATGCTTACAGGCTAGACATGATGGATATAATGACACCTATAAAACCTTGTATATATATATATATACCTCATAGCAATAAACCACAATATAGTGTATACACAGGCACATATGGACAGTCATATACAAGTGCCTGTGCCAAATCAAGAAAGTAAGTGAGCGGTCCTGTATATTTTAGTGTCCTGTATATTTTAGTGTGGTATACACTGACACCTAAATACACTCATATATACAAACAAATAAACCACAATATACCACAACAATGTGTATACACTGACACCTAAATACACTCATATATACAAACAAATAAACCACAATATACCACAACAAAGTGTATACACTGACACCTAAATACACTCATATATACAAACAAATAAACCACAATATACCACAACAAAGTGTATACACTGACACCTAAATACACTCATATATACAAACAAATAAACCACAATATACCACAACAAAGTGTATACATTGACACCTAAATACACTCATATATACAAACAAATAAACCACAATATACCACAACAAAGTGTATACACTGACACCTAAATACACTCATATATACAAACAAATAAACCACATTATACCACAACAAAGTGTATACACTGACACCTAAATACACTCATATATACAAACAAATAAACCACAATATACCACAACAAAGTGTATACACTGACACCTAAATACACTCATATATACAAACAAATAAACCACAATATACCACAACAAGGTGTATACACTGACACCTAAATACACTCATATATACAAACAAATAAACCACAATATACCACAACAAAGTGTATACACTGACACCTAAATACACTCATATATACAAACAAATAAACCACAATATACCACAACAAGGTGTATACACTGACACCTAAATACACTCATATATACAAACAAATAAACCACAATATACCACAACAAAGTGTATACACTGACACCTAAATACACTCATATATACAAACAAATAAACCACATTATACCACAACAAAGTGTATACACTGACACCTAAATACACTCATATATACAAACAAATAAACCACAATATACCACAACAAGGTGTATACACTGACACCTAAATACACTCATATATACAAACAAATAAACCACAATATACCACAACAAAGTGTATACACTGACACCTAAATACACTCATATATACAAACAAATAAACCACAATATACCACAACAAGGTGTATACATTGACACCTAAATACACTCATATATACAAACAAATAAACCACAATATACCACAACAAGGTGTATACACTGACACCTAAATACACTCATATATACAAACAAATAAACCACAATATACCACAACAAAGTGTATACACTGACACCTAAATACACTCATATATACAAACAAATAAACCACAATATACCACAACAGAGTGTATACACTGACACCTAAATACACTCATATATACAAACAAATAAACCACAATATACCACAACAAAGTGTATACACTGACACCTAAATACACTCATATATACAAACAAATAAACCACAATATACCACAACAACGTGTATACACTGACACCTAAATACACTCATATATACAAACAAATAAACCACAATATACCACAACAAAGTGTATACACTGACACCTAAATACACTCATATATACAAACAAATAAACCACAATATACCACAACAAGGTGTATACACTGACACCTAAATACACTCATATATACAAACAAATAAACCACAATATACCACAACAAGGTGTATACACTGACACCTAAATACACTCATATATACAAACAAATAAACCACAATATACCACAACAAAGTGTATACACTGACACCTAAATACACTCATATATACAAACAAATAAACCACAATATACCACAACAAGGTGTATACACTGACACCTAAATACACTCATATATACAAACAAATAAACCACAATATACCACAACAATGTGTATACACTGACACCTAAATACACTCATATATACAAACAAATAAACCACAATATACCACAACAAAGTGTATACACTGACACCTAAATACACTCATATATACAAACAAATAAACCACAATATACCACATCAAAGTGTATACACTGACACCTAAATACACTCATATATACAAACAAATAAACCACAATATACCACAACAAAGTGTATACACTGACACCTAAATACACTCATATATACAAACAAATAAACCACAATATACCACAACAGAGTGTATACACTGACACCTAAATACACTCATATATACAAACAAATAAACAACAATATACCACAACAAAGTGTATACACTGACACCTAAATACACTCATATATACAAACAAATAAACCACAATATACCACAACAAAGTGTATACACTGACACCTAAATACACTCATATATACAAACAAATAAACCACAATATACCACAACAATGTGTATACACTGACACCTAAATACACTCATATATACAAACAAATAAACCACAATATACCACAACAAAGTGTATATACTGACACCTAAATACACTCATATATACAAACAAATAAACCACAATATACCACAACAAAGTGTATACATTGACACCTAAATACACTCATATATACAAACAAATAAACCACAATATACCACAACAAAGTGTATACACTGACACCTAAATACACTCATATATACAAACAAATAAACCACATTATACCACAACAAAGTGTATACACTGACACCTAAATACACTCATATATACAAACAAATAAACCACAATATACCACAACAGAGTGTATACACTGACACCTAAATACACTCATATATACAAACAAATAAACCACAATATACCACAACAAAGTGTATACATTGACACCTAAATACACTCATATATACAAACAAATAAACCACAATATACCACAACAAGGTGTATACACTGACACCTAAATACACTCATATATACAAACAAATAAACCACAATATACCACAACAAGTGTATACACTGACACCTAAATACACTCATATATACAAACAAATAAACCACAATATACCACAACAAGGTGTATACATTGACACCTAAATACACTCATATATACAAACAAATAAACCACAATATACCACAACAAGGTGTATACACTGACACCTAAATACACTCATATATACAAACAAATAAACCACAATATACCACAACAAAGTGTATACACTGACACCTAAATACACTCATATATACAAACAAATAAACCACAATATACCACAACAGAGTGTATACACTGACACCTAAATACACTCATATATACAAACAAATAAACCACAATATACCACAACAAAGTGTATACACTGACACCTAAATACACTCATATATACAAACAAATAAACCACAATATACCACAACAAGGTGTATACACTGACACCTAAATACACTCATATATACAAACAAATAAACCACAATATACCACAACAAAGTGTATACACTGACACCTAAATACACTCATATATACAAACAAATAAACCACAATATACCACAACAAGGTGTATACACTGACACCTAAATACACTCATATATACAAACAAATAAACCACAATATACCACAACAAAGTGTATACACTGACACCTAAATACACTCATATATACAAACAAATAAACCACAATATACCACAACAAGGTGTATACACTGACACCTAAATACACTCATATATACAAACAAATAAACCACAATATACCACAACAAAGTGTATACACTGACACCTAAATACACTCATATATACAAACAAATAAACCACATTATACCACAACAAAGTGTATACACTGACACCTAAATACACTCATATATACAAACAAATAAACCACAATATACCACAACAAAGTGTATACACTGACACCTAAATACACTCATATATACAAACAAATAAACCACAATATACCACAACAAGGTGTATACACTGACACCTAAATACACTCATATATACAAACAAATAAACCACAATATACCACAACAAAGTGTATACACTGACACCTAAATACACTCATATATACAAACAAATAAACCACAATATACCACAACAAAGTGTATACATTGACACCTAAATACACTCATATATACAAACAAATAAACCACAATATACCACAACAAGTGTATACACTGACACCTAAATACACTCATATATACAAACAAATAAACCACAATATACCACAACAAAGTGTATACACTGACACCTAAATACACTCATATATACAAACAAATAAACCACAATATACCACAACAAAGTGTATACACTGACACCTAAATACACTCATATATACAAACAAATAAACCACAATATACCACAACAAAGTGTATACACTGACACCTAAATACACTCATATATACAAACAAATAAACCACAATATACCACAACAAGGTGTATACACTGACACCTAAATACACTCATATATACAAACAAATAAACCACAATATACCACAACAAAGTGTATACACTGACACCTAAATACACGCATATATACAAACAAATAAACCACAATATACCACAACAGAGTGTATACACTGACACCTAAATACACTCATATATACAAACAAATAAACCACAATATACCACAACAAGGTGTATACACTGACACCTAAATACACTCATATATACAAACAAATAAACCACAATATACCACAACAAAGTGTATACACTGACACCTAAATACACTCATATATACAAACAAATAAACCACAATATACCACAACAAGGTGTATACACTGACACCTAAATACACTCATATATACAAACAAATAAACCACAATATACCACAACAATGTGTATACACTGGACACCTAAATACACTCATATATACAAACAAATAAACCACAATATACCACAACAAAGTGTATACACTGACACCTAAATACACTCATATATACAAACAAATAAACCACAATATACCACAACAAGGTGTATACACTGACACCTAAATACACTCATATATACAAACAAATAAACCACAATATACCACAACAAGGTATATACACTGACACCTAAATACACTCATATATACAAACAAATAAACCACAATATACCACAACAAAGTGTATACACTGACACCTAAATACACTCATATATACAAACAAATAAACCACAATATACCACAACAAGGTGTATACACTGACACCTAAATACACTCATATATACAAACAAATAAACCACAATATACCACAACAATGTGTATACACTGACACCTAAATACACTCATATATACAAACAAATAAACCACAATATACCACATCAAAGTGTATACACTGACACCTAAATACACTCATATATACAAACAAATAAACCACAATATCCACAACAAAGTGTATACACTGACACCTAAATACACTCATATATACAAACAAATAAACCACATTATACCACAACAAAGTGTATACACTGACACCTAAATACACTCATATATACAAACAAATAAACCACAATATACCACAACAAAGTGTATACACTGACACCTAAATACACTCATATATACAAACAAATAAACCACAATATACCACAACAAGGTGTATACACTGACACCTAAATACACTCATATATACAAACAAATAAACCACAATATACCACAACAGAGTGTATACACTGACACCTAAATACACTCATATATACAACCAAATAAACCACAATATACCACAACAAAGTGTATACACTGACACCTAAATACACTCATATATACAAACAAATAAACCACAATATACCACAACAACGTGTATACACTGACACCTAAATACACTCATATATACAAACAAATAAACCACAATATACCACAACAAAGTGTATACACTGACACCTAAATACACTCATATATACAAACAAATAAACCACAATATACCACAACAGAGTGTATACACTGACACCTAAATACACTCATATATACAAACAAATAAACCACAATATACCACAACAAAGTGTATACACTGACACCTAAATACACTCATATATACAAACAAATAAACCACAATATACCACAACAAGGTGTATACACTGACACCTAAATACACTCATATATACAAACAAATAAACCACAATATACCACAACAAAGTGTATACACTGACACCTAAATACACTCATATATACAAACAAATAAACCACAATATACCACAACAAGGTGTATACACTGACACCTAAATACACTCATATATACAAACAAATAAACCACAATATACCACAACAAGGTATATACACTGACACCTAAATACACTCATATATACAAACAAATAAACCACAATATACCACAACAAATTGTATACACTGACACCTAAATACACTCATATATACAAACAAATAAACCACAATATACCACAACAAGGTGTATACACTGACACCTAAATACACTCATATATACAAACAAATAAACCACAATATACCACAACAATGTGTATACACTGACACCTAAATACACTCATATATACAAACAAATAAACCACAATATACCACAACAAAGGTGTATACACTGACACCTAAATACACTCATATATACAAACAAATAAACCACAATATACCACAACAAAGTGTATACACTGACACCTAAATACACTCATATATACAAACAAATAAACCACATTATACCACAACAAAGTGTATACACTGACACCTAAATACACTCATATATACAAACAAATAAACCACAATATACCACAACAAAGTGTATACACTGACACCTAAATACACTCATATATACAAACAAATAAACCACAATATACCACAACAAGTGTATACACTGACACCTAAATACACTCATATATACAAACAAATAAACCACAATATACCACAACAGAGTGTATACACTGACACCTAAATACACTCATATATACAAACAAATAAACCACAATATACCACAACAAAGGTGTATACATTGACACCTAAATACACTCATATATACAAACAAATAAACCACAATATACCACAACAAGGTGTATACACTGACACCTAAATACACTCATATATACAAACAAATAAACCACAATATACCACAACAAAGTGTATACACTGACACCTAAATACACTCATATATACAAACAAATAAACCACAATATACCACAACAGAGTGTATACACTGACACCTAAATACACTCATATATACAAACAAATAAACCACAATATACCACAACAAAGTGTATACACTGACACCTAAATACACTCATATATACAAACAAATAAACCACAATATACCACAACAAGGTGTATACACTGACACCTAAATACACTCATATATACAAACAAATAAACCACAATATACCACAACAAAGTGTATACACTGACACCTAAATACACTCATATATACAAACAAATAAACCACAATATACCACAACAGGTGTATACACTGACACCTAAATACACTCATATATACAAACAAATAAACCACAATATACCACAACAAAGTGTATACACTGACACCTAAATACACTCATATATACAAACAAATAAACCACAATATACCACAACAAAGTGTATACACTGACACCTAAATACACTCATATATACAAACAAATAAACCACAATATACCACAACAGAGTGTATACACTGACACCTAAATACACTCATATATACAAACAAATAAACCACAATATACCACAACAAAGTGTATACACTGACACCTAAATACACTCATATATACAAACAAATAAACCACAATATACCACAACAAGGTGTATACACTGACACCTAAATACACTCATATATACAAACAAATAAACCACAATATACCACAACAAAGTGTATACACTGACACCTAAATACACTCATATATACAAACAAATAAACCACAATATACCACAACAGAGTGTATACACTGACACCTAAATACACTCATATATACAAACAAATAAACCACAATATACCACAACAAAGTGTATACACTGACACCTAAATACACTCATATATACAAACAAATAAACCACAATATACCACAACAAGTGTATACACTGACACCTAAATACACTCATATATACAAACAAATAAACCACAATATACCACAACAAAGTGTATACACTGACACCTAAATACACTCATATATACAAACAAATAAACCACAATATACCACAACAGAGTGTATACACTGACACCTAAATACACTCATATATACAAACAAATAAACCACAATATACCACAACAAGGTGTATACACTGACAACTAAATACACTCATATATACAAAACAAATAAACCACAATATACCACAACAAAGTGTATACACTGACACCTAAATACACTCATATATACAAACAAATAAACCACAATATACCACAACAAGGTGTATACACTGACACCTAAATACACTCATATATACAAACAAATAAACCACAATATACCACAACAAGGTATATACACTGACACCTAAATACACTCATATATACAAACAAATAAACCACAATATACCACAACAAAGTGTATACACTGACACCTAAATACACTCATATATACAAACAAATAAACCACAATATACCACAACAAGGTGTATACACTGACACCTAAATACACTCATATATACAAACAAATAAACCACAATATACCACAACAATGTGTATACACTGACACCTAAATACACTCATATATACAAACAAATAAACCACAATATACCACATCAAAGTGTATACACTGACACCTAAATACACTCATATATACAAACAAAATAAACCACAATATACCACAACAAAGTGTATACACTGACACCTAAATACACTCATATATACAAACAAATAAACCACATTATACCACAACAAAGTGTATACACTGACACCTAAATACACTCATATATACAAACAAATAAACCACAATATACCACAACAAAGTGTATACACTGACACCTAAATACACTCATATATACAAACAAATAAACCACAATATACCACAACAAGGTGTATACACTGACACCTAAATACACTCATATATACAAACAAATAAACCACAATATACCACAACAAAGTGTATACACTGACACCTAAATACACTCATATATACAAACAAATAAACCACAATATACCACAACAAGGTGTATACATTGACACCTAAATACACTCATATATACAAACAAATAAACCACAATATACCACAACAAGGTGTATACACTGACACCTAAATACACTCATATATACAAACAAATAAACCACAATATACCACAACAAAGTGTATACACTGACACCTAAATACACTCATATATACAAACAAATAAACCACAATATACCACAACAGAGTGTATACACTGACACCTAAATACACTCATATATACAAACAAATAAACCACAATATACCACAACAAGGTGTATACACTGACACCTAAATACACTCATATATACAAACAAATAAACCACAATATACCACAACAAAGTGTATACACTGACACCTAAATACACTCATATATACAAACAAATAAACCACAATATACCACAACAAGGTGTATACACTGACACCTAAATACACTCATATATACAAACAAATAAACCACAATATACCACAACAAGGTATATACACTGACACCTAAATACACTCATATATACAAACAAATAAACCACAATATACCACAACAAAGTGTATACACTGACACCTAAATACACTCATATATACAAACAAATAAACCACAATATACCACAACAAGGTGTATACACTGACACCTAAATACACTCATATATACAAACAAATAAACCACAATATACCACAACAAGGTGTATACACTGACACCTAAATACACTCATATATACAAACAAATAAACCACAATATACCACATCAAAGTGTATACACTGACACCTAAATACACTCATATATACAAACAAATAAACCACAATATACCACAACAAAGTGTATACACTGACACCTAAATACACTCATATATACAAACAAATAAACCACATTATACCACAACAAAGTGTATACACTGACACCTAAATACACTCATATATACAAACAAATAAACCACAATATACCACAACAAAGTGTATACACTGACACCTAAATACACTCATATATACAAACAAATAAACCACAATATACCACAACAAGGTGTATACACTGACACCTAAATACACTCATATATACAAACAAATAAACCACAATATACCACAACAAAGTGTATACACTGACACCTAAATACACTCATATATACAAACAAATAAACCACAATATACCACAACAAGGTGTATACATTGACACCTAAATACACTCATATATACAAACAAATAAACCACAATATACCACAACAAGGTGTATACACTGACACCTAAATACACTCATATATACAAACAAATAAACCACAATATACCACAACAAAGTGTATACACTGACACCTAAAATACACTCATATATACAAACAAATAAACCACAATATACCACAACAGAGTGTATACACTGACACCTAAATACACTCATATATACAAACAAATAAACCACAATATACCACAACAAGGTGTATACACTGACACCTAAATACACTCATATATACAAACAAATAAACCACAATATACCACAACAAAGTGTATACACTGACACCTAAATACACTCATATATACAAACAAATAAACCACAATATACCACAACAAGGTGTATACACTGACACCTAAATACACTCATATATACAAACAAATAAACCACAATATACCACAACAAGGTGTATACACTGACACCTAAATACACTCATATATACAAACAAATAAACCACAATATACCACAACAAAAGTGTATACACTGACACCTAAATACACTCATATATACAAACAAATAAACCACAATATACCACAACAAGGTGTATACACTGACACCTAAATACACTCATATATACAAACAAATAAACCACAATATACCACAACAATGTGTATACACTGACACCTAAATACACTCATATATACAAACAAATAAACCACAATATACCACAACAAAGTGTATACACTGACACCTAAATACACTCATATATACAAACAAATAAACCACAATATACCACATCAAAGTGTATACACTGACACCTAAATACACTCATATATACAAACAAATAAACCACAATATACCACAACAAGGTGTATACACTGACACCTAAATACACTCATATATACAAACAAATAAACCACAATATACCACAACAAAGTGTATACACTGACACCTAAATACACTCATATATACAAACAAATAAACCACAATATACCACAACAAAGTGTATACACTGACACCTAAATACACTCATATATACAAACAAATAAACCACAATATACCACAACAAAGTGTATACACTGACACCTAAATACACTCATATATACAAACAAATAAACCACAATATACCACAACAATGTGTATACACTGACACCTAAATACACTCATATATACAAACAAATAAACCACAATATACCACAACAAGAGTGTATATACTGACACTAAATACACTCATATATACAAACAAATAAACCACAATATACCACAACAAAGTGTATACACTGACACCTAAATACACTCATATATACAAACAAATAAACCACAATATACCACAACAAAGTGTATACACTGACACCTAAATACACTCATATATACAAACAAATAAACCACATTATACCACAACAAAGTGTATACACTGACACCTAAATACACTCATATATACAAACAAATAAACCACAATATACCACAACAGAGTGTATACACTGACACCTAAATACACTCATATATACAAACAAATAAACCACAATATACCACAACAAAGTGTATACACTGACACCTAAATACACTCATATATACAAACAAATAAACCACAATATACCACAACAATGTGTATACACTGACACCTAAATACACTCATATATACAAACAAATAAACCACAATATACCACAACAAAGTGTATACACTGACACCTAAATACACTCATATATACAAACAAATAAACCACAATATACCACAACAAGTGTATACATTGACACCTAAATACACTCATATATACAAACAAATAAACCACAATATACCACAACAAGGTGTATACACTGACACCTAAATACACTCATATATACAAACAAATAAACCACAATATACCACAACAAAGTGTATACACTGACACCTAAATACACTCATATATACAAACAAATAAACCACAATATACCACAACAGAGTGTATACACTGACACCTAAATACACTCATATATACAAACAAATAAACCACAATATACCACAACAAGTGTATACACTGACACCTAAATACACTCATATATACAAACAAATAAACCACAATATACCACAACAAGGTGTATACACTGACACCTAAATACACTCATATATACAAACAAATAAACCACATATACCACAACAAAGTGTATACAC
This sequence comes from Bathymodiolus brooksi, assembly GCA_963680875.1. Lineage (NCBI taxonomy): Eukaryota > Metazoa > Mollusca > Bivalvia > Mytilida > Modiolidae > Bathymodiolus > Bathymodiolus brooksi. Next base: position 138,356,649 of record OY804577.1, read on the forward strand.
TGACACCTAAATACACTCATATATACAAACAAATAACCACATATACCACAACAAGGTGTATACACTGACACCTAAATACACTCATATATACAAACAAATAAACCACAATATACCACAACAATGTGTATACACTGACACCTAAATACACTCATATATACAAACAATAAACCACAATATATCACAACAAAGTGTATACACTGACACCTAAATACACTCATATATACAAACAATAAACCACAATATACCACAACAAGGTGTATACACTGACACCTAAATACACTCATATATACAAACAAATAAACCACAATATACCACAACAATTTGTATACACTGACACCTAAATACACTCATATATACAAACAAATAAACCACAATATACCACATCAAAGTGTATACACTGACACCTAAATACACTCATATATACAAACAAATAAACCACAATATACCACAACAAAGTGTATACACTGACACCTAAATACACTCATATATACAAACAAATAAACCACAATATACCACAACAATGTGTATACACTGACACCTAAATACACTCATATATACAAACAAATAAACCACAATATACCACAACAATAGTGTATACACTGACACCTAAATACACTCATATATACAAACAAATAAACCACAATATACCACAACAAAGTGTATACACTGACACCTAAATACACTCGATATACAAACAAATAAACCACAATATACCACAACAATGTGTATACACTGACACCTAAATACACTCATATATACAAACAAATAAACCACAATATACCACAACAAGTGTATACACTGACACCTAAATACACTCATATATACAAACAAATAAACCACAATATACCACAACAAAGTGTATACACTGCCACCTAAAAACACTCATATATACAAACAAATAAACCACAATATACCACAAGAATGTGTATTCACTGACACTAAATACACTCGTATATACAAACAAATAAACCACAATATACCACATCAAAGTGTATACACTGACACCTAAATACACTCATATATACAAACAAATAAACCACAATATACCACAACAAAAGTGTATACATGACACCTAAATACACTCATATATACAAACAAATAAACCACAATATACCACAACAAGGTGTATACACTGACACCTAAATACCACTGTATATACAAACAAATAAACCACAATATACCACAACAAAGTGTATACACTGACACCTAAATACACTCATATATACAAACAAATAAACCACAATATACCACAATAAAGTGTTATACATGACACCCTAAATACACTCATATTTACAACAAATAAACCACAATATACCAC